>CM060085.1:15244845-16602345 GCA_030533445.1 Cyprinodon diabolis
TCAATCAATCAATCAAAAATTAGTGCATTATATTCAAGTACCTGCAAGAGGTTTTCATTATTTTTCTGTCAGTTAGGATTTTCTACAATATCCCTATTCCCAAACCTTTTAAAGCTACATTTAAAACTATACAGTAGGGTTAAGGTCAGATATTCTGGGTATCACTCTATAACATTGAGACAACAGTTGACTAGAGTTCTGGCCTATTACGTCTGCTGGAATGGTGTCAAGTTCGTGGGCCATCTAGCATATCTTGAGAACTAATACCAAAACTTTGTGATGGCCTCCTCAAAATATTGACTCAGAATATTAACTCAATGGTAATTTCTACATAATGTTTCTCCTTGTGAAGCCATCTTTTGTAAAATGCAAACCAGCAGAAAAGCCCTCCAGCATGGTGCTGCCACCCCCGTACTTCATAGCTGGAATGTTTCCTTTAAGTAATGATGGCCATGTGGATAAATGTTTAAATTCTAGACCAAGAGTGCATCTGCAAACTGTTATTTGGCTTCTTAATGTCCTCCCTTCCCCTCTTTGCAGAGCACTGCAGGGTTCATGCCATTGTAGATGCTTTAGCTCCATCCAAAATGTTCACAAGTTCCTTAACTTTCCCTCTGGCTTTGATACAGGTTTTTTTTTTTTTCTGAAATCGTTTATAATTATATATAGATTTGTTTGAACAGATGAATTTAACACATACAAGCCTGTGGATTCAATCTGGTTCATTATTGTCACATTGCTAGTTATCTTTATGGAACAGTGTCTATTTGAGAAAGGGCTACTGTTTAGTTTTCAAATTTAAATTGAAGCTGAAAAAAAAACTGCAGGATCGGATTCAAAAAAAATTATGATTTTTTTTCCCAGCTTGTTTTGGTTTATACACAAATTGTTTTACTGGTTAAAATGTCTTTTAACGAATATTTTTTGCGGAAATTATTATTAATTTTTTTTTTTAGGTTTAAAGTTTTTTCTTTCTAATTTTTTGGCCCCAACCTCTCTAAGACAATCGCCGGCGACCCGGTGGATATTAAGTGGGGTAATAACTCAGAATGCATGAAATTCCACCGGTTAAATTTTTTCCACTATAGACATGTTAGACATCATTGGAAAGCTTAGATTCACCACAATTCAACCACCAAGAACATTTTATGGACACACCGAGCAGCAAAGCACAATTAAAACATATATAGCAGGATGTCAAAATGTAAACAAACAATGCAGCCACAGCTACATACCTTTGAAGGCATCCAGAAGCCGTTTTAAAAATCCAATCCTCACTTTTTTATACTCCATTCGTCCACAGATTAAAAGTCATTGAGCATATTAGTAATACAAATATTCCATGATGAGATAATCGCCAATAACGTCCAGTTTTTGAAGTCAGAAAAGTTAGCTGGTCATAGCTTATTCTCAGGATCTTGCAAATATTTACTTCTAATACTTATTTCCTTGGTTGTTAGCTCACGATATTTGGTATGGTTCTTTACGTCGTCTTCTTATCTACAACACAGAAGTGTCTGCATATTTTTATGACGCGATTTGAGCGAGATATAAGCTCTGTTCGAAAGCCTGGGCTGCATCCTCCAAGGACGCGGTCTACCTAGACTGGATCCTTCGAAGTCCTTGAAAATAAGTAGACCGGAAGAGTTTCGACCAGGTCTACCCTTCGGCGGGTTTTACCCCCTTAAGGTATGTTGCTTAGCAACCGTGAAAGTTGACACACAAAGCAGGAAAAGAATGAAACCCGAAGTTTTCAAAACTTTTTGTTTGTTTATTTATTTTTTATTGTAAAGTGAACAAAGACTACATTAACAAGAATCCAGAGTGGAATAAAGGTTTCAACCACCGCGAGCAGGAACAAATAAAATCAAATGTAATGATAGAAACCTTAGTCAGTTAAATAACCTGCTGCTGTCATTTTGCACATCTCTGATGTTGCTGCTGTTTTTAAATATCCATTAGTGTAAAAATGTCCATAGCTGCATATTGGTTATGTATTCTCCAGTTTTATATTGTTAAAGCACTTTACAAAATTGTATTGTTTTTTGTTTGTTTTTTTAACTCTTCCCTATTATGTTATTCTTATACATTTTTCTAAGGTCCACATTTGTGTAACTATTTTCAATAATCTTTCTGCTGCTGTAAATCTGCCCATTGTGGGACAATAAAGGTATTTTTTATTCTATAAAAGGGGTAGAAAGATATAAGTAAATCTAAACAATGTATGTATAAAAAATATCTGCAAAATCTCTAATATTCAACAACAAAAAAATCTTAGTTAAGCATATTGTGCAAAACAGCAATAAAAAGATAAAAATTCTATCAGATTTATAGTCCCCACGCTGCAGATATATTAGAATCTGTCCTTAAATTACAGCCAAACCCTTTTACACAGTAACAGATTAAAACCTTTAGATAGACCAAACATTACCGCCACATATCTGACTCAATAACCATTAAAACGACTATTTTCATTCATCTCAGACGGAACTATTCACTACGCAAGAGGATTAGGGCCACTGAAAAAAAAAAAAAAAAAAGTTAACTAATTTTTTAAAAAAAATTTCAGTTTAGTATGGGGAAAAAAGTCAGAATTCTGACTTTTTTTCTCAGAATTCTCACTTTATTCTCAGAATTCTGACTTTTTTTTTCAGAATTCTGACTTTAATCTCAGAATTCTGACTGAATTCTGACAATAAAAAAGTCAGAATTCTGAGATTAAAGTCAGAACTCTGAGAAAAAAGTCAGAATTCTGACTTTAATCTCAGAATTCTGAGAAAAAAGTCAGAATTCTGAGATTAAAGTCAGAATTCTGAGATTAAAGTCAGAATTCTGAGAAAAAAGTCAGAATTCTGAGATTAAAGTCAGAATTCTGACTTTTTTCCCATACTAAACTGAAAAAAAAATTAAAAAATTATTTTTTTTCAGTGGCCCTAATCCTCTTCCGTAATTCACTGACTTGTATTATATTAAACTGAACTTCCAATTTTCACCACTGTTCGGCGCCAAGTAACCTTTCCTCTGATCTCGGCTTGCTTGATCTCACAATGAATCCTGGGTAAACCAAGGATACCGAGGATACATCGGACCCGTCCTTCAAATCAGTCAAAAAGAAGGACGCATTTTAAGGCCGCATAACGAGGACTCTTGGAATCCGACCAGACCTCGGCCCCACGCTATGACGTAATCGTACTTCGAATCTGTCTTCCTGAGGACGCGTCCTAGGTTTTCGAACAGAGCAAGAGTCCCCGAAATCTCACTTCCGGTTCACTTCCTGTCAGCCAGTGACCCGCGATACGCTGCGTTATTATTCTCTGCTATTATTGGTTAAAACCATGTGGGGTATTGGGCTTTGTAGCCAATGAAATAAGGTTTCGAATGAGGCCAAATGTGTGTAGTTTATTTAAAGGGGTACCACATTACAGGCTTGTGTTAGAAACACAGACACCAGCAGGTGGAGCCATTGAGCGCCGCTCCAAGCTGACACCAAAAGTTCAAAAGCCCGCAGCTCTGGAACTGTTATAGCTAGAGGTCTGAAATTTTCTGCATTTGTGGTTGACATGATGTAGAACAAATGTAATGCAATGAGAATGTCGCAAGAATGTCTTTATTACTGCTGTTTAAAAAAGACCTATCATTTCTGAGAATAAAAAAACAACTTTGAGTCATGTTTGAACTGATGCAGTTTGGTTTGTGTTCTGTGTTCTAATTTATATATTCAGAATGTTAGAGGGCTAGAGGGTGTTAGCTTTCAAATAATGTATTGCACATGTAATTTGGGCTTACTGTTCCTACGTTATTTGCTTTTCCATTTGGGTATGAAAAATAGACGAGGATTACCCAAAATGAGGTGGGTTTTAAGCATGGGCGTAGGTTTGCATGGGGAACATAGGGACACGTCCCTACCAAAATACTGGATCAACCTACTTGCCCCTACCAATAATTCAATGTGAACGACATGTTTATAATTTACAATACAGCATTGTTGCAGCAGTGACTTCTTTCTCCTCCGTCTGGTCTTTCCTGTACCTGTCACATAGCAGCGCATGTAACTCCGCTGCGCTATTTAACTCCACTTTCTGATTTTTCTGCCTTACGTTCCTCCTTCTCTCTTTCTGATTGCTTGTTTTCTAGTCTGTATGTGTGTGCGTGCATGCTTGAAGCACTGGATAAAAACAAATGACACTAAAACACGGCGGTTACCAAAATTAATATTAGGCTACGAAACTAGTCCCAATTAAAAAACTAAATATTATCTACAGTTCTGAAAACTGCTGTTAAAATGGACAAGAAAAGACTCTAAGCTATCACCATTTCTGATTCCCTTTCACCAATATTTCTTTGCTATTGCTGTTTTCATTTTTGACGGCAGTTCAGGTATAAATAACAGGTGTAGAATGCTAAAGATCGGCTATTTTTTGTTTTCCACATAAAAATAGTTCTATTTAATTGAAATCTGCTTCTAAAAATAGGATAAAGACAAACAGGAACTCTATTTACAATGAATGTATTGCTCTAGATTTCCACATTGTCCATAAGTAAATTAGTACAAACATAAATTTTTGGTAAATAATGCTTGAATCTGGCTGTTTATTTTGGATACTATTACATTACAGATAAGATAGTGTTATATTGTCTTTTATAATTGTTAAAATTTATTTTATATTTGAATAAACTTATTCTTAGTGTTGTGCTTTAAAATAGACGTAAGGAGCTATTTAAACAGTCAGACAGTAAGCAATATAGGATGATGATAAAAGGTTGTGTTACATTTAATCCTTTACTATTAAAAACGCAATTGTATAATAGAAACATTGTATGATTGTAGGAAACACAGTTATAATGATGCAGGGCAGCCTCAGGGCGAAGCAGCTGCCCTTCAGTGCTGCATGATGGCAGAAATGTGTTTGGAATGTTACCATAAAATTAGGGCTGCAGATAACGATTATTTTGCAAATTGATTAATCGGTCAATTATTTTTTGGATGAATAATCAGATATTTTATGAGAAGATTTTTTATGAAATGAAACCAGGTGAAACTCTTGAGGAGTTTTGGGTGGAGAATATTGACAGACAAAAACTTTTTTTTTTTTTTTTTTTTATCTTAAATGCAAAATGTTTACATATTTTTACAATTTTGGTATAATTCCTGCTCTAAGTGGGTCGCTCTGTCATTTAAAGGCACATTTTTGTGGCCCTATACTCCAGTTAATGATTTATCAATTACTAAATTAGTTGACGATTATTTAAATAAACAATTATTATGATTCATTGTTTCAGCCCTAGATAAAATATATGAAATGGGCGACACAGAGTAACTACAGCCCAGATGTACAACTTGTATAGTGAAGTTAATATTTTAAATGCTCAGTGTCAGTTCCTCTTATTGCTCCAGTGCACATGTAAATACAATATATTTATTTGCCGTCCCTTCAATGTATTATTTTGCATGATACAGAGAGAGCATATTAGATTAAAAAAAATATATAAGAGTGGGGTTTACCTCTATTTACCTCTGCACAATTCTCTGTCTTCAAAAGAAAAGACAGGATAAATCCACATATCATATTTACATATTTAGACTATATTTGGATAAATAGACACTGTTTTAGTCGCTAGTAAGTTTAAATGCAAACCTTTTCAAAGTGTAAAGAAGTCCTAATTCCACATTTGTCAGAGCCAGTGATGCTTTAAACATTGATAAACTGCATCAAGTGTGTGTAGTGTGTATAAGATTTGTATTAATGTAACAAGAAAAGCTGCTGTTCTCTTTAAAGAAAATGCCGAGCTGAATGCTCACTTTCCTCTGGTTTTGTCTGCCGCGGTTTCCGTAGACTCGTGAACGCGCTTTTAGGAAATCCTATACACTACTGTTTAGGCTCTAAAAACATTCTAAATGACTTCGTTTCGAGTAAATTATGGACGCTACCCACTCAGGACACTTGGAATACATTGGACGAGCAGTATGGAGGAATATTGACACGTTTTTTGTGGACTTTTATGGACCTTTCTGCCTTGGGCGCCATAGACCTCCATTATTTGAATGTCAGCAGACAGCAAGAAGCCTCCCAGATCTCCAGATGCATTTGAGATATCAAAAAAGTACTCCAGAGTGTTGTTCAGCATGGGGGTGAGTAGAAAATGAAGGCTAATCATGTTGTGGGTGTACTATTCCTTTAAGGTTCACAGGACCAGGGCAGGAATCAAAATCCAACAGAAAACAACAAACGTACCAGAACCAAGGAGACATCAGGGGTAAACCAAAACTCTAGGAGCCAGGGAGAGACGAGACAAGGCAGGCAGATGTTAGACAAGATGTAAGACGAGGATCCAGCAAACAGGAACTGAAGAGGGAGGGCTTTTAAAGGGGACAGAGACAGGAAGAGGGCTAATGAGGGAATTGAAAACAGGTGAAGGCTGAACAGAAAACAGAGCAAGAGAAAGAGGACACAAGAGGGCAGCAGAGGACAACAAATGGAGAACCAGGAAGACAGGAACTAATAAGAAAACAACAACAAAATAATAATCAAAAAACTAGGATAAAGAAACATGGTGAAAAGAAAACTAAACACTAGAAATCAAGGAGCAAAAGAAAAACATAGCAGAAACAGAAACCTAACAATAACTTAGGTAGGAGAAAGAAGAATTGAACTTTTTCACAGTTTTAAAGAAGATATATAGTATGAGCTTTGGAAAAAAAAAAGCCCAAATAAAAGATGTAATTCTGAAGTTGACTCTCTTGCTTACATGTTCTGGTCTAGTTCACAACTGTCCAACAATTAGGAAGCAATATTTAAAACCACATCCGAGGTAACTAAAATAGAAAGAGCATCTAAACAAAAGTATGTTTTTCTAGGGGACACTTCAACGCTACCTGCTGGAGGCAGCAAGGTCAGGTTTAACATTAACAGCTCTGACAATAGTCAATAAGCTCATGGCTCTTAAATGGAAAAGCAAGCTAACTTTCTACATCCCCAGCGGATCTAAAACAAGATAAAAAATTTTGGAGAAAGTATGAGGTAGTATTAAAGGTTTAGTGGAGGATGTTCTTTTTCTGGGTGGATCATCTAAATAAGTGGTCCTCCAGAGTGTCAATCCTTCTGGTGATATGTTTACGTAAGGACGTCCTACGTGCTCTTCCCCATTTTCACTTACCAATGGTGAGTCTGACATAGTGGAAAAATTGCAAATCCTCTTTTGGAAAGTAAGGTTGTATGAGCGATGCAACGGCAACTTTTAAACAGAGCGTGCACAAAGAGAAATGTACTCGTGCACGCTCTTGCACGCTTTTAATAGGCATTACCTCGTGGGAGCGGAGCGGGTAGAGGGCTATGCATGTGCATTTTGTTTTTTCTGGGTTTTTTTATTTTTTTATTTGCAGAAATCCTCCACCACACCTTTAAGACAGTGACTGAGGAGTCAATTATAATTAAGGTGTAATTACCAATAGTATTAATTTCTTTCACTCATTGCTTTACCTTTAGAATTTTATATACTCTGAATTGATTTCCATTGTTATTGATTTCTAACTTCTTTTTTATATCTTTTTCCAATTTTTTTCTTGCTGTACACACATACGCCCCCCCATTTATATATTTATTTTATATATGTATGTATGTATATATATATATATATATATATATATATATATATATATATATATATATATATATATATATATATATATATATATATATATATTGCATGTTTAATGTAAACGTACGGAACAGAATGCAAGAGAGCTTCAGATGTTAACTACTTTTCTGTGTCTGTCCCATAATTACTTCTGTAAAGCTGAAGGGTGTCCAGATTCAGCACAGCACTCTGGAAGTTCTTTCCTACCCTGGATAGAGTTCTTAACGTTGACCTCACAAAAAGTGAAGAAAAGGAAGCTCAGAATTGGACCTTTTTTTTTAGCAGGCGAAGTTTCTTCCGCTGCTGGGTGAAGTACATCCTCTGTTGTACCTTCTAGGTGAGGGAGGTGATGTTCGGCTCCCACTTAAGGTCCTGAGCAATGATGGTGCCCATATAGCGGACAAATTCCACGTGGACAGAGTGGGGCTGTGCTCCTTCTGAAGTCCACGACTCTGCATCAAGCTGTACCTGGTGAGGCTGTTTCCATGGCGATTCCCAGTGGATGGGTCATCTGAATGTTTTCCTGAGAGGAGACCTGAGACAGACCACCATGTCTCGCTGAAAGGGTTATTACTGTAACTCTCTTCTGGCCCTGAGGGATCCTCCATGAAAAGGAGGATGTGTAGCAAACGCACCCTGTTATCATTCATCAAAAAAAATAATAGATGGGAAATAAAAGATGTGTAGCAGTTAAAAATATAACTGGAGTCTGCAATAATATGTCGGAGAAGGAAACAGAAACAGGACAGAACTCACTTTTTCAATGTTAAAAGTCTTCAGGGCATCTGGCAGTAGATAGAAATCCTGCTTTGGTAGACAGAGAGACTCTTTTTGGGAACAGCTGGCTGCAAAATCAACAGATATATTTAAGAGAAAAGAAACAATGATAACTTGGAAAAACCTACTATCAGTTCTATGTGTTAGGAATCCAGTCATGTGGGTTGTGTTTTGGTGTTTTTCTCTCCCTCCACCACCTCTACCTCGACGCCAGAGTGTTTGCCAGTTTCGGTTACTCTAGCCGAGCTGAGTTTAGCTGAGTCTAACTGAGTCTTTGTTTCTTTGAGTTCTAATGTTGATTTTGTCTTTTGCCTTACAGTAGGAAGTCATCCTGCATACTGGATTGTTGGCCTTCTCCCCCCTGGAAGAATTTGTTTGAGCTTCACACTGAGCAGGGGATTTATCTCCACACGTCCCGTTCAAGTACTCCTGAAAATCTAAGTGGCAGTCCGCTTCATTGCTCCTCAGGAACCAACCAAACCAAAACCTGTCCGCCCTCCAACGAGCCTCTCTATCTCTGGAAAAATCCACACCGACTGGATTCTGGGAAGAAACCTTTCTCCGCAAACGGGAATACAGTTTACCTCTGTTTTTGCAAGACGACGTTCAAAGTTCCCACGGACCCTGAACTAACCTCTGTGAACTTCCCCTCCAACTTCCAGTTCCGGTTCACCTGCCCTCTGAGTTCACCTGAATCCAACCCATTTGGACTCCTAATAAACCTGTTAAACTTTTACTCTGGTTTCTCTGAGTGGTTTCCTGCATGTGGATCAGGTCTCTTTTAAACACCATGACACTAGGACAGTTTAATATTTTTGAAGTAAGCTTCTCTTAATAAGTTAAAAGCAAAAACAGTCTATATTTTCAGCATTTTCATGTTTGTTCATATCTTTTAAGGTCTTGTTGCATTCAGTGCATTTCACTGTGTTCATTTTTTGCCATATTATTTCATGCTTTTGACATGATTTCGGATCAAGACTCTGGCGCAGCAGCAGTACTTACGACAGGAGAACTGAGTTTATTTTAAGGGTTTTTATTGTTCAGACTGGAAGCAGAGAAAACAGGAAAATCCAGAGCGGTGTCGCACTGCAAAACAGGTCAGGTGATCAGTATGAGTTCCAGCTGATGTTGAGATGAACAGTGAGGCCAGACTTACTTCTCAGGGCTTGGAAACAGGTTGAGGGGGAGCAACAGTGTCCACAGAGAGGGGGGGATGAAGACCTTGGAGTTACCAGGTTCTTTAGGCGTTGGAGGGTGGACAGGCAGGTGAGTTCAGCTTTTGCGGATCTTGAAAGACAGCTCTTGGGGAGGAGTGGAAAGCACCGTTGAGGGAGGAACAGGAGCCAGCCTTCAGCAGGAGGAAAACTAAAGAAAAACAGAGACAAGACTGGTAAGTAAGACTATCAGAACAAGTTCAACTTAACTTGGAAGTCTTGAAGAGGGACCCAGTTACCACTGGTATAGGTAACCATCTGTCGTCTGCCTCAGGGAATCCACTCCTCTAAATACTGCTTGCTTGATTGTGGCTGATGAGTAACAGCTGGGAGCCTCACCTGCCTGGCACACCCTGAAAATGAAGGGGAGAAAACAGAAACAAAAAACTCCAAACCAAAGCAGCTCTGTGAACACAACAGTATCCCGCCTCTCAACGGACGCCACCTGGCGGACGACCAGAGGAAGAGGCAGAGCGACGCTCAAAATCCGAGATGAGGGAAGGGTCCAGGATGAATGAGCGTGGCACCCAGGAACGCTCCTCAGGACCATAACCTGCCCAATCCACCAAGAACTGGTGCCCACGCCCCCTAGGGCGAACATCCACGATGCGCCGCACCGTAAAAGCAGGATGTCCATCAACGATCCGGGCGGGTGGAGGGGGCTTGGCAGGAGGGCACAAGGCACTTCACAGAACTGGTTTGATTTGTGAAACATGAAACACAGGATGAATGCGCAGATGAGAAGGAAGGTTGAGACGGACAGTTGTGGGACCGATAACTTATTGGATGATGAAGGGTCCCAGAAACCTAGGGGAGAGTTTCTTTTTGCAACCTTTGAGAAGAAAGTCCCTTGAGGAGAGCCAGATGTTTTGACCCTAGTCTGGAGCTGGGATGCGTTTACGATCTGCAGTTCTTTTGTTCTGTGTTGCAGTGCGATTGAGTGCAGCCTTGGTCTGGTTCCAAATACGATGACAGTTCTTAAGATGAGATCTGACCGATGGAAGAACTGTGTCCGGGAAGGAGGAAGGGAGTAAGGAAGGTTGGAAACCCAGAGATGCTTCAAATGGAGAGCGCCCTGTGGCAGCTGAAATATGGGAATTGTAGGCATACTCTACCCAGGGTAGATGTATGCTCCAGGATGATGGATTGGAGGCACAAATGCAGCGAAGAGCATTTTCCAGCTCCTGGTTCAGCCTTTCACACTGACTTAGTCTGTGGATGGTAACCAGAAGACAGGCGGGATGTAGCTCCAAGAGCGGAGCAGAAATCTCTCCACACCTGGGAGACAAATTGTGGCCCCCAATCTGAGATTATTTCAGTAGGTATGCCATGGAGACGGAAGACGTGGAAAAACAACAGACGAGCAGTTTCAGAAGCAGATGGTAGTTTCTTAAGGGCAATGAGATGACAGGATTTTGAAAATCTGTCGATTATGGTCAGAATGGTTGTCTTATGGTTAGAGATGGGCAGACCAGTGACAAAATCAATGGCAATATGAGACCACGGTCTGCTGGGAATAGAGAGAGGTTGTAGCAGCCCTGCGGGAGGATGTTGAAGATTTTTGTTCTGGGCACAGTTGGGGCAAGCAGCAACAAAGTCAGCTACGTCTTTGTTTAGGGAAGGCCACCAAAAGTAGCGGCGGAGAAACCCTATGGTTCTGCTGACACCAGGTTGACAAGAGAAACGGGATGAGTGGGCCCACTGGATGACCTAAGAACGAACAGACATAGGGACATAGAGGCGATTGGGAGGACCCCCTCCTGGATCAGGCTCATCTTTAAGAGCCCTTTGGATGAGAGTCTCAAGGTCCCAAGAAAGCCCCCCAACAGTGCAGGAGGGGGGAAGAATGGGTTGGGGAGATTCTGAAGGTTCGTCAGGAGAGCACTGACGTGACAGAGCATCTGCCTTCATATTGCGAGAACCTGGACGGTAGGTAATGTTTAGGTTGAACCTGGAGAAAAATAGAGTCCATCGGTATTGCCTGGGGTTGAGTCGCTTAGCATTTTGAAGGTAAGATACATTTTTATGATCTGTCCAAACAATAACAGGGAGATCAGTTCACTCTAGCCAGTGCCTCCATTCCTCAAGGGAAAGCTTAATGGCCAGAAGCTCTCGATCACCAATGTTGTAATTTCTCTCCGGAGGTGTAAACCGGCGGGAGAAGAAGGCACAGGGGTGCATCTTCTTGTCACGTTGGGATCTCTGAGAGAGGACAGCTCCAACCCCTGTATCAGAGGCATCCACCTCCAATATAAACTGCTCTGAGGGGTCTGGGTGGATGAGAATGGGAGTTTGAGTAAACATCTGTTTTAGGTCAGTGAAGGCCTTGTCTGCCTCGGGTGACCAGGAGAAGGTTCTCTTATTGGAGGTGAGAGCTGTCAGGGGAGCAGCAATCAGACTGAAGTTCCTGATAAACCTCCTGTAAAAATTGGCAAAGCCCAGAAAACGTTGGAGCTGTTTCCTGGATTCAGGAACCGGCCAGTCCACTACAGCTTGGAGCTTGGCTGTGTCCGTCTTCACCTGTCCACCCTCAAAAACAAAACCAAGAAAAGTTATGGATGGCATGTGAAACTCACATTTCTCTGCTTTCACATACAGATGATCCTCCAAAAGTCTTTGCAAGACCTTTCGGACGTGTTCCTGGTGCTCTTTGGGGTCCTTAGAAAAGATCAGAATGTCGTCAATGTAAACAAAGAAAAACAAATGATCAGGAAGTCCCTTAGAACGTCATTGACTAGGGACTGAAACACAGCTGGGGCGTTGCAAAGCCCAAATGGCATAACGAGGTATTCATAGTGACCAATGTGTGTTTTGAAAGCCGTTTTCCACTCATCACCTTGACGAATTCGTACAAGATGGTACGCATTGCGAAGATCTAGTTTTGTGAAGATGGTAGCTTGTTGGACTGGTTCGAACGCAGAGGAAATGAGAGGAAGGGAATATTTATTTTTGATGGTGATTTGATTAAGCCCTCTATAATCAATACATGGACGGAGAGTCCCATCTTTCTTCTGTACGAAGAAAAAACCTGCTCCTAGAGGGGAAGACGACGGTCAAATGATGCCAGCATTGACAGAATCAGATATGTATTTTTCCATTGCTTCTCTCTCTGGTCTGGATAGGTTAAATAAACTGCTCGAAGGCAGAGGGGCCCCAGGTAAAAGATTAATGGCACAATCATATGGTCTGTGAGGAAGGAGAGAGAGAGCCAATTCTTTACAGAAAACCCGCTGCAGATCGTGATATTCTGAAGGCACATTGGCTAGATCTGGAGGAGTGGGTTTTGGGGGTGGAAAACTGGGTGGAAGAGCTGAATGAAGACACCTATTGAGGCATTTAGGATCCCATGACTCGATGCGTGACTGAGACCAGTTAATGTGTGGGTTGTGCTCCTTGAGCCAAGGGAAGCCCAGAACTATAGGAGAGTTCCTTGTAGGGAAGATAAAAAAAGATATGAGTTCATGGTGATTGCCTGACGTTATGAATGTAATGGGTTTGGTTCGCTGAGTTACTGAATGGAGCGCACTAGCATCTAGTGCAGATACTGGAACCGGTGCAGGGAGATCCTCAAAAGGGATCTTGTACTGGTTGAAGAGTTCAGGATTAATTAGATTCTGTTCTGAACCAGAGTCAACAAGGGAGAGGACTTGATAAGTCTGATTATTGACACAAACAGTAGATGGGATAGAAAACCGGAGATTATCTTTTAAGAACTGCTTGCCCGCCAGTACCCCCAGAATTACTGGCGGGCTCTGGCTTTTGGTCACACAGGGCATTGAGGAATGAAGTGGTCAGGGGATCCACAGTACAAACAGCTCCCTGGCTTTCCTCAGGGGTTAGACGAACGTGACTAATTTGCATTGGTTCCTGAGGTGGAAGGGGAGACGGATTAACAGGAGGTTGTGGCAGAGGAACCTCTGAACGAAAGGTTGACTGTGAGGGCTGTGGCTTGAGTCTATTTCTTTCCCGCAATCTATTGTCGATGCGGATAGCTAAGGCAATCAGATCATCCAGAGTATCTGGTTCGTCCCGGCTAGCAAGCTCATCTTTGAGTTTTTCGCATAGGGCGTGAAGGAATGCTCCTTTAAGGGCAGGAGTGTTCCAGCCAGAATCGGCAGCGAGGGTCCGAAATTCGATCACTAATTCAGCTGCAGATCTATTGCCCTGCTTGAGAGTCCAAAGCTTCTTGGCTGCTTCTTCCTCACTAATTTTAGGACTGAATGTCTGTTTGAACAAATCCAAGAAATCATCATAGGAGCACCGATAGATCTTTTCTTCATCAATGATGGCCTCAGCCCATCTAAGAGCTTTGTCACGTAGTAAACCAATGATATAGGAAATCTTAGAAGCATCATCCGGAAAAGACTGAGGAGACCTCCTGAACACTAGGGAGCACTGTAACACAAAACCTCTACACTTACCCAGTTCCCCCGAAAAGGGTTCTGGAGGTGGAGAGGCGGCGTCACGGAAAGCAGCAGGGGGGGGCTGAGCCACCGGAGCGGGAGACTGAGAAGGAGAAGCAGAAGCAGAGGATGAGGAAACAGGAAACTTGGCACTCAACTGTTGCACCTGATGAGAGAGCTGAGTAAGCGTCTGCAGAATTGAAGTCTGTTGTTGGGCCATACTAGTGATAGCATTTTCGTGATGCCCGAGAAGAATCCCCTGTTCGGATAAAGCCGTACGTAACGCAGCTGCAGAGTCGGTTTGGACAGATGGTTCTGACATGATTTCGGATCAAGACTCTGGCGCAGCAGCAGTACTTACGACAGGAGAACTGAGTTTATTTTAAGGGTTTTTATTGTTCAGACTGGAAGCAGAGAAAACAGGAAAATCCAGAGCGGTGTCTCACTGCAAAACAGGTCAGGTGATCAGTATGAGTTCCAGCTGATGTTGAGATGAACAGTGAGGCCAGACTTACTTCTCAGGGCTTGGAAACAGGTTGAGGGGGAGCAACAGTGTCCACAGAGAGGGGGGGATGAAGACCTCGGAGTTACCAGGTTCTTTAGGCGTTGGAGGGTGGACAGGCAGGTGAGTTCAGCTTTTGTGGATCTTGAAAGACAGCTCTTGGGGAGGAGTGGAAAGCACCGTTGAGGAAGGAACAGGAGCCAGCCTTCAGCAGGAGGAAAACTAAAGAAAAACAGAGACAAGACTGGTAAGTAAGACTATCAGAACAAGTTCAACTTAACTTGGAAGTCTTGAAGAGGGACCCAGTTACCACTGGTATAGGTAACCATCTGTCGTCTGCCTCAGGGAATCCACTCCTCTAAATACTGCTTGCTTGATTGTGGCTGATGAGTAACAGCTGGGAGCCTCACCTGCCTGGCACACCCTGAAAATGAAGGGGAGAAAACAGAAACAAAAAACTCCAAACCAAAGCAGCTCTGTGAACACAACAGCTTTGTTGTGTTTAGTTTCTCATTTTCTCCATATTTGCTGTCCATTTTGTACAGGGGTGGAACCATCGTGTTGTGTGAGGGTTTTACCGCAGGGGGGGACAGGTGTGCTTCATTTGTGGGACTGTGAGGAAAGAAAATGAAAACCTCATCCTGGGAGTTTGAGAAGAGAACAAATGGGTCTTTAAAAGGAAAGGATGTCATAAAATAAGTAATAAAGAACTTAAAGAATAACAAAGTTGTAGAACATATATGGGCAAAGTTTGGAGAGGTGTGTGATTCAGTAAAATAGCGTAGAAAGTAGACTCAGCTGAATTCCCATAGGAAGGAATAAGGTATTATAACATATTTTACCTTAGACTAACAGCTTAGAATGCAAACACAGGGGAAATATACATAAAATATTTAAAATATATATAAGAACAAGAAAAATATGTCAGAATTGAGGTATTTAGCAAACTGGATTTTCTGGGTGTTTCTAACTGTATCAGGTGGAGTTAAATCTGATTTAATCTGGGAGTGTTTTTTTTAACTCATATATTTTATTGAATTTTCTCTTTTTTGATGCAAGAAACTTGCAGAAAACAAACTTAACCTTGTAAAATGTACTTATACACACTTATATTCACTCATGCAGTCACCATTCAAACCTGCATTTTTCTAGTTAAAAAAAATATACGAAACCTTTTAGATGAATGGTGGAGAAAGATGTTCCTCCCCTGCTGAGTCCTCTGGGTTTTTGGCTCAGTTCAGTTTTGATTCCAGTAAACCTGGTTCTAATGTGGAGACCAGTTTAAAGGTCCTGCTCAAGTTCTGGTTCCACGTCCTGTCTCAGCTGCCCTCTTCCACCGAGCCCGCCCGTCTGCTCCTTATCCTCCTCCTGTCCGTGTCCACCTGGTCACGCTTCTGAACTCTGAACCTACCTGAGAGCTCTAGGATGCCTGGATCCTGCCTGTTCTTAATCCCTGTCCAGGATCGGCTTCCTGTAGGTCCTCTGGGGCTGTTGCACCGGGGACACTTTCAGTGATGCATGCATCAGTCTTCAGTCTAGCGGCTGGTTTGCGCCCCTTTCCAGGGACATGGACTGTTGAACCACAGTGTCAGCATCCGAGAGTCGCAGATCCTAGCAGCTCCACTTTAGTTTCAGTTTGCTTGTGTTTTTATATTAATAAACGGTTTGAACTTTCCTACTGACTGCCTCACCTTGAATACTGGGTCCATCTGTCCAGTTTTTATGACACCTTGAGTGCCTATGATTCTCATATTTGGCTCTCATAGATTCTCAAAGTCCTGTTCTTTGCCCTTTGCAATGTATGTTAGTGTTTCCAGTCCAATTGAACGAGCAAATTCTTGCCTCCAGAGTCCCATGGAGGAGGCCTCAATGCTTCTCCAGCATAGCGTGATAGATCTTCTGCCTTGAAGAAGTCTGTAGTCTATCAATGTAGTTCCCCTTTGCGATTGTATAAATTCCAATTAAATTTCTATGAACCTCTATCACCTTAATCAATTCACATAGACACCTAATAACATCCTTCCAAACCTTCTGGACTTAAAAGAAATTCCCACAAACAATGGAGAAGAGTTCCTTTTTCAAATAAACATTTAGTGCAAATATCTGGAATATCACTGGACAGATGATGAAGCCTAATTGGTGTTATATAGGTCCTTAATCTGAGATGGTTAATAAAACGGTTATGTGTTTTATTTTACAGCTTATATAAACTTTTGTTTAAGATGTAGATAGGAGGCAGTGCATCAACGATGAACCTCCTGTAAGAAACGAGCACTAAGAGGGGAGTGTTTAATTTCCTGTCGGGGTGACGGTCGAACCACTATGATCAGAGTTGTTCTGGGTTTGTGAAAGTTTGCTCTGGTCTTGGGCTCTCCGATCACCAGCCTGCAGGAAAAAACTGATCTGGATTTATAATAAATAAGTATAAAAATCAAATGCAGGTGAGATGAAACAATTAAACCGTCCCCTTAAACTAGTTTTAGGTGAAATGGAGGAGGGAGGTGTAAATATTTCCATTTATTTTGATAATTAAGTGATAAATATAATTATCTAACTTGTTTGAAGAAGTAGTATCTTGTAATTTATCTGTGAACTATGATATTTTTAATTGTGTAACATTTCTTCGCACTCCTTTGGCCTCTCCTCTGGTAAAGGTATTAAAAAGACACAAACAAAAGTCATGTTTAACATAATTTATATTTATTTTCCTTTGAACAAAATGTTAATAAATGTATTCGTTTTACGTCCAAAAAAGATCATGACTCGTGGGACGCATTTTTATAAATAATTTTCATCCAAGTCTTTTGTAGAAAAAAAAAGAAAATAAAATAGCAAACTAAAGCATCTCTAGTATGACAATATGACAACTTTATCATATCTTTTTTCTCTATATTTAAACCTTTTTCTCGTTTCAAGCTCTGTCTTTTTCATATATATATATATCTATATCTTTTTAAAGACCTCTTCGTGTCATTCCCTTTAAACATCCAACTCAGTCCTACTCATCAACTCACACCACTGCTTTAGACAACGGAAAGATGGGGCAAAAATCTCAAGAAACAGACGAAAAACTAAGGAGGCAAACAGAAAACACAGAGATTTCAACAGGTGGGGGGGTGGGGGGGGGGTTAGGGGATCCCACATCCTCAGGACATATTTACAACAGAAAGGACTAGAGGGGGCGAAGGACATGGTGGCGACAGTGGCTGGAGCAAAGTGGGCGTTTTGAGGCGTGTTGGGTGAAGGGGAGGGGTGGGGGTCAGGGGTCATCTGCATAGATCCACAGGACTCAGTCAGCTAATGGTAGAGGTGGGCGGGGCAAAAAGTGAGGCGGGAGAAAGTGCTGCTGCCTGCAAAGGAACAGTTTGTAAAAACGAATAAAAGGCGTCAGAATAGCAACCTAAAAGAAGGGTCAAAGGTCACCTGATGACTGTCTTTGCGTTAAATCATACAGAAGCTAAAAGTTCATCTACGATGTGCTGTTAAGTCAAAAGTTTCCTAATTTCATGGTCCCGGCTTTAGAGAGATCTATTTTTTTTTGTACTATTCTGAGCGGGAAAAAAAGGGGGAAAAAGCAGGATTTACCAGAAGGTGTCATTTGATAATAAGGAAAACACCGAACGTTATGGGATGAATCAGCCCTTTAAAAACTCCTCACACTTCTCGCACGACGACTCTTTGCTAGTCAGAGAAAGAACGAAGGTGGATCGACTCGTGATTTTTCAGAGCAGGAAGTTTGACTGACTTGCACAAACTCTGAGATCCTGAAAACGCCAAACCGCCCCAGGTGAACTTGTCCTGAAGAGGGAGCTTAACTTTGAACTTTTTACCTTTGATGCAAGGATCTGAGTTCCTGGGTTCACTGAGCTGAGATGCAATCGGAGAGCCTCGTTCATCAAGCAAAAATACTTAGAGCCAAGAAAACCTCCTGAGTTCAACTCTCCACAAAGAGACTAAATGCTACAGTTGGTGATGCTACAGTTTAAACACAAGCATGAGCAACTTATTGGAATTAAGTATAATTTGTATATTTTTATACATTAAAACAAACGATTTTATTATTACCGGTATTAGTAAATGGGGCAACATTTTAGAGAGAAACTCTGAGGTAAGTAGATCCTGTATAGATGTGGTGCCTTGATACTCTAATCTGTCTTAATATTTTATATATTTATCACAATATTCATACGTTGTAATATTAATCTAACTGTTTTAAGCAAAAATAAAAAATGCTCAGTGAAATTTCTATATGAATTGTCATGTAAAACTACACTGACCACATCTCTATGTCAATAGCATAATAAATATAATACCAAGAGATTCTCAGGAACCAGGTTTCTTGTAGGGGAACCTTTATGTTTAGCAAACTAACAATCTAAATCATTTTATAAACGGCAGAGTTTGCTGCATCGTCTGCTGCTACTGGGCAGCTTCTGGTCAAAGGAGAAGTTAGGTAGAGTATAAACACCTTAGTAACTTTTGCTCCAAATCTGTCCATCATTTTTACTTTTTTTTCCTTCAGTTTGAACATTGAATGTCCAGGCAAGGTGGTTCGGTTTCTGAAGTCAATCACCAGCAGGCCTGATTGAGTTCTGGTATCAAAGCTTCAGTGCCAACTCTTAACCGGGTCAGAGTATTAATGTGATCGCTAAAGTTTGCTTTATTTTTAACCTTCTGTAAATGTGCGTTCAGACCGTGCGCGGTGGATTTACATAGTAATGTCTAATTAAAGCCCTAGAAGAAGTGTTCGTCATCCTCCCTCACCTCCAGCACAGAGCCCAGTCTGTCACTGCTCACTCCCCAGCAGCAGCCCTCTCTGCTTTGGCAGAAGTACAAGGAAGTACAAGATACTGACCGTCATCCAGACGCAGCTCTGGATGAACTAAAGTGATCTACTCTTTCAGTGCTTGATAATGTTTAATAATTCCAGCCACTAAATAAGGCAAACATGCCCACTGTTATATTCAATGCCAGCGTAGGAATTATGTGTTATGTTATTCAATGACTTTATATTCTGAAACAGCACTGGGATGGCGACGTCATTGGCTGAAATTTAAAAAAAATTATATCTTAAAAACTAAATCAACACAAACAACAGTTTTTCCTGCACAGATCAAGCATCACTGAAAATGTAGATCATTTTGATTCAATTCGGAGCCTCTGGGTGACCTAAATATAATCTTCTCTGAAATATCTCTGAAAAAAAACTAGCAGACTCATTATTTTCTTTTAAAAAAATGATAATTTAAACTTGCAGTAACCACTCACCCTGGACCAGATGCAGTGCTCACGGAAATCACTGCTCAGTCTGAATGCACCTTAAAACTGCTTGTGTTGTTCATGGATGTTCTAAGAGCTGGAAACTTTCCGTGTAAGATTCATTGAACAGATAGCAAAATTTAAACAGCTAAGATTGTCTTTTAATTAGTCTTTTTTTATTATTTGTGGAAAATATGAGGAAAATATGCATTTTGTTTCTGACAATGTTTGACATTAATATGTACATTTTAAATTGCTTAGCTCAGGGGTATTAAGGCCACGCCTCTAATGTGTAAAAAACATAAATTTATGGAATTAGCAGGAATGCTGATATCATTTTGTAAATACATTTCAGATCTAAAGGTCATAGCTGCAAATTTTTAATGAAAGAATATCTAGTGATGCCAATTAAAGGTTTAAATTGTACAAAGAT
This sequence comes from Cyprinodon diabolis, assembly GCA_030533445.1. Classification (NCBI taxonomy): domain Eukaryota; kingdom Metazoa; phylum Chordata; class Actinopteri; order Cyprinodontiformes; family Cyprinodontidae; genus Cyprinodon; species Cyprinodon diabolis. The sequence goes on from CM060085.1 coordinate 15,265,069, forward strand.
ATTGTACAAATAGCATACAAATAATTGTTTCATGAATTTTAAGGGTATTTTAAAGGTATAAATATTTAGGCATAATCTAAATTGGACGTGAAATTTTTTTTGCACAAATAGAAATAGTTAGATGTCACGTGAGAAAGATCCTAGTAGCTTCTTGATTGGGCCGTGCATAAATCATTTCATAAATGGCAAAATGACAGAGTTTGCTGCGTCGTCTGCTGCTATTGGGCAGCTTCTGGCCAAAAGAGAAGTTAGGTACAGTACCTTAGTAACTTTTGCTCCAAATCTGCCCATCATTTCTACTTTTTTCATCTTCAATTTGAACACTGAATTGGTCCCAAACAGAAAGCTGTTCTAAGTAAGGGAAAGTCCAGGCAAGGTGGTTCAGTTTCTGTACTTATATAGCACCTTTATTCAAGTCTGGAGACTTGACCAAAGCGCTTCACACTACATTCAGTCATTCAACCATTCACTCACACACTGATGGTGGTGAGCTACATTGTAGCCACAGCTGCCCTGGGGCTCACTGACAGAAGCGGGGCTGCTGTACACTGGCGCCACCGGGCCCTCTGACCACCATCAGTAGACAATGCAGGTGAAGTGTCTTGCCCAAGGACACAACGACACTGAAAGTCGGAGTCGGGGCTTGAACCGTCAATCCTTCGATTTCAGTTAAAGGTTTAGTGGAGGATTTTCGCAATTTTTTGAAAAGACCTGCCCTCTCCACTTAAAAAACAATGCACATGCACAACCCTGTAGCGGCTCTCAAAAGGAAACGTCTATTAAACGCGTGCGAGAGCGTGCAAAAGCCCATTTTTACCCTCGTGCACGCTCTTTTTTTTTAAAGTTGCTGTTTGCATCGCTCATGCAAGCTTACTTTCCAAAAGAAGATTTGCAATTGCAACTGAAAATGGGGACGAGCACATAGTGCGACATTACGTAAACAAATCACCAGAATGATTGACAATTAGGAGGACCACTTATCTAGATGATCCACCCGGAAAAAGAAAATACTGCACTGTACCTTTAAATTTCTTAGATTCATGTAAAAATAAATAAAAAAGAAGCAACTTAAGGGAGCAAATTGACTCAGAAGCCGCTTTTCTACAAGGCAGCTAGGTTAAATATTTGGTTGGCGTTAGCATTAATGGACCTGCAAATGTCAGAATGAATGCAAATGCCAGAAATGTCAGCTTATATCTAAGAAAGTGCTTCGGGCTACTATAATTGAATTAGAAAGCAGTTAGAGGCCAGCTTTTAAAAGAATTTAAAAATCAAACCCAATGAGTTTGGGTTTAGTTTATATTCAGATCTTTGCAGTTGATTGACTTTAGAAAAAGAAAATAACTGGACAAACTTTATTATGGGGGTGGGTTTAGGCAGCTTTCATTTTCTGTCTCACTGCTTCCTGTTCATCATTTATTGATCATTTATTGACCGTATTCCTCTGTGTAGCAGTAGCATATTATCTGATGAAGCAAAAAAAGAAAAATTTCCCTAAAGTAGAGCACTTATTAATCCTCTCTAGCAGGAACTAGAGTCGTTTAGGGGCAGAGGAGAGCAGCTGAAGGCTTATTGTGAATTTTAATACGCTTGGAAGATAAAAGCAAAGGTTTACACCTCTGCCTCCTGCTGTTTATGCTGAAATAGGCCTTTGCTGGGTTACAATAAGTCCCAGTTTATATTTCACTGGTTCAGCCACTGTCTACCTTTATTATTGTCAAACATTGTCAGTAAATTTTTCCCTTAAATGTTGGAGCTGGGGATAACGATGCATCTGTTCCTGGAGGTACTTGGATATATAGCAGAGGTTTTTTATTTTGTTTGCAGGAAAACAAACTGGAACAACTGGTTTTAGCAACACCCCTGGTGGAGCAGGGGAGTCAAATTGGTGGGGAAAAGCCTATTTGTGGAGACAGATTCCTGGTTGACGCGTGAGGCTCCTTTTTGCAACTCTTTCTGGGAACCAAAGACTTTGGCGCATGAAGCGTCTTGTTAAGCCTGGTTCTACTTCCTGCAACGTCACTAAGCTTCCTGCTTTATTTCAAACTTATCCAGCTGCAGAACAAGTCAAGAGGAGGAAGCGAGTCAGAGCACTTACGGTCCTAAAATGCTGAGGCATGCGCCTTCGCAAGGGGTCAGAAAGAATCTGGGAGAAAATAAAATCAAACGCCCACAGCTAAAGGATGAGCAGATACTAAAAGGCCCTCGATTAAGAACACGCACCGAAGGAGATGGACTGAGAGAGGAACATGGCAGATATGGCAAAAATATTCAGCCACCTGAAGGGGGGGAGAAAAGTGCAGAAAAGATCTAAAGGAATGCAGACTTCGTCAATGTCCGTCCACCCATCCAGACACTGAGACCAGAGGAGAGGGAAGGTAGGAGGGGGAGGGATACAGGGACGATATGCTAAAAAACATTTGGATGAGATAGAAACAATGAGCAGGTTTCTAGTGGCAAGAGGTCAGTTCTTTGTGGGGGGGGGGGTGGTCCTGGAGCATCGCGGTCGGGGTTCGACGTCCACTCCCAGACCCCTGTTCTCCAGTTCAAGCCCTCCAGTGTTGTGTGATTGACGCTTTATTGGCAGCAGATCGCAGTGACATCTCCGGCATGTCTGGACCAGATGTGTCCCCGGCGGCCATGGCGCCCTAAAAGCCAACCCCCCCCCCCCCTCCCGGCACAACGGAGGTTCACTCCTCGTTCGACGAGCCCTCCTCTAGCGAGAAAATGGCGGCCACTTCCAGCAACGTAGAGTTATGTGAGGCTGAAATAATGATGACAGTTTGTAGAAGGACGAGGGCCAGCAGGCATATCTTCAGTCGCCCGCTACACAGTCTTGAGCTGGCCGCCGAAGTGACCGAAGCCCCCTCGGGCTGGCAGGAAGAAGCAGTCCTTTTAAGTGTGCTGCCTGAAGGGCTGTCCATTTTAGAGTCCCATCGAACGTCGCAGCACTCCGCCTCGCTGTCTGATGGATGATCTCCCAGGAGCCCTGGGAAAGACATTACACCAGATGAAAACGCTGACAGATGACAGCTGTTTTAACGGTCTACACGCAGCAGACGCAATCAACAACCCCGCTAACGAGCTTTACTGCAGGAAAGCGAAAGGAAAATCTCCCCGCTTGCTTCTGATCTGGACCAAGGTGTTAAATATAACAGCTCGCTCTTCATGCGAGATCCTGCACATGATTCTGAGAGAAGTAACTAGACATGAAGCAAAATAACAGGAAGGAGGGGAAGCTTTCAAAGGATAAATCATATATTTTTCACTTGTGGAATCAGAAGCCAATAAAACTGCAAGACTCCAAGCTTGGCTCAGGATTTGCATCAGAAGTTATTTCCTATGCCAGAGAGAATCACAGAAGTTTGGGGAAAACTGTGAGTCAGCTCTGTAAATGTTATCTGCTTGCTAATAAAAAGCTTTTGGAAACATACTGGAAGGTTTTACCCGTCACAGACATCATCTCAACATTTATCTGCAAACCGAAACTCACCCACAGTTAATCTGCATGACTTAAAGGTTAGAATATATAAAATATACCTAACTAATATTAGGCCACAAGCTTCTTCTTCTTCTTCTTCTAAGCAGAAGAAGTAGATTTAAAGCACAGGAAGGAAGCCGTTGCTTCCAAAGAGCAGCTCTGATGGTTGTTTTAAGATAAAGTTAAAGAAATTAACAAAAAGTTGAAATCATAAGTAGTAAATCTGACCCTCAGCATGATGCTGCTTCCACCATACTTGGCAGCTAATGAAATTTATTTCCATTTCGGCTGCTGAAGCACCACTAAACTAGCCTCGTGAGACCATCCTGATCTCGTGAGCTTTCAAGGTTTCACTAACAGATCAGTCTGGAGACTCTCCGTTGAAGAAAATTTGGAGCCGTTCGCCAAACGAACGTCCAATCAGCGTTGGCTTTGAGGCGGGTTGAGGTGTGACGCAACGAGAAGCGCGACAGTTCAGTCTAAAGAGCATGGCGGCTTCAGCCGATGAAACTAGCGTTAGCGTGGCTATCGAGCAAGTTTTATCGGAATTACAGAGTATTTCTTCACTGAAAGAAGAGCAAAACACTGCTCTGGAGGCTTTTCTCAGAGGAAAAGATGTTTTTGCTCTTCTCCCGACTGGTTTCGGCAAGAGTTTCATCCATCAATTGGCTCCTCTTCGTCGTCGCTCTGTTAGTACGTCATATGCTTCGTTCATCTGATTGGTTTATTTGGCCCCTCTATCACCATCATAGGCCAATCAGCTAACCAGTATTTTCGCCCCTTCCCAAAATTACTTCAACGGAAGGTTTCCAGATGGATATGCGGAGCAAATCCATCTGGCGGAGTCAGGTTACAACTAAACGCCAGTACAAATAAAATAATATGTCACTTTCTGCTTTTAGGAGGTGGTCATGTTAGATAAGTAGCCAATATTTGCTGCTCTGAGGTTTAGTTACAAATGACTAAAAAGCAGTAAACACCAAAATGGATCAATACATTTTTAAATAATCCTTGGATCTTTGCTGCAGTCCTGAAACTGACCACTAGATGTCATCAGAAAACCTTCAGAAATACTACTTCCCCTCCAGGAGGGATGTCATCTAAGCAGGTGGATGGAGTTTAGTTCTCTGCATTTAATCATAAAATGCTCCTTCCTAAAAAAAAAAACAAATCCAAGAACACAATGTCAGGGATCAGACATGCAGACCGGCTCAATCAGCTGCTTCTAACCTGTGCAGATGAAGCTGGGGTTCCCGCCGTGGATCAGGTCGTCGTTGTCTGGCAGGATGAACGGGCAACTCTGCTGGACCTCCAGGCAGTACCGGTGGCACGGTATCTTCCTCTGACAAGACAGCTTGATGTTGGGGAAGTACTGAGTGCAGAGCCAGGGCTTATAGGCCATCTAAGGAGGAGGAGGAGGAAGGAAAATGACATAAATAGATGCAAGTTCATGATCCTCTTGAGGACTGGTGGAAGTTCTTTCCCTCTGCTGGGTCTTAGGCCGGTCTGTGTTAATATCATATTCAAACAGCAGCAGAATTACTTTTGTTTTTCATAATAAGCACTAATTACCTGCTTATTTAAACCACTTACTGTCTAATAGGAATGTTTTGACAAGCAAAAAAGGAAAACCCAGCATTTAATGCAGTGAGAGCTGAGGAGATAATAGGCCGGCTAAGCAGCTGCATAGCTTGATGTGGTGTGTGTGCCTGGACACAGTCAGCGCCATTAGATACCAAACGGCACCAAACCTCAAGGAGGACATTTTCCTCTGTTTACTTTGAGGCAGGAAGTCACATCAGTTGGAGAAACGGAAACGTATCTGATAAGCAGACAGATGGTGACATGTTGGAGCCGAAGCCTCAGGCTGAGCTTTATCTTTCTAATTATTCAGCAGTCACAGCCACCGCCAGTCCTCAACATGAGAGGATTACGTCACAGGGAAATTATTTTATTACAAAATAATGAAATTATTTGTAAAATATTATTCACCGCCTTGAAACTTTCTATCGGCTTTGTTGGATCTAAATGTTTCAGATTTAGCTAAGATGAACAAACCTGGATTCAAATCACACATTACATTTTATTCACTTTTTTTTTTTTTTGTTCGAGTGCACTGATTTATTAAAAAGAGAAACTAAATAGAACCAGCCTGACCACATGAAGTAGGCAAATCCTGCCCAGACCTGCAGAAGTTAAGGTCTGAGGACGTAAGAGCAGAGGAGAAGGGGAATCAGTGCCGTCTGCAAAGGCTTTAGGACTCCAAATAACCAGAAAAACAGACAAAAACCTCAGGAAGGCGACAAACCTTCACAGAAATGACACATGTTGCAGCTAAGGGCTGCATTAACTCATTTGTTTCATCATTTGTTTTCAGTAAAAGCGATTAAATAATAGGATGCACAAATATTTTATTTTTCTAAATGTCCATTCCACATCTAAAAACATCAGATATTGATTCAGATATTACCTCTTCACTGAAAATTAGGTTTGCAGGATGAAAGCAAAAAGCCCAGAGCAATCCAAGTTATCAAAGCTTTGACAAAAGTTTACTGATCTAAATTAAAAACTTTAAACTATAAACAACTGTTTATTAAAAATGATCATTGAGGCAACATTGCTGCTTCCATTTGTAGTAAATTCATAGCTTAAGAAGTTTTTGTCTTTGTTGTTATGATCCGAAAAGAGGGCAGGGTGTGCATACTTTTCTAGACTTGACTTATGTGAGAAAACATATAACAACAACAATAAGTTACTATAACTTAATGGCACATTGGAGGATTTCTACACTGCAGAGGTTTTACAATGGGCCTCTAGAAGCTAGGAAAGGAAGGGAGAACACAGTGAAGGAAAGGAGGTTGGCATAAATACAGAAAGGAAGGGAGCAAGGATACATGAAAAGGATGGAGGAAAGGAGCTAAGGAACACAGGAAACATTTAAGGAAAGAAGGATGCAAAGGATGCGTGAAAGGAAAAAGTCAGACACATCAGAAGGACAGAAGGAAGGAGGTAGGAGACAAAGAGGAAAGGAAATAAGGAAAGATGAGCTCAAAGAAGAAAAGAAAGGCAGAGGAGAGAAATAAGGAAAAGTTACAAGGAAGAAAAGATGAAAGAAGGAAGGACACAAAAAAAAGAGAAAAATGTGTATACTGTAACGGGAAGAAAGACTTAGACTTCCTTTATTGTCATTGCACAAAAAAACAAAGAGTGAATCTTGACAACGAAATGTCGATTACTTGGCTACCAGTGTAACAGAGCTAAGACATTATTCCTGCACAATAAATATGTTTTCTACAACTAAGAGCTAAGAGCTAGCTATATACAGGGTAAAAAAGTATATATATATATATATACATATATATTGCACTGAGTTATTACAAGAAGTAACATCAATAAATATTGCACTGAGTTATTGCTAAAAGAAACATTAAATTGAAGACAAAACTAAACTAAGCTAAAGAACAGAGAGACTCACAATGGTTGGACAGAGGAAACAACAGTATTTAGAGATGGGACAGGAATTACTGATATTTCTCATGTTGTAGTGAATCTGAGGTGGAGGAAAGCTACTCATCCAACAGGGTTCTATGAGGACATATCAGATAGATGGAATAAGGCGGTTTGCATGAGGAAGAAACAGTTATCAATCCATACTGCGAGACATGGTGGTGGCAGCATCATGCTTTGGGAAGGCTTCTGAATACCCAGATTATTTTCCACCTCAGAATAAAGCTCTGCTAAAATAAAATCCCAACACCGAGATGATGATCGGCAGGGAGCTAATCAGGCTGCTAATCATCAGCTCATAGAAGCACAGAGGCGCGTCAGAGGTCTGAACGCGGGACATTTCTCCGTCGTCGTGGTTTCCAGGCATCCTAATCATAGTTTGGATGTTTGGTTAAAAATCCCACCGAGGTAAATCTTCATCCCTTCCACCCAGCTCCCATGTGGGGGGGTTCAAATCTGCTTCCTGTTTACGCCGGCAAACAAAGATAACAAACCCTACGCAGACAATTATAATAATTAGAATAATCTGATTATGGCGATGGTGATGAGAACGATAATGGAGGAGCAGTGTGCTTTGTGTAATCAAATATATTGCCGACATGCAGGACGTCATGTTTACACTGCATGTGTGCTTTTATGGATGAATGTCTCGGGGCTTAAAAGCAAAAAAGAAGGTCAACACTGTGCGCTTTTATTGCCTCGGTGGACAAAATTCTGTCTGTTCAGGCTATAGCATTTACACCTCTTACTTTATTGGAGGGTTTTGTTTTTTTATTTTTTTGGGATGAATCATGCAGGCAGATTAGTTCCCATGATCCTCTGCGTTTGGCAGCTGTGTTCTTGTTGTAGAAGAGCCCAACAGCTGAATGCATGAAGGGGAAACCGGCTCAAGGCCTGAAGAAAATCCACAAATGTGTTTTTAGGTGTTTGTTCCACTATGGTTGCAAAAAAAGAAAAGGATTTTAGCCAAAGGAGGGGTTCCTGTTTTTTTGTTTTGAATCATTTCTGCTTAATTAAAGATGAGTCTTCATAAATTCACCCAGCGGTGAGACAATCCACATAGGGATGCCGCAGCTATCAAAAGACAACCAAAACAATACGATCGCTGCGAGACAGGAAATCTGGGTCCTCCTGAAGATGTATGCAGGCAGTTGCCAAGGTAACCGCTTTTTCTGCTTTTCATTAAAGCTCAATGAGTGCTGCCCCACTCACTGCCGGCTGGGCGTGTGTGCACGTACAAGAAAAAGGTGCTTCCATGTCCGCGCCTGTGTGTGTGCGCGTGTGCCCAGCGTGAAAAGGGAAGCGTAGAAGAGCAAATCGAGTTAGTCAGGAAGCAGGCCTGGAGTCTGATTTGATCAGTCTAATGTGTGATCAGTGTGAATGGGAACCTGGCACTCAGAGTCTCTGTCGCCATGCAGCTCAGGCTGCTTCAAACAATGCACCGAGGCGCCATAAGCTGCTCCACGTTTCCAGTAAAGCTTCCTGCCGCCCATTTCACACCCAACCTGCCTATTAGAACATCTGCTTCCAAGCTTCGATTTAAGCTTCCCCAGCAGGGAAATACACATTAACCCACCAGAACTATATTTTCTATCTGAAGCAATACTTAGGCGTTAGGATTTTAACACTGATGCTGTGGTAACAAGAGGCTCTGCCATCAAAAATGTCTCCATAGTGATTCCTCTTATATAAGAAGCATACTGTAGCTACAAGTGATCTGCAGCCGGCAGACATTACTCTGATTTGGAGGTCTGATGCTACAAACTATGCAGAAAGAAGCGCTTTATTCACAGTGTTTTGCAAAAGTATTTAACACCTTTAGTAAAATCAAAACATCATGTATTTCTATTTGTTTTTTTATGTAATAGTATAACATGAAGAATTAAATGTTTTTGTTCTTCTTGGGAATTATTGCCCATTTGTTTTCTCAGTGCCACTGAAAGGAGAGCGTCTTTAGATATTGTTTATCCTTTACTTAATAACCTGGTTTTAAATTCAACTTTAGAACCTGCTTTCTCCTATAACCACACTTAAATTATTTTAAGTTAAGTTCTAAAATCTAATCATGCATTCTTAGCTTATATGCAGCAGACTAGACTCCAATAAACAAAAGCATATTTGTTTTTAGATGGATAGAAGAGGAAAATAAAATTTTTTGGAGTGGCCTAGTCAAAGTCTGGACTCAAAATAGACTGAGACACCAGACTATATATATATATATATAAAATAACAGCAAGTTTTTCAAGCCTAATAACAGCTTGAAAAACTTACTGTTATTAAGCTTTTTTCCGTGTGAAATTGGAAAAGAAATAGTAAGTAATCTACCCCTGGGTAAAACAGTTCAATTTGCATAACATTTTGAAAAAAAAAATCATTATTTATACCTTGGAGCACTTCTGCCTTTGGCACACTGGAAACAGTTTGTAAGAAAGATATCCCCTACAGTTCATAAAGAGTTTTGCAGCACCAATAACCCAGTTTAAGCTAATTAAGGAGCCTTAAGCAGCAGCACTCACATTCAGGCATATTAAATATCTGGAGTGTCTGTGAATATTGACCCGTATTGGACCCTCTGGACTCATTGTTTAGCTGATATGTTAGATATGATGTGAAGCATGGAATAACCACATCCAGCAGGCCTACACGAGTCCAGAAAATCCACAAAAATAGATGTAAATAGATATATTCTATTTATCTGTCTGTCTATCTAGCTTCTTCATGTATATTATTCCATATTAATCCCCTATTCTTCTTTAATATATTTCTATCACTCTATTTGTCTCTATATAGATGTATGTATGGTTAGATATGAACAAATAGGAGCAGACCTCCACCAAACAGCACATTTTGCCCCATACTGTTTAATATACACCTGCAGCTAAAACTCGCACATGACCTGGATCATTACTGAATTCCAATGAATTTTTTCCTCAGCCTGAGGTGCAACTTCAGTAACTATTTCCTTACAATCCTTTCATAAGTTTATAAATATGGCAGAGTGTGTGGCTGCAGCCTCTGGTGATTGTTCTGCTCTCCTTCTTCATTCATTCTGCTTTCTCTCTGATCAGCAGAATGAGACTTCAAGTGAGGCATGGCTCAACTTTCCTGTGTTTTTGTCTTTAGTATAATATTTGTGAACAGTTTGAAAGTTTTAAAACAGTTTAAATTCCTGCATCCGGATTATGATGTGTATCATCACCAAATTGTAGTGGATTCTTCCTTGGACTGTTAGCTAAAAATTCCATTAAAATCTGTTTTTTTTTCCCAATACATATACATCACATCAGAATATTCTTATTATTTTACTCCATTAAGGATATTTATCCATGTGTCCGTATAGATTAAGCTATGGTAGCTGTTTTTACAAGATTTCCGACACAAAAAGCTTGAAAATTTTAGAATTCTGTAAATTATGAATCATTAAACAAGCTGATTCTACATCTGTCTGCCAAACAGAGTGGCGACCTTTCCAAGATGGCGGCCCCTGTGCTCTATAGCGTAACAAAACTATAGGAGTCCATGAAACGCCTACACTTTATATTCTCCACCTTCTTACACACATTTATTGCATCCCCTACATGGATGGACGCCGCTGTGAATATCCGCAGCTCTTCCAGGGTCGCTATCACCCTCTATGGCTACTTCTCTCTCCTTTCCATTACTGAAGGAGGCGGCCATGTTTCTTAGAAATTAGATCTATTCAGATGATGGATCGAACAAGATCTCCACACATTCAGATGTTGTTTTTAAGAAGAAAAATGAATGAATAGATTATATTTTGAATAAATCAAAAATAAATGATGAAAATGTCGCCCCTGCTGGCAGTTTCTCCACAATTTAACCCATAAACAATTTATGGAGATTTGTTACAGCTAGATTCCCAATAAAAGAATGATTAGGTCTAAGCCAGCAGTTCAAACGCCCTGCATGAGAACCAGGAGTACTTTCTAGTAGAAATCCATAAAGAAGTAAAGCTGAAGATGATGGATGAAAGGCTAGAGTTAAGGCCCTAATCAGAGTAAAAAACAGAGCATCCTTCCACGCCACCTTCTTGCAATAGCTCTAATTATAGCAAACACTTGCTAAAGAAGTGAGGAAGTTGATAAAATACATGCATTTATTAGTAAAAAGGTAACTAATAACTCTAAAAGTGTGATCAGAGCCAGTTGGAGTGTATACCTCACAAATCAAGTGCCAACTGAGCCATACGTGTTGACTTAAGCTCCGACACCTAGTAAAAACTTTAACTGAACCCGCTGTGAGGTATCAACACTCGTTTCATTCCCAGCAGGACGGCCTCGCCGCACACGTAAACACACACACAAGGCGGCTATAAAGCGGAATGACAAGAGACGGCGGCTATAAAAAGCATGTGAGTCAGCTGCAGAGTGAGATCCCAGTTAGAAGCTGAATGACACAGATCATTACCACTCGCACAAATCACAGCTCTGGTTGAAGCAGGAAGCAGCTCTCGCACTACCTGGGTTATTTTCGGCTGCGTTTCTTTGTGTGATGATAGGGCCTGTGTTTTATTCCTTTTTTTTTCACAGCCATCATAATGTACTGAGTGTGCCAGATTTCCGATACGGAAAAGCCTCACGCTGGAGGGGTTCAATGTGTTTTATGTAACGACGTCCAGAAACGTTGGAATATTTTCACAACATGAAAAGAGACACAATTAACCCTTAACTGAACGCTGTTAACACGGGACTTTGATGCTTTCCCAGCTAACTCAGAGAGTCCACCTCCAGCCGCTGACGCAACCAGCGGATAATCCAGCTGGGTAGGCAAACACACAGCCGTCTGCTTTATTCCCGCTCCCTGCTGATGTAACATACTGTATACAGGTGCTCTGGAAAATGACTGAGACAGAGCAGTCTCATCGAATTAAACGGGGAGCAATTTCAAAGCTAACCGTGTTTGGGAGATTTGCGGCGTCTTTGTGCCGCCGTCTCTGCTGAGCAAGATCAACGAGGGTTGGTCTGAAGGAGATGAAAGCTGCAGAAGGGGCTCTGTTTGGAAGAAAATCAACAATGCACCTCCTCTCTGAACTCCACATCCCTGTGTTAATGTGTAGTGGTGGCTGCATCATGCTGTGGTGGAGCTTTTCTCCAGCAGGAGCGTAAAAGATGATCCGACTGAAAGGAAAATTAAAGGGCTCTATATAGAGGAAAGCAGCTGCCTCATTGTTTGCTGATTTTTGCCGGGACAGCAGTTCGTCGCAGCTGCTGTTATTTTTAAAGAGCTATTTAAAGGAATAATACACCCAAAACACGATTAGCCTTCATTTTCTACTCACCCCCATGCTGAACAACACTCTGGAGTACTTTTTTGATATCTCAAATGCATCTGGAGATCTGGGAGGCTTCTTGCTGTCTGCTGAGATTCAAATAATGGAGGTCTATGGCGCCCGAGGCAGAAAGGTCCATAAAAGTCCACAAAAAACGTGTCAATATTCTTCCATACTGCTCGTCCAATGTATTCCAAGTGTCCTGAGTGGGTAGCGTCCATAATTTACTCTAAACGAAGTCATTTAGAATGTTTTTAGAGCATAAACAGTAGTGTATAGGATTTCCTAAAAGCGCGCGCCTGCGAGTTCACGAGTCTACGGAAACTGCGGCAGACCAAACCAGATGAAACAACATAAAACTGTGTATGAAACTAATGATTAGGGTGATGGAAAGCAGCTTTTCCCCTTAAGCTCATCAAAGATAAAGTATGAGAAGAAAAAACCCAGGAAACATCCAATTAGCCGATCGCTAATTATAGGAATGCTCTGATTGCTTTAATGCTAATTAGGATTTCTCCATTAATCATTAAGAACAGTATAGGTTTCTAAGAAGCAAGCTTGAATAAAATGTTTAAATGATTTTATGCCATTTAATTATTTTTTATCTAAACAGCTGATTGCCTCTCTTCTTATCAGAAACCAAATCATTTTTACAGTAAATCTAAAATTCAGGAAGCAAGTTCAGATGCTTGTTTAGTATCCCTACTTTACTGAAAGTCCTTGTTTCAAATTATAATAGCAAAGAGGCTTGTTGACATGTCTGAAGCACAGGGGGAGGGAACAATAAATGGAGAACACGATTAAGCATCCATCAATTGTATTGATAAGCTCTAAGAAAGCTTGAACCCTTTAACAGGAAACGCCCTGCAGAGAACACACTGTTATTTACCTTTAGCGGGCATGGAAGCTGTAATCCAGGAGATTTTTACGCTTTCACATGACAATACCATGGAAGTTTGAGATAAGCCGATCCATTTCCCCGAACCGTGTTTTGCAGATGTGTTCTGAGAAAACCTGGTCATGGATGTTCATGGGAAGATTTGCTCCTGCCAAGCAATAAATTGGCTCAGTTTAGAAAACCGGAGATCAACTTATGATTAAAACATTTACATGCATTAGAAAACGACGCTAATTACAGTCAGATGTTGGTTGATGTTGAGCTGATTTAACCAAGCAGAGAGGAAGCCTTGCAGCTCTTAACTCTGCAGGCTCAGAGCGTTTTCCTACTGCTGGATTAGAGCTTGGGGAGGTTTGCTGAAGAGGTCACCGTGGCTGTGAGTTCCCTACTGACAGAGACTCGAACTGAACGTCTGGACAGAAGCAGCAAACCCCTGAGATGCTCCTCTGCGATTAAGATGGACAGATAAACGTTTAGAGGTATACCCCGGCTCAGCCCTGCTGCATGTGCATGAGCTTTCTTTAAAAAAAAATCGACGGTTCTCTCCCTCTTATCTTACCGGATTTTTTTAGATTTTATTCAATTTTTATTTAATTTCCAGACTCTCTCAAATTTTTTTAAACTAATATCAATATATTTAAGCTTAGGACCTGAAAAAGGCTTAGTTAACAGGCTTTTTCACTGTCATTATTCAAGCATTTAGGCTTATTTATTTGTGAATCCTAATAGACCTAAAATGGGAATTTGCTTGTAGTGTTCTGCAGCCACAGCCGACCTAGTAAAATAAAATTTAATCTTATTTGACAATTTTCAAAGACTTTTAATCATAAATTTAATGTTCTATTTTAAGATGATACTTCACAGATTTTGTTTGCTGTGTTTAAAATGTGATCTTTTCTTTGTATTTGAGCTCCGATTTGCTTATAAATGCATATCAACAAATTGTTCTTGATTGCTTATAAACTTCAATTATAATTGTCCCCTGTCTCCCAGATTCCTCCTACTCTTTCTTGAATACCATTTATGATGTTCTTAATAGGCAGAGGGGCCTAACATTAAAATCTGCACAAGGAAATAAATTTAAAATGATCTCCATCAAGAAACTGAAGAAAACTAATAATTAGAAACCGAATGAGACTTTAGAATGATGGTGTTTGGAGATGGAGTTGTACATCTGATTATTTGGGAGGTTTTAGGCCACATTCACAAGAAGCTGTCAGGATTAGGTTGAGGTTTGTGGACCAAATGTGGAGGCAGGGAGGCAGAGGTGAGTTTCTTGATGATTTAATGATGAATAAATAAACAACTGAACACGGAGGCAGGAAATCCAAAAATCAAAATATGAAAACAAAGTCAAACAAACCAGAAACCATGGAGACATCAGGGGGGAAAACATTCACAAGAGGAAGACTCAGAGAGACGGAGTTGGAGGAACTTAGATGAGGAACCAGCACTGAAGAACTGCACAGAGAGAGTATTTATGGGAGACTGAAACAAAGAGAGGGCTAACGAGCAGATTGGGAGCAGGTGTGAACAGAGCAGAACAGGAAAGGAGCTAGGGAAAAAGGAGAACACAAGAGGGCTGCAGAGGGCAACAAATAAAAACCTGGAAACTGAAAACAACCAGAGAACACAATAAAATATGAATTAAAACACTAAAACTAGAAAACATGGAGCAAAACAAAACTGAATACTCATGAGAAAACAAAATAAAACCAAGACTGTGACAGAAGCAGGTTTTGGGAGTCTTCACCGAGCTTCCTGACCATTTAAAAATTCGGTCTCAACAAACAAAGCGACAAGGTGGAAACTAAAGCATATTTGCCTTGATTCTACTTTAACACCAATGACAATGGTGGATGGTAGAGTTCTGGTAGTGTTTAAATAAGAAACTGTTGAATTTAATGTCTCTACTCCTCTATTCGACCATGGTTCTTAACTACTATTGAAAAATTAAGCCCTTATTTAACACTCCAACCAGTATTAAACACTAGCCGCTATCATGCTCCTCTTCTTCCTACAGCAATTTCATGCAGATCTCCTAAGTGGGATTCTTCCGTCTTGTAGCTGTATTAACGCCACACTCCCTGCTGTGGCATAAGTATTATAACATCAACGATGACCCCTCTGTCTTTGTACAATTTATGGTCAAATATTTAGGTGTGAATACCAACTTCCACTCCATGTGGACGTGGCCTTAAATTCTGGAACAGAAGTTGTACAAAACTTAAAAGAATATAGAATAAAGTACATTGAAAAGCATGTCGTGGCATGTCTCTCGTTTGTAAATAGGGTAGTCTTATAATGTTGCATGACATTTACTAGTTGTATATCACACTAGCGTGTTATGATGTCAACATACAGTGGTTTGTAAGACATGTGGCTCTTAAAGGGGTCATAGAATGCAAAACCGAGATTACATCGTCATAGATGAATGAACGATAGTACAGTGGGTGAAATGGACGTACGGAGAAGTTCAAACCCCATCGACACCTCCTTTCTCTGCAGATCTCCGAATTCTAAACTTCGACCATAAAACAAGTGAATTCAAACGAACCCCGCCAGGGTTCCCGGACCAGCCCTGGAGCTGACGGCTCGGTTAGAATGTGTTTCGACTATGTGCTTCTCTGTAGTCGACCAAAATCCGGGACAATTTTGAAACACCACCTGGACATTTTTTTAGGTATGAAAAGTAGGACATGTCCGGGAAAAAGAGGACGTCTGGTCACCCTACCATATAAAAAATTTCAATGTTTCAGTGAGTGAGTGCTTGTTGCTATGATGTATTTTTGCTCAGCAGCCTCGCTGGTTATTAACCAACCAATCAGCACACAGCTCATCTAAATATTCATGAGCAGAACTAAAAGGAAGAAAACCTGTCGTTTCATTCTAGGGCTTTTAACCAGGCTTGCATTAGGGCTCATAGAACAACATATATGGCAACCAATGTTACCCTTAACGTGGTCCTCCTTCGGTATTATCCTTAAGACTAATTAGTATTGAACAAAGTCGTACAAGAAATATTTTTATACAACAAAGCAAAATAAACATTCTTAACTTATTTGCTGTAGACTTTAGACAGTTGTGGGTGTTTGTGCACTTTTTTAAAGCTGTTAATAAAGAACAGTGGGATTTATGCTGATATTAAATTAAAATAAATCCCAATTAGAACTATGAATTCCTGACTTTTGAGTCAGAAATCAACTAGAAAGCCTCATTCACACAGAGAACCTCTGAGAATTGTCATGATCTGCCCTGATAGCTGACCTTAATTGTTCATGTTACTCACCTGCCTAACTCTGCCCAGTCTCTAATTATCACTGATGTTATCCACCTGCACATTCTGCTTTAGATCTGGCTCAGCCCAGCTATCGGGGCCAGATCATTGTTTGTTGTATGATGTATGTTGTTTTTTTTTTTGTTACTTTTAGTTATTCCAAGGGTCGTGTCCCCGTCCCCAGAGGCCAGTAGGTTGAGAGGGTTTTGGTATTTGTCTTGTCTCCTGATCGTGTCCTGTCTCCTATGTGGAGACCAGTTTAAAGTTTTGCAGCTATCTTGGTACCATGCCTTGTCTCTCTCCCTCTCAACCACTGAGCTGGTCTGTCTGCATCTATGCGTGTCTGTCTGAGCTTGCTGCTGGACTCATGGAACTCTGAACCTGCCTTCTGTGGATTCCTGGAACCCTGGCTCGTTTGGCAGTCCATCAGCTGGATCCTGCCTTCCTCTGAGAGGATGGAATAGACTGTTAAACTAGAATGTAAGTCACTGAGTGGTGTCCTACATCCCCCCTGCAGCCGCTGCGGTCCGCATATCCACAGCTCCATGCCTTTGTTCCGTTACACTTTGGGTTAATAAACATTTTAGACTTCCCCACTGTCTGTCTCACCTTGAATACTCGGTCCATCTCTCCCGTTTTCCTGACAAAAATTTATTTAAGGCTGACTTTGGATTCAAAGTGGCAATAACAGTAACAGTACCCTGTGATGAAAAAAATATATACTTTTTAAGACCCTGACTGGAAAAAGTGCATTACAAAACAAATAATACTTTGAGCATTTACTACTCTAAACTAAACCAATTCAAGATGTTGTTGGCATGTGGAAGGAACGGCTTATACTACAATCACTACTGCAACTTTCCTGGCCGCCTCCATATTGGAATTCTGACCTCTCCAACTTTGCTAACTTGCATGCTGGTGACTCTTTTGCTGCGTCATTCCCAGCTTTCGGGAATACATCATATATTTCATAAATAGGTTGCTCTTAAATGTAGTGGTTGCAATGGGTTTTATTTAGGGGTATCAGGATGGAGGAAGAGTTTTATTTGTAAAATCTTTTGGAAAGGTTAATTCCTTCTCCACTTAACAAGGAAATAATAACATTCATTTAAAATGGAACAAATGTAAAGAAGGATTATAAACGTAAAGACATCAATAATAAAAAGATGAGGCTCTAAGGTCCTGAGTCAGTGAAAGGAAATAAGATCCATTCATAATTAATATCATTTATGACTGAGCAAGTAATGATGTGGATTGGGAAAATTACAGAGAAGCCTCAGTAGTCGGCAGCGCTCTCCCTGTGGGGATTGTGAATGTCTGGACCTCATTTCTTTACCATTCATCATCTAGCCGCTAAAGTTTGTAAGTCTGGTGAACGATGCAGAACCAAACTGGGTAGCAGAGAGACTGCCTTGAAAAATCTGTCGATGTCACCGTTATATAAAAGGTCGCAACAAAATGGGAAAAGAGATATGAGAAGGAGTTTCAATTTGCTGCCACAGCCACAGTGATCTGACGAGTTGGGAGAGGGGTCTCGACATGTTGTGGAGAAGCTCTCAGCTCAGGTGGCCACTTTGCAGATCCGACAAGGAGAGGATCAGAAGAGGAGGTTGAGAAGGAGGATCATAAGGACAGTCGACGGCTCTGATAATGGGGTGAGATTTAATTTGTACTTGCTAAATGGAGCATAACTCTCAGCTTGATCGTGATGTGTTCGGGTGCATATGTAAAGTTATGGCTCAGGAAGTCTCAAATGCTCTGCAGCACTTTCTTCTCTTCTGTAATTAAGTTTTATCTTTTTAACCACCAATATTTTACTGTACCACTAAATATTCTAGATATAAAATATCTCAAAGAGCATGAAAGTTCCTTAAGCAAATACATCAGATCAAAAAATAATAAAGAGCCAAAGCGTCAGCTGTTTATTTCAACAGCAAATCAAAATATTTCAGCTCAGCTCAACAAGATCCCAAACAGAGGTTGGAAAGTGGTTTACTTAGTCTTTACCTGCAGGGCGGCCATGATGGATTTTTCAGGTCAGGTTTGATAGAAAAGGTTAGCGTTTCAGTTTATTTAGCTTTTCTTTTACTTATTTTATGCAGCAAACACATGTAGCTAGAGCCGAAAGTATTCATACCCCGGGTAGTATTCGGTTCAAAGTGATCTATTTATTAGTTCCTTCTAAATGAAATACTAAAATGTTGGAGTGTGTTTTCCAGAATGTGACCAACCTTTGGAGGGAGCTAAAGTTTGTGATGATGGAAGTAATCTCTGAACATAAATCGACAAAAGACCCGTGGAGACTCGCAAAAAGGCTGTCAGACATTAGAAGAAGGATTTTTTCCCATTAAGTGATTCCTAAAAATGACGTTTCTCTATCATATTAAGAAACAGAACCGTTTTTTGTTCAAAGAAAAATTAGAAATTCACATTTCGTATTCTAGTTCAAGATGGGACATTTCCCGACATAAAGGTATACTATTTTTTACATGGTCTTTAAATTAAAATTGCATCACTTCCGACGCAGCTTCATTTCATATAGAAATGAGAAATCATTTGGCAGGTCTATATATATTATATATATACTATATATATTATATGACGACACTAAAACTTGTCTACAAAACTTGAATCCGAAAGAATGAATGAGTCATGTGACCCATAGCGCCTCTTCACAGCAGTTTGAGCTCAGCTTAAACATGAGAGCTAACTAAGATAAAGGTTGTTCTTAGCCAACAAAACAGATACCTGATAACACGTACCTGATCAGAGTTTTTTGGGGGTTCTGTAACCTAGATCTAGTGCCCCTAGTTGCTAAAAATTGCAGGTTTTTTGAATGACCACTGGGTTTTGCTACTAAACATTCCCTTTACCAAAACAGATCACATGGTTTCAAAAGTATATTAAGTAGGCAAAGAGCAGCAAGAGTATAAAGAAGACTGTAGGCTAGATGTCTGAGCCATTAACCAGCTCACTTAGGCTTGTTTTATTTGTGTTGCTTAGGGATGGGAATCGAAAACAGGTTCCTGTTCAGAACCGGTTCTGTGCGTTCCAATCCCATGGCACCGTTTGTCAGCTTGCTTAACAATTCTCTTAACAATTCCAGGCAGCACCAGAGCCTAGCGCTGGTCAGCACGACTTATGTCAGGTTTTTTATGCAAGTTACGCACACGGCATTCAGTAAGCAAGTATGACGTGACCAAGCATAAGTCTAGAAAAGCAAAACAAAAGCGCTCAAAGCGATCGAAAGTTTGGCTTAATTTTAAGGAAGAGAAAGATGGCAACAAGGCGCTTTGCAATCATTGCAAAGAGGCAAATACATCCAACATGCAGAAACACCTGCACACACAACATGGCATACATTTTAACGAATACCGTGTTTTTGATGCTTCAGCTAAAGTTACGACCAGCATTGAAGGCAACTCTGGCGGTAAGTAGCTAGTTTTATATCACTGGCTGTGCTTAATGTGGTTCCTAGTAAATCAAATGTCATTTCTGGAAATTGTCCTACTTGTCTTTGGGGTTATTAAACATGCTACGAAGTTCCTCCGCAGTTCAGGAAGCGAGAGAAAGGTGACGATCGTTTATTTAAATCAGGTCAGTTTATTTCCCGACATTGTACAGTAATGCTTTTTCATTAAACGGATCCCTTCTCCATTAGATTTAGATGACTGTGACGAGACGGGTAGCCTGACTTGGCTGGCAGCTCCTGTTCACTGCCTTCTGTTTTCGCCGAGGCAGGCAGAAATAGAATGTCCCAGGCGAAGGTAGACGAATGTCACCATGCACTTACCAAGTTCATTGTTAACAGAATCGATACGGAATCAAATCGTTTCACAGAATCGATAAGGGAATCGGAATTGTGAAAATCTTATCAATTCCCAACCCTAGTGTTGCTCTAAATAGTGTAATTTTTACTCTTAGGGTTATTGAATACTACTACAACACTTTTAAATGGTCTCTATGTCCTGATTGGAATTTGTTCATCGAGTTCATGGCTAAAGGCTGAATGATATTTGTCCTGTGATGGCCTCGCATCCTGCTGCACATTCCCCCATGACGGAAAAAACAGATGCACAACTTCCTGATCACACCACTTAAAGCACAACAAAATGAAAAAAGAAAATGAATAGGGAAGAAAACATTAGAAAGTTACTATAATTATGTATCAAGATAGCAACAAAATTCTATAGTAGCAGAATTATAGCTGTAATAGCCACTGTGATCTAATTTTAGAAGCTGCAGGAATAGTTTTTGCATTTCTTTTTTAAAAACAACATATAAATCATAATATGAAAGCCAAATACTGGTCTACATATAGCTAGCATAGAGAAGCTCTTAAAAAAGGCCCGTTACAAGAATGCATACTGAAGCTAATGGAATTTATATTAAAATCTATATAAATCGTTGCATGTATGCTTATTAAAAATGAATGCATGTAACAGAAATGAAAAATAAAAAACAAATATTTTTACAACAGGACATACCTCAATCCTCAATCAACCTAATGGGCAACACAGAGCCTGCAGACGGTAAAAGATAACCTTTTATCTGCTGTTCTGGATATAAATGCACCAGAGCCAGCTAGAAATGGGGTTACATGGCAGGATTAATAGGGAATACGGGCCAGATCATCCTTTAGTGAATCCATGCAAACTTAACCTCTAAATCCCTCTACAAATATCCCCATCCTGCATCTAAAGACACACTTTATTAGCCAAACCCTACTGTGTAATCAAATAACATAAACACAAAGCGACGGGCTGTGCATTCAGCCTCATATCTGCCCCGGCAAACACAATCCACTTAAATACGTATGCAGACAATAGCACTGTCACACTAATTGATGTCACGCACTAAATGAACGAAGGTATTAGTCTGATCCTTTTCATGGGAAAAAGAACATCCTGCTCGAAACATCTTCATTTTCTCACAGTTTATGAAGCCAAGCTAATGAATGTTTTTACTATAATTAAATTCTGCATGTTCCATTATTGCCTGAACAGGAGAACAGCTTGGCAGCTAAATGTGAGCCATCTCCGGGGAGGATTTCTGAAAGAATTAGTCACTAAGACACATCTGTCTGTGTTTTCTTCAGGACAACATACAGTTATTCAAAGAAAGCAAAGGTACATGATCAGAATGTACATTAATGATACTCTGCCGTTCAGAGGGAGCTTGCATTCTTTAAACGGTTATCTGCGTGTTCGTTTTAACTCAAATGCTCACAGCCCGCGGATGTGAATTGAGCGCTGTAAAGCCCTGATTGGTGGATGAAAGGAGTGACATCACATGATCCAGCTTTACCTCTCGCTCCTTCAAACATTCAGATAGAGGCTCTTTTTAAGAGAACAAATCTCAGAAGGAGCAGGAGTAATACGTCCGCAGGCGTTTGCGTTTTCCTTGTCTTTGATTAGATTTTTTTTCCCTGAATGTATATATAAATATATATACCGTATATATTTAAAAAAATCTTTTCATGCTCATCTGATTATTTCTTGTAAGTTTCTGCCATATTAGTTTGATCCTTTGGGTTTTGTTTCTTAGTTTGGTGTTAATTAGTCTCTACCCCTCAGTCTCCCTGATTTCCCTTTGCCTAAGATGCTCCTAACATAATCCACATGCTTCTAACCTCATTCTCTCTTTGTATCTATGCTCGATGACTGTTATTGTTTTTCTTCTGGATCCTTCATGTCCAATTCAAGTTGTTTTCTTTCTTATTAAAGCCGTTATTATGATCGTCCTGAGCTATCTCTATAGTTATGCTGCTATAGGCTTAGACTTCTGGAAGACATAGGGACCCCTTTTCATCATTCTGCTTCTTTCCATCTCTATTCTCCTACTCTGCAGTATTTGTTAGTTCAATCTCTAACGTTCTGCTCTGCTTTTTCTCATAGTTGCCTTACCTCGTCTGTTCCTGTTTGGCTGTGACGCCATCCTGGAGAGAAATATCAGCTGTGGAGATCAGCCTGTTTTCCAGTGTAGTCTTGTTTCTCTGACTGTGACTGGCTGGATGTGCTCTCTTCATCCTCTGACATGGGAGTTGGCTCAGAGCTTGTCTGCCTGGCTGTGTGTTTCCTGGATGGGCTCGCCTTTTACTGCTGCTTTTTGTATCTCTGCTTCTGTCTCCTTGAACCCCAGTCGGCCTCTGCAGATGGCCGCTCACACTGAGCCTGGTTCTGCTGGAAGTTTCTTCCTGTTAAAAGGGAGTTTTTCCTCTCCACTGTCGCTACAAGCATGCTTAGTGTGAGGGATTGCATCCGAGTCAATGAGTCGATGCAATCAACTGGTTTTCCTTAGATAGAAAACTTTTATTCAATTTGACTGTATGATCTGGTGAACTGTAAAGTGCCTTGAGATGACGTGTGTTGTGAATTTGCGCTATAGAAATAAACTGAATGGAATTAAATCATCCCCGATCTTGTCTGTGTTTTGGTTCAACTCCAAAACCACTCACCATGATAGAGAGTGCCTTAAAAAAAGCTAAAGGCTGAATAACTAAAGCACTTTTCTCCTGCTCTTACTTCACCTTAAGAAAAACATCAACAAGTTAGTTTCTAACTGTGTGTAATGGTGTTGTTTGAATATTATACCCCACATTTTGAACATTAAGACCAACAACTACATATTTCATTGGGATTCTATGTTCTAGATCAACTTAAGGTAGAATCTAACTAAAACTTAGATGCTATGATTTTCTATATTTTTCTATGAATTAAATGTGAAAGGTTTGAAGCATATTCTTAGTAACTTAGCCCATTAGAATCTGATGCACTAAAATAAACTCCACTTAAGAAGTCACACAATTAGGAAATAACTGAATCTCAGTGTAGTCACAGCTGTTTTGTGAAGGACTCAGAGGTCCATAAGAGAAAAATAACAGAGGAACAGCATCGTGAGGACCTAAGATCAGATGCAGAAATATTTATCTTCAGCGGGAACAGGAAAGCTGTTGTCCAGAGGTAAATACAAAGCAATCCTGGTAGAAAAAAACTGTTAGAGGTTGAAAAAGTCTGCAGACTGGGTGCTTCATCCCACATCTACAGATCTATGTTCCCCCAATAACAATGGTTGCAATACTGATACAGCATCCAGATGCTGATGTCTGGTCTTTAACATGTTAAAAGAAAGGCTAGGATGGAGGAATCATTTAAAGCTACCGTCACTAAATCACATTGAATGAAGCAACAACTTCATGGCAGCCCATATTGTAAGTATTCAAAACAAACAAGTGCAGCTAGCCTATATAGATACTGTATGCTACGTTAGCCTCAACAGTGACCTAAGGCGGAGGTCTTCAACAGGGGGTCCGCGGAGCTACTGCATGGGGGTCATGAAAGTTTTGGTTGATTACACTTTTTTTTATATTCCCAACTTTTTCCACTAATTGAAATGTCTTTAAATCCACATTAACATGAATTCAACACACTATAGTAAACAGATAAATGGAGGCAGAAGATGTCTTTTAGTCATCAATGCACACATTCAGTGACACACAGGAGCTCTTTCAAGCTGGGCACCATTTCATTCACAACACCTGTCCCATCAACCAGGAATAAGAATCAGAAATACTTTAATAATCCCAGGGAAGAATTACTTTTGTTACATTACTCCATCTGTAATAGAGTGACTATAGGGCCAGTTTGATAGAACACCATTTCATCAATATATATATATATATATATATATATATATATATATATATATATATATATATATATATATATATATATGTATATATATATATATATATATATATATATATATATATATATATATATATGTATATATATATATATATATATATATATATACATCAGTTTGGGGGTCCCTGGCCTGGAAAACGTTGAAGACCCCTGACCTAAGGGAAGCTGTTTTTTCCTTACATTTGTAGAGACATTTTTTTTTTTACGAATGTTAATGCTATATATAGAGGGCGGGTTGTTAGGACTCCTGTCTGTGTGGTTTGTGTTTTGTGTGTTTGTCTTCCTTCCTCCACCAGGCGGCACCTGGTCCTGATTTACCTCCTCACACACCTGCAAGAGGTTACCTTATTAACGGAGTGCTCTTAAGCTGCTGACTGCCACTACCTCAACGCCAGAGTGTTTGCCAGTTTTGGATACTCTAGCCAAGCTGAGTCAAACTGAGTTTTTGTCATCCTGAGTTTTAACATTGTTTTTTGTCTTTGCCTCTTGGCAGGAAGTCATCCTGCAAACTGGATGTTTCGGTCCTTCTCTCCCTGGAAGGATCAACTGAGCCTCA
The DNA here is from genome assembly GCA_030533445.1 of Cyprinodon diabolis. Lineage (NCBI taxonomy): Eukaryota > Metazoa > Chordata > Actinopteri > Cyprinodontiformes > Cyprinodontidae > Cyprinodon > Cyprinodon diabolis. The sequence goes on from CM060085.1 coordinate 15,289,784, forward strand.
AACCGAGCTGGGGATACAAACTGGTGGTTTGGATCCACTTTTCTCCAAGGGATCGTTTGAGTTTCACACTGAGCAAGGGATTCATCTGCACCACAATCCATTCATGTACCGCTGAGTGGCAGTCAGTGTCTCCGTTCTCCTACAAACAACCGCATTCTGGGTAAACCCTGTCCGCCCTCCTCCGAATGAGACAAACACTGGAACACCCCACACCGACTGGAGTCAAGAGTCAACCACTTTTCTGGAAACGTGAGTCTGCAAATCTTTTCTCCTCTTTAAGTTCGAGAATCAATTTTCCCACTGAACCTGAACTAACTGCAGTGTCTTCCCCTCGCCTTTCAGTTCCGGTTGAGCAGTGTTCAGAGCAACACTGGAATCTCTACAAGCTTCTCAATAAACCTGTTAAACTTTTTCCCTGGTCTCTCTGTATTGGTTTCTCTGTATTTGGGTCTGATATTTAGTTAAATCATGACACAGGTGTTGCTAGAAATTGTCCAACTTTTCAGATAAACAGTTCTTTTAATACTTTAGAGCAACAATGTGGTGTAAAAGGACAGAAACATCATTAAGCTTCAACAGAACTAATCCTGTTGCTGTGTAGCAGTGATTACTGCTAGCCTTGATTGACAACATTACTCTATGTCCGGTAGATGAGTCATATTTAACTAAAATATCACTGAGGCGAAACGAGTCAGATTAGCAAGCAGCCATGTTAACCTTTATTTCTGGCTTTAGCTTCAGCCGGGGCGCCCGTGATCCGACCTGCACCCCAGCAGAAGGCAGCAGCTCACAGCTGTGAAGCACTGCAGCAGCATCTATTCTCCTCTCCTTTCCCTCATCCTCATCGGTATTCAGCTCAGGGATCGGCCCATTCATAAATGTGACTGTCCCGGAGTGGGACAGGCATCGCGCGCGGGGACAAATCCCTCTCCAAGGTCAGAATCCACAACCGCCGCAGGAGGCCACAATGGCGGAAAACCCACGTGAGTGCAGGGTTGCATGGTTCTCGTAAACAGGAAGCAACATGCTGCTGAAAACCTAATAGCTACGTTAAACTTTGTGGATTTAAAATGACAAAATGATCAAAGAATCAACGCTACAGTAAGGCTCTGTCTCCAGCCACAAAAGGAAACATTTGGGGAAGAGGGAGGGTGTTATTTCATGTTTCCTGTCAAGTGGGAGGTACCGTGAGATGATCCGAGAGCAAAGCAAAGCTGCAGCATTGCATGCGATCCCCCCCCGCCTCCCCTAACAGTCAGTTTGATGTGTACAGAAAATAAAAAATAAAAATTGTTGCAACATAACACACACATCAACCAGCCAGATCCAGACTCAAATGCAGCAGGCTGAAGCCCAACTGAACCAACTCCTAAATCATAACCAAAACAAGGACTTTTAAGTCTTTTTTTCAAAAAATTGGCATCAGATAATTTTATAACAACAATCCTGAAGGATTTGGGGATAATAACCAGTTTCCAAACAGACCTCACCACAGCTGCCAACAAAACAGCATAAGTGTTCATTTGAGATCTCTGATTAATGTAAATGAAATACTTGTTCTCCTTTTACCAAAAGTAGGTGTCTCTCTCTCTCTCTGCTTAATGCTCCATTATGTCCCCCGGATTGTAAATGTTTAATGGTGGCCAACTGAGGCCAGACCCTGGTGAAAGCATTCACGGCTCACAACAACACAGACACAGACCACACATCTCTACAATGAGTGAAAGATGATAAAATGCTGCTAAAACAAGGATAATCTTAAGTGTAATTACATATATTGATGTGATAGTAGAGGACTGGTAATGGTGGGTAAATACTGTGCTGTTAAATGGTAATATTCCCACCAGAATGGGACATAAGTGATAGAAAAGTCTTTCAAAAATAGTAGACTGAGTAGATGGAATAATTCTTGTTTAAAATATAAAATACATTTCAACATTTACTTTTTCAATGGTTACACAACAATATTCATAAGGTACTCTATAAATTTAAACGAGTACTATTAATGGTGGTCAGTGAGGCGGATATTAAACAACATTGCCAAATAAATACAGGAGTACATGCATTGCAAAACAAAATGTGCTGAAAGTGCACACGTTGCTTATGAATATACACTAAAATACTTTAATCAATTCTATTTGTTTCATCAAATACATTTATTTGGTATATCTAAAGGTCGGAAAATTTGGATAAAACACTGTTTTTTGCATAGTTTCTGTTTATATGATTATCAATAATGGTTGGAATAAAGGGAGGTTTTTAAGAAATACATGTTTTTGCTTTCAAGAGAATTTAATTTACTATATATGTATTACTGGGTAAATGCATCGAACAACCTGATGCATCAAAGTCCTATAAAATATGCGTGTCACTACTGCTACAGCTGTTCTACTGAGACTTCATGTTTTTATGTTTAGGATATTTCTACAAGTTTGCCTCTAAAAATACGGTGCCCATGTCAGCATACAGTGTCGACGCTACTGTCCTCTGTGAGCTCATGTTCTGATTGGTTTAGATTGGACTAGAATTAGCAAATTAGCATTTGCTAATTCTAGTCAAAATAGAGTCAAGGAAAATATTAACCACATTAGAAGGCAGCAAAACATTTCCATGTTATTTTATAATAGTGCACCAAGTGCAACAACAGTGCACCCTTTTAAAAGGTTTCTTCCTGTTAAAAGGGAGTTTTTCCTCTCCACTGTCGCTACAAGCATGCTTAGTGTGAGGGATTGCCTTCCTGTCAATGAGTTGATGCAATCAACTGGTTTTCCTTAGATAGAAAACTTTGAATCAATTTGACTGTATGATCTGGTGAACTGTAAAGTGCCTTCAGATGACTTGTGTTGTAAATTGACGCTATAGAAATAAACTGAATTGAAACCAAGTTTTAGTTTTTAAAACAAAACTTTAGTGGCTAGCTTAGCTAGTCTGGCCAAATTTACTAATGGAATTAGCTTAGAATTTGTGCATAATGCTATGCCCCATTTTCATGTTTAAAAAATACATTTTACAAAATGAAAGCAAGATATAGATTTTTTAAAGATATATTTAGAAAATAAAGACTTAAGCCAGCTGAATATCCAATATGGCTGACATGTAGATTTATGACCAATCCCGATTTTTTTATGTCCGTTTAAGTGAGCAGTGGAGAGAATTATGTTACGTTGCTATAAACACTTCTTGATTAATGGTATTCTGATAATCTGCCAACACTTCTGAGTTTATGTTTTGATCAGTGTTATATCTTGTTTATGTCATTACCAATAATGGTTGACTGGGACTTTTTGGAATAAAGTGGAGACTTTGAAGAACGAAGCTGTGTCCGAATGTCCGCCCTAACCACTATATAGTGCACTATGTAGTGGTTACACCATTTTAGATGAGTGTCTGAATGACCAGTGGATGAACTAGTAGTGGAGTCAAAATTTCCCAAAATGCACCTTGAAAAGTAGTGATTATTCATGGTCACTAGACCAGCAGATATATCCCGGAATGGGATGGGATTTCCTATCACTGTGGCCCACTGTGGCCTACAACTGTCAAATAAAAAAGATGGCGCAGGCACCGTGCAGGGAGGAGGAGTTATGTGACCAACGGGGAGTGAAAAGTAGTGATCATCTGTCCGAACGGTAAGTTAACTGAGTTAACTGCTCTATATAGTGATTGAGGGATCTAGGGGTTACGTTGGACGTTCGGACACAGTCCAAGTCATTGGATTATCCAATATGGTTGACTTGCATGTTTACGAACAGTCCTGACTGTCATTGTTCCTTTAAGTCAGCGGCAGAGAAAAATACGCTACAATGCTACTAACACTTCTGGATTTATATTTTGATAATCCACTAACACCTCCAGATTATGAAAGTTTAAGACATGGTGGAGCCCATAGAAAAAGGCAAAGAAAACCTTTGTTCTACACGGAAAGGACGAGAAAGGAAGAGGCCTCGTACAACAACCAAGGATGTAAGTACCATATGTTTTAATCTCTGTTAATATTAATATTATTACTCACAGATATACAGTAATGTAGAAGAAACAACCTGGTGAAGAAACCAGTTTATGAGAGCAATGTTACTCAACAGGAAGGCTTATATTTCATTGACCTGTATTAAAAAAATTATTTGGATGAAAAGGCTTCTGTGCACTAGTTTAAAAGCATGAAGCTTCCTCCACCGTGTTTCACTGCAGGGAGAGTGTGTCTAGTGACACACAAAGTCCTATAGCTAATGTTTAAGCTTGTGACATGACAAAACATCAAATCTGTAAAGCTAGGAATAGCTTTGAAAAACACTGTGAGCCTCCAAAACAAACAGGTCATGTTGCACAGTGAGACAGGCTCAGATAGAGACATCACTGCTCAGCCACTCGCCCTATGTGGGTCGCAGGAGCTGCCTACTATCAAATAAAGGAGGGGGAAATACAGAGTGCTCAGTTTGAATCAATAGGGATCAACTCCCTGGTATCGCTGCTGCCTGTCCCTCACAAAAGACCTGAGATCAATGCAGATGTGTGTGGTTGACAAGGATCTGTGAGGTAGGACACCATGGCCTGTGTCCTACTTCTCACTTAGACACATTGCCGGCTAAGATCCGTCTTTCAGATTGATATAAAGAGTGTAAGGGGCAGGGGGATTGGAGTACTGATATAGTAGTGAGAGTGAGGCCAGAAGTGTCAGGAAAATGCATTAGAGGAAAAAAAGAAGAGGTTTCAAGAGAAGCAGCAGATGAGAACTGCTGAGTTCCACCAACTCTATGATTACTTAGTCATGCAGGTGCCTTTCAAATCCACAAATGTGTAAAATTACCAGGGAGGATCTGGGGTGCAGACACCTGCACTGCCAGTTCATTATGCTTGTCAAATGATTATGAGTTATGAAGAAGTGCAGATATTTTGGTCTCGTGCGGAGATAATGGCGGGAGAGTGCCGAGACATTTTCCTCCTGGAGAGATCCAAAATGAAAATACGGCTGTGGAGGTAGTTGGGGGGTCTTTCCCGAAGACAAGTGGATTTTATTTGATTAAAAAAAAGGTGACTTTTTTTTTTTTTGCATAGTTTCAGATCATTATTATTACAGTAATTACAACAAACAAGGCAGACTGTTGAGTGAACTGCAATTTTCCCATCCTACGTAGACATTTTGACAGTAAAGGCGCCTGGCTACTCTGTGGGGGTAGCCAAGAGACAGCTGGGGGTGTTTCTGCACCTACAGTCCTTTCTAGAATAATCATCCAACTTTCTGAGCTCTGATTTCTGCAAAAAAACGTAATCTTACAAAGCAAAACTGAGCTGAGAGGACAGCAGTGTTTGCACTCATTGGTATGTTCTGTGCCTTTAAACTTAACGTTACTTTAAATTTTCACAAATATGGTTTTCTTTTTAGAAAAAAAAAATCCAAAACAACGAATTTAATATGCTACAGTGCCATCTAGTGGCTAAAATAGAAAATTGCAACTAAATAAATAGAGCTGAGAGTTTGTTATTATTTATTTTGTTGTTATTATTTACCGACTGAACTGTTTGTTCAGTCAGTAAAGTGATAGCTATGTAGCAAAGGATTGTGGGTGTTTATTTGAGCAGAAAAGCAATTTTAGCACTCTGTTTTTCATGTTTTCTAAACAGTAAAGACATATATGACAGTGTTTTTATTGGAAAACAACAACGACTCAGGTTTTGATATCAGTGCCTCCGTATTCCTCTGCATTATGACATATCGATATGTAAAACAAGAGTCACCGAAGTTGGTGCACTTCTACCAACACTTAAGTATAAATTGTAAAAAATTATTTAAACTACTCTTCTCCAGCTGGTAGCCTTCCAGTCTCAGCGGACACTCCCAGACTTCCCTTTCCAGCTCCTCAGAAGGAAGCCTGAAACCTTCCAGAGCCAACCAAGAGACGAAGTCCCTTCATAGTGTCCTGGGCCGTCCTCTAGGCCTCTACCTGGTGTTATGTGCCTTGAATATCTCCAGAGGGACGCATTCAAGAGGTATACAAAACATATGAACTTGTTTTGCAAATGGCTTCACATACGCTTGTATCAACAAGAAATCAAGATGAACTATTGGTCCAAGTGACTGTGGGAAGTTATCCCAATAAACTCATTTCTAAAAACTATTTTCCGTCTTCAAATACTCTCAACTTCAATAAATAAAGGCCACAGACAGCTGAAAATTAAATCATCAAGACTAAAAAGGCAGCCAGCATCCAACCAATAAGCTTGAACTTTTAAGGTTTAATGCTCAGATTATCTGCTTCTTTATTTGGTTTCAAACTTCTCCAGATTTTATTCCAGACACGTCTGCAGCCTTCCTTGGAGTCGATGATGCTGTTTGTTCATCAATGTCCTCTAACAAACCTCTCAAGCCTTCGCGGCACAGCTGGATTAACAGTGAGATTAAATTATACAAAAGCAGGCTCAACAAATTTATTCAGAAACAGAACTCCTGAGGGCAGTTCATTTTATTTGCTTTTATTTAGGGGTATAAGACACACCGAGTTGAGTTTAGACATCAGGATCAAATGAAAACACTCAGTGATCAGTTTTTCTTTGCTATATAGTTCAGCCCAAGTTTGCACCTAAATAATCCCTGATGCCATTTTCTATCTAGGATGTTATGTCTGTTTTAACTTTAAGACATTTTAGATCTCTGCAAGTGGAATAAGGCCTCATTTATGAAGGCCCAAATGTAGCAGACTTTGTTAATGTCAGAAAAATTCATTGCTCTCTGATGTAATGAGCTGGGAAACACTCCTGCTTAGTGCCTCAGTTCTGGTTTTCTGAAGGTTCTGACAGCATGAATGAACGAGTGGCAGGCTTCCAACCAGCCAGATGATGGAGGATCCCATTGTGAGGACCAGCAACGCTAGCCGTGTTCGCCGTGTGATGTTTTACCTCAGGCTAGAAGAATCAAAGCACCACCTGCGGACCAGCAGAGATGCTCCCACTCAACAAAACAGACAAACTCCAAATATCAGAGATGGCCCCTCTAGTAAACGTTTCCTATGAGCGAGACAATAAGGCGCAGCTCCGTTTCTTTAATGTTTTTGTGCTACGCGGCTCGGTAGGGGCTCTGATCATGCAGGGAAACCACACATATCCGTCTGAGACAACTTAAATTGTTAACCCTCACCGAGGCAGGTAGCCATTAACTCCACCAGAGCTCCACATTATCGCTTGAGTCATGCTGATCTTTCTGTAACACATAAAGGCCCAGAGAAAACCTATAATCAAGGAAGGTGAAGGATAATGGTCACTGTTAAAGAAATTAGCAGCGTGACTAAATGACTGTTTTCCCTACAAATGCCAAAGGGTGAGCATAGAGAACGGACCTGAGTTTGTTGCAAGATAAAAACATGAAATCATGTTCGGAGATGAGCGTTCAGCTCTGGGAAACAGAGAATATGATGGAAAAAAGCCTCTAAACGCCTATGATATTTAGTCGTGTTACCACAACAAACTCAGATGTATTTCTTTGGGATTTAATAAGACTGGCAATCACAAACTCTGGAGGGGCTGTAGAGAGTCTGGATGCTCTTCAGGACAGATGGAGCGAAATTGAAGGGAGAAGATATACTGGAGACATGAAAAAAGGTGAGACTGAAGGTTACCCACCATCTGGAAACATCCAGCCATAACAAGAATGAAAAGGATTAGATTCATGCCTTAAAATGGCCCAGTCAAAGGCCAGACCTCACTGCATTTGCGGATATCAGGTAAGGTGGCAAAATTTGGTAAATTTTGCAAATAAATAAATAAAAACATCTAAAACTGCGCAATAGTTTTAGGTCTTAAAGCTACAGTGTGTGATTTTCAGCGACATCTAACGTCCAGACTGCAGACCGCAGCAACATGAACATCTCCCCCCCACCGCTTCTCCCCCCCAACAGTACGGTGAGCGTTACGGGACAAAATGTCTTCCACGACGTCCGCATCACCTACCTTCTCAAGTGATGAGGTTTGTTTACATAGATAATTTTACAGATAGTATTTCATTAGTCTGTGTAGGGTAGAGATTTCATGTAGACTTAAGATAATAAATATACCCGTTATTTTTTCTACATCGTTGTGACATTTTGGCGATCTCGCAATCGCTAGTTTGTTGGCTCTGCGCTGCCGTAGCGCAAAGATGTCTGCCTCCATGGCTGCGAGACCCGCTCCTATGTAATTATAAATAACGAATTCTAAGGCAACGCAAATATTAAGGTTAAGAGGCTGAGCTCGTAGATGATGATAAATAACATAGTTATGTATAATATATTACATTTCTGACTGTATATCCCTGTAATTATTACACACTGTAACTTTAAATGTGCATAAATGATAATGATACTTCAAAAGAGATATAGCAGTGACTCTTGTGATATTCGGTTTTTGGAAGTATTGATTTGAATCGGCTACATACAAATACACACCACACAAATTCTATATTCAAAGAAGGCATAATGCTACCACTGCCATGTTTCACTGTAGGAACGACAAATTGTTTCCTTTCTACTTCACAGTGATCCACTGCTTTGTGTTAGCTAACACATAAGAGAATAAAATAAATGAAAGATAAAGGCGGTAACACAATCAAATGGAGGACATTGTTTCCTAAAGAGGCAATCTGCACACAAAGTTAAACGGAAATTTAAGATATTTTACTATTTTAATCTTTCTTTTCATTTTTAAGTTGTTTTTTTTGCAGCTGTGCTCTCAGTGTCTGTAACCAGTAGAGTAAATGGAGCCCATCCGGGATTGACTAGGGCTTCTTTCTCAGGGGCGGAGCTAGATGGGGGGCCAGGTTACCTAATCATTGGCCACCCCTACCATTTTTTCCCTATAATACAGATGGTGGCAGCAGTAATACTCTCAAGTGAATTATTCTAACTTATTTAACATTTTAATTTTCTATATGTAAACAATTACCTGACAACAAAAACCCTGTTAATAATTATGCACATCAAAATACTGAAATTAAAGATAAATACAGAATTCATGCTCTTTTCAGAAATAGATTTTGTCTTATATGAGGTAAAGAGAAAAATATGTCTAGGAATCTTCACTGAAATCAGAGATAAATAACTACTTTAATAATATGCAATGTAGATATTATATACATGTAATTATAAATGTTATGCTGAATGATTATTAATAAAAGTAGGTTAGTAATGATAATGATTAAAGCTGAAGTCTGTAAGTTTTAAAAAATCACTTTTTTGTCATATTGGCTAAAACTGTCCCTATGCCCAGACAGCAGTACATGTGATATGTAACCTGTGAAAAAAACTGCTTCAATTGGTCCCGCCTACTGCCTGTATTTCAATCTGAAAAGAATAATTCGGGACGAGTCAAAACAACCAATCACAGCCAGAGGAGCGTCTGATGGAGTGTCAATCACAGCTCAGTGGCGTGAAACCTGTTTTTCTTCAAATTTTCAGTCGAAGTCTGCTCTCTTCTCAATGTTACAGACTGCAGCTTTAAGCTGTCCGCCTCAGAACTAAAAATGTTTGGGCATGGATGTTTAAATATATGCGTCTATTTGTTAGCACAGGCTTTAGGAAAGTATAGTTTTTGTTTATTTAGAAAATATGGATGTTATGGTTGTTCATTTTCCTTTTGGAACAGCGTAGATTGGCCCTAAGGTTGTAACACCTATCACCCCCTCTGTGTTCATTGGTTATTGCCTGGCCCCCCTTATTAAAATCTTCTGGCTACGCCTCTGTTGTTTCTGTGAATGGAGCCTGGGTAGCGCCATTCAGCAGCAGCCTGGCGCTGTCCGCGGTGCTGAACACAGCTGTGGGCAAATCAAACAAGCCCAGAAGAGACGGGCAGCCTCGCTGATGTGCAAACACACATAAAAACGACTTCCGGCACATTAACCAGGGAAACCACCTCTTGACTTTAATGAAACTGCACTCGATGTGGAGTAGAGCGGCCGCGGTGAACACCTGTCGGACTGCGACAACACACACAGGGCTCAGAGTAGATGTTTGCACAAGCTATAAGCCTTATTGTAAAGGCGATGTTCTATATAGGCAGAGGCAGCTCTTATCGCGCAAATCGATGGCAGCTTATGCGCAAAAAAAAAGGGGGGGAGTCACTAACGGGGCCTCGATCTGCACATTAGCATGGGGGCCTATATGCAATGAAGAGATGAATGAGAGCGGGAGTCTCCTTGGATCTGACATCCGTCTCCATGGCGACAGGAGCAGGAGGACCAAAACTGGCATCTATCCGGGCCCAAATCAACAGATGGCCACCCCATCGCCCCCCCTCCCTCCACCTACCTTGCACTGCTCCATGCACGTCCTCACCGAATAAGCCCCTGGCTCGTATTTCTGAGTCAGGAGCTCAAAGTCCTCGTATTTCTCCTGGGCGTGCTGGTCGTAGCGCTGGTACGCCTGGACGCACTCGCTGCATCGCGTCGCGTCGCCCTCCTCCAGCGCCTGGACGCTGCAGTTCAGGTTGTCCGGGCTCACCGAGCCCTCGAACAGATCCAGCAGAGAGTAGGAGTTACAAAAGGACAGGAACAAGTCGCTCATGTTAGCGACCCGCGGCCCCTGTTGGTCGGAGAGGCCCCGGCACAGGTCGTCCGCATCCGCGAAGGCGAAGCAGTCGCCGGACGAACTGTCCCGGTGGCGAGTTTCGAGGCGCCACGGATGTTTGGTGGAGTTTCCTAGAAAAATAGCGTGGGGGTTCTCTGTGAGGCTAATGTGCGCCGAGTGGGTGTGGGGGGAGTGGAGGTGGGAGGACGCGAACTTGTCCGGGGTTCGGGCCAGCCTGGCCTCGGCGCAGAACCACAGACGATCAGAGAGGAGGACGGTGAGGAACAGGAGAGATGCCAAGGACAGTCGCCATCTCTGCGCCCTCTCGGAGTCGGTGAATGGCTTTTGGTGGTCGCGGGGGCGCTCTAGCCAGATTTGGAAGCCGTCGTCGTCTTCTTGCTGCCAACACGTCCCAGCACCCCTGGTCATATTTTGGGAACCGGCCGACTCCACCGTGGGGGCTCCTCTGCCGCAACAGTCATGGACGTCGGGAGCCGATCGCGTTTTCCTCCCCTCAAGAGTCGGTTCGTGGGTTGTCCCGGCTTTCCGTGGCGATCAGCGGTAATTCCCATCCAAAGGAGCGTGGGCCGGGTGGAAAATCAGACTCCTGCGACCGCGGGCCGCATCCTCCATGGCTGTCCTCCTGCCGTCCGCCCCGAGCTGCCGCGCGGCGCCGCTCCTCTGCGTAGCCGCGACTCCGCTTTTAGAAACACTCACCGACGCGCTTACGTCTTCCCCGGCCTCGGTCGTGCGCGGACAAGGGCGCTATCGTCTTCCAACATGGCGAAGGACTGTTGCCTTTTTGTGTCGGCGGATGGGGCCTAGCTCCCACCTGCTACAGACGCCTTTTCTCTCCCTCCTTTTTCAAGCCCTCGCAGCCTTCATCAAGTTGCCGCCATGTCCGCCAAGAGACGGTGTGTTTGCAGCAGCCTGCGTCAAGTCCGCAAAGAAACGTGGCATTGCTTCCGGTTGAAAACTTCAAAATAAGATCTCACAAGTCAACTATGACTCCCCCCCCCCCCCCCCCCCCCCCCCCCCCACCCCCCACTCTATAAACGAGTGTTTATACACCCTTTAGAGTCATTCCCTTCTACTAACACTAAAATACTGTTTTAAAAAATATATATTATTAACTTCAGTTCTCAGCATTTTTATTCAGCATTCATATATTGCTTTTAACCCCCTATATATCAGCTTTATTGTTAAAGTCTCAACAAGTTTATTCTTCACTGTATGTTAATTAGGAGTGAAGGTTGGAGCTATTAGGTTTCAAAAATGCAATAACTATTTAGATTTTTCATCACATACATTATGTTTTTAAAAGCATGATGCTGAATATAATCTAAACGAAGACCTGGCATGACAAACATAAAAAGAGTAATTGTGCATGAAAACAAAATACTAAAATACCTGATTTAAAATAACTGTTCTGATATATCGATATACTTCCTCAGGAAGTGCTGGAAGTTTCAGCGCATTGGCAAAGACAAGGATTTGAAGACATTTAGACAACAAAAATATATATGTATGTTATAAATCAGGGGTCTTCAATGTTTTCAAGGACCCCCAAACTGATGGCGAGATGGAGCGGGGACCCTAATTATATATATTGTATGAAATTGTGTTATATCAAACTGGTCCTATAGTCACTCTATTACAGATGGAGTAATGTAACGAAAGTAATTTTGCCCTGGGATTATTAAAGTATTTCTGATTCTGATTCCTGGTTGATGGGACAGGTGTTGTGAATGAAACGGTGCCCAGCTTGAAAGAGCTCTTGTGTGTCACTGAATGTGTGCATTGATGACTGGCAGACATCTTCTGCCTCCATTTATCTGTTTACTACAGTCTGTTGAAATCATGTTAATGTGGATTTAAACACATTTCATTTAGTGGAAAAAATTGCAGAGGAATAGAAAGAAAAAAGTCTACCGTAATCAACCAAAATTTTCATGACCCCGATGCAGTACCTCTGTGGACCCCCTGTTGAAGACCTCCATTATAAATGATGATGAGCATTAAAACCCTGTGTACAATCATTTAACTATAGGCAAAAATACAATACTGCATCTCTTCACCTAGTAGATAGAAAATATTTCAAAATAAAAATGCTTAATAAATGCATTCAATTAAAACTTATTATGTATTTTTGGCAGATTATTATTCAAGTTTATCCTAATAACATAAAATATATACTTTTTTGTATTTTAATGTTTTATAAACCATTCAAAAAATAAATAAAAAGAAATACATACATACATACACACACACACACATATATATATATTTATTTTTTTTTTTTTTAGGACAATCTGCTCCATGCTAATTCCAGATAGGGATAACATTTAAAGGGATTTTAACCCTTTTAAGCCAAGTATATCATATTTGATACATTAGTTTTTGAGACTTCTGCATCATCAGTGTGATGTTTATGTTGTTGAAACACTGACTTAAATATTCAGACATATGTAGTGAACAGAAAATGTAATAAAGATTATACAGAATTGCCTTATGTATCACATTTGATGCAAAAAAAAAAAGACCTAATTTAACTTACATTTTACAGAAAGTTCAATGGCATTTTAATTTTGAGAAAATCTAATGTTCTTTCAATTATTTCATGGTTCAGGCTTTAAAGGGTTAAACTGTAGAAGGGTATATGAATAAACATTTTAACTGCACTGGAAATTGAAAATTCTGTTTTCCAAGGATATTTGAATGCACCACTCCCTACACCACTAGCTTTTAAGGCCATTACTGTGACAAGCTACAGCTAGACTAATGATGACATACAATGTATGCAATAATAAATACCAAATGGATATTTCTTTAATGCTTTACAGCCGAGTAAAATTTAAGATTTAATATTTGAGGACAACCTGTGCTTTTTCGAGCGTCCCTCTTTCCGTTTTATTTTGAAGGTCTCGCCTCTTAATATCCGGTTTTCTCTCCGCAATCTCGTGAACCTGACGAAGCTTATCCAACTGACGTTATGCGCGCGCTCAGCAGTCGCTTCATCCGTCGTTCAAGGGCGCATCAAGCCAGAGCGACTGCGCTAAAATGTTCAAACAAAGAGGTGAGTTTAAACTTAATAATGTGATCCACCCTTCAGATCCACAGGGGAGAAAGTTAAGAAGAAGAAAGAAGGTGACATAAAACCAGGCGGGTGCAAAAATAAAGAAAATGTTTTATTTTGTAATGTAGTAGCAGCAGATGGAGGCTGCCTTAACATCAGCTGATTACTAAATGTAAGAACCTGAAATTCTGTAAAGGAAAATAACTAAAAACTAAAAGTTTTAGAGAAATCTAAAATTAAAAATAAAATATATGTTCACAGCCTAAACTTTTTTGTAACATCTCTGCAGAGGCGTAACCAGAACATTTTTATAAGGGTGTCCAGGAAATAACCAATGTACACTGAGAGGGGGGCCGAAAGCGGATAGGCTCCTGAACCTCAGGGTCCATCTACACTGTTCCAACCAGAAAATTACAAGCTAAAAAATCCATATTTTCTAAATAAAGACTAACTAAAGAGCAGGAATTCTGTACTTATCTTTGATGTTAGTATATTGATGTGTATAATTAACCACAAAAAATTTCAATGTTTTGAATATTCTTCTTGAGAGTATTACTGCTGCCACCATCTGTATTAGAGGGGGGAAATGGTAGGGGTGGCCATGGCCACCCCTGGACCCCCCATCTAGCTCAGCCCCTGCATCTCTGCAAATCCTCTGGATCTGCTCCATGGTAGTTCTTTCAGAGGACCAACAGTTGGGCTTATCAAGGCTTCACCCTTGCAACACTATGCAGGAATAAGCACTGGTTGAGTACCTCTAATTAAAGGCTGTCACTCAAAACGCTCACTCTGAATCACCTAGAAATAGTCCAGAGTGGGCGATGGATTACTGGGCCACATATTTTATAAGCACCAAATATTTCCCTCAAACTTTTAAGCTTCTTTTGATCCAAAGTATATATAATATAATTTAAAATCCTCCTTCTCACATATAAAGCCTTAAATGGCCAAGCTCCATCTTATATCAGAGATCTGATTGTTCCTTATGTTCCTAACAGAGCACTTCGCTCTCAATCTGCAGGTTTACTAGTGGTTCCTAGAATTTCTAAAAGTAGAATGGGAGGCAGATCTTTTAGTTATCAGGCTCCTCTCCTGTGGAACCAACTACCAGTTTTAGTCCGTGAGGCAGACCTGTCTACTTTAAGACTAGGCTTAAAACGTTCCTTTTTGATAAAGCTTATAGTTAGAGATGCTCAGGTTATCCTGAGCTATCTCTATAGTTATGCTGCTATAGGCTTAGACTGCTGGAGGACATAGGGACCCCCATTTCATAATTCTGTTTCATTCTATCTCTATTCTCCCTCTCTGCAGAATCTGTTAGTTCAATCTCTAACATTATGCTCTGTCTGCTTTTTCTCACAATAGCTTCACCTCATCTGTTCCTGTTTGGCTGTGACTCCACCCTGGAGAGAAATATCAGCTGTGCTGCTGCCATTAAAATCTTTACTTATACTGGAGATCAGCATGTTTTTCCAGTGTAGTCCTGTTTCTATGACTGTGACTGGCTGGAAGTTCTCTCTTCATCCTCTGACATGGGAGTTGGCTCGGAGCTCGTCTGCCTGGCTGTGTGTTTCCTGGACGGGGCCGCCTTTTGCAGCTGCTTTTTGTATTTCTGCTTCTATCCCCTTGAACCCCAGTCGGCCTCGGCAGATGGCCGCTCACACTGAGCCTGGTCCTGCTGGAGGTTTCTTCCTGTTAAAAGGGAGTTTTTCCTCTCCATTGTCGCTACAAGCATGATTAGTGTGAGGGATTGCTGAAGAGTCAATGAGTCGATGCAATCAACTGGTTTTCCTTAGATAGAAAACTTTGAATCAATTTGACTGTATGATCTGTTGAACTGTTAAGTGCCTTGAGATGACGTGTTGTGAATTGTCGCTATATAAATAAACTGAATTGAATTGAAAGTGCTTAAATACATCTAAATTGTAGGAATGTTACATTTCCAGAGATTATAAGAAAACACGTACCTCACTTTGGAAATGTATTCATGCGGCATTTCCACACAGCAGTCCCCGGGGTCGTCACAGGCAGCTTACCTGCACCCAAGAGGCGATGCAGATGAAGGTTAGAACATATAACTCAGTCCCAAGATACGCTGGTGACATTTATGGAGAAACAAACCTCCATCAGGTGTGACCCCCCCCCCCCCCCAAAGCTGAGCTGGTGGTCGGGGTCCTCTTCTTGTCAGCTCAAGAGTGCGCTGGAGGGCCCAGGCAAAAGCCATTAACAGAGGGTACTTAAAGAAGGGAGAACTAGAAACAGACGGACCAAGCATGTCTTGGTTTAGTTTGGAAAAAAATAGGAACTAATGCAATGATCTCCACCGGTCCAAAATGGTTCAAATAATCCAGCTTTCCCACAGCATCACAGATCCTCCACCAGGCTTGACAGATTGTTTTTGCACATTTTGCATCAAAACCTAAAGCTAATAACTCCCATAAAAAAGAAAAAAAGAGCCTCCTTTAGCCTTTGGTTCTTCTTCGGCAGAAAACTTTATACCAAATGTCAGGAAGTGGACCATGTGGGTAAGAAACTTTGTTAGATTTTTAACTCTTGGAATTTATTTTAAATTGATGAAGCTTGAGGAAAATTATTTAATGAAAACATTTCATAACCCGTTGACAATCATGTCAGTGCTCAGTACATTTTGCTTTCTCAATTTAATAGAACAAACAAATAATAAAAATACAAAATCATAATTTAGAGTTATGACATCCGGGTAAAGGGTTGAAGTCTCGACTGTTTTTCCTTCCTGTGGATAAAAAAGTGTGTGTTTAGCTTATTCTCGCTTTAGACTAAGCAAACGTGCTGCCAATCAAAAACCCTGCCGAAAGAAAAAATATATATTGCTAACCAACCATTGTATTCAGAGAATATGATAAAATAAACATGATTCTACAGCTAAAATAAAAAAATCATGTAAACATTTGCTAAATATAGAAACGCTGGTAAGCATTTCTCATACCCTAACAAACTCATTCCACATTTTTATTTGAAATTTAAATCATCGGTGCATCTTGTTACAGGTGTGTAAAATGAAGGAAGCAATACGATGACAGGAACGCTCTTTATATTTAATTCCCACAGCATGATGCTGCTACCACTATGTTACCCCAAATAACTAGGGATCAACTACCATATTTATTTAGTAAAAGATATAGATTTTACTTTACACAAAAAAAACACATTAAAATGCTCCTTAGAGAAAAATCCTGTCAATAAGGCAATTTAATTCTGAAAAAATAGACAATACCATCTCCCTTCCTATCATTAAAAAACACAAATTTAAATGTTTTAAATTAAACCCCGACAAGCACATTTACAGATCTATTTAATATTCTAAATTTGTTTGTATTAAAATAAGAAATAATTTAAAATACCAGCTGAAGTGTAAACTGGTTTAACCTCACACTAAGTAATCAGCATCACTCATCAGATAACCTGCTTTGATAGAGTCCGTCACCCAGGAATCTTTTACGATCTTAAACTTCTTCCTAAAGCGGCGTCTCAGAGTCTTCAGATCCAGAATTCTGGTCTCGTTCTCAACAACCACGTATGAAACGCCTTCCTCCAACGTCTGCACCACCGTCCCTCCGTGGTACCGAACCTCCAGGGCCCTGATGTCCAGACCGGTAGCCGCTACGGCGCTTTCTGGATCCCCGATGTTGGCAAACACGTCTAAGTAAATGGTGAACGGTCTGAACATGCTGGTGGGGAGGTCCTCCCAGCCGTAGCGCTCCTCCACCTGCGCCGGATTGACAGCCGCTGCCTGCACCGCGCTCATCCTGCCGAACACCTCACGCAGCTGCTGCTGGTCCGTGTCCACGAAGTAGCTGTCGCCGTGGCTGTCGTACTCCTTGGCGAAATGTTCCCGGGTGGAGGGAGACATGTGGATCATGTGGCGGGGTTGCCATGGCACCACTTCCTTCTGGTCCAGGCACTCCAGCAGCCAGGAGGCCCAAACCACGTCGTGCTGGTTCGATGAAATCAGGTTCTTCACGCGCATGTTCTCCACCCCAGCGATCACGCAGTAGGTGTCCCGCCCTGGGTTCTGAACCACGATACCTCCACACCTGATAGGAGGGCAACAGAATGAATGATAAACTTATGATGCATGTAAAAAATATGTGTATGAGATTTGGAGTAAGTGAAAACATGTTTTCGTCCTGCAGAGGAGGAGGGAGGAGACTTTTTGATGTTTGCATTCCTATTCCATCCCTTTCCATGGAAACACCAGGGCATAACAGAAGATACGGAGTTATAAAAATGATCTAATTTCATTAATGATTGCATTTAACTGAATTATCTGAAACCCTTGTTCAATCTTTGGCTCTGATCCTGGTTTGATTCAGCCAACTAATGAAAAATGAGACATAAAGGAGCCAGATCAAACCAAAACAACCGTTAGGGACATTCTGCTGAAAAATGTTATATAATAACAAAAACGGTTTGACGTTTTCTTCATGTTCAGAGTTCTTAGTTTTAACTTTAATCTTTAGACACATTGTTTAAATAATATAAAAGATCCAGTAAGAAGGAAGGAAGGAAGGAAGGAAGGAAGGAAGGAAGGAAGGAAGGAAGGAAGGAAGGAAGGATCAGCGTTCACCTTAACTTAATACGTAATAAGCATATGTTTATTAGGAAGGAAGGAAGGAAGGAAGGAAGGAAGGAAATAAGGAAGGAAGGATCAGCGTTCACCTTAACTTAATACGTAATAAGCATATGTTTATTAGGAAGGAAGGAAGGAAGGAAGGAAGGAAGGAAGGAAGGAAGGAAGGAAGGAAGGAAAGATCAGCATTCACCTTAACTTCATACGTAATAAGCATATGTTTATTAGGAAGGAAGGAAGGAAGGAAGGAAGGAAGGAAGGAGGGAAGGAAGGAAGGAAGGAATCCAATAAAAGCAAGTAAGCAGAATAAGGAGTCCAGGAAAGGAAGAAAGGGAGGAAGGAGGGATAGAAGGAAGAAAGGTTGGACACAAAAATGATGGACAGAATGTAGAAAAAAGGGACACATGGAGCAGAAGAAGAGAAAGGAAGGTAGAGACTGACAGTACTTTCCCTACTGGTTGGCATAGGAACCATTTTATTTGGTTAGTTGTTGGAGCAGGAACCAAATGTCCTCCCATGAGGTTAAACTAGACGCAGAGTGGGAACAAAACGGTGCCCTAATGGACAGCCCCTTTTCATACCCAATGGTGAGGAAGGAATAGCCATAACCGTTATCCCTATTGTCTGCATTCCGTCTCATTTCTTCAAAACAAAGCAGCATCATCAGATCAGTCTAAACAGGAAGTACTATAACATGTGCTGTTACCTGGCCACGCCCTTCTCCAGCTCGGACTTTGGGTGATCCTCTGTGCCGTTCAGGATGCAGAACTCCACATCCTCAAACATATCCGTCTCCTTGGAAACCCCAGACAGGTCCTGGGGCCTAAAGTGATCGACGACGCCGATCACCTTCTTAGGTTTGACTGGCAGCTTCCTCTTCTTCTTCTGCGGTTCGCTGTCGTCAATGCGGAGGTGGCGCGAAGCCAGCTTCCCCGATGCCTTGCCGCGGAACTGATCCAGCTCTGCCAGGGTCATGCACTGGTGCCACTCTTTGTCCTCGCGGATCTTTTCGATTCTGGGGAAGCGCAGAGTGCAATTGGTCTTGTACATGTCGCTGCCGACGATCTCGGCCGCTTTGACCTGGATGATGACCGAGTTGCAGGGTTCGATGTAGACTTCTGGTTTCTCTGCTCCGCAGAGGATGGATGCTGGCGGGTCGTTCTTCCGGTAGACTTTCCAGTGCTTCGCCAGCTTTAACCCCAGGTCATACAACTCTTTCATAGTGTAACCTGAGCCAATGCGGCAGAAGGAGTGGAAGACCGATGGTTTCTCACCAGGCTTTGGCGCTTCGGCCACAGCGCATAGAAAGTGGGACATCATCCCTCCTCGTCTTCCTTTCCCCCAGTAACCACCAACAATTAGCAGGTCCAGCTCATCCATCAAGCCATCCATGTATTCCGGCTTTATCTTTAGCCAGCCCTCTCCTCGTTTATCAGGTTTATAAATGGAAAGAGGGTCCTTCACCATGATCCCTTCCTCCCTCTTATCAATAGCGTCATTGAGAGCACCAACCACCTCTTGCATGGTTCTGACTTCTGTCTTCGGCACTACGTGTATCCGCCCCTTGACAGGCGTGAAAATGGTCTGAAGGGTGTCATAACGCTTCTTCAGGGGCTCTTTGCCGAGCTTTTGGTTATTGACCAGCAACACGTCAAACACACAGAAGCACGTCTGCAGCTCGGAGTCGTCGACCAGTCTCTTAATGTCAAATTTGCTCCCTTTCTGCATGAACGTCTCTGCCAACGGGTTGTACGCCATCATCTCGCCGTCCAGGATGCAGTTGACGATGTTGCTTTTAAAGACGTTGTGGATGTAAGGAGTGAGTGACCCCTCGAGCGGCGATCCTCCAAACTGCTGCGTGTACTCAAAAGCGTTCCGGCTGAAGTACTTGTACACGTCTCCGTCCTTGTGCAGCTGAATCCGCTCACCGTCAAGCTTTGTCTCGAGGAAAAAGGGACTGTTTCTCATCTGCTTCTCTACGTTGCGGATGTTAGCCACCGCCGCCAGCATGGGCTTGAAAGCAGAGAAGAGTTCTATCGAGACGTCGCTTAAAGACACAGAGGGGTTGTGCAGCTGTTGGCACACTTTCTTCAAGTCTGTGTTGACGTTGTAGAGCTCCGCGGCGTCCGGGTGAAAGACCTGGAGCACGGTTTCTTTGCTAACTCCGAGCTTCATGTCCTTCAGAATCATTCTAATGAGCCACTTTTGCTCCAGAGCAGAGCTTTGAGTGATAAGATGCAGCAGGCTCTTTTTCACC
This sequence comes from Cyprinodon diabolis, assembly GCA_030533445.1. NCBI lineage: Eukaryota > Metazoa > Chordata > Actinopteri > Cyprinodontiformes > Cyprinodontidae > Cyprinodon > Cyprinodon diabolis. The sequence continues at coordinate 15,310,252 of CM060085.1, forward strand.
AGATCCTTCTGCTTGCTGGCATTATTGATGGCCACCGAGTCTAGAAAGTCATTGACCTCTTTGATACTGAGGTTTCCTTGGCTGGTACATCGTTTCTTTAGCACAAAGTACGCCATGCCAGCAAAGTCTCCAGCCTCTCCTTGGGATGTGGTTGGAGCGCGGTAGTTCAGCAGCTTACCGGCATCTGGGCCATTCTTTGGGAGTCCTAAAACATCAATATAGAGCTTAGCCAGCATGCTCTCTTTGATGCCGTAAGCCATTCTCTCTCGTTCAAAGGGGGGCACAATAAGGCGCATAGCAGGGTAGAAGGAGTCTGTCGTTTTTGGGTCATCCTTGTGGAGTGCAGCATGAAATTCCCGCCATGATTTAATGAAATCCCCAAGGATCTTGGATTTATCTGGACGGAGTTTGGATTTCTGGATTTTCTCTAAAGTTGTGCAGAGGTGGAGGAAAGGTACCTGAGCAGCAACACTCGGCTCAGCGGCAGCATCGCTTTTAGAAGTTCCTTCCATGATCAAATCTATAACAGACTGCAAGGATAAAGACATTATTGGAAAGAATTATTTTCAGGGTCTCCACACCTTGGTTCACATCAAATTCAAGGACTTTTTAAGGACTTTTCAGGATGAAAAGAGGCTTGATGAGGCTCTTTAGCAAATGTATTGCAAAAGGGTTGATTTCTCATAACCTCAACTGCTGAATAAATGTAAATAAATGGTAAACATGTCCAAACAAGTCTACACATCCTAAATGTATAAAATGATGAACTTCAACTAAACTAAACACATTAGCACACTTTTAATAATTGGCCTCAAAACCTCATCTAGACATATCTGTTTTTAAACAAGTCCACAGACAAAAAAACAAAAAAGGATGTCTTCCCAAATTTGACACAAGCCTCGGTGGGGTTTAGGTTGGAAGCATGTGAAATACCAAACACACAAACAAAACAATGTGGAAATCACCAGATATGTACATGCAAACAACAACATTTAAAGACTATCAAGGTAGGTGTCTTTTTATGTTTGTTTTAAAAAACTTTCTAGGGCCTTTAAATTATTATTTAATATACAGACTTGCAAGGAATTCAAGGTCAGTTGGAACCCTGTATTTTATTCTAGTTTGTCCTGTTTATTAAAAGCTAAAAAAAAATATTTGGCCAAAATATATATCAATATATTTTTTAATTTCTGTCTATACGACATAATTTCCATCTTGATATGAATGAAATAAAAGCATTGGAAAGACTGCCAAGAATACCCACGCAGATGCCTTTACAAACTTCTGACAATTATTTTGCCATGTTTATATGGCAAATCCAATAAAACACTGAGAAAATATTTGCTTCAAAAAGAAAAAAAAAGTTTAGACCACATAGAACACAGAACATCATTCAGTGACAAATGTTACAATAGTAGACTGTGAAAGATATTGAAATATTGCAATTATCATGCCACTGTTATTGAATAAAATTAAAAGTTTTTTATGGCACTAGTGGCTTGTATTTATAGATAGTAGGCTAAGAGGAAATGGGGTATAAGAGAGAGGGGGAGAGACATACGGTAAAGGACCAAATGTCGGATTCGAACCCGGGTCGGCCACATCCAGGACTAAGGCCTCCGTAGATGGGTTGTGTGCGTTAACCACTGCCTAAAATTATATTTTTTTAAACTGATATTGAATCATTGTCCACGCAAAGTCTACACTAAAGGGATAATTTAGAAAAATAAATTTGTTAATTAGAGAAACATTTAATCTGTAGGTAAAAGTACCAACAAGTATTTTATTTTGCTGGTGAGAGATCTCAGTCTGATTAATAATACTATTTTATATATATATATATATATATATATATATATATATATACACTCACCGGCCACTTTATAAGGTACATCTGTCCAACTGCTCGTTAACACTTAATTTCTAAGCAGCCAATCACATGGCGGCAACTCAGTGCATTTAGGCATGTAGACATGGTCAAGACAATCTCCTGCAGTTCAAACCGAGCATCAGTATGGGGAAGAAAGGTGATTTGAGTGACTTTGAACGTGGCATGATTGTTGGTGCCAGAAGGGCTTGTCTGAGTATTTCAGAAACTGCTGATCTACTGGGATTTTCACGCACAACCATCTCTAGGGTTTACAGAGAATGGTCCGAAAAAGAAAAAACATCCAGTGAGCGGCAGTTCTGTGGGCGGAAACGCCTTGTTGATGCCAGAGGTCAGAGGAGAATGGCCATACTGGTTCGAGCTGATAGAAGGGCAACAGTGACTCAAATAACCACCCGTTACAACCAAGGTGGGCAGAACAGCATCTCTGAACGCACAGTACATCGAACTTTGAGGCAGATGGGCTACAGCAGCAGAAGACCACACCGGGTGCCACTCCTTTCAGCTAAGAACAGGAAACTGAGGCTACAATTTGCACAAGCTCATCGAAATTGGACAATAGAAGATTGGAAAAACGTTGCCTGATCTGATGAGTCTCGATTTCTGCTGCGACATTCGGATGATAGGGTCAGAATTTGGCGTCTACAACATGAAAGCATGGATCCATCCTGCCTTGTATCAACGGTTCAGGCTGGTGGTGGTGGTGTCATGGTGTGGGGAATATTTTCTTGGCACTCTTTGGGCCCCTTGGTACCAATTGAGCATCGTTGCAACGCCACAGCCTACCTGATTATTGTTGCTGACCATGTCCATCCCTTTATGACCACAATGTACCCAACTTCTGATGGCTACTTTCAGCAGGATAATGCGCCATGTCATAAAGCTGGAATCATCTCAGACTGGTTTCTTGAACATGACAATGAGTTCACTGTACTCAAATGGCCTCCACAGTCACCAGATCTCAATCCAATAGAGCATCTTTGGGATGTGGTGGAATGGGAGATTCGCATCACGGATGTGCAGCCGACAAATCTGCGGCAACTGTGTGATGCCATCATGTCAATATGGACCAAACTCCCTGAGGAATGCTTCCAGCACCTTGTTGAATCTATGCCACGAAGAATTGAGGCAGTTCTGAAGGCAAAAGAGGGTCCAACCCTTTACTAGCATGGGGTACCTAATAAAGTGGCCGGTGAGTGTATATATATATATATATATATATATATATATATATAAAATAATAATAAATAAATAAATAATAAAGGGGATTAGAGAGTCTCTTATAAGAGAAGTGGTTCTGAGAATCTGATAAATCACATCCAAATGATTTAAAGACAATTTTAAATCAGAGAGAAATAAATATTAAATAGTTTTAGCGCTAAAGTTTATGCCTCTTAAAGCTACAGTGTTTAATTTTCAGCGACATCTAACGTCCAGACTGCAGACTGCAGCAACAGTCTGCCACCCCCCCCCCCCCCCCCCCCCCCCCCCCCCCCCACCGCTTCTCCCCCCCAACAGTACGGTGAGCGTTACGGAACAAAATGTCTTCCACGACGTCCGCATCACCTACCTTCTCAAGTGATGAGGTTTGTTTACATAGATAATTTTACAGATAGTATTTCATTAGTCTGTGTAGGGTATAGATTTCATATAGACTTAAGATAATAAATATACCCGTTATTTTTTCTACATGGGCGATCTCGCAATCGCTAGTTTGTTGGCTCTGCGCTGCCGTAGCGCAAAGATGTCTGCCTCCATGGCTGCGAGACCCGCTCCTATGTAATTATAAATAACGAATTCTAAGGCAACGCAAATATTAAGGTTAAGAGGCTGAGCTCGTAGATGATGATAAATAACATAGTTATGTATAATATATTACATTTCTGACTGTATATCCCTGTAATTATTACACACTGTAGCTTTAAGGCCATCAGCCCTTGTAAAACCAGCTTGATATGAACCACTTTGCCCAATCGGTTTAAACACTGCTTCTGGAACTAGCTTTTTATTCTGTTTGTGAATGTAGGTTTTGAGTAGGGCTAAAACAATTAATCGAATTAATGGTGATTAATCAATTATTGTAATAATCACAATCAATTTAGTAATCGATTAACAGTTAACTGGAGTGTAGAGACTCTAAAATGTGTCTTCAGCTGACAGAGCAGCCCACTTAGAGCAGTTTTTATAGCAAAATTGTAAAAAAAAAAAAAAAATAAGTAAACATTTTGCATTTAAGATAAAAAAAAAAAAAAGGTTTTTCACCTGTCAATATTCTCTATTCAGAACTCCTCAAGTGGAAAAGTTTTGGTCTCACCTGCTTTAATTTCAGAAAAAGTCTTCTTTTCAGAAAATTTGCACCCTGATTATTAATTAAAAATATTATCTACAGATGAATCAGTTTGCAAAGTAATCGTTAGTTGCAGTCATAGTTTTGACAGAGTACAAGTTTAGATCTAGAACACTTTAACTAACACTGTTTAAGGGTTAATGCTGAATTATGTGTTCACAGTAGCAAAAGGTTCTATTAAAATTGTGAAAAGTTCTCCAACACAGTTTTTTAAACATGTTGTTGTGTACAAAAGAAAGGCTTTAGAACATGTCCTGTATTTTAAATTCTGAAAAGAGCTGATTTCTTTAGACATGCTCAAACATGTCAACATTAACCTCTATAGGCTGATTCAACAACACCAAGAAAGAAAAAAATATATACTTTAGATGGAAGTTCTAACTGCCACCAACATGTCTACCTATACGCACCTTTATTATATTAACTTATATTTACGCGCTAAAATATTTAGTCTTTGTTACTGTTGTTTAAATGGATTTTCACAAATCAAAACAGACAAAAATAATTCAAATTAAGTCAAATATGTGAACATTTAATGTAATTTCCCTGCAGCCCTCCTCAAACCTACGTCACAGATTTATATTAGCAGTACTAAACAGATAAGTGATTAAAAGTATTACCGTGTGGGTATGTTTACTTCAATGAGGGTCCAAACTGCTGCATTTGTATGACTTCCTGGAGTACGCGGACAAAGTGGCTCCCTGGAAATGAGACAAGATCCTTTGTTCCGTTATTAGATTTTGCCGTCGTCTTTTCTTAAACTCCCCCAACCAAAACAAATGACAGTAAAAGAAAAAAAAACTTAAAATCTGTTCATATGTTTTAAAGCTAATTTTATGACAAATTTATAAACAAATGTTTTATAATACATAAATATTAAACGCACCGTTGTTATTTTAAGATAGACCACCAGGGGGCAGGTGAGAGACAATGAGTGTGACTTTGCAAACAGGTTGTTCACAGTTCAGTTTAAAAATAGACACAAGGGTGGTTCTCCTCACTATCATTCTAGTGTAATAAAGTCCCAGTTACAATGAATCCGCAGATACTTCTTTATGGCCCATTTTCATAATTCAATAAGAATTTTCTTATGCAATTTTTTTTCCTATTGTCATGTTTTAGGCTTTTGAGCAAGGCCTACTGGCATTACATTTGTTTGTTACATTTAAGGATATTTTACAAAACTTTAAATGCACCCTTGTTTTATTAAGGTTGTTAGGTCTTGCTCCTGAGACACTTAAGTGCCTATTTGTTTGGGAAAGTAATTTTACGAATGCAACTAAGTGACACCTTGAGCAGTCAATTATTTAAGGAGGACGAAGAAACTGATGCTTGTTTGTTTTTTTTGTTGTTTTTTTTTTGTGTGTGGGGGGGGGGTTCTGTCAACAACAGAATCATATTTGGGATGCAATTTTCTTTTATTTGCCAATTTTTTATATAATTTTTTGAAGGGTCAGAAGAGGCCAAATCTGAAGACATTGTTCGAATTTTGTGGATTTTAACTTAAAAATCTGCTTTTCAAACCAATTTCCTAATAAATATTGTTTTTGTTACAAGTATTCCAAAAAAAAGTAAAAAATAAAAAAACAACAAATGACTATGTTTTTTCCAGGATGGAGCATCAAACGTTTTAATGTCAGACTTTGCAAATACATGCAAAAGTTTTTTTCAAATAATATGATTAATAATTTTTTTTTAAAGAAATTAGCTGTGTGAAAAGAAAATAATTTAATGCACCATCCTCTAAGAGGAAATTAAATTTGTTATTAAATTTGCCAAAAGCAAAACTTTGTATTGTTGACTACTGTGTTCTACCACTAGGGGGCGACGTGTCACCGTGCAGGAGGCGCCTGGCAGCAGTGCACCTTGAGTCACACGTAGCCAGAGTTGTTTACTTTCCTGCTGCAGCTGCAGTGGAGGACCCTGGGATATGTGTGGGTAGGGGAAAGCTCTGTTTGGAGCTACTCACCCATTCCAGCAGTGAACCTGCTGTGTTTTGACAAGACAAACAATCAGAGAACTGAAAGCAAAGCTGCAAAACATGGATGGCATTTCAGTGTCCTGTGATGTGCATGCACCTGCACACAAAGAAAGAAGAGTGTAGAGTGAATAAAAACAATAAAATAAAAAAAAGGTAAAGTGCCAGTCATGCACTAGGCAGGGGGAGTTACATAAGCCCTGCTGGATAAGGTGCTGCACTGCAACTCTGGAGCGACCTACAAGACAGTAAACAACTGACGTCACTGCTTCCGTGGCATGCATCAGCTTGCTGGAAATGAGTAGAGGGAGGAGGATATTTGAAGTGTGCTGAGAGCAGCTCAGACCAACAGTTGGTGCAGAGACAAGCGTAAACACTTCCTGTCCCCTTGCTGGGTGATGATACATCACTCAGCATGTTCATCCAACTGCTGCTTATTGATTATTTACTATAGCTGGGAGTTTTCCAACAGAATAACAGCAAAACACTGCAGCTTTAATACACACAGTGCCTCCCAAATTAAACTTTTCCACTTCTTATCCTTAAAACAAACTATTTCAACTTGTTCATCTGTATTTATAAAAAAAAAAAAAAAAAACAATTGATAGAACTTTAAAAGCGAAAGGAAACAGCTCCACTGTTTTCACTATTTTATCTTAGAAGTGTGGCATGCTTTTGATGGAAACTAACCCCTTCAGGGAGGTGTGGAAGCTTCTGCTACATTTTTAGTTCAGAACAGAGGCCTAGCCAGAATATTTTTATAAGGATGGCCAGACAATAACCAATAAGGGATGTAATGATATCAAAATCTCACGGTACAATACAATTTTGATATTGACCTCACAGTACGATATTTATTGTGATATTGTGGAAAAGGTCACGGTACTTTTAAATAGCTCACAATAGTGTTTGTGATGATAATAGCAAAAAAAATAGACATTTTTTCTGATTTTGCCAGTCAACAGGCAATTTATTGTTGTATTTATGGATAATCAATATTCTGTTGATTCTTCTGTGCAATGTTCAATTTAAGAAGCAACCAGAACTATTATAAACAATAGGGAATTCCTTTTAAGTGCAAACAAATATCAAGTTGAATCAGGTTTAAATGTGCAAGGCAAGTAAAAGCCGCCTTTTAAAACTGGTATTTAGGAACATAACTTAAACTTAAATAAAATAGTCAGTCAAAAAGCCTTTCATAAAACACTGACCTATCGCAGTTAACTGTGGCAGTGCTTGCATATAGTCCATTGTCTGTCCAACACCTTCTTTCCTTTTGCGTTTTTTGACACAGCGAAACTAAAATGTTTCCACACATCTGACTTAAAAGCTGCATCTGACTTCGGGGTTGTTGTTTTCATCCTTACAATTATCGCTCTTTTTGACGGACACCTGTCCTTTAATTATTGTAACCCAACCATGACAATATCGAGACACATTTACAACCACGATAGCGCGATAATGTCAATATCGTTACATCCCTAACCAACCAATGTGCACTGAAGGGGGTGGCTGAAAGGGGATAGGTGCCAGAAAATTAGGGTCAATCTATACTGATCCAACGGGAACATGAACAACCACAACATCCATATTTTCCAAATAAAGACAAACTATACTTTCCTACAGTCTCTTCTAACAAATAGATGCATATATTTAAACATCCATCTAGAAAAAAGGTAAAGTGGATAAAATTCTTTCAGGTTTGTGTTCTGGGTCGAACATCTTTTCCATTGTCATTACTTACCTACTTTAATCAATAATCATTCTGCATAAAATTGATATTTACAAGTACTAATATCTACAGAAATTGTTTATTTACTAAGTTTTTATTAGAACAGTTATCTATGATTTAACTGAAGACTGCTTTGCATTTTCTCTTTACCCCATATAACACAAAATCTAGTTCTAAAAAGAGCATGAATTGTGTATTTATCATCTTTAATGTTAGTATATTTCTGTGCATAATTAACCAGTGTTTTTGTTGTCAAGTAATTGTTAATCTATGAAAAATTAAAATGTTTTGAATATTGAGAGTATTACTACTGCCACTGTCAGTATTATTCGGGGAAAAATGTTAGAGGTGGGCCAATGATTGGGTAAGGGTGGCCATGGCCACCCCTGGCCCCCCTCTAGCTCCGCCCCTGGTGCAGAGCAACACAAACAAATTCTTATTTTTCAGAAAAGCTCCCCTCAAAAAGCTCAAATCATGAACTCCCTGGAAAACAATAATTCATTCAAAGTATATAACATTATTCATGAACAAATGTTGAATATATATATTTTTATCAAACAAAGATTAAGGGTTTCAATGATTAATTAGTTTCACTTCAGGACATCAATGACAACGTCTGCAATGCAGGTTCAACAGGAGCTGTTGTTTCACCTGATATGGGTGCTTCACAAAAAGCATGCCTTTTCTCACAGCAAAGGCGGCTTTAACTGATACACACCGCAGGGCGTAAGAGGATGCACTTTCAGTACACTTTGTTCCTAACACAAGCAGTCCCTAATGTGCATTCCCAGTGGTAGTTTAGTTAACAGAATATGGAGGGGGAAAAAAAGGCCTCTACTGATCTACCGCCGCCTCAAGGCATGACTGAACTCCTCAGCAAATATTCACATTCAGTTTTCAGAAGAGACACGGACAAGGCAATCCGGTCCATCTGAATTACACTGTATAGTAATTTGCGAGGCTTTTCACCCCAACGCTAAAATGTAATGACTAAAATTAGAGCACCCTCTTACAGCACTGCCTGTCTGCTTAGCATCTGTCTGGACGTCTCCCTTATTTTGTCTCGGTTATAAGTCGCAATGTCCTAACAGCTCTCCCACTCACTGTCTCTCAGAAGTTAGGAAATGCCTTTCAAGTAAAAGCCCTGTCCAGACAGACAGCTGAGTTGTGTAGTCCTCCTCGGTTACATCATGTGGTGTAAAAGCAGTGAAGTTGAAAGGTGACACATTTAGTTGACTGCTATATGGGGTACGTAAGAGATGCATTTAAAGATTTTACAGAATTTTTAAATATGTAATGTTGCTACAAATGTGTTAATCCAGGTATAAAATAGCAAAACCACCCACCTAGAATTTTAGACCCATTTTACTTAATAATGCGTTTATGGATATACTGTATAGTGTACTGTTAATGCACCTGATAGTATATTTTTATTCAGTAGGTAATCTTTCCATCTGCCCATCATCAACTAGAACAACAACTATAGTAGGTGTGCTGCTGTAGGATTAGGCTTCCGGAGAACCTATTGTAATATCTGCACTTATACACTGGAAAAATTATCTAGAAATAAGTAAAAATTTCTTAAATTTACTCCTTTTATCCTTTATTTTAGTAGGTAAAAGAGATAGTTTGCCAATGGAAGGAGTATTTTTACTCTTAAAATAAGATATTTAGATCATATGCATTTGAAATAAGAGAATGAAATTGTTTTCTCTTATTTTAAATGTAAATTGTCTTGTTCCATTGGCGAGATGTCTCTTTTACCTCCTCAATCCAAGAACAAATGCACATATTTTAAGAAAAAACGACATATCTAGATTTCGATTTTTTTTTCAGTGTAGCTGCTGTTATTGAGTTTTCTATCTGTTTTCCCTCTCTAGATCACCCGTTATTTCAGTGATTAACCCTGACACATAAATTAAATTCAAGGATCAATTGCTTTTTTGATGTTTTTTATTTTTCAATTTTGGCGCATTCAAGCTCAGAATGAGGAATTGCTGCAAAGTTATCAACACGATGAGATCAGAAATCTTATCAATCCAATTTGAATCTACATTATTGTATCTTAAGGATCACATAAGGATTATGTTATTGACTTCTGTCTTTGCAATCACATTTATTTGACTATATATTACCGTAAACACATTTGAGCTGTTTGTTTTCTAAAGTGCCTTGATATATAATTTGCTGTGAGTGTCTGCAGAATGGATTATTCCCTCTTTTTTTTTTTTTTTTTTTACAAAGTTAATCTGTCTAGATAAAAAAGAATGATCAAGAATGCCACACTTACAGTCATTCTCAATGAAAATTGATTTAGAGGCTAAAGAAAAAAATCTTCTTGAGTTTGATTCAGTTTATTTGATAAAACTCAAAGTTAGCTACTAAAAAAAACTACATGTGATCCTTCAACTCAGTGAACTTATTGCCACCTTCAAACAAAGGTAACTGTGTTGTAAACAAATGCTGGGTTCAGCTTGTATTTTTTGTACGCAGATTGACGTATGAACAGCGTATCGCATTGGCCTTTAAATGCGAAGCAAATAATTGACGTCAATCATGGATGCAACTACAACTTCTCAAAGTGCATGTGTTTTAGTAAATACCTTTGAAGGGATTGAAACATTGTGTTGGTGTAGCCTAAGGTTGTGCATTGCTGTTGTTATTTAAAAAAAATATATAAAAAGGTTTTATTTCTCATTATCAGATCCCTAAAAACTTAATTTGCTTTGATCAGTCCATGTTAAGGTTATAGTTTAATTTGGGTTTTGTTGGCTAAGTTAGTATCCCTTATGTAGCGTTAATGTGCTTTGCTTTTTAATTTGAAGTAGTGATAAGTAATAATTCTTTATTTCAGATTAAGGTATTTTAAAGCTAGAGCATGATGTGACACGACACTGTGTTGTTCACCTGACTCTTGTTTACCAAACAAACCGGCCTTCCGTGCGCGTACGTCCATGTGAATAGCTGGCTTATCCCCTCCCTTCCTAAAGACAGCAGAGTAGTTTAGGAGATACTTCACTCCATGTTCTCCTCTTAAAGGTGATGCCTTTTTGTTGTGTATTTATCCTTTGCAAATAAAGATGATAGGCAAATAGAAAAGCGAGGTATTAATTGTTACACATCTTGTTTTGGTCTACAGACAGTTTCTAAAGTATTGCTCCTTAAAATTGAAGAAACTTGAGTTTGCAGTAATTCTTTGCAATATTTGTCTCCCTGTTGATAGATGCCTAAATAGGTAACAGGAAATATTTTTCTCACATAGTTCCCTAAAGGTGTCATCCCTCCGGTTTTCTTTAATGCACATCGCTTCTGACAAAGAAACAACATGGAAGTGAATCAGAAGTTGTAACATATATATATGTCCCCCTTAAATTGGATCAGATTATTAGTCGCAGGGGTTACAAAGGTCCTTAAATTGCCTGTAGTCTACTGCTGGTTTTTATCCAAAATCTTGGTGATGATATATATTGCAACTTCCATTGCACCCTATGAAACTTTATGCAATCAGCAGCTCTACTTAAAGTTATAAAGCTGCACTAAAAAACATTAAATAAAACAAATTGGGCTTAACTTGAGGAAGCTTAATGTTTAATCCGACACGCCACCCTTGCAGAACATGTTGATATCAATTTAAAAGCATCACTGCATATTGTTTACATCCTCTTATATTTCAGGAAGGAATCTCCTATCAGCATGTTTAATGTTCATACAGGAGCTATCAATAAATCAACTTGTTTATTGCCTTCTATTGCAGCCACGTGTTGTTTTCTTATGGCCTTGCATTTCTGATGCTAATCTAACATGCTTGGCAGTGACTACCAACAAAGAGGTTATATCAACTACAGTCTTAGAATTTTGTAAAGAAGTATTTGGTGGCAGCCTGTCAGCATGTCTTTGGCTAGCCTTTCAGTGTATGGATGTTTGCTCTAGCATGTTTAAAAAAAAAAAAAGGAAAGGAGAATACATGCACCTCTCTATGTAATGCAAAAAGGCAAATTATTTGAACTATTATTCTAGTCACCTTTACATGCAAACACTGCCTGCACCTGCACAGCAAGGCAAAATCAATAACACTTGAAGCAATGTAATGTAATAATAAAGTTATGGCACTGAAAAGCCACATTAAAAGAAGCACAAAAGATTTTTCTAACCAAAGCCCTTTAGACGTCACCCGGAATGTCAATGAAGTTGTTTAATCTCAATATAAACTCACTTCTCCTGTTGCAAAAGAGAACAAGCAGCTGAGAGGCCCGAGGCAACTCTGGAGGAAATTCTGAGATCTAAAGCTCAGTTATGAGAAGCTGTTGGCAATTATTAGCTATGCATTTCACTCAACTGGTGTCACCGTTGAGATCTAGGAGGATATGCTGGTGAAGAATCTCAGTCATCCAGGTCATAGTCATTCCAAAAATTAAAAAAAAGAAAATTAAAAACAATCAATTGGACTTTGTTTCCAAGTTTGAAGACGTTTCGCTTCCCATCCAGGAAGATTTTACAATTCAAAATGCCAGGAGTAGCGTTGAGTTTGAGGTTTTAGGAAGAGTTAGGAGGAGTTCCAAAATGCAGATATACCATAATTTAGGAAAGGATAACAGAAAAAAACATATAGAAAAACACAAAAGGGAGCAGGGAAAGGGGGCAGGCAGAGTGATGGAAGGAGTCGGAAATGAACAGTGAAAAATAGGGAGCTTATTTACTAAAGGAAGGGTGGAGAATGACATTGAATCCAGTTTAACTAAATCACTTGATTTAACTAAATCAAGAAACCGCTGTAGAAGGGAGGTGAGGAAATGTGAGTAATGCAGAAAATACAAAAGAAGCTCAGATAAACATGAAGGAGAGCAAAACAAACAGCATGGAAAAAGCTAAATGGCACAATGAGAACAGAAGTATAAGTTAAAAAAAATTAACATAACGGGAAAAACTCATGATACATGACAAATGACACCTGACAATTATATATAAACTCTTAAATATTTAGAACACAAGCAAGGATGAAAACCAGCATGCAAACAGCAGCCTTGGTGCCAAAGTGACAGGAAAGCTATCCAGAAGTCAAGAGCCATGTGGACATAGCAAGCACGTGGAAGAAAATAATCTGATGAGACCAACCATCCCGACTGTGAAACCATGCTGTCAGGAAGCTGTTTTATCAACAGGGGCCAAGAAGATGGTCAGGTTGTATGGCAAGGAGTATGGAGCTAAATAAAGTGCCATACTGGAGAAAAAAAAAAAAAAAACCCACAAAAAACATGACAGATGCTGCAAATTACTTTAGATTGGTTCAGTTGCTCACCCTCCGGGGGGTCAATTACCCTAAACACACAACCAGAGCTACATTTAGAAAGATCCAGACAAAGTTTAGATCTAAATCCAACTGAAAACCTGTTGTAAGAATTATAAACAGATGTAACTCCATCAAATATGACTGAACTCAAGCTAAGATACAAAGAAAAAATGTGCAAAGCTGATAAATGCATCACTCCAGACTTTCGGATGTAGTTGCAATGAAAGGAAGCTCCACACAGTGGTAATGAAATATTAATTTCTTAAACGTAAATGATTTAAATCTTACTTCTCAATAAACATTTATATTTCTGCATATATGGAATCATCTTTATTCTTGGGGAATTAAAAAACCTGTGTTAACCTTTGCATTTTGCTAACAGAGTATTTGCATTCGCACTTTCCCCCATGCATGATAGAGGAATGAGGGAAGATTTATAGTTTGCATCCGTATTCCAGCTTTTGTAAAAACAACTTTAAGGTCAAAGGAACACCAAGGATGCATCGGCGCAAAACAAAAACTATTCATAAAAAGCCTCATGGTTTTATTATACCGTGTTTGGACTGCATGGAAAAGTAGTCCTGACCTTCACAGTAACTATTGCCATAAATCACTATTTATCCACATGATCTGCAGTATCCACTCCTTTTGAGGTTTGAAATCCTCCACATAGCTCCAGAGCTCTCTCTATCAGGGATAAAAACAAGTTGCAACACCCCGTTCGGAAGCTGACGGCAAAACAGCATGCTAGTTTCTTTTTTCCCGTTACACCTGCAGGTGAATGTTATGTGGTTGTGTAAGCGTGTGACCTGATATGAAAGGTCACACTCTGTTTACCGTCACCCTGCCATTCATAGTAGATAACCACATGCTTGTTTATTGCTTGAACAACTTCTTGTCACGCCACGCATTGTAAATTTATGGGGACTCTTTCTTATTTATTCAATGTTTTTTTCTAACTCCTTTTTTTAATGCCTGATTTGTTTTGGGCTCCATCTCTTTCAAAAAGCTGGATTTGACTGCTGCATCTTTGCGTGCCAGCGCCCTCGATTAAGCCCCTTCGACTGTGTATCTCTGCCTTGCTCTGCCATGTTCTATAAGCTTTAGCCCTGTGGCTTCCGTGTCAAACAGATGATTTACCAGGTTTCTGTGCACGCACTCAGACCACCAAGGTTAACTCCTCTCAGCAGCCGGTGCTCTGCCTCTCATTCCTATAGGCACTAACTTATACCCACTAATAGGATTGCTTTCAACTCTGCCAAAGGAGCTACTTGTAAAAAGTCAACGGGGAAGGACATGTGAAAGAGCACTACTGTTGTGAGTGAACACAGAGCTGAGCTTTGACTGGGCCACTTTGATAAAAAACTATTTTACTCTCTGGATGCATGTTTAGTGTATTTGCTGTGCATTAAAATGAACTTTTGAATTTGTATGACATCTAACACCTCCAAACTATTTTTTTTTCTCAGATTGCTGTTTATTAAGCTCCATCCACCTTCTGATCAAAATTATTCCCACTACCTGATGATGACTGTTTTCTTCTATTAGTTTTCCTCCACACATAGCTACTCTTAGGATTCACTTGTATCTTCTAAGCCTAGCACCATTTTACATGTTTGTCGTATGGCTTTCTTTTTGCCTCAGTTACAAAAAGACCATAAAATATGGTCTGCAGCTCCTCCAGAGTTAGCCTAGTTGTAAGTATTCCAGAAAAGACAGCGTGATAATTCAAGGCGTTTATTTAAAATGGCTAGGGCATCTATCACTGGAAACTCTGTTAAAAGGAAACACGGGTCAATGACAATGTAAATCTAATGGAGGAAGATTAAGAAAGTGAGTCACTAACCTGGTTCAGTCCATCGGTATATAAGAGAATGAGGTAGTATCCAGCTGGTGGGCTGCCAACAAGATGCGGGAGGCGCCACCGAGAGTGTCCCAAATGCTGCAGAAAATGCAGGACTCTGAAGCCAGGTCAGGGAAACAGATCAGAATAGGAAGACTCAGAGTTCCAGTAGTCCGAAGCCACGTCAGTGGCTCTGTGGCTGAGAGGCAGAACAGGTCAGGATCAAGTAATCAGAAACACTATAGTATGCTAAAACCTTCTCTCCACTGGCCACCGAGAATGAGAACAAGATAATCTGGCCCTAACTGCTCGGAAAAAGTACCATAAATAGAGGCAGGAGCAGGTGGATCAGATGAGCGGTAATGAGCAACCGGGCAGAGTTAGACAGGTGAATGGAATGATTAATAAAGCCAGTCATCAGCACCAAGATTATGACCCTAATAGTTTATATTGGAATAGGTTTATTATGTTTTTATTTTGAGATATGATAAGTTAGTAATGTTTCATGATTATAACAGCACCTTATATATTTTGGTTTCTATAGGTTTAAAACTGTCAAAATTCAATGCAATGATCACTTGATTTAATGAAAGAGAAAGCTTTGGAAAGAAATATTGATTGGAAAAACACATCAATAACATACTGATGTGTAACAGAAAGATGTCAGTAGGGAACACTTGGAAAATAAGACGGGAAATGTCCATATATGGAGACTAGGAATAGACGCAGGCTCAGACTGTGTGTGTTTCCACTGCCTGTGTCCATCAAACGTAAGCTTAGTGGACCTTTATCTTTGTTGTGTGACAATAAAACCTCACTTATCGGTCATAAAAGCACATGCATTTGGAAGCATGGCCTAAAGTTAGTGTTAAACTATAAAACACATGGGTGCAGTGTTTGTATTTGTGAAATAAAACTTAGCTGTTATTCTACTTTATTTGACCATTGTTTTTTTGTAAAGCCGACATGCAAGCAGAGTGGTAATACTATTGAGCTGTTTTTCTGTTTATGAGTCAGTGTCGACGTGTGTTTTAGTGTGTGGATGTTGTCCTGTGGCCTGGGTAACAGAGGGATGTGTACTCTCTGATAGATTAAGCCTTACATAATTCCACATTCCACTCCGCAGGTAAACAAGCTTTTGGACTAAAGGTCAGGAAAAGTCAGATTCTGGCTTTCGCTGGGAACCAGACACCTTAGCCACAGGCAGAACTTAGCCTCGGGACCCTGCAGATAACAGAAAAACAATCCCCACACTGATATTTTAGAAAGCTGAGTGAAATGAACTCTGTGTTGAGGTACAGTAAAGTCAAGAAGTGCTTGTCTGAAGCTAAAGGTGATTTTGCAAAGCGTTGACTCAGGGTGGGATGATTTAAATAAATATTCCTGTTTTAATCTACTTTTGATGTAGAAGGAAATGGTTAGTGATGGAGGGGAAGTGATGAAATATTCATCAAAAAACCTAGAGCTGGACAGTTAGAGTGAGTAGCCTGGCACACCTTTAGCCATGTCCTAGATTTTCTCTTTTCAAGTTTACCTCAGTAAATGTTGACATTTTTGCCATTTGCTGCCCTGGAATTGGCATTATGGTGTTTTGACCGTAATCCTATAGGGTCCAGCCAAAGATGTGTGGATATTTGGATATTTAATTCACATGGAGTGAACAGGACGAATTATCCACATGGGTTGCCTGTCATTAGTCACATGCCGAAATTTTGCCCAGCTTGCTTCACCGTTCTTCAAACAGCACGAGCATATACCTGCAGGCCACTTCCTGATGTCTGATCAACTGATCTTGGTGGACCTCAAGTTAAAGGAGTGATGCACGGCGCTGTACTAACATAAAGAGCCGAACAACAGTGTTGACGCCAGGATCACTGGTCCGCC
Organism: Cyprinodon diabolis; assembly: GCA_030533445.1. Classification (NCBI taxonomy): domain Eukaryota; kingdom Metazoa; phylum Chordata; class Actinopteri; order Cyprinodontiformes; family Cyprinodontidae; genus Cyprinodon; species Cyprinodon diabolis. Next base: position 15,327,211 of record CM060085.1, read on the forward strand.
AGATCCAATCCCAGTTCGGGTAGAACCACCACCTGTTCCAGGTGCTGCTGCTGGATGTTTACCTCGAGCTGTAGATTTGCTTACTTAAGTACCGCGGCAGAGGGAAGCATCACACCCCATGAGTTTTTGACTGAAAAAAGCTCAGCCTCCACATGGCTCCATCACCATACATCACAACCACATCTAGTCTCAGATTTGTTGAAACATCCCTCTGATCGCCCAATCTACACCATAGCTTTGCTTAAAACATGTCTTTTGCCTCCCTGACGATTAATTTGCTCCTGAACGTGCCTTTACAGTGAAATTACATTAAATCACTCACTTCAAATGCTGCAATTACATACAGTATGAATGCACCTTCTGAGAGTTCATGGATAATTGATACAAAATTGTTCCCACTTACACCAGAGTTTAACTTACATCACAGATTTAATTACAAATAAAACTTATAATGTAGCTTTATTATAAATCAGACCTCAAACAGATTAATATTTACAAATACCAACAATAATTAATTTAGTACTAGAACAGCAGCATTTTTGATTTACATAAAATGTGCCATTAAATGACAAAAAACTGTTAGCTGGTTTTAAAGATGCCCTTACCCACGTATGTTAGTTGTTGTACTTAATTTTGCTATTCTGATATTATTTTTAGTTAAATACATAAATACCCTTTTTGTTGTTGTTACAGTTTTATTGTGGACATCAATTTCTAATTTAGATTTAGACACTTTATTAATCCCAACAGGAGCAATTTGTTTTAGCAGCACAGGAGACAAACAAAAATAAACATATAATACTGCATATAAAAAAAATTATTAGAGAAATATGACAGGGAGCTTGGAAATCAACAATAATAAGAATAAAAACACATAACATAGTAAAAGATAGCTGAGTTTTTACCCTACTATGGGTTTGTTCTCATGTTTATCATATCACCAACTGCTTCTCATTCAAATCAGATAAACCTATACCAAAAAATAGAAAAAATTATATATATATATTTATATGTATGATAAGCATGTATTTGCAAAGCAGCAGCATTTTGATACCCCCTTTTGTAGCTCAATATGTCTTTGAATGTTCGTGCTTGGACATTAAAGGTCAGAAACACAGATGGAAGCGTAGATAATCCCCCCGGATTTATGTGCATGACTATGTGCACACCAGACTCACCATAACATCTAAGCTCACCTTGCGTGTCATGTGCTGGATGGTGATAAAAGACTTAAGGCAAAGATTCTTAAAAGGCCATGTTTTCAAACACATGAGATCAAATATTAGAGAGTAAAGTATTTGACGTGGATTTTTACTGGATGGTCTTTTTGAGCATTGTCATGATTGGCTTAAGAGACTTAACCCACATGCAGAACACCACTGGAAGCAGAGTAAAAGTTTAACAGAGCTTATTGAAAAGTTTTCACAGAGAGAACATGAACTGGTTCAGGCACAGGTCCGGGACTGGAATCACTGATGTCTGCAGAGACGGATAGTTTGATTAGCCAGGCAGTCAGATGATTTGTCGAGTTAATAAATTCAGAATATACCTTGAAGAGATCCAGACAGATTCTTTGTGAGGGAGGGAACCAGAGACTGTTGGTTCAGCAGAGTGCTCAGCAGCAGCAGCGTCTAGCTTCTGACTTAGAGAGTGGCAGACCTTGGTTTGAGTTTCCAGCTCTTCCTTGAGAGCTGCAGGAGGAGTCCTGATTGAAATCTTCAGGTTTGGCTTCCTTGGGCAGGCAGGCAGGTTTACAGGCAGAGCTCATCCAGAGCTTTAGACCTTAGACGGGTTTCCTGTGAGCAAGAAGACAGAGGCAGGTTAGAATCAGGTTTCTCTCTAGAGACAACTAAGATTCTTTCTGAATAACAGAGGCTCAGGTTCGCTAACCAAACTCAGTCAACACTGCGGCATTGAAGGAAGGTCTCCTGATGGGCTGATGAGCTTCAGGTGTGCTGGAGGGCTCCATCCCAGGAGACCCACAGCGCACTCTGCTGGAGAAAGGTGGTAAATCTCCAGATCCCAACAAGCATAGGATTTATGATCACAGAATTCGCAACGAAAAAGCTGTTTTTTCTTGATATAAATCAGATCAGAACACCTTTTATGGGTTCTGTCTCTGTCAGTTGCCATTTGTTCCACAGCAGTCTGCAAACCCACTCCCTAAAAGCCAAGTCCTGCAACTTTTAACGGCATGCTCTATATGCTCATATGAATCAAAAAGCCAAATTAGCATGTCAGCAAGTTTGGTAATGAACCAATCATTTGATCTATTTCTATTTTTGTCTGCTTCTGTCTCCTTGAACCCCAGTCGGCCTCAGTAGAGGGCCGCTGACACTGTGCCTCATTTCTTCCTGTTAAAATTGAGTTTTTCCTCTCCACTGTCGCTACAAGCATGCTTAGTGTGAGGGATTGCCTTCGAATCAATGAGTCGATGCAATTAGTTGGTTTTCCTTAGATAGAAAACTTTGAATCAATCTGACTGTTTCATCTGGTTGATATGTCTCTGTAATGTGCCTTGAGTTGACGTGTTGTGAATTGGCACTATATAAATAAACTGAATTTAATTCTATCATAAATACATCTAAATGTTGCAGGATATATGCACTTAAGATTAGAATTGGAGAAATACTGATTATTTTTTTAATACATTGCAGCTAAATCCAGAATTGTTAAGTAGACACATAATCATGTCTTTTTATTTTTAGATTCCTCTATACCACAGCATTAAAATGTGTCACAGAAAAACACCAGCCGACTCATTGCTGGCTCTTTTACAGCACTGTTTTCCCCGAGAATTTCCGTTGCAAAACATGTTTGTGAGCGTCAGCCGATGAGGCAGCATGCAGACTGGGAGGCTGGACTCTTCCACCCGGCTGCCAGCTCCGTAAACAGCAGCAGGAGAGTCTATAAACAGTGGGAAAGACCTGCTATCCACATGCTGTCCAAGCATAGGGAGTCCGAATGCCATGGTATTAGCAAGACAGGAGAGCAAAAGGAGAACTTTCAACTTTTATACACAGGGTTCCTCTAAGACAACCATGTGCAAGTGGTATGTTTGTTTTTTAGTTAGAATGGGGAAAAAACCTGTATGATGTCTTAATATCATAAAGTTAAACGCAATATAAGAAAATGCCTTGATTTGGAGAAAAAAAAGGGTAAAAACATATCAGCATTAACAACAAAGTCCGAATAGACCTACTGCATGTGACTGCTTAGAATGAAAATGTGAAGGAAAGGAACGAAACATGATGAAATCACACTGAGGAAGCCAGATCTCCTCAAAAATGTTAGAGAAACGCTCCAAACATTTAGAAACTTTTGTATTGATTACCAAATAGGGTCATAAGTGCAAAAAAATGTGGCTTTGTTAGGGCACCCCAGATTTATTTATCCACTTAAAATAGTTAAGGTCACATGCAGGGCTCAGGGTAAGACTGTGTTGTGATCCTGGCTCTCTGGTGAGTTTTCAAGAGTTGAACGAGCTTTTAGACAGAGGGTTTGAGGACCTTATAAATATAAAAGAGTTGTAAAATCATTTTGAATTTGCCATTCAACTTTACTGAAACTAGTCTCTTATGAGGACATTAAAGGAAAGTTGCCAGAATCCACCGGTATGGCCATACAAATCCCCTAAAACCTTGCAAAAGAGGAAAAGAGACCAACAGCAGACTTTTCCTATCACTGGGTTCTCTCTATAATCATACAGAGATGCCACAAGTTAAACTTGCATGGCAGATCTGCTGAAAGGAAACTGTTGCTATGTGAGATGGAATAAAGAATACTAAAAGTTTACGTGAGTGAACAAAATAATGTGTTTTTGGATGGCTGTGTTTAAAATGTTCTCACTTGGATCCATAATAGAGGACATGCTGGGCATTAAAAGTAATACAACAACCTAGATCGTACCAAATGTGACACATATAAGAGGAAAAATCCTGGTTTGGAGCTGCTTTTAGCAGCAAAAAAAGACTAAAATAAAAATATATAAACACAAGCTGAAGCAGAACAAGTCTCTACATCATAACAGTGACCCCAAACATACCAGGTAATCCAACAAGGACTGGCTGAGATATATAAAAAAAAAAGAAATATCAAAACTTCATCTTAATAAAATGCTGTGGAATGACTTGAAAGGACTGTGTAAGCAAAAGACTGACATATGAAAGTGAGGAGGGGGAGTGATTTCAGAGACAGAATCAGCATCTCACATAGTTATTTTAAATGAAGGATTGGTTTCTTGTCTGGAGCTGAATGCATATGCAACAACATAAGTGAAAATTATCAAAACATTTTAAAGAAGTCCATATTTAATGGGGTATCCATGTAAAAACATTTATCAAAAATAGTCATATGATAAAGTATATATGACGATTAAAAACAGAAAGGATAAAATGTACCATTAAAGCTCTTTAAAACTGTAATAATAAAGGATGTTGTTATTAGACACATTTGCCAGTATTTTTACTATATATGTCAGTATGTTATATTTTCAAGGGGATAATCTGTGCAGCGCTCTTGGTCTTTTCCTCTGCATGCAGCCAAGGCAGGCTACTGTAAGTGGGTCACAGCTTCGCTCTGCATGCTGCTGCACCATGGAGTTTGTTGAGCTTAGCTGAAACCCTCCTTAGGCTGATTCAGGGAGAAATAATGGGGCCAGTGACTCCCAATCCCCTGAGGAGCCTCAGCAGGGGAAAGAAGCAAGCTGGCAGGGTGGCCCAGTGGAGCACAGGGGGTAGGTTAGGGTGCCAAAAGAACCAAGCCCCTGACGTACTTTTATTCTACTAACAGTAACACATATAATGCTCTTAATTTAAATGCAATGGGTAAACTTTACTGGTGGTTAAAATCCAATGGAAACAGGTGTTTAGTAGTAATGAAATAACCAAATCCACTTTCAGCTTCTTACTGTGTTAATTGTGGGGTTTTAACGGAACAAATAGGATCTCCATTAGGAAGCAGCACCTGCACTGCCGGATTAAAAGATGTAAATTTATAAAGTCTCCAAAAATCTAGAAGAACTCTCACTATTTAGTTGGGGATGAAGCTTCCAGCTCACATCCTAAGGAGGAAATTCACACACCCAGCATACTGTATAGTCTTATTTAATTGCATGGTGAAGAAAGGAAGAAATATTTATTTTTTATTCTCATTTTTGGTTTGCTTTTTCCTTTGCAGGATGTAATTTGTGCAGAGAAGACTGCGGAACACTGTGTTCTTACTGACTGTGTGATGCTGGGTTTTTATGTAAGGCTTGTTTCTGCCTGGTAGCAGAGCAGAGCCTCTATAACTGTGTCACACTGCTAATTAATACAGCTGGAGGAAGCCCCCTGCCGAATGCTTTTGTGTGTGTTTTTGTTTGTCATATAATGTACAGCGCCGTGCAAAGAACTATTCATCCATATATTTTTGATCATGAAGCAAATTATATCAGAAAAGGATAGTTTTCTAATACAGATTTTATTTATTCAATTCAAAAAGAGCAAAATATATAATTGCAATTGAAGTTTAGGGATCACACATTGGAGAATGTTACTTCTGCATTTAAAGTTAGTTAGTAAGGGGTTATTAAAACCCCTTCTGTTAATTGTCAATTAACTGTGATTCAGCAAATTATTTGGTTTAAGACCATTCATGCTCTATACCCTCCAATCAGAAAAAACTTGAAATTAGTTGGTTTAGGGGAGCTATTGCTTTTTTTCAAATCTGATTTTAAAATGTACTTAATCTTAAACTTGTAGTTGTAAATACAGGACAAAAACAGAAGAAATATGCAAGACATCAGATACTTCTTTAATTGGTTGCTTCTTAAGCGGAAATGTTCTTGTACTTTATATTCAGATTATGCGATCTTTTGAAAAACTATGGCCTGATAGGAAGTCATTAGCTCACTATAAGCTTCCTGATTTCTAAACTGGAAAAGATAAATTATTTTAGAGACAGGAAATCCTCTGTGTGTACGGGAAGTGATTTGACTCGGTGCCAACCCATTTACATGAAAGAGGAGTCAGCGTTGCACAACACACTGTAACTTGAGACAAAAACCAAGACAAAGCAGTAACTCTTTCAATAATTTATTTCATTTATGTTGGTAGCTATTCATAATTAATACAGACAAAAGCAATACTCGTCTACCAGAATTTATAAATCATATTTATCTCGTGAGCATCACAATAAACAGTATATCGAACTATGTACAACGGAAGACAGCACATTCAGACCGAGTCAAAGTAAAGAACAATCCGTTCAGACACAGAAATGGGGAAATTGCTTTCAGACATGTCATGAACAAAATTTCCCAACAATGAAAAACACTTGGCAGAAAAACAAAATATAAAAAGGTGCAAAAAAGCCCCCCTTTAATGGAAAAGAAGATCAATGCAATGTTACATTTGGTTCCAAAGTTGTAAACTATTTTTGATTCATGTCACTATTGCATATATGCCATTAGGTAAAGTGTGTCAACAAGGCAAATAGATCTCTATAATAAAATAAACCAAGATTATTTTTGTTGTTTCATATATAATCAATAGAGTGAGGGAGAAAAAGCATAAAATACACTGTACAGCCCCAAAGCATCACCCTCCCCTTTAAAAATCTGTAGCCAAATTCTTTACACACGAATATAATTGCAACCGAAGTCAAATCTAAGAACTCTCTGTATACAATATTATTAGGTAAACTCTTCTCTATTTACACAATATATATATATATATATACAGTTAAAAGAACATTTTAAAAGATAAATAGATACCACTTGGTACAGCTCCAATATTATTTAACACTTTCAAAACCCTTTAAAATCTGCGGTAGTCCCGCAAAAATCATACATTCACACATGTAAAAGTTTTACAATCTACACCTAAGGGGTTTGGAGCCAGTTGGGGTCGGCACAGATGTTGCTTAAAAACAGACGTCTCAATAAATGTCAAGATAAAGTGTTTTTGAACACCCCCGCAGCCATTTTGGAGGATCCTTAATTTGACATTCTGCGTTTATCTGTTTTGTTTTTTCTGTAACTGAATGAAATCTCAACCATCTTATACGCCACACATTGTTTGATGACATAGTTTTCACCGTTACTAGTACAACCTAGTAGCTAGCAGCTAACGTCAGCTATTGTTAGCAAAGTTGCGATGATATACAGCAGTGTACTGAGGCAGTAATGCTACATGTCAGCATTCACCCATATGCTTAAAGTTTTCACTTGAGATATATTATTAAACTATTTAATAGTTTATTAGCGAGAAACAGCTCATTTCATTACAGTCCAGAATTTGTGTTGAAAGCTTTTAGCTAACGACTGCTAATGTCAGAGAAGGCTCCAAATAATTCGGCCATTTTCTACCTCATTTTGTACCCATTGGTTGCCCTTTACATTTTGTACCATAAAAAGACATTTAATTATTTATAATATTTGGGTTATAAGAAAGAAAACCTTAAGTTTATTTCATTAAAATCCTGGGTTTTGTGACAGCCGTTAGCTAACATTTGGTAGTATTAGAGAATCGGTTTAATTCGCACTTATTGCCATTTTTATCCCAAACTCCCTCAGTTTAAAGTATGTTTATTGTTAATTTTTCATGATTTTTGTCGATTTTCTATCACATCCTGCGACAATTGTTAACCAGACTTCTTTTTAGAATTCCCTTTAAAGTAACTGACCATCATAATTTACTTTTAAATAAGCATTTGTCAAAGTATCTATTGGTTTTCCTTGATGTGGGAACCAAATTAAGCGTTACTGGAAATGTCTTTTGTTAATTTGTTGGGTTACAAAATCACCAAAGAACCATCAAAATTTGGGAACAGTAAAATGGCTCGCACCTTTTAGCTATGCGTCGTCATTGTTATCGCTGTTTGGTGATAATATTTATTTTTCACTTCTATCGATCCCGTCTAAAACATCTAGAAAAATAAACACTGTTTAATCATTTACACTAGAATATAGCAGTGATTTAGGATCCTTTTTGAAACTCCACAATTGTGTCAGATGCTACTGTATTTTTTAAGTTATGTATTTTTCTTTGTCTTAATCACAGATACGTTCTCAACTGTGCCCCCAACCTTTCGCAATGTTCAGTTTGCATTGGCTCAACCCCTCCTTTATCATCTCAACTTTACAGTTGTACAGTCAAATGATATCACAGCAGGGTGGCCTGTGTCAGTCAGAACAACAAGCCTTTGGTTTGAAGGTAGGAGTGTTTGAGGTTTTCAGGCTCAAGTGACTGAGGAACTGTGAGAGGTTCAGTGCCTGGTGTTTTTTTTATTTATTTTTTTAGGTTCTGAGCTAAGTAACAAAGACATGCATAACATTATTATTATTTAGAAATAGTTTTCTTTTTCTATCCGGACCAAAAAAATAAAATGGGTTTGAATGAATAAAATTATTTAAGAAAATACTTTTAATATTAATATTAATAGAATAAATCCGATATCAAGCAGCCAAACTGGTTCTGTACATTTCAGAAATAATATATATTTAATGGTAAACTATGCACTTTGCTTTTCACAAGATAACAATATAGAGATGTAGGTCTAAACAAATATACCCTAATATATCTATCTCTTATTTCAAAGAAAACATAAGGAAAGTATACACATTAAGGCATTGCGTAGGTCTTATCAGACATTCATCATCCAAAAATAAATAAAACGTCTAATCTATATCTTATATATAAATATTTGTATTTACTCAGTGTACGTTGGTATTCCATCCCTACAGCATGTTTGAATGGTTCACTGACACACTTGTTGCTCGTACTGCGTCTCAGATACAAACACTTGCACACTGACGTTAAGCTACCCTCAAGTAAATAATGGTATCTGGGTACCATTAGAGATTTGTTATTGTCTGACTATCGTTGCTTCTGTGCTTGTGCAACTATTTAGGTCACAGGAGAAATGGCCTCTCAAAGTGCAGGATACGTACCAACACACATAAACACCTGCACTGCCTTCAGATACACTACATATATAGGATGGTGACCTGTTTTTCTTTTTTTTCTTGGGTGCGTGCTAGCTGGCGGCTTGCGATGATAATAGGTCTACACAGTCTTTTCGGGTCACAGAGCCCCGGCGGAAGGGCAAAGTCTTTTTTTCTTTGTTTGCTTGTTTTTGTTTCGAGCAGCAGGTCAAGACACCAAATCCGAGGACGAGCCACGTCCTTCAGTCTGCAAGAGATGACAGAAAAAAGGAGAAAAAGTTCAGAAATAAACATTTAACATTTTCAAAAAGACAAATCTACAATAAAGGACTTGTTATTTTAATTGAAAATACGGTATAACACCAGTAACTTCAGGTTGCTGTTAGTGATGTCCCTCCCCCACCCGTTGCTGAGGTTTCCTGGTAAATGTCTGAGATAACTACACCTTTACGTTGCTTAAAAGCACACATACAAAAAAATTGTTTTTCTCAAAAAATGTATGGGTTTTGAAATGCTCTGGCAGTAAAAAAGAGCTCTCGAAAATCATGAAATTATTAATTCCATACTTAAGATTTGGGTCCAATCAAATATGGTCTAATAAAGTTGAAAAACCACATTTCTTTTTCATTATAATCTTTCTTGCAGTTAGAATTTTTATTGAGATGCAAGGGCTGTTTTGTTTTTCAGCTTTGGGGAGTTAATTACTTAGAATGGGATTATTTGAATTTAATAAGAGTAGATCATGTTAACCAAGAGGTTTTAGCATTTGTTTGTTTTCATCAAATAAGCATTGTCTTAAAAATAATATTTCTTAGTTAAATAAGCTTAAAAATAGATCTATTTACCCATTTAATTGATACATTTTTGCATAAATACCCTTCTTAAAAGACGAACGATAAACAACATTACAGATAGGATTATGATACATAATGTAAATTATTGTAAATCTTGCTTTATCATGCATCATTGTTGTTTTTTTGTCCGTCTCAACCTATGTTTGTTCTTTGACTACGCTCTCACAAACAACACTGGCGCCAATTAAGCAGACCTCTGAGACAGCAGACGTAAGAGCATCGAGGGAACACCGTGTTGCTTTTTGTACTGTACAGTGTGAACCCATTCACAGAGTCAGAGGATTGTGTTTCCTGCCACAGAAAAAAACCGAAAAAAAACCACCAACAAACGTCACATTTTGCTTAAATATCCAGAACAGGAAGTTCTGCTCTCCTTGTTTATTGCACTTATCTGCATCCATCTGGGTGTATGCATATTGACAGGGATATTTATTCCTCCTGACAGGAAGTGTTTTACACATTCAATTGTGGAAAACAAGAATAAAGGTGATGTTTAAAAGATAAAGCACCAGCTGCTGCCCCTGGAAGGCTCTTGAAGGACAGTTATGTTTATATACGTCGTTGTGTGTTGGACAAGGCGGCTGTTCTGCAACGCTCGTGTAATTACATAATCTGGGATGCAGAGCGGTGGGGGCTGGGGCAGAGAGTGTATATGTGTGAGCGGGGGGGTTCTCCTGTCGCTGTGCTGCTCTTGTTGCCATGGATACACGCTGAGCGCAGGAGGCCGGGCAGCAAGCTGCAGCATCTGTGATATGAAGCGCACGGACAGGAACTCTGGTTGTGTTTAACAGATGTTCACGCAGGGTTCGGTTGCATGCGATTGGAGGCTGAGCAAAGAAGGTCAAATGGAAAAGTGCTGCTATTGGAAGAAGTGGAAGAGTGAGATGCATTTTGGCCAATTGCAATTTTGAAAGGGTGGTTTAAAAAAAAAAAAAAAAATGAAGAGGCTTGTCTTATTCCTGAAAAGTTGTTCGTTTAGAGAAACTAGAGAAAGAGGAAGGAATTAATAAAACAGGCTTTTTTAAATACAGTTTCTAAATTTTAAACTTCTTTTTCTAAGATTTTGAAAATGTGTTGAAGCCAGCAGGCTGTAATAAAATAATAATAAAACTTCCTTGCTTATAAGAGAGACAGAATTTACCAATATTTTCCACAGGAAAGGATGGGAAGTTTAATCCCATCATTTTTAGGTGTATATGATTTAAAAAGAAAACGGTCTAATGACAATAAAACTGAAAACAAAAAGTTTATAAAAATTCAACACTAATAATGCTGTCAAATTTAGCAAAATAAGCCATCATCCCAGTCACAGGCAATAAAACAGCATCATAGACCCTCCTATGGAGGTTAAGGCCATGCACATAAATAAATCCATTCTGCAGGTGTTTGTTCCATATTTTCATCTACCACCAGGTAAATATGCTAAAATTAAGAACATTAACTAATTATTGTTATTAATGATAATTGTTGTCATTTTGTTTGCCAAGTTATTGATATTTAATATAAGGTGTTGTTCCAGCCCACGCCAATTTCTGACAGAATTCACTTATTCTGATTTGCTGATATACCTTTGAATTGTGCATTTGATGCATTTATGAAGCGATGTGCGCTTACGATGACGAAACGCAGCCAGCGCATGTTTGCACCTTGGGTTACGTATCCCCCCCCCCCCCACCCCCCACCCCCCTCTCCACCCCCAACTATCTAATCCCGACTGTGGAGGCTGTAATCTACTCTGGAGCCGTAGCCGGCTAAATGTGGGGAACGCTGGCCACGCAGTTAGTGCTTCTGTCTGGAACATCCCGGCCTAGTTTAGCGCCCACCTCCCCCACTCACCTCTCCTCCTCCCTGGGCCATCACAAACACACACACACACACACGTACGCTGCCTGGAAACTCTGACTGAATATCCTTTGAGGCTACGTGCGTACGTTTGTTCTGCACAGATTATGTAGCATAGATTTCTGGATTCCCGCCCTTCAATGCACGCTTGACCTTTTGAGATGCCAGCAGCAAAAACTCTGCTCTTACATGAGAGTAAATAAAGTATTTAACATCTGGTGGATTTGCATAGGGTGACAGCAGGGGTGGACAGGGCAATCAGGCTGATGGGTACATTTAGGTGTCACTGCAACGTGTAATTCTGAAAACTATGCAGAAAAAAAAAGAGTTGGCTGCAAATTAACAAATGACAAAATATGCATCAAAATATGCATCTAACTGTACTCTAAAAAACATCTGCTGCAATTAAACGTCATAACCAGAATTTCATTATTTTAAATATATTAATTCACTGTCCCATTTGATTCACTTTGAAATTTTCTTTTTCCATCCTTTTAATTTGTTAATATTTTTTTAAATCTTGCACTTTAAGGAGCATTTTTAACCATTTCAAACGGTAAGAAAAAAAAAAAAAAGATAAAGCTGCACACAGATGACTAGACCGCTTCCTGATTCAGTGAATAGATCAGATGGAGTTAATTTATCGCTATACAAAAGTTAAGGAAGTACACCATGTCTTCTAAAGAAGGCTGAAAGCTGATTGGCTGAAAAGATCCCTTAAACAAAGAATGGGAAATCATTACCTGAAAAAATACAGAGAATATGAAATTTATAAGATAGCCAAGTGAATAAGAAAATTAGATAAATTATTTAATGAATAAAAGGAAATTAGTTTAATTTAAATAATTTGATTAAAAAATTAAAATCATCAAAAATAAACAAAATTAAATAAATATATTTCACAACTTAGACTGAGATGTAGAGATTAATTCCTACTGCTGTATCAGCCCCCCCTAATATTTCCAGATGTATCTATATTACAGGAATACAAGCTGGATACTCTGTGCTGCAGTATCGTCCCTGCGATGACATCACTCACGGCACAACTCAGCGGATGACGTCGAGGATTGGGGGGGTTGGTGAGCAGGATTTGAGAATATGGATGTGGATGCATCTAATCTGGTTTGCAAATTCCTAGCACACAGTTGATGCTGATGGGGCGCGCTCTCTGCGGCCCGAGGCAGCGGCAGATGGTAGTCTGTCATTAGCAGAGGGGGAACTGCAGCCAGCTGTATAGAGAGGTCTATATGTGTTTTAATGCCGATATGTGCACGGGGCATGAAGAAAGTCCAGGGTTGCAGCTGTTTGACCCCTCTGCCCCTTTTATTACAAGCCCAAACCTCTAACACACTAACCCTCTGAAAAGTGGCCATCTGCCACTAGTGCTCAAAGTGAAAGAGCAAGACTCCTTCAATCACGCTCACCCTTAACCAATTCTTTCCACATGCATCTATTCCCCACCACCCTGCTAAGATCTACATCTGTGATCCGCAGCTGATTTGCTGCCAGGGGCAGATGAAGGTATTAGTTTGGACGTGGAGGTGGAAACAGAGACGGCTGACTTTGCTAATCTGGGTCGGGTACAGAACATCCACCTGGCTGAGCCGTGGCTCGCCGGAGCCTTGAATCGGAGAGCAGAAGTAAACACCGCCAGCCGGTCACGTGGGCTGAGAGGCCGGTCAAACTGGAGAGGTAAACAAACTCCTGACCCCAATACCAGGCGTCTGAGCCGACATGGTAGGTGGGAGGTTTGAAAAGAAAACATGTCCAGGTGTAAAAACCAATCATTGGACAAAGTGGCAGCCATCTGTGCTGTCCAGTTCACTCACTTAGGGCTAATTTGTTTGGGGTACTGGCCCCTCCCCCACCAGTTGCTGTGCAAGACTGACATCTCATTAAACAAAGCTAAATAAAAGCTTCAAAAAACATTACCTTTGTATATTTTGTATCATGATCAATACATTCTGATTTTCTGTCATTTAATTACCATAATCAAAAAATATATTTTGAATGTATATCAAATCATGCATTCCCAAAGACGACATGCTCCTCTACATGCTACCACCTAGGAAAGTCCTAGTGTTGATGTTTTCAAAGCAAAGGCAAGTTGAACTCCTCCAAACCAGTAGGTGGCGCCCTATCCCTAATAGCTCTAAAATCACAGAACAATTTAGTTCTAAGTTTTAGTAATGTTAACTTTACCATAAAACCATTTATGCACTGAAAAAATAGAAAAAAAAAGAAGTATTGATTGCCGTACTTTTTAAGAGCTTCACATAGTATTTGTTTTAAGGATTCACTTGCAATGTGCAACTAGTGGGGATGGGGCAACGCTGATGTTACATTAAGAGGCACTGCCCGAAAAAGAAAAAAACACATTCCGGCCTCCTGAACCTGGAGGGGAACGGGATAAAGGCTCTTCAGGGAAAAGGGATAAGTTTCCATCTTTCGGGCTTAGCTTGCTGAATTCCACCTTGTTTACCAACGTCACTGACTGTGCAAATATGAAGAACTTAGGCTGCATTTTTCTTGACCGTGTGCTAAAAATGAAGCGTAACCCCTCTCTCTCTCTCTCTCTCTTTACAGAGGGGGTTTGTGGAGAAATAAAAGCTGCTATTCTAAAGGCCAGCAGCCCAGACAAAAAAAAAACAAAACAACAACAACTAATTCAAAGCAACTTTTAAAACCTTTTCAGTCATGACATAAACCGTGACCTTCAGTTACCTGAGAACCAAACTCCAACCTACTTGTACTGAAGCCTCACATGTCGGGGGTCTACACACCAATCCCCCTCCCCCAAACTCAACCCTGCAAAGTCTCTACGTGCTCACAAGCACTCGCGAGGTCCCCTGGGATGCAGGGGTCAGACCTGTTTACCATTGCCTGCCAACAGCTCTTGTTGGCTCACAGGGATATTCCAGGACAAAGTATTGATTGCAGGACAGTGGGAAAAGTGGGGAGTGGGGGGGTTGTTGAGGTCAAATTGATAAGCAACATCCAAATGCGTGTCCAAGTGGAAAAACAACAGCCGGAAATAACATTCCAGCTTCTATTCCGGTGACATTCCATTACTGATGTCAAGCCACACAAAACCTATTGGTGGTGAAACTGAAAAGCTTCTGACGTATTAATTCTGAACTTTTTTTTTCTAATTATCCCATATCTGCGGTTTCCATTTATCTTCACAAAAATGAACCAAAAAAAAATTCCACATCAAGCCCTGGTAAGCATGTGGCTTGCATATTTCTGACATCTGCAGCCGCAAAGCAGCGGCAGTGCTCCTCTGTCATGGTGCTTGTTTACTTCTAAGCTCTGGCCACGTTTCACCACAGCCTTGTGTTGTGTTCACATGCATCAGGGAAAAAGATGGGAGAACAAAGTTCTGTGGGAAGAGTTTCGAGAGGCTGTAAAAAAACAAACACTTTTTTTTGTTTTGCTCTAGTATTTTGCTATTCCTTTAAAGGTTAACATTTAGAAGCAAGTGTAACCACAGATAAGACTTCAGAGCCAATGACGGGCTGCTGAAGGCCCAACCTACTTGTGTACCTTAAAATCCACAGAGCTAATTTGAAGTACAGAGGAAATGCCTCCAGCATTTTTTCCCTCACTATGTGAACAAAAACTAAAAAGCAGCAGCTTTTTAGGCCAGCACTTGTTAGAAATAAAGACTCAGTTCAACTCTTACAGTTTTGCGGTTTTGTACCCCTACCTCCTCCCCATATACTTAAATATGTAGGTATATACAGTTTGCATGTAGTTATGTACTTTCATCATGACCAGCCAAATCAATACTTGCTCCTAGTTTAAGCCGATGGACTCTTATCCAATACCAGACATGACTCAAACCCAAACAACTAATGTTTCCCTGGTGGGTACAAACTGTAAATAACCGAGGTTGGTACTATAGGTCTCCCTGCAGGTGCCTCCATTCATCTAAATACTGGTACAGACACACTAAATTAAAAAAGTACAAGATACCAAAGCAGCTATGGGTCTAGCATCCTTCATTAATATAGTACTCACCTTTGGCAGTGGTTGCAGCCTCCTTGAATCCCAGACAGACATAAGGTGTGTTGTGTAATCTGTTGACGCCCCCTTTGCAGCTAATGGTGGGTTTAAAGCCAACCAGGTCCCCACATTTCTCCACATCTCTGTTGTCCAGCAGGTTCAAGGCGATATAGTTGAGTCCGTTAGGGTAGCCGGTTGAGCTGTGGCGGTTCACGGGACTGCCGTACTCCTCGTCAGAACCCTCACTGCTGCGCGATGAGATGTTCTCCACCGAGCTGGGCCTTTTCATGGCGTCGCCGCGTGCGAAGGAGGGAAACACTGGGGTGACAGTGGCTGTGGAGGAGAAGGTTTCCGAGCTGTGGCGGCGGCGGCCCTGCGGATTGGCCCGGATGACCTTTGCGGAGCAGTCTGGGTCCACAGTAGAGGAGGTCCCTGTTCCAAGCAGGAAGACCCCGATCCGTTCAGGAACACCTTGGTCCTCAAGGGATACCCTCCTCTCCCTGCAGCTCTGGCTGTTGGAACAATGTTTTAAAAATAACATTAAAATCAACAAACAAACACTGGTGTGTTTTATTTTTCCTTTCAGGAAAATAAGATTCTATCCACCGAGTTATCCATCATAGTGGTGAAATAACCATAGACAATGCTAGAAAAATACATTTCACAGAGGAACATACCTTGAGTTCTGAGGAACAAGCTGTGGGGGGGAGCTAGTCATCCCAAATGTCATCTCAGTGTAGTCATTGTTTACCACATTGTCGTAGCTTCGGGGACTTTTCTCACTTTCTATGTGGTAAACTACATCCTCATCTGAGCCGGGGCATGAGGAATGCTCTGGCAGAGTGACCAGTCGCTCAACAGGAGTGTCAGCCTCTTTGGATGAGTGTGAACCCAACTCTAGGTTGATGTAGTCTGAAAGGGATGACCTTCCCTGGCTCCCACTGCTGGACCGCAGAGATGAAGACTGACTCTCAGTTGACATGACAGATGGTGGGGAGGATCTGTTGCTGCTGAATTCAATGTTGATGTATTCGCCAGGGCTGCAGGGTTCTAAGGGAAGGGGATGCTCATTCATGCTAGGCAGGGTTCTCAGGGTGTCTAGAGATAGCCTGTTGGGTCTTCCCAGCCTCCCTTTGTAAGCCAGACTCTCTGCTCGACGATTCCTGCCTGGGGAGGGAACTGAGGGACTCAGAGGGGACATCTGACCTGCAGATGGCTGCATTACTGAATAATAGTCTGACTCCCCGGCCCTCTGCCTTGAACTCTGTGGGCTCATCAATACATACTGGCCACTGTCTTCATTCTTGGATGACTGAAGTTTTGCAGGCAGTGTGAGGGAGCCCAGCTGGTAAGTTGGCCTTATTGGCGATTGCTCCCCAGTGACCAGGCTTAAATAGTAATCAGGAGGTGTCTGCAGAGGTGGTGGGTTTCCTGGTGACATGTTCATATACTCGCCGTGTCTGTCAGGGCTGTCCATGGAGGATTTGGAGCCGCACCACATCCTCATGTAGCCATTGTCTTCCAGAGAGCCACTACAGGGGGAGTTGGCCTTGTAACTGCCATCTGAAACTGCCTGTGGATGCACCCTTGGGTTGACAATTTGCTTTGGTGCCGAGACACACATAGGACTCATGGGTACATAGTTGTCTGCCTTACCAGACTGGGATGCTACACCCAGTGTCATGGGCATATAACCATCATCACCAAGGTTGCAACTGGAGCTCCGGGATGAACCAATTTCTATGTCGCCGTAATCCTCTGGATAACACACTTTGGGTGAAGCAGAGTGGGAGTTTTGTCCATTGGCCAACCTCATCAAAGTGTACTCATCCAAGGAAGCTGAGGACAGTGGGGTCACCACTTTCTGTTGCCGTGGTGTGGTGAGAGAGTGTGCTCGCTTCCTGTATGCCTTGTCAGAAATCTGACCGTCGATCCCAAAACCAGACCTGCTACCGTTAGCCATGTCCATTAGCATGTAGCCACAGGGGTCACTCAAGTCACGAGAGGGTGGTGTGCTAGACAGGGAGTCTGGAGTGTCACTTCGAGTCAGAGTAAGAAACTTGGGTTCACCTGGGCTTAAGCTGTAATCATCACAGAGAAGGAAGCCAGTGTCGCTGAGGGAGCCAGATATGGAGGCACTGCAGCTGAAGGGTCTTCTACCTTTGTCTGGTGTTGAGACTCTTGCTCCTCCTCTGGGAGACACACTAATGGGGCTGGAGGCAGCAGGAGGGGAGTTAGATACCGGCATTGAACGACTATGATGGAGATTGGAAGCAGACTCCAGCATCCTGCAGGTGCGCCCATTGCTGAGGGTGTGGGACCTCATGAAGTGATTCCCAGAACTAGGACTGGAGGGACTTTCAGAAACCGGTATAGAAATCGACACAGGCCTGGTGACGCTCCCATCTCCCTCACTGGCCGTCCTAATGCGACAGGATGCGAACTTCCTCCCTGGTGATGTGGCAGCCATGCTGTCTGTTCTGGATCTCCTAACCAGGCCGGTCTGACTTGGGGGGAGGTTGTTGAGGTTGCGCCGGGAAGGCACAGAAATTGGGTTTGTGCTGGCAGACTGGCTTTTGCTCCTCGGTCTAAACTCGGAGAGCTCCTTCATGGCCTTCATCGCCTCTAGGATGGTCTCATGGATGTTCTGAGCTACCACCGAATCCTCTGCCTGCATCCAAAATTCCCCTGGCCCTGTGACTGCAGATCTGCCCACCTCTATAAAGAAGAAGCTGTCTGAGTGGCCACATCTCCTGATATTCATGAGCTGGAGATTGACTGCTGCTGTTTCAGTGTTCAGCTTGACAAAGCTGATGTTTCGGCTGGATAAACAAAGTCTATACACTCCGGTGAGGTTTTTGATCTGCCCCAAGCCTCTGGATTTCAAGTTCACCTGCCACACCTCCTTATAGGCTGCTGTTGCAGGGGAAAGTTGTCCATAGGTTGTATCCTCAAAGCCTACTAATGAGGATGTGGAAGCAGGGCTGTCAAACACTTTGCTCTCTGCAATTAAATCACTCAAAACGGTATACCAGCTCTCCTGGTCCTGCTCGTTTTCTGCAGCCACAGCAAAATACTCGTCCTTGGTGTAGAGGGCGATGAGGTACTTGTGTTTGGCGTCGGCGCGTTTATTTACGCACAGACAAGAGTCCAAAGTGATGACGCGCTTGGCGGCGGACTTGTTTCTCCATTTCTTCTCGCTTTCATAATACTCCAGCCGAGCAGGGCTGCGCTCCGTGGGCTCCCGCAGCACAAAAAAGCGCCTGTGTCCATGTTTCTGCTTCCGCAGGTAGCCGCACTTCTTCACGTCACTCGTCCCATTAGATAACAGGTGTCCTCCCGTTGCAGGAGGACTTGCCATTTCTCCAGAATTAATAATAATAAAAACACTCACTGTTAAAAGAAAATACCTTAAGGTAACCCGTTCGATTTATTCCACAACTGCCGTGTATGCACGCTGTGGTAAAAGAAAGAAAAAAAACAGCAGTGCTTGTAGATCAGTGACCGCTCTGATGCTGGAGGAAAACAACATGTGACGCTGCTGCTCTAAAAACAGAATAAAACACAGAGCCAGAGGGGGCGGGGCGCCCCGCGAGAGAGACAGAGAAATGTAGACAGCGCTTTGGAGACCTTGTCCCGTAGGAAAGATACGTCAGCACCGCCGCCATATTGTGATTGGCAAGACAGATAGATAGATAGATAGATAGATAGATAGATAGATAGATAGATAGATAGATAGATAGATAGATAGATAGATAGATAGATAGATAGATAGATAGATAGATAGATAGATAGATAGATTTATCACAAGCTCGTAGTCCAAATCACAAACAAATAAGGGAGAATAAAAAGCATAAAGGAAATACAACTAAATTAATCTATCATTTTAATTTAATCTTTTTTTGTCTAGACATTATTTTCAAAACAAAAGACTAAAAGAAAAACCTGTGCTACGTAAGGTTCAGTTAGGGAAGAGGATAAGGGCCGCTGAAAAAAAAAAAAGTTAACTGATTTTTAAAAATATATTTTATTTTAATATGGGAAAAAAGTCAGAATTCTGACTTTTTTCTCAGTATTCTGGATCTTAATGTAGATGGGAACCATGAAGGAAGATATGTGGGAGAAAAAAGTCAGAATTCTGAGATTAAAGTTAGAATTCTGAGAAAAAAAGTCAGAATTCTGTGATTAAAGTCAGAAGTCTGATTAAAAAAAGTCAGAATTCTGAAATTAAAGTCTTTCGTATTCAGATGATACATTTTGGTAACAGAAAATATTATTTGATGGAACATCTAGTCCATTTAATGTTTTTTTTTTCCCTTCATGAACATTTATATTATTGTTTTATATTAAAAAATCAACACTGCTAGTAACATCCTAATAATATAAGTGAAAACGCCTCTCACAATATGGTGGACCAACCGGATGATCGTGCGGCTTCTACTTCAAGAATCTATAACCTCCGCCTGTCTATCGCCCAGAAGCCCCGGCGCCTATTGGCCAATCCAACCATTCAAAACAGACAAGCCCCGCCCCCTGCTTTCCCATCACTTCACTTTCGCACGTAGAAACGGTAACAGGAGGATCACCGCCCGGTGTAAACAATCCCCGAAAATACCAGGGTAAAATGAAAGCGAGACGCAGAACAGAAAAACACATTCTAGAGACTTGTTTTGGCATATCTATGAGTCACATGCAAACCTCCCTGATCAACCGTTAAAAAAAAAAAAAAAAAAACCTGTGTTTTTAAAGTGATTGTGAAATGTTTGGGTGTTATTTAGATTAATGAGGATTTGAAATTTGCAACACAATGCTTTCACAGTGATTACACCCATTAGATTGTAGAGGCAGTGAAACTGTAAACAAAGCTCACGTCCAAATTGTTATATAAGGACTGTTGTGGCCTATTTTTAAACCTGTGGGTATTCCTCTTCATTAGAAACATCATGCTTTCTATTTTCGTCTTCCAACATTCTTCCTCTAATTTAAGCATTAGATTAAAACACTGGTTCAGCTTATTATCTACTTTTTTTTTACTATATTAAGCTTGCATTTTGCCAGCATCTGTAGAAATAATCCATCTAAATGAGAAACAGCCATCTCACTCTAAAGCAAATGCGTCAGAGGTTTCAGTCTGCATGAATAGTTTGAAGTAATGCTGCCATCAGATGGCTGAAGGGCTTCATTCCACCTTCCTACTTACAAGTTTTCTTACTAGAGGTTCAAGAACAAAGAAAAAAATTAATTTGCTCTTATAAAGAAAATAAAAAAAACTGTGAAATGGCTGCTTGTAGACATCTGTTCTTCAGAGTATCCTGGTAATTATGTCAATATTTCTGTCTGTGATCCCCAGGATCATTAAACTGCGTCCATGTAGGGATTACTTTTTATATAATCCCCAAATAAACAGATTACACCTCAAACTCCAAGGTGTTAAGAGTGATTTATGGGCGTCTCACGCTTCTGAATAACCAACAACCACATAGATTGACTAGATTAAGACTAATCCTCGTCTTAATCGCTACTGTTCTCGGTTTCAGTGTCATTGATTCAAGTTGGGCCCTTCTCTGGATTTGTTTTGCATTGCAGCTTAACCTCTGTAGCAGCATGTTTTTTTGTAAAAAAAAACATTCCTGGCAGGATAGAGTGAGAGAATCACAGACAAAAAACAAAGAGATTATTTGTGACTAACAACTTAAGGTAAACACGAATCTAACGGATGACAGTGATTGTTTTCATCAGCCATTCCCAGATACGTCCGTGACTGGCTGGGCCCATTTTAGGAAGGTTTATGGTTTTATTTTATAAATAACTGATTTCAGCCTTTAAAATATAGAAAATTGAGAACCTAATGATACATCATCCTTGGAAATTAGAGCTAGTGACGGAGTAACAAAGGGTTCAATGTGTTTATTGTAGATGTGGTTCCTATTACTAACAATATTTGAAAGAATCAGGAAAAATCCCTTTTATGCTGATGATACTTTGCTATATAAATCTGTAAAACAGGTGAATTAAAGTAGATTCTCATCCTTGTTTGGTTATTACCTTTTTAGATATGTTTATGTGGATGTATGTTCATGTATTTCTATTCGATTACATTTTCATGTTACTAGCCTGAGAGGCAATTTAATTTAATTTCCCTTTGGTATTATTAATAAAGTATTTTTGAATTGAATTAAATAAATTCAATTATAAACCTTACGCCCATTTTTATTGATGATATACTGTATACTATTTTTTCATCATTTAGTTGCAAATTACATAAAGTAAGAGTTTTTTTTGTTCTTAAATATAAAAGACAAATCAAATGATTTGATTATTCAACTTTCAAAATAAAATGAAATTCTGTGTTGCATAGCTTTTTATAAAGAAATATAAACGTTATTTCCTAAATGCCAGAAGTTTATTAAATTTTTTGTAGCTCCAGACCGATTTTCTTTAGCAGGGATAAGGTAGAAAAATAGAACGATTTCTGCTCATAGCAATAACCTAACACTAACCTCTAGTGGCGAAAAACAAATCTCCAAAACCCTTTTTAAAAATTACCGATCATAAATCATTCATCATACAATAATAAACGCATTATAATTAAAAGTTAATGATTTTTTTTATTGATTTTAATGCTTTCCCTAAAGGACTCTCACTGCACCTTAAGACAATAGAATAGATTTTTGGAATTTATTTAGGCAATATATTTGGGGTGATGTGAATGTGTTTTATGTCTCAAACTGTACCTCCATCCTGGCATAATTCTCGCTTTTCTTGGCTTTAGATAGCATACTCTTTTATTTTATTTTTATTTTTTCAGGGGCGTTTTTAGATGGGACCCAACAGGGGCCAGTGCCCCTCTAGAACTAGAACTTGTCCCCTGTGTTGCCCCAGAACTGCAAAATTTTTAACTTGCCAAATTTTCTTGATATAAGTGTTTATTACCATCACTGGAGCAGGTAGGTAAGAAAATTTACAGATGGAATAAGATGATTTATTTTTTTAAATAAGAAAAAAAGAAACTCTATAATCTAATTTTAAAAACATGTTAATTGATTATCTTGTTTTAAGTTACAAAATCTCCTTCCTTCTGCAGATCATCTTAGTTAATTGATAGAATTAAGGTTAAATATACATATTTAAATGTCATCATTTTTATGGTGAAATGCTATATATATCTTTTTATGACGCTATGATGTCAAACAGAAGAGACTGTTACTGATTCATCCTTTGGAGCCATTTTATATTTTGCCTCCATAATTTACTTAAACAACTATTTATAAATTACAGTCAGTTTCAAGTTTAAGCCATACAAAAGTAGGCTCACATTTTCATCTGTTGAAGATCTGCAACCTGGGCGTTATAGTTTATTTTAATGTACTAAACATTCTGCTCTTGCGCTTTTTTTGTGTGTGTGTAACTCTTTTGTTTGTTTCCCTCATGAAAAAGTCTTTTGTGCAATAAAAAGTAAAATCCCTACAGTGAAATTTGATTCATGCTGTCAGGAAAGGAAGGATGCTCAAAGTTAATGCTGAAAGGTTTTGACCTAAATGCAGTGAGATTCTGGACTTATACAGGGCAGTGGTGGGGGATTTACTTCCAGCTGGTTAACAAGCTTAATATATACATATCCTTGGAAGCTATTTAACATCTGATCATATTAAAAATTTTCAACACGCTTTAATAACTAAGGCTTTTAAAATAAGCCAACAGATAAAATACAATATGTCTCAAATGAACTATAACTGTAAATCTGCTGGAACATGGGAGTTATACATGGGTGTGTACTGTCAGCTGATCAGAGGAATGACGCTGAAAACACGTCAAAACCGAGAGAAAACTAAGCGTGTTAATGCAAAACACTAGAAACAGATTAGTATGGTATCAAAGCTGAACAGAATCTATCTCTTCCTTTGCAAACTTATCTTTCAGCTGTGCAGACACACTTGTCAAAAACCTCGAATTAAAACATGAAACGCCGATCTTTTCCGGTTTATGTCCTTCAAAATAAAACAAATGACTATTAATGTGGGATTCATTTTCATCTTTCAAGTGCTTACAATTTTGGTAGATATTTCTTATAGAAATAAATTATCTAGAAATTAAATTTTCTCGATTTTGGACCTACTTTTAATGTTTTTTTTTAAATTCATCAATTAAAGTGACGTGTTTTATTTTATACTGTAATTTCCGGTTTTCTCTGTAACGGTCGTTAGCATTGCTAATTTTACGTATCAGTTGGAACAGGAAAAGGAAAAAAAAAAACGTTAACTCTGCGGGGTAGCAGAGCCGAACAACAAGCAAGCATGGTGTCAAGACAGGTTATCTTTCTTGTCGCTCTAACTTCTGTTTGTGGACAGGTAGCCTCAGAAAGACAGCTGGTGTATGCTACAGTGGTGAGTGTTGACACACACAAAAAAAAAAAACAAAAACGCAAGGAAGCTGGTGCTTTTAGCAACGATAGTCCGGGTATCACCGAATCGCCTTCAGAATATGTGAAATATTGTTTATTTTTGCTTCTATGTGAATATACTTGATTATTTATGCTTGTTTTAATAAGTTATGAAATCCTTAATGCCTCGTTATTAATTCGGCCCGAAAATATGCTATTTCTGTACGACTTTATTTTTGATAAGGTTATATTTAGGTTTATAGCACTAGCTTAAATTGCAGCCCACTGCTTCTGCTGTATTGATTAAAATAGGTCTAAAGTTAATTTTTAAGCATTGGGTGTGATTAAGTGTGTTTAATATAAATATATTTGTGAGATGACACATTGGAAAAGGGCGTTATAAAGCGATATGAAGAACCTGTTGCTAATAATGGGAAGTCAGGAATACAGAAGTAATGGCCGCACAGAACAGTTGCTATAAACTGGGATTTGTTGTTTTCCCTCAGAAGGATCTGCAGTCAAATCCTGTTTATTCCAGTCTACAATCATTCACCTTAATCTTTGTAATCAGCCTTGTAACAGAAATCAATGAGGTATGGAAGGTAACTAAAGGCATTTTTTCTTTTATCCTTACTTTCTAAACAAAATACAATTCTAACCTTTGCCTTCTTTTCCAAGAAAAACAGATAATGATTCTGACTTGGACATCAAGAACTGAAATACCTTGAAGATTTAGTCACCTTGTTCTATGTAAAACTGCAAACGGGGATCCATGTGTTGTTGTTTTTCTTTTTCTGTGACTGACTTTTGCAAAACCATGACTCTGTTTAGATGAAACCAAAATGTACCTTGTTGGTTCAAATCTACAGTTCAGTTTTTGGCTTCCACATCAGAATACACCATACCTGTGGTGGAACATGGTGGTGGCAATATCATGTTGTGGGCTTCGTTTTTTTTTAATAAGTTCAGAATTGAAGGTAAGGTGTACAGAGTTAGATATAGGCCATTCCATTCTTAGAAACAGTCACCTAGTATCCTGCTATATTTGAACCCTGCAGCTAACTGGATCAGGATTTAGAAAAGGGATAATCAGCCCCACGAATAGTGTTTGCACACTTGATTTAGTTTTTTCTCTGGTTGTTTCAAAGACTTTGGTTTTATTGGTCGCCTCATATGGAAGATCATTCAAACCGCACTTCCCTCTGGTGGCTTGAGAACCGAAAATTGAAGTTGTCTAAAGTTTTAGCTGACGTGGGGGTATCCTGAAAAAAGTTACTAGGTGTTTGGGTCTGTAAGGGGGCTGTTTGACCTGTGCCCGAGGGTTTTGAGGAATCTGGGTTTTAAGCTGTTGGACCTGTTGGACTTTAAAAGGGAATCTTTTAAGAGAAACTTGCAGATTCTTTCTGTATCAGCTGACTGGGTGCTGAAACCGCTTTTATGAAGGTAGAACGGGGAAGTAGATTTTGGTGACTCTTCAGTTTGGGTTTTGGTGTTTTCACTTCAAGTTTTTTTTTTGGTTTAACGAACGATACTTCTGTTCACTAAATCTCTTTTCTTTGCTTGTGCTCTATGCTTTATTGTTATACAGGAACTGAATCATTCTGCCCCAAACGTTTTCCTTCCATTAAATTATCCAGGAATATTCTGAGAGATTCTGTGAGAATTTCATTGACTTTTTTCCCCACTGATTGTGTAAATATGCACATTTTCCCAGTAAAATTTTTTTTCTAATCACTTTGAACCCTAATAACCAAAATGGGCAGAAATAATCAACTTAAATATATTTTAATCTATGAGTTCTACTTTTTGAATTAATATACTGTGACAAATGAACTTTTAATTTATATTCTAATGTATGCATTGTAGAGAATACTTAATGTCACTGTAAATGTCACCTGAGTGTCATTTATGTTGACATGAAACCTGACAACTCTTGTCTCCTCCCTCCAGTTGTTTCGACATGGGGACCGATCACCGGTGAAGGCCTTTCCTACTGACCCCCACCAAGAAAATGCCTGGCCTCAGGGCTTTGGGCAGCTGTCACAGGTAAACTGATTATTCCGTAGTTCTAATTTCGCTCTCTAGGCCTCCCGTCTCCATGTTACGCTGGTAGATGTGGAGTTTTAATTAGGCTAAAGGTCAGCAGGTTGTTTGCTGACTGGTGCCAGCCTTTTTTATCAGCCCATTACAATGTTCAGAGTACAACCATGACTGTTTTTTTTCTTCTTTCTATTGGTCGATATGACCTGCAGAGTTCCTTTTTCAATGTTATTTCAAATAACATTTAGAGGCTTATAAAAAAGGTTCAAATTGCTGAGTAAAAACATTCATTGTCATTTTTATCCCTAAACATTTCCCTGCAAAATCTAGAAGTAAATCCCCTCTTGAAATAAGAGTCTCTTCTCTTGATTTGAGCAGATAATAGAGACAGTTTGGTAATGGAATGAGATTATTTATTATAAAAATAAGAAAAATAACTGTTGTCATTATCTTAATTCAAGTGCATAATATCTGATTATCCTATTTTAAGGTGCAAAATACTAATTCCATCAGAATATCATCTTATCTCCCGAGTAAGATTAAAGGCAAATACCATCATTTTATAATTTCTTTTTTACCTGATTAACCTTTACCTTAAAAATGACCTGAGGTCACCCTGTGTCCCGCAGCATCACACCTCATCCTTCATGCTTATTTGAAATATTATTACAACTATAATATTTATAAGTGCTCTCTTGTACAATCCAAATGTCTTCTGCCCCAGATCTTTTAAATTTAGTCTCATATAGAATAAGCTGTCTTCCTCATTTTGCTTTATCGTACTCGTACTCGTCGTCTCCCGCTTTATCCGGAACCGGGTCAAGGGGGCAGCAGACTAAGCAGAGACTCACAGACTTCCCTCTCCGCTGACACCTCCTCCAGCTCTGTTGGGGGAAGCCCTAGGCGCTCCCATGCCAGCCGAGAGACATAGTCTCTCCAGCGTGTCCTGGGTCGTCCCCTGGGCCTCCTCCCGGTGGGACGTGCCTGGAACACCTCCCGAGGGAGGCGTCCAGGGGGCATCCAAAGAAGATGTCCGAGTCACCTCAACTGACTCCTCTCGATGTGGAGGAGAACCGGCTCTACTCTGAGCCTCTCCTGAATGACAGAGCTCCTCACCCTATCTCTAAGGGAGAGCCCAGCCACCCCGCGGAGAAAGCTCATTTCAGCCGCTTGTATCCGGGATTCGTTCTTTCGGTCATGATCCAGATTTCATGACCATAGGTGAGGGTAGGAACATAGACCGACCGGTAAATTGAGAGCTTTGCCTTTTCGCTCAGCTCTCTCTTCACCACAACAGACCGGCGCAGCGTCCGCATTATTGCAGCAGCCGCACCGATCCGTCTATCGATCTCCCACTCCATTCTTCCCTCACTCGTGAACAGGACCCCAAGATACTTCAACTCCTCCACTTGAGGCAGGGACTCTCCTCCAACCTGAAGGGGACAAGCCACCTTTTTCCGGTCGAGAACCATGGCCTCGGACTTGGAGGAGCTGATTCTCATCCCGGCCGCTTCACACTCGGCTGCGAACCGCCCCAGCGCACGCTGTAGGTCTTGGCAGGAGGGAGCCAGCAGAACTACATCATCCGCAAAAAGCAGGGACGAGATCCGCTGTTCCCCAAACCAGACCCCCTCCGGTCCTTGGCTGCGCCTAGAAATCCTGTCCATAAAAGTTATGAACAGGACCGGTGACAGAGGGCAGCCCTGTCGGAGTCCAACATGCACTGGGAACAGGTCCGACTTAGTGCCGGCAATGTGAACCAGACTCCTGCTCCGCTTGTACAGAGAACGGATGGCCCCTAATAAAGGGCCCCCGACTCCATACTCCTGGAGCACCCCCCACAGGGCAGCACGAGGGACACGGTCAAATGCCTTCTCCAAGTCCACAAAACACATGTGGACTGGTTGGGCAAACTCCCATGAACCCTCAAGCACCCTAGAGGGTGTAGAGCTGATCTACGGGCGGTTGAAGTATTCCTTCCACCGCCTGACAATATCCTCCTTCAAGGTCAGCAGCTCCCCACTCCCACTGAAAACAGTGTTAGCAAAGCACTGCTTTCCCCTCTGGGGAAATATTTATTTAAATGCAATACCGGGGTTTCAATTTTTATTATTGCACCTTAATCAGCTGTTTTGATTAGCTTTCAAACGGTTGTAAAAGCCTCAACAAACAACCTGGAGTCTCATTTTTTCCTCTTTGCTTTGTGTTTCAAGGACGGGATGAGGCAGCATTATGAGCTGGGTCAGTTTCTGAGGACGCGGTACCAGAACTTCCTCAATGAATCCTACAACCGTCAGGAGGTGAGAAATAGAAGCGCCTCTTCCTTTTTAGATCCCTTAAGAATTAACCAATGTCTAAACACATCTTTCCTCTCCCCCAGGTTTTGGTCCGTAGTACAGATTATGATCGCACCCTGATGAGTGCAGAGGCTAATCTTGCAGGTATGCTTTATTATTTATTTCTTTTAATCATCTCATATGCTCAAAGGAATCCTCTACCTCAACCTTTACTGTCTCTCCCCTTTATGTAGGCCTCTACCCTCCTAAAGGTCAGCAGATATTTAGACCCAGCTTACAGTGGCAGCCCATTCCTGTGCACACCGTACCGCAGAGCGAAGAAAGGGTTGGTAGAGGAGAAGCGTTTTGTTTTTAACCAGCTAAAGTTGAAGAGCTCTAATTCAAATACTGTTTGTCTTTTTAAAGCTCCTCTCATTTCCGTTGAGGGACTGTCCTCGCTACGAACAGCTGATGAATGAAACTGAAAACACAGCAGAGTTTCTCAACATTACAACAGAATACAGGGTAAATCTTTGCTGCTTTTCCTTTATTTCTGTTTAGCAACATCACCTGTATAAAAATAGGGCAGAAAAAACTGTTTAAATAGTCTTTTATTTTGATGTCTTCTTATCCTTTTGTTTATTCTTTAGGACTTGATCGAGCTGGTTAAAAATAAAACGGGGGTAAAGAACACCAATGTGGAAACAGTGTGGAGTGTGTATGACACACTCTTCTGTGAGGTAACAAAATAAACCCCAAATATAAGCAACATTCAAACCAAGCTTAACCTGTTGAACGCTTTTATTTTGAAATATAAGATGCTGTTAATTACGGAGGCGACACTGAAGCAAAGGTTTCTGTTTTTTGTTTTTTTTATTTATAATCCACTGTTTGCTGCGTGACCTCAGTCCCGTCACAACTTGTCAGCTCCGGACTGGGTCACCCCCGACGTCATGGAGAAGCTGAGGTTTCTGAAAGACTTTGGATTTCAGGTAGAAGACACTGCCGCATCTCAGCTGTCTGTCACAGTTTCTGATGAAGTAGACGAAAGGTTTGACATGGCTTGTTTTTAAATGCTGAATGTTTGCAGGTCATATTTGGGGTCCATAAACAGCAAGAGAAGAGTCGTCTGCAAGGAGGTATGTACATTGGAGTCAGTCTATACCTGCCAACTGGGTTGTGGAATATGATTCAATACTCATCCCTGATCTGCTGTATCTCATCAGGTCTCCTGCTTGGCGAAATAGTTAAGAATCTCACCGATATGGCCGTCCCAGTCCCACATCGACAACTCAAACTGATGATGCTCTCAGCGGTGCGCCTGTTCTTATCCACGCTGCCTCAAATTTTGGCCTTCGTTTTTTTTTTTGTGGTCTCTCAGGAACAACTTGTTTTTGGTGATCTCTTTACAGCATGACACAACACTAGCAGCGCTTCAGGCCAGTTTGAGTGTGTTCAATGGAAAGCAGCCACCCTATGCCTCCTGTCACATAATTGAATTGTACAGAGATGAAAATGGGTTTGTATTTTTAGCTAAAATTATGCATCCAAAATGCAGAGAAATATAGATAAAATACGGCGTTGACTCCATCATTCTTGGTTTCTCTTAAGGTCTTCGTCGGTGTCCATGTTTTACCGCAACGACACCAGCATGAAGCCGTACCCGGTCCAATTGCCAGGGTGCACTCTGGACTGCCCCCTGCAGGACTTTATCAAGATCACAAAGCCGTTCATCTCCGACGACAGGGACAAGGAGTGCCAGCTGGCGTCGCAGTGGAGAGACAGAAGTGAGATTCCTCCTCTCTGCTTCTGTCGGCACCAGTGATCAGTTTGATTGGATCCTCACTGTTTTTGTTTTTTACTCTTTTCCAGAAGTCATCATCACCTTAGCCTTGTCAGGTTGCGTGCTCGTTGTCCTCATCGCCATCATCCTCTACGTCCTTTGCCGGTACAAGAAGTCCAGCAGCAACAGGGGATACCATCATGTGATCACCCAGGACATCAGAGATGAATCCTGACAGAGGCACAAGCTACTGCTTCGGAGATCTAGGAGCCTTGCCTCCTGGGACAGCAGCAACAGCGACAATGACGATGATGAACTTTGAATGCAGAGAGTTCAGGAACTGTCTTTACAGATTCCTTTACCTCCAATTGGAATAACATCCAAACATTTTATTCATGCGGGTCATGGTTTGGGCACAATATGACTGGTGTTGGTACACTTTGTGTGTGAGGTTTGATGACCAAGATGCCTTATTTTCTAGTCTTAGCTTTCAACTCTGAATATTTCAGCTTTGTCTTTGTTGAGGGAAAATTTATCTTTTGAAAAAAAACTTCTTAAAACACTGGAGAAAAATGTTTTTTGACCTTAAAGACAGGAATGAAATGTGTCAAAAATAAACTGGCAGTTTTAAACCTCAGTCTAAAATGGTATTTTTTTATTGCTACAAGTTTTAACTCCTCCCAGCCAGCAATTATGCATTTTCCTCATGGTGACTCAATCCCTATACCTAAAATTGGTAAGGACACCTAACTCATGACAGAAGTGCATCAGCGGTCGGCATAAAAGGTGTTATCTGACAAAGATTGCTGGTAAGGAACTAGAAAGAGGAAACTGTATGCTTCCTATCACCAGTTCGGGTTAGCATAGGGCCCTCCTGACCTTCCTAGCCATCACTATTAGCTTTATAGTTAACAATCCTTTGTGTGACAAAAATACATATCTTCTTCATGTTCTCTGTGATGCATGCAAATCTAAACATATGTTTTTTTTTGGTTTTATAATGTAGAGATTCAGCTGTGTATTTTTTTGTAGTTCTTTTATCCATAAGTCTGTAGTCCTAATTAGACAAGCATCATTAATCTGGGCATGGGTGTAATGATGGCTGAAGGCTATCTGAATTCAGCACAGCAGTCTGGAGCTCCTTTCTTGCCCTGGATAGTGTTTTTACTGTTCACCCCACGAAAGGTGAAGGAACGGAAGGTAGCAGCGAGGGCTGCAACTAACGATTATTTTGCAAATTGATTCATCTGTCAATAATTTTTATGATTAACTGATCAATAATCGAATAGCCATAAGTTCCTTAAAGAAGATTTTTCACAAAATGAAGCTAAAATGATTCCACTTGAGGAGTTCTGGGTAGAGCATATTGACAGATGAAATAATTTTTTTTATTTAAATATAATCTTAATATATATATTTTTTAAATATTTTGAGATGATTACTGCTCTAAGTGGGTTGCTGTCAGCTGAAGGCATATTTTACAGTCTCTACACTCATTTACTCTATATTTAAAGATTAATCAATTACTAAATGAGTTGACAATTTCTATAATCGATTAATTACAATTAATCTGATTAATTGTATCAGCCATAGTAGGAGCCACTGTTTGCATATAATTGCCAGGTCTGCTAATGGTAATTTCTTTGCTTTCCTCACTATGAGGATCTTGCAACACCTGAGCTTCAATTCAAATGATTTCAACCTACTAATCCTATTAGTGAAGAATCCTTTCCTGCTAATGTTAGCATCCTAGTCAACTAATAGAAATATTTTGGACTCAAGTTTTCTAAAACAATATCGAATTGAAATACTATATTGAAATAAATTAGTACTTATTCTGAACAACTGTTCCGGTGGTGGTGTTTTTTTAAATAAATTGTTTTGATTAAAAAAAAAGTAGGTATGACCATTAGTAATAGAACGTCTCATGTCAGGATGCAGATTGTCATCAGTTTTTAATGATGCTAAACTTCCATTTTTATTTTTAGGATTCAAAATTGAAACAAATATTTATTCTAAATTGTCTTCCTGCCTTTTTCTAACCAGAATAAATCGAGTCTTAGTGCATATAAGCAGTAATGATTTTTTTGTATTTCATAAAACTAGAAAATTTTTCCTATTTTCTCACCTTACAACCACACACTTTCATGTGTTTCATTGAACTTTTTTTTTGTGACAGCCCAATACTAAGTTTTAAGATGTATATTTTGCCCATTGTATTTTGACTGGTCCAGTCTAACACATAAACAGGCCTTGCCGTTTCCTAAAATTTTTTATCTCTGGCTGTTTGATTAAGGTTATCTTCCTACTACCAATCTGCAAATACTCATTATAAACTGAAATCTTTCTGTTTACCAACATTTTTACTCTGTATCATGTTGTCCTCAACCCTAAACGTCTCCTTTTAGCTGTTGCTTATCAGGTTTTATGAACCAGAATCAATTTAATGTGAAGTCAGGAATGAGAGATTTTGCATTTGTTCAAGCTAAACACCATAAACTGCCCTTTTAGTAACTCAAGCTCAAGAAAGGCTCCATGTCGAACAGGTAGGACAGCAAAACATACATAGTTATGCTTTTACGGACCAGTTTCTGCAATTACCCTCTTAAAATTGTTAGCATGTAAGACTGGCGCACGACAGACTGGATAGAGGTGAGAGAGGTCAAAACTGGTCCAACTCTTAGCAGCAGAAACAAAAAGGACATTGTGCAATGTTTTTTTTTTTTTTGGAATATGTTTTGTTTGACTTTTCATATTTCCTACTATTGTCTAAACAGTGCAGTAGGCCTTTATTAAAACATGGTTTAGAACACGGTAGTGCTTTTCTTGCATACATCATTAGTCATCGGTAGCACAGGTTACATTCAGATTGGCCATGGATATATCCATCAACACCTTAAAACAATCAACAGGGAAATTATCACTGCATTTTCTGTGTAGCAGACCGCTTGAAAAATCTTTCACACAAATAATACCAGATTGGACAGAGAAACGGTCACAGATTTTGCGCACAGATGCAGAAACATGCATTTCGCACCGCTGTTAAAAAGCTGGACCCAAACTGAGAATTTCAGCTCCTTCATTTGATTTTTAAAGAGTCCTGATATAACTCGCCGACACAAGCGATGGAATCTCAAAGTACAAACAGCAGCATGAGGAATAGACACCTTCTCAGTCCAGGGTTTAAGGTTGCGTGACATCGGAGAGCCTTTCTTAGTAATTCACCACATATGTAGTGATTTTGGTTCAACAGGTGGGTCGTAAACAACACCACAAATAATAATAATGATAATACAGGCTGTCATATGAATCTGCAAACTTGTGATGTGGAAATAAAAAGAGGAAGCATGGGGGAAACCAGGGAAATACACAACCTGTTAGAAAAAAAGATCTGAAAATAAAAACAATGTATAAAAGCTGACTTAACCTTAAAGACAAATATTAAAAACACACACAGCACCTACTATAAAATATATCACAACACGCATATAAAACAGATTGGCGAGGAAACAGACAATTAAAAG
The DNA here is from genome assembly GCA_030533445.1 of Cyprinodon diabolis. Classification (NCBI taxonomy): domain Eukaryota; kingdom Metazoa; phylum Chordata; class Actinopteri; order Cyprinodontiformes; family Cyprinodontidae; genus Cyprinodon; species Cyprinodon diabolis. Next base: position 15,360,844 of record CM060085.1, read on the forward strand.
CACACATCCTTTGACTAATTCTTGTGCAAAAATATTTTCTTTAAGGAATGCAACTGTTCAGTATGATAAATGTGATGGCACATTGAAATTTCCTTTCTAGGATAAATACAACAGAGTACATAAAGAAAATATAAAGATATGAGAAGAAAAACCTACATTCCAGGCTTAAAAGCCTTTTTCTCTGAAGGTGATCTTCCACTAAGTGCAAATTTCTGCCTCACAGCTCACAAAACATCTGATCATATTAAAGGTTCATTTGGTCACAAATAAGTTTTAAAGATCCCTCTAATTTTATACCACAAAGCTAAATGCAGGTATTTTTCTGAAAACAGGCAAAACTGTATGTTTAAACCAAAACATTCACCTATTTGAAATGATTGGTTAACTCCATTCTCATGATTTTAGCCGTAATTACGTAAAGGAACCTTACTTTTAATCCATAAAGAAAACTGAAAATTAGTTTTAGTCAGTCAACAGGGAAAAAAAACAGGCAATGAGAGCAAACACAATTCAAATTTATGGGCTCTAAGAAGTACACACTGAAACAGCTATAAGAGCTATTAAGGAAGAGTTAGCCATGTAGCTCAATGAAGCTTCTGTAATGCGCTTGCTAATATATTTAATTTTACACTTTTATTTTGTGTTCACATAAAATTCTGTTCCAGTTTGATAACTGAGATAAACTGGATTTAACCACAGTATCATCATTTGTTCTCATTTTAAATTGAGCTCTGTATTCTTTTTGCTAACTGCTAGCATCATTAAGTTAGCTCTAATTCCTTATGCCATTGTTTTTTACTATTTTCATTTTGTTTTGCAAAATAAGAGCGATAAAGTGAAATCGACGACACAATTGAACATTTTTTTTTTTTTTTTTTCATATTTTACTATATTTTCAATTATTTTTCTCCTTTTATATTTGGGAAGTTAGTATAACAAAGTCTTTTTTTTGGTAATTACAAGAAGATATTATTGAGAGAATTCAGAAAATTATCATAAATGTTATACCCGAATAAAGTAATAATATTCAATGTATGAGAATACAGTTGTAATATCACAGTAATGAAGTGGTAATGATAGGTTACCAAAGAATTATATTATAAATACAGTAATAATACCACACAAATATTACAGAAAAACTTATATTCTTGTGTGATTTTATACATAGGTTTTTTTTTTGTTTTGTTTTTTACAAATATGAAAATACTTAATTTTTTACCCAATTAAATTCGTATCAGAACTAATTCACCAGCAGGCAACTGTATGACTTTATTTATGTGATATTACAACTGTAAACTCATATTTTTGATATTTATTAAATAAGAATATTGCCTGTAGCATGGTCCTAATAGTCTGGTGTAAATTATCCCATGTTGTTCCACTAAAACTTGATATTAGTGTGATAAAAATGTTTTTGTTTTTTTTTGTCCAGTGACACAATAATAACTTTTTTTTAATCCATTTTAAATGTTTGCAATATTTTCCCTCTTCTGGCTTATTGTTAGCTGTGCTAACACTCATTATGTCAGCAGTTATTGGCAAACTAGCACTGGCTAATTACTTATGACACATTCTGCTAGTTTTCTCTTTGTGACCTTGCCTCTCTCCTAAAAGAAGGTTTTGTATTTTAATTCTCATTACATTGCACCAGAATTCAGTCCACACATTGATCTAAGTAATAAACCAAATTCTTTAATTCAAAGTGTCCAATTTTCTTTGTTTTATCACTAGTTTTCTATTTTTCCTTTTGGCTAATGCTAGCAATGCTATGCTAGCTCTCCCTGCATAAGCGGCTATCAGTAAAGCATTAGCATTAGCCAATTCCTAACAGCAGCCTTTTCCACGTTCTTCTGTGTAACAATAGCACCCTGTCCCAGCTTACTAAAGTAATTAACATTTTATTAAAAAATAAAATGTTATAATTTGCTGTATTTGCTTTTAGGACTGATTTTTTATATGCTAGAAGGTCATTTTGTTTGAGAACCGTGTTGCTCTGGCCTGAACTGTTGACTGACAGCTTTAGGATTAGCAAATTAGCCTCATAAATAAGCACCTGCTACGCAGCTGCCATGTTTTCAGACCATTAAAATTTACAATTGGAAGGATTTTTCTGGTCAATAATTCTCTATATTACCAAAGTATTTAAAGGAAATGTTTTCAGTTCAATGCTACCCATCTGTGCTGATGTTCTCAAAAAAGCTGGTCGTCTTGTTGATCCGACTTTCTTGCTTATTTTATCTCCATGATTTCACACAATTTGTTGAAGCAGTTGTGTGGGCAGTACTTTTAATCAAAAGGTTTGATGGAGCTGAATAGGCAAAATGGGACAAAAAAGATGTAATAATTTGTTATCTATATTGTCCAAAGTCTACAATAGATCCCATTTAATTCTGTGGGGTGCAGAAATACGTCTGTGATCCGCAGTAATAATTTTGCGGCGTGGAATAGTAATTACTGTGTTGATGATGCTGGTAGTTGTTGCTCTGTGGGGTAGAGTAGTAGTTGTGATGGTGATGATGATGACTCTGAACGTTTCCTTGGGAAAATAAGAGCGGGGCCGTGGAAGGTGGAGGCTGCGGGCCAGGGGCTGCCCCCGGGGCCAAACTCCCATTTCGTTGGATTGACCCGTACCAGCTGGACGTCGCCATCTGAGGCGTAGTGGATAGGAGGCTAAGAATGACAGGAAGTTTTAATAAAAGATACGGATAAACATATTCATCTTACGGAAGAGGATTAGGGCCAGTGGAAAAAAAAGTTAACTGATTTTTAAATTTTATTTCAGTTTAGTATGGGAAAAAAGTCAGAATTCTGACTTTTTTCTCAGAATTCTGACTTTAATCTCAGAATTCTGACTTTAATCTCAGAATTCTGACTTTTTTCTCAGAACTCTGACTGAATTCTGACAACAACAAAAAAGACAGAATTCTGAGAAAAAAAGTCAGAATTCTGAGATTAAAGTCAGAATGCAGAGAATAAAGTCAGAATTCTGAAAAAAAAAGGTCAGAATTCTGACTTTTTTCCTATGTTATACTGAAATAAAATTTAAAAATCAGTTAAAGCTACAGTGTGTAATAATTACAGGGATATACAGTCAGAAATGTAATATATTATACATAACTATGTTATTTATCATCATCTACGAGCTCAGCCTCTTAACCTTAATATTTGCGTTGCCTTAGAATTCGTTATTTATAATTACATAGGAGCGGGTCTCGCAGCCATGGAGGCAGAAATCTTTGCGCTACGGCAGCGCAGAGCCAACAAACTAGCGATTGCGAGATCGCCCATTACGCTCGAAAGTAACTACGGCAAGTTGAGAGAGATTAACTGAGACGGTACTGAACAATAGATGGCAGTATTATACCTGAGAATACTATCTGTAAAATTATCTATGTAAACAAACCTCATCACTTGAGAAGGTAGGTGATGCGGACGTCGTGGAAGACATTTTGTCCCATAACGCTCGCCGTACTGTTGGGGGGGAGAAGCGGTGGGGGGGGGGGGGAAGAGTTCTAAAGATGTGCAATTCTGTGCTAAAAATTACACACTGTAGCTTTAACATTTTTTTTCCAGTGACCCTAATCCTCTTCCGTATCATCTGAATGTAAAAAAACAAAAAAAAATGTTTGAAAGAAAAAAAAAGTTAAATAACGCAATAATAGGCTGGAGTTAAAGTGCATGCTAAAAATGTATCTTTAAATCGGTTTTCCAGGTCAAGGACCCCCAAACTGATGGCGAGATGGAGCGGGGGCCCTCTAATTATATATAGTATGAAATTATGTTATACAAAACTGGTCCTATATTCACTCTATTACAGATGGAGTAATGTAACAAAAGTAATTCCTCCCTGGGATTATTAAAGTATTTCTAATTCTGATTCCTGGTTGATTGGACAGGTGTTGTGAATGAAACGGTGCCCAGCTTGAAAAAGCTCCTGTGTGTCGCTGAATGTGTGCATTAATGACTGAAAGACATCTTCTGCCTCCATTTATCTGTTTACTACAGTGTGTTGAATTAATGTTATTGTGTATTTAAAGATATTTCAATTAGTGGTAAAATTTGCAGGGGGGAATATAAAAAAAAAAGTCTAATCAACCAAAACTTTCGTGCAGTGCGGGGTCTGGCTCAAGGACCCAGAGTGCAGGCTGTGGTTCAGCCTTATAAATAACCATAAAATATCCTCCCGCAAGATGCAGAAAAGGGATTAAAGAAGCTGAACTGGAAATTTCCACCAAAAAAAAGATTGGTTCTGATTAAAACATTTCATAATAAACCCAAAACTAATTCCATCACATCTGATTCAGTGCTCACCTGGCCCGATCAGATCTACTGTTGATGCTTCTGGACAGGTCGTCGTCACTATCGTACCGTCGAGGGTTGTCAAAGAAATAAGCTCTGGAGCTGAAGCTGTGGCTGTTGATCATGCCGCCTGGGGCCTGAAAGACACACAGCCGAGGAATTCATACATAACTGTGACTACGGCTCAATCTTTGAGAGGACGGTCTAGGCCTACGGCCTGACTTGTAGTTGATCGGTTTACCAGGTTTTGGTGGGGTTTTTGGACTCTGAAGAAAACCACAACCAAGCTGGTGGGCAGCAGCTCCCAGAAAAACAAAATGATCCCAAAAACGATGTAGGCTTCTCCGCTGATCTTATGTATGTCGGCCTTTAAAAAGGACAAACAAACACAATTTACACGCATGAATCCTGATGGCACCTAGCCAACCGAAAAAAAAAATGTATTTAACCGAGATCCAACCAATATTAATCTGAAAAGTGTGGCATGCATTTTTACACAGTTCTCCCATTTCCTGTTCCCTAAATGAAGTCCAGTCTTTGTGTTCGTGTACGGATCAGAAGAGAAGCTTTTGACCTTAACGCAATGTGCTACTCACTACACACCAAGCTGAACACAGAAACTACATGGTGATACAGGGAATTTTTTTTTCTACAGATGGAACATAACAGCTAGCCAGCTAGTTAATAAGAAGATGGAGCTGCTAGACCCGGCAATGCAAAAAGAAAACCTGAGACTTGAGGCAGTGCACTTCAAAAAATCAAAATCTGAATAAGTCATTTTTTTTCCTGAAAATAAGTGCATTTGTTCTTGAATTGAGGAGGTAAAGAGCCATTTCACCAATGGAACAAGACAATTTACAGTAAAAATAATAATGAAAAATTGCATTGTCTTATTTCAAGTGCATATTATTGAATTATCTTATTTTAAGAGTAAAAATACTCATTCCATTGGCAAACTATCTCGTTCACCTATTTAAATTAAGGATAAATACACTTAATTTAAGAAATTTTGACCTATTTCTAGATCGTTTTTCCAGTGTGATGAAGGTTCCTAAAAAGCTACAGCTACAACAGAGTCAGAGATTCTTGTGTTAAAACGGTTCATTTAAAGTCCAGATCTAAATTCAATGAAAAATCTGAGGGAGATTTGGGAAAAATGTTAACAAAAGGTCTTAGAATAATCCAATTCAAATGGTTAATGCAGGTTTAAATAACACCAGTGAACCTCTATAGGTATACATGAGATACCAGATGCACGTCAGAAGGTATGCAACACTGTATGAAAATGTTGTTTTGGAAAGAGGTAAAGGATGTAATTGAGGAAATCTTTTCCAAGCGGATAAGTAGACCCAAGGCAGTTTATGTTTGGGCTGTATTTGCAAAAACATAACTACACTAAAAATGAACAAATATTTATAAATGTAGGTCTAGTCAATGCAAAAAGATGTATACTGTTGTTCTGAAAGACGACTCGGGGAGTGATTATACTGTCGATAGATCTGACGGATGTCATTTATGCTCCATTTGGAAAAAAATACATGTTTTTAAATGGCAAACAGGATTTGTTTGAGTACATCTGGAATACTTTTTATTGTGTATATTAAAAATCTGAACCTGACAGAGGAAAGTCAGTTTTAATGAGGTTCATAAGCACCTGAGTTTGATTTATATATATGTAGGTGATGTATGGGTTTAGTAAGGGGTTGTATTATGATTAAGAAAGGCATATAGTTGTGTTTTGTGTCAGGCTTGAACAAAATGTCTAATATTCCCATTGTTGATACGTATTACAAAATGTTTCAGCTGACTGTATAAACTTATAAAGTCTCAATAAAGACATTTGGCAAAAAAAAAAATGTGAGGAAGACCTGAACATTGATGCGCCTTAAAACAATGACTTGATTTTGCAATGTCTCCCCCTGCTGGCCATGAAAAAAATTCCCATTAGCTGCTTTTTGTGCATTGAGATCCAGATCCTTTTAAATACATAGTTTGATATTCATACACTGACTGCAAATCTATAACACAGATATGGGTAAACATTTACTAAACATCCTGTATAAATAAATACTTTCAATAAATATAAATAAAAAGGACTCAAATAAATCGTAACATATTCGGATAACGGTTGATTTACAGAAACAGATTAGATTCAGATTAATTAATTATTATTTGTGGGTTTTTTGTAAAAAGAAATAACCACAAACATACAAAAGGAAATCCTTTAAAATACGTTGTCTGTCCCAAGGCTTGCACCCTCTCTGATGTAGGTCAGGATCCACAGAAAAGGTTATTTATAGCCAGACAAAGTCTTAAACCCTGATAAACCCTACTTCATGATTCTCCAAAGATCGGTCAGACCAAATGCCCCAACTTTATAAATACATTCAATCTTATTTCGATCTAATATCAAAGATCAACAAAAAGTCGAGCATCATTATGAGCTGGAAAGTTAACAAAACATAAAAAGCTGTGCGTTATGCATGCATGTGCAGATATCCATCAGCGATACTATGGTATTTTGTTGTCATTTGACCCACTGTGGAAAAGTTTAAGAAGTAGGAACAGTTTTGCATGGCGCTGTTTACAACTAAACACAAATGGAGCAGCACCTGGTCAGAGACGCTGTACCAGCCATAACTAAAGGGGCTGGGTCTGTCCTGCGGCGACAGGGCCACCACCACTAGGTTGTAACAGGCTCTAGACGTGTAGAGCAGGATCACCACGGCTCCTACGGCGGTCGCTTGGCACACTGATGTCCCCTGGAGGAAAGATTCATCTCGTCACAACAAGCTAAATACAGGTCAACTAGCATTACAAAAATGACCATTTCAGACCAGAAACAAGAAATTAACCATATTAATGTTGTTTAATGACTTCTTAAACAAATGACTTGTTTGTGAAAATCGTGTGAAATGTTTTTTTAATGATACAATCCTCTATCTGGGTACGTTTATAAAGCAAAAGGCAAGATGCTACAGCTAAGGGAAATAATAAGCTTTGAATTAGGCTGAATTAGCATCATTATTCTATCTTCACTTAGAAATTGCTTCCTGTAAATCTCAATCAAGTTAATCAACTGAAAGAACGAATTTAGACAATCAACTGTACTGTTGAGGAAGACATTTTAGATTTTGATATTGAAGTAGGCAAAAAAAGAAAACCCTCAAATTTCTCATCTCTGTAGTTTTAATGTCTAGAGAAGCAGCTCTACAAGATGTATCCTAAAAAAAAACAGGTAAATCATTTCCTTTCTACCTTAGACTCGAGGTAAACATTGGCAGAAGACATCTTGGCGGTTTTGAAGATGCACACAGCCAGAGATATGGCACAGAGGACAAACAGACTGTCGTTGATCAGGACCCGAGCCAAGACTGCATGTCGGACCCCCCCACCACTGCAGGGCCAAAGGGTAGAGTTTGTAACGACACATTCAAGTATACAGAAAAGAGAACTGATTACAGAGAAAGAGAAAAGACAGAAATCGAGGTCTGTGTGAGATACGTATAAAAGGAATGAACCTCTGCTCACCTTGGTGGTTCAGAGTGCATCAGAGCTCCTTGGACTAACAAAGCGCAAGTCAAATTCACCACCAGGAAAAATATACTGAGTGAGAGAAAAAACAAACGCAGAGGAACCCTACAGAGAAAAAAGATCGGTAAAAGTGACTTAATTCACAAGCAATTAACACGGTTTTAAAGCTGGTGACGATTCTCAGTAAACCAGGTCATAGTCATTCCAAAAAAGTTAAAAAAAACAACAATCCACTGGACTTTGTTTTCCAAGTTTCAAGATGTTTCGCTTCCCATCCAAAAAGCTTTTTTAATTCAAAGTGTCAGAAATAGAGTTGCGTTCCAAGCTTTATAGGGTAGCCTAACAAAGCCTTGTTTTGGTTTAGAAAACATGCAAATTGAACATTTTGAATTAAGAAAGCGCACTAGATGGGAAGCGAAACGTCTTCAAAATTGGAAAACAAAGTATAGTGATTTGTTTTTTAAACTTATTTGGAATAAATCTAATGTAAAAAAAAATTAAATAAAAAAAAAAGCTGTTTTTTACTAAACAGTCAAGGACTTACTTGTATCTGGTGAGCTCAGGCGAATACTTGGCTTTAGCTTTAAACATCACCTGAAGAAAGAAAAATAGGCATTATTTATTTGTAAAAATGCTGAATTTAACTGTTTAGATAACAGACTGCACAGATCCAACCAATGTTGGTACACAGAAGCCCAGAGAGCCAGTTTTAGAACCAAGGTGTGAACTAACAGTTCCAGGAGATTCCCGAGGGTCACTGGAGCAGGCACAAGCCGTCAAAGAGGCAATTATGCTTTTAAAAACCAGCAGCACCCACTGACCTCAAGAAAATTATTCATTCTCATATAAGGAACCAATACCTGCCTCTTTACATATCTGCTCTGCATCCACTTAAACCCATCTGATCTCAGAGTACTTAGAAAATGCAAACATTTAGACAGTTCTGCTTTGTTTTGTTTTTCTTTTTCAAAGCCCATACATCTGTCGTTCTACCTATCAATCCAAAGTCTTTGGATCCTTGTCAATATGAACATGTACATTCCCAAGCCAATAGGGGAAAGCTGTATAGTTGTATGGATCCAAGTTGGCCTGTGGGGCTGAGATAAACCTAGAAAAGCTCCAAAACGAAAAGCTCAGGAGGATTCTGATCAGATCCCATAACTGTCGGTTATTTCCGAATGAAATATAAGAGCGTCTGCTTTAATCTAAACTACTTTGGTTGCCCAAATCAAATCAACAGATTTATTTTTAGGGTTATTGCTTCCTAAAACAAGGCAGAAAAGAGCAGCATCCATATTGCTGGAGATGCATCAGTTGTTCTAATGCTGCACATTTCTAGCATAATTGAAAAAGATTGACAGATACTTAAACTTTTCATGGAGATATAAACAAACTCTCATTGTTTAAGATTTTCTGGATTTCTGGGGATGATTTAGTATTAACGAAGCACTGCTTTGATGCAATGCCCTGCAAAAATTATCCAAAAATCAGTAATTATTTCCAAAAGTAATTCACCTTTAATTTGAGTAGGTAAATAAAATGATCTCCCAATGGAATGAGCATTTTTACCCTTAAAATAAGATAATTATATATTATGCACTTACTATAAGAGACTGCAGTCCTTATTTTCCTATTTTACATCGAAGTTTTCTTATTCTGTTAGCAAAATGTCTCACTTATCTGCTCATTTCCAGTAAAATTGATTTAGATTTTTTGCGTTGTTGCTCTATGCAGAGTAGTTGCCAATCATGTTGTCACCTTCAAGATCAAAGGGAAGGCACCTTCCTAACAAAATCTCAGATCATCCCCAGCTTTTCTATCGATTATAAAGCTGAGTTCACCATACTCCAAAAACTTACAACAACTCAATCTAAAACCACACCCTGGGAATGTGGAATTTGCTTTACAGACATGCAACAAACAAATCTGCAGCAAAACCGTCATGCAAATATGTTAAGAAAAACTTCTTCAAACAATGATTTCATGTCCAACAGTTTGGATGTCAAGATTAAGGAAAGTAGATCATCATCAGCATAAAAAAAAGGCATTCCATATTAATTCCTTTAGGTTTTGACCGGGAAAAAACAAATAAAATAACAGGTCATGTTGTCAGTGGTGACCTATACACATTGAAACTGGCTCATAAGTTCAAGGTCTGTAGAGAGAAAGTTTGCTTAAGTTGTGTAATGGCTCAATTTTAAAAGTTGTTTCCTTAGATATTATTGTTTATTGTCTTTTTCTAGTCTTTCATTAATACTAAAATATAAAACCATATTGAAGTTGCATTAAATGTGCCAACATGCACTTACATGATCAGCCAGTATGCGGAAAGTAGGCCATGATGGGGTAATTTGTAACCAAGAGATGAAGCAAACAGCTAACAAAGCAATTCAGCGAGGTTGTATACTTTTCATGCATCATATGTATGAATGCACTACAGGCTGCGTATCCTTTTAGCACACAGGGGACGTTTATGTCCCGAGTCTGAAAAGGCAAACAAGTACGAACATGACCATCTGTTCGTTTAGTAAGACGACTTAAAAAAAGGGAAGCACTTATTGGTCAAGACAGATCGCTTCTTAACTGCTATTACTTCTGACACTGATTGAATAAATCTACTCTTTTGTATCCGACCTACACAATTTTTAGCTAGTGTCACCAGCTGGTGTCTATAAATTGAAGGTAACCTAAACGTTTATCATGATGTCGGATTGCTTTCTGTGTTCATTGGAAATATTTCTGGGGGAAAAAACTCTGGGTGACCATGTTGTTGGACCTAAAGAGAGTCACGTTCCTTTTATTAAGGCACTGCACTGCAACTGCAAATTATTTTGAAGCCACTCTGCTTAGTTACTAGATAGCCTGAGTAATTAGCAAACGCATGGTGTTCCTGTTCATCTTTACAAAGATCTGAACAGGAAAAATGTTAAATATTTTTTACCATAAGAACTTGGAGATTAGGAATGTGTTTTTTCACTAAAAAAACATCTTAAGTGTTTTTACCCTTACTTTTAGTAGGTGAATGAGATAGTTTGCTAATGGAATGAGTATTTTTACTCTTAAAATAAGATATTTAGATAAAATGCAGTTGAAATAAGACAATGCAATTGTGTTTTATTATTTTAAATGTAAATTGTCTTGTTCAATTGGCAAAATGTCTCGTTTACCTCCTCAATTCAAGAACAAATGTCATTCTTTCTTATTTTAAGAAAGAATGACATATCTAGATTTCGATTTTTTTCCAGTGTTGTTTTAAAATGTAATTTTATTCTCATGTTGAATGTTTTTTTAGTAGCAGCTGGACGAATTGTTGCCTTTCCGTTTTAGAGGTATAGTGGAGGATATTTTACAAATTTTTGAAAGACCCGCCCTCTTCACTTTTATAAAAAAGTGCACATGCACTCTCGGGAGCACCCCGTTACGTCCACCAGGCTTGTTGGGTGGGGGTAACGTTAGAATTTTCTTTAAAGTGAAAATTTAATTAAATAAATTATACTAAAGAAACAAAACCTGAAAAAGGGATAAATAAAATGGGGAATAGAAAATGGCTTACTGCAAAACCAATAACTCAACAGAAATAAGCAAATGCAAAGAAACCTAACAAAACCCAACCATAGGCTACAAACCAAACCAAATGGGGGTCTGAGGAGGTAAGAGAGAGAAGCCTCCTGTCTGCTGCTTACATGACAGCTTATAAAGCAGACGCGCACCAATTAGGGCAAAACAGATCACCTGCAGAAGGCCTGCATCCAGAACCCTGCAAGGAAAAGTGCAGAAACCCACTGCAGCCGTAACAACCCCGTACCTGCTCCTGAGAGGGAACGCCTGTTAAAGTGTGCGAGAGCGTGCACACGACCATTTCTCCTCGTGCACGCTCTGTTTAAAAGTTGCTGTTTACAATCGTTCCTACGAGCTTACTTTCCAAAAGAAGATATGCTACTTTTCCACCATGTCAGACTCGCAACCGGTAAGTGAAAATGGGGACGAGCACGTAGGACATTGACATTTGACATTGACATTTAGGAGGACCACTTATTTTGATGATCCACCCAGAAAAAGAACATCCTGCACTATACCTTTAAATGAATGCAGCAAAATCATGGTGTTTGATTTTGTTTTAGATGTTCATGCAGTTATGCGTCTAAAATGAAATCAGGGAATTCCAAAAACTTCTAAAACTTTCTAAAAAGAAACATTTTCATCATGTTCAGATGCATGTGAAGATATTTTGACTGTAAGACAGCAAGAGAGAGACTAAGACAATATACCTGAGTTGTTGTGTTTTATTCTTTTGAGCTCTTTTGCATTGACTCTTAGAAGGCAGTCCTACTCTGCTTGCTCTCAAAACTATAATTCTGCTACAGATTCAACATGAGCTGCAATACATCTTAAAAAACAGTTAACGAAGGCCAGTTTATTGTTTGAATTCTATAGTAAGCTTAAACAGATCACTAACAATATTTCAACCTTACTTTGTAGCAAAACTCTACATTCTTCTGAGTATGAGCAGCTGCTCTTCCAAAAAGTATGTCAGCTGTTTATGAAACACAAAACAGCGTCCAGTTGGAGTCGTGGAACAACATGTGAGTGTGATATATTACTCAGACCTGATGTGACCAGACGTATAAAAACCACAATCGGGAAGGGTTTCTTCTCTGAGCTGGGTGGTCACATGCTCTCCTGACTGAGATAAACATGATTGTACAGATACGACGACAGGAACGGGCAATAACAACATCACAATATGATAGGAAAAGAAGCAAGAAGCCTTTCACACAAAGCAGAAGTTTGAATTCGATCTTAAATCTACCGACTTCTAGGTTTATTATGTATGCAAATATTGGCCAGAGGTCAGCAGATGGGTGACTGTGTTTATTCAGCAGTCATATGACACAATGAGTTGCATTGGCAAGTCAACACTCAGTCAGTGAGACATGCTTCCTTCCCTTTCCCCTCCTCAATGTACATGCGGACCAAACTTGTCCAAAACGAGGAGGTGCTCCTTAAACAAGCTGCTTTTTGAACAACAAAGTTCCTTTTCCTCCATCTTTTTACACACATTTAGTGACTACATGTGGTATACTGGAACATTAACTGGAGTGAAGTCTACGTAGTGATCATCAATGTGCATTTAAAATCCTTACTAACCCAAGATGCAAAGAGAACAGCGTTCAGATTGAAACCTCTTCTACAGACTAACCAAACTTTGGAGGCTTTCTAAAGACTTATTTCAAACATTATCTTAAATTTGTTATATGTTACAAATTAGAACTTCATTTTAAGAATTTTGATCAGTGTTTTGAGTCTCAAACAGCACCTGGTGTTAAAACTATGCATGCATTTAATGCCTGGAAGAAGATCCTAAGCTTTGGAAGTTTATAGCATTGTTGGCTATTAGCATCCTGACATGGGACCATCCCAGTGATGGCATGGCACAAAGTAGGACCAAAGAATGAAAACAGACACCTTTCTCCAAATACTTGATTAAAGCTAAAGGTTATACCCTAATTTCAGCGACAAATGAGCTGATGTAGGCATCTTTGGTGGGTATCTGTAAAGGGCAAAGCAACATGGCCATAAAATGGTGTAAAATGGTGAGGAAGGGGCAACTGGCCAAGTGCCGTGGCATCCAGGTGTCATGCAAGGTGGTTGCAACCACATAATCCAGTGGGATTCAAAGTGATAGGCCAATGCAATGTAGAGCATAACCGGTGGAATGATAATGGTTGGCAAATCCATTATAATTTTGCAAATAAATGTTTAAAAAGTGATATCCTGGGTTGATAATCTGCATAAACAACTGTGTGGTACAATTAGAGCCATACATGTTTGGGAGTATGTTTCTTCTGGCTGTTGATGTGCAGACCCTGATTTTTCTTTACAGAATACCTCAAAGTCAGACAGACTGGATGAAAAGCATCTTTGAGCTTTGGTTTTTAATCACTTCACCTGCTTAATGCAGTTGTAAGGCAAGTAGCCACCCCAGCTTCAAGTCTATTGGAGCCTCTACCAGGTTTTCTCTGCTCTGTATTTCTCTCTGCAGCAGCTTTGTCCACCAAAATGGTGGGGGCAACGCAATTTATGACTGCAGTTTTAATTTTCTGCAACATATGGGCCTTAAAGTTTAAATTTTAGTATTTGGTGACCAAAGTATTGTCTTCCAGGTATTTGAGGTTGGATTGTCTGACCAGCTGTCTCACTGTGTGGTGTGGAGGTTGCAGCGCCTCTACGAAAGAGGATTAGAGCCACTGAAAAAAAAAAAGTTAAGTGATTTTTTAATTTTATTTCAGTTTAGTATCGGAAAAAAGTCAGAATTCTGACTTTAATCTCAGAATAGTGACTTTTTTTCTCAGAATTCTGAATTTAATCTCAGAATTCTGACTTTTTTTCTCAGAATTCTGACTTTGATCTCAGAATTCTCACTGAATTCTGACAATAAAAAGTCAGAATTCTGAGAAAAAAAGTCAGAATTCTGAGGAAAAAAGTCAGAATTCTGAGAAAAAAAGTCAGAATTCTGAGGAAAAAAGTCAGAATTCCAGCAGATTCTGCAACAGTTTCTTCCCCACTGCCATTAGACAGCTGAACTGTTGAAAAAACTCTAAATCATGTCACAGACAACACCAAACCAAAAATACTGCATATTTGCACAATGCATATTTAATGCTCTGAAATTCCATATCAATGCGTTTTTGCACCATGTTTTTTTTCTCCCACACTGTTTACATTTGATCACTGCAGCACTTTTTTGGAATGGAAATGTTCATTTAGTGTCTGAAAGCTGTACTAAACCAAATTTAGTTTTGTATACACTCTATGTATACAAAATTAAAATAAAAGTTATCTAAGTCTAAGTCCTACTGCATTGCTTGTGCAAAACATAGCTCTCATTTTGGCACGTTTTTAACAATCAAGCATGACCTGTGGATCTCTACAGCTCCTCCAGAGTTACCATGTCCCACATGGCTGCTTCTCTGATTAAGGATGCCTTTGTTTTTGCTCTTTGTAGTTCAAACCCAATTAAATTCATTTAACCTCTTAACATCCACCTCATTTTGGGAAATTCTCGCCTATTTTCTATACCCAAATGGAAAAGCAAATAACGTAGGAACTGCAAGCCCAAATTACATGTGTGATACAATATTTGAAAGCCAACACCTTCTAGTTTCAAGACATATACAGGAAAATTGGGTGAGTAAAACACAGCCCAAGCTGCATCAGTTCAAACATGATTCAAAGTTGTTGTTTTTTAATTCTCAAAAATAATAGGTCTTTTTTTTGAACAGCAGTAATAGACATGCTTGCTTGTTGTAGCTGCTTTCTCATGCTATATTTCAACATGCTGCTTTATGTGTTAAATGTGCTTTGGTGCTCGCTATGTCCATAGAATGAACTAGGTGGTTGAAATGTGGAGAATCTAAGCCTTCTGAAGATGTCTAGAATGTCTATATTGGTAAACATTTTACCAGTGAAATTTTCATGCATTCTAAGTTATTATTTATAAACGCTTTAAGTAAAAACACATTTCCTCAAGCTACAAAAGCCAGTTTTTCACTTCAAATAGAAAATTTAACAGATTAATGCCCACAGGACAGTTGGCTATTGAATGAGAAAACTGACTGTGCACAGTAGACAGCAGGGGCGGAGCTAGATGGGGAGCCAGGGGTGGCCATTTACCCAATCATTGGCCACACCTACCATTTTTACCAGCAGTAGCAGCTGTAATACTCTCAATTGGAAGGTTCTAACTTATTTATTTAATTATGCACATCAATATAATGACATTAAAGATAAATACAGAATTCATGCTCTTTTCATAACTAAAGAGAAAACTATGTCTCTGCAAGTCATCTGGGAATCTTCACTGAAATCAGAGATAAATAACTTATTACATATAAATTAACCTATTAATTGCCATTCGACTGCTGAATGTTGTGTAAAATGGGTTATTTTATTTATAATAAAAAAATTATGTCATAACTGTAAATATACACTAATATTTTTATATTACTTTTTATGTATTTATCACTGTTTTTCAAGGCTGCACAAATGAAATTGTCTTTTTATAGACACCCGTGTATACAAAATGACAAAAATAAATCTGTCTAAAATAACTTCTTTAATAATAAGCAATCCATTTAATGTAGATATTAGTAGATGTCAATATTAATTTTATGCAGAATGATTATTAATAGAAGTAGGTGAGTAATGGTAAAAAATAATATATAATCGCCCTAGAACTCAAACCTGAAAGAATTTTGTCCTCTACACCTTTAATTTAGACAGCATGGATGTTTAAATATACACCTCTATTTGTTGGTTGGTCTTTATTTAAAAAATATTGATGTTGACCCTGAGGTTCTGGTGCCTATCCACTTTTGGCCCCTCCTCAGTGAGCATTGGTTATTGCCTGGCCACCCTTATTAAAATTTTCTGGCTACGCCTCTGGTAGACAGGGAAAAAAGTGCATACTCAGCTGTTTTATATGAAATTGGGTCACACAGAAAAAAAAACAAAAAAAACACCTACCTGTGTGAAGTAGAGGTTAAGCAGGCAGAGTGTGAAGAACTGCAGGCATACAGGGCAGCAGTAGAGCAGCCAGTAGGCCAGAGGCTGCAGCTGGCTGGCCTGCACCACATTTTTAAAGTAGAAAGAGAAGAGGGTTGTCCGCAGCGCTGCCCACAGCAGACACAGGAACAAAAACACACTCTGGTAGCTGAAGCGCTTGTGACCGTAATGCAGGATGAGCCAGAGCTGCAGGTAGACAAAAACAAAGAGGAAAGAGTAGAGCACGGTGTAGACGGTGGTCAGACTGAGCTCCAGTGTTGGGGAGATCGCATCTCCGGATGACTCCTTCAGTGAGGTAAACAAATCGGATTCGACCTCCTCTACTGGCGAAAACATCTCCGCTCCAAGATGCTTGAGAAGGAGGCTAAAAGTGGGTCAGACCTGGGTTACATTCACCGTGGATTGAAAAAACGCGACGATATTCGAGCGCAAAAATGAGAGAAAAACTGTTTCTTTTAGAAAGAAGTGACATTATTAACCTAAGAATTGGGTTTCAGATTTAGGGAGAACTAGTAATGATTCGACATTTAAAATTTGCGAAGTTAAAACAGAAAAAAACAACAAGAAGAAGCGAAAGAAAACAAGAGAGGCGCTTCTGTGATTGTCTGCAAAGCAGCTCTCTCTGCAAAAAAACAACTTGAGAGGGGGGGACCTACAGATCAGCTGTGATGCAGTTTTAGACCAGCCCCTTGTTTCCAACGAAAGCGGAAACTAGCTCCCATGGAGCGCCATTTTGGCTCCGGATCGCCATTAGCTATATAAAGAAACAGCTTTCTTCAGAGCCGTAAATTCAAGCTAGTTTCCGGCTACATTTCCGGTCAAAGAAAAAAGGTCACGCCCCCTGTTCCACTCTGCAATTCTATTGGCTGTTCCTGCAACCAGCCTCCACAAAAAATCAATGCCATTGGTTTTTAATGATGTCAGCTGTGAATGCGCAGGACCTGCTATTAAACATATTATTATATGTTTAATAAAACAACCAATGGTATTCTGGATTCATCAGTTGGGCCAAAAAAGCAATAAGTGTTGTTTCTGGCAACAAGCTTTGACAATTTGCAAGATGATAAGTAAAATCTAGGTTCTTTTTTTCTCAGAATTTCAAAATAAGATCCTACTGTTTTTCAAAAGAAAAAGCCGAAGCCAAGAAATAAAAAAATCAACTTGTCTTCTTTTATGAATAATTGATAGTAATTAATAACGAAATATTAGTCTTAGTGAATTGGTTTTAGCCTCTAAAAATAGTAGCGTGCAAATTTTGTTTTGAAAGGATTACAGGAAACGATGCGATTACTGTTAGCTTAACGTATTTTCCTCAAATCGTTGAGCATCTTAGTTTTAGTAGATTTTGGCAGCGTTAATCGATTAGATTGACCAGGACTGACACTTGTAGCTGGTTATGTTTGCAGTTTGCTTCTATCATAAACGAGCTCCTTCCGGAATGTTCTAAATTAGCAACAAGTAGCCATGGGCTAGCTTACAGGCTGCTAATAGCCAATGAAGCAATATTGCTTGTCGTTCGTGATAGCTAAGCTGAGGTTATCAGGAACCTCTTTAAGGTTTTTTTTTCTTAATAGAGAAGTAGAATGGCTTCTTCAAACTTTTCAACGACTTTTAAAATCTGACTCGACTTTTAAAGTGACCTTCCCCAGCGTTTTCTTCTCAGGTAAAAATCAGGAGTTTCTTAACCCCCGAAATCTATGAAGTTGGTGTCACAACTGTAGCAGGTTTTACGTATTTATGCAGAAACCTTAAAGCGTCAGAAAAGGAGACCGTTTTGGATATTTGAGTTTATTAAACCTCAAATTAGAGTCGCAAAATCACTGATAAATCATTTTTTGGATGAAGTGTGACTGATTCTTTCTCAACCGATTTACTGCTGTGTTTTGGTCATGGTTGCAAATCAAGCCCAAATCATTACTCCTCCGCCTCTATGCTTAACTATTAGTATTAGATGTAATTAAGCATGTGCTTGTACTTCTGTTTTTTTTTTTTTTTCGTCAAACACCATACAGTGTTTTATGGCTTAATATCTCTACTTCTTTCTTGGTCCCTAAAATAGGACTTAGACAAACTTTATTGTGAATTTTGAATGCCCTGAATGCATACAAAACGAAATGTCGTTCCATACCGTTTATGATGTAATGGGATTACCATTGAAATAAAATAACACAATCTAAAAAGCAGCAGTGATGACTATTAAATGTTGATTGGGCTTATACTAGAGGTCTTCAGCAGGGGGCTCCACAGAGGTACTGCATGGGGGTCGCAAAACTTTTGGTTGATTACACGTTTTTTTCATTTTTATATTTAATATTCGTATTTTTTTTAAAAGTCAGCTATTGGAATGGACCTGTCCCTGGGATGGGTGCAACACCTCTTAGAGACGGTTCTAACATGTCCATCCATTCATTTAACAAACCAGCTTCCTTTTTTGTGTGTTAATGGGCGTATTATTCAGATAATTTGTACTTTCTGTGCTCTCTGAAAAATGCAAAAAAAAAAAAAAAATGCATACCAAAATGAAATAATGAAAATTTTAAAACTTTTTCAAATACTACTTTAATTGTATATCCAAAATTAAAATGGCAAAAACAACTTATTTAAATGTTCCTGATAGAAGAAGAGCACACTTATCTTAAATATCTGTTAAACGTTCTTTAAAATGCACACACATCCACACACGCACACATATATATTTATATATATGGATATAAAAAATATTTATTTGACATCGAAATAATGATCTAACCCCCTCCCCGCCCTTTCTTCCTGTCAGTCACCTCCAGCTGTGGAAACGTTTGCACATTCATCACTGCAGCTGGACACAAGGATTTTAGAACACGCTAACCATGTAATTCCAAAGTGATCCAAACAATTAAATCAAACAGGCTATTAATTAATTCATAAAAAACGCTTGGGACCGTATGACAAAAAATACACCTCATTAAGAAATTTACACCTCAAAAAAGCCCTTTTCTCAATGAATTATGATGATTTTTAAAATCGCTTATGTGCTGCTGATTAGAGGGAGGTTTCTAAGCATTTGCAGTCTCCTCTATATTTCCAGACATCTGATGGTTTAAAGTCATATTCTGTTAAGGAACAAAAAAACTTCTCTTGTCATCCTGTCATTCTAGTTCAGTATTGATGAAAGCTCTATCTATTTGTTCTCCCAGTGATACAGTAATCCTTTTTATATCTTTGCCACTCTGTATTAGCTCCCCTGGGTCCAGTATTTCAGGATGTGGCCTTGTATTGCTGTTGTCCTGCTGTGGATCCGGTCAGCAGGAGGCACAGAAAAGGCCAATACGTCGAACCATATTGAATACACAGCTGCCGATTTCTACGAAAGGCTGCTGTCCGGGAAGATGATGTTCCTCTATTTTGAGCAACAAGGTAAGCACGCATTTCTGTTAGCAAAACACAGGAGATCACTGTGTTTATTTTTAGGTAAAATACAGTTCAAACAGCTTTAAGTGCATAGAAAACATTTCATATACTCCAGGGCTCTCTCATCGTCAGAAAAGAATCCGATTATTACAGTTTTCATATAAAATCACAGTGAATAAATGGTGATCACATGACTGACCTCTTTTTAAGAAACGATCAAGATCATATCCAAAAGGTCCTTCATGTTGATTCAGTCAAACAGATAAATCCTCCTTCTCCCCTGTCCCCTCCAGTGTCTCCCACCGTCTCTCTGTTCTTGTTGGAGCTAGAGAAGTCAGCCGAAGCTCTGCGGGATTATGGAATACAAGTCGGCAAGGTGACAGCATGACTTATCATGCTCTGCCTCTTATACATGTTAGCATAAAATTACAAAATAACATGAAGTTTTGCTTTCAGGTGAGCTGTAAGAAAGAGCCAGTTCAAAACTACTGCACAGGGGCAAAGCAACAGGAAATGGCATTTCTTTTCCGGTAGGTGGTGTACATGTAAGGTTATCAGAGCTGAATATAAATAGAGAGCATAGTTTTGACTGAAAGCGAAATGGAAGCTAAAGCATCTCTACCAATTTAAATTAAATCACTTAAGTTTAGTAGTTTTGACAAGATCTATGAACCCATTTATGGATGCAAAATACTCTCTTCAAAGTTACCTGCCTGCTGCATCCTATTGTACCTCTCTCTGTCTAATTAAGTCGTGTATGTTTGTGTTGGTAGAGGCGGCAAGGAGTTCTCTAGTTTCGGTTTGGACACCGTCTTTGATGTTAACTCCCTAGTGGCTGAGGTCCTGTTGTGAGTAAGCACCTCTCTCTCAGGTGGTGAGATCCATAGAATCAATCATTTAAAATTATTCATAAACTGTGAGTATTTGCCAACAGCTTTGACAATAAGGTTTTGCACCAGATGCTTTATGCAATAATTGTAATTATTCGTGCATATTTTAAATTACCTCATTTAAAGTCTGAACCTAAATCTAGTTGAGAATCTGTGTAGTAAGCTGGTCGAGATACACCTCCAGGTCTCTTTGTCTTCCAGCGCCATTCTAGGTGATGAGGTGAGGTACGTCCACACAGATGCTGACCTGCTGGCCATGGAGAAGGCAGCCAAAGGGAAGAAGGACATGGTTCTCAGTTATGTGCGTAGTCTGGGAACACAGGGTGAGGATTTAAAGCTGTTAAATGGCCGCAGTGATTGTAATACCTGCTCTTAGCCTTCGGGGATTGTAAATGAACCAAACTGGATCTTTGGTATGTTATTCAGAACACAGATCACTAATGGAGACAGCTTATGTTTACGGATCAAAATATCAGTTCATTCTTATAACTGGAGGTCCAGTATTAAAGCAACTAGGGTACGTCCTTCTCGCTTTTTTTCTTCTCATGATAATAATTCGCTATTGGAGCCTAAGCGCTAACAGTGACGTGGTGTTTTGGTAGAGTGAACGAATCATCCCAGCTGTCCCAAGTGTGGTTCCTCCATTGTAGAGCCGATGACACCTCCATGACCCCGGTGACCTCTGAGCGCTGCCCGTCGACATGTATGAGGAAGGCCCTGTCCACCCTTAACCTGCACGCCTTCTTGCAGCTTTTGGAGGCCCCGCTTGTGGTAAACAGGATCCGGTTATCGATTATGAATCAGAAAAAAAAAAGATGGCATGGTTACCTGTTTTTATATTTCTCGCCATCAGTCTGAGGTGTACGTCGACCCTTCCTTGGTCCCGCCCCCACAGCTCCCCTATCAGCTGACGCCTCAGGTTTTCCTCTTTTCCCACCCGGCGACTGCTCAACTTGACCGCGATGTGGCCGCCGCTCTAGCCTGGAGGCTGCGAGGCGTCGCTCTGCTGCTGCTGGTGCACAGGTGTGCAGAACCTAAAGGAGCCGCGGGAAAAAAAACATTCATTATGTTGGGTTTGAGTTGATTTTAACAGGCTTTGCTCTTTGTGTGCGGTTGTGCTTCCCAGGCAGAGCCCAGCAGTGAAGACCCCTGATAAGTACAACGCTGCCTATCGGCTGCCTGAGAAGGTATAAGTTCACACTCAACAATTTCAATGTTTATTTATTGGCATACGTTTTTTTATTTTAATTTTTGAGCATCTTTTATCTAAAAACAGTCAGAATTATACATGTAAAGCTCACTGCATCATCCAGACATCTCAGGAGTAACGATTAAACTCCTCAGCACCACAAGCAACAGATTTTAGATGGAATCATGTCTGTATTTAAGCCAATATTTTCTACTTACAGTAAAAAATCCACAATGAAAACAAACTTAAAGATGCAGTTTTTTTTGTGTGTGCCCCCAATAGCCCCAAATTAAAATAATAATCACATCCAATATGTTAAAAATTCAATTCTGCTTGGGTGTTTTTTTGTACGTTTCAGAGTTCAGAGGTGAAATATTTGACCTTGCACAGCTTCGATGAAGTATTGACGCTCTTCACAAAGCAGGAGGAAGCAGAGCAGGGGGAGGAAGAGGATGATCACGTAGATGAAGATGAAGAATCCCATTTAGGTTAGAAGATTGAGTAGATGTTTCCTCCAGAGATCAAATATAAGGTTGAGGAGTAGAATGAGAGGATTAACAGAGAACCGCTGTGTGAATGTGTGTCCCCAGGTGAACTGGATGATGAAGTCGCTGCAGAGGTCTATAAAAACCGAGCCCACCTCCACGACATGGATTCAATCACTCAGCTAACTTCACACAACTTCCACAATGAAATTGCAGAAAGTAGCCTCACAGTGGCGCTGTTCTATTTGAAATGTAAGATCATTTTTTGCACATTATTGGTCTTGGTTTGTCAGTTGGTTGCACCATAACTCATTGTGGTTTTGACCACCAGGGGATGCTGTTTCAATGGATTTCCTCAGCTCCTTCATTGAAGTTGCAGAGAGACTTGAAGGTAAACAGCTAAGAACATATGCACAACAAAGATGGAAAGAGCTTTAGTTTCCAGTTTATGCTTAAAAATGCAACTTTAGGGCAATAAAGGCAAAAGTAAAATTTGAGAGACTTCTTATTCATTTAATTGAAAGTTTCTGTGTTTAAGTGCATTGCAAAAGAACTTCCAACTTGGCTTTATCATGCCCTTTGCATGGTGAAGCATGGTGGTGGGAGCATCATGATGTGGGGTTGCTTCTCTCACCATCGGATATCCTTAAAGGAAGCCTGTTAAAAGCTTCAAAAGATTACTTGGTTGTTTATATCATGTTATCCCAACAAAAAAACAACAAAAAGCCTAGTTTGTGGCTTATGAGTTAAAAAGGTTAAAGGATTATAAATAAATAAAGCAAACAACACTCCAGAAAAGCCAAATTATGTTTCATGTAACTTCAATTAACACAGAATTTAGTTTTTCAAAATGATATCCTTAAAGATTCCCATGTTGAGGACGTTCATATGTGTGTGGTGGACTGCGGGGAGTGGACTGACCTCTGCACTGCCCAGCCTGGCATGGCCGTCCCGTTCCAACCAATCACAGCGTTCCCTAGCATTCTGCTAATGCGCCCTCACCAGTCGGCCCAGCACTACAGAGGAATGCTGACAGGGGAGGCATTGCATCGCTTCATCATGATGTAAGATCCCTGGAAGACCTCTTGAATTTCTCACTTAAAACAATTGGAGTATCAGATAGACCATATTACACTAACAGAAAGGACAATTGGAAATATTCTGTTGCAAGTATCTCAGGGTCAAACCTTATGTAAAAGCTACACAAATGTTTAGTTTGATGAGACTGTTTCTTATCTCATGCTATGCTATGCAGACGTTCGGTCTGCACTGATGAAAATTCCCTCAACTCCACTAGAGGAACTCTCAAAACGACTCAAAATAACAGCAGTCCCAACTATTTTACTCCCCGCTAAATGGGCTAATAGTGAGTTAACTACCATGAGGCATTCATAGAAAGCGTGTAGAACATTTAACTTTCATCCTAAGATGGTCAGGGGCCTAGTTAGGATGAAAGGGAAAAGATTTCACAGGAAAAAATAAGTTGTCCTGTACTTTCGGAGAAAGGTACTGTATCCTCCTTCCCTTCCTTCCTTATTTATTAATTTCCTCCTCTGTGCTCTTCCCTAATCTCTTCCTTGTTCCTTTTTTATTGTCTTTCCTTCTTTGTGATCTTCCTGTCTCCACTTTTTCTTGAGTCTTGTGACATCCTACCGTCTTTAAAGAAGAAAGTAGGAAACTTGTAGAAACTGGAAAATTAGCTTTACTCTTAAACATACATGTGTATTTGGTTTAACTTTTGTAACAAACAGGAGCCGTGAGGCGTCTCCTGTGCTACTGTCCACCAAGGAGGAAGTGACCTCCTTCCTTCAGGAGTCGCCTCACCTTGATCTAGCTGGTTACAGGCCGGACAGAGCCCTGGGACTGTTTAGGACTGAAAGCCAATCAGGTGGGAGCCTATGAACGACCAATCATAACATACTAGTGCTATAGTTCATGATTACATTGATTTAAAATAAAACCGTATTTGTTTATAGTCATGTAATTTAGATCAGGTAAAATGGTTTAACGCGCTTCTTC
Organism: Cyprinodon diabolis; assembly: GCA_030533445.1. Classification (NCBI taxonomy): domain Eukaryota; kingdom Metazoa; phylum Chordata; class Actinopteri; order Cyprinodontiformes; family Cyprinodontidae; genus Cyprinodon; species Cyprinodon diabolis. The sequence goes on from CM060085.1 coordinate 15,385,215, forward strand.
TGAATTTTTTGTCTCTGTTCTGTAGAATCTTAATAAAATCTAGTTCTGGTATTTTTCTCCCTCTCCCAGGTCTGTCTGTGTTCTTTGAAGCAGCTAAGTCATTAAGAGGAGAGGTTCTGACAGGACTCCTAACTGACCTAGTGATGGAAGAATGGTACAAACTTTAAATTTATTCCATGTTTTTCTCTGTTTAAAGATCTTCTTTTTTTATTTTTTTTTTGCTCCGTTGTTCATCGTTTCTCTGAAGCTGCTGTTTGCGTTAAAGGTCAAACAGCTTCTTCAACAGACAAAGCATAATTTGGTTAATTATCGTAACAATAAAAGGGGAATATCATGGCTTCCAGAAGCAAATAAATGCCTACTCCACAGGGCTGCAGAGCATGCTGTGGACCCTCCTGCAGTTTTGTTGTTTCCCTCCTGGAGGGAACCTGCCAACCCTTCAGTGTTGCCAGTGGAGTCATCTTCTAAAGAGCTGCTGGCCCGCATCTACTCTGCTCTGCTCCAACTTGTGGTATGTGTGTTCCTTAAAAATGATGCCTCTTTTGGAGCCTTTTATGACAGAAGGCATTTGTAGGGACTTATCGTGGCGGACCACCTTCTGGGTGATTGGTTAGAGTTAAGATAAATCCACCCCAATGCTTCTGTTTTCACCTCAGTTGGCATTAAGCTCCCCTGTTCTTTCCAATCATTACTTTTTGCCTCCTTTGGAGGCATATTTGGTGCACCATCAGCTTTATGCTATAAAAGCTGATGGAACAGCTGCTTGATTCAGCCAAATCACTCATATAGAAACGAAAAACGTAGCAGAACGTCCTCATTTTACTGATGCTCGTGTTTTTCCACTATCATGCATATGACCATTTTTGCAGATTCGGTTCTTTGGATTTAGCGTCTTATTCCAATTTTCTCCCCCCTTCAGCCTGAGGTGACTGTGGAAAGCCTGCCGTCCCTGATCTCCCTGGATAAAGCTCTCCTTCTTCTCTTTGTGGGTGAAGAAGATGATGAGATTGGGCGGAGGCACAACCAGGCACTGGTGGAGGAGCTGGCAGCAGTGGTGGAGCAGGGAGGTGCCAAGATGGAGCGATACCTGCCCTGCTGGATCCACCTGTACAGTTTCCATTAATTATATGTAAAAAACAAACCACTTTATAATTTATTGTAATAAAACTGGAAAATAACACACAGATTCGTCTGTCTTTCAGTGGCCACACTCCAGCTGGTATGTCTGTTCTGGGGTCGTACCTGGGCTCTATGCCTCCACTTCCTGCCTTAGTGCTCACACATTTACCCAGTGGGGATGAAGTGTACCAGTATCCACCCAGTGCCCCTATACTGGGCTCCTCCGTGCTGCAGTGGCTGCAGAGAGTTGAGGACGGGATAGAGTCACCTGCAGGTACTGTGCTGAATAGTGTGCGTCCCTGTCATTTGGGTGGAGATGGGGGGTGGATGGAGTTATACCCGATTAAAGGCATGGATCCACGAGGTTCTATGCAGTCAAATTACATCAAATTTCTGCAAATTTTGCTGATTAATATCACCTCAACAGATTATGAAGAAATATTGTGGAGAAATTACTGACCGAAGGGACTTTAAAAACACTGGAAACAAACTTTGTAGTGGCACAGCACAGAAAAGTTATGAGCATCAAATGCTCACTTTAGGTACTTTTGCATATCCTTTGATCTTGCCACCCTTTATGGTGAGTCACACTGTCCATATGAGAAACCACCACCTTAATCCATGAGGCTTCATCGTTTCTCTGCAGGGATGCTGGGTGGTGACGGCTGGCCTCCTGCTTTTCAGTTCTACGACTTCCTAAAACTCATTGACATGCCGGAAACCGAGGAGGAAGTGGAGACGGAGGAAGTTGATGTCGAGGAACATTTGGTGACTAAAAGAATTCCAGACGACCAACTGGATATGAAAACTAAACTTCACTCTGAACTCTGACCTTTAAACGACACTACTGACTATTTACTGAAAGCATTATTAATAAGCGGTTTTTAAGTTGTATACCAACCTTTCCTTTGTGTGCATTTTTCTTGAGTGCATATTCTACAGGTGTTACCTTGAAGGTTTCTAAAGCGGTTGTTTCGTTTCCTGGAGTCTGTGGTTTTGCATTCACAGTGAAGACGGCTTACTTGAACGCTATATGTCTCTTTTGATATACATCCTCTGTGGTTAACTTCAGCTGCTAGTGGAAACTGTCAAACAGCTTAGTATTTTAAATATATATATCTTTGTAATAATAAACAGGTACTATTTCTTCACATTTATAGTGGTTTTGATTTCATTTGCATCATTTACCATATTTCTTCTGCCAACACCTTCAGCTTTAAAATGTTTTCATTATGCTTCACTTTAGATGTAGCCACATAAAAAATGGATTCATCTGTCAAATAGGCATTACAGAGTTTTTATGAAATAAAATGGAGAACTGCAGCACTTCGCTCGTACTTGACGTCTTAGAATCTACAAAATCCATCTTGAGTATAAAGCTTTGACTGTTCTCTAGGTTGTACGCACATCTGCTTAACAGTATGGGAACTCCTGCCTGACATAAGTAAAGGAAAATAGGCTAAAGGCTTCTAGATGCATCCGCGCTGAACTAATGAGGTGTTTAGTCTGCTTATCAAACTATGTTGTAAAGGTTCCAATAAAAAAGGCTATCGGAAAGATATTTCAAAGTAAAAACTTACATGATGTATCTACTGAAATCATAAACAGATGTTTTAAAGATTTGATGTCGTTCTATCGATTTGCTTTTCTATAGTTCAGAAATTTAAATGTGTCTAAATGTATCTCTAATAGCTGAATCTTAAATCTAAACCTTAAAAATCTGTCATAATCTGGCCTGTTTGCTCTCCTTTAATTAGTCATTCCTTTCACCTGTCGTTTTCCCTCCCTGCCTCAATTATAATTTATTCTTCTCACTTGTTTCCTCTGGGTTATATTCAGTTCAGCCTGAGCATTCAGTGCCAGAGCATTACTTGCCTTTCTGTTAGTCTGTCTATTCAGTTTTTGCCTTGGTTAATGTCCTGGATCCTGGCAGCCAGTGGAAAGAGGGTTTTAGTGTTTGTCTCGTCTCCTGATCGTCCACTGTTCCTCCCCGGCAGAGTCCTCTGGGTTTTTGGCTCTATATGTGGGGAGGATCTCAGTAAGCCTGGCTCCAGGGAGGAGACCAGTTTAAAGTCCTGCATCAAGTTCTGGTTCCACGTCCTGTCTTGGCTACCATCTTCCACTGAGTCTGCTCATCTGCACCTGATCTTTCGGACACTGTCAGACTCTGAACCCGCCTGGGAGCTTGTGGATGCCTGGAAGTCTGGATCCTGCCACCTGTTCTGTTCCTGCCTGATCTGGATCCTGTTCCTGTCTGTACTGGATCCCTGACCAGGATCGGCTTTCAGCATGTCCTCTGGGACTGCAGCACTTGGGGGACATTCTTGGACTGGACTGTTAAACCAGGTAAGTGGCCAACTCAGATAATCATCTTCAGTCAGATGATTGTGGTCACTTACCTGTGTTTCTCCCACAGAGAGTGTCTGAGATTAGGCGGTGGCCCGTCCCCCTCCTGCAGTGTCCGTGAGCCTCAGCTCCACTTTAGTTTTGTTATTTAATAAACGTTTTGAACTTTCCTACTGACTGTCTCTCCTGAATACTGGGTCCATCAGTCCTCGGTTCATGACAAAATCTCCACCTTGGATCTTTTCAAGATATGCTAATTAGCCACATCTAGCTACGGCCACAGCGCATAGACATGCTATTGGAAAGGGGCATTCTTCCCATTCATAATTGCATTCCTATACTTAAAAAAGTTGTTTCCTTTTTTTTTCTCTTTTTTTGCAGTATTTGAAGTTGCACCAGATCAGAGTAGGAGTCTGAAAAATGTGGATCTTTGTCAGCAGTGGATGTTTTGTAAGCATATTTTCTATTGTGGCATTCAGCACAATTACTACTGAAATCTGGTATTTATTTCCTCACTCGTTAGATTTGAGAAACTTTAGAGCCTCATAGATCAATTTTTAGTCATGTTGTGTAAAACCCTGGAGCAAAAGGAAGGTTTACTTTCTTTTCGCCAAGACTGCAGCTGAATAAAATTAAGTAGATTGTATAAACCTTTTTCTTTCAGCGTCTGACACATCTTTGTTCTTGATTGTTTTATATGCCCACAGAAAACTGAGTTCAAAACAGGAGAACTGTAAGAAAAATAGTGTTTTTTGTGTGCAGGGCTATTTCTCTAAGGATTTGGATGTAATTGACTTTAGATTAATATAATTGTCACATTAGCATCTTAATAGAGGTTTTGTTCTGGAAAAAACTGTAAAAGACTATCGATTATAAAGATCATACTGCATAATAGAATTACTTTATATTACCGCCTTTGCAACCGCTTCTGTTTAACTGGGAAATGTGTTGACTGACTTTTGTCGTGGGAAAAAAGTATTCCACTATTCACCCTAGTTAAATAAACGGTGATCGATGGATTTCAGTTTATCTTTGCAAAGAGAGAGTAAATGAGTAAATAGGATTAATTAATATATAATAGAAGAGAAATCAAAATTTTCCGACAACACTTTTTAGGTCAAAGCTCTACAAAAAGCTCTACAAAACATTGAAAAAGGTGTAAAATAATTGGATCAATTCTTACTTTAAAAAACAATTCTGATTATTGTTATCATGGTTTTGAATAAAAACAATGATTTTATTTGTTAAAAAAAAAAATTCAGGGGTTATACTTATCCTTGTTGTTTAAAACCAGTGGCCAAAAACATATTGATTTTTTAGAAGGCAGTCCTGAGGCTTTCATTTATTTTGACCTGGAGGGTATTTCTCAGCGTTCGGTTTAAATTTGACCGCTCAAGTCTTTCAATGTCTAGACTGAAAACTCATGAAAAACTCATATTTTCTTACTTTTGCAGACAACTTCCAGCCTGATTCATCTGTTTGGGTTTTTTCACAAATTAGAACCGGATTAAATCAGGAGTTGCCATCGCTTCAGAGAAAACTCAGCTCGATGTAAAAATGTGTTTTTCTGAAAGGATTTACTGATCTCCTCTTCCTGACAGGAGAGGGCAAACACTGGCTGGAAAATTGGAATTCGTTGCTGATGCTGCATTCTAACATTTTGTTTTCCTTATTTTTATGGCTTAGGATCTAAGATGTGAATCAAACGCACAACAGTGAGGTGTTTGGACGTCCTCTGAGAGGTAACATTTGAGTCATGAAATGACTTTAACAGATATTTTTCAAATATAATAGAGAACAGAAACCATGCAGCAGATTTCCCATTATATATATATTTATGAATAATCTACCCTGTTCAAATACTCAGAAAACATTACTTGCTTTTGTTTAAATCTGCTGACTGACAGTAACTGGATGGTCTACATGAGATGAAAATTTAGGATGTAGTCTTTTTAAAGCCACTGTTTAGGTTTTACTTAGTTTGGTCCACTACAAACTTTGATAGAATAACATCGAATAGGAAACATTTTGAGAAAGTTTTGACTTAAAATTTACTCCAGGTAAAAGGTAAAATGGGAGGACAGATGCTCAAAGCATTAAAAATTCAATAACGGCTGGAAATTGAGTAGAAATTGCAATGTTTACTGTAGTAAAGAACAAGATACTGATAAAAACACAAGTTCATTTCTTCATTGTTTTATTTTGTTAATGTCAATTTTTCACTGAATTTAAAGGTTAAGGAAATGTATTTGATTCCGTTTATTTAGATAGCCCCAATTCACAACACATGTCATCTCAAGGCACTTCAGAGACAATGCAGTCAGATTCGTAAAAAGTCTCTTTCGAGCATGACCAGTTGTTTGCATCAAGTCTTTGACTTCCTCCTAGATGATCCTTCGGTGACGATTTTAGCTTACATTTTGTTATTCGACTCTACTGCAATCCCTCACATAAAGCATGCACGCGGCATCAGTCGAGAGGAAATTCCCTTTTAACAGGAAGAAATTCCAACAGAACAGGCTTAATGTGAGCATCCATCTGCCAAGGCTGACAGGGGTTCAAGGAAACAGGAGCAGACATACAAAAAGAATCAAATATACAAAAAAAATAACTGTAAGGCTCCAGGTTCCTGGGAGACAGACAGTCAGAGGACTGTCTTTATGACAAGAAATAGGAGAGAGAACATAAAGTTATAGGTTGAACTAAACAAATAATGCAGAATTGGAGAATAGATATAGAATGATGAAAAGTGGTCGCTATGTCCTCCAGCAGCCTAAACATATAGCAGCATAAATATAGAAGATAGCTCAGGATATTCTAACTATTCTGGATGAGGTATAAAAAACGCAGTGCAAAGGAGATTTATTTTTACTATTTATGAATATTGGTTATCGGCAATAACGTCAGTACTCATTGACATTGGCGCAGTTACTATAGCGATGTATCCCTTGTCTGTGGGAAAATTCTCAGAATTTAAGAGCTCCAGTTTTTGTCACCAGCAGCATTCTTCCATCACTGTATTGCATTAGATGTGGACTGAGCCTCTGGGCATTTCTAAATCTTACTGCTGACTGTTAGTTCTCTAAGCTACTGCCTGTCACACATTCCTCCTGAACAACACAGACTTTAATATTCACAAGGAAATTACCGTATATATCTTGACCTTTATCAGAACCAAAAAGCAATATTTTAAAAACTGCACTGAGTTTGTACATGTCTGTTTAGTCTGATTAGAACAGAATGTGCAGTGTTACATTAGATTTTTTTATTGTGTGTATTTTAATTTGCTAAGGGACTGCAGATGGGAAATAGCCTCTGCTATATTCTGGTGCAGTGCATAAAATTATTCCATTTTAGCTGTACATTGTCCTTTTTAATTAAATGTTTTATTATTAAAAGTGATAAGCATCCTTTTTTTTTTAAAAACGGCTACTTGCTAATTCGATAATATATTTCTTTTTACTGACAAAGACTTTGACTTTGTCCATTTTTACAATTCCAAAAGTTTTGACCACAATTTATTTTTTTAATGATTAGTTTTTGTTTGATTGAACTGTCTCGTCTTGGCTTTGGTTAGAGGACCCAAATGCAGAGCCAGAGAGGCTGAGGTGATTTCTTGTAGTTTAATGCAAACAATAATAAAAATCCAACTAAAAATGTAACACGGACCAGAACCATGGAGACATCAGGGGAAAACACACACAAGGAGCCAAGGAGAGACGAGGTGATCGGAGAACAGCGACGACAGGACCAGCAACAACAAGGAACCAACAAGGAATGACAGCAGAGGGAGAGTATCTGACTGAGACAAAGGGAGGGCTAACGACAAGGAGCAGGTGTGAGAGGAGACAACGAGGGAGCCAAGGGGAAAGGAACACAGAGGCAACAGAGGAAAACAAAAGAAGAAACCTGAGAACTAACATAAATCTAGAAACTACAACAAAATAGGAATTAAACCAATAAAACTAGAAAACAAGGAGCAAAGTAAAGCACAACAGAACCTAACCATGACATTAACAATATTGAGACAAATTTACCCCCATAGATTTAAAGCTATACAAGGTTTATTAGATTATACTTTTTCATAATAACAGGTGGTTAGAATGTGGTTTACATATTTTAATAATATTTAATAAAAAAAAGTTGATATGACACTGAACTGCCTCTCTCCCTACCCCGTTCAGGACCTAGAAGCTACACCAACATAATAATGCTAATAATTGAACTTTATTGATCTCACATTGGAGAAATTTACTCGCGCGATTTACCATTCCCTTGGGGAGCAGTGGGCCTCCATTTTGTTGCGCCCGGGGAGCATGGTGGGGTTAAGGGTCTTGCTCAGGAACCCAGAGTGCAGGCTGTGGGGATCGAACCTGGTACCTGCAACCTTCTCAGAGCACAAGACTTCCTGCGTCACAGCCTACAGTGCATATAGTACATAGCTATATACTGCATATTATATACAGTATATTGTATGTTTTTACATTGTATATAACTATAGATCCTGTATTCTGTACACAGGATCTATAGTTTATATATTTGTCTGCACCATCAACACCAAGTCAAACTCATTGTAAGGGGAAAGCTTCTTGGCAATAAATTTGATTCTGATATGTACTTATAGAATAGAATAGAAAATCCCTTTATTGGGGAAATTCCACCATTACAGCAGCAAAAAGATTAAAGAAAAAGGTCACACAAATGCGGACCTTAGAAAAGTGTATATATAATTGTTTATCATAAGTTTGTTATATAAGTTTATTATAAGTTGTTTTCTCTGGCAAACCAAAATGTGATTTTAAAAACCCAAGCAGGTCTGCATTGATGCACTTTAAACCAAACAGAGATTTTAAACGCATATTTAAGACCTACAGTGCTCCGTAGCGAGGTGCCACTCTTTATGAATCCCAGCACATTACTAACAGTAAATCCTTCTTGCTGCTTGGTGAGAAAAATCTGGATTTAATTTCCAAACATTCTTCAGAAAAACATTTCATTCCCCAGGAACATGCATGACGGATGTATGAATTTAATTATGTTTCTCATAGTCAGTGTGGTATGAGTCATTTTCCTGACCTTTACATTGAAATAATTGAAAGATGTTTAAACTTTGAGCACGGCAATTGTTTCAGTTGTTTATATAGCAAAACAACCTTTGAATCAAACACAGAACTGAGTCAGTAGACGCTGCGGCACTCGGAGACGTAGCCTGGCTTGATTACGAGGCTGATTTATGCAATCCTATATGCTTTGTGGGATAATAGCATGCAGATGCAAAAGGGAGCTATATAAGAAGAAAAAGATGCTGTGGTGGATGGTTTTGTTAAAAAAAGCTTTCTCTCTCCTGGATTTATTAAATGTTTGTGTGTGACTTTGCTGCAAAAAGGCCAGAGTTGTAGTTCCGATGTAGTAAGTCTGTTTATTTTACCCAAGACCTAATAGTATTAGTCCATTTGATGGCTGTATTTGGTGCATCTGTTTGTGCAACATAGTAAATTATTATAACCTTCCTGCAGCGGGGTTAATGAGATAAATCCTTCAGGGAATATTTCACAAACATGTCCATGTGTGGGAATATATACTCCCTACCTCAGGAGTATCTGACTCTCAGCTATTATTTTATATAAAAAACAAATATCCTACTGGAGGCCGTTTAATCTGGGTTCTCATAAACATAATTGTGTCAAAGATATTCTTGCTAAGCTAATCCTCATTTCCCCATAATGGTGGAGAAGAGTAAATGTTTTTAAGAAGGTAATTCAAAACGTCTCTGATGGATCTGATGAGATTAAGAGTAAAATAGAGGGAAAATTCTGAGATTTATAGAGATTAGTTATAAAACAATAAATTAAGAGTAAAACAGAGGGAAAAATCTGAGATTTATAGAGATTAGTTACAAAAGATTAGATACTTCTATCAAGTAATAGCCACTAAGCAAGGATCAAAGGCTAAAAGCAGAAAAGATTGAAAATAATTCCAGAGAAAAATGTCTTTCAGATCACAGAATACTAAACTCATTTCAATCCGAGTAAGGATGTTTAAAGCTGTGAGGTCCAATAAAAGGCCCCTGAGGATCTGAGAGGATGTCTGCTGCTCAGATGAAGCTATGGTTTGCATGTCTAATGAGGAGAATATGCAGGAAGTTACAAGAAGCTACTTGATCTCACAAACATAGTTGATTACAATTACAGTCAACTTTATATTTTATTTTACCAAAACAGGACATTACAAGTGTTAACTTCTACCCAGTCCTTTTTTGACAATGGTTCTAAAAATGACATATGGGTTATCTTAAAAATGAGCTTGTCTAAGCTAAGTTTTGTTACAAACAGCTGAAACTCTCCATTTCAAAAACCAAAACATGAAGGTGCAAACATTTGCATGTGTCACACTCAGTACATGTGAAAAAATAATATATTTTAGTCCATTTGATAGGAGGGTTGTGCTTTATATGTGTCATGGTTTTGGTTCTGTTGTGCTTTACTTTGCTCCTTGTTTTCTAGTTTTATTGGTTTAATTCCTATTTTGTTGTAATTTCTAGATTTATGTCAGTTTTCATGTTTTTCTGTTGTCCTCTGCCCTCTTGTGTGTGTGTTCCTTTCCCCTTGGCTCCCTCGTTGTCTCCTCACACCTGCTCCTTTTCAGCTCGTTAGCCCTCCCTTTGTCTCTGTCAGCTATTTATGCTCTCCCTCTGCTCTCTCTCTTTGTTGGTTCCTCTGTTGTTGCTGGTCCTGTCTTTGCTGCGGTCATCTCCCCTCGCCTCTCCATGGCTCCTTGTACGTGTTTTCCCTTGATGTCTCCATGGTTCTGGTCTGTTACATTTTTAGTTGGATTTTTTGGACTGCCTTTGATAACCTTTTTCATTAAAACTACAAGTATTCACCTCAGCCTCTTTGCCTCTGCATTTGGGTCCTCCAAACCACAACCAAAACGTGACAATATGTCATATTACGCAAAGGATTGTGGGATTGCTTATAGCACAGTTAGGAAGATCCCCTCCTATGCTAAATGACTATGATAGGAAGCATACTGGCTCCTTTTCCTTCCTTGAAAGCATTTATCATGCTCCATCTCCTTCTTTACCTTATGCCTGTTCTTAGACCTACCCTTATTCATTGTTTCTTCCTTTAAGTCTCATTTACCAGGCTGGAAAAATGATCTAGAAATAAGTAAAAATTTCTTAAATTTACTCCTTTTACCCTTTATCTTAGTAGGTAAATGAGATAGTTTGCCAATGGAATGAGTATTTTTACTCTTAACATAAGATAATTAGATCATATGCACTTGAAATAAGAGAATTAAATTGTTTTATTTTATTTTAAATGTAAATTGTCTTCCATTGGCAAGATGTCTCTTTTACCTCCTCATTCCAAGAACAAATGCACTTATTTTAAGAAAAAATCACATATCTAGATTTCGATTTTTTTCCAGTGCAAGATGTGTCCAGATGTTGACAAGGGTTAACAGAGGCAGCGACAATGCATAATAGTTTATAATGTGCATAATTTCTCTTTCGGAGCAGCTTAAAGCTTTGAAGGTCTCCCTCACTTGCTCTAAACCGAGAAAGCTCTTTGATGTAAAACATCCTCAGCTTCTGGAACTGAAGTTTTGTTATGTTTTTTGAACCTTTTTAGGTTTTCCATGTGTTAAAAAACTGAGGATCTTCACCAGCACCGGATAATTGAAGAAATATCTGCCTTTAATTTGTAGTCAGCTTAACTTTTAGTTTTTAGAATAAACAAAAAAAACTTTGAAGCTGAAAATTGTGTGGAAAAGTCTTGATTTTTTTAATGAGAGATTTTTGGCAACCGGGCAGTTCTAACACATAAAGAAATGTTTGACAACTCTGTATTCTTTATTATTCTCTATTACATTATTATAGTATTCCTTAATGACATAAAGCAGGAAACATTTGGCTGGATTTTAAGTCAGACAATAAGAACGGGCAAATATCTGGATGCTAATTAACATATTCGGTGCTCAGTTTTTGATGTATTATTTTTTATCCTGCAGTTAAGTGATAAGAAGTCTTCCGGCTCCCAGCTCCTTTTCATATCTGATCTTTCTGAATTTATTTGCAAAAAAATATATGAGCATTGGGCAGATTTAAGGCCCCCGGGATCCATGGAGAATGCAACAGCCTATTTTTGTTTCACAGCCTGTCAGAAGATCTGCTGTTATTGTTAAGAGGGGACCAGTCATCCATCTGGTTTTTTTGGCTGGGACATTTTCACCTAACTTATCATAAAGGGAATAAAAACTCAAAATCGCCTGTTTAGGTTTTTATTGACTAAACGCTTATACAAGTGATTCATATGATAAAGAAATCGGCTTTTATAGTAAAAGTGTTGCAGTGGTTATTTAAAACAAACAGGTCATTTTTTAACAAATGTGCTGCTTTCATTTATACCGCCAGCTTCTTTACTTTCAAATTTCACCATTTTGTTCTGAAATTTGCTCCGCATATCCATCTGGAAACCTTCCGTTGAAGTAATTTTGGGAAGGGGCGAAAATACTGGTTAGCTGATTGGCCTATGTTGGTGATAGACGGGCCAAATAAACCAATCAGATCAACGAAGCATATGACGTACTAACAGCCAGGCTACTCTTGCCGAAACCAGTCGGGAGAAGAGCAAAAAACATCTTTTCCTCTGAGAAAAGCCTCCAGAGCAGAGTTTTGCTCTTCTTTCAGTGAAGAAATACTCTGTAATTCTGATAAAACTTGCTCGATAGCCACGCTAACGCTAGTTTCATCGGCTGAAGCCGCCATGTTCTTTAGACTGAACTGTCGCGCTTCTCGTTGCGTCACACCTCAACCCGCCTCAAAGCCAACGCTGATTGGACGTTCGTTTGGTGAACGGCTCCAAATTTTCTTTAAAGGAGAGTCTCCAGACTGATTAGCGAATGAAATCTTGAAAGCTCACAAGATCAGGATGGTCTCACGAGGCTAAAAAAGTGGTGCATGACCATGAAATGAGAAGAAAGTACTGATGGTTTTACTTTTTTTTTTTTCCATTTCAAATTACCCCTGATTCATTCCTCTGATCATCCCATTGCCGAACAAGGCTGTTTCCCTGTTTCCAACTTTTGATTCCTCTGTTGTGTTTTTGGTTTTGGATTGTTTATTTTATCCAATATTTTAAATTTCCTTCTGTCTGAACTATAAAAGTGTCATTTTGCTGCTTTGTTGATGCTCTCCATTTATTAATTAGATGAGCTATTTGTGATTTTGCTGGATTTTGTTGAGGAGAATCAAACTAAAAGCGGCATTCAATCCTCACCACATTTTTCAAACTTTAATTAGTGGAACTTTTTGTTTTGTTTTGTTTCTTTGTATTTCTACTTCATTCTGTAGAAATGAAATAAATAGAGGTTTAGGGTTTTAATGTGACTTGATAATTAAAGAAAAATCTTTGCTTTTCATTTATCCCACTTCTATATTATATTGTGAATTTAATACATATTTTAATCTTTATTATATGTGTAATACATATAAAACAAAATAAAGCTGTTTTTTTGTTACCTGGCAGTTTCACTTCTTACTCCTTTTCAAAAATGTTCACTTATTCGAGATTAAATAGTGATTACATAAATACTTTCTAAAATTAAGATCTTTTAATATGTGAAATGTTTTATTTTACACCATTTATAAAGTTCTTTCCTGTTATCATTTGCAATTTGTAATAATTTTAGTATGGCCTATTTTTGTGAATAATGTTTAACTTTAGTGAAAAACATTGTATACTTTTCTATAATTATCTTGGAAAAATGAAAAAAGGACCATAATTGGACTGTAGATATTCTTCCTGTGATTTATTTGACTCCTGCTAATGTAGAGAACAGTTAGTAAAAAGGGGGAGCAAGCAGTATTTTAAGAGCCATTAATCGTGTGTGCTCCCTTTAATAATCACATTTCAAAAATCAGCCAATATCTCACTTCAACTAAAGGTTAAAAGCTTATTTCCCATATTTGTTCTGTTTAGTACTATTCTACTGTCATTGCTGAATCCAAGCAGCACAGACGATAGGGACACTTTAGATGGGAAACTTCCTGAGTGTCAACATGATGCAGATGATGCATGATGCAAAAAGTGAAAAAGCATAATCTAATAGGCTTTTATCAGGTTTGGCACAGAATTCTGGGAAGCGGAACGGAAGCCCCTCTGCAGAGGACTAAATGTCGGGAAATGTAGAGTTTTTAATAGAAGGACGGGAGCCAGAGAGGGAATGATGCACTGTAATAAAGCGTTGGATAAGTGCTCTATCAAGGGTGCCTTGTTACAGACAGTCTGTGATTTGCAGAAGGTATTGCCAGCCTAGTGATTAGGGGCATAGAGCTTGGAATCCTGAGGTTCTGACTCCCACAGACTCCCACTGATTGCCGCCCGGGCGCCTCATTATGGCAGCCCTCTGCTCCCCAAGGGGATGGGATAAAGTTCAATTACCATTATTATTTTTTTCTATTTATGTTTGCTTTATTTTGTGTAGTGATGCTTGTTGGGAAGATCATTGCGGAGGAAATTAACACCCCAAATAACCCTGAAAACACTGGGAAACATGGTAGTGGCAGCATCATGCTATGGAGATTCTTCAGACAAATTTGGGACAATCCAAAAAGAAAAGCTGGTTGACGACTCAAAGCAGTGGCCATGGGCGGATCTAGACAGGGGTAAAAAGGGCCCAGTGCCCCTGTAAAATTGGCCCCTGTACTGAAGACGTAGACTTAAATCAAATTCTTAGATAATATGTGCTGGAACAGAAATCGCAAATGATTGGTCCTTTGATCTAATTAGTTTTTTTTTTTTTTACTTTCATGATTATTTTTAGGCATTAATTAAAAAATTCAGGTGTTTGACTTTTTGCTTCAGCCATACTGAGACAGGATCACTGTTTTGATCTGTTATATCTGTGTTTTCCAGAGCCCGCAATGGCTCTTCTACTACTATAGCCTCTTTCCCAATGAAAATAGCAGATTAACGCATGTTTTTCAAACACGGGTCGACCCATTAACAATCAGTATTTGGCTCCCTTGCCACAGGAGAAAAAAAAAAATGGGTCTAACCCCTCGCTGGCAAGTTGTGTGGCCTCTGTCCTCAAACTTCTGCGTGTCTGGTGTCACCATCATGCAGGATTAGCTTTGATGATGTCACCAGTGCAACAGAAATCAGGAAAGTAAACAATGGAGAACAACATGTAAGGAAGCCAGGGCGTAGTAAGCGTTCTTTATTGTTTTCTTGTCTTCTCTGTCCGTATCTTTCTCACTAGAGTTGCTCAATGTTTATCGAATGTAAACAGATGTTTCGGCTTGTTAGATCAGATGCGACTGCTGCTGTGTTGATATCCGTACGTTGCATAAAATGGTGTCATATAATTTAGCATGCTGATCAAAGCCGAGGCGAATTTAACGCGGGTCGCTTGCTGAATCATTTGACCCAGGTAGACATGCATCAGTGAACTGTTCCCACTGCCACTAAAAACTGATTGTTCCCAAGTTTAAACAAGTTTTCATCCAGTGGGAAAGGAATTGGTTTATGATAAATAGGGTAGTTTGCTGACAATTGTTCTCTATTTGTGTAATATCATCATGACCAGGCCTTTCCAAACTAAAATAAATCTTTCCAAAATCCTTCACTACAAAATGAGCAATAAAGTATGTTTGATTTATGCTGATATCGTATCAGATCAATATTGATATAATGAAGTCAATATAATATTTGATACTCAAACTGCAACATTGGTGTCGTATCAGAAATAAAAAAATATAACCCTAACCCTATTAAACAACCTTATCTACAGTCGCATATAAAATAATTGTAAGCAATGCCGTCATCTTTGAATCTTCATTGACTCCAGAGGTCTGATTTAGTGAAACGGAGCAATACCGGTTAGTCTGATTGAAGGTTAAATCTTCTTTTGTAAGTCGTAATAAAAAGAAAAGCTCTTCCCCCTCCATCTCCTGGCAGCTACTCAATGCAGCACCTTTCACCACCTGTTGGTTCTGAAAAGAAAAACTCTTTCAGCTGCGTGTTTGTTGGTCAAAGCAGTTAGTGACAGAGTGATCTCCCTGCCCTGGAGATGTTGCTTCATAAAGATCTTATTACACAATCGTTGCCAAACCTAAATCACCTCATGGATTTTGTTCTTGTTGAGGGATGAAAGGAATTTAGAAAGTTTATGAAAAACTTGAACGGGCTCAGAAATGGGAACCAGGAACTTTAAGGATCTTCCTCCATCAGCATCTACACAATGGAGATGGAAGAGCCTTAAGTCCTGGAGAAGGACTATTTATACAACAGAGTCGGTTCCAACTATTAATTTATGGAAGTTAGAAGTTTGCTCTTGGAGGCTCCTGCCTAATGCCAAACCTCTAATTCAATCGTAGCAGCATGTTTTTCTTGGGGATTGAAAAGTGGAACAGACATTTACCCTCACAGAACTACTAAGGCGATCTATAGAGTTTAGTTGTCCACTACGAAGTAGGTTTTTTTCTAGTTATTTGTGGGCCGTGCCTTTAGAGCAGGGGTCAACAGCATATCATTTGGCACCCCATCGGCACCCAATGAGGCCCCTGAGGGCCCATTGGTGCCCACAGCATCTTCTGAAAGCAGCACAACTTGCCAGTGGGCTAAGTTTGAAATGAGTATTTAAGCAATTATAGAGATTTCAAAATGACAATATAAAGAAAATTTAAAAGAAACAATAACTATATGTTTATTATGTATGAAGTTAAGATGAACACTGATCCTTCCTTCCTTCCTTCCTTCCTTCCTTCCTTCCTTCCTTCCTTCCTTCCTTCCTTCCTTCCCAATAAACATATGCTTAGTATGTATAAGGTTAAGGTGAATAGTGATCGATCCTTCCTTCCTTCCTTCCTTCCTTCCTTCCTTCCTTCCCAATAAACATATGCTTATTATGTATGAAGTTAAGGTGAATACTGATCCTTCCTTCCTTCCTTCCTTCCTTCCTTCCCTCCCAAAAAACATATGCTTATTATGTATAAGGTTAAGGTGAATAGTGATCGATCCTTCCTTCCTTCCTTCCTTCCCAATAAACATATGCTTATTATGTATAAGGTTAAGGTGAATAGTGATCGATCCTTCCTTCCTTCCTTCCTTCCCAATAAACATATGCTTATTATGTATAAGGTTAAGGTGAATAGTGATCGATCCTTCCTTCCTTCCTTCCTTCCTTCCTTCCTTCCTTCCTTCCTTCCTTCCTTCCCTCCTTCCTTCCCTCCCAAAAAACATATGCTTATTATGTATAAGGTTAAGGTGAATAGTGATCGATCCTTCCTTCCTTCCTTCCCTCCCAAAAAACATATGCTTATTATGTATAAGGTTAAGGTGAATACTGATCCTTCCTTCCTTCCTTCCTTCCTTCCTTCCCTCCCAAAAAACATATGCTTATTATGTATAAGGTTAAGGTGAATAGTGATCGATCCTTCCTTCCTTCCTTCCCTCCCAAAAAACATATGCTTATTATGTATAAGGTTAAGGTGAATAGTGATCGATCCTTCCTTCCTTCCTTCCTTCCCAATAAACATATGCTTATTATGTATAAGGTTAAGGTGAATAGTGATCGATCCTTCCTTCCTTCCTTCCTTCCTTCCTTCCTTCCTTCCTTCCTTCCTTCCCTCCTTCCTTCCTTCCCAATAAACATATGCTTATTATGTATAAGGTTAAGGTGAATAGTGATCCTTCCTTCCTTCCTTCCTTCCTTCCCAATAAACATGTGTTTATGTTTTAGTATTATTGTGCATGAAGTTAAGGTGAACGCTGATCCCTCCAGTTCATAGGTGATTATCGTTAGCCCTTCATTTAACTCAGTACCTATGAAGTAGCCCTCGGCCTTAAAAAGGTGGGTGACCCCTGCTTTAGAGTATGTGATGCCTACAGTAAAGGACATTAGCAGGACACCCAGGGAATACCTACACCTTACTGGGGGGTAGAGAGAATTTCCTGTCTTACCAGGTTGGATGACTCATTCAGAGAAAACATTTGTGCTGATTT
The DNA here is from genome assembly GCA_030533445.1 of Cyprinodon diabolis. Lineage (NCBI taxonomy): Eukaryota > Metazoa > Chordata > Actinopteri > Cyprinodontiformes > Cyprinodontidae > Cyprinodon > Cyprinodon diabolis. Next base: position 15,402,689 of record CM060085.1, read on the forward strand.
CTTTAGCTTGAGCATATAAATGATATAAATAATTACTACGACAGACAGTTCAGTGTTAATACAATACAATTTGCACATGGCCTGGCCAGTATATATAGAGCTTTTTCATGTTAGAAGACTTGACCAAACCATGTTAAAGTCAATGTGGATGAATTGTCTTGTCCAAGGACACAATGACTTGAAAACCAGAGGTGGAGTTTGAACCGATGACCTTTTGTTTGCAGGGCAAAAACCTGCATCCAATATTCAACCTGGCGTCTTTTCATGCTTTTAAAGTAATTCTACTTCCTGGTCTTTTGGGGGGTTTGCCTCCACCAGTTTTGTTCATGCAGAGACTAAAATAGCTCCTGCTGTGAGCATCATATATCAAGTCTCCTTATTGATTCTCAGTGTGGAATTTGGGTCATTTGAGCTCTCAGTGTTCCTCTATGATCATTGTCCTGTTTAAAAGTGAACCCCAATGGTTTTCCTCTAGATATTATCCATACAGACCAGATCTGCATCATTCATAGCTTTTCCGATCTACAAATTTTTTCATCTAAGCTGTGGATCCATGCAGCTCCACTAGATACTATGTTCCTCTTGGCTGCAGATCAATGCTTGCTTCCACCCCTTGTCCGATGGAAAATAAGGTAGATGCATTTGACAGAGGTCTGTCAGAGGGTGAAAGCTTTGGATATTGTTTTATAACCCAACTTTTCTTTAAAATCTAAACTATTTTATTTATGTAACATTATCAGACTCCCATAGCCAATTCTAGCTCATCAGCAGCCTGAGGAAAAAAGAGAAACCAAAATAGAGCTGAGAAATATAGAGAAAAAAGCTTCAGATGATCAGATATGGGAGAAACAGGGGAGGAGGAAAATTTAAGATGTTTTACCCTCCAAGGCTGCAGGGCAAGATGAGGCCAGCCTCAGAATGTCTTGGAAAGCAAACATGAATTCTAATGTTCATCAGTTAAAGTAGTAATAAAACACATTTACCACATTCCCATAACTAAAAGCTCTGCAGAGACTCCATTTAAGGTCCATTTAAGTAATGGAGTAATTGACTTTAAAAACCCAGCGGAGGGGCTGTGTCTGAGCTGGTGGTCAAACAGTAACGAAACACAAACTAGTATGGGTTCAGCTGCTGGTCAGCTGTTGGAAACTATTCAAACGCTGCTTTATAAAAGATCAGAAGACTTATTCGAATCATTTGAGGCATGGTGAGATAATCGTAGATTATGTTCATGACTCTGCGACGGACTGGCGACCTGTCCAGGGTGTACCCCGCCTCTCGCTCGTAGACAGCTGGAGATAGACACCAGCGCCCCTCACGACCCCGCTTGGGATAAAGCGTGTCGGAAAATGGACGGATGGATGGATGTTCATGACCTATAATCTTTGATCTGAAAGAAAAATCCCAGTTTACTAAATGGAAACAAAAAATACTCCCTCCTATTAAGTTATAATCACAGTGTGGGTTTCAACACCACATTAATTATTTTAATTAGATGATTTTAACTATTAACAGGGTGAAAAATATGCAGCACCTTGCCAACAACATTCTTTCAGATCATTATCAACTTTCTGACCAAATAAAAGGTTGAATAGATTTATAATTATTTATTTTTGCAAACTTATGTAGATTTAATTCGGTTTTCTGACACAATCTGAAGCATAATGCACAAATGTTCAGAAAGTTGAATAGATAAAGTCTTTTTGTTAGAATAATTTGCTGCGATACAGCCTGAATTAGACTTTAAGTCTGGATTTGACTTGACCCCTCTAACACATCCAGGTTTGACATTACTGTCCTGTTGAAACATGAACGCGGGGCTTGCAACAAGAAGGTTCTGGGTTCGATTCCCGGCACGGGGGTCTTTCTGCGTGGAGTTTACATGTTCTCCCTGAGCATGAGTGGGTTCTCTCTGGGAACTCCAGCTTCCTCCCACAGTCCAAAAACATGACTGTTAGATTAATTGGCTTCTCTAAATTCTCCTTAGGTGTGAGTGTGAATGTTTGTTTGTCCTATTTGTCTCTGTGTTGCCCTGCAATGGACTGGCGACCTCTCCAGGGTGTATTCTGCTCCTCGCCCGTAGACTGGAGATAGGCACCACCACCACTCGCGACCCCACGTGGGATTAAGCGTGTCAGAAACTGGATAGATAGATAAAACATGAGCTTTTTAACCACAGCCTCAAATCTTTTGTCATTTTGAAGAACAAACATTCCCACAGCATGACACTGCCACTACCATCTTTATTAACCCTTTAATGGTTTCTCTTCCTGGATTGCACTGCAAAAATGATCCAAAAATTAGTAAAAATGTCTTAAATCAAGTGTGTTTACCCTTAATTTGAGCTGGTAAATAAGATGATTTGCCAATGGAATGAGTATTTTTGCTCTTGAAATAAGATCATTAGATATGACGCAATTGAAATAAGACAACACAATTGTTTTTCTTATTTAAAATTTAAACTAACTTGTTCCATTGGCAAAGTGTCTCGCTTACCTGCTTAATTTAAGAAAAGTGCACTAATTTTAAGAAAAAATGACTTATTAAGATTAGAATTTTTTGCAGTGTGCCCAGAAAGTTTAAGCCCGTTACATCAGCAGGCTTGCTGTGTCTGCTGCACAAATCAAAGTGAAAACATGGCTTCCTTGTGTTTTATATTTGCCACTCTTCCATGAAAACAGATTTTTGGAAGTTTATGACCAAAAGTTGTTCCTTAAACATCCATAGCCCCTACATGAGTTATGGATCTCCATCCAGAGTTGCCTGCTGGAGGGATCCTGCTTCTAATAATCACTTGTTAAAAGGTTTCTTAGTAAAAACAAACAATATTAGTCAGTTGGGTTTGGGAAAGGATTGCTTTGAATCAGAGCACTTATCAAGCTCTGATTCAAAGCATGTTAAACGTTTAAAGCAAGAGCTTTAATGATCCACAAAGTACTATAATTGGAATTCATTGTGAACCCTTCTTTTTTCCTCCTAACTCTTTCTTAATAGTCCTGTAAGGCAATGATTCCCAACCAGGGTGTACTTGTCCATGAGTGCATTGCAAAGGGTACATGAAATATTTGATTTCTTAGGTAGTAAAATAAAATAGGGCTGGGATCTGTTTTGCTTTGTGTAGACCCAATTGAAAATTTAAACAAGCTTTATCAACCGAAAAGTATTTTTTTTTTCTCCCAGCTGTGACTCTCATCCAAACCCATCAGAGGAACAGATTGAATGTAAAGAACAGCCTGGGATCAACTGTTTTTCACACTGAGCTAAAACAGCTCATCAAAGCAGCTCAGGTGTTTTGATGAAAATAAAATAAAACTAAATAAGTCAGTCTGACTATAACTTTCTTTCTGCATTTTGTTCCCAATTCATTAAGTTTAAATGTATTTATAAGCAAGTTATTCAGAGGAGCTCCAGATTTATAAATACATAATATAGTATGATTTTGTTTTGTATTTATTTTGATTCCTTACTAACTAGAAATTTATGTTGTCTTTTTATATTTGAGATGGAACCAATGAAAAGCCTAAGAATTAAATTCTCAAATTAAAAGATAAAGTCAAATAGTTTTTATATTATAACCAGTTATTGTACGTTCCACTTTTGGACAATCATCAATACTTTTTACTGAGAAGGGTTACACTGGTCAAAAAGGTTTAGGAAACACTCCTTTAGTGCAACTCTTTCACAAAAATCCTTTATTTCCTTTAAGGTAAGCCGTTGCATCAACTGGAATAATTGAAATGTGCTTGTGTAAAGGTGAAGGGTCACAGAGGTTCCAAACAGAGGTTTTCTCCAATTTGGACTTTTTTTTTGGCTTGCTTTCATTGTTTAGGGTCCCATCTTTGGCCCATTAGGGGTTTGGATGAAACTCTATCCTCCTTTTATTACCTCTTGTCTAAGATTTCTGTGGTTTCAGTATTAAAACTAGAAAGGGCAGCAGATTAGGATCTGGTTTACAAAAAGTTATCCAAATAGAGCAAAGATTAGAAAGCACATGTTTTTATTAAAAACTAATTGGGAAAAGGGGAGGAGGAAAACCAGAATGTTGAAGATCAGAGGTCAGCATTCCTGTGGGTCCTCAGGGGACTGGGAAAAACTGCAGACTGAGAAGGAGGCGTCGTGAAAACATGGTTTTCAAACACAAAGAGAAGCAGGCAGCTCGGGTAGAGGTCAGGGCGTACAGATGTCCAAGCTGCTTGGACTACAGTCAGGGATTAAGAACACTAGGAAGCTGTTTTGTTTGGTTTTATCAGACTTCAGTGATGACCTTACACATAGAATACTTGTTCTAGATATTAACTAATATAATTGATTACATTTTAGTTTTCTAATTCAATCTATGGTAGCAGGGAGCTGAGCATAGAGTGTCTGTCTAGAAGTTCTTGATCAAAGGGGTTCTTGGGTGTCATTTTATTTGTCCTCCTTTTATAAATAACTCCTCCATCTCTCAGGTTCCTTACTGATATTCTCACCCATCCAGTCTTGTACAGACCTGCCATTTTGTCCCAGAAGCAAAGGTCACATGCAGGGCTTTAGAAACTTCTGTCTAGGTCAGCAGTCTGTAACCTTTATAATCCAAAGAGCCATTTTTGACCTCATTCCAGCTAATAAAACTTCTTTAGAGCATCAAACATTGCATGGCCCTTTTAAAAAAAAAAAAAGAAAAATATCAATTATGTCTAATATATATCGAGCAATGGAGATGTCTCCTTTTTTTAAATAAACACTTTGTAAATAAAAATGTTAGATTTTAGGACAAAGGAATAGAAATGTGTGAAAACAGAATAAATGCATTTTTAATGGGTAGCTGAAATTTTGAATAGAATATAATAGCAAATCCCTTTATTGTCCCATAATGGGGAAATTGTGGTGTTTCAGCAGCAAAAGGTTATAGCAGAATGGGTCACACAATGTGGACCTTAGAAAAATGTATAAAAATAACAGAATAAGAAAATAAACAAACAAAGCACTGTACCGTACAGCGTTTTTAACAATATCAATAATGTGCATCTAGAGAATAATTAACCAATAAACAGCTTTGGACTTTTTTACAGTAATGGATATGTGAAAAATTTGTGGAAAATTATGCTAAAAAAACATTTTCCCTACCTAAAAAGATCAAAACTATATATATCTGTTATGCTTAAAGTAAATTTATTTCGGAAATTTATTGGAATTAGTACACAGTCCAAATGTTAATCCCAGCATTTGTTAGTACGGCTATATTTGAGAACATTTTCTGGGTCTTTATTATTTTTAGCCAAAGTGATGGAGAGCCATTATGCAGTGTCTAAAGGACAAACCCCTGTTCTAGGAGTAACTGGGGGTCAGGAGAGTCTTTATAGTTATAGTCCCTAGGCAAAGCAAGGCAAGGCAAATATATTTGTATAGCGTAATTCAGTACAAAGACAATGCAAAGTGCTTTACATGATTAAAATATAGGAAAATAAAACAGAATCAAAGCAAGTAGAAAAAAATAAATAAAATAAAATATAAAATGCAGAAACAAAAAAGAACATTAAAAACAGTTGGACTAAAGAAAATAAAAAAGTTGAACTAATTATGTTTCAGTTGAACTGTTTAACTAGAACAGTCGAACCCTCCTGTGTGCCAATGTGCTTAAGTTCCCCAAACCAGATCTATGTAGTAACTGTGTTTGAAGGTTTAATTTATCTCCACATTTAACTTTGTGCTTGATAAAGTTTGATAAATGGGTTACTTTAGAGCACCAAATGTTCCAGTTAAAGGATTGCTCTGCTCCGAACCAAAGTCATTTTATTATTTCAGGTATTTACTGTATATTTACTAAAAAGCTAATTGCCCCAATCCAAAGTAAACTCAGATTGACAAGCTGATGTATTGGTGAAAACAAATGTGTTTAAGCAAGAATGATGGCTGTGTATACTGGTTGTCATCAGGTTAAAAAAGTAGTGTGTGTGTCATCGTTTCAGAGTTAAAACAGGCTTAAGGTACTGGCCAATGTTACCGCATCTATGAGGTTCACAGAAGATAAGCTTTAACTAAACATGTACTGGTCAGAATTTCTTGAACCAGAAACCATGCTGAGTGCAATAACATAGCACTATATCTTTATGATTATTGTTGTTGAAAAACTTCAATCACTACTGCTTCTACTCTCATTCTTTTTCAGTTCTAACCCACTTGCAAGATAATCTCAGGAGACTAGGGTAAAAGTTTAACAAGAAGATGTAGGAGCTGTGATTTTTTTATTGGTAGACATTTCTGGGAAATCAGGACAGGATGAACAGGAGATGAGATTCAGGGCTGCGTTACCGATTGTTGGAATGGATATTGAAGCAATATTTGAGTTTTTAGATTAAAGTTAAAGGAGATGAAGCCAGTCATGAATAGGTCAGATCTGGGGTCTTGGTTTGAGTGTTTTTTGAGAGCAAAGGATACAGGAGGTGATTGTTGGATACGCTGGCTCAGATTGACCAGTATTTGAGATTTTAAATGAGTTATTTTGCTGAAGAAACCTGGGAGTAATTTTTCCAGGAAGGAAGTAGAAAGATTTCTTAAAAGAGCAAAGCAAAAACTACGAGAGGAAAAAGTTTTTTTTGCAAGGAAGTTCTCAGAGGGAACAACAATAGATAACAGTCAGGCATTGAATGACTGGCAGCCAGCTCTTCTTATGCAAACGATGCATTCATTCTGGAGCTGTCAAATCCAGGAAATCAGTTTGCAATTAAAGGTAATGTGGAGATTTTCGCAAATTTTTAAAAAGACTCGTCCTCTCCACTTTAAAAAAAATGTGTGTGCAAGAGCGTGCACGAGCCAATTTATCCTCGTGCACGCTCTATTTAAAAGTTGCTGTTCTCATAGCTCATACAAGCTTTCTGTGTCTGAACGTCCACCCTAACCCCTAAATCCCCCAATCACTATATAGAGCAGGGACTATATAGTGGACTTTATAGCAAACTCAGTTAACTGACCGTTCGGACAGATGATTACTATGTTTTACTCCGTTGGTCACGTACATCCTCCTTCACTGTGCGCTGCATGCCCCATCTCTGTTATTAGTCGCCATAGGCTGTTGGGTAGCGACAGCCTATGGCGACAGTGGGCTGCTGTGACAGCAAATCTCATAATGCTTTGCGAGGAGACCTTTCCGCACAAAGCATTCTGGGATATATCTTCCTCTTCAGAGGCCTTTTTTTTTCTTCTCATACACTTCGTGGACAATTTTTCTCTTACGACAATCGTCCATTTTCAAAGAACCGCGTCTGTCTAAAACCGTAGCTCACCACAAATATACACCTGAAAGTGCGCATGTGCAGAAAAATATAGCTAACGAGACGATCACACAGGACGGCCTTACGTAAACATATCACCAGATTGATTGACAATTAGGAGGACCACTTATTGAGTTGATCCACCGGTACATAAAGAAGAACCTTCTCATGAGCAGTCAGTCTATCAAAATCACTCCAAGAGTTCAACAACAAACTCATCCAACTCAAAACATCTAATATAAAATCAACTCAGAATTTTAGGCAGAAAAGAGGTGATGGTGGTAGTGTTGGGGTGAGGGAAGTGATTTTTGGACTGCTCAAAATATACAAAGTGAAAAATTCTAGTGGCCTAGTCAAAGTTCAGACTTTCATTTAACATATATGCTGTTGTATGACAATGTAAATGCTGTTTATGTTTTACAGCCTTCCCATGTGGCTGAATGAAAGCAATAAAACTGAAAATTTCAGACATGGACATTGGAAGCCAATAAAAGAACCCAGGGACAAATGTAGACAAACTGGGGGCTTGAAATGTAGAGAAAACAGGTGCAGACTGTGGGCTAAATGAGAAGACAAAGGTAAACAGGATATATGCAGGTAGAGGGAGGGAGATCAAATGTGGCAGACAAGGAAAAAAACTAACAGAACGTATCTACATCCACAGACTAAATAAATGGATAAGTAAACAGTGGAATAAACTAAAATGGCAACACTAAGAATTAAACAGCTCAGCATCAAATGAATCCATTCATACATTTTGCATAATGTTTTTAAAGCCTTTATTGATTCTAACCAACAATTACAGTTTTTAGCCTAAAAATGCTGCCATAAAACAGACCGGAACAGTAAACAAGCTTCAGGGTTTTGTTTTAATGAACTGAACTGGATTTGGTTGGAACCACTGGCTGTATTGTATAAGTATGGATTCCCACAACTGTAGGCACAAGCAGAGCTCCCTGCCTTTGTTAGATCCTTGTCGTATAAAGGTCTGTTTATACAGACAAACCTCGTTTCAGCATGCAATCCCAGTAACATATTAATGTGCAGGAGAGAGGCCATTATGTTAAACTGTGTGCATGTTGGGGTGTGTTTAGGTCATGCTTGATTTCACGCAGAAATGTCCAGCCTTATATGAACCTGCTGTAAAACAAAAAACATCCTCCTCTTTGTGCCTCGCTCTATGCCTCCACATGTCCTCTCAGGTAAACATCCTCCCATGTCTCTGTCCTGCAGGAATGTCCCACTGTGTTAATGTTCTAGATCAGAATGGGAGAAGGTCTGCTGACCCTGATAAGAGCACCAGCCCACCTCACGTTGTGTAGCATTTTAGTTGCTGTCTGATTTTTTTTCTGTATATAGAGTGTATGTAGGTCTTTTACTGCTGGAAGTTAATGGTTTTAGCTCCATGGTGAACAAATGTTCTTGTCAGGTTGCAGGGCTGGAGACAAAAGCAATGGACTGATTTATGTTTCTGACTGTTCCAGTACTTCTTTCTGCTCAGTAATGTGCGTAACTGATGAGATTATTCAATCAAAATCAGCCAGAACCATGTTATTGCAAGGTTTACTCACTCAATCAGTGTTTTAAAGGCTTGAATATTTTTTTAGGATTACTGTGAATAACGTAGCTCTTTGCCAAAATGGTTTTCACCTGCAGAACATTTCTGTTGAACTTCTCAATCTGTACAAGAATATTTAAGTGGGACACACACCCTTTACTGTTAAACCCTTAAATCCAGTGTAACACAACCAGAAGTCCCCTAAGTTTTTGAGTCTCAGTCTTAAAAGAGCTGTTTTGTAAAAGCTCCAGAGGTTCACCCAAAAAGCTGCTCAATCCATCTCCTGGCCTAGCAAAAAAAAAAATGGTAAGAACTGCAAACCTGCAGGTATCTCTGCAGCTGCATTTATCTGCAGTAGAGCTGTGCAGTGTACCGGAATCTTTCCATCGTTGCAGTATGTGCTTTTGTGATGAAACCAGGATAAAAGCAAACCGATTTACAACTCTTAACAAATCTATATTTTTTTGTACACTCCAATTGAAGAATTGACTTCTCATAATCTTGAGGATTTGCAATAAAAGTTTTAAACTTTTTTTTCAAGTCCTATAATCAAATTAGACACATTTTCCATACAAAACCAGGACCAGTGTTAGCGAGCAAGGTAGTTGATGAAAAAAAGATGCAAGAAGTCAATTTTAAACAATTTCATAACAGATGTTAAAGATGTTTCCCGGCATGCATGCAGAATTATATGTGCAGCGGAAAAAAATAAATAAATTAAAAAAGCTACAAATCACCTTGAACACACCATCTCCACAATGAAACATGATGGTAGCAGCCTGGGAGTGGAGGGGAGCAGATCAAAGCATTTATTTTGGTGCAAGGGTTATTGCGTTACATCCAAAATAAAATACTGCTGCTATGGACTTTTAATCAACCAACCACACACAGTTAGTTCCAAAGATTAGTTTCTTTCTTTGTTATTTTCTTGTTTGGTGAAGATCCTATCGGACCCCATGGATTGGATGGAATGAACAACATCGTTAAAGCTGAGTAATTGCACCGGTCTTATCTGTCGCTGGGTGCTTTTTCTAGGTAACTGGTTTTTAGACACTAAGAGAAAGTCATTTGTTTTGCTGCAAAGGAAGGAAGCAAAACTATGAGTAACATTCCCAGGAAATTTAATGCAATATATTTTTTTTCTATGGCTTTTCTTTGTTTATGTCTTTGTTATAAGCTTGCATACAGCAGTCAATGCAGAAGTTGCAACAATAACTTAAAACTGCAGGTTTGTTTGGTTTATATTTGCCTAAAAAAATAAACCAGTTTGCTGGATGTTTATACTGAAGGAGCGAAGTGTGGAGGAAGAAGGAATCTGACCAGAGGAAGGCAGGTCACCAGGATACCATGAAGGGCATGAGCTTTTTTACAATTTTATTCAGCAGTATTTATAATTCAGTATGTCATATCTACATTTTGTTTCCATTAAAGTAGTACACTTTTAGCTTATTTATAAAGCACTTTTGACTGAACTGCTATTTACTAATACATTGCATCCTGGGGTACAAAGGGAACATGACAGAGACCTATTTTTTCAAGATGCTTTTAAAACAAGAGAATAACAATAATAAAAATATAACAGTTAAAGCTTTTTAAGGATCTATATTTATAAGCAAAATAATAAAGGGTAACAGTATCCCCAAACAGTGTTAACTGCCAGGTATGTGCAACTTAATAGTGAAACATTCATCAATTATTCCACATCTGTTTCCAAGTTTGCAGCAACAATTAAAGTTAATTTACGGTGTTAAACTACAAAATAAACCTCTGCTGATTTACATATAAACAGGACTCAGTCAAGGTATCAAGAGGTGAAGGAAACATAATCAGGGAGGTGACAGCAACATTGAAGGAGCTGCAGGAATTTCCACTTCAGGCTGGGTTTTACATCTGTATCCTCCAGATGTCTGGATAACAACAGAGAAGGGCTGCAGAAAAAAAATCTGTTTCTTCCCTCGAATAATGTAAATATTATGGAATCAGGTTATGGTCTGATTAAAGTTTTACATTTGCCAAATGAATGTCATAACAGTAATACAATGTTGTAGTGGCAGTTCTGTGTTCTGGGGTATTTTTCTTTGATGGAATTTATGCTTTTATTAATAAGTCACATTACTTAAGAGTATTTGAAAAGATTCCTGTACATCTTTGACTCATTTGTGCTGAGAAAACAAAGTGATCTGTGGTGTTACTCTGTTGTTACTCAGGTTTCCCGAAACAGTGAACGCACCATCTGGAAAGACGCAGTTGCTATCTGATTGGGCTCATTAGCGCCACCTGTGGATTTTGGGAGTATCTACAGAGGGGGAGAAGGTTGAGAGAAATGCCGAGGGGACATAAACTGAAAACTACCTCACAACTCGAAACAGCTCGACCTGAATACCTCAAATTGGTAAGGACACTTAATCCTCTGTGGAAATGAGTCAATGGTCGCCATAATAAGTGCTATCCGAATAGTGTTTATCCATTAGGGAGCTAGGATATGGCGCCAAATCAGCATAGGGAGCTCCTGACTGCCACTGTTTCTACAAAAACTACAAAAGAAATAAAAAGCCTCATATTTAAATTTGGTTTGGAAAAAAAAGGTCATCATATAATATAAATTGACTGGGTTAAAAGTTTCAAAGATGGAATAAAAGCTAGATTTTGATGCTATTAATTGCTTGTTAAAGCTGCGACCTCTATATTTAAATTAGGATGTAATTTTGAGATTTTCAGATTATCTTTAAAACTTTTCACAAGCAGGCTCTTTCTTTTTCTTGAAAAATATTTATAAACATAATTGTAGTCTAAGTAAAGTCCCATTATGAAACAACAGGGTAAATCTAAGAGATGAAAATCATTATTTAAGAAAGAATGGATGGAAAATAAAATATGGTCTATTTCTTTGTTAAATATCAAAGGAGAAAACTTAAATTAAAAGGAATTTAGCAAGAAATGTAGTTTATTTTTGTTGCTTGAGCGTTACCAAAATGCTATCAACAATATTCCAACTGCTATTTAAGGTTAAAAATGTAAAAAAAAAAAAAAGATATAGAAAGCAAATTCCTGAAATTTCCATTTTTTACAAAACATCTGTTCTTTGAAGTTTAGGCTGCGCTAATCTTATGGAAGGAAATTGGTGGGGTGTCAAAGTCTTAAAAATAAAATAAAACATAAAATATGGCTAGAGTATTAATGGACAAAAAAAAAAAAAACTTTAAAGAATGTTCTAAATTTCACATTCGCAAATGTTTGAAAAAATGAACCAATTTTTGAATGCCGTTGAAATTTTTTATTTTTTAAAATCTCTTAATGTTAATACATACGACGGAGTATTAGGGCCACACATGAAGAGAAAAAATATTTTTGCCATGACGAGATTAAACTCGACATGTCGACTTTAAAGTCAACATGTCGACATTAAACTCAACATTTCGAGAATAAAGTTGAAATGTCATGTTGAGTTTAATCTCGACGTGTCGACTTTAAACTCGCCATTTCGAGAATAAAGTTGAAATGTCATGTTGAGTTTAATCTCGACGTGTCGACAATAAAGTTGAAATTAGTTCAAGAGAGCCAACCGCTGCACAGGATACATGCACATAATCCAGAATCAGACATGCCTTGTGTAGATGATTTGGTCAAATTGTACTTTCTGTGATGATTATACAGTTATACAGTTGCAGCACGTCAAAGACTACCTTCACTTTTAAAACGCAGACTGCAGTTGTGGAGCGCGGTTGCTCTATTCTCCAAACTTTGGAATGGCGAGATTAAAGTCGCCACGATATATCAACTTTATTCTCGAAATGGCGAGTTTAAAGTCGACACGTCGAGATTAAACTCAACAAGACATTTCAACTTTATTCTCGAAATGTTGAGTTTAATGTCGACGTGTCGACTTTAAACTCGCCCTGTCGACTTTAATCTCGTCATGGCAAAAATATTTTTTCTCTTCATGTGTGGCCCTAATACTCCGTCGTAAATACAGCCCCAGCAATTAATATCAGAGTATAGATTATTTCACACATCTTGTAAATCTGTTTTCTGTTTTTTATATTCTTGGTTTATAGTCTTTTGAGATATATTACAATCATTTTGTACCACTACCTTTGTTACAATATAATTTGCAAAACCTTTATTTTTTTTTGTGCTTATTTTTCCTTTTTGGTATATTGTGTTAGGGAGGCATAACATTTTCTGTCTGTCAATATGCTGTTATTGTTTTTTTTTGTTTTTTCTCTCTAAATAAAAAGTCTGTAGTGCTTCTGTCATGGTTTTGGTTCTGTTAAATTTTATCTCTGAGTTTTCGTTTGTCTTATTTCCGTTTTTTGTTCCAGTTATTTTTGATTGTATTTGAGTTCTTAGATATTTCTTGTTTGCCCTCTTGTGTCAGTCTCCTTTTCCCTATAGCTCCCTTCTTGCCTCTGTTCACACCTGCTCCCAATCTGCTAATTAACCTGGTCTTTGTTTCTCTCTCCCATTATACTCTCCTGTTCAGTCACTCTTTGCTGGTTTGTCATCATTTGGATTTTTTCTTTCAATTACTGTTTTTGTAGTGATAGTGAGATTAAACTTCATGAGGCATTGAACCGTTTTGCCAAATTGCTTCAATGATCCCCACAGTTCATGAGGCTCCATGTGAACATGTCACCACCTACTGGTGGAGTGCAGAACTACAGTTTGTAATATAATTGTGATTTTTTTTTTTTTTTTGTTGCAATATTGTTTTTCTTGTTCATTTGAAATTGTAATGTTTGGTCTGTATAAGAAAATCTTTAACAAGTTTTTTTTGTGTGTAAAATATCTTAGAAGAGAACAATAATTTCACACTTTTTTTTTGCCATTTTAGTGAAATAAGCTCAAGCAGACAGTTAGTGTTTGTGCAAATTGGGCAATGATGAGAAAATGAAAGGTGTTAGTAATTTTTATTTAAAAATAATAGTTTTTCCACAGTTTGTGGTTTTAATCGGGTTGGAAGTTATGTGTTCAACAAATCTTTTGGTTAAACCCACCAATCTATTTTTTTGGGGGGTTTTACCAATCTTTACACTAGGGCAACGAATGCATATTAGTCACATGACCCAAAATACTACTTGTGTTTGATCAAAATCTCTTACAGCTGATGCCACTAAGTAGATGACATATCTTTACAAAGCAATCCTACTTAGAATACATTACATCTATGATCAGTGACTTGCTCAGATTTTGATCATTACATTGTTTAATCCAACCAAACTAGTTTTAACCAACCAGATTCGTTGGAAAAAACACCAAATCTATCCAACTCTCCTACAAACTCCCACATCTTGGCCGAATACTGAGGCTGTGTTAAATGCCTGCAAAAGTTCCGGGCCAGCTGAACCACTTCCCGAAGCGTTCACGTGGTATGGCAGGTAGCGAGCCTTCATACGTCATCTATTTTGGCTCCTCACCCAAATGATGCAAGTCTCGATACTCGATGCGCACCTCGAAGCCTTGGCTTATCTCATAACATCTGGAGCTGCTAGGAGCTATACGGTTGCCCACAATCCTATGGGTGCAGGACCTCACTTTCATATTTTTCGGAGGTTTATAATGTAGAGCTTCAGCTGTTTGAAACAGTTTTGTGACTTTTGTATTTTGTAGTTATTTTCTTGAGTGCTGTATTCCCAATTTAACCAGAGTTATTCATGTGTGTCTCTAGCATAATGACAACCATAAGGCTGAAAGCTGTCTGGATTCCAGAAGTCTGGAGCTCCTTTCCTACCCTGGATAATGTTCTTACTGATGACCTCACCAAAGGTGAAGCAACAGGAGGTAGAAGATGGGTCCAGTGGAGGTTAAACAGCTGACAATCAACACTCAGAGGAAATCTAGGTTATTAATCTTACCTTATCTTTCTGATGTTCTCTATGGAATCTAGTTTCCAGTCTGTTATTTCTCCCTTTATACATCTATTTAATTTTAATGCTCCGTCTTCTCTTCTAGCTACACAGAAACCTGGCCCTTAATGGAGGAGAGTGCACTCTAGTTGGACCAATTCTGCCCATAGGATGACAACAGCTGTAACACATCAGCCGCCTTGGTTCCATTTCCTGCACCTGTTGAACACCACAGTAAGACACACTGATGCCACCAATATTCTCCAGTGTGATTTTTGAAAACCTGAAAATATGTCATATACTGCTTTGATTGGGCCTATTTCACAAAACAAAGATTAAGTCTGGATTTCTGGATATCCTGGCTTAATGAAGCCTCAAGTTTTATGAAAGCATTAAAACATCAGTTTCCATGGTGATTTATTTTGTTCAGCTACCCCGTTCCCTACCAGGCTAACAACAAGCATGCTCGAGCCTGGTCCCTAATCTGTTTAGTGATTCTGTTACCTCATCTGCATGTTTTTTATTATTATTTTTTTTATCAGCCTGCAGACATGCTGCTTTTCACCCTAATTGTGATACAAACTGTAAAGCTATAACCTATAAGACAAAATCCAAAACGAGTTGCTTCTCATTTCTAACAGACATGGTTGTTCTCAGCAATACCCGGAATGATGCTCTGGTTTGGCATAAGATTTGAAAACAACCTAAATCTGAGTTGTTGATCTCTGGCTTGATTTGGCAGCAATGTCAGTTCATATGCTAGTTTATACGATGAAGTTCCAGCCATCCGGTCCCAGTGGTACTTCCATATGTCCACGTCACAACCACATCCACTCCATGATTGGTTTAACGCAACACAAATAAAAAAGTAATTATTCTTTCTTCTTCTTTTGTCTCCTTTCTAAATCTACAGTCCAGCCTTGCTCTATCTGAGCCTTCCCCTTCACCTTTCACAATTTGGCTCTGCTATGATTGGACCATCACATTGTTTGGCATCGCTTGAAACATTTCCTTTGCATTGCTGATCCTTTATCTGCAATGAAAACTTTCCAGAGGCGTTACATGAATCAGCCTCTCCAGTCGTTGCACACACCTGAAGTAACATACCTGCCAATTTGACTTCTGATTATATAAAATACGACCTGATTCCTGAGTTTCTTGAAATATTGTGTGAATAAAGTCTTTGGAGTAAAAGTCTTAAAAAGGGCTGAAACAATTAACCGTATTAATCAATTATTCAAATAATTATCAACTCATTTAGTAATCGATTAATCATTGTGACAGAGTATCCCACTTAGAGCAACCATTATATCAAAATTGTAAAAAAAAAAATATATATATATAAATATTTTGCGTTTAAGTTAAAACAAAACAAAAAAAAAAGTTTTTTTCATCTGTCAATATTCTCTACCCTGAACTCCTCAAGTGAAAATGTTTTAGCTTTACCTGGTTTAATTTAGTAAAAAAAAAAACTTCTTTAAGGAACATTTACTCTCTAATTATTAATTGATTAATTGGAAAAATAATTGACAGATTGGTCAATTTGCAAAATAATCAATAGTTGCAGCCCTAGTCTTTATTGAATCGTGTATGAATGTCAAGCCTTTCGGAACAAGTTCAAGTCAAGTTTGAAGTTTGTTTTTGCTGATTAATTTGGATTCAAAACCAAGTCTTACATTAGAGAGCCCAACCCTGAGTGGTAGTGGGCGCTTAAAATGCAGTGGGATCACCATGGGTTTGTGCAAAGGTTAAACAGGGTTCCCTAAATTCCAATTCTCAAGGTCTGGTGTCCTGCATCTTTAACCCTTTAAAGCCCGATCCAAGAATAAAACAAAACAGAAAATTACCTTTTTTTGGTTTGAAGTCCTTATTTGGCCTTTTAACAAAATATGTAAAAAGAAAAAACGAAAAATTTTGATATTAATAATTTATTACTATGCGATAAGTCATGATTATTTTTTGTGTAGTCTTCTACTGGCTGTTATCAGGTATATCTGATTGTGTACAATAGGATTTTGAGCAAAGTTTTTACCATTAAATTATGCAAAAGGTGTCAGACGCAAAACATTTCAGAAACTGTATGTATCAAATATGATACATTTGGCATTACAGGGTTAAATGTGGGTCTGCCTCAACACGCATGAGTCAAATCATCAGGTCATTAGCAGAACTCTGGAGAACTTGGCTGCATACTAAGGAGGCATCTAAGACGTGCAGAACTGTTACCGAATTTCTAACGAT
Organism: Cyprinodon diabolis; assembly: GCA_030533445.1. Taxonomy (NCBI): domain Eukaryota; kingdom Metazoa; phylum Chordata; class Actinopteri; order Cyprinodontiformes; family Cyprinodontidae; genus Cyprinodon; species Cyprinodon diabolis. The sequence goes on from CM060085.1 coordinate 15,419,584, forward strand.
ACTGCCACCTGATGCTCATTCTTGTAACTTGTGCCCTTACTTGACAAGATTTTTTTCTTTTTTCTTTTTTTACCCTACCTGGAGTTGTCATTGGTGTCTGAGTTGGAGTGGATGCCAGTAGCTTCTCAATGTTAACAAAATCAATCTTTAGTGTAACGCTTCCATTATTTGCTGGGTTGTAAGCATTCAACATGGAAAAACTTGATGTCACATTCCCCGAAAAGCATGGGACCCAAAATATATTCAGGAAAATGGGGTACAGGCTTATGGATGCATCGACTCTGAACAGCTGAGGTTTAAGTCTGCTTATCAAATGAAGTTTTAGTAGTAAAAGGGTCTTTTAATTTTATTTTTCAGTAAAAATGTCTCCAAGTTATTCAAGCTCATGAATATAAAAAAAACTATCAATAGAATTAGATACGGTACTTTCAAATACCATTGATTGTGCTTACAATCATGTCCAAATAAAGCTGATTCTGATGTCCTATTGTAGGCCATTTCCATATTAAATTTCCCTTTTTGAAAGTAAACTTCCAAAGGCAGATTTAACAGCAAACCATATTTAGACATAGGTAATCTTTCCCATCATGATTTCTCAGAGGTTAACCAGAGATAAGCAGGACCGTCAATATTTATGTGCACAGGAAGTAGAGCATCTAAGCCATCAGGGGACGGTCGAAGGAAACAGAAGGGGAGTGGATCAACAGAAATAAATCGAGAAATGTCCTCTTTTTTTATTGCGAGAGCAGGAGATGAAAGTATTTTTTTGGCGGTGAATACGTGACTTGCAATTCCCCATTTCCACAACATATTTTAAATGGCAGCAGCTGTTTGTTGGTGTCATTCCAGGACCACCAAGCGGGTTTTTTTATTTCCTCAGACTGCAAAGACCTAGAATCAAATCAAAGCCAAATATAACAAATACTGAGCTCATACTGGGATGCCATATGCTTCCAATTATTGTGGCGAAGTCCAAAAGGGTGAGGGCATTCATTATGAAACTAATTTCTTTGTTTGAAAACATCTGATCTAATAAATATGAAATATTATAAAGACAATGAAATCTAAGCTGTTTAATCTGTTTACACTTTTACACAATGCTGTGGCTTTTAATCACATGCAAAAGCCAGTAATGTAAATCAAACAGGTTTTCTTCTACTGTTTACTGATGTTTAGTCTTAAATCGCCCTCCTTGTCCCTGCTGAAAATAAGGATTCCCTTATCATAATGCTACCACTACAGTTTTTAATCATTTTTACTGTTAAAATGAAAACTTTTCTTTTGAAATCCAAATAAAAATATAATTTCAACTTATTAGAACAAAATCGAGCCAAGTTTAAGGTATGTGCGAATTGTGTTGCAAAACCGAATAGGTGTGTTTCCGGGTACAATGAGACAGTAAAGAATGCAGTGAAAAAAATTATTACTGTAACATGGAGCCAAGAAATTTCAAACAAGTTTGCACAACTTTCCAATGTCCTGCTTACAATCACACAAACAGGGTGGAGCGGTTGGTAATTCCTAGTTGTGGTTTTTTTCGCTGCTGTCATTTGCTGAGACGTCACCATGAAAACAGACGCATCCTGCTGTTCTGAGTTTATACCGATGTCTAATTGTCTTTTCCAACCAGAGCGTGGGAAGAAGGAGCTGGGCTATTATGATGTCCCATCATCAGGGAGATGATCTGATAAAAAATTCCCAGCTTTCTTTTTACATAACCCAGTGAAGGATGATAAAATAAGAAAATGAGTGTCCAAGATTTTCTTAGAAACTGTAGAAGTTTAGTTTTGACTATTTACTGTATTTACTGTTTTGTTGTCAAGGTCGTTTTGCTTTTTTCCCCTTTGGATTGACTCAGTGATGTAATGTTGTGATGCTGAAAATAGGAAGCAGATTATGTTGTTTCTGTTCAGTGCCTCGCAAAGGTATCCCTGGAGTTTTTCCATATTTTCCCACATGACAACCACAAACCTCAATGTGATTTAATCCTTTAAACAAAGATAAATACAAATGTCTTAAACAGAAATAAAATTATATCTGGCTTACACAACTTTTCTTTAAATAAATAAAAAGCATGACTTTTTTTTTAAAGGGCTGGAAATGTATTCTACTTCATCTAGGTCTGTTCTTTATTCTAAAATTTAGGGTTATGACACTTTGTTACAACACTTTGACTAGTGATGTTATGAGATGAGCCGAGGCTTCGAGGCTTGTGTCGAGTAATAGAGGGGGAGTTTCCCCGAAGCGCGTGTCGAGGCGTGATTCATTTAGAGGAGGGGCCAAAATTAATGACGTCCAAGGCCTTGCTACCGTGATACAATGTGACCGCTTCAGGAAGTGGTTCGGGAAGCGCAAGAATTTTGACAGGCATTCTAAAGAGCCTCAGTGTCCAGTCAAGATGTGAGATCCAAACTAATTTGCATTGGTTTGCCCTAGTAAAAATATAGATTGGTTAAAAATACTGCCAAATTAGGTCGGTTTAGCCAAAAGATTGGTTGAACACAACACAAAAAAAATTTGGGAAAAACTGTGTTTGAATAAATTGCCCAATTTGCACACTTTCACTGCCTGCTTGAGTTTATTTCACTAAAATGGTAGAAAAACTGTGCACCTTAAATTATTGTTCTAAGAAATTTTACTCTTAAAAAAAATACAAAAGACTTTATTATACACACCAACAATTAACAATTTCAAAGGAACTTAAAAGGAGGGGAAAAAAAAGAAAAACAATTGCAAAAAATCACAGATTTTATTACAAACTGTAGTTCTGCACTCCACCAGTAGGTGGTGACATGTTCGCATGGAGCCTCATGAACTGTGGGGATTGTTGAAGCAATTTGGCCAAACGGTTCAATGCCTCATGAGGCCTCATCTCACCATCACTACGAAATACTCGCCTTAGGACACTGGCTAGAGCATAAACTCCTCACTGGAACATGAACCTTAGAAATAACTAAAACTAAGGCTACGTTCACACTGCAGACCTTGATGCTCAATTTCGATTTCTTTGTGAAATCCGCCATTCACATTTCCAAATATATGCGACTTGTATGTGATGTCCTGTGTGAACTGCAGTCATACAACGCAAGTGTCCCGCATGCGCAGTAGAGGACGCAATGACATCACAGGCCAGCGTGATGATAGTGCCGGAGCGCATCTAGCGGTCTTTTCCAACCATAAAAACTCAATCTGTTCAAGATGGTTAAGCATAAATACTGCTCTCTGCATCATCATCTGCCATGGTTGTTGCTTTTCTTGCCGCTTCTGCGTAACAAGACGCAGAATAGTTACCTTTGTCGGGTATTAATGACGTTCAGGTCGGATGAATGCGACCTGGCCATTCAGACACAGGTCGCATTTGAGAAGATCAGATTCGTATCGGATTCAGGACTACCTAGCCAAGTGGCCTGAGTCGCATTGGAAAAAATCGGATCTGTGTTGTTCAGACTGCTGTGAAAAGATCAGATCCAGGCCGCATATGGGCAAAACAATCTGATTTGGGTCACTTCAGGCTGCAGTGTGAACGTAGCCTAATAAACTGACAGACAGGACACTAACAGAAAGCAAACAATGATCTAGCCCAGATAGCTGGGCTGGACTGAATATAAAGCAGAACCTACAGGTGGATGAGATCAGAGATGATAAGGAACTGGGCAGAACTAGGTACACTATATTGCCAAAAGTATTTGCTCACCCATCCAAATTATTGGAATCAGGTGTTCCAATCACTTCCATGGCCACAGGTGTATAAATTCAAGCACCTAGGCATGCAGACTGTTTTTACAAACATTTGTGAAAGAATGGGTCGCTCTCAGGAGCTCAGTGAATTCCAGCGTGGAACTGTGATAGGATGCCACCTGTGCAACAAATCCAGTCGTGAAATTTCCTCGCTCCTAAATATTCCACAGTCAACTGTCAGCTGTATTATAAGAAAATGGAAGTGTTTGGGAACGACAGCAACTCAGCCACGAAGTGGTAGGCCACGTAAACTGACGGAGCGGGGTCAGCGGATGCTGAAGCGCATAGTGCGAAGAGGTCGCCAACTTTCTGCAGAGTCAATCACTACAGACCTCCAAACTTCATGTGGCCTTCAGATTAGCTCAAGAACAGTGCGCAGAGAGCTTCATGGAATGGGTTTCCATGGTCGAGCAGCTGCATCCAAGCCATACATAACCAAGTGCAATGCAAAGCGTCGGATGCGGTGGTGTAAAGCACGCCGCCACTGGACTCTAGAGCAGTGGAGACGCGTTCTCTGGAGTGACGAATCGCGCTTCTCCATCTGGCAATCTGATGGACGGGTCTGGGTTTGGCGGTTGCCAGGAGAACGGTACTTGTCTGACTGCATTGTGCCAAGTGTAAAGTTTGGTGGAGGGGGGATTATGGTGTGGGGTTGTTTTTCAGGAGCTGGGCTTGGCCCCTTAGTTCCAGTGAAAGGAACTCTGAATGCTTCAGCATACCAAGACATTTTGGACAATTCCATGCTCCCAACTTTGTGGGAACAGTTTGGAGCTGGCCCCTTCCTCTTCCAACATGACTGTGCACCAGTGCACAAAGCAAGGTCCATAAAGACATGGATGACAGAGTCTGGTGTGGATGAACTTGACTGGCCTGCACAGAGTCCTGACCTCAACCCGATAGAACACCTTTGGGATGAATTAGAGCGGAGACTGAGAGCCAGGCCTTCTCGTCCAACATCAGTGTGCGACCTCACAAATGCGCTTCTGGAAGAATGGTCAAAAATTCCCATAAACACACTCCTAAACCTTGTGGACAGCCTTCCCAGAAGAGTTGAAGCTGTTCTAGCTGCAAAGGGTGGACCGACGTCATATTGAACCCTATGGATTAGGAACGGGATGTCACTTAAGCTCATATGTGAGTCAAGGCAGGTGAGCAAATACTTTTGGCAATATAGTGTATGTGAGTGAAATGAGCAATTTAGGCCAGCTATCAGAGCAGATTATGACAGTATTTGTATTTGATCTTCAAATAAGTTTTATCGGAACAAAATGTAAATGTCACAATAAAAGATAAAAATCTGAAGGGGTTTCCCCATATATTTACAGCCCCATGTGAGCAAAATGCTTGCTCCATACAGGCTCTTGGTTGTTACAGTTTGCCTCTATCAGTCCAATCAAGGTTTCTCCTAACAGGCCCCAGCAGGTCTAACAGTTTTTTTTCTCACTCGAGCTGACTGTCCTGCAAAACAAGAACATTTAACCTACATATGAAAATCTTCACTTAGCAGAGATGTTTACCACGCTCCATTTCGCTTGTTAAATAAGCTCGTTAGCATCTTTGGTTCTTGAAAGTGATTTTATCAGATAGAAAGTGTTTGCTTGCTCCGGGCACTTCCTCATTACTCAAATCCAACCTTTGTTCATACCAACGATCTGATGACTCATCTGCAGCAGAACTGCAACGTTCTACTGTGAGCTACGTGACACCTCATTTTTTAACAAAAACTAATTTTGAACTTATCCTTAATTCAAATCTGGTAGCACTTTTGAGTCAGAAAAGGAAACAGTTGGGCATTAAAAAGTCCATTATAGCATGCTGATCTGCGTCATAAATCTCACATCAGATGTAGATTTTCTACTGCAAATTACATGCATTGCATGCTTTCTATGGAAAAAAGAATTAATTAGACTGTGAAACCACCTTTTATTTCCAACAAAATTAAGTTGTTTTGTGTGGGACTTTAATTCTTGTACTGACTCATTTCAGTAATGTTTCACGTCATTGAGATTTGCTGACATCCTTTTTCTGCAAAGCTCTCACCACAGCTTGTTAATGAAGTTTAGGTCTATATACTGTAACTGGGTCATTGGAACCTATATGTTTATCTTTAAGTCTGTAGAATAGCTGCTGCTTTGGACAGTTTCTCTTGTGAACGATTCACTTTGAGCCACGTTTCAGCTGTCAGCCTCATATTGGACTTACTTTGGTATACCTTGGGTTAGATGCAATACAAACTGATACCAGGTTTCCTGTTGTTTATGTTACCTAAACTGTGCTGCTGTATTTATTTATTTATTTTTAATCTTTTGTTTTATCCTTTAAAGTTTTTTCCATCAAGAATTAATTTGTTCAGTATATTTTTAATGTGTGCTACCATAAACATCGATATTTAAGATCCTAGTCAATCCCTGCAGGGTCTGAGATTTATTTTTTCTGAAATTTCTCTAAGGATTGAAAAGCACAGTCTAAATTTAGGCTACATTTGCTCTGAAATGCGCTACCATTAAGATTAGATATATAACCAGCTTACTGCTTAGATATATAACCAGTGACATCATAAACCTTCCTAGGTAGACTCATCTCACCGTTGATGTCTTTTTATCTCTGCACAGCGATAATGTGGTTCTGTTTTTTCTAGAGCAGCAAACTGCAAATATACCTCCTTTTTTTGGTAACCCATTGATATTCATCAATTAATAAAATAAAAAACATAAAATGGAAGTTATTGTATCTTGATAAACATTCTTTGGGTGTGATTGCAAGCAGATAAAATCTGGTACTGTAGGACTTCAGTCTGACATTAAACAGAATAAATAACTGGTTCCTTAAAGAACACAAGAATATAAATTATGATGCGAACTTAATTTGAAGCAACACTGCATAATGTTTGAGCCAATTATTAGCTTAATTTGAGATCTGCTAAGTGATTTTTCAGGTTGTTATACAGCAGTTGGTGTTGATGTTATGTTTTAGCTGCTCTAATCAAGACTCGCCTATGTTACTTGAAAGGGTCATCCATCATTTAATAAGTCATGTGGCTGAGAGCACCTCTTTATGGCGGTCTGAGCTCCCCTAAACACGAGCACTGACTAAGCTCAAAGCTGTTGTTGATGAAAAAACAGATGAGACCTAATCTAGACTGGTTAATCTGGACTTGTCCTTACAAGTAACTCAATCTGCTTCAAAAAGATGGAGGAAGATTGTTTAATTTCATGAGAAGAAGAAGTCAATCACTTCCTCTAATCCCTCAAATTAGCCTTTTTGACATTCATTTTATTGCCCGGCAGCTCTAGATTTTTATTATTTTGGTGCAGGGCTGTTTTGATGGTGCATGTTTGCATTAAGGATTTGTTGAGATGTGTAGTGCCAAAGGTAAGTATTTTGCCGAGCTCCTGGTAGATGTCGATGAGACCAAATATTCAGTAGTTACAGCTTTTAAAATCAATATCTCATTGCCTTCAGCCAGACAACTGTTGACATAATGCATATTTGTTGCCGACCAAATCAGCCACTTGTGTTATTGTTCTGGTCCCCATCAGCCTTTCAAACATGAGGAGCATTTGACATTTCCAGCTGGTTAGAATAAACTCTGACAGACCTCTAAAGAGTGGAGTGAGTGCTGCTCTCTGGAGTGGAGGGTGTGGAGTGAATGTTGCAGGGTGAAACTAGATGTGTTTGTACTTGCAGCGCACGGGGGGGGTGAAAAGTATAAAGGGCAGAGCATAACCGAGAGAGATGAGGAAACTCTTGTCTCTCCAAATCAGTTCTTGTTCTGTTTTGCTTTTTCGGACACCATAGAGATGTTATCATGTCTCTTTGCAGTCAGAGCAACTCAACTTTCTTCGTCTTCTGAAAACCTCTTTTGTTTTTGCAGCCATTGATTTCGGATAACAGTCATGTTTTTGCCGTGGAAACCTTTAGTCTAGACCCCAGATATCTTGCGGTCACACTGAGCGCACACACACGCTTACCCAATTGGTTCAAAGAGGTTTTTAAGGATATTTTTTGTTAATTTTATTTCAGGGCAGAAGTGGTTAGATGCAGTCAGTTGATGGTGGATTTGCTCATATATTTTTGGGTCACTGCCAAGGTACCGCATGTGGTTTTTGTGATGATGAGCTCACCAAATCCTGCCACTGCAAACATTCCCAAATCATGACAATTCCACCTCTGTGCTTCATTTGGTACGAGGTTATTTTCCTGAAACAGTGTAATTGATTCATGTCAAAAACAACTTGGTGTTTGAATATTTCTCAGTTGTCCAGGAGACCTGTGTACTGATTTATCAAGCTTGCTTTTATAAAAATGAGAAGTGAAACATGTGTTTGTCACTTTCTATGCAAAACTTGGGATCTATCAAAAACAAACTTGGCATTGAAAGGTGTGTCCTTTATGCAAACTCTGACCTGTGTGTACACGGAAAATGGAAAACAGTGACACAGTGACACAGTGGGGTGAAGAACTAGAGTCACATTATTTTATTTTTTTCAACTCTTTACGAATTTAAGCCTTTTTTTATCTAAACAAGTTGGATTATTCTCTTTAAGGCTTAGAAATATTTGTGGAACTTGTTAGTAATACTGCATGTAACAGAAAGTTAGAAGGAAATGAAAAATGTCCTCATGATGGGATTTTAACACATTGGATTAGATAGTCTCTTTACTTATGTTACTTTTTTCCACTCTATGTGAATATTTCTGGAATGCTGATTAAAAAGTACACCTAAAAAATAAGTGTTTTACAAAGCAGAAATTGTTCTGGAGGAATCGATGTGGATAATTTCAGATCCAACTTGAAAGTATTTCACTTTAGTTGGGCAGTATATGAAAATGCTTTTTTTCCAAGTTTGGGTCGTACAGATGAAACACTGAAGGAAAGGAAGTCCTGAGAGTAAACTTTGTAGCTGGACTGTGTGAGTGAAAGAATGAGGACAGGTAAGGGGATAGTAGTCAAAGAGCAGCTTTATAGATGAAAACGTACCAAAGCACAAGTCTATAGATGATAGTGATGACCAATTAACCAGAGAAGATAAAGTACAGCAGTGAGTAAGAAATTGCGGCTGCTCAGTGGTGCAGTGGGTATTGAGACATGATTGTATGCACAATCAATGGCATTTGAATCTTTCATTGTGAAAGTATCTACTTCTATTTTTATTTATTTTTTCTGCTTGAAGAGATTTTTACTGAAAAATAAAATTAAAAGACCCTTTTTATTTTAACTTTTACTACAGATTGACACCTCCGCTGTTCAGAGTCAATGCATTTATAAGCCTTTACCCTATTTTCCAGAATTCATTTTATTTATATGCCTTGCAGCAAGAAGGTGAAACTTTTTTTTTTTTTAAATAAAAAAGATAGAAAACTGCAAAAAGAGACAGAAAATGTTTGAAACTACTTATGAGATTATAGATTTATTTATTTATTTTTTCCCTTTTGGTGGGGACTGTGCTTAGAAGAAAATGAGTGAAATGAAAAGTGAAAGTTTAGGTTCCTGCTCAGTGGCGCAGTGGGTAGCACTGCTGCCTTGCAGCAAGAAGGTTCTGGGTTAGATTCCTGGCTCGGGGTCTTTCTGCATGGAGTTTGCATGTTCTCCCTGAGCATGCGTGGGTTCTCTCCGGGTACTCGGGCTTCCTCCCACAGTCCAGAAACATCACTGTTGGGTTAATTGGCTTCTTTAAATTGTCCTTAGGTGTGAGTGTGTGTGTGAATGGTTGTTTCTTCTCTGTGTTGCCCTGCGATGGACTAGCAACTGGCAACCTGTTCAGGGTGTACACTGCCTCTCACCCATAGATAGTTGGAGATAGTCACCAGCGCCCCTTGCAACCCGCTTGGGATAAACATGACAAAAAATGGACGTATAGATGGAGTAAGAGATCGATATCCTGTTAGGAACCGCAGTACGCATTGATACACATGATCCAACAAATGCAGATAAGTGGCAGCATCCCTATTAACTGAAGGAAAAGCAAGATTTACTTCTAAAGGAAAATTGCTTTCTTTCCATCTGTATAACCTTTTCAAGATGCGATTTAAAGTAAAGCTTATCGTATACTGATGTAGTTATGATTCAACATACTCTTGGTTTACCTGTTGATGATTCTATTAAAGGAAGAGCTGGTTTAACTTCTAATTTGTAAACAGCATTCGTTTTGTTTTACCAGCATTTAGAACTTGCCTTAGATGGAACAGTCATTGTTATAGTAAGTTTGCAGTATTTTAATTTTTTTAAAATGCATTAAAGTGTATATATATATTTTTTAATTCCATAGAAATTGACCCTGGCTTAGTTATAGTTTCCTAAATTATGTACATTAACTCAAATATTTCAAAAATCTCTTAGATCATTTAGACTCTTCAGTTTTTAATCTCTTCTTATAGTCTTGTCCAAACTTGTCTAAGGCTTGAAACCTTCACCTGTCTGCATGCTTCCTTAAGAGACTTTAATCATGATCAGAAAGCAGCAGGGAGGGAAGGCAGCTCACTACATGCAAGTAACCGCAGTGCAGCTCCAAGCTGCATTGCCTAATCTGTCCCAAAAGGGTTTTAACCCCTAATCACAGATCCAACTATGTGAAAATATTTAAACATTGATGGTTTCTTGCCTTATAGGAAATAAAAAAATTTGAAGGTGATTAATCTGCAATAATTTATGCAAATTTCTGCTTTAATTCCAGTCCCAATAGGCAGGATGTTTACTTTACATGTCATTCCTATTACACAGGAGTAAAGCTTGACTGCTTTAAACACACACTAAATATACTTTAACTTAATTCAAAGTAAGCTTTTAACATACCCCTATATCAGTCTTTTTTTTGTTTATTTGAATCAGGCCTGTTCCTGAAGAAAAGTCCCAATGGCAGTGTTTCCAGTTCCAGAGCGCTGAATATGTACAGGTGCAGAAATCTGCAGTTTTCATTGGGAGCCTTATTGCATTCATGCAGTACGGTGGTACTGGAAGCATTGCAGAGTATTAGAGATTGAAGGGACTCTGAGTAGATTAGATTTATGTCCAAAAATGACCAAAAATAAATATGAAACAAAACTGGTAAAGAAGTTAAGTCATGTCATACCAAATTTATTTATAAAGCGCTTTCAACACCGAACAGGACCGAAGAACTATACACAATCATAGAATAATTAGAATAATAATCACAAAAAAGTAAGGTGGTGGATTAAAGTAGTAATAAAATAAAAAACAAAAATATTATAAAAGAAACACAGAAATACAAAGTTAATACCTCAGATTGTTTTAAGTTATTTTAGGAGTATATCCACTGTGTCCATATTCGTCGATAACTTCTGTCCCCAGCTTCCAACATTTAAAAAATACCCTGCCCAATTCTCTTTTTAAATTCTATTAACCATCAAAAGTGACTTTGCAGCTGCTTGGAATCAAAACAATGTAGGGACTTTTTCAATGCATTTCACAAACTAATAGTTTAGATATTTGAACAACAAAACTAAATTCATCTGAATTTTCCTATAATTAATTTGAACTGAATTTAACCGACCTGAAGTGAATTTAATCAATAGCTTTACTTGTTATATTTGAATAGAAATACTGGGCTAGACATTAACTATATCATGTGGCAATTAATGCAAATGTTAGGATTTGTAATGGCTGAAATTACAGATACCTTGATCTAACATTGCCTGTAAATTTGTGCTGAGATTCAGGAGAAATTAGCCAAATTGAACATTTTAAACTAATTTTATCGAATTTTCTGAAACTAACCTGGAACAAACCAAATTCAAATTAAAAGGGGATAAATGAAACCTGGTGGGCTCCAACTGAAGTAAGTTTTGTCTGAAATAAAGTCAGTTTTATTAAGCTGAATTTAATGAATTGGGTGAAATGGATTTGCATAGCACAAAACAAGCAAAAGCAAAATGAAAGGAAAGGAAAAAAAAAATTTTCTTATTTTTTACTGTTTCCTGTTACAACGTTCTTGCTTTAACATAGTGGCTTCCATATTTCCATCACTGGTAGAATTCACCCGTGCAGTTTTCCAGCTGCAACCAAATCCTTTCTCTTAGAATTGAAATATTTCAGAGCTTTAATATCACTGCTCCTCTAAATCCTCTTTTTCCTGGCTTGCAAACAATAGTATTACTTCTCCAAAATAGTTTCAGTAGTGGGTGAAATGATTAACTGTGACGTCAGAGGTTTCCTGGATGTAAGGTGAGGGTTTTCTCTTGAGGCAGAATTGAATTTCCAGTAAAGCTTCTCTGAAATCAATTGAGATGCAGCTTAAGATGAGGGGATTCCTTGTGGAGCTATTTATATCTAGGTGTCCAGAGATGGTTTGACGCCAACTCTGCTGATGGACATTCGTGGGTTGGGCAATCTTTCCTCTGATTAATCTGGAACGAAGGGAGAAATCCCTCCAAGACCAATAAGTCTTTCCCTCATTGACTCATTCTTCTTCCCGTTTGAGCCAAATCTCAGTAACTGATGTAACAGTGACAGTGGTGCGGAGTTGCTTTGGTTTTCAGAGGAAGTGGGTTTACGATGTAGTAGAGTGGGGGAAGGGTAGATTGTCACACTTTCTAGAACCACCAGTCTTCTGGTTTGGCAGGGATTATGACTACTAGGCTCCACTGGGAGAAGACAAATATGATAAATTCACATATAAAACCTATCGTCTAGCTATTTTAATCTGGTTTGTGAGAATTGTACATGTTTTGTTATAGCTTTTTAAAGGTTTTTGGGGGTATATGACGGCAAAATGTGTCATCTATAAAAATCCTATAAATAAATAAAAAACTAACATTTTAGGAAAAGGTGAAGTTCTTTATTTAAAAGTTGAATGTATGAATTTTTAGATTCAATTCAATTTGATAGATTTTTTTTATCTCACAATAGAGAAATTTACTCGTTACATCAGCATATATATATATATATATATATATATATATATATATATATATATATATATATATATATATATATATATATATCTCACAATAGAGAAAATAAAAAAAAATCTATCAAATTGAATTGAATCTAAGAATTCATACATTCAACTTTTAAGTAAAGAACTTCAACTTTTCCTAAAATGTTAGTTTTTTTTGACTGGACTTAAGTAAGGACAATAACAACCTTGCATGTGTTTTACCTTATATTTTACATATTGTCGTTTGTTTTAATTTTATTTTACATCAATTAGTTTATTTTTGTGTGACATATTTTTATGGAAAAATGACATTTTTGCTGCTGAGACATTGTTTATATCCTTTATGTAAAAAAACCCTCATAATTCAACTTAAGTTGTGCATTTTCTAAATAAAATATTTAAAGTAAGTGAATTTTACAGGGCTGCAGGAAACTTGTGTTGTGACAGAGCATAACCCAGTACAAAAATTGCTATGATTTGATTAGACTTTCAAAACTATATACCACTCCAACTGTTAAGCACGGTGGAGGCAGCCTCATGGTGGGGGCTTTGTTTCTACAAATACAGATACAGTTGGATGAGGCCAACCAAAATAATGAAGATCCCAAAGACACATATCACTTTTAGAATCATGCAAATTAAGGTTTTGGAAAGCTAAATATTTTTCCAAGTTTATTGGCAAATAAGTTTGTGTTTATTGTGTAGATGACCTGGGTGTTATAGACTTTTGGTGTGAATTTCACTACAAAATACCAGGAAATATTCAGTTTCTAGAAATTTCTACTTGCTAATTGGGTCTGTGTCTATAAATTAGACTATTTGGATACAAAAAAAAACACAGTATAAAAAAAAAGCTTTTGTTCTTTATATCCTAAGAAAAGATAATATTAGATAAAAAAAAGGCCTGAGATTAATGACATTCATAAAGAGAGTCAGTTATTGCTTTAATAGCGTAAAGCTGATATATGGTTAGAATAATATGCAAGTTTCAGAGCAAGAAAAAAGATTTCGTTTTTTTTTTCCCCAAGGAAAAGAAATGCCAAAAACGTTCTTTTGCTTGTTCTAAAGCGGGACAATGTGTAGAAGCCTAGATCATCTATTTGAAGGGAAAGCAGTGTTCTTGTGGAACTTCAAGAAAACATAAATATTTCCAGTTGATTTATAAATATCTAAAGCTTCCTGTTAGTTACATAGTTGCTCTTTAAGAATTTTCCAGTTCTTTTTTTTCCTTTTTGTCCATTTCAGATGAAGACGTGACAGCTAGGAGCTCAGAAAGAGCAGACTGAGTCTGGAGGAAGCATTTGATCCTGTAGTTCGCAGTTCAGCTTGTTTGTTTGGGTGAGTTGGAATGCTGCTGTTGCATCACATTTATTTGCATCACATTTATATCTGACCATCTTTACTCATCCATTCCGATACAAAAAGAAGAGGAAGATAAAATGGAAACCTATAAATTTCCCCACTTTCCTTGCCTGGTTCCCTTCTATTCATTTTCAAACATAAATATTTGTACTAAAATATTCTCTCTGTCATAATGTGTGGACATTAAGATCTAAAAAGAACCATCATCTCCTGGTCAGACCCTGTAATTCAGTGAAAGGGTGGAGTCAGAGTAAAAAAATATGCAACAAGCTGGAAGTTGGAGGGGATTTTGCTGGGAGTTGGAGAGAAACTGGCTGCCATTTGGCACCTTTTTATGTTTTTGAATGGCTGCTAATGTAATAACAGACACATGTTTCATAATTAGTCTTTACTTTATTGCTAATCCACACAGAGTATCAGCACCTTCCAATGACGGCTTCTTTCCTTCTTCTAATTGCTAAAAAGAAAAAAGCGTTTTCAGCAGGTTTAGAGGGAATGAATGAAGAGGAAATGTATCCTGGTTTTCCAGGGAATGTGAAAAAATCTTAATATTGATCTAAAGATTTAAGGATCCCCAAAGTATAATGCTGCCGCTTCCATGTTTCAACATGTTTGTGTTTTTGTATTCAAAGATCTTCATGCTAAAAAAGTGAAGATGGATTCTATTCTTTTTCTTTCCATGTCTTCTGGGCTAAAGGAGATATATTGTTGCTTCTTCTCATATTTCATATGATTGTCTTGGAAAAACAGATAAACTGAGATTAGAATTACAATTTTATGTGTATTTAATGGTTTGTCAAGTACTGATTTAAGTAAACCAACACTGGGTCCCCATCAGGGTAACAGCTTTTGTCAGTTTTAAAGGAGATTTGAAGGACAGAAGTTCTTGAATGTGAAGGGTTAAATCTGGTGTGTAGTGTCATCACAGATTTACCAAACACTTTAAATAGGTTAAAGAAGATGTTTGAAGTACAGAATTCGTAAAAGAATAGTCCTGACTGGGCTGGACTTTTTGTACAGCTGTGACGTGCAGCAAAAGATGAATAAAGCTAATAATATCACAGGAAGTACCTTTAACAACATTAAGGTAATGAATGCTTTATTTTAGTTTAAAACCAAAATCACATGTGACAACTCAAGGCTGGTTTATACTGAGAAACCAAGTCGTCTGCGTGTGTCGCAGTAAATGCAAATGTGCCCCCGCCCCTTCTGCAGACACTCTGGTGCACCTCTCCAAAATTGTAGGTGACTGTGGACAGGAGGCCTCTGATTGGTCAAAGCTTCTTCCGCGCTACACTATGCATATCTCCTTTTTGGTACCTTACTTGTTTTTTTTGTTTGACCGCCATTGTGGAAAACGGCTCGTGAAGTTGGACCAGCTAGAGCAGCGTGGTGCATGAGAACTCTGGGACCCTTTTTCCCGCGTAGATGCCCGCTCTTTTTTTGCCTTCATGTTCACTGCCTCGGCCGTATCTAGACCCACAGCTAGTCCACGATTTTCACTCTTGCGTTGTGACGTGGGATAACATGCCGCAGACCACACTTTAATATTGGGCATAAATCAAAAATATCTACAAGCTCACTGCGACACACTGCTGCAGGGATATAACCAGCCCTTCACACTACAAAATCAGATCATTCAAATTTTCTTATAACCGTTGATAATTTTAGATTTTAAAGTCATCTTGAAAACTAAGAATTACACATTATTTTATTCCATCCATTTTCCATAATTTTGCACACAAAACTGACAATCTGTACTTCAAAGACAGCTCTGACTTTGAAGTTTCAAACATTAGCAATCCTCTCAAGTCATAAATCCCCTGCCATTGCTTAAACATTTTCTTTAAATACAAGCAGAAATCATAATTTTACACTTGGAAACATAATTTCTAATGTTTCTAAATATGCAATATCTTAAAATGTTTTTGTGTGTGATCATATAAAAATCCTATTTTTAGAACCACTGTACCCAACTTGGCTTATCCTAATAGCTTGTTTCTGCAGTTTAATCATTGGATCGAAGTTTTTTTTTTACATTTTCCAAATTTTAAGCACAGTAGATAATTTAAGGCCTCACAAGTGAATAGCATAACAAAAGAAGGCAGTTCTTATTCACTATATTTCTTGTATTGTAAAGAACATAAATTACCTTTCACAATTTATTTTAATTCATGCAAGGCCTTCAAGGCATCATCTTTTATTACTCCAGAAAACAGTTTTAAAATCTCTTTAAATTCTGACAACTTCTAAATTCAGTTTTACTTCAGTGTTGGTCCCTTTCGCATAAAAAAAACAACAACAACATAAATTTGGTTTGCCTTCATTTAAAAATAGCTTATTTTATGTCCATAATTTGTTTAGCTTCATCACTTCTTTTCAACAGTTTCAGTCGCCTTCTTTATGATCCTTCCAAAACAAAATGAATTGGTAACATATCCAAACATAACATATTTTTATGGGCCCAAACACTTGGCCTTGTGGAACTCGATAGATTACATGTTTAAGTAAAAAATGTGATATATGAACCCTATTTATTAACTGGTTAACCAGAGTTATCTGATATATGGATGACATATCATTCACATTTCTGTAAAGAGTTATCTGTCTAATAAATGCTTTATGTAAATTAATGAATACCCCTAATCCCAACTCACTATTATTTACAACTGTTGCAATGTTTTCTACAACTTCCATCATGAATGATCTTGAGGAAGTTGCTCCTAAATCCACACTGATGATCATTTAATAAATCCTGTTTCTCCATAAAGGAATCTAATCTTGTTCCAATTTTTTTATTAAGACTTTTGAGGCAGATTGAGGCAGCAAAGAAACTGGTCTGTAATTTGTCAGCATTTTTACAGATTGGGACCACTTTGGCTATTTTCATCTTATCTGTTACAAAAATATGTACACAAGAATTAACCTTTTTTTCATAAGTAGCATATTTAGCTCATTACAATCAGTACATTTTTTTTCTTTTTCTATTTCTAAAATTTCATTTTCACAAACACCCCCATGAACATTGTGTTACATGTATTGAAAGTTCAATCAATGGTTTCATTTTCCTCACCTATAAGGGGAATTCCTTTTTATCAAGTTAGAGCCTAAACTAAATGTTGAACTCATTAACTATACTCTCAATATCCCCGATCACTGAATTGTCACTTTTTTTTACAATGACTGTTTAAAAAAAAGCTGTTATTAAAATGTTTTAACACCTTATTCAATACTCACCAGGCAGTGCTTATATTCTTTTTATATATTTCAAGCAATTATTCATAATTTGTTTGGATGCACTAAAAACTTGTGAATGGGATCAAAAAAACAACCAAAAAATAGACCGACTTTTTAATTCAAAAAAATCTTTTTCTCAATTATTGCATAATAATCAAAAAAGCACAACAAGTATATATTTCTTGTATTTAATAGTAGGGATGCACGATATAATCGGCCCCCTATCGGTATCGGCCTTAAAACTGAATATCGGATATCGGCCACCCCACCGATATTTAACCCGATATTTGATCAGCTTCTGAGTTTCTAAAGTCTAAAACAAAAAAATTAAATACTACTTCTTTTTCTTCCTCAAAAACTTCTTTTTTACAGACTTAAAAACTTCTAAAGACGAGGGAAAAAATATTGATACATTAAAATATCACAGTATCTTCATATGCTGATATATTGCCATTTAAAAACACCATATCAATCTCTTTTACTAATGAAATATTGCTATATGTCATCGTTATGCTACGAAATCCCCCGAAAATTCACGAAATTTTGCCATATTTTTATATGTTGATATATTGACGCGGTATCGATCTATTTTACTAACAAAATCTTACAAGAATTTGTAAAATATCACGAGATTTTGTAACAGAACGATGAAATTTCACGAGATTTTGAAATTAAAATAGATCGATACTGCGTTTTTAAAAATCAATTTGATATCAGCATATGAAAATATATTTGAGTATATTATTTTTCAAAGTGTCAGAAATGGATAACAAAACTGCTATTTTCAATGACTACGCATTTTTGTCCAGCTTTAACATCGGTATCGATATCAGTTATCGGCTACATGAGTTTTAAAATATCGGCATATCGGATATCGGCCAAAATCCCAATATCGTGCATCCCTATTTAATAGATTATTTCAGGTTATTCAACCATCAGATTATTTAGTTTTATATAGAAACACAACATATTTTATGCAACTTCTTTGAAAAACTACTTTTACAGAAGTATAAATAGTCCATAAACATTAGTCATAGCCCAATTACTCTCAATAGATATGGTAAACAAAATATAAAGCAGCAAGACATGCAATATTGCCTGTAAGAGTTTTACATTTGATGTAAAAAAAGAAAAAATACAGTTCTAATTCAGACATTATTATTACAGGTCAGCCTTGCATAAAGCATTGCTTAAAGATTGCTGTTCAATCTGTAGCATTTAGTGTAATTAAAACATTTGCCACCATGCTCCTGGTCCAAGTGGCAGCGTTATTCAGATGGCACTGGGCCATGGCGGCTATGGACGCATTTCCACCGTAGCTTAGATGTCCATACTGGTCTGAGGTATCCCCAGTTGAGCAACACAGTGGTGCCAGTTGTGCGTCAAATTTTTGGGTGTAACTGCAAAACAGGCCAATGATCACTTACATCTGTAACCAACAGTCAACTATCTAACATCCCATCTGTTATATTTATTTAGAGTGGCTCTGTCCTTAGTTATCCTGCTAGGATTTAAGATCCGTGGGTTAAAAACCAAAATTAATCATAGTATCAATAAATTCTGTAGCTTTTTTATCATCAACACAACATTATGAAAATAATGCAATTAAAATAATTATCATTAAAGAAGTCTAGCCATCTGTGGTATCCACCCCCTTCCTTAGCAAGATGAAGGTTGAACTTCCATGTTGTCCTAGGTGTGTTAAATAAAGAAAAGTTTTGTCAGATTTTATTGAATAGTAAGCTGAAAATATTTTTATTATATAATGTATGGAAGCATCACAGTTTATCTGCAAAACCCCAGTCTGAAAAAAACAATTGTTTCCCCTCATTCTTAGCTGTAAGGTTACACATCAGATTTCATTTTAATTGCAGCCATTTCCTTCTCATTTACCGCTAATCAGCCCCAATTGATGCTGTTAGATTGTGTTCCCTCTAAGCTACGCCTCATATGGTTTCTGATCACTACAAAGCTGGTTTTAAGAGCTTTTCTGGTTTTGTTGAGCTTGTTCTTTGGTTGCTCCATTCATCGGAGGGACAAAGTGGCCGAACATTCTCACCAGATACGTCAGGTCCTTTCATCCTGCTTCCCTTCTCCTGACCTAATCAAAGCGTTGTTATCTGATTAACCTGACATGGTTAATTAATCATGTAATCAATGACATGGAATAACTGAGTTAGGCTTCTGTGCTCCTGGTCTGCTAGTTAAGACGCTAAATATTGATTAGTGGGGCAATAATTGTAAAACCATTAAAGAACATTGCGGATAAAGGAAATGAGATTGGTGCTCAAACATGTTACTTCTAAGATTTTACCCATATCAACATTTTAGCTGAAAATGTATTTGGCTGCATATTGCTATTACTCTAGATGGTCCTATCACCTGATATTAAAGATTTTAAATATACACAGCAGTACCTCACAGGTTGCATACAAAGTTTTTCTGAAAAATTAATTCAATTCAGATGGTTGATATAGCAAAAAATACTCAACATGTGCCATTTCAAGGGCACGTTACAGAGACAATACAGTCAGATTAGTTAGGAAAACCAGTTGATGGCATCAAATTGACTTGCAAGACATTCTCCTCCTGGATGAGCCTGTGGTGATGACGTTTGCTTGCATTTTGTCGTTGACTCTTCAATAATCCCTCACACTGAGTGTGCATGTAGCGACAGTGGAGAGGATACGATTTCTGAGGACGACTTGGGGTTCAAGGAGATGGAAGCAAACATACAAAAAGAAGCAGAGATACAAAAGGTAACTGTTAACCTGTCACAGTAAAAGAAACAGGACTACACTGGATACAGGCCGAGCTCGAATATATATATAAAGAGATATCTATGGCAACAGCACAGCTGATATTTCAGTCACAGGAAAACAGGGATAGTCCAGATGAAGCTACTATGATGAGACAAACCAGAGAGATCAGAATATTATGTGTAGAACTTGACAAGTACTGCAGAATAGAGATAGAATGAGGAAAAGTGGACCCTATGTCCTCCAGCAGCCTAACCATATAGCAGTATAAAAATGGGAAAAGCTCAGGTTAACCTAACTATTTTGGATAAGGTATAGGAAAGGTAGAGCCACAATAGGGCCTAGGTGGAGCTGAAATTCTCCCCCGCCGGATCGGGCAGTTAATGCTCTACCTCCACCTACCTATCTACTCACCCAGCGACTAAGCAAACATAACTCTAATTATAAGCTAAAAAAAAAAAAGGAAAGTTTTAAGCCTACATTTTAAAATAGACAGGGTGTCTGCCTCATAGACTAAAACTGGTAGTTGATTCCTTTGGAGCGAAGCCTGATAACTCAAAGATCTGCCTTCCATTCTACTTTTAAAAATTCTAGGAACCACTAGTAAACCTGCAGAATAATAGCAAACTGCTCTATTAGGAACATTTAGAGCTTTAAGGAGGATTTTGAATTCTATTCTGATTTTAACAGAAAGTCAATGAAGCTAAGCTATGAGACGAGAGATATAAGCGCTCTTTTTAATTTTCATCAGAGCTCTGGCTGCAGCAGCTTCAATCAGCTGATGGCTTTTAACTACAGCTTGTGGACTTCCTGATAGTAAATCATTACAATAGTACAGCCTTGAAGTAACAAATGCATGCACAGTATCACCTATGAACAGGATATTTCTAATTTTTGCAATATTTCATAGATGAAAGACAGATATTCTAGAAACCTCTTTGACATGGGATTTAAATGACAGGTTCTTATAAAAAAAATAACACTAAGCTTTTTAACAGTTTTATCCCATCCAAATCAAGAGATTGACTAATCAGCTTGTGGTAATACAGCAACAGATTACCACATCCTGCTGTCGTATTATTTTAAGTTTTATTCCTATTCAAACAAGGAAGTAGCCTGGTATAGTGCTCAGCCAGATAGCACCTCTAATTAAAGGAATACATCAATGAAAATGTCAAAATTCCTAAAAAAACAAACTCAAATTCGCAAAAATAAGTTATGCTTCCTTAAGGTGGTTTTTTAGCTTTTGCAAAAAAAGGCTGACGTGCAAAACAGGAGATGGAAACAATTTTTAGCGAACTTTTACCTCCCATGACTGATTAGCTGTTTCCCCTGTCGGCATCGTCCCAGATGGTCTTATGCATATAAACATGGATAAAAGCATCATTACTCGCTGACATGTTAACCTAAGAACAACTTCCCAGAAAACACATCCATTTAGGTTCCTCCATTACTGATATTTGGTCAGGATCATCAGGGCTCCTCTTCCCTTCATAAAGGACATTTCATCCCAGCGCTGTGTGTCTCGAGCCCATAACATTATAACTGACCCCTCACACCCCCACCATGGACTGTTCTCCCTGCTGCCTTCTGGGAAGAGACTTCGAAGCATCTGCTGCAGGTCCAGTGACTTCCAGAACAGTTTCTTCCCCACTGCCATTAGACTGATGAATGTTGTATAAAATGGGGTTAAAATCTTTTTTAAAAAGCGCTGGAGGTTGGAAACTGTAAATGAAATACCAGTCTTGTGTTTACATTTGATCACCATGTTTACATTTTATCACTGCTGCTTACATTTTATCACTGCTGCAAATGGCAATGACTTGAGAGCTGTACTGAACAAAGTTTCTTTTTGTATACACTCTATGTGTACAAGATGACAATAAAGTCTGTCTAAGTCTAGATTGCAGCCTCTCCTTCGGTTTATAACAGCCCTGTGTAATGATGTAATGTGGACGGCAACATTTGATGTCATTATGTTTTGCAGTGCTTGGGGAACTTGCCTCAAACCAAATGGAAACAGTTCATTCTTTAATTCCTCTTTTTTTTGCTTTTAAAAACCTTTTTAAAGTGTTAAAAATTTGCATTTAGTCAGATGGAAACACCGGAACTGTAGAGTTTATGGATAATTGGTTAAACCTCCTTCTTATATTCACTAGTTGTCATGATGTTTTAAAGAGATCTGACCCACATGCAGGAAACCACTCAGAGAAACCAGAGTAAAAGTTTAACAGATTT
The DNA here is from genome assembly GCA_030533445.1 of Cyprinodon diabolis. Lineage (NCBI taxonomy): Eukaryota > Metazoa > Chordata > Actinopteri > Cyprinodontiformes > Cyprinodontidae > Cyprinodon > Cyprinodon diabolis. The sequence goes on from CM060085.1 coordinate 15,441,814, forward strand.
ATTAGGAGTCCAAATGGGTTGGATTCAGATGAACTCAGAGAGCTGGTGAACCGGAACTGGAAGTTAGAGGGGAAGTTCACAGAGGTTAGTTCAGGGTCCATGGGTTTCTTCCCAGAATCCAGTCGGTGTGGGTTTTCACAGAGATAGAGAGGCTCGTTGGAGGGTGGACAGGTTTTGGTTTGGTCGGTTCCTGAGGAGCAATGGAGCGGACTACCACTTAGATTTCCAGGAGTACTTGAACGGGACGTGTGGAGATAAATCCCCTGCTCAGTGTGAAGCTCAAACAAATCCTTCCAGGGGGCAGAAGGCCAATAATCGAGTATGCAGGATGACTTCCTGCTGTAAGGCAAAAGACAAAATCAACATTAGAACTCAAAGAAACAAAGACTCAGTTAGACTCAGCTAAACTCAGCTCGGCTAGAGTACCCAAAACTGGCAAACACTCTGCCGTCGAGGTAGTGACAGTCCGCCGCTCAAATACTCCCCAGTGATGAGCCAACCAGCCGCAGGTGTGCAGGAGGACCAACGAGGACAGGGCACTACCTGGTGGTGGAGGGAGAGAAAAACACCAAAACACAACCCACACAGACTGGATTCCTAACACTAGTGATGGCAACGCTACTATTAGTCTCTAAAGTACAAACCATAAGCAGGCAAGAAATCAGATTGGCTCTTACCTTGGTCAGAACTGGGAATTTTCTTTTTCCTAGATGTTCTTAAAAGAGGCTCTAGGGAGGATTCACTAGAACTTAGTTGCTGTAAATCAACTTATTTAATTAATGATCATCAGTCTCTGACCAAACCAAGCTGTCGTTACTGCAAGGCATCGCAGGATATTCTGTTTTTTTGGGGCGGCCATTTGGTTTTCTGATAGTTTTGCGGTACTGCAGGTAGATGGCGCCACGTTTGTTTATGTTTGCTCATTGCACCCCCAGTGCTGGAACTATTTAGGCTCAAATAGTATCAGTATCAGGACAGATGTTTGGTGGATATAACCTTATTTAATCATGATTAGATTTAAATAGTCCTAACGATCATTTTTGCTAAGGTTTCCTTTGCAAGTGTTTTTTTTTTTTTTTTTGTAAAATGTAGGGGTTCGTTTCAATCTTAGCACAGAATCACATTGGATTTATGTTTGGACTTTGACTAGACCATTCTAATGAGAGCAAATTTTGCCCCAAATCATGACTTAAACCTATAGCTAAATGTTGCACATGATTTGGATCTTTACCAAATTTAAATGACTTATACTTTGGCATGAGAGACAAGTCTGGTAAAAAGTTTCCTTAAAATCAATTCATACGTTTTAAATTGATCCTACTCACAAACAAGCAAGGTTACTTTTTCTTGTGTTTTTTGTATTCAGTAAAATACCTTCGGACTTTTTGAGTCCGATGCTGAGGCTGTCAATTGTCACCGCTGCCACCCTCTGGTTAAGTGGGGAACTGCTTGTTCTGCCATCTCACAGTTTTAGAGGATCTTTTAAAACATTCCTGTATCCAGATTATAATCTGGATCATCACCAAAATTTCATGGATTGTTCCCTGGCATGAGGGCATGAGACACCTCTGATAAAAAAGTCATTAATATCCTCCATAACCTTTCAATGTATCCTGTACACAGACAAACACAGGATCATAACCTTCGTGGCAGAGGTAATGACCCTTTGCTCTAAACTCAACACTTTCTCCTACCAGATGTGTAACACCCTCCACTGTTACCATGGATTTCTATGGATTGATTACGTCAGTTTAGGTCCAGTTTGTCAGTTTAGGTGGAAAAAATGATATTTAAAATACTCTGTTTATCATCTGACTTTATAAAATAAAATCATCTCAAGCTTGAGGTTTTACCAAGACAGAAATGAAAAACTCTCTGAATATGCAGGATATGACTCATCTTTGACACCATATATAAAATGCAGTTGCGGTTTATTCATGTTGTGCAGGAATCATATGTAGTTTTAAACACCATTTTGAGCCGTCTTTTAAATGTCCGGTTTTAGAACCGGAATTTGGATTATATTAAAACTCCTGAAAGGCTGATAACAGCCTCGTAAAGTTTTTGTTGCCAATGTTTGTTGGGGGAAAAAAAAAACGCAATCACCTCTTGCTTGTCAGGAAATATCAGAATACATCAAATTAGACTGTTTTTAATGGTTATGGGTAGATTGGCAATACTCTTTTGCATATAGTAAATGTCATAGTCCTAATATAATAGTGGCTGTAGTAATGTGGTAGTTCTTACTCTAGAAAATGTGTAATACTTCACCTTCATTTCTTAAGCACCTTTTGGTACCAAAAGTCTGTCAAGGATCGCAGGAGAATGTATTTAAGCAGATTTGCTTTGTTTTTCTTGCTCTGCCAGATGAATAGTTTATTTTTATTTATTAGTGTATTAGTTTCTCTCTTTTAGCTATGTTGACCTCTAAAAAAGGGTAAGAAAAAATATGTTGAAATAGGTTTATATCACAATGACATGATGTAAAAAAGGACGGATATGTTTTATGGGGTGTAAGAGACAGGGTCCTAAATATAACAGTTAGGAAGATGAATTAATATAAAGATTAAAGTTAAACTTTTAGTTGCTTTCATCCATTACTACTAACAATGTTACATTAGAGGAACAAAGGTGGTTTGCCAGTGTTCTAGCTTTTTAAAATCAGGCATTTTCTGATTTATTTAATTGTTTTTAACTCTCTCCCTGAGAAAATCGCTGTATAAATCTTTCTGATATGGACATGCATTCAAGTAGGAGTTCTTTCTATGCTTACTTTCTGTCCTGTGGCCATTATATGGGTTCAGTTTTCCCTCAGTGTTGTTTATTTTTGAAATCCTTGGCTGTTAGTTTTGTTTTGAACTTTATTTTTTATTCAAATGCACCATTTGCCAAGCCAAATACCTTATAAACTAATTTGGAAACAGCAGGTACTGACCATACTGCTGCACAAAAGAGCTGAATGATTTGAATACATTTGCATAAAGAAATGAATGTCTTATTACATAAGGCATTGAAAGCTCTCTAAATGTAAATGTGGAAACCTCTAACGATAACCTGTTTTTCCTCTGTTACTTCAGTAGTATTATGAAGGACATCTGTAATTTATAATGCTCTATATCCAGGCTAACTTTTGTTATTTTATGTGGCAGTAAGGTTGTGACCTCATCTAGTCTGCAAAACACAGAAAGTCCCTGTTGCATCACTTCCAATCATGGACAGATTAGGGTGATTCATCTTACCGCTCATTTGCCCGCGAGGTTTAATCAAATTAATTAAGTTGGACAATTTTTTATTACTTTCACTAGCAGCCTTTTGAACTTTTTTGTTTTTGCACTTATAAGGTTGTTCTTTGCTTTGGGGAAAAAAGAAGCACACCCATCTGCTGTGTTGCAGCCAGTTATTGATGCCAGGAGACTTCTAGCTTATTGTTGCCAAACTGAAAGAGGAAAACAAATCAGGGTGCTACTGCAATAGATTAAACTGCAGGAGTTTTTATTTTTTTAGAAGAGGGGATTTAAGAATTTACTTGCAAGTCTATAGTTAAAATTCATCAAGGTGCATCAAAAGGTCCTGCAGCACATTCCGAACAGCTAGGTCAGAGCATCATGAGCATTTAGGCATCTGAGGCGCTTTAAAAGCAGCCAACACTTGAGTAAGAAAACCTGAACTTTCGCTGTTCGACGTTCCACAACAACCAGTATATTTTGGTGTCGTGGCAGGATATCCTTAAACCTTTCACGCTGTTTGTGCTGCAAACCTTATAAATTCAGCTATCATAGCTACATATATAAAGACACATGGTTTAGTACATTTACATATTCCCAATCAGGGCTCGATGTTAACCATTGCCCAATCTCCCGGGGCAAGTAGTTTTTATTGTTGGAAGAGGAAATTTTAAATTGCATTTGCCCGCCAGGCAAGTGCAATGAACGCAAAAAAAAAATTATTTATCACCCAAAATTACCTTAAAATCACTGACCTTTGATGAAAAAATCCTGGAAGCATTGTCGGCGCCATTTTTGTTGTTTTGTACACATTCTCGCGTGATTTGAAAAAGCTGCGTGATTTTCCGCCAGATGGCATGATTTTTGTCCACCTAGCGGTAATTTTGATTTAGTTACCCAAACTAATTGTACCTGTGTTTCTGTGTCATTTTATCTGATAATCACTCAAAAATCACCTACATTAGAAGAAAACGACCCAAAAGCGTTGTCTTAAGTGTTTAACCTGTCAATTTTTTTTTAGATTTTTAACATTAAAATTTATATTTTTCCAAGCACACAACAGTTTAAAGCAAAGTTTAGTTTGAAAAGAATGTGCAGGAAGGATTGAAAAGCATGTTAACACGGTAATGTAGGCTTGAGTTCATTATCTGACGCATGCAGATACACACCAGGAACCTGTAAATTTACTGAATTACAAAAAAACATTTAAAAAACAAACGTTTCATTAATATATATATATATATATATATATATATATATATATATATATATATATATATATATATATATATATATATATATATATATATATATATATATATATATATATACAAAAATGAATATTAGGAACTATATTTATCAAACATTATACTGGGCAAGTAAAAATTGTTTCTGGGCAAATGAAATGTGAAAGTCACTTGCCCAAAGGGCAAGTGGTAAAAATCCTTAACGTCAACCCCTGCCAATGTAATTAAACAGTAAGAATACTTCAAAGCCATGTAGACCTATTTGGTAAAAGACACACATTTTCATAATATTTTATTTTTTTATATCTCTATACATATTCATATCAATGTATTACCTGGAATCCTGGGTTATACTCTTAGATAAATTGAATAAGGTGAAATTTACCAGTAAAAGATTAGGAAAGACTAAAATGTACCTGCAAATTAATTCCCCTGGTTGCACGAAATAGCTTAAGGAATATTGGTTCTGTTTTTATTACCTTGAAGATCTGCTTTATTAATGAAGGCTGTTTACTCTGACGCAATGATTCCAGATCTCCCTTTAGAGCACAAACCTCTTGAGCAACTATAACTTATCAGAGGAGATTTAAAACGAAGCCTCCTGTATTCATGGGAAAGCAAAGACCTCCACCTAATGCTACAAGCTTCCTCCTTCTCTACACCACTGCTGCCTCTGCTTCCTGACTGTTTTTGTAGTGCTGCTGCTCATGTCAGTCAACCATCGAGCCTTAGGGAAGGAAGGGGCAACAGTTTCACCTCCTCACCTACCGCTTTAAAAAAACAACTCCCTGCTCAAGGAACTGCTTCTCGGGTGGTTTTTAATACCAAGCAGGAGCTTTTCTTTTGGAATAAACTGCCCAGAACACTGAAAATATGCAAATAAATCCATGTTTCAAAAACAATTAAAAACATGCAAATAGAATATAACTCCAAGACCTTACTAGTTATGGTTTTATTTCTTTTTTCCTTGTTTGTTTACTAAGAGACGGGAAAGCTGAGCATATTGGCCGATTTCCGATACCGATCCAATACTACCGTTGAATAATTTAAACGTATGCCTTGCCTTGTGAGTAAAGGCATCATGCCTGACATAAAAATGGAAAAAAGAAAGGTAAAAAATGAACACAGATTTAAATCCTGACTAGTTGCTGTGTGCTCGCTGCATTACAATCATAAAATGGAAGTAACTGTATTGCTGTGTGTGATTTCGTTACGAATAGAAATGGCTGGATTCATCCCATATCTGATCCAGCTGATTAGTCTGTATCGGAGCAGATAGCGATTCAGGGGTTGATGCATCTCTAATCTGAGTAGAGAGCAAATTAGCTGTAAAAAAAACGAACAAAAAAATCTGTTTTTGCTTTACCTATGAGCTACAGAATATTGGAACGTTTAAAGGGTGTAAATGTCAGGGACATGTCCATAAATTACCTGTCAAACCAAATTTTAAATATTAGAGAAGTTTTTCTTTTAAAAAACAAAACCTGAGAAATGGTTGGTTGAATATTTTGTGATTTCGTTTTTTTTTTTTTATGCGGTGTGTTCCTCAGCGATGAAACATTCCTGAACAAAAACATCCAAAACATGAAACATTCCCCAAAATTGAGTGGAAACTGTAAAAAAGGTTTGTTTGGAAGATTCAACTTTTTCCTTCGCATCTGGGACCCATCTTCAAAGACGTTTGTCTTTCTTGCCTTTTATACATTTGTGGGTTAAATTAAAAGGTTTACTGACAGTAATGTGGGGGAATTCCACTAATTCAATGTTTTTGGATTGTTGATTTAAAAAAAACAACAAATGTTTAAGTTAAAGAACCAAAGTTGGGTAGGGTGCATTACATCAGAAATGGGAAAACAATGACACGCGTGTGTGAGTGTCCTTACCCCGGGTTACTAAGCAGGTTAGACAGAATATTTTGCAGATGAGATGTTTATTTACACAAGCCATAAAACTAATCCATACATGCTTGTGTGCTCAGTGCATTCATTTTTTTCATCTCACAGTACGAGACATCCAGATAGGCAGCATTAACAACCGCTGTTTGTCTCAAATATACTTTAACACACACATAAGTATAGCCATATTGACACAAGCATAAATACACAAACTTTCACAGAATTACTGACACTTATAGCGAAGATCATCTATGCTGCAGTAAGGAAGTAGCTGGTCACTTTAGTAAACACTGAACCTTTAACTCAGAGCTTATCAACAGAAATGATAAAGTACTGTTTAAGCATAAAAAAAAAAACGACATAAAATTCCGAAGTCCTCCCATTCCTCGTGTGCCTTTTTCCAATTTAGCCAATTTACTGCCATTCTTAAAAAACTGCTTTCACATTATTCTGGCTTTGACTGCAGGCTGTAACCCTACCTCATGTGTTTTTGTTTGCTTTTTTTTCTCCCTCTCTAACAGATTCATGACAGAAAACTTCAACAAAACTCTGTTGTTGGGTATTCTGTTACCAAACCTCAGGCTCATATTTAAACTTGATGCATTTCAAGAAGTGATTGTGATTTTTGTACTGGATCCCTCTGGAAATCTGCCACGTTTAATGTTTTCATAAGACTTGGCAGAGTTGGATTTCCCTTGAAGGTGACATCCATCTTAATTAACTGTTATTAACAGGTGTCTAAATATTAAACAAGCTTCACGGTTTATTATTACAGCGAGTTGACGTTCCTAAAGCAGTTTGAATGGTGTTTTGGATTAGATTGCTTATTTTCCATTGGTCTTATTAGCTGTTATTTTTAAAGTAAAGAAAGATGTTGGGTCAAAAAGATGAACATTTAGGTTTCGATGGGGTCATGCACCAAGAATTGGTGGTATAATTTGGCTGATTTTTAGCGTAAATGGTGAAAATTTGCTAACCAAATTGACGACATGCCTGTTATTCAGGCAAGATGGTGAGAGAGCAGGCTTTAGCAGATAACAGGAAGGCTTAATGGAGTTCACCAAGATATTTTATGCTTTTGAGCTTTCCATCCTTTGGGGGAAAAACAACCCTGTTGATTTAGTTATCGATAAACCCGTTTTAAGGTCTGTCTGTAAGGAGTATTGTGTAATTTTGTCCTATTTTAGGAGGCGAGGTAGGTTGAGGTACAATCAATATGCGCTGCAGGTAAAACACTAACTAGGAAATGAACAATAGAGTTTTTTTTTAAGGCAGATACTGATTATTTTGGCATCACTCTTACAAACTGCTGATATGTCCTGTCATTTTAAGGCCAATTCTTCAGTCGATGTTAATTCTTCTTCCTCCATTTACATGATGTGATTTAACAGAAATGTAACACATGTTAAACTAGTCCCTAATGAAACGAATGGTGAACTTAGTTTGTTAAAAGTTTTTCTTTTTTTAAAGTAAAACTTGAAAAGATGGAAAATTGCAGAACGGGACTGAAAATGTTTGAAACTACTTATGAGGTTATAGATTTATTTTTTTCAGTTTCAGATATATATTTTTTCATTTTAATCTGCTGTTCCCTTTTGGTGCGGATTGTGCTTAGAAGAAAGTGAGTGCAATGAAAAATGAGAGTTTAGGTTCGCAGGCAAAAACTTCCCAGCTGATGCATCAATTATGTCTTTAGGCATAATTGATCATTTGTGTTTATACGATTGGTTTTGAGAAAAAGAAATACTTCAGTTTCAAAAAAAATTTTTTATACAGTTTTCAATCTTTTTCAGTTTCCAATTTTTTTTAAGTTTTAATATAAATCTTTCCTTTCCAGTTTGAAAAATATTTTTTAAAATTTCCAATTTTTTCAGGTACAATTTATTTATTTTCAGTTCAAACAAAGATGGCCTTAATTTAGCTCCATAGGAATGCAGGGGTGCAGCAATGCTTGCACTCCACACGATCTTAAGCCTTGGCTGCTAATGAAAACATACCAATAAATACATGCATCAGCAGATACAAGAAAAAAAAGACAACTAAAATCGGCCGGCCGACATATTAGTCTATCTCTAAGACAGTCTACTCTTAACTGATACAACCCCAGCAAAAGGGAGTCAATTAATCAGAATAAGTGCTGAAGTTTTTCAGACTAAAGTAGTTGATCACAAACATACTCTACAAATTTGACGATATCAAACTACTGCTACTAAATGTTTATAGTCTGTGGTTCTAGAAAACCTTCACAGCGTTGATGATTCACTCTCATGTAGAGGTTAAACCTGCCATCTTGGGCTTTAAATGTACTTCTGTTTTATAAATCACTGAATGGCCCAAAACCAAAATGTATTAAAGATTTTTTGTCTTATCGACCTTCTAGACCGCGGCAACTTTTAATTTTCATGCTACACTAATCTGGACCAGACCTGCCGAATACTGCAAAAATGGTAAAACCCTGAGTTCCTAAAATCAAAGTAAAATTTTCTATTTAGACTTGTTTAAATATTTAGTCTGTAAACACTGTACTTCTTTTCTGACTTTTTAATCATGTGAAACACAACAAATTGTCTTGTTGCTGTAATGTGCCACACAAGTGAACTCGCCCTGCGAGAACCACAACTGCTCGACTTTTAAAAAACTTTCTAGTCCAACCATAATGGAACTCAAAAGTTTCATTAAATAGATTAATGCCACAGAATAAAAAAAAAGGGACGCCGAGATTCTGTATTAATTTTCCCTAATTTCCTGAGGCAAGGTTTGGACACCAAAACATCCCCAGATTTTTTCCGGATGACATGTGCCAGGGTATCAGTATGCATCAAAGTAATAGTACAGTAAATTTAGAGCTCATTCAAATAATCATTTCCAGAGCAATAAATCTTTTTATATAACAGCCGATTTAGATGGAATTACCTCTTAGTGATTTATCCTAAAAAACAAATAATGTTTTGGGTGTGATGTTTGGTTGAAAACCCTCTTCAGATAAGCATGGTAATGGCAGCCCATGCTATGGGGATGCTTCCCCCCCCCCATTTTAGTTATGCATTATTTATGTCAGTCTATCCCATTGACAGAAATCTTTATTTGCGAAGTGACAAATAAAAACGGCCTCATATTTCTTATCACTTGATGTGATTTACAGCTTGTTTCAGTAGCAACATCTCTGGGTTTCTTATGGCCTCTCCAGACTCGTAGCTTTCCAAGACCATCTTTATAATCTCCCTGTCAGCTGAGATCCCTTTCACTTATATCAGCAGGCTTCTCACTGGTAGTAAATTACAAGCACAACCAATGCCTTTGCATGACAGGGTTATAAGAGTCCTTTTTTTTATTCTATCGTAATAATCTGATGAAGGCATAAACCATGAGGTGAGTTGTGTAGGCTTTCAACTAGCTGATGGAGCTATTCTGGCTTATCAGTTGAAGGGAAATAGCCTTAATGAAATGAAAACGCCCTGAAAATAAACACAGGAAAATTGTTGCACTCCAACAAATATCTCCAGCTTGTGAGAATCTCACAGGCAGAGTTGCACATTTTGAACTGTGTTTAATAAATATAAATATAAAGGAACTAATAACACAGCTATGGTCATACATTTCCCTCCGTGTGAGGACAGTTTGTTGTTACGGTCGACCGACACAGTTCTACTGGTGCTATGTGGTCCTTTTTGGCCAGTGATTCGCTCACAGAGCCTCTGAGTCTTCCCAGCGGCGCCTTGCAGACAGGCAAGCAGAAAAAGTACAGCACACTGGGGGAGAGAAGGATGAAGACCCATGGATCGACGATGGAGTTGGTAGAGATGAAACGGAGGGCCTCTAAGTCTTTTTCATGAGATTCAGTATCAGGATGGTTGACGTAGACTCGGACCTAAGAGATTGATGGAGAGAGGAGTGTTAAATCGAGGTGCAAGCCGTGATGTCACAGACAGCTTGGTTATCAGTCCAACATGAGGGTCTTTTACAACACTAGCTACACATAAAGCACCAAGTGACCTTCTCGTATGACAAAGAAACTAAAGCATGTTGAAATGTCAAGGAGATACTCATCAAATTCTGTTTATCACGTTAAATGTCAGAATTTTCTGTTCTTTTTTTTTTTGGGAAAACGGAACTTTTTAAATGTTATTTGGAAATCATCTGCAATGAGAAAAGTTGTTTGAGAAAATGACAGATACTGGGGGAAAAAGGTTAACCTCGATACAGTTCTTAAAAAAAGCTTTATTACTGCTTCAACTTTTTTTTCTTTTTTTTTGGTCTGACAACGACAACTATATAACTCAGGAGGAGGAGGGTTTCTGCCTGCAAATACACAGCTGAAATAAATTTAGTAAAGCTCCACAATTATCAGGTCTGTTTGCAACCTTTTGGTTCTGGTGTAAAGGTAATGCATTCAAGCAGAACCACCATTTCAGCTCTCAACATGTCTGACTAATTTGCAACTAAAGAGAAAAATTCATTCTTTTTTTTCTTTTCTAAAGTTTTTCATTTACAAACTAGAAAAAACGGTCTAGACTATATATTTTTAAAAACATCTCTACCATAATTGCAGCAAATTGGGAATGAATCACTTAAAGCTAATTGATCCACAAAGGTTTCAGTATGCCTTTCTATCATTTCTAGCCAAATTAAGTGCCAAAATATTAATGTATATTTTTTTTTACCTCATAAGAGGTTCTCTCATAGAAGAAACGTTTCCCATCTAAAGGCTGATTTATGCTCAGAAACCAGGTCGTCTGCATCTGCACAGACACTCTGGTGCACCTCTCTAAAATTGTAGGTGACCACAGATATTGGTCAGGAGGCCTCTGATTGGTCAAATCTACATCCGCTCTACACTACGAATATTTCCTGTATGGTATCTTAGCGGCTTGTTTTGTTTGTATGAATGCCTTTGTGGAAAACGAGTCGTGAAGTTGGAACAGCTAGAGGAGCGATTTTTGTGCGGGAACGCTAGGACCTTTTTTCCACCTGGATCCCCGCTCTTTTTCACCCTCGTCCCTCCGTTGTCGCACAAACTTGCCCCCACTTCCTCACCGCCTCGGCGGTATTTAGACCCACAGCTAGTTCGTGACTGTCCCTCTTGCGTTGTGGCGTGAAATAACTTCAAAATTGGGCATAAATCAAAAATATCTGCGTCATACCTGCAACACACTGCTGCAGGAGTAGAACCAGCCCTTAAGACTCCTGCCTATAGGAGCACTTTAGTTCACAACATTTACTCTGTAGATCAAGTGTTTCTAGAGAAGTCCATAAACTAAACTCTCAAGTAATTTCTTTCTGCTACTTCTTTTCTTCAAAGTGCTGTAAAACCAACAGTATAAGTGAAAAAAACAATTTCAGGGACTCATTTTACAGGTATAGTGAACGATTTCTCTGGAAATGTAGGTAAGAAACGCCCAAGTCAGTTTGAACCGGACCTTCCTACCTGCTTTTCTGAGAATGACTATTAAATGTGAGAGCATGTGCTAGCCCAGAATGACACTGTGCACAGCACTGTTTAGCGTCTGTCTGCATCGTTTGAGGACACCAACTTGACAAACAAAGGAATTTACATTACACTGTTGATTCATTACCTGTAAGTCTAAATCTGCTCACTCAACACTGGAGGTAGGATGTGAAGCATGAGAAAACTAAGCGAGAACACGTCAAAAAGATCAGCATGTGAGGAGGCAAAAAGATGATACTCAATTAGACCTTTTAAACCATCCTGTAAGAGATTTAGGGTAAAATTGACCATGCTTGATCTACTTTTACAAAAAAAGGTGAAAAATTTGTGTTTTTCTCTTAAAGAGGTGATAGAATGATTCTATAGGGCATTTGGTGCTGGTCCTTAAGGTCTCTGAATAGGGTGTAACATTGGTTGGGCTGAAAATGGCATATTTGCTGTTCTATGAGCCCTAATGCAAGCCTGGTTAAAAGCCCTAGAATGGAACGACAGGTTTTCTTCCTTTTATGATATGCTCATGAATATTTAGATGAGCTGTGTGCTGATTGGTTTGTTTACAACGAGCGAAGCTGCTGAGCAAAGACGCATCATAGCAACAAGCACTCACTCACTGAAACATCAAAATTGTTGATATGGTAGGGTGACCAGACGTCCTCTTTTTCCCGGACATGTCCTACTTTTCATACGTAACGGGATTTTGGTCGACTACAGTGCACCAGAACCAAGCTATCAGCTCGGGGGCTGGTCCGGTGCAGGGAGCCAGTGGGGGACGGAGCGACCCAACCTAGTGACGGTAGCCTGGACACAGGCGGCCCTGTGCCTCTCCTCACCTGCCTTATTGGTCCCCTTTCACCGGCTGAGGACTGGCGGCTCATGGCTCTCTGGTGAGGTTCAGTCAGCGGCCCAGCAGTCGACACTTCATTTCCACCACCCCCCCCCGGGACGTGAAAAAACTACAGGCCAGAACCAAATAAGGCAACATCCCCGAGTTTACGTCAACTCGGGGCTTCGTTTAAATTCGCCCGTTTATGGTAGAAGTTTAGAAATATGGGATTTGCAGAGAAAGGAGGTGTTGATGGGGTTTGAACTTCTCTATACGTCCATTCACCCACTGAACTATCATTATTCATCTATGCAGTTTAAAGTTGGTTTTGCATTCCATGACCCCTACATTATCGGGTGATATAATGTATTTTAGAGGGATTTTATATCAAGTGGGAAGTCCTTTTGTAAAGAAAACTATTTTTTAAAGCATCCATAAATCTGAAAACAGCAAGAGGAAAAGCTGTAGTTGAATATAAGAAAAAAAAGTTTAATGGGAGTGAACAATTCTCAGGAATCTGCCTGCTGCAACACATCCTTCACCTGGTGAAACACTGTCTGCGGCATCATGCTGCGAAGATGCACACCCCACTTTTTATTCATTAAAACAACAAATTTTTGGTTTCTATGGACAATTGATTTTATTTTTGTGAATGTGTGAATGTTTTAGTGAAGCACTACATGTTAACTATGTAGGTTGTGTGACCACTGGGTTTTCAGTTTCTCTTGTTTAATAATTTTCTTGACCAAAAATTGCTTACTGCTTTTCTATCTTAATACTATTTGTTCTCTTATATCTCTCAACATCTGCTTCATTGTTAATGTATGCAAATCTGTACAGAGATAAAGCAGCCCTGATTCATATCAGCACCCAACTCAAGGCCTGCCTTTATAACTTTGCTTTCCACAAAATAACCAGGTGAGGAGTATTTCTGTCACAAAGAAATGACTCCAATGGTGGCCTCTGTAGCGGTGGAGACATTTGTTTGCCTTCCAGTTAGAAGCACTTAACGTTTTAAAGACTTGTATGATTAAGAGTAATTACTTTAGCTGCTGTATTGCATTAGATTTAGAGCATATTCAGAAAAAACAGCTCTGTTTAAAAGGTTAAAACTCACATTTACATGTCAACAAAATTCTTCTCATTGTATCTCTGTAAAGCAGAAAGTAATGAGCTAGCAGGATGTTTATAAAGCACACAGCAACATTCAAAAACATATTTGCGTTCATCTTAAGCCACAGACATAAACAGATCTGCTCTCATTTGTGTGTTTTGTGGTTTTATAAAAGCCGGATGTTTAATGCAAACAGTTGCAATCCCAAAGAAAAACATTCAAGTTAACATGTAATGTTAATTACTTTTGCCAGTTATTTTTAGGTCTATATTTACTTTGCAAGTAAAATGATTTTTCACAAGGTCTGTGAATTCACAAAATTCATCTAGGCAGAAGCAAATAGATGCATTAGCCTCAAATATAGAAATGCTTTCAACCATTAAGATGCAGTGACGTGTATGACGTCAGGCTGAAGCAAAACAAACATGGCTGCGCCGGTGGAGGTATTTGTAAACTCTGCTATGCAGTCTGTTTTAGCTGCAATAACCTCTACTAATTTTTTTGAAAACAGAAAAAAGCCACAACTTGTTCCTTGCTGGATGGGAAAGATGTTTGCGAATTCTTCCCAGCCGGATTTTATTTATCAACTAACTCCACAAGTTATGAAACAAATCAAGAAAGTGATACTGTACGTCACAGCTGCTACTGCGATTGGCTAAAAGCTTGACATGGGATGCAGGTTGTGGATTTATTTCAGCTTGAAGAATTGGACTGAATGCCCATCCCTTTTGTAAACACTTTCCACAGGAGCCTTTCCAGATGTGTAGAATTCAAACTGAACTGCAGGCTCTTGCATGTTAGGTCTATATGGCTCTGCTGTGAAATCGTCATAAAACCCATCTGGTGCCCCTTTAAAAGAAGAAAACAAGTTTATGCTTGAAGGCAATATATATTTCACCAATGAATCTCTCTGAACTCCGCTAATATCAAGTTTAATATGTATGCTGCATGTGGTGAAAGTCGTCATGTCTGGCTGATTTGAAAATGGGAATTTTTAGCTTTTTAAAAAAAAAAAACTTGGCCTTGGTCCTGATAGAGAATTACTCCAGTGCTTTCCCAGTGCAAGCTTGGACCTTTTTAAAATAAGATGCATTTGTGATATGCAGCCTTAGCAGCAGGTTGCCCTGGTTAGTTCCCTTAGGCTGGAGGGGATAAATCAGCAGCCCAAATGAGAAGCAGTAAATTCCCTGCAGCCATGGCCACAAGGTTGGGAACCAGCTTTTTAATACAATCCATGGAAGCTATGACAAGCTCACAGGTTTGGAAACTTCTCCTACCGTCCTCTCAGGGGGGTCACAAAGGAACAATAAAGGGTTATATTTGAGGGGAAAAGCAGCCTCTGTTGAATCAATGTATTCTCCAGCACTTGTTTAATTCACTTCCTGCTTTCAATTTATCCTTCTTACTTCTCTCTCCATTCCTTATGGTCTTCTTTCCCTCTTCAATCTTTGCCGTTTCATTGCATTTTTTATCTGCTTGTGCAGAAATGATGCCATCCCTAACTGCTTCCTCCACATGTCAGTTAATTCTTCCAGAGCAGCATCAGCTGCTGTTAATGTGTTAAAAAAAAGGGCTTTACAAGCTGCTGTGTTACTGTGTAAACATCTCAAACAGTGGGACAACAAGAATCTGCAAACGTTTTTGTGTGGAGCAAATTTTACTGTCATTTTAAATAGAACCACATGGTATAATTTCTCTGATTGCCGTCGGTCTTGGACTTGTGAGAAACAAAAACAGTTTTTTCTTGGTTTGGTTTTGTTTTTAAGCCACACTGACACGGAATCTCTCACACTGCGAAGCTATTTTCCTCTCCTTTGAATAGAGACAGGAAGCGTAATAAAAATGTTAAAGCGAAGACGCAGCGAGAGTGTGATGATCACACAAAACCGTCTTCTGTTTTTAATTTTCTGTATATAACTGGCCCTGCAAATGCTTCACCAATACATCCTCAACCTCTCCACGAGCGAGGTTCTCTCTGCCGTTTGGCCTTTTAAATTTTTAATGCTATCAAATGTGACCGCAGGCTCTTCACGTTCAAGCACGTCATCATGCTGCAGCTTCTTAATAAAGAAAAAATGTAAGATAACCCAACTTGCTGTGGAGGCTGGTGTCACTTCCCTGCTCCTCCATGAGTATTTATATAACGCTCTCAGTAAATTATTAATCTGCTATATCAGATCTTAACGTGGGTAGCTATAAAACCATCAAAATGGCTGAAGGCTGTCAGAGAAGCACTTTTACAACACAAAGAATACTGAAGCTAGGATTTGGATACAGATGTCTTGGAAAACATCTGGCTAAAGTTAAAGGAAAGGTTACACCCCTTTCTTTAATCAGTTCACAGGTTGGTAAAGGTCCACCCATCCTTCTGCTCCAGTCTTTAAAGCAGTTTGAATGCATTGTCTGAAATAAAAATACCTAACATATCAAGAAGTTTGTTTCAATTTTGGACATATTGCACACATGAAAACTGAGATTAGGATTTAAATCCAAAACATGACATAGTTCTAAAGAGCAGGGTAAGGTTGTGATTAACTTTAATTGAAGGCCTCACGCTGCATCTTAAGTTTTTTTAGGTTTGAAAAAAGCATGAAAACCACAATGATTTTACTTTGATTTTATATTTTAATGCCATTATTTGTAATTCTATCATAGTAAAATAATATGCAAAGTGTTGCACATCAAAGGTTTAAGTTAGTAAATGCTATTTATAAGGGTTTTGTAAAAGTTAAATTAAGAAAATAGTAAACTTTTAACAGCGTCTGCTGTAAATGAGTCTGTGAGAGAAACGAGGTAGTTGGCCTGCCTGTGGTCTGTCTGTGGAATACTAACAACCGCCATAAAAACAGCAAAAAAAAAAAAACCCAAGCTGGGGCAGGAATTCAGCTTAAGCTGCAGAGATTATGGTTTCCAGCAAGAGCTGAGACAACGGTGCACAAGATGGCACTTTGGTCCATTACAGTTGTCTACGCTTAAGTGCACGTCATGATCGATTCTGCATCCGATTTCAGATGTGTCACTTAAAAGCCAATGTGGTTCCATACAGATTAGTGGGGAGTCGCACTGAGACACCCTAATGGCTGAGTGAGGAGTCATTTATGGGTAATCATTGATCCAAGTGCCCTGAATCCCCTTTGCCTGTGCCAAAAACACATTAGAAGTTGTCTTGGGAAACTGCAGGGTCAGCTCTGGGCTGGGCTAATCTTAGGCTTGTGTCTTATATTCATCATGTCTGTTTAATCAAAGTGGCTTGAAAGCATTGTGCATAAATATTAAATAAATTAGAAGCATTCCTCTTAGTGTTAGTCCATCTCTGATCTGTGATTGGTGTCCCTGTGGTATTGGAACCCAGCTGTGTTCAATCTGACTCAAACCAACCCTTCTGGAAGGAAAATGGTTGGGATGTTTAAAGTCATAGGGAAGCGGCCGTCCCAACCGTTGCATTTCCAAATTCTCTCGAATGGTTCCCGACTTTACAAGAATGGATTAATTGAATGTGATTTGTCATTTATCAAGGGGGCAGAATTGTTGTCCTGGAAGGTTCGCAAGCAAGTTTGATTGTAGCCAGTGTCTTGAAAGCATCTTGCTAACCAGTTAGCAACTTAGTGCTAGTAGGTTCCCAATGGGAAATTACTTTGGGACCAACTAGCACTTAGCAACGACACTGTCAAGGAACGCTATGGACAGCGGAAACATGCAAGAGGAGGAGAGTTTTGTGTCGGAGGTCACAGATGAGTCTCCTCCATCATACATTTTTTTATTTAGAGGAGGAAAGCGGGAACAAAATTGTTGTGGAAGAAGCGGCAGAAGCTTGGTTTGGTGTAGAAGGCTTACAGCCGTAAATGTTGGAGCCCTTGCCTCGCAACGCTGCCAGTTCTGTTAGCTCTACGCCTGCTGAAGACACAGACGTCCATCAACGTGAACACTGGGACGGAACTCAATGGTAAAAAAATTGATTGACAGATGACCATTGATATATGATTGGCCAAATTTAGGTGTACAAGCTGATGTATAACTATCTGGCCTGCATAAGATAATGAAAAAAAACCCACAGATTCTAAGACAAGATTTTTTTAAATAGAAATTTTAAAATTTTTGGGACAATATCATCTGATAGAGTACATTTATATACATGTTTAAACCAGAATGATTTGACATTTAAATATGACTTCCCTACAACTTTAACAGTAACTGAGGAACTTCCAAGACTCCAGCCTGTGATAAACTGAAATATACTGGAACCGCCGCCAAGCAAACTGATCTTCTCCATTGCGGCTTATCCAAAATAATCAAGCCTAATAACTCTGAGGTAGACGCAGTTCTCGTCAGCCGTTAATTCGCTAATCCACCCTGGGCTCATATCAGACACATCGCAGATGTTAGTGTTTGTGTTCTGCATGAAATTTATGACTCCAGTTTCAAGAACAGACGAGGTTATCATCTTATTACAGTCCCCATCCAAACAGCTTCCTGATGATATTACTGATCTCATCCAGGCTTCTCCAAACCACATTTACAATCAGTGCATCTGCAGCCGGCTTGTAGAAAAAATCTCCTTTAGGTTTGCTTTGTGTTTCTTGTTTCCTCCCATTTGTGCTTGTCTCAAGCCAAATCTACATTAATCGATCTAGCATTTTGAAATTCAGCCATCAGCATCTTCACACTGCCAGCCTCTCCGGTCTGCATTAGATTGCAGAAACGGTTACAAAGATAAACACTGTTTAAGACGGAAGATGACAAACCGCAACTGTTTTGACTGTTTCACTTCTGTTGAGAGCATCATGGTGAAGGCATCAACCCCCAGACCATGCTATTTTTGTTCTTTCACTTTTTGCTGATAATCATCAAATCAAATAAACCAAAGGGGAAGACAGACTGTCAAAGTCACCATACCTGCCGTAAAAAAGAAAAAAAAGTCCTATCCATTACTTTTTCTGTTATTTTCTCTAAACTGCTTCATTCTAAAGAACCTAATAATACCAGTAACCTGTAAGTTGTTTTTTTTTTATTTCCCCTGTCTTTACAATGCAAATTCCTGTGGGTTTTTTTAAAGGGATATTTCTGCAGTCCTTGCAGGATGACAAAATGCGTGCCCTAGTCATAATGACCGACAGCTAGAGCTTGATAGGAAATGCTACGGGGTTGCCCGGAAGGGAGGTTGATGAACTACTAAACACTATGAAACAATCATTCCAAACCACTAAACAAATGAAACACTGTTATATTAAATGCAACATCATTGGCCGAAATTAAGAATGATTCCATCTTAAAAACCAAATCAGCAGACAACAAATTATTCACTGAAGAATATATATTTTTTTCCATCTGAGCTTAATAGATGACCTCTGGATGACCTTTAAAAATAATCTTTAATATATCTAAAACAAAAGTAGCACACATGATCTTTTTTTTTTCATTCCTACAAATGATTATTTTACCTACCCAAACCTTTCCCAAAAAGTTCAATAAAAACCTTGCCACGTATGCATCAGTTTTACTTCTTTGTTTTAGTTTGCGGTCTTGCCACGGAGTAAGCCCTGTCGCAATCAGATACACGTTTTCCTACTTCTTCCTCTGAGGCTTTCATTACCTTTTTTTGCTGGATCCGCCATGTCATAAACCTCCAAAATGAAAAGCTGTTCTATAACCACCTGATGCTAATGCGGTGCGGTGCTTGTGGTTACTGATACCGATGGCTTTTTTTCCCCCACTGCTGTAGAGTTTGTCTCACAGTGCGAATAAGAACAGTCACCAGGTTGGTGTCACAAAAAGTTGAAGGTGTGGTTTTCCAACCAGAGCCGGTGGAGAAAATGATCTCAAAATGATCTCATATCAAACTTTTCGATTACCATCACAGTCAGGAACTTGGAAGAGGATATTTATGGCTTAAAAATGTTACTTAATGCTGGCTTTAATTTCTAAATAATTATTAAACTGTAAAAGTAAACTATTAAATTATTTTATACAGTTATAGTCTCTTCTGTCAGAGCGTATCTTCAAACATACTGTAGTTGTTCTGTTTAAGAAAATCTCATGTCTAACTTGAGCTGGGCAGCCTTTTGAAGATTTCAGACCTAAATCAGTGATTATAGTTGACCAAAACCGAGGAAAAAACATTTATATCGACTCATATAAATTAAAATAATTAAAAAGGAGAAACTTTTAACTAACTGAAACTGTACTAAAACATACTAAAATAATAGATCTATATCTTTCATTAACATTTTTATAATTTTTTAAAGGCCTTGCAAACTGTTTTTTCCCCCCTACAGCATTCTGATAGTCTGTTGCAACCGAACCAGTTTAAAAAAATGGTATCTTGTTCCCTATATTTATTTATATCTAGCTATAGTTCCCTATATAGGCAGTTAAATACATTACTTTGACCTTTTTCTATCCTTACAAATTAACCAAATGAAAAACTGAACAGTGCAAATTAAATTAAAACTAGGCGTTTTTAAAATAATAGAAACCAATAAAAATGATCACACCAGTTTTAAAAATTAGTTAAAATTGAATTCGATAAAAAAATAATAGATACAACTAAATAAAACTAAACAAGAATGAAAAATACTAAACCCATAAACTTGTTCTACATTTGGGGCTCTGGTCCTCGAAGGCCCTGCTTTAGTTTTAGCTATTTGAATTAGCTTGATCACAGCTGGATTAAATAACTAATAATAATAATAATTTAACTTTATTGATCTCACAATGGAGATATTTACTCTCTGTATTTAACCCATCCCCTTGGTGAGCAGTGGGCCGCCACTGTGCGGCGCCTGGGGAGCAATCGGGGGTTAAGGGTCTTGCTCAGGGACCCTAAGTGCAGGCTGTGGGGATCAAACCGGGTATCTGCAACCTTCCCAGACCCAATGCCCACTGCTTCAACCTCTAGGCCAACATTCGCCCTAACTGCATTGCTGGAAGGCCTTGGCAGGATTTGGTGAGAGGCTAAGGAGATAATTCAGTGATTTTAACCAGGTGTTGAAGCAGTTACACTTCTAAAATATCATCTAGCTTAGCGATCCTGATTGAATTGAGTGAATAACACAAAAGTAATGGCCTCACAACCATCTAATGAGCAAATAAATAAGTATTCTCTCCTTACTCCCATTAGAAATGTACACGTTTGCTGCTGGGACACACTTTTTCGGTTAACGTAGCCTCATTTTAAAGTTGATTTTTTTATCGTGTGTGTGTGATCTGCTGCCATCTTACCACCAGGGGAATTGTGCAGACGATGAAGATGATCGTCATGAAGACCAGGGGGATGAGGTGCTCCACCTCGTGAGCCACAAATCTTCTGTGCTCTTTGCTGGATCTCATGCTCTTCATCACTGAGCCTTGTCTGTTTCGCCGCCGGTACATCCGGAAGAGCTGGCACATCACAAAGACGTTGCAGGCTACAATGGACAGCACCAGCACCAGCATAATTGTGGCATATAGCTTAGCATAAACCTGGTCCTTGTGATGTGTGGGATTCATGTCGATGAAGCACCATGTCCCGGGGCAGTATTGTACATATTTACCGAATTCCACAAAAGGAAGCATACAAAATAAGATGCATGTCAGAAACATAACAGGGATTGTTATATAAGCCCATTTCTTGGTGACAAGTCGGCTGTACAGGTAGGGGTGGCCTATTGCAAAGCATCTGTCCATAGCTGTAATGAAAAGGAGCGACATGGTGGCCAGGCTAAAGAAGGTCATGCTAACACCAAAGTACTGGCAAACGCTAATGCTAGTTTTGTTAGGGGTGTCGTTAGAATTAATTCCAGAAGTCATTTCAACCAAAGTCATGTTCCACGCATATGCAAGCTGCACAAAGGGGCTGATCAGGCAAGTCCCAGCCAGGTCCGTGAACACCAGCGAGCTGACGAGGATGTGGAACAAGCCCTTGTGTCGCCTGTCGTCGGCCCTCGTGTCCCTGCGCCGTCGGATCTCCAGGATTACCAAGGCAGCCACGTTTCCAAAGATTCCTAAGCCAAACATGATGGCACTAATTAACGGGCTTGTATTCCCAGTTATGATTTTCTGAGAGTGGCATTTGGTATAAATCTCGTTCATGGCAGGAGTTTTTCTTCTTTCCTTTAATGAGAAACTGTTTCCAATTCCTGCAGAAGCTTGATAATCGGTGTTCAAAGACGTTTTCAGGAGTAATTCTATAAAAAAAAAAATAGCAACAATTAAACTAAAAACTCATCAGTTAATCAGCAAATAATTCATCTTTTGTTCCTCATGTTTTTATGTCGTACCTGTTGATCTTGTAATAATCTAATTTTTGCATAATTTGTTTCTCTTTGTGGCTTAATATGTCCGTAAATTATGAAAATAGTCATAAAATCAAAATAATTCAACCATTTATTTTCAGTTGTTGCATCCATAAGCCATAAAAGGCCTTATCCTGCAGCTTGTAGACCCGTTCTTTGGATTACAGCCTGTCGGACCATCAAAAACAGCTCTGATCATCTGCTTAAACATCAAGAAAGATTCCTCTTTTTTTCAGCTTTGTAAAAATTTTATATGCTTCCCTTTAAACCGCAGAACAAAAGACCTGAGAGTCTCCTCCTGTAAAACGGGTTTACTTCTCTCCAATGGTTTCTAAACTGTTTGGCCACAATATCAACAGCTGTGACTTGCAGCGTCGCTCTAATTTGATGCTTGAAAAACTGTGTGGGATTTACTGGTGCACACGAAGTGAGTAGTACCTGTTATTGACGGAGACGTGCTTTGCATACTCTGAAACACCACGTTCCACAAGTGCTGCTCCAGTTTTAGAGTTGTGAAACTCATTGTTCTTCCCCTTCTTTCTTATGAATTCTCAGACATCAGCTGACTAGTCAAACTGTAACTTCTTCCCAAGAAATGGATGACAGCACGTACTCAGGCAGCTTCTAGCAGGAACGCAGTTTCTAAAGCAGTTGTTGCTAGAACCTGCTGCTGTTGCTTAAGTTAAAGTAGTTATTCCCCAAAAAGGAAATACAATTATTATTATTCTATCTTTTTAGATTAAAAACAAACATGGTATTAATTTGCTTACAGTCTCCTTTACTCTGATCCATGGGCGGTTCTAAACAGGGGCCACCTGGGGCCAGTGCCCCTATAGAACTGGTCCTGGCCCCATTACTGAAAACACAGTCTACAAAAATTTTTAATTAGAAATACTTTTTTTTGTCTCAAAATAATTTTATGTCCATAGATTTGAGCAGGTAAGTTGGATAATTTACCAATTGAGTAAGATGATTAATGTTTAACCCTGTAATGCCAAATGTATCTAGGGCTGGGCGATAATTCAATAACGATATATATCGATCGATAGACGTGTGGCGCAATAGAAAAAAAGAGGGTCGATAAAAGTTCGATAAAAAAGAAACGCAGTTTTCCTTCCTTCTCATTGTAGCCTAGCATGTTGGTTTATGCTAGTCACTGCTTCCTCCCAACCAATCACAATCGCGGACCCAGGCACGCCGTCACCAAGCGCCGCCCTCTCAAACCACAACACAGATCACATGAAGATGTCGCAGCAAGGAGAGGCGGAGGAAATTGTTCCAAAGAAGGGTTTTTGTAGTTCGGCAGTCTGGCAGTATTTCGGTCATGGCAAGTCGGACAAAAAACAAAACCACAGTCATCTGTAAAATGTGTCGGGAACCAGTGAAAACGAAGTCTGATAACACAACCAACTTTTTTTTTTTTTTTTCTATCATCTCAGCCGCTCACACCCGCAGGAGTACGAGCTGTGTAGGCCCCGCCGCGACTCTCCTCCGAGGAATCTTCGGGAAAATATATATATTTTCAGTTCTGGGCAGTTTCCCACGTAGTTCTAACTATTGAGATAAAAATGCTGAGGGGCCAGAAACTTCAAAGTAATAACTCAGGTCAAAGCAGGAAACAGGGGCGGTGGGGGGCATTTTTTTATTTGTTATATTTATTTTGGTCACTTTTCTGGTCACTTTAGTTTATTCTTTGTCAGTATTTAATAACATAACTCAGGTCTCTTAAGTTATTTTTCTTTAAAACAATTCTGTTATGGTTAAAAAAGTTGGTTAAATAAAGATTTAATTGGAAGTCTGTGTTTGTGTTCTTTATTAAAATTAAATCATTTAGCAATATCATAAAAAGTCCAGGCAGAGCTGCACATAAAATATGGTTTAAAATCTTTTCAATAATTATCAATATCGATCAATATGCATTTTTTTTTATCGATAAGCTTTTTTTCTATATCGCCCAGCCCTAGTGCATATCTTATCTTTAAGAGTGAAAACATCAATTCCTTTGCCAGATAATCTTAAAACATGTTCAAATTAAGGCCAAATACAGTTAAGAATTTTTTACTTTTTATGTCAGTTTTTGTACTGTCATAATAAATAAATCAGTTACTATAAGTGCTGACATAAGAGACCATAAATGGTTTGTCCCTTGGACTATACTTAATATATTGCTTTTAGACTTTAATTCAACAATTATTTCAAAATTGCAGTCAGCTTTGTTGAACTACGGTGGGATCAGAACTTCTGTTAGATGAGGACTCTACAACTTTGGCTGTGTGGCTCCTGTGTAACCAGCTGCGTTGATCTATCCTCTTCTGTGTCTTAGCTGCAGTATATTAAATATATAACATTACATTACACGTCGTTACTGGGAGGCGCAGCAGGTTTTCAAAAGGGCACAGAAAGTAATACAAAAAAAAAGGGTTAAACAATAGTTTCTCATTTTAAATATATTAAGAGAACTGCAGAACCAAAGAGTTAAGTGTGGCTCTCCACTGAATACAGTGAAATTAATGAGTTTTATTAACACTTGAAGTTTTTCCAATCGATTTTTCTTTTTTGGTTTGAAAAATATTAATTTTATTTACCTAGAATTTAAAAAAATCCCTTACCATGAAAAGAAAACCAACTGAAATAGTTAGTCGCTAAATTATTATCTACAAAATCATTTAAAAATGTCAAAGTGCATTTGTAATTCAGACATATTGCATGTTGTTTTACTTATTTGAAATAATTATTGTATAATATATAACTTGTTATATATAACAGGTGTTAGATATGAAAATGAAAAGTGAAAGGTGCATTCAGACTGATTGTCAGTCACTGTTTCTGTACCAGGGAAAATCTTAATCAGAATTCCTTTCAGTGTTAGATCTTCAGTACAGGAGCCATAGCAGGGGCCAGTAGCTGTCCCACTGGCCCCTGTCTAGAACAGCACGTGGGTCTGCACCCACACACCTGACTCACTTTCTGTCCAGTGCCTGCCTGAGGCCGCAGAGACCGCATCTCTGACAGATGTGTCCAGCTGTTGGGTGTGTATAACCTAGTGACAGTGGAATGTGAGCATGCTCTGACAAAAAAACACAAACTTCTATTTCTATAGAGGAAGATGATTCATTTCTTTACAGAAAACCGAATAGATGGAAAGTTTTCGGGACTGTTCATTAGGAGTTTTGTTTGGAGCGCGCGTTCGGGTGCGGCAACATCAACATTAGTCTTTTTAAGTGGAAAGTGAAGCAAAGAGCGAGAAAAAAACAAACGTATGTTTGGTTGTAAATGCGCGCTATCTTTAAAGAAAATAAAACCGGACATGTTTACATCAGTAAATATTTATATGGAGTAAACAAACAGCGCGTGGACCTCCTTCAGAAGCATCCAGTAATCAGGCTCCTGTTCTCACCTGCTGTAGAAGGGGCTCCCGGTGCGGTTTTCCTGCTGCTTCTGCTCTCCAACAGGTAGAAAATAGAAGCTGCTCCTAAATATCCAACTTAGTTTGTTCCGGAGCCGCTCTGGAGTAAAGAAATGCGGGCTCCTGATAGGAGTGAGGCGCGAGGAGAGGAGATGTGATGAGGCGGGCATGAATTTGTCCCCAGCGCAGGGAGCGAGGCGGTGACGTAATTAGCCACGCCCACAGAGCTGTGCAAGTCGGAGCTGGTTAGCTCCCCACCACACCTTCACATTCTGCAATTACAGCCTCCACGGAAGAGGATTAGGGCCACTGAAAAAAGAAGTTAACTGATTTTTACATTTTATTTCAGTTTAATATGATAAAAAACTCAAAATTCTGAGATTAAAGTCAGAATTCTGAAAAAAAGTCAGAATTCTGAGCTTAAACTGAGAATTCTGAGATTAAACTGAGAATTCAGACTTTAATCTCAGAACTCTGACTTTTTTTCTCAAATTTCTGACATTAATCTTAGAATTCAGACTTTAATCTCAGAACTCTGACTTTTTTTCTCACAATTCTGACTTTAATCTTAGAATTCAGACTTTAATCTCAGAACTCTGACTTTAATCTCACAATTCTGACTTTTTTTCTCACAGTTCTGACTTTAATCTCACAATTCTGACTTTTTTTCTCACAGTTCTGACTTTAATCTCACAATTCAGACTTTAATATCAGAACTCTGACTTTAATCTCCCAATTCTGACTTTTTCTCACAGTTCTGACTTTAATCTTAGAATTCAGACTTTAATCTCACAATTCTGACTTTTTTTTCTCACAGTTCTGACTTTAATCTCACAATTCAGACTTTAATATCAGAACTCTGACTTTAATCTCCCAATTCTGACTTTTTCTCACAGTTCTGACTTTAATCTTAGAATTCAGACTTTAATCTCACAATTCTGACTTTTTTTTCTCACAGTTCTGACTTTAATCTCACAATTCAGACTTTAATATCAGAACTCTGACTTTAATCTCCCAATTCTGACTTTTTTCTCACAGTTCTGACTTTAATCTCAGAATTCAGACTTTAATCTCAGAACTCTGACTTTAATCTCACAATTCTGACTTTTTTTCTCACAGTTCTGACTTTAATCTCAGAATTCAGACTTTAATCTCAGAACTTTGACTTTAATCTCGCAATTCTAGTTTTTTTCTCACAGTTCTGACATTCTGAAATTAAACTGAGAATTTTTAGATTAAAGTCAGAATTGTGAGAAAAAAGTCAGAAATGGGAGAAAAAAAGTCTGAATAATGAGATTAAAGTCAGAATTCTGAGATTAAACTGAGAATTCTGAAAAAAAGTCTGAGTTTTGAGATTAAAGTTAGAATTCTGAGATTAAAGTCAGAATTCTGAAATTAAAGTCAGAATTGTGAGAAAGAAAAGTCTAAATTATGAGATTAAAGTCAGAATTCTGACTCTTTTTTTCCACCATATTAAACTGAAATTAAATGAAAAAATCAGTAACTTTTTTTTTCAGTGGCCCTAATCCTCTTCCGTACTACAGAGATCTGACTGTTGGGTTTAGGAGAAAACCAGAGCATTCAGGGGGGGGGTCTGGATCAGTATAGAAATAGAATATCAAGTTTTAGCACTCCACCTCCTGGCTGGGGGATCAAAGAGTTTTATCTATCTAGATGAGGGCTATATCAATGAGGATCTTGCAGAGATGCCATTAACCGAGTTTTCCCCTTTGTATTGCATTATAAGCATGATGTTTTCTTCTTTTTTGTGAGTTTGAAGTATGAAACCAACATGCACTTTTTTTTTTTGCCTCGTTTACTATGATACACCAATAAAGATGTTGCAACAGCCATGTTTGATTCTAGACCCCACCTGACTAATCATGTGGGTGGAGAGAAAGATCTATGCATGAGAAAAAGTCTACAAAACCTCCTACAAAAGATTTATTGATAATTAATGCGGATAAGGTCACTAAGAGGACGCAATGCTGCTTTGGTTTGGTGATATAATAAAGTCTGCTGTGATGAAGCTGCATGATCAGTTTGACTAGTTCTAAATTTCTGCAGAGTTTTTGTTGGTTTCTGATGTATCCTGTAGGTATTTTTAAAACAAACATGGTCATCTCTGTGTAATTAATGCAGGCTGTAGCTCATTTAAGGTACCGATACAACTCTTTAAATAAACATACCACAGTGCAAACATTTCATATCTCCTGTAAGCTTCTGCAGAAACTGCTTCCTCTTTGCAGTGAGATATTTTGAGTATATGCAACATCCAGTATGTGCATGTGTGCACATACTGGAAATATTTGTTTTTGCTTCTCAGGGTCTAGGTTTCTTCATGGCGACAGATAATCTGCTAGATCATGATGTCCACTAGGAAGACACAGAACATGTTTATTGTCAGAGGAAACGTTAAGTGCTCCGTAATGCATTGAAATGCTACTGTCGCATCATTTTACCTATTATGAAGAGCAGAATAAATGCCAGTCCGGGTCTTGAAATGGGATGTGATGCACGCTGAAAGCCTTTAAATGGCAGAAGTGCTTTCATTCCGGCCCATTAATGAATCCCCAATGGTTCTGCTGTCATTTTGTCTCTTTTTCCCTCGTCTCTCCTCTTTATGCTGCTTTTGTCTCCTTTTGTTCTCTTTTCAGTTCAATAGGTTCAATTTTTTATATATATATATATATATAAATATATATATATATATATATATATATATATATATATATATTGTGATGGACTTTCTATAAAAGATCAAACACAAAAATACATTAAGGAAACAATAAAGTTACAGATTAAGTATTTATAATTATTTATAATTGTTATTTGAACTTTTTCTTGAATAAAATTCTTAAAATGTGATGTATTTAGCCTGCCTGGTGAACCTAAGTGGACCCTTTAAATGATCAGAAAAGCTTTATGGTATCAACTTCATGCTAAGGGGAGGAGTTTTTCTTTACCAACAGGTGGTTCTGTAAAGTAGTCCAAATGTATGACACACTTTTTAGATTTCCTCTTTACGAAAAAAACATGTTAAAATATAATTTACTATGTTGGTCTACATATCTTATATGATAAAGGGTCTGATGATTACATGGCCCGATTCTTCTAATTGTACAGGTTTGTATTTTACCATAAAAAAAAATCGAAATCCTTGTTTATCCGTTCTGCTGTTTCCTTCTTCCTTTGCTCCATATATACTTCCTTTTACATCAGAACCCCTTTCACCTCATCCTCTGCCCTAATGACATTAAACCATATGTCCCTTCCTCTACCTTTACTTTTCCCTTTCCCTGCAGTTTTTCCTTTTTCCTGCCTTATCACTTTATTTTCCCAGCTCTCCTAGGTGCTGTTGGTGTTCAGTTTGTGCCGTTCATTCTCCTGCTCTCTGTTACGGTACACATTGGAGCCCCTGCTGAGTCTGAATTATTTATAGGTTCATTTGTTTTTATTAAATATCAGGTGTCTCTGTTAAGACCAGTGCAACCAGCATCCTTTTTCACAGAGTGTTGCTACAATGATGATTTAAAAACAATCAGAACTTAGTATTTTGATTTATTTAATGTGTCAGTTAATGAAAAGTCATTAAAAATGTTTAAGTAAACATGGTCAGCCACATGTTTTGAGGTAGAAATACAGTATGAATCTCCTTAGCCAAATACACAGTTTAAAGAATAACCGGCCTTTGGCTCCACCTGGAGGTAAGTTTGAGTAATTACACCATGAACTGGCTGTTTAAGGAAATTCAACATTTTAGCACAATTTGTTATGTTTAAAAATGTGAAAAGTGTGGCCCTACATTTGTGCTAAGTCCACCTGAATCACCACTTTTTAGAACCAATACAATTACAGCCTAAAGTCCTTCAGTCTCTACCAGTTCTGCAGACACACCAGTCAGTGTTTGTTGCTACGACCATTCACTCTGAGTGCAACTCTTCTTCTTCGTATAGTCATCCCTCATTGCACGTGCAAAATTTCTGGACATTGGCAGGAACTGGAGAAATGGTACCGAATGTTTTCTAAAATATCAAACTAAAAAAAATCTCCCCTCAAAGGGAAACATCTGCAAAGCAGCTTGTGATTTTTTTTTATCTTGTTTGTTTGGAATATTTGTGGTTATTACTATTCTATTAGCCTACTCATTCAAATCTGACTTAAAAAAACTAATTTTTCCTCTTTTTGTTTCTGAAAATATAATGTATTTAAAATAGCTAATAAGTTGTTCATAGTTACAGCTTTCTAACTTCCAAATCATTTGAGTTTATTGAACTTCTGACTACTAGATACGCTGAAGAAGACATTTTTTGTTACTCAGGTTTTCAGAGGATAGTCTCCTCCTGTGGTGCGTTTAGTTTCAATTTATTCCTAATTTTTATGTTCATTTTAACTTTTAAAATCTATTATCTATGCTCTTACAGCTTGTTGGCCTCTTCCTTCCTTTCTCGTTGACATTGCTTTCTTGGTGTCCCTCTGTGTTTTAACTTATGCCCTGTTTTCTTTTGTCCACATCTTTCCTTTCTTTCACTCACTCTGAGGCTTTCTGCCTGCTCTATAAATAAAAATGAACTTGAGCTTATTAATGAAAACAATATATAAAGCATATTTCCCTTTATTTTTGTACAAAATGGCATTTGCACTGCAGCTGAGCAAGCTGCTACAGGAATTTAAATATGTACAGATTCCAAACTAAGGAATAAAGATGTGTGTTTGTTTTTATATTATTGTTTTAATTCCCTGTCTATAGCAACAATCAGCCAAATATTTGTTTAGGCGGTTTTCTTTGGTGTTTCTCATACTGTTGCCATAATATCAGCTATTTACAGCCAACATTATAAACAGTCTTTTAGCAATGAGGCAAGTTTGAGTCAAATGTAAGAAAAAAAGGGAAAGTTGAACTTCCTCCTTAACTGTAAAGTAGTGTTGGTACCATATAGGGGTGTAAATAAGAATCGGTTTGTATCGATGCATCGATCCAACAGCCGACGAACCGATGCATCGACACGTCCGCAAGAGTATTGATTCATGTTTTTTTTGTGTTTTTTTTACCAGTCTATTTTTATCCATTTGCTCCTGGACGTAATTCTGACTCCCGTGCTGCGGTGGCGCTAAACCTATTTTGCCCTTCTTCCTCGCTTCCTTTAGCCACTACCCTCTTTCCGCATTGCACACACACTTGCGTAAAAAGTAGGCAAGACAGACGTGACGGGAGTTCAAGTCATTTGTGTGGAAGTTTTTCTGTTATTTGCTGTTGTTTCTCAATTTAAAAAAATGCATAACAATATAACAGCTTTTATTGATTCATTTCAAACTTGAAACATTGTCTAGCGTGTAAGGTAAAAAGTTTTTTTTTTTTTTTTTTTACCAACAATGGAATCGAATCGAATTGTGGTGCATTCTTGAGTATCGCAAATAATCTAATCGTTGGGTCAGGAAATTGATACTGAATCGAATCGCCATGATGGGCGTGATTTAAACCTCTTGTACCATAGCACAGAAAAAAGGGAAAATTTAAAAGTCTAACTAGTTACAACTTGGAAAAATACATCCAAAGTCAGTCATAGTGACTTTGATGCATCCATGCTAGGGGTGTAAATCACACCCATCATGGTGATTCGATTCAGTATCAATTTCCTGACCCAACGATTAGATTATTTTCCATACTCAAGAATACACCACGATACGTTACGATTCAATACGATTATTTGCAACATTTTTTTTTTTACCTTACAGGCTAGAAAACACAGATTATTATTGTCGTGGGAAAAAAGTATTCAACTATTCATCCTAGTTAAATAAATGGAGATCGATGGATTTCACTCAGTCTGCACATCTATTCATATCTTTGCAAAGAGAGAACAGTCATCATGAAGCCCTTATGGTGCAGCATTCTGCCCTGTTCTGCTAGAGCAGGGTTCGTCCCCCCTTACTTACAATAAAACACTGCAAAAGTAGTCAAAGTCAAAACAAATTACAGAAACTTTGGTTAACAGCAACATGTTATGAATAAACCTTGAGAAAGAATCTAGCTTGTTATGGGAAAAAGCTATGTCTGGTCTACAAACACCAGCCTGCAGAGAATTGTGTGGCCTTGCAGGTAAAACAGACTGAGTGAAAACTTTTATAGTGAGTAAATAGGATGAATTAATATATAATAGGAGATAAAAAATTTTCCGACAATTATTTACACCCCTAGTCCATGCATGTGACATGAGTTTGCCTACACTCCATTTGAAAAGGGTCATTAAACCCCTCAGTATGATTATGCCACCACCATGCTGGACTAATCGGGAGTTTCTCGGGATGGCACCACATATGGTATAGCCTTGACAGCCATCAAATTCCGATATGATTTAATCTGAGAAGCAAAGAATTTTGCTTGTCTCCTTGAAGCAGTGACTAATTCCTTAAACAGTTGGACTTTGGCAGATCTGCAACTTTACCTTTTCCTGTGTAAAGATACATTACATAACACCAATGTTTCTTTACTGTTTTAGCAACTTTTCTATGTATTGTCCTGGGCTTTCACAACTACATCACTGTAAACATGTAGAGATTTGATAATTGTGACAAGCTGATTTAGAACTATATATTAAAAAGTATGCTAGTAAATTGAAACGTGATTAAATAATTTTATGTCCACCTATTTATCATATTCTTCAGCATAAGATCAACCTAAGAAGGGGAATTTTATGAAGCAGGTTTCATTCTAGCAATTTTGACTTTTTTTGCATCAATAAGAAAAAAAACATCAGTTTGTGTTGGTCTGTCATCTACGGAAGAGGATTAGGGCCACTGAAAATTTTTTTAAAAAGTTAACTGATTTTTAAATATAATTTCATTTTAATATGGGAAAAAACTCAGAATTCCGAGTTTAATCTCATAATTCTGACTTTAATCTCAGACTTCCGACGTTTTTTTTCAGAAATCGGACATTAATTCTGGCTTTTTTCTTGGAATTCTGACTTTTCCTTAGAATTTTGCCTTTAATCTCAGAAATATGACTTTATTCTCAGAATTCTGACTTTTTTCTCGAAATTCTGATTTTAAACTCTGAATTTTTGCTTTTTTTCTCAGAATTCTGACCTTTTCTCAAAATTTTGACTGAATTCTTAAAGCTAACACACATCAAGCCATAGCCATGTCTAGAGACTAAACTATCTCTTTTGTTTTAATCACCTTCTGCTCTTCCATTATTGAAATAGCTTCACCAGGGACCCCTTGGGCACGTAAAAAGTTGCCTAATTCCATCATTTTCCACCAATGTGTTACTGGCCCTCCCAAACAACTCACATATTTGTCAGTGAAGCTGAGTGCTCCCACATCTCTTCCTTCATGGTGCCCTTTAAGATTAGGTTCCAAAATTCCGAGATTAAAGTCAGAGTTCTTAGA
The DNA here is from genome assembly GCA_030533445.1 of Cyprinodon diabolis. Lineage (NCBI taxonomy): Eukaryota > Metazoa > Chordata > Actinopteri > Cyprinodontiformes > Cyprinodontidae > Cyprinodon > Cyprinodon diabolis. The sequence continues at coordinate 15,474,634 of CM060085.1, forward strand.
TTAAATTTAGAATTCAGAGATTAAAGTCAGAATTCAGAGATTAAAGTCAGAATTCTGATTAAAAAAGTCAGAATTCAGAGAAAAAAAAAATCTGAATTCTGAGAGTAAAGTCAGAATTCTGAGAAAAATGTCAGAATCCTTAGATTAAAGTCAGAATTCTGACTTTTTTCCCCATATTAAACTGAAATATTTAAAATCATTTAACTTTTATTTTTTCAGTGGCCCTTATCCTCCTCCGTAGTCATAAAAAAATATATAATAATAATAGTTCTGTAAAAGCTTATTGTAATGTAATAAAATATTGAAAACAATTGAGCAAAGTACATCCTGGAGAGTGTAGTGCGCGGTTATGGACGCTAGGTGGCACAAATGAGGCACAAATGTATCGGAATTAACTGAATAAACACAAATAAGTTAAAAAATGAAAAGTTATTTTTCTCTGATTTATTATTATATTGTTTCCTCGTATTTATAACAGGTCATTTTAACATAATTAATTGTAATTTATTTGAACGTGAGGAGGGAACTGCTTAAGTGTGTCTCAAAAAGGGAGTAAAAATAAAAATAAAAGTTAAAGAACCATATGTCTTCATGAGTGTTGAGAAACAGATACTGTTACATCCGGATTAAAATACTCCATTACTGTTTAGCTCTAATCAGAGCCAGATGTTACCTCCAGCGGCAGTCATTCAGTCCGGCTGTGACCAATCAGAGCATGCCCAGCTCTTGGCCCCACCCCCGCAGCAGCGGCGGGGTCTCTGAGGGGTTCTCCTCCTTTTCTGAAGCTCCGCTCTCTATCCGCCACTGTTTTCTGCTTTCTGCCCATGGACAGAGGAGCGATGCTGACCGCGGCTCTGCTGTGCTGCTGGAGCTGCTCTGTGTATTTGGTCACAGCCATCCGGAGGACAGATCTGTTTCCTTATGGGACTTTGCATGGAGATGCAATTCTACCAGAGGGCGACGATGAGACCTCCAGAGCGCTGACCCTTCCTAGACCCCTTTACTTTTTTGACTCCTCATTCTCTCAGCTCTATGTAAGTAGAAAACTCATCACTTCATTTCTCTCTCTCTCCAACAATTGCTACAGAAAATAAGTTTATTTAGAGTATTTGCACATTTCATTCAGTCTGTCAGTTCTATCACCATAGAAAAATAAATTCAAGAAAGCCAAAATAAATTCAAGAAAAATCAACGTATTGCAAGAAAAAGTGACTTTATTAGATTTACATTTTTTTGCAGTGTGAAAATTCTGGTTACTCCAAATCCAAGATTTTATATTTTGCCAACTAAACTACCAAGTGCCAAATAATTTAATTCAATTCAGTTTATTTCTATAGTGCCAATTCACAACACATGTCCTCTTTAGGCACTTTACAGTTCACCAGATCATACAGTCAAATTGATTCAAAGTTTTCTATCTAAAGAAAACCAGTTGATTGCATCGACTCATTGACTCGAATGCAATCCCTCACACTAAGCATGCTTGAAGCGACAGTGGAGAGGAAAAACTCCCTTTAAACAGGAAGAAACCTCCAGCAGAACCATGCTCAGTGTGAGAGGCCATCTGCCAAATCAAAAAACATAATCTTTCAACACAAAGGAGCAGTTGATTGTTGTCACAGAAACCAGAAGACAGAAATCCAATGTTAAAACATGGCAGTGGCACCATCGTCTCTTCTTTTTTAATATGCAAATTAAAATCTGAAAAGTCTGATTTGTGTTTAAACACCAATTTGAGATAATGCTTTAAAGAAATCATCCTTTTTTTTTTAAGCGGTATGTCTAAATCAGCACCAGACATCTCTGCAACATTCCCACAGCATGATGCTGGCACCACTATCTAATACAAGACCAATCTAAAGGAGGGAAAATAACCTGAAACATGATTCTCAAAACTGTCTACAAATAGACTCCTGAAAAAATAGTTTGTTTAGAAGTCACATATTCAGTCGTTAAAGTTGGGCATTATCAAATGTAGATGTTGTGCAAGTGGTTTGTTAGAAAATCTGAGTGAATAAACAGCAGAAGGAAGAGCAAGGGTACATCAGAGGCCAGGGATGATGTTTGTCTTTCATTTCTAGTTCAGCTTGTGTGCAGGTTATCCACTGATGTCAATTAGGCATTTTTTTTTTGTAAACCCAGCTGATAGTTTCTTATTATGGGATGATTTCCTGCAAAATACTAGCAGATCTACAGTTTTTGAAACACTCAGACCAGTCAATATGCCAACCACAGCCATGCAACCTCCAGTGTCACTCAAACCTCCTTTCTTTCCCATTCTTATAGTTTCTATTTGAATGGCAGATTAACTATTAACAGATAATTACCTAACAAAATAGCTGTTTCTAATTACTCGTACATGATTAGTAATTAATCTCCAGTGGTTGCTCAATGTAAGGAATCTGAAATGTTCATCCTACTGTATATTATCTTGGTTTTATATAGGTGAATTTCAGATGTGCATCTTTTATAACACTTGTGGGTCATGCTCTGTTATCCAGCTAATATTGAAAGTCGTTTCACTGTGGTTTGCTGGTTTCTCAAACTTAATCAGCTCCAGGAAGGGAATCCTCGAGGCTGTCCCCAGTGGTTTCTGGAAGTAATGATGAGGTTCATTATGTGGTTCCCTGGGTCCATCATGAGGCTCTAGTGGCTCATAGGGGATGTAGACTCATTCGGAGATGCCTCCTTTTTTCAAACACCAACCTTCGCTCTGTTTTTCCGGCATAGGTGGCCACCAATGGGATCATCTCAGCCCAGGACCTGCCGATGGAAAAGCAGTATGTTGACGATGGCCTCCCTACAGACTTCCCCGTGGTGGCACCTTTCCTGGCTGACATTGATACCAGTGGAGGACGAGGACACATTTATTACCGGGTTACTGGGACCCCTGGCATCCTGAATAGAGTCACCCAGGTTTGTTCAATTAAAATTTCTGATTTAAAACGACTTTAAACAAAATCTCTCGGAAGAAAAACAAAGTTCTATAGATTTGGTTTCTTCTGTTTGGTTCATCCTCCATTAGTGCATTCCATTGTTTCTCCCTCATGTCTCTCCATCCATTCGCTCATTCATCTCCCCCCCCAGGAGGTGAACCGTGGCTTCCCAGACGCAAAATTCACTCCCACGCACGCTGTGGTGGCAACATGGGAAAACGTGGCGGCGTATGAAGACCAAGCTCGAGCCTCTGGTCCTTCGAACAAGGTAAGCCGTAAATGGTGCTGGCAATCGCAAACCTCTGATCCTAACTGGTGCATTTTGGAGTTCTTAAGACACTTAGACCCAAATTCCTATAAACTGTGTTTAATTTATGCTCAGCCTATTTGTAACCCCTACCATTCCCCTCTAATCTACCTCTTAACCTTTTGAAGGGGTCAGAGGCCATTTTAAAGTGTCATCAAAGACCTCCTCCCTCCTTTCCTACACATTAACTCACCTCCAGTTCCCACAGTACCTTGACCACTCAAGCACAGACCAACACTCCCCTCTCCTTGGCCAATATTCACAAAGTTTCTCCTACTTTCTGACCATCTAGTTCAATAGATTTATATATATATATATATATTATAGGGGGGATTTGTTGTAAGGAATGCAAGGAGGAAACAAGTTTCTGGAGCTGGGTCAGCTGCATAGCTTTAGGCTACAACTCCAGCAGTCTTTGTTTATCCTAAATCTGTTCCCATTTATGAATTTAAAATTATTCTAAGAAGAGTCATCCCTGAAGTTGCTCAGTACCTCAAGAAATACTTAAATGGTGTTTATCCTCAGAGAAAATCAAGGATTTATCCTTTGTTTGGGTGTAATGTTTAATTCCGTCTGCACCCAACACGGGCAGCAAAGAGGAAACTGGTCTGAACAATTACAACTGTCAACAAAAGACGAGCCAAATTCAAATGAAGAAAGATGAGGAAATTCTCTACATGAGCGGTTCAGCAGATGTTTCCACTGCCTCAGCTGTTAAAAATGCTGCATTAAGCGAGACACTAGCTTCATTTTGTGCACCTGTTTCTTTCCCTCCACCAGAAATACAAACTCATGTTTTCAGAATCAGAAATACTTTAATAATATATATATATATATATATATATACACAACAATTTATTGTCATCTACACAAACTTGTTAACCACTTCCGCTGCATTCCAAATGCATACACACTACCTGGAAAAAACATTTTTTCACATCAAAACCACACACCTTAATGTATTCGTTTGGTATTTAAAAAACAAATAAAAAGAGAAGGACACATCTGCCCACCTGCCAGACGTGGCTATTTACCTGAACTGACCAAGCAAACAGAGGATTAATCAGAAGAGCTCATTGTAAATCCAGAAGCTTTGCAGAGATCCACAGCTGCGAATCTACCCGCCCTCTTGTCCATCACATCAAATCCTAATTAAACCCACTAATGTTTTTTGTTATAAAGCCATAAATCCATTTGATACATCAATTCCCATTAGAATAGAAGAACTTTGGCCTCTCTCTTAAGTATTTCCTACTTCTTTAAGAAACAAATCGAGTAAGGATTGGCTTAAATCGCACCAGAAACACTGTTTAGGTTAAAACCTGGGAAAGACTCCAAGTAAAGCCTGGCAGGCTGAGTTGATCAATTGAACAAACAGTGCTTTGTAGATCCTGGAGTGCAGCATGTGGGATAGTGGGATGAAGGGAGTGGCAGATTTAAGGAAAAAACCCCAAGGGATCCTTTCTGTGACTGTCCAACCCTTTCAGCAGTGTTTGCTCTTTGTCTTGCCTTTTATTGGATAATTTCTTTAAGGCTTATCTTGCTATCTGATCGAAAGCCAAATATTAAAACATTTATCTGAGGTGATGCTTTAGCAAGTGTCCTAGGACCTTGAGCTTGATTTGATGGCGGTGATGTCAATTTATAATATTTTAGGTGGAAAATCAAAATAGCATCTTTAGGACAAGTGGAGTGGTTTCCACATCTTGAAGTGCAAAATTCTTCTACAAGAGTTTATTTAAAGGTTCTTTTAGAAGGTGTGGGGTCTTGGCTGCAGTGCGCTTCAGCGCGCCTCACTTTGTACTGATAGCATCTTCCTTTGAAGAGATTAGCCAGAGGTTTAGGGTGGGGTTGGTGGGGGTTGGGGTTTTAAGTGTGTGTGAACTGATTAAACTGAGGTGTGTGCTTTTAGGGTTGTGTAAAAGAAGTCATGGGGTGGCATTTTCGGGGAAGGGCCAGACTATGGGTTGTTCTAAAGTTGGATTGGAAAAAACAAGTGACTGAGCGAAGAAATAACCCACCAAAGTCCAATGAAGCAAAATATCCAGCATTAACATCATTCCTGATTATTGGCCTGCATGCGAAAAACTATTTGATCCCTTAAAAACTTAAGGATGCCATTATATCACTCTGCCCACTTTGAAAATACCTGAAGTTATTAATGTAGGCAGGTTCTCTCTTTTTTTTTTTTTTTTTGTTGCTGTTAAGGATCTAGTCACCTAGTATGTCCTCATGAATTTCTACACAAGTATCTGACTCTGGTTGCATAAAAAAGGTCCTCAGATTAGATTATTGGACAATGTTGGCTAGATATTTTTCTGTGTTTCACCTGTTTGTTAGTAATCAGAGTGCTTTGTGTATATTTATCATAATAAGACAACCTGACTGGAGGTAAATAAACAATAATTGCTTCGCCCATATACATAATGGGCGAAGCAATTATTCTAGTCCAAAACTAGTGTGAGAAAGTGCAAAAAAAAATCAGCTTCCTAGAGAACATAGGCAACAGCAGCGAGGCTGCCGTGCAAAGGCACCACTGGGCCTTCTGATCACTCTCATTCGGCAATAAAGATGAAGTGTCTTGCAGACGACATTGAAGGCTGGAGCTGGGGTTTGAACTGACAACCCTTTGGTTGCAGGGCAAACTATAGATTCTTGCCATTGCATTGCAGGCCACTGTGTTCAAATTTGTCCCAGCTATAAGGAAATTCAAGCCTCTATGCAAATCTTTATGAGCGCAGCTTCTCTTTGACTGACATCTGGTCCAGTCCAGTGCATTTCACCGCAAATGCTGGTTATAGTGAAATGTAAAAAAAAAAAAAAAAAAAAAAAAACTGCATTGAACTTAGGCCGATACATGATGTATAAGGAGCGCAAGAGTTAGTGAAAAATGGTTTTAAAAAAAACCTCTTCAACAAAAAATTGTTGGTACCCCTAAGAAAATCCACACTAAATACAGAAATAACTACAATCTGACAAATGTTATGAAAAAAAATGATATAGATATAAACAAATGAAAGTCAGACATTGTAATCTAGTACTAGTTAACAGTGGGGCTCGGCACGGCTTAGTTGTGGCTCGGTTCTCTGGTAACAAAGCACACGATCAGACCTCATCATCTCCTATTTACAGTCAGCTGACTCCTTTTGCGGGTTTTCCAGCGTGTCACAGATCACAGATGTCTTCATCTGCTCAAATTTTGTTTTTGTAATTCCCGCCTTGAGAGCTGCAGTAACGTGGACCACCAATAGGAGGCGAGGAACCATAGTTGTGCGATGTGTAAATGGCCGTAAGAAACCAAACCCTGCACGGTTAATTGATCTAAGCTCGGTTCGAACTCTGCACGGATCGGTTTCATAGGAATAGTGTAAATGGGGCGTATGTTTTTTGGTGACATGGTGTTTACCACACTCAACATGGACCAGAGAAAGTAAAGTGTGTCTCAGGAGATTAGAATAATAATTGTACACAAAATAGGCAAGTTAAAAGTAAAGGATGTAAGACTATCTCCAAGCTAGGGGTGGAACAGTTCACAAAATCCACGGTTCGGTTCATTCACGCTTTAGTGGTCACGGTTTTCGGTTCGGTTCGGTATATGTTGATTGTTAACCTGACATTATGGTCGGTCGCTGTTAGCATAAACAAAACTTGTTGCACAATGTTTGCACACTGTTGCACTTTTATCCACAACTTTCTTTCCGCCGTCATCGTAGGTCACTCTAAATGCAAAGCGGTCCCATACAGCAGACCAATAAAGTGCTGTTGGCGCGTCTTCCAACTCCTGTTCTTTCCCACCCGACATACCCACACAATTCTCCACAACAACTGATTTTTTTCTGCTACACCCGTCTACGCTGCTTCGCTTCTTCTTCTTGTTTACTACTGGTGGTTGGCTTTGGTCGCAGTACCGCCACCTTCTGTTCTGGAGTATACACGCTTCGCCTTTGAGAAAAAGGAGAAGCGCATGAGCCAAACGCAACACACGCGAACCGAACCGAACGGTTCGGACGGTCTTCATAAACCGTCCCATCCCTACTCCAAGCAGATTGATGTTCATGTGATTACAGCTGCACATATTACTCTAAAATTCGTAGGTCTCTAGCCAACCTTCCTGGACAACCAACCAAAGAGACAGATAATACAAATGTTAATGAAAGAAAACTGAAGCAACATCACCATCAGATCTCACCATCTGTTTTTGATTTAGCCAAAGTGGTCTTAATGGGAGATGACCGAGCAGGGCAACATTGTTGGAAACAAATCTTTAAAAAGCCAGAATGGAATTTGCCAAACTACATACATGTTGATACAAGCAACAAAAGTTCTTGGCCAAATGAAAAGTGAAGCATATCAAGAAAAGAAGACAGTCCCTACTATGAAACATGAAGGGACTTCTGTGATGTTCTAGAGGGAAAGATGCTGCCCACTGTCAGAAAAGTTGATCTTGCAACAGTACAATGAGCCATAACAGAGCTAAAAACACCTAACAATGGCTAAGAGGGGAAAACAAAGGATTAGGATTAGTGAATAATCTTTATTGCTTCAGAATAACATTTAGATTTTGTGTATTAAATTAATTAATGAACTAGCTCAGGTTTAATAAAAAATGTACTTATTGTTCCGAAGTCTCTTCATGGAATATTTTAGTCAGAAAATAAAAATAAACAAACAAATAAAGTGATAAGCGAAAAGCAACTAAAGATGATTTAATAAAGGATGGTTTCAATTGATGTTAAATAGATCCATAATAATAATATCTAAACTGAATTAAGATCTACCATCTTTCTTGTCATCTTTATCCTCTATGGTCTCTAATGAAAGGTGTTTTATGGGGTAATTCTTAATTTAAACACCAACCTTAATCCTTTTTTTATCATTTCTCTGCACCAGAACCAGCACAATAGAACAGAAACGATTTAGTGTGATTGTTATTTTCCCTCTGATTGACCCGTCTTAATCTGTCGATGTACAACTTTCTTTCTCTGCTTAGAGAATGGATTAGATCATTTAGAGCCTCTCATGTTGTCACTTTTGGCTCATGCTCTGGTTGTGTTAGGGTTGCCCTCTTTGATGGAGACAAACTGAATTAGCAACAAAAGGTCACTGAGTTAATTTTTAGTAATTTTCTGAATTTGAAAGCTAAAAGATTGTTAAGTTAGCTCTTTTTAGCACCATGAGAAGTGTCTCTAGATTGTTTGTTGTTCTGAGCCTCCCCCCCATGAACAACAGGGAATGTTTCTTGGATTATCCTCACATAGCCTCAAAGCATGTTATGACCGCTCTTTAACTTTGACACCATGTTATTCTGACCACATGCAGTGTGACTCATTTAGATCTTTTTTTTTCTATAAAAGCAGGGATAAGAAAAAAAAATGATTATAGAAACGAGCCTGGTTTGTAGCTTGAAGTCTTCCTCTGCAGAAGTCTGGTTTGCGGCGTGCGTTTGCCTGCGTTGCCAGTTCCCACGCTGCAGGCGGTTCTGGTGATACTGGCAACTAAACCACAGCTGCTGTGTCTCTCTCTGCCTGTTTGCAGCTGCTCTGCGGTTAACTCACCAAAACACCAGCAACCAAAAGAACATGTGTACAACACGGATCCTGACCTCTTCCCACATTATGCTTCAGGGCTGCCTCACTGATTTCCAGCTCTATAACTTCTATCTGAAGGAACCACAGAGGGGAAACTCTCTACTTTTAAGTAATTACTGAAGTGGGATTCTGCTGAGTTACTTTAAGCAGTTATTATTAAAATTGGAAAATGACACACTGGTTCCAACGAAGTGGAAATATTTTTAGAACTGCACTTCATTACATTTAAAGATGCAGGAATGTTGGGCTATTTTTTTAACCCAGTTTTGCATTAAGATTCCAATTTTTGACCATTCTCAGCCCATACTCAGACCAGGCTAAGTGGAAACTATCACTGAATTTAGTTTCTTTTAGTTGGTTTTCAACTGATTTGGCCAATTATATTGATAAAAATCCTCAGATATAAAGTATTTCAATCCTCTGCTATTTTTTTTTTTCTATCTTTAGGTCTTTTTATTAACTCTAGCTACGTTAAGATTATAATGAATGTTCCGAATGGCATGTTTAGACACTTTGTGCATTTAAATATAGTTCTTAACTAGCTTTCTTGTCCCTGCAGAGGAAAAACATTCCCACAGCATAATGTAGCCACCTCCATGTTCTATAATATTTGGAATTTTCAGGTGATGTGCTTGTGTATGGGTATTTTTTTTGGCCATACTTGTATCTTGGCCAAAATATTTGTTTTTTATCTTATTTGATAGGTCCACCCACTTCTGTGTCACCTACAAGGCTTCGGTGGACTCTGTTCACTTAACAGGTGGTTTCTGAAGACATTTAGAATGGATTTTATTTAGGAATATTAAAATAAAGGGGCTGGATGCATGTTAATGCAGATTTTTTTTTTTATTGTAAAACATGTTTTTTACGTTTCACAATAATGCAATACCCATTTTTAGCTGTCACATGAAATGAATGCTAATGAATAGCATTGATTTTTAATCAAAATGCAACAACATGAAGAAATTTAAGAAGTATAAACACTATTTCCACAAAACGGCAAAAGTATTAAGCTAGTTAGAGTGAAACCAATGTTAAACATTTCATAAGGGTTCCTGGAAGCCTAATCCTGTATCAGCTGTGATTAACATATGGATCTTAGGTTGTTTTAATTAGAGACTGTGATGTCTGCGGTTTGTGACATGTAATGTAAAACATGTGAAAATGCATGTAGCAGAACAGAACGTACCAGCCAGAAAAACGATGTCATTCAATTCAAATGCAGACATTTTGGTTATTTAGCGTAAACCACACAGAACTATCAGGCAGACAATGGACCTAAATCTTCTGTAATCTCTTTGGAAAGAAAAGCAGCAACATTAGTTCAGCAGTAATTACTGTTTATGTTTGTTTCTGGTCAGCATGACTAGTGTAAGCACTCTGGCTTTAGAAAAGGAAAAAGGTGTGAGGGAATGCTGTGGGGAGGTTTAGTGTTGAGTTACAATCTCCGAAAGTCTTTCATCTCGGGTGGCTGTAATTTGTTTTCTTCCAGCTGTGAGTCTGTAAAGAACTCCCAGGCATCTTTACCAATGCCGTGAAACAGCATATGCATTTGGCAAATAGCCAAGCAGATAGAGGAAGGCTGGGGGGGGAAGACATGACCCAAATGGGCCCGTCTCGATGTATTATACCAGATGGAGGGAGCCAAAGAATACAGCATTAGTCAACACAAAAAAGGGTGTAATTGTAACATCAATAACACAAACGTTTCCTCTCTGCTAGAAATATGCAGGTTCCACCTGTAGAGAGATTTGATACTGACACTAAAACAATAATTTTACTTGACATGAAATATTCAGAGTTGGACTAAATTTTACTGGATATCTACCCTTCTTGTCTGAAGGCCCTGAAACCAATCTCTAGTCCATGTAGCTCTCACTAGTTAGCGTATTGCCTTGGATTGTTTGACCAAAGATCGGTAGTTCGTCGTAGAGAAGAAACTTCATGAAAAATGCTTTATTACCTCTTTCATTGTTGTTTCATCATTCACTTAGGGCTTTAGTATCCGCCCATTATCTCTACCTACTGGTATAAACAATGGAATCGGGTTCCTGTCTTTGGCTGTCTCTTGGCGGAGGGTAAATACTGCCCAGAAATAACACCAGTCCATCACAGGGAAACACAGAACCATTACGATGAGGCACATCTGAAGGCATTTATTTTTATTTTGTGGCATTAGTGGCCTTTGTTTCACAAGTGGATGGACAGGATTGAGAGATGTTGAGGACATGAAACAAAGGTCTTTCCAGGTTGAGACTTAAACCTTGGATGAGGTCACTACTCTCAGATGCCTTTGACAATGTCAATGTCAAATTTATTTATATAGCACTTTAAAACAGGTATAAAACTGCACCAAAGTGCTTTGCAGGAAAGACAACAACATCAAATTAACAAAACAGAATGTGAAACACTGCTTCAATTAAAAGCAGAAGAATAAAAATAATATCTTTCTAATAATAAATGATATCTTCCTAGTCAATGAGGTAATTCCTACTAGCTTTTTTGGCGCAGCATGAAGGACAGCCCTTCGACACTGTCCGGTTGACGGAGTAAAAGGCATCAATTTCTAAAAAACAGATAGGCCAGAGAGGAAGTCAGACATGGAAAGATCTGAGCTGATCCAGTATATTTCAAAACAAGAGGCTGGGTTGTCCTGGTTCATTAATGGATCTTACATGGATCAGGTTCTGATTGTGACACATGACCATCTGTGATGGATATATCCATGTGAATTATGGACAGGAGTCTGCCCATGCACTACACAGCACACCCTATGAGAGGCTCCTAAACTAAATGAAAGTTCTTGGATCATAAATAGCAAAAGACACTAACAAGTGTTTGAAATAAAATATAAGTGCCTCTTTATTAACTCTTAAAGACTGAGGCAGTTTGTTACAGGTATCTCATCTTTTTGGGAGGCAGTTCGTTCACTTGGTTATTAATTATTGAAGCTAAGAAAGAGAAATATTTATGACGATCACACAAACATATTTTACAGAAGGCTGTTTTACCCTTATCATAGCAGATCTTCTTCATTTCCATCCCTTTTCCCCACCTCCAAAATCCTTCCCCTAAAACTCTCCTGTTCATCATGAATTTTCTACATTAGGCAAAGCGGCAAATGTCTAGAATGCTGTTCCTTCTCAGTCTGTTCTCTGGGAACGCTAAGTTTTAAGGCAGAGTTTGTAAACAGTTTTGAAAGTCTAATATATTTGAATTTGGTAACTTATTAATAGAGGAAGAATTACATCATTCTGTGACTTTAAGAGAAAAATGTTTTTCTTTGATGCGGGATGAAGGACAGCCCACTTGAGTGTTATTGTTGAAACCATGTTCTATGAGTAGAAACTCTTGTGCCAAACCCCAGGCAGACCGCTTCCGAGGGAGCCTAGTAGATGCCTACCTTTATGTCATATATTGATTGTGTAAATGGTGTTATTCTGTTCGATTGAGTGTCCAATCCCATCTTCTGTTTTCCTATTATGTTTTCCACTTAGGTAGACATACAATATAATGCCAGTAGTTCTGGATTTCTGGAGTTGTGTGTTGAGACATTGTTGTTGGACGAAGAGGTGAGCCAATACTTTTGGCAGCAGAGTTTATTTCCGTTTCCTCTGATTTACCCACTTCCTGACTCCTTTCCACCAGGATCTCTATCCTCTTGAAAATAAAACTGGAAATGCAATTTCATTGTTTTCCTGCACATCTGCAGCAGAGGCACGCAGGACAGTTAGGAAGTATTACGACAAAGCTTACAAATATGTTTACTATTTTCTTTAGCGTTTGAGTAAAGATCTTCAGAAAATACCACAGCTGGACCATGTGTACCCAGTACCCGGTAACCTTTTCAGTGTATTCTGACCTATATTTTCCTTTTCATTCTCTTGGTTTGTATATTTCTCCCTCTAAGGATTGCAGGAGGGACACACTCAAATACTCTATCAATATATTTCCATTATCTCTCACCTGCCTTAAATGCATAGAGTGAATTCAGGTATTAAAACAAAAATATTCTTATCCTTTTAGTCAAAATAAACCCCCCTCCTCACTAATTACAAAGAGTCTGGCGACTCCTGCAAAGTCCCCCACCTCTTACAAACAACAAGATAGGTTTAAGATGTTGATACAAACAATTAGAAGCAGACCCACATACATTCACGTGAGATGAATATAAGCTAAGGGACATCTGTGTTTGTTTGTGCCCTGTGGCTCCTGTCTAATGAGATCTGGTTTCCAAGTAGTAACGTCACTGTTTATGGTCAGACTCGGAGAAAGACAGCTGTGGAACCACATCTGGGCTGGTGGTGGTCAACATAAGGGTTGTTATATATACATCGGTGTCTGTGTCTGTGTGCATGGAGGTATTGGGGAGCCGTTCCAAAGAAAAACAATGTAGGACTGCTCAAAGTGTTTCCTTCATTCATAAAATCGGAGTATTTTTTTAGTGTGGTTTGTAGTAGGCAGTGTGCCCTACGTTTCCTCATACATCAGTCTATATAGATTAAATGTTTAGAAAGGTACATCAACAAATGGTCGCGGTGGGTGTAAGAGGCGGAAAGAGGGGTGAGAACCTCCCACAATACTGGGAGATGAGAGAGGAAGGGGGGAGGAGAAGTGAGAAGATTAAACATAGGAGGTAAGTGTTTGATCGATCTGAGGGTGACAGAGCAGCCTTGGCAAACAGGAAGTAGCGGATACCAGCATAATCTAGTAGATTACCATACATTTTAGAGAAAATCCTTAAACATACGTTCTCTTATACTTTAAAACCAAAGCTCTGCAAGATAGTATAATGGACTGAAGCCATGAGCCCATAAGCCTTTGTGATTTTTGATAAATTGAGGTCTGGGTTTGAGACAAATTTGAAAATAGAGGCAAAATATATTTGTAAATGGAAGAGAGATGGTTGGATGGGGGGAAGCTAAAAGAAGTAGAGGTAGTGAAAATGGATGAGCTCAAGTGCCTGGGGTCAATAAATAGCCGAAGTAGAGAGGTTGGAAGACATGTTCCCTGTGTAGCCTTGTATCTACTGCTTCGTACAGGCTGCATGGCTTTGGTTTGTGAAATATATCTGGGAATGTTTGCTTATTAAGCCATTTATGAGGCAATGAATAATTCATCTTCTCATTTTACGGTTTCTATCTGCCAAATTTGGATTTGAAGGGGAAAAAAACTCCCCAGAGGTTGAATCTTTATTCTTACATCTGTTTTCAATCATTTAAGAGTATCTCTTTCTGTCCCTGAAGGTCAATACCTTCCAAGCTGTGATTGGATATGATGAAACCGACTCGTACGTTCTCTTTCTTTACCCTGAAGATGGACTTACGTTTTTTGGGACACGACCTAAGGTAAACCCGGTGGACTATATATGCATGTATGAACTGCAATGTTATACATAAATACAGCCTGTTAGTATTGTTTCTGTTAACACAGGTTTAAAATCGCTTGTTTCTTGCTGTTTTCTAGGAGTCCTATAATGTGGAGATAGAGCTTCCTGCTAGAGTCGGCTTCAGTAGAGGAGAAGTTCCATATTTCATCATTTCCAAAACCGATGGACCTTTTTACAGCGTTACCCAGGATGAAGAGAGTGTGAAAAAGCTTTCTCAGTAAGCAAAAACATGACATATGTCGGCCAAAAACTGTTGTGTGTTAAAACCATTTTAAAAATTGATGGTTTATAAGTTAAAATGTATAAAGAAAAAAATGAATGTAACTTAAATGTAGCTACAAGCTAATGTTCATAGCGTTAGCTATGTTTTTTGACTCCTTATTTTGAGTTTCTCAAAGCGGTGAATTAAACACCACGTAAATTAAACAAAAAAACTTTTAAAATGTATTTTGGCCATATATTAAATCAGGATTTGAAACATTTTGATGGCTAGATAATTCAGTTTAAAATGGAGACCTAGCAGACAACAGCTCTGTCTAGCATTGATGCTAGGAATTTAAAAGTTTAAATACGGTCTTATATTTTCATATCCCCTTGCACTCTTTAGCTTTATTTGCAACTGTTAGTTTTTGCCCCATTTTTTTCTTTTTTCACTGAAGACTAGGGTTTCATTCACCATTAGACTGTTGTCATATCTTTACTAATTTAAAGAGCATTTAAACCATATTTATGCTATTTTTCTCATTGCATAGTTGACCTGATGAAATTAATTACCTTAAGGACAAGCCTAATTAAAAACAGGATGTAGAAAAGATGAAGAAATATGAGGAGAAGAACATTAATAGCCATAATGTGTGGGTATCTTGGGCTTGCCTGTGCTTATTTAATAACTCTTCTTCAGGGTTGGAAACACTGGAATAGCTGGCGTTTGGCTTTTCCACACTGGAAGACGTTACTTCTTTCAAGACATCATTCCTGCATCTACTGGTGGTCTCCTTGTTATCCCGCCTACTGTTGGATATAGCCCCTACCTGGTAATCCTATTGTTAGGGGTTTAGCTCCTAGTTTGTTTTAATTTTGTTTTAACTCTACTAACTTTCTCTCCAAGGACACAACCACTCCTGAATATGAGTTTGAAGATTATACCTTTGAACCAGAGACAGAAGAAGAGGAGGGTAGCCAAACACTGACAGGCAGAGACCCTGAGTACCAACCAGATCCTCGTGGTAGCGACCACTCAGACTCCCTTCAACCTGGAGGTTTCGCCTCTCCTCCTCATTCAGAAGACTCTGATCGGCAGACATCATACAAAAGAGAAGATGTATCATTGCCTTTGGAGCCGGTCGAAAGGCAGTACGGTGCTCCTCGTGTTGGCGTCCAAGAAGGACGGGTCCAGGAACAGCAACCACAGGTAACAACACAAAGTTCTGGCCAATCATATCAGAAATAGATGAAAAACCATCTTGATTCAGATTTGCAGTCTTATTTTTTTTTTACTGTATTAGTGCTGGTTTGTGAAATTGTTGAGATATAGATGTTGGAGATCAGCCTGTTTTTCAGTGTAGTCCTGTTTCCCTGACTGTGACTGGCTGGATGTGCTCTCTTGTCGTCTACCTGGTTCTGCTGGAGGTTTCTTCCGGGCACAATTAAGTTTTTCCTCTCCACTGTCGCTACAAGCATGCTTAGTGTGAGGGATTGCCTTCAAGGCAATGAGTCGATGCAATCAACTGGTTTTCCTTAGATAGAAAACTTTTAATCAATTTGACTGGATGATCTGGTGAACTGTAAAGTTCCTTGAGATGGCACTATAGAAATAAACTGAATTGAATTGAATACAAAAATCTTCAGAAATAATTTTATCTAAGGGATTGAGAGGTGATTTCCTCCTTCGCTGACTTCTTCATACAAGCTTTACCTCACTAAGTCATTTTCTCTCTTCCAATCCATGTTCCTTTTCTCCTTCCTTTCTTTCCATCATTCATTCATTCAAACTTTCTTTCCTTATATCATTGTTTCAGACCCTCTTTTTTCTAAACTTTCCATCAATCTTCAGCTCGATTCTCATGAACAACATGACGCTATACCTGAACTCCTCCCCATGAGATAGAGAGAAACACTCAACCCAGAGGGAGAAGTTGACCTTTAACCTTCATGCTTTGGACTCACTTCTTCTCCTTAAAGTTATGTAGTGCCAACGCCAATAGAACCACATTGTCTGCAGGACAGTAAAGATTGGACCCCAAGGTTCTCAACCAGACAACGTCTCCACCAAGACCTCACTTGTTTATCTAAACCACTTAGAGAAGCGTCTGACCTGATGCACCTCTGGCTTAACACCATCGTTTGGGACAATCTTAAAACTACTACTCGGTTGTGGAAACTGATCTTGCTTTAGTTATAAAATTGTCAAAATGCCATGAAAAGAAATCAAGGTATCCAAACTGCAAAAAATAGAAATCTCAATAGGTTATTTTTTCTCTTAAAATAAGTGCATTTTTTCTTGAATTGATGAGGTAAGTGAGATACTTTGCCAATGGAACAAGACGATTTCCTTTTAAAATAAGAAAAAACAATGATATTGTCTTATTTTAAGTGCATATTATCTAACTATCTTATTTTAAGAGTAGAAATACTCATTCCGTTGGCAGATCATCTCATTTACCTGCTCAAATTAAGGGTAAATATTCTTAATTTTATAATTTTTTAAACTTATTTCTGGATTGTTTTTGCAGTACACTAGTCCTGTGTCTTCCCTAAAACATTCCCATCACCCATTGAACTGCAAGTCTCATCTCATTTTAAAAAAGGTTTTAGTTTTATTCATGACAACTTGAAGATGTAAATCTTTTCTTCCAATTTTGCTGGTGCTGAGGAATGTTCTTTTCAAGTGTTGATGTGCTGCCATCTTATTCCCATGTCATCGTTCTGTGGGTTTTTAGTGTCTGGAGAGGGTTTATGTTCTGGCTTTGTTTTCTGTGACATGATGAAAAATTTAAAGTTGATTAATGTTTTTCTATTTTGTCACCATCTTTAGCGTCATTTGGACGTGGTGGACTTGTTCCCACCCCTTACAAGCAAAGTAGCCCTGTCTCCTGGAGGACACGTGGTCAGTGTGGATGAAGATGATGTTGATTTAGACACAGGAGGTGAGAAACAAACCACACAGGCATGTGTTTTGGTGTGGGCCGTCTCGACTGCTGTCACAGAGGATTTCTATTGTAATTAAAATGTGGGTGTTTAAACTGCTGCAAGGATCAGTCATAGTTACTACATTTTTGGCAACACAATTTCATCGAATTTGTTCAATTAGATCCAAAAGTTGATTAAAAGCAGCTCTTAAATTAAAATAGGCTGACTTTACAAGCAATACTCCCCTTAAATGTTGGCCTAGTGGTTAGATCAGTGCGCTCCTGCTCTGAGAAGGTTGTAAGTACCCACTTTGATCCCCACAGCCTCCACTCTGGGTCCCTGAACAAAACCCATACTGCTCCCCGGGCGCCGCACAATGGCAGCCCACTGCTCCCCAAGAGGACGATTAAATGCAGAAATAAATTTCTCCAATGTGAGATCAATACATTTCAATTATTATTATCATATAAACATCAATTATGTTTTGTTTTTTTTTAGATATAAAGAGAAAAATTCCAAAGGTTTATTGTCTTGGCCAGCAAAAACAATCTTTCACTTTCACTATTTATCCTCAAAGTCTAAAAAAAACTGCATTTTTTTTTACTTTTGCCAGTTATTTACCTTTATCGGTTATTACAAAATAAGTTACAACATTTAGCTGTTTTATTCCAGTCTGCATACTGTAAACACCGTATCAGACGTTGATTTAGGAGCAGAAGAGATGCCACTGTGCTCCCTGTGATGTTCGCTGCACTGTTTGCAGCTTAACCTAAACTTGAAGATGTTCGAAAGACTTAAGTGTTTCCACATGAAACCTGATCTATAAAGACAACAGGGTGTAAATAATAATCGTTTTGTATCGATTCATCGATCCATGATGATCTGATGCATCGACACGTCCGTAAGAGTATCGATTCGTGTTTTTTTTTTCCTCCGGTCTATTTTTATCCATTTGCTCCTGGACGTAATTCTGACTCCTGTGCTGCGGTGGCGCTAAACCTCTTTTGCCCTCCTACCCCGCTTCCTTTAGCCACTACCCTCTTTTCGCTTGCAGTATTTTTTATTGTAAGGCCTTTCAGAATCTAAAACACAGAAGCATTATTATTTTTCAGTGAATGAGGTTTTCATAGGCTTAGGTGGAGTACAACTTTGCTACTTCTGTTATTTGCTGTTGTTTCTCAATAATATGCAGCTTTCATTGATTTATTTCGAATTTGAAACATTGTCTAGCCTGTAAGGTAAAAAAAAAATTGACCAATTTATCGAATCAAATCATATCGTGGTGTATTCTTGAATATCGAAAACAATCGAATCGTTGGGTCAGGAAATTGATACTGAATCGAATCGCCATGATGGGTGTGATTTACACCCCTAAAAGACAAGTTTAACGCATAAAAGGGAGAAAACACCAACGTTTCAGTGCTTTGAAAAAATCAGTTTAGAAATATCTATTCTTGTATTAAATTTAAAAAAGATTTTTAAATATCTATAGAATCCCTGGTTTGTAAAAGTCAAAACTTGAAGCCAAAGTATGACTTGTGTTTCTGTTAAAACCTTAGTTGAAATCACAGGAAACACCATAATAATAATAATAATACATTTTATTTAAAAAGGCGCCTTTCTGGAAACACTCAAGGTCACCGTACAGAAGCATAAAAACAGTGTCAGAAAAAATAAAAATAAAGCTGCTTCATGTCTTTATGAAGCAGTTGCAAGAAATATTATTTTTTTGCCGCCTCTAGAAAAGAAACCAGATGGAAGAAAGTCCCAGCAGGTTTTCTTGGAATTTCAGATCTTATCTGAGGTGGACATAGAATCAATGGACTGTGAAGCTAATTAAGGTTTCCTGCTGCCTTAAAAAAATGGCTCCAGTATATATTTATAAATCTCATTGAATATATCCTAGCTGCAAAGGTTTCTGGCTATTTTATCCCATCAAACCCAGACCTGGCAAGCTATCTTTCACATGGACTAGATGCCTTTTGTTGTGAAATGATGCTGAGCAAATGGCTAAATAACAGTTTCAGATCTGTTACTGGAGTAATGGACTGCAGTCCTGCAACAGCTCAGATTCTCTGTTGCCTTCAATGTGTGCAGATCAAAGCGGTGTGATTTAACACAACCATAAACACATGCCTCTTCCAGCTCTTTGGGGCCAGATGTTGGCAGGTAGTGAGGAGTTTGTAATATTTTTTTTATTTTGAGTACTCACTTAAGGTTATGTTTTATTCATTGAAAGTGAGTAGAAAGAGAAAAAAAATCTTATTTTATCTATTTGGTTTTTAAAGAGAAGCTAGTGTCCTACTAGAGATTTTCTAATAGCAAGAAAGTTGGCTTACGATGCAGGATGATTAACTACAAAAATATTACTTTCCATCCTTAAATCTAACTTAGAAAATAGACAGATAAAGTACAAGAGACGGACGTTTGTCCACGGTTGTTTCAAGTCTCTCTTTGTTGCTCCTGCTTTGTGTATTTAAGGAAACCAACTTTCCCAACCGTTCAGCAATCAGCAGAACCTGCTGTCCATTCTGCTTTCTATACTTTATCTAGCTAAAAGAGAAAGTCTTTCTATGGCCATTATTTCTCTTTACATTGAGCCAATGAGGCAGAAATGTTGCTTCATAGCAGGGATAACTAATTAAAAATCAGCGATGTCCGAATAAAAAAAAAAATTAGCAACCAGTAATGGTCCGGAGACATTTTTAATTATAATTTGTTGCTTTAAACTGAATTTAACACTGAAATAAAATGTGGTGTTTATACATCCATGTTATACATTGACTTATTAAATAAATAAATAAATAGAAAATGTTCAGATTTTAAAATCTAAAGTGTTTTTTTTTTAAATAGAGAATAACAATCATTCAGTTAAGTATATAGACAATTTCCTGATTCACGTACTTATGAACTGAAGGGTCTGACCAGGAGGTAATGCTTCTCTTTAGATCTAAATGTCCACAAATCATGACAGAAAGAATATTTTAGTACAAAGATTGATTTTTAAAAAGGAATTGTAAGGGACATGCTAAGGGCCCATCAAGGAAAGTGGGGAAATTTTGAAAAGCTACTACTATATATATTATTTCATTATATTTATATTTCAGCTGAGGATTTTCTCTATAAAATGTTCTGAACATTCATAATAATGAGAAAACCTAAGTTCAGGGTTACAAAGCAACTCCAGGTGATAAATAAACCCCCCATTAAAGCAATGTCAGTTGTAGGAGTGCTAATCTACTCCTTCTTTATGGAGCAAGGCTACACAGCTGCTAATAGTATAATGCTGCCGCTGTGCAGGACATCTCCAGGTGTGTTTGATGTGTGTGGTTTCCACATTCCCTCCCTCGCAACTCCCCAAGGATTCAGCAATAAACAAGCCGGTGTTCTCAGTAGACCTGTATGGTTTCATAAGATTTAAAAAGTCCCTGGAGGTCAAACATATGGGGTCAAACAGGATGCCTGCGTTGGGTTTATCTAAGAGAAAAACTAATTTACATTTCAAGACAGACTGCAGCCATCCCTCGATTTTCATGCATCTTTTTTAGACGTTATGTCCCTCAGAATTTGATAGGGTAGAGAAACATATATATAACTTTGAAATGAAAGGAGCATGACCTTGAAAGTAAAAAAAAAAGAGAGCGCTGAATATGAATCCGTGTATGGCTCGTTCTTTGTTTTTTTTTCGTTTCAAAACAAAAACGAAAAAAAAAAAAAACAAGCATGTGGTTTTTGCTGTTTTAAAAAAAAACCTAAATCGAAAAAATGAAAAATCGAATTAATAGAAAATCAACAGAGTTTGAGTTATGTTTTTCCATCTAAATGAAAATAACCGGAAATGAGGTAAATCGGCAAAGAAAAATCATTTACAGTGGAAGAAGACGGCATCAAAACAAACCATTTCTAAACAAAAGCCAATGGCTGCACTTGAACTGTTTTCTGCATTGATTATCGAACTTTTTTAGAGATTAAAAACACACTCTGAAATCAGTGATGCTTTGAGCCGCCATGGAGCTCCACGTTACTCGGTAATGTGTGTCAGAAGGTTTTGTATGGAGCACAACTTGCGCCGATTCCCTCTAAATAACACAAACGTTTCCATTTTGGTAGTGCTAACTGAAAAAGTTCTTCTTCTTGTGGACTGTAATGGCGGTTGGCAATAAATTGAAGGCGTACATTACCGCCACCTACTGGTAAGTAAAAAAGTTATGTGTTGGGAGATCAGGGCTTCATTTCCGGTTCTGCCATAAGGTCCGTTGAATAAACAACAAAATAAAAGTTTGTCTTTGGTTTAACCATTGCAGTTAAAAAAAAAAACAAAACGTACACTTTTTTCATTATTGCAAATGCAAATGCTGTTTTTCTAATTTTCTAAAACGGAAAAACAAGAACCACATGCTTGTTTTGTTTTTTCGTTTTTGTTTTGAAACGAAAAAACCAAAGAACGAACCATACACAGATTCATATGTATTCGGACTCCTGTATCAGTCTGTTATCTTTACCAATTTAGCACATCTCCTTAAGCTAACAACAAACTTTATTACAAGACCTATCAGACATATTTAGAATTAAAAAAATACATAATACATAAAATACATAATATAATTCATATAATGAATTTAGTAGATTAAATGACTTTTTGTTGTACTTCTCACTCATGTTTTCCTTTTCCATTATGCCAAAAAAAGAGGTCAGCTGGGTTTTCTGTATTTTCATAAATAGATGAAACGCTGAAAATAGTTTAGGTTCAACCATTTAAACTATGTTGCACAGAAAATTATAAAAAATTACAATCAGGCATAGGCAGAGAAACAGGTTAGTTGAGAACATGGAAGGAGAATAAAGGGATCCAGTTGGGGACAATGACCAACATGGATACTGAATATTGAGGGAGGTGATGAGGAGAATAACATTGGAAGCTGGTGTGAAGATTAGAGGCTTATGAGGAGCAGCTGAGGCAGAAAAAATGTAGAGAAGCTGAGGGAGAAAACCTGTTCACACAGATTAGAGCTAAACCAACAGGAAACAAGGAGATGACAAATCAAAATAATAATAATAATCTGGCATATACAGACTATAAAATTACATTTAGGGGTATCATAATAAGGGGGGGGGGGGCGCATCACAAATATATGTTACACATCTTAGATATTTGTTTGTTATGATATTTCTATCATTTCATTGTTATGCACTAATTTTTGTTGGACCATTTCAAATCCATAAAATTGAATTAGTCACTATTAGACACTATTTATGAAATCAAACTTTTATCCACTGAGTTGTGCCAACATGCTGCCCCAGTGGGATGAAAAAAAAGCTGTTTTGGTCCAGAATTATTTATTTGCTAATAATACAAAAATAAATGAGACATGCAGAGAGGAAATGGAGGAAAACTGTCACTTGGAAATGATTAGTGGAGCTTATATCACTTTTAGCTTTCTCTCCAGCTTTTGGAAACTGTCAAAGTTTCCACAAAATCATTATGTTAATTTCTTCTGTAATAAAAAAAACAAAAAAACAACAGCATTTCTGCATATTACTGAGCTACAGGAATTAGGTTTAGACCTGCAGCAAAGAAGATCTTGTTTTCATGATCATTTTGAGGTTAAACCTTAAGGTTATTTGGTTCAAAGCTGACCTGGACCATTTTGTCGTGTCACTAAATGAACCAGAAAATGCTTTTTGCAACATGTGTCCTCACAAGCAGAAAGCAGTGGGAGGTTGGCTTGCAGCAGCTGGTTTCTTTCCAACAAGTGCCTTGTATATTTGTGTATGGCTGCATGTTTCCCCTGATCCCACCCATCCACTTCTTCTGCCTAGTTTTCCATGCGTGAATTCAAGCTGTTTTGAATTTGTTTTCCTGCAATTCGATCTTTTATGTTGGTGTAAATACAGATCTATAAATGCTATCTATAAAGAAACCAGAATGCATTGTTTTGTTTTATTAAAAAAAGCTGAAGCGTTGTTATAGTCATGCTGTAGGAAAGCTTTTCTCTAATGATAACAGAGTAGTTGGTCAGAAAAAATGCTCCCAAAGCTCAATACCTGCTCCTCTGAGTCGGTGTTGGTCTACTTTCTGTTGGCCTATTGCAGAAACTTATGATAAAAATCATTACATTTATATATTATATATACTCTAAGGCTATGTCCAAACGCCCCCCCCTAACCTCTTTTCAAGGTGCATTGCAGGAAATTTTGAGTCCACTACTTTTTCATCCACTAGACATTTGGACACTCATTTAAAATGGCGTAACCACTATATAGTGCACTGTATAGGGATAAGGGCGGGCATTCGGACACAGCCTTTGACTGCTTCTTTAAATCACTTAATTAAGAAGTAACTCTTATTCTCACTCATAGTGATCCAGTACACAACGGAGAATAAGGAAACGTGTGCCAGGTTAGTGAAAACTTTTATAAACTGATTATATCCTGTTTGGCTTGTATATATTAATCCATATCCCTCTAATTTTATATAATATTATGTAAATATAAAGCCTAAATACCTATATATATCTCCTGGTTCCTTATTGTTTAGGTTCCAGAGGCAATGTTCCCAGAATGCATTCTGCTCAGATTATCCCACAGGATTTTGCTGTCACTGCCAAACAGGCTTCTACGGAAATGGCCGCCAATGTCTACCAGACGGTTAGAACCCCCCTTTGAATCAACATCATTTTTTTTTTTTTAAACAAACCCTTTGCCGTGGGTTAAAATTTATTTTGCTGTGTAATGTGTCTCTAGGTGCTCCTCAGCCTGTCAGCGGTAAGGTGAGTGGGACGGTGACGGTGGGCTCCACGCCGTTTGAGCTGAATAACATCGACCTTCATGCCTACATCGTGGTTGGAGACGGAAGAGCATACACAGCTATTAGTGAGGTAGATGACTCAAATCTACCCGTTAACTTATGGTGAACAGTTATGGAGCAATTATTAGCATAATTAGCAGCTAACCATTTTTTTTCTGTGTAGGTGTCAGAGTCATTGGGCTGGCCCATGATGTCAGTTTCACCAATCGGAGAGCTTTTTGGATGGCTGTTTGCTCTGGAGCTGCCCAATAGCCAGGCAGGATTTAAAATCACAGGTGATCTTGTTTTTGTCAGTTTTATTGAACAGATCTTCCCCACACACGCATGGGGACAAATTGTTCCTTGGCCAGGACTTTCTGTGTTTTGCTTAATCGTCACCCAGCCAGATGTTATTTTTTTTCTCCAGAGATGTGATGCGATATGAAACTTCTACCTCCCTTCTTTAATAGGAACCAGCTGCAAGTGCGTTTGTTTTGGAGAGCAGAGTTTCTTATCCCCCTTGTCAACAAATGAAGCTTCATTATGATGCAGTGTAGGAACAGTTGATTGATTGGCTGACTTGTTGTGTAACCAGGTGCCGAGTTCAGTCGTCAAGCTGAGGTGCTGTTTAACCCTGGGAACCAGCGCCTGTCCATCATCCAAACAGGCCGTGGCCTTGACGAACACAACCACCTCAGCGTGGATACAGCAATCAATGGCAACGTGCCATACATCCCCCCCGGAGCTGAGGTTACTATGGAGCCCTTCAAGGAGACCTACCAATACTACCCATCTGGTAAACATAATAATATAGGAGGATGAAATTAAACCACCATAATGCTTTATTGTCTAAAAGGTTTTTCTCCTTTTCTTTACATCTCATAGTTGCGACCTCCAGCTCCGTCAGGCGGTTTTCCGTTGTTTCAGCTGAACGGGGCACGGAGTCCTACACTTTCCACCTGAAGCAGAACATCACCTATCGTGACTGTCGCCACAACAGCCAGGCCGCCACCCCTGAAACGCTGCAGATCAACATGGAGAGGGTGTTTGTGATGTACGACAAGGAGGAGCAGATCCTGAGATACGCCGTGACTAACAAGATCGGCCCGGTTGGAGGTGAGTAACATCCAAAGCTGCCTTTAAAGATAGCCGTTCTACACAGCAGGTTTTAGATTTTTACAAATGAAAAACAATGGAGGGGTTAATGGAAGAGGTTTTAACAAATGTTTATTTAGGTGTTTATGATGCGTAAAAAATATGTGTAACACATGATTAAAGGTTGGTGGTTTACCAGGTGCTTTAAACCTGACAAATGAGCCTCACTGAGACTCATGCTCTAAATTACTGACCCTAATCGCCATTGGGAATCCACTATTACAGACCTAGGACCCCTGACAGCATATTTTAAAATGACCGTCACAAACTTTGGTTTTGAGGAGGACAATGATTTTAGATTGGGAAAGCAAATTGGAGCAGTTGTCAGATCTTTCTTTTATCAGTTAAGACAATTGATCTTTTGTTTCACAGCAACCCTTTGAAGCAGTTATCCAGGCTTTTATTTCCTCTAGATTTGATTCCGTAAAAATTCAAAAAATATCCAGATTTTCAAGATTTGAAGACGTTTCGCCACCTCTCCAGGAAGCTTTCTCAATTCAAATCTCAATTCACATTTGAATTGAGAAAGCTTCCTGGAGAGGTGGCGAAACGTCTTCAAATCTTGAAAACCAAGTCCAGTGGATATTTTTTGAATTTTTACGGAATGACCTGCATGACTGAGAACCTTCATCAGCATCTAGATCTGATTATTGCAACGGACTCTATGTTGGTGTGTGTCACTTTTTGATCACATCACTCATGTCCTCGCCTCGCTCCACTGACTGCCTCTGCATTTTAGAGCTGATTTTTAAATTCTTATCTTTGTTTTTAGACCTAAATAACTTTGCCCCTCTCTGCCTTGCTACTTCACCCCTACTTGCCACCTCTATCCCTCAGGTCAGCAGAACAGCAGCTCCTGCAGGTACTGAGGTTTAAGAGGAAGCTCAGAGGAGCGAAAGCCTTCTTTATCGGTGATTTAAGGAATAGCCTGCTGCTACACATTAGGGAGACTCCTTCCTTGCCGAATTTTAAAACAACGCTCAAGACTTGCTTTTATTTGCTGGCTTTTAACACCGGCAGGACTTATTTTTTATGACGTTGTTTGCTTAGCTTTGTTATTATTGCCTTATTTTATATTTTCATTCTGTATTTTATTCTTTTATTGTCTTTTATTATTTGTTTAACACTTTGTTTTCAGCTGTAGTGGTTTTAAAGCGCTATATAAATCATGATAATGAGGATGATCATGAATAGGACTGTATTAAACAGTAGAGAACCGAGGTCTATGCCCTGCAGAACCCCAATACTTTGAGGTTTTAATACTTTAAGGCTTCTAGATGCTCTTTTGCCCCCTAAGTCATAAAGTAAGTGAAGACCAATTAGAAAAGGTTTCATTACAATGATGTGTGGGTCTTTTACTCGTTTACATCCGATTTTGACTATTTCAGTTTTCTCAGTTGTTCGCTTTTGCAGATACCTTGGAACTAGCATCTGGAATGCTGCAGTTTGCTCTTTAAAGTTCCCCCGACTACTTTTTGGGGTCTACGTTCAAAAAACATTTGGCCCTGCACTGTGTTCTGAAACTTTATTTCTTGATGATGAACAGTTCTGAATTTAGCCATTAGTTTGAGTTTTAGTTTAGCAAAAGATTTATCAGCTGCCTTGTCAGCAGCGGTGTCTAAAGTACACACATTTGTTACTTAAGTAGAAGTATAGATACTGCAGTTTAAAAACACTCTGGTAAAAGTTGAAGTAACAACTTGACCTCTTTACTCAAGTAAAAGTGAAAAAGTATGTGCTCCAAAAACTATTTAAAGTATAAAAGTATAAAGTAACCTTAAAAAAAAACAGCCAGATGCCACTATATGAATTGAAAGCTCAATTTTTCGACTATTTCGAATAATTCTTTGAGATAGGGCCAAGGATGAGGGAGGTCTTGTTGGTCTCCGTCTCCCGATACGCTCTCGCCTGTGTCCGACCTTTCAGACATTTCAACATCTTTTTCTGAATCCTTCATCGTAGCATCATATAGACAATTCACGTTTGCAGTTTGAAGATTTCCTTTAGCTAACCAATGGGTGTTTGTGTTATATAACTCATCCGATTACACTAGTTTTCACTAGATGTGGATGGCGCCAATGATCTGCATTGGATGGCGCACATGACGTGAAATAAATATTTATAAACATTAAACTGAAGCCAAGAGTAACGAGTAACATTTGTTTTAAAAATGTAAGGAATAGAAAGTACAGATACTTGTGTCAAAATGTAATGAGTAGAAGTCAGAAGTAGGAAGAAAAATAAGTAATGGAGTAAAGTATAGATACCTAAAAAGTTTAGTACAGTAACAAAGTATTTTTGCTTTGTTACTTGACACCTCTGCTTGTCAGTAATAAGGCACACTTCAGTAACGGGACAATTATAAATGCTTTACATGGAAAATAAAGTTCATTGCTGTAACATAATAATAAGTAGAGAAATGTTAGACATAACATGAAAATGAATGATGTTTCAGTTAATTTTTTTGTTTAAAAAACAGAAAAAGGAGAAAAGAGAAAATATATTTATATATATATATATATATATATATATATATATATTAGGGCTGGGCGATATAGGAAAAAAAGCTTATCGATAAAAAAAATGCATATTGATCGATATCGATAATTATTGAAAAGATTTGAAACCATATTTTATGTGCAGCTCTGCCTGGACTTTTTATGATATTGCTGAATGATTTAATTTTAATAAAGAACACAAACACAGACTTCCAATTAAATATTTATTTAACCAACTTTTTTAACCATAACAGAATTGTTTTAAAGAAAAATAACTTAAAAGACCAGAGTTATGTTATTAAATACTGACAAAGGAAAAACTAAAGTGACCAAAATAAATATAACAAATAAACCTGGTTCAGCTTAGTTTCCTGCTTTAACCAGAGTTATTACTTTGAAGTTGCTGGCCCCTCAGCATTTTTCTCTCAATTGTTAGAACTACGTGGGAAACTGCCCAGAACTGAATATATATATATATATATATATATATTTTCCCGAAGATTCCTCGGAGGAGAGTCGCGGCGGGGCCTACACAGCTAGTACTCCTGCGGGTGTGAGCGGCTGAGATGATAAAAAACAAAAAAAAGTTGGTTGTGTTATCAGACTTGGTTTTCACTGGTTCCCGACACATTTTACAGATGACTGTGGTTTGTTTTTTGTCCGACTTGCCATAACCGAAATACTGCCAGACTGCGAACTACAAAAACCCTTCTTTGGAACAATTTCCTCCGCCTCTCCTTGCTGCGACATCTTCATGTGCTCTGTGTTGTGGTTTGAGAGGGCGGCGCTTGGTGACGGCGTGCCTGGGTCCGCGATTGTGATTGGTTGGGAGGAAGTAGTGACAAGCATAAACCTACATGCTAGGCTACAATGAGAAGGAAGGAAAACTGCGTTTCTTTATCGAACTTTTTTCGAGCCTATTTTTTTCTATTGCGCCACACGTCTATCGATCGATATATATCGTTATCGAATTATCGCCCAGCCCTAATATATATATATATATATATATATATATATATATATATATATATATATATATATATATATATATATATCTTTGCGTCACAGTTCACTGAAAGTGATTCACACATTTTTTGTCTCTCTCTATCATTGCATTTATTGCCTGCAGTGCTTTGCAAACATTTCTAGTTAAAGGGATTTGGCTCCAATGAGCAGGACAAACATTGAACTAAAGCCACGTAGCTTATTGTTTATTTTCACAGGAAATGTTTGGTTTTGTGGTTTCAAGACTTAAATACCAAGATTAATATGTTTGTTTTTGGTAATTTTGCTGCCTTTTTACGCCATATCAAAACATAATCAAAAGCATGTCAGGAAACATTTTTTATCAGCATACTTAAATATTGCACTACACTGCAAAAAACTGAAATCTATCAACATTTTTCTTTATATTAAGTGCATTTTTTCTTGAATTGAGAAGGTAAGTGAGACACTTTGACAACGGAACAAGACAATTTACATTTAAAATAAGAAATAACTATTGTTTGTCTTATTTCAAGTGAATATTATCTAATTATCTTATTTTAACGGTGAAAATACGTGTGACTGCTCAAATTAAGGGGAAATACACTTAACTTAAGACATTTGTACTTATTTCTGGATCGTTTTTGCAGTGTATGTGAAATATTTTTGTGTGTTTTCAGATTATTGTTTGATAGATCTTACCTAAAAGATATTTTTCTGCTAAAAAAAAAGTTAAAAACTACCTTTAAAAGTATTAAGCTCCCACCTTTCCGTCAATTCTGACCAGTTTTTCTGATCAAGGTGAAAAAAACTATATTTAAAAAGTCCTGGTGGGTGTGAATACTTTCAAAAGCCACTTTCCATTGCACTTCTTTAGCGATCATCCAAAAAACTCATGATCTTCGCTCCATCTTTAAGGGGAGAAACTCGAAGGAGGCTTTTTTTTCCTAAGTGTTGGTCGCAGACCAAGCTTCTGTCACTGGAACATCAGTGCTCTGATTAAAAAGCTTACCATTAAATATCTCCAGCACGCTCTTGCTGCTGACACACTGATATACTCTGAACACAGCTGGAAGATCTTGCCGGGATCAGAGGCTTTGTAAACACGACTTAAGTGGTGAGTGTTAACGGATCTTCCACTTTCTGGGAAATAATATCTAAGCCAATGATAGATTTTCTTGAAGAGGGGGGTTGCTGGGCAGAATAGCTGCCCCGTGAGGTCATGAGAATCTGAGATTGCAGACATGCTTAAGGCCCTGAAGAGATAACAACTAATCATAAAGTATATTTACTTTTGGGAGGCTTTCAAAAATCATTCTTTTATAGCTCTGGCTTTTTAGTATTTACAGAACATTTGGATTAATACAGATAAAGTTTTACAGTAGGATTGGATTGTTTTAAGGATTTCAAGGTAAAGAAGGCTGATTACACATGCAAAAAAAAAAGTTCCAATTATGGGAATATCTTGTTTGAAAAGGATTTAGGAAAGAGGAATCTGCTGAATTGTGCATTGAGAAGAGGAGGAACCACGTGAAAAGCAACAGGTGGGAAGCAGCAGCCATCACTTTGATGGTGTGCAGCGTGTGTGTGGGATGTGTGTGTTCCTAACCTCTCTGTCCTGCTCGCCTTCGCTTCTCTCCCTGTCTCTAATTATCCGTCAGTCTTTTTTTGTCTTTTTTTTTTTTCTCCCCCAATACATGTGGATCTTTGCCTCTCATCTGCCCTCCTTCCTGGCCACATTACACTTTGAAGAGTCTTTTTCTCTCTCTCTGATAATGAGCCAAAATTGTTCTCTGGCCTGGGGAGATGAGGGGCAAGTTTATGTTCTTTATAGTAGAAAACGTGTTTCATAGATGCCTAAAACCTTCAAATATCATTAAAAAGATGTCTTGTTTTATGATAAAATTATCTCTGAAAACTTTCAAATAATGTGTGGCATTCCTGAAAGTGCTGTTTTATAGAGACACCACAATCCTGTTAGACCAATTTTGTGGCACAGAGGACTCCGACATGACTTCAATCCTGTTCTTTAGAATCGATCCGAGCTGTTTTTAATCCTCTGCACATTTATTCATCTTGCTGCATTCTTTTGTAATGATTTCCGAGAGTTTTCTCTTTTCTAGAATTCCCTGGAAATCAGTCTGAGGTTGTTGTTTTTTTTTTTATTCAATTGTTTTTGAAAGTTTATGTCTGAACCAGACGGTGGAATGAGGAGCCTCCACAAACCCCCTCTGCTGCTTGTATGTTGTCTCCTGTTTAATGTCCAGGACATGTGCGCCTAACCTCATCCATATGTTTTTTTGTTTGTTTTTTTTTTGTGTGTGTGTGTGTGTGTTGAGAACATGAAGGGGAGTCCTCTCTTTAGAGGAAACAGACACGTGGGAATTTGTCTGGAGCTTTTTTTTTACATGTGTCCCTGGTTAAGTTTTCATGTAATTAATGAATATCCAGCTTTCAGTCAATCTGAGGTCTGACAAGATGGGCGCTGCTGTGGTGACACTGTTGGATTTATACTAGACTAAACTTTTCAGTCAGGATTACTAAAGTTATTTCTCTTTGAAAAATTACAAAACATTTATTTCTGCTTTCTTTAAATTTACCCTGCAAGGTTTTAATTAAATAAACCACACTGCTTCCTTATTTATACCATTAAGTATCAAAATTCAAGGATATCATGAAGAAACACCTGAGGGAGCATTAAGAAAATGCATTCTATGTTCCTAATTTTGTCTAGAATAGAACTCATTCTGGTTACCCTTAATAAGCCAAAACAGGAAATGCTCATTTAAATGATTCGTTTCATGCTAACGCTGCACTGGAGTCAAATCAATGCTTTTTTTTTAAACTTTCAATGGATTTGTTCTGTTTTGTTCTCCATGTTTGTAGCAGATACTTCTGTGGCCGAGCTGTTGAACCCCTGCTATACTGGGAGCCATGACTGCGACACCACAGCCCAGTGCATCCCACTGGAGGGACAAGCTTTCCGGTGCCAGTGTGCCACTGGTTATAGAGGAGATGGACAGAACTGTAACGGTACATGTCTTTCTGAGATCCCCCAAACAAATATGCATACATTGATCAGAAGGTATTTATTTAATCCAGGGTGGAAAGATGATAAAACATCTGAATTAAGCATTTAAGTAGCAGTTGGTTGTGAAGGACTAATTCTAACTGTCTGGGTTTGTTTCATGTAAATGTGTTAACAATCAGCTGATGGTTCAAGGTAACGCGCCTGTGCTTCTTCAGCATTTGTCAGGCTTGTGTTGAGGGTCCAAGTTCCATCTGGATGAATTGAACCAGAAGTGTTATCCTTCTCTTCTTATTGGGCTTTTTAAAGGGGACATGTTAAGACTCTGAGCTGGTGAGGGGTTTATCATGAGGCCAGCAGATGGTCTCCATCTCCTGCTGACAACGCCAAGAAGGCCCCTCAGCTCAGCCTCTCTTCCCATGTGTATCGTTTCGCTGTCCTTATAGAACAATGCTTTCCATCTAAAACTGACCCAGGGTAGTATGCAGGGAGTTAATAGGAATAGTAAACAAAGTAATTACTGCTTTTATTGCCCCACATATGGCGTATTCCTGCTTTACAGGGTGTCTTATGTACCCTCTCTTCCTTTGATGCAGATATTGATGAGTGTGCAGAGGGTTTGAGCTCTTGTGGCGAATACTCCCAGTGCCTCAACCTTTCTGGTACACACCGCTGCCAGTGCCAGAGCGGCTTTGAATCCAGCTACGACAGCCATACTTGCGTTGGTAAGACCAAATATATATAATCTGCTTTTATTCACTTTGAAACTGGGTAGTCAGTTAGACCAATAATTTTCTGCATATATTTTTTCAGGTTGCTGCATTTTGTCATATTACAGCGACAAAATGTGTCAAACTATGGCAGGACCTAACAGTATGCAGAAAAAATTGAATATGTTTTTTGAAACAAAGCATCTGGACAGTGAAACATAGCAGGGGAAGTATCATGCTGTGGGATGTTGTAATTCTAGCAGGAAAAACTGGTGAAAACTATCCAGAGATCAACCATGAGATACAATTATAAAAAGGGGAGGCTACAATTATAAATAGTTTAAAAAATGATATCAATTTGATTAATCAGGCATCATTTCCTGGATCAAAGCTTTTTTTTTTTTTCAATTACTAGTGAAAGTATTTTGGGGCACATCTCTACTTATTGACAACATCTAGATATTTATTTTAGTTTTTGGCGAATCTTAAGAAAAAAAATTTAGAGTGCATACAAGACTTCCATCTGACCATTCTGACATGTCTAAAATGTTTGTTTATAGCTCTACTGGTGTCTTTGTCTGCTTTAAAGCTAAAAAATAATCCATCTTTCTTAACTCTGACAGCTTCCCTGTCTGTTTCAAAGCATCCTCACCACATTTTACAACCAAAATGTATAGAAACTTTAACACAAATCTGTATGCAATTTAAGTTTCAAAACTATAAATGCAGAGATAATGGGTTTTAATAGTAACAGTAGCTGTTGCAGTCTCCCTGCTTTGATTTCTGTCTTAAATTAGGTTTTACATCATTGCGCAACATTAATGGTTGGCTGCAAAATCTAGAAGCAGGTAAATGATTAACAAGATCAGGGGATTTTTCGCCAATAAATGCATGGTTAAAAATCTCATCTGTTCAATCAATACTTTAAGGCAAACAGTTTTACATCGTTACCTTTTTTAACTTAAATACAACACTTTTTAAATACTTCTTTTCATAGATTGCAGTGCAGTATTGTGCTGTCAGTATCTTACATCTATGACAGAGTAATCGACAATCTTAGTTTGCAAAATTAGCAAGTAATAATGACTCAAAGCATTTTACAACATAAACATTCAATGTAGTAAAATTAGGGATGCCCCTATGTAATTTTTTAATTTCCGGTACGATACTGATTTTGACATGATATAGTTTCAGCACAAATCATACTATGAGATGTTGGTTTGTGGTTTTTTTTTTAACCCACATGTAGAATCACATGGAGAACCAGTGAATTTTAACGTTTTATTTACAAAAAGCAACAAGAACTGCAGGAAGTTAGTTGAAATTTCTGGTTGGTCTGAGGGGAGAAAGCAGACTGATCAGGAAGGAGTTGGTTGATGAAGACTGATTGCTTTGCATACTTGAGAGATGGAGGGGAGGTAGCATGGATCTATAGGAGTTTGAATCAGTGGATTTTGCAGACTGAACCCCTTAGATCCAGGAGAATGTGAGTTAGATCTCAGAACGTTGGTATTTGCAAGAGACGCCATGCTGGAGAGCAGGTAGACAGGTGATGAAGACTGAGAACTGAGCACAAAGGTGAGACCTTTTCCATGAAGATCAGAGACGAACTGAGGTTCACTGCTTGTCTAGAACAATGATAGGGTCAAAGTTACAGAGATTCAGAAGAAGATAAGGTAATCATCAGACGAAGAGAAATTATCATTAGCCTCCTTATATACATGCTAGTCATGTTAACTGAGAAATATTATCAGCTCTGCAGCAACACAGGAAGGCCCAGTAACTAGCAAAGATCCTCTCTGCGACAGGAAGCTGACTCACACCAGAAAAGCCACAAAACCCCAGAGACCCTAAGATTACTTATTTTATACTGTTAGAAAAGGCTTGATCATGTGATGTTACTAAAACAGGGAACCAAGAGTATGAAAACATTGACCCGTGTGAAATTAACCAATGAGTTACAGAAACTTTTAACAGAGTGTTTCCATGAGCATGAAAATATCAGACATTTTAGATCAAATCTGACATCAGTTTTCCAATTAGTTTTGCAGATTAGTTTGCATGGGAGGATGAATCCCTGTTAATCCAACAGAAACAGTGTTTTAGTTGGAAACACCTCCGTTTAAGGATCATTAAACAACTAATGTTGAATGCACAGAAAGTAAACCCCCCACACAAAGGATTTGATGCTAAGTTAATAGCTTTGCAGCCTGAGAACTAGGATAGCTAGATTAAATGTATAATATTAAAAAATCCTGACAACGGCATTAGAAATCAAAATAAATCATCTAAATGCCTGAAGAAAAAAAAACGCTCTTGAAGAAAACTTAGCGACCCCCTTGCAGTCAATTATCCTAATTTAGGAGGTATGGTTAGCAGATGTGCTACGCTGAAGCATGAGGCTGTGATTTTTTCCCCCGACTTAGTTGATCTGAATCTTCTTTTGCTTTTTTCATTCAGACATAGATGAGTGCAGCTCCTCTCCATGTCACATCAATGCCAGATGCATCAATGATCTCGGGTCCTTCCAGTGTCAGTGCCTGCCTGAATATTATGGGGATGGGTTCCAGTGTTCCCCTCGGTCAGGTTGGTACACTACAGGCTGGTATAGTTACTTAGTTCCAGATGGTCACAAATGTCACACCGTGTTGCTTTGCTTGGTAAATTTGAACAGATCGGCTGAGGAGCCAATGCGAGCAGCACAGAGAACGTCTACAGAGTGAAGGACAAACAAGTGTCGGAGCTTACATCCCTCAGTGCGATTCTGATGGACAGTATCAACCACGGCAGGTAGGCTTTCGCTAATAGGTTGGTTACATTCATGTTTTAACGTAAGACTTTTAAATGTAAACAGGATTCTAAGGATTAGGCTTTTTTTGGCTGATATTTGTTTTCCTTAATCTATATGTTGTTTATGTTGGTGCAAACCCCTATTATTTACCCCTAAGTATTCACTCAGAAATGTTCTCTTATATTTAAGCCTAAATGACTAAAATGGTTGATTTTATGACGTGTGTATCTTGTCCATGTGTTTTTGATCTTTATCCTTTCCAAAGACTGACTGACAAAACAATTCCAGTTTTCTTGCATCATATCAAACAATATTTCAATATATATATATATATATATATATATATATATATATATATATATATATATATTTTATTTTTTTCCTTTAAAACAGCGACTTTGTTTTTTTACCCAGTATTATATTTGAATTGGACTAAAAATCAGCTTTATGAATATATATCATTTATAATTAAACTTTTTCTTCCACTTAACCTTCTGTTCTTTTCAAACCTTTTTCAGTGTCTTTTCAGCTATTTAGTTATAAATCATGAGCGGTGGTCAGAACTTTCTGTTGCATAAGCAGTTAAATAAAAATCATTCTGTATTGGCCAAATGTAATTTTAAAATTTTCTGAAAAATACATTTTTTCTTTACTCTCATCAATACATATAAAAAAAAGACAGAAATAAAGAGTTGAAGTATATTATTCTGTACAGATACTATCTGTGATATACAGTGAGGAAAATAAGTATTTGAACATCCTGCTATTTTGCAAGTTCTCCCACTTCCAATCATGGAGGGGTGCATGTCCACTGTGAGAGACATAATCGGAAAAAAAATTGTATAAATTACAATATATGATTATTTTTTGACTATTTATTAGTATAATACATTGGTGGGGAGAGCTTGCAAAATAGCATGGTGTTCAAATACTTATTTTCTCACTGTAATTTTTAGAATAATTCAAAATTCATTTTTGATTATATTCATTTTTAAAGCTATTTCAATATATTTAACATTTTTTAAAATGTGGGTGTTTAGAAACTCTGAAATAAGAAGATGAGCTGATTCTGCACATGACTGATTCTTTGCAGTGCCATGGTTCTACTGGACAATGCTGGTGTGTGGACAGTAGAGGAGAGGAAAGACCGGGAACCAGGACTCCCCCTGGCGCGGCACCTGTTGAATGTGGAACACCAGGTAAAAACCTTATTTACCTGGGTCAGTTATTTAGATAAAGTAATCCTTCCCAGGGTGTTAATCTGGGTGTTATGTTTGGTTTCACTTTCAACCAGATCGCCCAAAGACTCAATGTGAGCACCACAGAGACAGTGTTCGGACCGACAGTAACGATGGACGTCTAATAAATGGAGCTTATGTACCTCAGTGTGATGAAAATGGGCAGTATAGACCTCTGCAGGTCAGTACATAGAATAGGGCTTATTTCACCTGCTGTTGTCTTCCTAGCATCTCCAACCAGTCTATTTATGCACAAATGTTGCTTGCTGGATATTTTCTCTGTTTTGGAATCTGCACTGGAAAAAATCTAAATCTAGATAAGTCATTTTTTCTTAAAATAAGTGCATTTGTTCTTGGATTGAGTAGGTAAAGGAGACATTTTGCCAATGGAACAAGACAATTTACACTTCAAATAAGAAAACACAATCGCATTGTCATATTTCAAGTGCATATCATCTAATTGTCTTATTTTAAGAGTAAAAATACTAATTCCGTTGGCTCACTATCTCATTTACCTACTCAAATTAAGGGTAAATACACTTAATTTAAGAAATTTTTACTTATCTCTAGATCATTTTTCCAGTGTGAGAGATGGTTGTTGGTGAAATTGCCAGTAAACCAGTATTTTCTGAAACATAACCCGGTTCATAAGAAACCATCAACAATGGGGTTTAAATTCCCCTTCTTCCATGCTTAGATTTCACCTTAACCAGGCAAAATATATGAGAAAGAAATTGAACAGTGTACCAGATAAAGTGTCAATTTATTCAATTTGCTAGAAGGTGCCTTAAAACTGAGGAGTACCTTAATTTTCGTCTTGCTGAGCGCAGTTCTTTTGTCTCCTGTGGTTTGATATTGAAATAAAAAGCAATTTTTTATGAGAAAACACATCTATATAAATCTTTGTATCATCTGCATAACGACACATCCTGACAAGATTTCACCTTTTTTAGTGCCACGGCTCTACTGGATATTGTTGGTGTGTGGACAGTAGGGGGGAAGAAAGACCAGGAACCCGTTCTCCACCTGGTTCACCCCCCATAGACTGCGACAAACCTGGTAAGTGGTTCTTCCCCACTTCACACGACCCCCCGGAAGGTATCTTATTGGTGGATAATATCGGAGAGCATAAGCAGGTTTATTATGTCACGTCTTTTTAAAGCGACCTGTGAACCCACTAATTCCTCAACTAAGAGCCAACTCAGATGGTCGTGTTTACGTGAACTTGTGAGTTATGTGCTGTTGAGGTTACTGGGTCATAGGCTTGGAATGCCTGGAAAAACAGGTGGGTGGTAAAGAGCAGGGTTGGTGGCCAGCGCCATAGTCGTAGTAACTCCTGACAAGTTGAAGAGAAATATAACAAGCAGGTCTTAAGTGGTTGTATGTTTGTAGATTCAGTTATTTATAGGCTTCCTTTAACGTTTCTAAGCTCCTAAATAGATTTTTATAGGTTAATAAATGTCATAAGCAGGGGACACTACTCTTTTTTATCATTCAAATTGTCAGTTTTATGAATTACTTGGAGATTTCCATCATCTGTTTATTTTCTTATGGGTTATCCTTTGCATCTTTCTCAACCTCATGACTTAGAACGTCCAAAAAGCCTCTGTGAGCACCACAGAGACAGTGTTCAGACCACAGACTCAGATGGACGGCCTCTTGTTGGAGCTTTTGTTCCTCAGTGTGATGAAAATGGACAGTATCTCCAACAGCAGGTTTGTATCTTTTGAGACCTTCCTGATGCTTTTGGTGTCACTTAAACAGCATCACAACAGCAGCATGTTACCTTACTGTTTCCAGTGCCATGGTTCCACTGGACATTGTTGGTGTGTGGACAGTAGGGGGCAGGAGAGAGCAGGAACCAGGACTCCACCTGGTAAACCTTCTGTGGACTGCAGCAGAGCAGGTTCATATTTCCTATATCAAGTCTTTTGATAAAAATCACCTGAAGGATGGGCCACATACTTATATAACATATTTAGATCGATATTCCAGTTGTTGTACAGCTGTTCAAAGTCAATTTTTTTTTTTCCTCCACAGAAATGCCTTACAGCTATTATTTATACGTTAATACCGAGATCAATTAAGGTTCTGTATGAATAGTGTAAATGTGCAACATCATCTTCCCAACAGATGAGCCAGAATATCCAAAGACTCGCTGTGAGCATCACAGAGACGGCGTTCAGAACTCCGGTTCAGATGGACTTCCTCCAATTGGAGCCTACGTACCTCAGTGTGATGAAAATGGACAGTATCTACCACAGCAGGTTAGCATCTATTAAATGTTTCTCTGTTTTTGTTTTCACATTAAGCTATTTCCCTGTTTTACATACGTTTACTGTTCCCAGTGCCATGGTTCCACTGGACATTGTTGGTGTGTGGACAGCATTGGACAGGAGAGGTTGGGAACCAGGACGCCACCTGGGTCACTCCGTGTAGACTGTAGCAGAGAAGGTGAGGCTTCATACTATGGAAGCAAATCGTTACCATATTTCAAATGAAAAAGCATTTCCAGAAATGCTTTTTCATTTTAAGAATGTGGCTGCATTGTTTGACTCATAAATGAAATTAGTAATCAATAATCCTTTTTGCATTTTCATTTTCTTCTTCAACACTGCTCATCTTTTTACTTAATTAAAATGAAAAAGACATTTTAGATTTATTTTTCAAAATGTACCCCAGCAAATACATACAATGCAGCCACATTCTTAAAATGAAAAAGCATTTCTGGAAATGCTTTTTCATTTTCAAATTTTACATTTCAAATTGAATCTTGGTATGTATTTGCTGGGGTAGATTTTGAAAAATAAATCTCAAATGTCTTTTTCTTTTTCATTTTAATTAAGTAAAAGGATGAGCAGTCTTGAAGAAGAAAATTAAAATGCAAATGATTACTATGATGACTGATTACTAATTTCATTTATGAGACAAATAATGCAGCCACATTCTTAAAATGAAAAAGCATTTCTGGAAATGCTTTTTCATTTTCAAATTTTACATTTCAAATTAAATTTTGGTAGCCTATATACTGTATTTGCTGGGGTACATTTTGAATTTCTGGAAATGCTTTTTCATTTTAAATATGGTAACGATTTGCTTCCATTTTATACAAATATAGAGTTATGGTGCATTATGTTTGCAAAAAAGTAAAGGTGTATTTACAGTTTAAACGTGCATCTCAGCACAGCTCTTTGATTTTCCCATAAAAAGGAAGATCTGCTCCACTTTAATGAATGAGCTGGATATCTAGTACTGCAGATTTCCAGGGTATATGACCAATTTTGTCTTTATTTAGGGCAAATGCTCCTCTTGTTTTTGTAACTGTATGTCCATTATGCATCCAGGTCTCAAAGAGTGGCAGTGTTTGTGGCTTGCAGTTAAAGTGGGATATTTAATGTTTATTTAAAGTCAGCAGTACCCATGAAGAGAAAACACTTAAAAAAAAATAGCCCCCTGTAGTTGTTTTCATTTTTACTGGTTAAATTGCCCTGAAGTCTATAACCTTTTTTATTCACTGTTTTCATAATCACTTGGAGCAAAATTGAACAGGTTGTAATGTTTGACGTTTCTCAAAAACAGAGGCTGCAGAGTTTATGTCGCTTTCAGAAGTGGACAGGACTGTATTTACACATGTAGACAGATTTGTTGGTGCTCCTTAGTTAATAAAAGAAAACCCACATTGGTCACAGAAATAACTTAAATCAGAAAAAAAGAATACTAATTTAAAAATAAATGCAAGCAAACAAATTACAGTCTGGCATTGCTTTTAAACCAATGCCTCAACACAACTATAAAAACAAATAAACTCATGAAACAGGCATGGGCAAAAGTGATGGTACCCTTAACTTAATATTTTGTTCTTACCTAATCTCTTGATGCAATTACTGCAATCAAATTATTCCTGTAACTTATAATGCGATATCAGCTCCTCTCAGTAGGTATTTTGGCCCACTCCTCGTGCCTTTTCCAGATGAGGTTTAGCTCCTTCCAAAGATGCTCAATAGGATAAGGGTCATGGTTCATTAAAGGCCCCTTCAGAATAGTCCAATGTTTGCCTTTTAGCCATTCTTGGGGGTTTTGGGTCATTACCCTGTTTTAAGACCCATGACCCTGCAACTGAGACTAAGCTTTCTGACCCTGAGCTGCACATTTCTCTCTAGAATCCCTCGATAGTCTTAAGATTTCATTGAATCCTGCAGAGATTCAAGCCACCCCATAATTGATGAAGCAAAGCAGCTCCAGAACATAACAGCATCCTCCATGTTTAACAGTAGAAACAGTGTCCTTTTCTAGATATACTTCATTTTTCCACCTATGAACATGGAGCTGATGTGCCTTTGCAATAAGTTCC
This sequence comes from Cyprinodon diabolis, assembly GCA_030533445.1. NCBI lineage: Eukaryota > Metazoa > Chordata > Actinopteri > Cyprinodontiformes > Cyprinodontidae > Cyprinodon > Cyprinodon diabolis. The sequence continues at coordinate 15,515,525 of CM060085.1, forward strand.
ACTCTTTGATGACATTCTCCCTGAAGCTTTGCAGCTTCTCAACATGTAGTTTGACAAATTCCAGTCTGGGTTTTTAAATATTTGCTTCCAACTGTCCTGGTTGGTCGTCACCTATTAAGCCCACAAACAATGACTGATGGTGCGATCTGACACTGATGATCCATTAAGCTGAAGTTCGCCTTTAACCTCTTGAGAACTTTTTCTTTTATTAGCATTAGCCTTATCTGTCTCTTTGGTTCGTCATTAATTTGCCTTCTGCAGCCATGTCCAGGCAGTTTGGCTACAGTCCATTGGATCTTACATTTCTGAATAATATGTGCAGCTTTAATTGGAGGAACATCGATCTGCTTGGAGACAGTCATATAGCCTTTAACTTTAACATGCTTGTATATAATTTTATTTCTAAACAATTTCCTTTGCCTTCTCTGGTCCATGTTGAGTGTGGTAAATACCATGTTACCAAACAACACGGTGATCACCTTTAGCCCTATATAGGCCCACTGACTGGTTAAAAGTTTGTAGATACTGAGTTGCTTGATTTAACATGTCCCTTTGTTTTTTAGGGGTACTACTTTGTTGGTTCTTTAGGATTCTGTTAAAGCATGTGTTAGGTTAAAAAATGTAGGTTCGTAAAAGAAGGACTGAGTACACACAGAAAGGGATTTTCAACAGCTTCCTGCAGGAGGGGAGAAAGAGCTGCAACCCAACACACTACTCTCTCTCTGCCCCCCCTCCATCTGCAGTGGCTTTTATTAACAGAACATAACACATGGTTACAAAACAGAGTATTGTTCTGACAGGACAATTGATCAGGTCATAAGACAGGATGCTCCACTGATTGAATCATAAGACAGAGTGAAGCATCTCCTTTCCTCAATGTTCTATATGCCCATACACTAATTTTATAATCATCATTGAATAAACCTAACAGCATGTTTGAAAAGCAATGTCTGACTTTAATTTGTTCACTTTCATAGATTTTTTTATTTATTGTGACTTTTGTGACCACTGTGTTTTTTTCTTTCATCACACAACGGGTATCGACAATTTTGTCCACGTCTTTCAACTTTTTGTATACATAAACATGTTTATATGAATAAATCCATGTCCTGTTACTGCATAAAGCAATCCCTCATTACCAACTCTTTACCATCATGCCTGACACTTGATAAGGTTTAAAAGCTCCAAAGGAAAATTTAAGTATAAACGAAACATTAGTGATTCAGTGTCCTCTGTCTACCTCTTCTGCTAATGTTGCACGTTTCTCAATAATCTCTACAAATGTGTGTTTTGATCTCTCAGGTGAGCCAGAGCGTCCAAAGACTCACTGTGAGCTTCACAGAGACAGTTTTCTGGCCTCCGGTTCAGATGGACGTCCTCTCGTTGTAGCCTACGTACCTCAGTGTGATGAAAACGGACAGTATCTACCAGAGCAGGTTAGATTCATTTCGCTGGTATAACTTTTTTTCTGTTTCTGGTAAAGCTTTAATGTGCTTCTGTTTATAAACTAAATAGAAGTTAGTAGAAAAGCATTTAAATTGTGTCCTTTAGCCTTGATGTGGTGGGTGGTGTTTATTTCAGGGCTGCAACTAACAATTATTTTTTGAGTCAATAATGTTTTAATTAATCGATTAGAAGACTTTTTACGAAATTAAACCAGGTAAATCAAAAACTTTTCCACTTCAGGAGTTCTGGATAAAGCATATTGACGACGAAAGGATTATTTTTTTTTATCTTAAATGCAAAATGCTTATATATATTTTTTATTTTTTTGGGGGGGGGGGGGGATAATTGCTGCTCTAAGTTTGTTTCTCTTTCAGGTAAAGGCATGTTTTACTGAATCAACACTCCAGTTAACGATTAATCGATTACTAAATTAGTTGAAGGTTACTTCAATAATCGATTAATCCAATTAATTGTTTCAGCCCTAGTTTATTCATGTTCTCATTACGTCTTATATGTTTCAGGATATTACATTTATATATATATATATATTTAAAAACAAACATCTGTCTGACAACAAAAGGAAGGCTAAAAGCTCTCAAAAAGGAATGAATCATAGCCTGATCAAAATGAAATTTAAAAAAATGAGAGATGAGAGACAAACTAACTGGCATCTGTCAGCAGCAGACAGTTCTGTTTTTATCATAGGCATCTGTCCATCTGAAAAAGTTCTTAAGTCTTTCTAAGGTTTGATTGTTCAGTAAACCACAGCTGGAGCCATAATCCAAATATGGAGAAAACTGAACAGTGGTATAACCTTCCAAGAAGTGGAAGGTTAGTTCCAAAAGCACATCCAGGGTAAAGGTCAGTGTTCATGATTCAACAAAAGGAAAGAGAGACGAGGCAAACCCCTGCTGATCTCATAGGACTAACAAAAGTTAACCAAACCATTTCTATAAGGACTTTAGGGGGGAGAAAAAAATTTGACGCTCAATCTAAAAGGGGATCTGCTATGAAGGTTCCTGTCCCGTTACATCTGGAGTAAAAATTAAACAGAATTTTAGGGAAAAAAAGCATCATACTGCTAAAACACAGTAGTGGTGGGGTGATGGTCTGCAGCCCTTCATGCTCCAAAATCCTTCAGTCATTCTGTAGAAAAACTTCCTCAGCAACAATGTTGAAACCCTTATTTCCAGCCATTTTAAATGCTTAATAGCTTTTTGCACAGAGAGAATAGCAGAACCAGTTATCAGGTTTAGAGGGGCAGTTACTTTTTGTTTAATTTGGGTCACGTTGGTTTGACAAGCTTCATATAAGATGAATGTATTCATCATTTGAAAACTGTGTTGTGTTTGTGCACGGTCTGTCAATGATAATATTTGCTGTTCTGAAACATTTGAGGAAGGGGAAAAAGAAAAATGAATGAAGATATGGGTCAGGGGCAGACACTTTATTACAGGTCTGAAGCAGAAAAGATAATTTTACACAATGGTGAGCAGGCAGCTGCTAATATGTTAGTGTTTACCAAGATTAGCCCATATAGCATGAGTAAAGTGCAGATCTTTCACTCCAAGAATTACAATAGGCGATCATATTTGCAATTTCCCTGTAGCAGACAGAGATTACAATTTTAAGACAGCAGCTTGAGTCTAATATTATTAGCTTTACTGTGTGAGCTAAATGTCTGGCTCTCTCTCACTGGCCCCAACATGCTGTGGAAAATGGTTAGTTTTTAAAAGTTCCTCCTCTGTCCTCAGACTTAAGTTCAAACTCCCTTCTAAAACTGAGAATAGTTTTCCTTTACTCAGTATCAACTTCCACATTGAAGGGTGTTATCAGCATTTACTTTCGGCACTCATGGTGTCTGAAAAATATTGGGTTTATGAGTTTTAAGGTAAAAAAATGTCACCGCTCTCCATCTAATTTTCCTTGTTCATCTCAGGTGTGTACGGTTCAATATGAGATTCCTCAGAGCTACATGTTCATTCTTTACTGTTGTAGTGCGACGGTTCTACCGGATACTGTTGGTGTGTAGATGAAAGGGGGCAGGAGCTGGCAGAAACCAGGACTCCACCTGGTACACCTCGTATGAACTGCAGCACAGCAGGTAGGATGCCTGAGCAATATGGAGGTTGGACACTGACCTGCAAAACGGTTCAAGCAGGAAATTGAAATGAACTGATGTGATGAAATTATATTTGTTGAGCTTAAAGGTATAGTGGAGGATTTTTGCGAATTTTTGAAAAGAATAAAAAAAAAATGCACATACACAACCCTGTACCTGCTGTTGAGAGGGAACTCCTATTAAAAGCGAGCCCATTTCACCTCGTGCACGCTCTGTTTAAAAGTTGCTGTTTGCATCGGTCATACAAGTTTACTTTCCAAAAGAAGATTTAAAATTTTTCACTATGTCAGACTCACCACTGGCAACTGAAAATGGGGAAAAGCACATAGGATGGCCTTAGGTAAACATATCACCAGAATGATTGACAATTAGAAGGACCACTTATTTTGATGATGCACCCGGAAAAAGAACATCCTCCACTTTATCTTTAATAACCCGACCATCAACAGTTGCCTTTCCTAATTATTATAATTCCTGAATACATTTTGTAATAGTGTTTTCTATTAAGTGTAATATGTATAAATGCATTTTCTTCTTCCAACAGATGAGCCAAAACGTCCAAAGACTCACTGTGAGCATTACAGAGACAGTGTTCAGACCTCCAGTCCAGATGGACTTCCTCCAGTTGGAGCCTACGTACCTCAGTGTGATGAAAATGGACAGTATCTACCACAACAGGTTAGACATTTATCACTTTCTCTCAATTTAACTTCACATTATGACACTTGGGAGTCTTACTTCTTTCAGGAGCAGCACATAATGTTTTTTTCTTTTGTTTCCAGTGGGATTATTCCTCTGGACATTGCTGGTGCGTGGACAGTCAAGGACAGGAAAGAGGAGGAACCAGGACTCCACCTGGTTCACCTCGTGTAGACTGCAGTAGAGAAGGTGAGGATCCATACCAATCAATTCCCTTATATATGTATTTGCTTCTACTTTAGAGCCAATCTCATTTTGATTTTTTTGGATGTTTTTTTTTTACAGATGAGCCAAAGCGTCCAAAGACTCACTGTGAGCATTACAGAGACAGTGTTCAGACCTCCAGTCCAGATGGACTTCCTCCAGTTGGAGCCTACGTACCTCAGTGTGATGAAAATGGACAGTATCTACCACAACAGGTTAGACATTTATCACTTTCTCTCCATTTAACTTCACATTATGACACTTGGGAGTCTTACTTCTTTCAGGAGCAGCACATAATGTTTTTTTCTTTTGTTTCCAGTGTGATTATTCCTCTGGACATTGCTGGTGCGTGGACAGTCAAGGACAGGAAAGAGGAGGAACCAGGACTCCACCTGGTTCACCTCGTGTAGACTGCAGTAGAGAAGGTGAGGATCCATACCAATCAATTCCCTTATATATGTATTTGCTTCTACTTTAGAGCCAATCTCATTTTGATTTTTTTGGATGTTTTTTTTTTACAGATGAGCCAAAGCGTCCAAAGACTCACTGTGAGCATTACAGAGACAGCGCTCAGACCTCTGGTCCAGATGGACTTCCTCCACTTGGAGCCTACGTACCTCAGTGTGATGAAAGCGGACAGTATCTACCACAACAGGTTAGACTTTCCCATTTTCCTTAATATTGAACAGTTTTACACTCATATACCATTTAATACTATATATGGTGTGTCTATACTGTGGCAGTGCCAAGGTTCTACTGGACATTGCTGGTGTGTGGACAGCAGAGGACAAGAGAGAGCAGGAACCAGGACTCCACCTGGTGCCACACCTGTAGACTGCAGCAGAGGAGGTGAGGCTCTACATCTCATCAATACATAAAAATAGTCCAAAATAAAAATACTAATAATAATGGAACTTTATTTAATTTAATTTTGAGTTTTCATTGGTCTTATTTTGATTCCTGTGTTCTAGGTATTTTTGAATGTATTTGAGTTCTTATATATCTCCTGTTTGCCCTCTTGTGTCAGCTAGCTCCCTTCTCGCCTCTCTTCACACCTGCTCCCAATCTGCTAACTAGCCTGGTCTTTGTTTCTCTCTGCCATTTAGGCTACGTTCACACAGCAGCCTGAAGTGACCCAAATCTGATTTGTTTTGGCCCATATGCTATCTGGATCTGATCTTTTCATGGCTGTCTGAACAACACATATCCGATTTTTTCCAATCCGACCCAGATCACTTGGCTATGTGGTCCTGAATCCGATCCGAATCTGATCTTTCAAATGCGACCTGAATCTGAGCGGCCAGGTCGCATCCATCCGAACCTGAACGCCATTAATACCCGACAAATGTCACTATTCTGGGTCTTGCTGCACAGAAGCAGCAAGAAAAACAAACGCCATGGCAGATGATGATGCGGAGAGCAGTATTTATGTTTAACCATCTTGAAAAGATTGAGTTTTTATGGTTGGAAAAGATCGCTAGATGCGCTCCGGCACTACCATCCATGTTTACTTCCGTAAACATAAAGCACGCTGGCCTGTGACGTCATTGCGTCCTCTACTGCGCATGCGGGACATTTGCGTTGTATGACTGCAGTTCACACAGTAGATCACATACAAATCGCATATATTTGGAAATAGGAACGGCAACGTAAAAAAATCGGATTTAACAAAAGCCTAAAATAGCCTAATTCTCCTCTTGTGACCTCTTTTTGGTATCCATCGTCGCTAATACATTGTACATTATGGGTTTAATCTATGCTCCGGGTTACCCATAACTCCAAGTCATAATTTAAAAATGTAAATGCTCAAATACAGTGGGGCAAAAAAGTATTTAGTCAGCCACCAATAGTGCAAGTTCTCCAACTTAAAAAGATGAGAGAGGCCGGTAATTCTCATCATAGATATACCTCAACTATGAGAGACAAAATGAGAAAAAAAAATCCAGAAAATCACATTGTCTGATTTTTTAAGAATTTATTTGCAAAATATGGTGGAAAATAAGAATTTGGTCAATAACAAAAGTTCATCTCAATACTTTGTTATATACCCTTTGCTGGCAATGACAGAGATCAAACGTTTTCTGTAAGTCTTCACAAGGTTTTCACACACTGTTGCTGGTATTTTGGCCCATTCCTCCATGCAGATCTCCTCTAGAGCTGTGATGTTCTGGGGCTGTCGCTGGGCGACACAGACTTTCAACACCCTCCAAAGATTTTCTATGGGGTTGAGATCTGGAGACTGGCTAGGCCACTCCAGGACCTTGAAATGCTTCTTACGAAGCCACTCCTTCGTTACCCGGGCGGTGTGTTTGCGATCATTGTCATGCTGAAAGACCCAGCCACGTTTCATCTTCAATGCCCTTGCTGATGGAAGGAGGTTTTCACTCAAAATTTGACGATACATGGCCCCATTCATTCTTTCCTTCACACGGATCAGTCGTCCTGGTCCCTTAGCAGAAAAACAGCCCCAAAGCATGATGTTTCCACCCCCATGTTTCACTGTAGGTATGGTGTTCTTTGGATGCAACTCAGCATTCTCTCTCCTCCAAACACGACGAGTAGAGTTTTTACCAAAAAGTTCTATTTTGGTTTCATCTGACCATATGATATTCTCCCAGTCATCGTCTGGATCATCCAAATGCTCTCTAGCAAACTTGAGACGGGCCTTGACATGTACTGGCTTAAGCAGGGGGACACGTCTGGCACTGCAGGATTTGAGTCCCTGGCGACGTAGTGTGTTACTGATGGTAGCCTTTGTTACTTTGGTCCCAGCTCTCTGCAGGTCATTCACTAGGTCCCCCCGTGTGGTTCTGGGATTTTTACTCACCGTTCTTGTGATCATTTTGACCCCATGGGGTGAGATCTTGCGTGGAGCCCCAGATCGAGGAAGATTATCAGTGGTCTCGTATGTTTTCCATTTTCTAATAATTGATCCCACAGTTGATTTCTTCACACCAAGCTGTTTACCTATTGCAGATTCAGACTTCCCAGCCTGGTGCAGGTCTATAATTTTGTTTCGGGTGTCCTTTGACAGCTCTCTAGTTTTGGCCATGGTGGAGTTTAGAGTGTGACTGTTTGAGGTAGTGGACAGGTGTCTTTTATACTGATAACGGGTTCAAACAGGTGCCAGGGAAGGTAACGAGTGGAGGACAGAGGAGCCTCTTACAGAAGAAGTTACAGGTCTGTGAGAGCCAGAAATCTTGCTTGTTTGTAACTGACCAAATACTTATTTTCCACCATATTTTGCAAATAAATTCTTAAAAAATCAGACAATGTGATTTTCTGGATTTTTTTTTCTCATTTTGTCTCTCATAGTTGAGGTATATCTATGATGAAAATTACTGGCCTCTCTCATCTTTTTAAGTGGGAGAACTTGCACTATTGGTGGCTGACTAAATACTTTTTTGCCCCACTGTACATCGTTCTTTTAAGATCTTTATTGTGATTTAAAACATATTATATGAGTGTATATTTTACCAACCGTCTAATGAACTATACACAGTTATTAACATAGTAATTAAAAGTACCACTGTCTGCTTTGCTATTGGTGTCCTGTTTAAACGGCTCACCATCCTGTTGAAATCTAGCATGTGTTGGGGTATAAATACGTCCCGGTACGGTCAGTCACTTCAGTATCAGGTGGGTTTAAGAGGAATTTTTTGTACCATTACATGTGCAAAGAGATGGCCTAGTCTACAATTGATTAGGGGGCCCACCATGTGTCAGTGATGGGGTCCCTAAGAGGTTGTTGGCCTGTAAGCAACTGCTGTCTCTGCTTACCGATATTTACGCCATAGGCGTTAGGACATAAGCGTGTTGTCCTTTTTCGTGCCAATTCTCCAGTCATACGAGAATATTTTGGATTGGGCTTAGTTTTAACTTAATTTTGCATCCTGCTTCATGTAGTATACAGGCGGTAACGAGGGGCAGTTAGCCTCTAACGGCCACCTCCCTATCAGGAATCGTAAGGTTTGGAGAGAATCAGACATATTGGAAATTCAGTCAGCCCTCATGAGGTGTTTTTTGAGCGAATCCTGCTGTTGACGCTGACCTACGAGCTATGAGCCAATTTACCATTACCTCAAGCACTGCGCATGTGCAAAAAAGGGAATTCTTCTTCTTTCTGATTGACAGGTCCAACCAGCGCCATCTCTGCGCTGAGTCCAACGTGTAGTCAGAGCATCAGGCCTACAGTGTAGGAATATAAATAGCAGCGGTGAACTTTGAAACCCTGCAGTTACGTCATACAGTTTGAGCTGTAGCTGAGAACAACAACTGAAAACATCATACAGTGTATGCCTGGCTTAAGATAATATCTCTAGAACTCAAAACCAAAAGAAGATTGTCAACTATACCTTAAATAATTCCCTTGTTAAATAAGGAAAAAAATAGTTAATCCTTGCTGCTAACCTTTTAAAGAGTAGTTATTCAATTATTTACTGGCCAGCTGTTTTATTTATATATATATATATATATATATATATATATATATATATATATATATATATATATATATATATATATATATATATATATATAATATAAAACCTCCTCTTACTCACATTAGGCTTGGAAGCTAAGTTTTTCAAGATTTCTCCAGAGCTGCACTTGGTGAACCTCGTTTAGACAGCTGTAGAGCAGGTGATGGTCCATACCAATCAGATCAATTCCCCTATATATGTATTTGCTTCTGCTTTAGAAAACTCAATCACATTTTAAAGAAGGGTTGTGATCACAATTTTGCTTTTTAGTGACAAACATGGGGCATCAGCTAAAAGGTCCTTCCACATTTTTAAACTATTCCTTTACTTTATATATGTTTTAAATTTTGAGGTAAAAGAACAAAAAACCCATATCATAACCCCCCCCCCCCCCCCCCCCATCTGTGCTTCACTGTTGGTATATAGTGTTTTGTTCACTCCCAGCATTCAGCCAAGCGTATTCGCCTAAGTTTTGATGATGTGATCTTTGAAAAGAGAAATGTGACCTTTTCCTAATAACCCTGTTGAATCATCGATACATTAATGCATTAAACTGCTCATGTCTAAATTGACTGACTTAGTACCAAAGATTCCTTAAAGGCCTTCCAGACCTTCTACTGTTAGGTGATAATACTAATGTTACCAAGGAGGCTGTAAAACTGTATGTTCTTTTTGTTTTTTTAACAGATGAGCCAAAGCGTCCAAAGACTCACTGTGAGCATTACAGAGACAGCGCTCAGACCTCTGGTCCAGATGGACTTCCTCCACTTGGAGTCTACGTACCTCAGTGTGATGAAAGTGGACAGTATCTACCACAACAGGTTAGACTTTCCCATTTTCCTTAATATTGAATAGTTTTACGCTCATATACCATTTAATACTATATATGGTGTGTCTGTACTGTGGCAGTGCCATGGTTCTACTGGACATTGCTGGTGTGTGGACAGCAGAGGACAAGAGAGAGCAGGAACCAGGACTCCACCTGGTGCCACACGTGTAGACTGCAGCAGAGGAGGTGAGGCTCTACATCTCATCAATACATAAAAATAGTCCTTGAATCTAAATATTAAATCTCATTTAAGTTAGATTGGAGATAAAGACAAATGTTTATAACTGAAAAACATCAGACAAGAAATTGTGGACAGTTAACCAGTTTTCCAAAATCTCTTTATTTCATTTACACTCACCGGCCACTTTATTAGGTACCCCATGCTAGTAACGGGTTGGACCCTCTTTTGCCTTCAGAACTGCCTCAATTCTTTGTGGCATAGATTCAACAAGGTGCTGGAAGCATTCCTCAGGGAGTTTGGTCCATATTGACATGATGGCATCACACAGTTGCCGCAGATTTGTTGGCTGCACATTCATGATGCGAATCTCCCGTTCCACCACATCCCAAAGATGCTCTATTGGATTGAGATCTGGTGACTGTGGAGGCCATTTGAGTACAGTGAACTCATTGTCATGTTCAAGAAACCAGTCTGAGATGATTCCAGCTTTATGACATGGCGCATTATCCTGCCATCAGAAGTTGGGTACATTGTGGTCATAAAGGGATGGACATGGTCAGCAACAATACTCAGGTAGGCTGTGGCGTTGCAACAATGCTCAATTGGTACCAAGGGGCCCAAAGAGTGCCAAGAAAATATTCCCCACACCATGACACCACCACCACCAGCCTGAACCGTTGATACAAGGCAGGGTGGATCCATGCTTTCATGTTGTAGACACCAAATTCTGACCCTACCATCTGAATGTCGCAGCAGAAATCGAGACTCATCAGACCACGCAACGTTTTTCCAATCTTCTATTGTCCAATTTCGATGAGCTTGTGCAAATTGTAGCCTCAGTTTCCTGTTCTTAGCTGAAAGGAGTGGCACCCGGTGTGGTCTTCTGCTGCTGTAGACCATCTGCCTCAAAGTTCGACGTACTGTGCGTTCAGAGATGCTCTTCTGCCCACCTTGGTTGTAACGGGTGGTTATTTGAGTCACTGTTGCCCTTCTATCAGCTTGAACCAGTCTGGCCATTCTCCTCTGACCTCTGGCATCAACAAGGCATTTCCGTCCACAGAACTGCCGCTCACTGGATGTTTTTTCTTTTTCGGACCATTCTCTGTAAACCCTAGAGATGGTTGTGCGTGAAAATCCCAGTAGATCAGCAGTTTCTGAAATACTCAGACAAGCCCTTCTGGCACCAACAATCATGCCACGTTCAAAGTCACTCAAATCACCTTTCTTCCCCATACTGATGCTCGGTTTGAACTGCAGGAGATTGTCTTGACCATGTCTACATGCCTAAATGCACTGAGTTGCCGCCATGTGATTGGCTGCTTAGAAATTAAGTGTTAACGAGCAGTTGGACAGATGTACCTAATAAAGTGGCCGGTGAGTGTATATTTACAAATGTTTGCCCAACTTTTTAATAGAGAAACTTATTATTTTTCTAATTTGCAATAAAGCCCAAATGATATTCCCTTCAGCTTAAGGTCCAAAGTTAGCATACATTTTTTTTGTTTGCTTGTGTGTGATGTCTGATTTTCTACCAGCTCTGCGTGACCTCAGAACAAATTATAGACCCCGATTTAAAAAAAACTGATCAAATACTGCATAGACAAACAAGCAGTAAGTTCATGCTTACCTGGGCACTTCATGTGATATACCAACTAAAAATAGATCTATATTTTACAAATCCTTACAATTTAGAAAGAACATTGCTTATTATTTTATAACACCACCTTTCCGTGGAATGACCATTATGCAGTGTACCTTTTGTACCCTCAGGTGATTGATTAAGCAGTGCACCATGAGAAGTCCAAAGGATGGTATATTGTTATACAGTGTAACCCTGCTGTAAACCTCTCCAGAATCTTATCCCTAATATAAACCTTGAAAGATAATCTGTTTCTTCTTTGTCTGTGGTAGCATTCATTTGTCCTACTGCTGCCATCTTTAGTCTAGATTGGCTGTTATTGTCCCTTACTGTCCCTGACTTTGTACTCCAACATCACCCAGGCTCTGCTATAGCAACTTGGTATATACCCCATTTACACTACCCTTGATAAACCGTGCCGAGACCGGTCCGAGCTCAGTGACTGAATTAACTTATCGTGTGTAAATGGAAAGCAAACTGAACTGAACCGAGCTAGACACAACCGAACCGCGCAAACTGCAGACCAGTTCCAGAGGTGGGCTCGGCTCGGTTTTTCCCTGGCTCGGTTCTCTGATAACAAGAGCGCATGAGCAGAACGCGTCATCTCCGTCTGGCTGCACATCGCGATTCTAACTCCATTCCAGCAGTTGGTGGTAATGCCCCTCCGGAAGTTGCTTGCCAACCAACACAAAACAGAAGAAGAAGAACAACTATAAACAACTATAAACAACAATCGAAATCTTCTCCACGCAACATTTAGATTTGCTTGATTCCCTCCTTTGTCTTCTTCTTCTTGTGTTTTATGGCGGTTGGCAAACAACTTTTGGTGCATTACCGCCGCCAACTGCTTGATTTCCTCCTTCAATACTGGCAGTAATACCGCAGATCGTCACTAGGAGGCGAGGAGTCGAGGAACCGAGATAGCGTGATGTGTAAACGGTCGTCAGAACCAGGAGCGGCTTGGTTAACTGATCCGAGCTCGGACCGGTCTCGGCATGGATCGGTTTTTCAAGGGTAGTGTAAATGGGGTATTAGTCTCCCTGGGAAGTCTGAGAAGTGAAAACTTCCTATAGTGGACTGAAGTCTCCCTTCTTATGAAGATGGACCACCACCCCAGTCTGCCTCTTCAGGGGTACTCTACCTGGACACATTGCAATTTTGAAGAGCTGTGGCAACCACAACCATGGCACAATAGCTCAGATATAGCTCCATCCTAGGGCCTTACTACCATTACAACACCTTGTTGTCTTTAACTTGTGTGCTGAATGAGTCTTCTTAGTCCTCAGTCTCAGCTTGCAGCAAGAAAGGAAGGTAAACAGGGTTGAGGAGATCATACAAGTATTCCTTCCACTTTCCAACAGTGTTGAGGTTAGCACTTCCAAACTCCCACTGTAAACAGTTCAAGGGAAGCACTGCTTCCCCCTACAGAGAAACTGGACAGTTTGCCAGGCTGTATACTATTGCAAAAGCTTCAGATATTGGAGCCTGGAATAGCGTGGATTTTTGACATACTGTGTAGAAATCATTGCAAACTATTGTAATTTCTCCAAAAATTAAATGCAATTCATTATATGTTGATTTTGTTCTTCTAACAGATGAGCCACAGCGTCCAAAGACTCACTGTGAGCATTACAGAGACAGCGCTCAGACCTCTGGTCCAGATGGACTTCCTCAACTTGGAGCCTACGTACCTCAGTGTGATGAAAGCGGACAGTATCTACCACAACAGGTTAGACTATCATCAGTTTATGTAACGTGAACTTTCACGTAACTTTAAACCGTTAGTCCTTGAAACTAGACACATCATCAAGTCTTCTCTGTCTCTGGTTCTGCTGCAGTGCCATGGTTCTACTGGGCATTGCTGGTGTGTGGACAGCGAGGGACAAGAGAGAGCAGGAACCAGGACTCCACCTGGTACACCTCGTGTAGACTGTAGCAAAGCAGGTGAGGCTCCAAATCAAACTGTTATAGTGCTAATATAGCAGTGGTTGTATCTGCTTAGAGGATCTATGTCTGATTATGTAGCATTCTAGATGATTTCAGTTGTAATTACATCTAGTCACAATATTTTCTTTATATAAGTGTTAGCCCGGGAGGAATCTCAGGGAGCCATTTCAGCATTTGTTTCTTGCTGAAATTGAGTGTCATCAGCATATTAAATGATATAGACAATAGACTGCACTGATGCATGTTGTCACAGTTTTTCCCGCCATGGTAAGCCAAAAAAAAAAGTATAAAAGATGATGAAATGTTTTCCAGATGAACCAGAGCCTCCTAAAACTCCGTGTGAGAATCATAAGGAAAGAGCTCAGGCAACCAACTCAAGGGGATATATACCTCAGTGTGACGCTGATGGACAGTACTTACCACTGCAGGTTTGTATACATGAAATTCCCTCTTTGGACAGACACCTTTGATACCTTTTTAAGATAAAGGCGTATGCTACTCAATCTTTATGGGTGTTTTAGTGCCACACCTCCACCGGTTATTGTTGGTGTGTCAACAAAGATGGAGAGGAGAGAGAAGGAACCAGGACACCGCCTGGGACTCAACCAAAGGACTGTACGAAACCAGGTGAGATGCTTGGGTTTAGATCAATTAACTGTTAGAAGGAATATAAGAGTATTATGTTTATTTCAGTTTGTTGAATGAAATCCATTGGATTAATCAGAGATAAATGTTTTGCTATCAAAAAAGCACAAGAAACCCTTTTAAAATACCTTTATTTCTGGAACTTGATGCTCTTAAAACTCACAGTCAGAGCACTGGGCAGCATTCAGGACCAGTATTTCTTGTTAAAATGTTTGTTCCATGCTATGATGTACCTAATGCACAGGTGACTCTAGTTTTATTGTTGCATTCCTTTGGTCTTTAATAAAATCCTAGTATGTGCTCATTGATCCTGTCCCACTTAAATCTTATATTGCTGTATAGGTAAGAGCTATTTAAGCAGGGATTGGATTACAGCAGTGTGTTGGTGTGTTAAGACAGTCAAATACATATTAAAATGGCAAAAAAAAGTGGTGAAAACATTTATTTTCTCTGTTTTTTTTGCAACATTGATTTATTTCATTCATGTTTGCAGACTTCTATTTTTTCTCTTATGAACCAAGTCGGCATCACAATTAGGCAACTGTCTAAATGGAAGATTGATTCTAAAACCGAAAAGTATATTTCCTGATAAGACTCTTGAATTTAAAGCAAGTACACTTCCTTTTTAACATAAATAAGTGGGATACAACATAAAAAAAACCTTTACTTGTTCTATGGCAGTAAATAATTGGCTGTTCTTCATGCAAGATTGATTGAAAATTCAACACACTTTTGAACATGTGCAGAAGTTGCTCTCCAAGTTTCTGGTCAGGATGTCTAATAAGATCAAAATAATTGATGTTCAGAATGACTTTAGCACCTAATATTAGCATATAGCTGTATTGAAGTTCCTTAGATTTTCTAAAGGTTACCGATATTTGCAAATCAAGCATAGTCCATTACAAAAGGAGTTTTACAGTTTAGCCTTCTTGTTACTAGCTGCAAGTCCGGTTCTCTCTCGCTCTACTGCAGCCGATGAAAATAAAAGCTGACGTTGATGTTTGTTCACTCGGTAACAGCATCCATCCATCTCTGTTAGAGGTAGCATGGTGCAATTACTGATCAATAAAAATAAAAAATTTTGAATTTTCTTTATTAGGCTGTCTTGTGCCTAGCTTTCTTTAAGGGTTTCAGGAATTCGTTTTTCATCTTTTTCTATTACAATAATTAAGTACATTTTATCTAGGGCTGCAATTAGTAATTATTTTGCAACTTGATAAATCTGTTGAATAATAATTACATAGTTATGATTAAACTAAAACCCTGAGACTTGAGGGGTTCTTGATAGAACATGTTTATGGACAAAAGAGGTTTTTCATTTTATAGGCAGAATGTGCAAATATGTTGTACAGTTTTTGCTTAATTTCTGCTTTGAGTCGATGCTTTCAAAAAATATGGCATGTCTCAGTTTGCTTGTCTGCTTACTAATGAATCGATTACTGCATTAGTTGATAATTGTATTCATAACAATCTGATCCAGCCCTGATTAGAGAAGCTTTATCTCTGTAAAGTGCCTTGAGATGACATGTGTAGTGAAATGGAGATACTATATAAACAAATTAAATTGAATGTAAGCCTCAGAGACCATTAACTGGATTCATCTTGTAATTTATTAGTTCACTTGAGGCCCACAATAAACTCTCCTCTAAAGCTATTCTGTATTTATGAGTTAAACAGCTCAGGAACTACTAAGTGACTAATCAATATGCTATCTAAACTACTAAATTTATTGGATTATGGGGTTAAATGCTATATAATATTCCAACCACTTTAAGAACATCACTATTAATAGGTTAGAAGCCAAAAGAGAAGTTTTAATCAGTTTTTATAAGAACTGTGCAGACAGAAGCAGGGAGCCCTGAATAAACATTTGCAGAAACCTAAAGTGGTTTCAGGTTCAGTTATAAAGATCCTCTTTGCTGTGAGTTATTAAAAGGCCTCTAGGCTGGTAAACAGTTTGGTCTGAGGGAAGACGTGTGTGCCTGTGCTCCTCTTTAAACACAGGTTATTCACACACCATTTAATAAAGCACTTCACCTCACATTGCAACATATCCTGCAGAGCTGGGAAACAGATGCTGTGATTAGCTGAATAAATACCTGAAATGTCAACAGAACAGATCAAAGTTAGCGTCTCACCAGTCTGTTTAGCCAGGTTTCAAAACAGATTTTTTTTTTCTTCTACAGCATCTAACAGCCGAGTGGAGAGCGTGTGTGAACGCTGGAGAGCCAGTTTGATCGAGCAATATGGTGGAAAACCAGACCCGCAGCAGTATTTGCCTCAGTGTGAACCAGATGGAGAATTCAGGTACTTCATTATACACTTTTAAGAGCAGCTAACGTCGTTTCCATGCAGCAACATTCTGATCTCTGTGCGCCTCCAGTCCCGTCCAGTGTTACGGGGAGTCCACTTACTGTTGGTGTGTGAACAAGGAGGGACAGGAAATCACTGGTACTCGTTCACACGATGCTGTCAAACCAGCGTGTAAGTTAGATTATTTTTCTTCATTAGCATTAAAGGGTTGAGGGGGGCAATTACAAACACATGCCACACTTATCAGATTAGCATTTGCTAAATATTTGAAAGCCATGTTGTTAGCAAGTAAATATTATATAATCCAATCTTTTACCAGGCCTCCCAACAGTGGCACCCCCCGTCGTACGTCCCGTGACCCGTCCAGACGTGACTCCTCCGGCAAACACCGACGTCACTCTCCTCTACGCTCAGGGGCAGAAAATAGGAGCTCTGCCTCTGAACGGGACCAGACTGGATGCAGCGCGCTCCAGTACTCTGCTGACGTTACATGTAAGAAATGCTGCGACTTTCCATTCCTCTTTTTCAGAAATATAAAAACAAAGCTGGTCTAAAAAGAAAAAAAATAAAGAAGTCTCTAATTTTGCCTCCATATATCATTTTTACTGGCTGTTGACACCCAATGTGTCAAGTGATGCAATGTGTGAGAGACATCTGTGTAACATCTGCTGCGGATGAGTTTCCTACGCCTACTCTAGCAGAAACAGAAGAAAGGTTTAAATCTGAGATGATAAATCACACTTTGTCAGGATAACAAAGATGTCTGCCATCTTTTCCTTCTTAAGTGAAGTTTAATCTATTTAAAAAGAAAACAAATCATATAAGAACAATCATAGTTTATTAAAAAAAATCACCTAAATTGAAAAAAAAAACATATTTTTTTTAATTGTGCCCTGCAAAAACGATCCTAAAATTAGTAATAAAAGTCTTAAAATGTGTGTATTTACCCTTGATTTGCCAATAGATTGAGTATGTTTTACCTTAAAATAAGATATTTAGATATTATGCACTTGAAAGCATTTGAGACTGCAGATGTTTTTTTCTTATTTTAAATGTAAATTGAGTTATCCCATTGGCAAAGTGTCTCATTTACCTGCTCAATTCAAGAAAAAAATGCACTTAATTTAAGAAAAATCCTCTTATTTTATTTGAAAAGAGAAATCTATGGATTTGATTCCAGCTTCCTCATGTTACATGTTGATCTGTGTAAGACTCTCCAGGTCAGACTGTCAAGCTTTAAAATAAGCAAGTGTCCAGCTGCTAGAAAACCTTAACAATTTTAATTCAATTCAGTTTATTTATATAATGACAATTTAAAACGCATGTCTTCTCGAGGAACTTTAGAGACAATTCAATCAAATCATACAGACAGATTGGTACAAAGTTTTCTATCAAAGGGAAACCAGGATTCGTTCTTCCTGGATGAGTTTGCAGTGACTGTAAACAAATACGGCTAATTCTAAAGGGAGGCCAGGAGGAAGCATTCTTTCTCTAAAAGCATGGTTTTGGTTTGCAAATCTATATTTGAATATGTTACATTACGCTGGCCGACAGGGGGGGCAACTGAGCCGGTTGTCCTGGGCCCAGGGTAATTATAAGATATTTGCAAGGAAACTGGAGCTTTAGTCTTAAGTTTCATAAAATATTTTATTACTTTCTATCAATTATCAACTGCAGTATTGGGAAGTACCGCACCAGCCATTCCTTCTAACTGGTTTTGCTGCTGATAGTTTCTCTGAAGTTAATTAAGCTCCTATACATAACGCTGGCTGTGCTGCAGGTTGAGAAAGGAAAATACAGAACCTTAATCTTCCCTCTGTACACGGTCAGGCAGCAGCTCCATCACTTTAACATGAAGGGCACGCAGGAACAGCTTTAGATCGGACAGAACTTAAGATCGCCCTCACCTGCAAAAGATTGAGAAGATAGTCATAGCTTAAGGGCTCTGATGGAGCAAACAAACTGATCAGCGTCTGTTAAGGGTATCTTCCTGCTTTGCTAGATGAAGTTATAATTAAGACTGGACCAATGGGTGTTGTTTAGAAGTTTTGATGTTTTGAATTTGACTGACGAGACTAAATAGCGTTTCACGGCTGCAACAATACTGCGGTGGACGTTCATAAATACACAATCCTTCCTTACAGCTTTAAAGGTATACTATGCAACCGGGGTTGATTTTCCAGCGAGGCTCCCCCCAGAGGGCAAAAGTAAAAGTGCACTGTCGTAAATATGCTCAGCTGTTCTCCTGGTTTCTCCGTCAAGCCAGGCGCGGTTGTTTTGAGCTTAGCAGACAGGCGAACGCAACGAATGACTAACACAGTGAAAGTATGAACATGCACACAGAGAGAGAGAAACCATTCCAATGTTACTTACAATCGCATCAGCAGAAACGCGAGGTCTGCATCAGCCGTGCAGCCTTCTTTTTATTTTAGCTCTCGCCATTCGGAAAAAGCTTGCCCGATGTTCACCCGTGTACGACTCCTCTCTCTGTCCAGAGCCCTTTTCCTCTTTCTTGCCTGCTCCGACATGGGCTTTCGCTGTTTTCTCTCTGGTTCCACCATGATAACTGCACAAATATCGCCACTGCGCTAGCAACGAGCATGCCTTTCACTGGGGGCGTGTAGCAGTTCTCGCCGTAAAGCAAGACCGACTCTCGCGAGACTTCTGAGCCTGTGGGTGCGGGCCGAGGGCTCCTGCAATTGCAAGTGCGGTATTTCCCCCACAGACCACCACGGCGGCCGAGAATACCTTTGTTCAACCTGAAATGACTCATTTAATCATCCAAAACGTTATGGAACACAATTAACTGAAAAATGTTGCATAGTATGCCTTTAACTGCTCAAGGAAGATTTTAAACAGAACATGTTGTTGTCCAATTTAAACGTGTCACACAAGTAAAAATCTATAAATGGGATCAAATGCGACTGGAGCATAAATTAAAAACTGTAAAGATCTCTATTTGTAAATGTTAACATTTAAAAGTTACCTGAGATGCTTGCAATAAATAAATAAATATAGTTTTTATCCTTAACAAATAAATAATTAAATATTTCTCACCTATCTAATAAACGATTAAATATGTTTCTCTTCCTTCCAGAAAAGGTTCCTTTAAAAATGTAACATTTAAGGCGAGACAGGCCCTGACTCGTCAATTCTTTAGATTTTGTCAGATGATATCAAGTATGGTGGGAGCTGTTAGAATCTGGCTTTACTTTGTTTCTAACCTGCAGCCAATTTTGTAGACTTGGCCTAGTCAAAGTTTATCTCTGATGGGATGTTTTCTGATTAGGTGTTGTGTGTATTTTGTGAGTCAATCCAGTGGAGAGCAGGAAAACTGATGCTTTATTTGCATCATTTGCAATTTTCTTTTTGCATAGACTGCAGACTTACTGTTTTTTGTTTTATTTTTCAATGTTGGGAGATTTTAATTGAGTTATTTAACGGGTTTAAAAAGTAAAAGCTCTCTAGGGGAGCTGCTTTTAGCAGATATGAAGTTCTGAGCTGTGTTCATTGGTGTGTCTGTTCCCAGGGCTCCATAGTTGTCGGCATAGCCTTTGACTGCAAAGAAAATAAAGTCTATTGGACGGATTTGTCAGCGAGGACGATAAACAGAGCTTCTGTGGCATCCGGAGCTGAGCCTGAGATACTCATCAGCACAGGTAGGAGGGTATTCCTGGTCCTCTATTCCATATTGGATCTGCCGGTTTAAGGAAGGAAGCGTTCTCCCTTTAGGTCTCCTCAGTCCGGAAGGCTTGACTGTGGACACCAAACGCAGGTTGATGTTCTGGGTCGACTCGAACACAGATGTGATTGAAAGTGCTGACCTGGACGGCAGCGGAAGGCGGACCCTGTTTGACTTGGACTTGGTTAACCCCAGAGCCATTATAGTGGTTTCATCCACTGGGTAAGCTTTTTTTTGGTCCATCTGTACTTTACTTTTAGCCTTAGTTTGGTCAAAAAATATTATGAACCTGTAGCGTCTGGTCTGCATGTATCAACAACTATCAATTAAAACTAATTCCATGTTTTAAAATGCGCATTTGGAGGTTTAATGGTTTCACTTATTGACTCTAACTCACAAGCTCCCACAGAGGATTGCTGTTGCTTTAAAGTGACGTATTAGACAAACCACATGGTTCAGCTTTTAATTAAAACCAGCAAGGTCTCAAAGCAGCTGTGAGTCAATCCAGTAGAGAGCAGGAAAACTGATGCATTATTTGCATCATTGGTTTTGTTGAGTCTGGTTTCCAGCCATCTAAACTAAACAGGGACTCTTTGATAAGAGTCTGAAGGATATTTATGAGTTGGAGAATGCTTTACAAAGTTCATGCTTTGCTCCTCCATTGCTATAAATTAGGCATGCTTCTTGATTGGTAGGCTTGGAGGAATCCCATCTGCTTTCCATCCTCTGAATTATTGTAATAATGAGCTCTTATGCAGCGTGTATTAGCATGACTCATCAAACTTGAAATGTGTTTCACATCATGGCCTTGACATATTTGGTTTGAGTGGGTTCTGGATGAGAGCCAAGTTTTCCATTAGCACTCATATGTAAGATCCCCACCTGGCTCTGAGCTGATCAGAGGTGGTTAATCACTCATAAGCCACAGTCTACTGGGATTTAATTATTTTTCAAAGGGTTTTACAAGTTTTATTTATTTATTTCTGCATATAAAGTTCTGTATCATGCCACCCTGTAGGAGTCTATATTGGACTGACTGGAACAGGGAGGCTCCTAAGATCGAGACCTCCACCGTGGACGGTCAGGGCCGCAGAGTGGTGGTGTCTGACGGGGTCGGTTTGCCAAACGCTCTGTCGTACGACTCCTCCTCTGGACAGATCTGCTGGGCGGATGCCGGTAAACATCAAACATCCAGGTTCCCCAAAGTCCGCTTTGTAGATAAAGGCAGAGTTGATTCAGCATCAATTATCCTGTCTTCAGGTACAAAGCGGTTAGAGTGCATCTCTCCAAATGGCTCTGGACGAAGAGTGATCAGCTCTGGGCTCAACTACCCCTTCAGCATGGTCTACTACAGCAACCACTTCTACTACAGCGACTGGAGGAGGTAGCCATCTTTAATTATCCACCTGCTGCCATTTGTTCCTTTCTGATTAGTAATCATCGTGACTCTCCACAGGGATGGAGTGATCGCTGTGAGCAAAGACAGCAGCAAGTTCACTGATGAATACCTGCCAGAGCAGCGCTCTCACCTGTACGGTATCACCATAGCAACCAGCCATTGTCTACCAGGTGAGATAAAGGTGACATCATATTTACAGATATATTATATACTATATTATATAGTTTCACAAAAAAAACAGAAACAAACGTGTCTGATTGTAAAGTGGACCATTTGATCTGTTTCCTCTATGTTCAACCATTTGCTTATAGTGCTATTTTTGCAGCATTTATATTATGGGCCAAAAAAAGCTTTATTTTTACAAATAAAATCTGAAAAGTGTGGCAGGCTTTTGTGTTCAAGAGTCAACAGTGTGTGGAGTCACCTTTGACTGCAATCATAGTTCCTTCCTTTGGGATAAGAAGCGTCTTTAAGTAGCAATAACCAACTCTTTCCAGGGATTCCTAATTAGATGTAGTTCTGGACTTTGAGTAGGCTATTCTAACCTAAATATGCTTTGATCTAAATATAGTATCAGCAGGCCTTAACTATCCATTATTATCTTGTGTCTATCTAAAGCCGGGCATACACGGTACAATTTTTTTCAGTCGTTGCACGCAGCTACAGCTCACGATGCATGTGCGGCCCGAGGCTCTGATCCAATCTGACCGCTCACACTGCACGTCTAAAAACAACATTACACTCATCCCCGGCATGAGATGGCACTACTAGGACTCATATATTCGGAAGCCAAACCAGTAGAAGAGGAATATGAAGCTCACTAGAGTGAAACGCGCTGCCTTGCAATTTTACAATTTTGTGCTGAAAGCCCTAATAAGAAAAGGTTACGACATATTTGGACAAAGATATGTCTGAGCAAAACGTGGCTACTACGGTCTGTCAATTTTACAGAAAGAACTCCATTTCATTCATTGCACCCCCGCCATGCTTCTGTGTTTACATCTGAGAGGGAGAGGAAAAGTCCATGTTTGCACACTGTGCGATTTGTTCACGACGGTCGACTGAAAATCAAACATGTTTGATTTTCTCCTGACCACACAATTCCTGATCGGGGGGTGCTCATGAGAGGCTGATCGCCCCTAGTTACCCCCGGTACATTACATGACGCACGATCAAGCTGAAAGTCGGGGCAAAAAGATCACACATCGTAAGCCCGGCTTTAGCAAAAATATTTCAAACAAGTTTTCTAAAGCCGATTTTTAAATCATTAAAAAAATGTATTCTAGTTTTTAGGTTTGATACATTTTCTGTCATAAAGCAGTAAACATTTAGACCACATTACTTGAAAAAAGCACATAGTTTGTAACCTTGAAATAAAAAACTTGGCTTTTAATTTAAAAATATATATTGGTGTCACTCTGTTGAAATGTTAAATTACTTGAGATTGCACAGTGAAAAAAAAATACTAAAGCTAACAGCTGCTACAGAATTACCGTTATCTTTTAAAACATCACTCTGTTCCTTAGTTAAAAGGAGCCACAGTGGAGGAAAGGAAACATCCCAAGCTCTTTATTTGGGTTTTTAGACCTAGACAGAGCCTTCAACTAGTTTTCCTTTAGGTTGTTAATAGCTCCATCTATCTTCGAAAACTCCAGCCAGCCTCCTATGGAAGAAAATCATCCCCACAGCTTATTTTCCAGACTATAGAGCGCACCTCACTATAAGCCGTGCCGACTTAGCTTAGTAAACTAGCCCCACCCGCCAGCGGCCAAAATCTTTTTTGCCTGCGAGTTGGTCTAGCCTCAATGAATGCCCCAGGCCCTAGAACTGGCGGGCCAATCACAACGCAGAGATGTGTTTTGAATTTCTGGATGCAAAGCGGTCGGGTTTTTGAGGCCGTGACGACAAAGCTGCGCAACTCTGGAGAAAGCACAATAAGGAAGATGGCAACAACTCAGTTCTCGTTTGACTCGGCTTTGGAATCAGTTTTGGAAGGATTAGACTTGGAGTTTACGTTGAAGCGGGAGCAGGAAGAGGCTCTACGCTCATTCATTTTTAAGAAGGACGTATTCACCGTTTTACCGACAGGCTGTTTGTTTAAACTTACTTCTTCATAGTCAGTTGCCCTCATTGGTCAGAACGTTGGCCAATAGGCACAGACATGGGTTGCTTTCATCAACAATCTTCTGATGTCTCATTCATCGGGGCCACGCATTTAATCTCGCATTTAGTCTTGTTCATCAGGCCAGCGCCCACAAAAATTTTTTTTTTAAATCTGGAAACGTACATACATAAATCCCTGATATTTACTGAACTGTCTTCCACCAAACCTGTAGGGGGAGCTCTACATAAACTCCTAGAGTAGGGAAGAAGAAGAATGCTAGCTCCTGTTAGCTAATCGGCTCACAGCAGTAAGAGCTGTCACTATCCGATCCGTCCCAGAAGCACCATCCGCATGTGCAAATGAGCTGATGGCGCATGCTCTTCCAGATATACATCCGGGCCGTCCTTGATTTTATTTTGTTCAAAATACCTTAATGTTTTACCTCCCCCAAAATAGTAAAGGTACTAAAATATAAAGTGTTAAACATTAATAATGTATTTCCTGACAAAAAACATGCCTTGAAATCCTGTTTTATCAGTCGTCTCTTCCCGACCTGCACCGGAAATGCGATACTACGCTACTTCCGGTCGCTAGCTTTTTTGACTTTAGATTTCAACATAAATCTAGTCTTTTTAAGTTTTATGTTTTCGTTTCGTTTTAACCTTGTGTTATAAAGTGCGTAATGTAAAGAAAGATACAACAAAAATGCAGATAAACTTGGTTAATCATATTTTGCCAGACTGCTCTGAGCATGTCTGATGATGTCAGAGAAGCAGTTTAACGAAGAAAATTTAAAAAGCATAAACATTGTCTTACAAAAGTCATAAAACATTTTTTTACAGATGTGTATTAGCATTCTTTAGTGAGTTAAGTACCATAATTACATTATTTATGGACACCCGGATGTATATCTATTCGCGAATGCGCAGAACGGATCGCTTTTTCAGGACGGATCCGGTTGAGACTAGAGCTCTTTATTTCAGCTCTGCAGGAGTTGAGCCCAGTCTTTTCCTTGTTTCAGGTTTAATGTGGCAAATACATCTCAAAATCTGTTAATTCGGGACATTTGTTCTCTGTCGTACCTGCAACTAGCATGTTCATGTGCTAAATAAAAACTAGCCCCTTATTCTATCATTTCATACTTCGACTTCCTCCTCTGGCGATTAGGAAAAATCTAGAGAAAATCCACACCTTCCAATAAGCTGCATGGTTCAAAGGAAAAGTAGCAGCTTATACTCCTGACAATACAGTAGTCTTTTTTTTATGTTTATCATGTAATATATCCCAGTAAGACACATTAGAATGTTGAAAAACTTCCTAAATTATATTAGCATTTTGGAACATTGCTGATTACCATTTCTGCTGGGTTTTATGAGAAGTTTGCGATCCTGAAAACTGAACGTTACCTTGGTTTCAGCAGTTTGTCTGGAATGTCATCGCATCCTTTCCCAGCTGTGATAACCATCCATTAAGGTCTTGTGGGAAAAGTGCGATGGTGTGCACCATTTGTAAAGATGACAACACCCATCAAGCATGTGAGGCCACCCTCCTGACTCACCGTGCACGAGCCACAGACTGATGATTACACAGCCGCTGACGACCCCTCTGCCTGTACTTTGGGTCTCTGATGTCCCCGGCTCCTTTCAAAGCTGTGTTTTTAAAACACCTTCAAAGTGCGACGTGGCCCCTTTAAGTACAGGATAATCCTCAAAGCGGCGCCCTGGCAGATGTCAAGGCCAGAGAATCTCGAGCAATGATCGGGGGCGCTCGTCTCTGTAGTCGGGGCCTCCCTTCAAAGACGGCAGATGACAGCTCTGAGGCACACTTGTTAGGGGTTTGGGAGGCGGATGGAAGAGGCTTTAAAAGTCGTCACAGTTGAAGACATGAACACAGAGAAAACTCACAGGGCTTCATGTGTTTGTTCTGTCATTAAAAACAGCTGGATTCACACAGGAAGGCAAATCTCCTCCTCTGACTGTCACAGAAATAAAAAAAGGTGTTTTTTGTTTGTTTTTTCAGGTAGCCACTAACAACGGATCAGGAGCCGCACGGTCATTTGGTGCTTTAGTCATGGAAGCCCATCACAGACTGCCTTAACATGGGAGCAGATCAGGAGGCAGACCCTCTCCCATCCTCACCCACAAAATATAACCCAAAGTAAATGTTTTGTAAATTTGTTTTATACCTCATTTTTTTCTACTGTTTTTTTTTTTATTATTGTTAATTTGTTTTCTATCACAGCTGTAAAACAATTTAAAAGCTCCACACAGTGGGGTTTTCCTACCACTTAAAGGGACAATCCAGGATTTTTAAAAGTAGGATTTAGATAAAGCGCCGCCTCAAAACGACCATCTCGCCGTTATCTGGAAAGGCCACCGATTTAAAGACATACTGTTTAACTTTTGGCAACTAGGGGCGCTGGACCTGTAACTGCCTGTATTTTGCTTCTACTAAACATTGAAAATTATAAAGATATATGACTGTATACTAGGAGCAAAGTGTTAACTTACCAGTCTAATAATAAAGCTGATGAAAGAGAATCGGTTTTACATCCAGCCTGCGCCAACGAACAAACTCATTTCCAAAATCGACTCATTTTTCCGCAGGCACATCCCTTGATGTTTTCCCCTTAGAAGGTTTAAACTTTTTCATTGCCTCAGCCATGACCGATAGTCAAAAAAATTGAGCAAAAGCCTTGGCTCCATGACTATATAAAAGAGCCTCTGGCCATAAAGTGATACGTTCTTCCAGGTCACATGACCTGATCAACGGGGGTATTTAAAGATGGGAGGCCCACTCGTAGCATTCAAGCACTGTACATGGCCTGAGGAATCATTTAAAATAAGTCATATGCATCAACTCTTTAGGTCGCAAAGTCCACCTTTAGCTTAAAGACAGGAAATAAGCTGAAGCAGATGCTTTTATACTGTTCAGTGGGAGCGCGTTTCACTCAGTTTTCATTTCACAGACAAGTTATTTGTGTGATCTTATTAATCTTAAATTAAACTCAGCAGTATTAATATGGATTTAGAGCCAGAAGGTGTTAAACGTGTGTTGGTTTAAACAAGTTTAAACAAACAGCCTGTCGGTAAAACGGTGAATACGTCCTTCTTAAAAATGAATGAGCGTAGAGCCTCTTCCTGCTCCCGCTTCAACGTAAGTGTTGGTTTCATCAGGACATATTTCCTTACGTTAGCTATAAGAAATGTTGATTTTTTTTCTCTCGCTCTGTCCAAGAAGTTGTAACATAAAATGGTGCAAATAAGATTTTTTTTTTTTAACTCACTGCCAACAGCAAATCTGTTTTGTCTGGGATTAAACCGGTCGGATTGCAGCAGCTACAGTCCTGTTAATTTGCTGAATATTTTCACATTTTAAACCTTTTCTTGTTAACGAGATGTGATATTTATATCAATAAAATGTGATTTGATACCGTTTTTTTTCTTTTCTATGATTGCCTTCCAGTCACAGTGTGATCTGTGGTATGATTCATTTCAAAATTAACCTTTATTTCATCGACAGGAACAAAATAAAAATTAACAAATAGCTCAGAACAGCCTTCAAAAGTTCCTCAGTCTTTGAGGAAATTCATTTTTTTTAACATAACTACATGTAGTTTTTCTACAGGCCTCTCCTACCTTCAATAAGAAAGTTTGTATTTGCATCTGAGGCTTGGGCCATTGCTTCAAGTTCAACCAAACTGGCCCACATCATGCAACAGCTGTAAAAAAAGAAAAAAAAAACTAGAAGGAAGAATAAGGCCCTTTTCTCTGAGAATCAACTTGAAAACTCCTGCTGCTCGGTCCTCAGCTCCCTCCAGCGACTCTCTTCCATCGCCCTCTTTCATCTGCCGACCTTGCCCAGCCGGTGGTCCGTCTTGGGGTCGGCTATGATGGCCTGAACGGCGACGATGGCCTCGTTGATCTTAGTCTGGAGCTCCCGCAGCTCCTCAATGTGCAGCAGGCGTAAGATCTGAGCTGCTTCATTCAGGGTGGCGTCTGCGAGGAGAGAGGAGGAACTTTGTTACCAAGCTGGGCGACCTCTTCAGGATGCATGTTTAAAACAAAATCATGTCATTTATCCTCCCTCACCGCCAGTGTCGAAACCGAGAATGTGTTTGTCTAAAGTAACCGGAACACCCTGCAGAGAGATGCGGGACATTTTTAAGCAGAATTCAAATATGTCTCTGGGATTTAATTTAATGTGTCTTCATCTCACCTCTTTGTTCTGGCTGGCTTTAGCTATGGCCTCTGGTGAAAGTCTCTCCTGGATTAGAATCCGAATGGCCTGCAAACGGCAGGAAGATTGACACCGATTAGAGAGCCCTGCAGTTCTGATGGATTTCATGAAGGTGTTTTAGAGTAAAGCAGTTTAATACACAGGAACACCAAACATTCTGCTTCAACTCCAGCTCATTTCATCCTAATGAAGCATATTAAAGTATATGGTTGGAATGCAGAGACTATTAAGGAAGTACTCCAGAGGTTATGCAGATAATATAACACACACCCACCTTGAGCATGACCAGGTAATCGTCATGCCGTTGTATCTTAAGGATATTGGCCAAGGCTGTAACTCCCGCTTTAAAATCTGGAGAATTACCTGAAGGAGTAAAGAAAATGGATTAAAATGGAGCAATGGAAGAAAAATCTACAGGAAGGTTTTACTTACTGTCAAGGTTCACTAGAGGATCCCCAACGACCTTATCGCTGTTACCGGACGTGGCCAGAGGCAGGCAGTTTTTATATTTGTCAACTGCACAAAAGAAAATAAAGCTCTAATTTAACCAACCATTCACTATACTACCACTCCACCTAGTGGACATTATTTGTATCAACAATAAAGGGCGCTAAATTTAGAAAACCATTTATAGTGCATTCAAAACTTAACATTTTCAATTCAAAAAGGACTTTTATGGGGGAAGGTGGGTACCCCAATTAAGTCCAATAAAAGTAAAGTTTAAGTACTGTTCGCAATTAATTGCCCATAACAGACAATGCAACACAGAACAGAGACAACAGAAATATTTGTAGAGGATTAAAAATGATATTTGTTCACATCTGTTAAAAATAAAATTTTGCACAAAATACAAAGGATTGTGATTTGTTCTTTTATTGCATTATTACTTTAGCTGTTGACACAATTGGGGAGGGATTTGGGTTCAGTAAAGGAAAGCTCATCATGCAGTGGGTGAGGTTCCCTGAGATTTGCACCCTTAAAACATTTAAACAGAAATCTCCTCTGTGTTGGTCTTAACAGAATATATGTTGAGCTTTCAAAGTATTTCACTTAAAAAATGGTTATTGATAACAAAATATCCCAAAAGAAAGTCTTTGCTGAAAATAAAATCAAAGGGAAAATTATCCAAATCTACGGAAGAGGATTAGGGCCATTGAAGAATTTAAAAAAAAAAAAGTTAAACTGATTTTAAAACTTTATTTCAGTTTAATATGGGTAAAAAGTCAGAGTTCTGAGAAAATAAAGTCAAAATTCTGAGAAAAAAAGTCCCAGTGGCCCTAATTCTCTTTCATACAAATCGGTATGTATTACCTGCTGAATGACTTACCATTGTCTCCATATTCATAGCGTACAGCCAGGCCCAGCAGCCAGTCCAGAGCTTCGTTCTTCTCTTGAACTCCAAAGGGACAGTTCAGATCCTTCAGGTACTACAAAAACACAAAGCAGAAAGCTCAAACACAGATCACGGTGTCCAGAAAGTCCATCAAACAGCAGCTTCCTCACCTTCTCGTAGGCTTTGGGCCAATCTGAGCTGGGGATGTTCCTTAGGTTACCTCTGTCCTCAATCTTATAATGTCGGATCTTCTGGTCCTCCAGCCACACCAAACAGTTCCTGAACTGGGTTTCATCTGAGCAGGTATGACAAGCAGTTAGCTCTATCTGAGCAGGTTATTATTCAGCAAGAAATGAACCTATACACATCTGGCTGGTGAATTTAGATTAACTTTATTCATTTTAATCAAAACAGCAAACTTAACTGACCTAATATACAGATTTTATAGGTATATATACTTTTAAGTTCCAGTTAACTGAAATAAAAGCTTAAAATCCCCCCATATATTGCTATTTTTAGTCTGGCACCTCACGGTCTCCTATATATTATAGTGAACGTGCTTCGAATACGTCTACCAGTTAGCTAGCTACGAGAAAAGCTGAACGAAACCGGTTAGTTTATTCTATTTTTCCTCACCTGAGCAGTCAAATCCGTTGGGGTCGTGATAGTCAAGGGCAGTAAGTTTTCTGCGAAACATTTCACTATAAAAACTTGGTGCTAAAACCTCCGCTTTTCCTATTAGACGCTTGAAACACTGTACTGCTAGCACCGTGTTTGACAATGTGCATGCGCACTTCGGACCCAGCTGGTTTCAAGTTACCCTTTCAAAGTAAAAGCTTCACTGCCAATTAATGCAAACTAATGCGGGTTATTTTGTTTTCCTGAGGTTAAAAATATATACAATTCCCCCCGAATTTTGTTGAATATGATTGACTCAAAATTTTGTAATTAACAGTCTCTCAAAACTTTGACTTCCGTAAGCTTTATTTTTTTAACGTTTAATTTCCTAATTTCTACTATATTTGTGAGGACTTTTTGTTTTACATTAATATGTTTTGAAGTTCGACCAATACAACATCTTAATTCTGATTAACTTTCAGAATTACTTTTACTGGCTGAAAGTGTGAGCAACAGCGTTAATCTTCTTAATAATTTTATAATAAAAGGGATTCAGTGTTTTGTTTTAAAATCTCAGATCATAAATATAGTTATCTACAAAAAGGTTAAAAAAGTAAAAAATAAATAAATAATTTTCACTATTTGTTTAATGAAAACCCCAATACTCCATTGAAGATGTATCAGATATCTAAAGCCGTTGTTATAACTTAAAGTTCAGGGTAGATTTTTAAATATGTGAAAATGCAAAAACATGTCTAGTAGTGAAATAATGAATAGGGTATTTTTATCAACATAAATCTAGTTTTTTATCTCAGAGGCTATTTTGCAAAAAAAAAAAAAAAAAGTCAGTAACTAGAGACTTTCTTTGGAAAAAAAACCCAGCTTTATTAAACATAAGGTTTCATAAAATGAAGGAAAACAAATCAAGATAAAAAAGAAAACATGAAATACGCATCCATCACTTTATCAGAACACAGATTTGCATTCAGAAGGGCCTCATGCGGGGGCCAAGGGGTGGCGCTCTGTTTGGTGGTGTGATGGCTATGTCCAGGTAGTCTCCGATCTGGAAACGCTGAGATTGCAGAGTCAGGACATCATCTGGGCCCTTCCTTCCGGACAAAGTACTGCCGATTTCTTTCAACCTTTAAGAAACCAGTTTACAGTTATTTTCATAGTTATCACATTAACCACTTATCCGCTCACAGCTGAGGAAAAATGGACTTACTTGTACATCTTTACTCTGGGATCAGGGTAGACTATGGCAAAACTGAAGTGAGTTCCCTTTTTCCTGGCTTCTGGATACACTTCCTTTACTAGACTAGTTAACTCCTTCAACGTAGCATCCATCCTGCAACACGTTTGAGGTCATCAGGTACACTTCTACTTCGGTGACGCCTTAACCACACAAAAAATTGTTTATATCCCTACCAGGTGTATATTTGGAGTTCACTAGAGGGCACGTTGCCCCGAGCAAATTCATCTCCTCTGTGGTGTCGCCCGCTGTTGGTAGTGAACACCCGCAGGAGGAGTGGACAAGTCTGCAGAAAACAAGACAGCCCA
The DNA here is from genome assembly GCA_030533445.1 of Cyprinodon diabolis. Classification (NCBI taxonomy): domain Eukaryota; kingdom Metazoa; phylum Chordata; class Actinopteri; order Cyprinodontiformes; family Cyprinodontidae; genus Cyprinodon; species Cyprinodon diabolis. Next base: position 15,546,966 of record CM060085.1, read on the forward strand.
GTATGAGTACTTTTAACATCAACTCTGTGGATAAAGTGTAAAAAAAAAAAAAAAGAAAAAGAAATGCAAATAAATTAGTTTAAAAATTACAAGTCAGTAAATCAAGCCTTATAATAGAGAACACTCGTTCAATCGGTATTTGTATTATTTTGGAAGGTTTTCCCAGAGCTGGGGTCACAACTGGTGGACTCCGGGCCGGATCCGGACTCTGAGAAGCTTTCACCTGGATCACTCAACATTTCATGTAACATGCATTTATTGTAGTTTAGATCAAATTAGGGACAGCTTTGGCAGCCCAGCTGCAGCTCTTCAGGCACTCTTCGTGACCTATTGCAATCACCTTAGACCAACCATTTTTTTGCTCTCTAAGATAAAATGTGGATGAGACAAGACAGCCCTGCCGTTATATCGTGAAGTATTTGAGATTGTTTGTTCAAAAATCAGGAAGCGCACTACGAAAACGGGGCATTCAAAGACGAGGGGATGGTCAAATAAACGTTTGTTCTCCCAGGACACACTACACGACTTTAATCTGCTGTGAGCTTGTGGCTGTCGTAAAAAGCGACAATATTAAATGAGACTATGAATCCAAACATAAGAAGTTTGAGGAAACTTACCCTCAACAATCAGAGATTAAAACCACAAACACACTCAGACTTCTGCTTAATGAATCCATATTCTGAGTCCTAAACCTGGGAACTTCTACTTTGTTCTGCAACTGGATTCAGCTTAATTACAAACTACAGAACCAATGTTGCATCTCATAAGCGTTTAATAAAAAGCACTTATATGTTTTTGCTTTTCAGTTTCGCAAAATATAAAATGTTATCCCTTGATGAAAATACTCGAGATGTAAGGAAATTGATCTTTAAAGACAGGGAAGTAAATGTTTTTTTAAGAATAAAATACATATTGTAACTACGAAAAGCCCCACAAAAAATTGCAGTTGCCACAATGTTTTTAATTCTTTTCTAATGATCTATAGTTCTGTGAAACATCCATTGGTTACGGACCCCTTGGAGGGATCGAGCCCTCCTGAAATCTAGTTGAATACCCCGTTTCAGAGCATGTGAAAATCCATCGACCATGACTGTCCTCTAGTGGCAAAATCATGTTACTACAACACACCTATTTTAGCCAGGTAGGTGGACATAGCTTCCAACTACTTACAATTGTTCTTACATATTTGAGGTAAAAGGAAGAAAAAACAAACATGTGCATTTGTAAGTTATTCTAGAGACACATGTTAACAGATAACTTGTGTCATAATTTACCGATAACTTTCATAAAAGCTGACCGATAGCAATTTATTTGCCATTTGTATCGAGCCCATCTTTAAAAATAGAATTTATCAGTCAGTTAATATAGATTAAGTATAGATTGACTATAATTAAATAGAACATATAAAACCATTAAAAGGGACATAATAAAAAATGTACAAACAGGCACACTATCACCACAGTGGAGGAAGCATCCAGCTGCTGGAAAGCTGCAGCAGGGTCAGAGAACAGAACACGAGTTGATCAGAAAATGTATGGAAATAAACACAGAACAAACCCAGTATAAGACCCGCTGGAGGCTTGACTTTCACACCTATTTACAGAGCTGTCAATTAACACCCCCGAAATAGTCCAACAACAAGGCGCACACCATGCCAATGATAATACATGGAGGTGGCAGCATCATGATGTGGTGTAATTCAACAGGGAGAGAGAAATTGGATGGACCTACTCATTGATAAATTTGAGGAATTGAACTGAGAATGTTTGAATTAAGAGCCCAACATCAAGACTATACCATGTGTTTAGATGTTTTACATTAAGTTTAGTATAGAATACGTTCATTACTCGGCAGCAGAATCTATAAAAAAAAAGGGTAAGATTGGGAAATTTTATATTTTTTGGCCTTTTAAATGTCTAAACTGACCCTAAAAGAGGTAGAAAACATTGTATCATGTTTACATAATTATCCTTAAGGCTTCACACTTCACAATGTAAGAAAGATTATGTGACCTATGCAGAGCAACACAGCAAAGGTCTAAACGATCATGTTAGATGTTGAAATAAGGACAAAGGTACGGTGGCCTCGAAGGGCCACCTTAATACACAGGTCACAACGTAACCACAACACCACAGGGCCACCACTGGCGTAACTTTCTGAAGGACTGGTGTGGACATGTCCCCACCAATAATTTCCACTTTTCCCCCCCTTTCCACTGATTTACTTTAGAGAACAGTAACTGGGGTTTGGTGCAGCTGTCTGTGTTCAGAGCAATTTCAGTCCGTGTTTTTTCCTCGCTCTCCCGCGTCACACCTCTCGGTGAAATATCATGGGATCTGTCGCTTTGGGACATAATATTATTATGGGTCGCTATTCACTGCGTAGAGAGTAGCTACGAGGAGGAGGAGAGACACAGCAGCACCCAGTGAATTTTAACCGGCAGCTACTACGATACATGTTTCAGTAAATTTTAGGAGACTGGTTGGTTAAAAAAATTAGAGATGCCACAGAAAAATCCATTTGTTACACATACGGAGCTTTTTCAGCTAAAAATGGCAACAGTGTACATTTATGCAAGTTAAAAAAGTTGGGCTTCTCAGAGGACCATTACTGAGAGTTACAGATTAAAATGAACACATATCTGTTGTTTTCTGATTGAACAGAGTTATAAAGATCTTCAAAATTAATTTCTACCGGTAGACAGGTTCATAAATGTGTTTTTAAGCAGAGCAGAGACACAATTAGGGAGAGCTGCAGATTTAAAGGTGGGATATGCAACATGCAATAAAATATATCACCAAGTTTACAAGCTATAACAAAATTCAACATATCATTTTGTATTTTGTAGTTGAACAAGACTCAGAAACAGGTCTGCCAGCCAACCCAGAGACAGACAGACTTACAGAACCCAGACCTCAAATTAAAATATAAGAAACCAGCAAGAATTAAAGCACAAATAATAAAAACCAGTGCATTAATGATTTTTGAAATATAAGGTTCAATATATAGACTCTGGCAGTCAATGACATATGGGACAAATTTCTAAATTTGATTTTGCTGCTTGTGAAGGAGGATAATCACTGATGCAGCTTAAAGGGAAGCCATGCATGCATGGATGGAAATGAAGTTGTTTCCATTCTAGGGATGCAGGATATATTGATGTTGCATTAGTATGGACTGTTATTCCTAATTTTTTACACATTAAAGTTTTTGAGCCCTTTATAAGTAAATACACTAAAGGCAGGCATAAGTCTATAAACATCAGTATACTGTGGTACTCTCACCTTAATACAAAATGACTTTTGAATTAAGGTGACCCTTCAGGGCCACCGTAAAAAAGGTACGTATTCTTTCGATTAAAGCTAATGTCGATTTACAGCAGAGCCGATTCAGAAGCTAACTTCATCATCAAGCATACTAAAACCCTCTTAATTACCGTTATAATAAAAAAACGTTACAAATCTACAATCGCGATAGAGAACCACAAAAATACGTCTTCATCGCGATATGTGACAAGTCAACATATTTTTTTTGCATAAAAACAAACTTAACGTGTTTTTACAGCCCATCCCGAATAGCACTTAGCTAGCAAAGCTAAAACGACACAGAAGCATGTCGTCATTCTTTTTTTTATCGTTTCCCAAAGCCGCTGAGTTATGCAGCATTAGTCTCGCGAATATTTTAATTAAAATATCTGATATGTTGCAAATACTTGATGTAACAAATAACTGTTTGCTCTAATAGTAGCAGATGCTAGTAGCAGCATATGCTAACCTGGTTAGCTCCGATTGGAGAAGGTAAACAAGCTACAGGGAATTACGGAGTTAAACCCAGATGTTTACCTTTTCCCGGTCGATGGGTTTCTCTGGCTCCTTCTTTATTTCTTCTTGTGTAATCCGTGATTCCAGCGCCATTAGTAGTAATGGTTTTTGTGATCACACAACGAGGTCTGCGTCCGTGTTCTTTCCAGAGCAAAGCGGTGAATGAGGTTCTTCTTCTACGGACTGAAGGAGATGATGACTCATCACTGCCCCCTGCTGGTTACAATTTTATAGACAGAAAACCCATGCAGCTAAAACCTCCAGAAGGCGTCTCATTAGTCCTCTATGTTAGAATTAAATTAAATCAAAAACAACATCTTCTGTCAAGGTTTGCTGAGATTCATTATAAAAAGATTTATGAAGAATAACTCCATAGAAAAACCAAGAAGAATGAATGAAAGAATTTCATAAACTTGGAAATGGAAAAATATGTAAGAGGCTAAAATGAGATAGAACTTTAGCTTTAATAGCTTTAATAGGTCTTTAATAGAACTTTAGCTTTAATAGGTCTCTGTTCTCTTTAAAGTTCCCTAAAAGTTCAATTTTCCAACTGTAGAAAGCTGTTTGGAAGTGATAGCTAACAGGATTTAAATCATAATCAGAATAATAATGGTCTGTGAAATACCCACATGTCAAGATATAAAAAATGCTGCTTGCAGATGAATTTAGTCCAATTGGACTGAGCTTGAGTTTGATGGTTTTTTTCTAAGAATGTGGCAAAAGATCCAGTCTTTAGATGAGCAAAGCTAGCAGAGACATTTTCCCAGAGATGTGATGTGATTGCAGTGATTGTAGGTGAATAACTGAGTCAAGAAGAAGGAGCAAAGTGCACCCCCCACTTTTCCCACTTTTATTTGTAGCAACAACTTTAAGTCATGTTCAACTTTTTTTTTGTAGAGCTTGTTGCATCGTATGTAATCTGTGACAAACTGTAGAAAAGTTCAAGAAGCACAAACACTTTTAGAAGATTTTGTAGATGTAAATTAGGGACGTGCCCCAATATTTCTAAATGACCTTTAGATTTTGATCATAATTATCAGTAATCAGACTTTTCACCATCATTTATTCCTGATTCCTACGTTCATCTGCAACAGAAAACCTCTTGGTGCTTCTGCAATTCTTTTCTCTTACCCAGAATGTTTAAACTCTTAATGTTTCAGTTTTACTGTTTGTTTGTTTTTTCTATTACCTGTATTTTGCAGGCTCTCACACACCAAAGACCCACAGAACAGAAACCTGCTGTTTGGTCACATGCTACACTCCTCCCTCGCTCACTAAACTGTCTGACGAGACGTGTGTTTAGGATTCTGGTAAAGATGTGTGTACATCTGTACAGTACTCCATAGTACAGTGTGTGCTTCCTGACAGTGCTTCCCTCTGTTCTCTCGCTGGCTGGCTGATCAGAGACCAGGAACTACTCTAACAATCTGCTCCCTCTTCCCCCCTAATTCCCACATTACTACTCAAAGACCATGCTGAAACGATCCATCAGGCTTTTCTTAGCTGCTCTGATTGAATCATCAGACAGAAGCCCTTTTAGTCTGACCCTGACACTGATACCATTCACTAAGACAGGGCTATTGTGTCAGGTTAAAACCACAAACCTACAATATATTTAGTTTTTTGACCTACATAAAATAAAAAACAACCCTAAATGTCTGATGTCCAACTATCATGTTGACGGGTAAAACAGGAAGATGGATGACCGGAGGATGGGGTAAAGGTTAATCTTCCAGTAGGATCATGTCCTAACTTACAGCAAGAGCTGCACTGGAATGGCCTAGTCAAAGTTAGGCTCTAAAAAGTTAGGTGATCTCTGAAAGCAGTCGGCTGCATTTCATTATGTTCGGGGGCATCACATTTTCTTTCTGTTGAAATCTTTTGAAAGAATCGGTAGTGCGAACGGAGGAAGTGGCTTTTGCTCCCACACTTCAACAAACTGTGGGAAAAGCTCATCTGTCCCAGTCATCAGCAGCACAGAGAGCAGCACTGTCCGGTCCGCTGGCCACTGCCAAGACGTAATTCAGATCTGAGGAGTCCTTCCGAGCCGCTAGCTGTGTCCAGTTACAGTCGCAACAATCACACACAGACACACCGTCCTACACACCTTCACACCACAATGCAATACTGTTCTTTCAACCCTCCAAACTGCAGCTTGGGCTCATTAGAATGCAACTAGTTTGTCACTGAATAATGTGATAAATAAAACAATCTGGTTTAACACACTGTCAAAACACAAAATGTTAAAAAGATGTAGAAACATTAAATCTTTACACTTATGACTGTCTAAACACACAAAAAAAATCAGTTATTTGTAAAGATGTGTGTCGACTTAAGGCCAGGAAGAAAAGACAACAGCAATAGTCTTTCTTTAGAAGCTGTTACTGCAAATCAATGTCGTCGTAAGGTCATTTTCAGACAATTCAGTTTATCATTCAAAAACATGATAACATATTTCATAAATCTTACCACAATCATGTAACAGACTGATAATGGCACACAGGTAACACTTATTCTAAACTATTGATGCTAACAGCTGTTCTAGAATCTACTGAATCATGGGGTGCACTTCGTTTTTCTTCACTCTATTAGCCGCCAAGGAAATATTTTTTTTTTAATCATTCTTAAGATGGATCTTATTTGTCCACCTTAAATAGAACAGAAGAGCAATTATCTTAATCCAGGAGTGAATTTACCAGAAAATAGTCAAAGTATTTAAACTTACAGGCCTGACCAGGAGTGCATTGATAAATTAATCCCTTAATTTTAATTAATTAAGTGATTAAGTATTTAAATTTGGTGTTAACATCAACCTATCCAGGGACCTCAGATTGAAATGAGTTTGTCCATTAATATGTACCATCCCTTTTTAAATAGATAATTCAGTAAAATCTAAAATAAACTAAATAAATAAAATCAGGGAGTGTTGGTAACTCTGGAGGAGCTGCTGAGATCCACAGCTCATGTGGAAGAGTCTGCTGGCCTAAAAGCTGTGATTTGTGCTCCTTAAAATCAGTCCTTGAAGGCAGAATAGTAATAAAAGTACATAGTTTAAATGACGGGCTGCATGGTGGGGCAGTGGGCAGAACTGCTGCCTTGCAGCAGGAAGGTTCTGGGTTTGATTCCTCGGATCTTTCTGCAAGAAGTTTGCATGTTTACCCTGTGCATGCATGGGTTCTCTCCGGCTTCCTCCCACAGTTCAAAAACATGACTGTCTGGTTAATTGGCTTCTCTAAGTTGTGCGTGAATGGTTGTGTGTCTCTGTGGCACCCTGCATGACAGACTGACACCTGCCTCTCACCCATAGACTGGCCCCACAGAGACCCTGACAAGGACTAAGTGGGAAAATGGATGGACGGTTTAAATGACACATTTATAGTTTGTAAACACGTGGGAGGACAAGGGGTAATTCACTTTAATTATTCAACTTGCATGTAGAATGCTATTTAGATTAAAATACCTCGGACACACAATGCTAGGACTGCCCTAACACTTTCATGGCAGTATCATGGTGTGGGATGAAAAACTAGAGGTTTAAAAAACACTTGAAACTGCAGCAGAGTTTCACCTTCCAGCAGAATAATGACCCTAAACATCCAGACAGGAATACAATGGAAGGATCTAGATCAGCGGTAGGCAACGGCGGCGTCCTGGAGCTTCTGCATCCATCCCTGCTCCAACACAAACATGAAACCAAAGGCTACGTTATCTCCTTGGCATGTCAGCAACTCCAGCATCTTTACCTCTCACAGCTCTGCCTCTGTTTAAAATAACAGCTGCTGACAGAGACATAACCCAGATGAATTTTATTTTGAAACCTCTCTGCAGGAAGTCGTCCAGCTGAAGTTCTCAGAGTGGCAGGCAGAGGACTTAGGAGCTTCAGGTCTGTGTGGCTCTGCAGAACACATTCTGATTCACCTCAGATAAATTGTGTCACCTGTAAATTCTTTAGATTTTTTTGGTTTTAAATCATCTTGCAGGAAAAGCTAAATTGGGACACCTTTGGAACCAGTAACCTTACACACTATGAAAAAGGTGGGAAAATTAATGATGTTTATGGAAGTTTAGTATTGTAGAAAACAAATTAAAAAACTAAAAAACTCCTTCTCTCTGTTTAATATATTTCTATTGAAGAAAATCTGTACTTTTGGAAAGTTAGTTTGAATGATAGACATGGCGTACAGTCTCAGTTTCAGTGGGCTGCGAGGTTCATCAGATGTTCACATGAATGCTGGCAGCAGGCCTTCTCCCTTCCTCCTCTCACTTTCATTCCTTTTCATCCCCTTCCTCTGTCAGAGATGGCTTTTGTTTCTGTGGATTTCTCTGCTTTTATCTTTTCCCACAGAGCTCCTTGGACACGTCCACAATCCTCATCAACAGCATCAATAAATCTGGATTCAAATTTTCAGCAAACTACCAAACCTTTTTTCTGTTTAACCTGTTTTGTGGATCCCAGAGTTGTTTTCTGAGCTGAATTTTTCTTCCTTTATACAGGATGTCTTGGCCGGCTCTGTACGCTCAGCTGGTTGGTGCAAACCGTCACTCCACTTCCTTGGGGAAAATCTGGCTCTCAGTGCTGTTTATTTTCCGAGTCATGGTGCTGGTTGTAGCTGCGGAGAGTGTCTGGGGTGACGAGCAGTCTGACTTCACCTGTAACACGCTGCAGGTAGCGTCTCTTAGGAATGACTCTCATTTTGTTTTTGGTTTTTAAAGAACAATTATATGTGCATACTTTACAAATTTTACATTGTCTTTTACTTTTCCTTTCCACTGTTGCACTGTTCTTGCTTAGGATTGGGAAATGGAAATGTCAACATTCTATTCACATTGCTGCTCTCATAGATTAAACTTTTTTGGGGAGGTGCATTTGTCTTTATTTTAGTTTTTTTTTTTTCTAGATTTGTGTTCTTTTGGATCAAATTGGATTTTTTTTTGTTATTAAATTAAGCAATATATGTTTTTACGACTGATATTTTTAAATATATATATATATTCAGAGCTGATATTGTTTTGTTTGTTTATATTATTCTGTTCTAAAAATACCAAAAGTTGAATTTTTTTTGGGAGCATTAAAAATGCATTATATTACTTTTTTTTTTATTTGGCCCCGCTTTCCTGTTTTATGCTGTTTTGTAGGCATACTGAAAAACTGGGGTGTCTCAAATCCATCCATCCATCCATCCATCCATCCATCCTTCCATCCATCCATCCATCCATCCATCCATCCATCCATCCATCCATTATCTGACACGCTTGTGTGTCTAAAATCAAGAAGAAAAAAAAAATTCCCCATTGAAAATCTATTCAAACTAGGTGAAATTATCTGTGCATGCAGCAAGATATTTTTACTTACGAAAGATTTTAGATTTATAAATCTAGAAATAAGCTTAGACTACACTTTAAATTAAAAATTATGTTTTAAAGTTAAATAAATCATCTAACACTTGTATATCTAAGTTTATTTTATCAGTAAGAACTAAATACTTTGCAGTGTAACCTTCCTACTCCACATGTATTCCTACTTACCTTGTTTTCTTCTATGCCTTTCCTTAGTGAAGACTTTATTTAAATATAGAAAATCTCTTCAAATCAGAACTAGAAGGTATCAAATGTTCACAAATCAGGGACTAATTGACTTCACTCACTTCAAACCCTTCATCATATGCCCAGAACTAGCTGCAACATGGTGCAGGTTTTAGTATCTGTTGCTTTGCTGCAAGAAAGGCAGTAAAGATGGTGGCTGGATGGCAAACTAATGCAGCAATCTATTTTCCCTCCCAGCCAGGCTGTGAGAACGTCTGCTATGACCAGTTCTTTCCGGTCTCCCATATTCGCCTCTGGAGTCTTCAGCTGGTCTTTGTGTCCACACCGACCCTCTTGGTTTCTATGTACGTGGCCTATCGTAACCACTGCGACAGGAGACGACTCCTTCAGGTGGGTGTTTCACTTTAGCTGTTAATCAACACCTGTAATGAGGCAATCTATCTTAGCAGGGATTGTATGTTTAAATCTAACCAGTGTCTAGACAAAAGAAGTCTTTAAAGTCACCTATGTTCAAACACGGTGGTGGTAGTATAATGCTTAGGGGTTGTTTTTCTGCTTTGGGACATGGAAATCTTCTCATAACTGGTAAAAATAATGTAATTGTGATTTCTTTATAATAACTTATTGTCCAAATATTTTCCACACTGCAAGTATGTATACTAGAAAGATGTTAGACATGTATTGTGTAATTTAGTTTTCTTTTTCACTTATCCCCCTGGAACAACAGATGGAAAATAGCCTTTAGCAAGAATCCGGTGTGTTTGTATTCATGTTATCATCATTTGTCTTTATTAACAAACTCTGTCTCTTTTAAACAAGTAGATAAAATAGTCAAAGCAAAAAATATATAATATATATATATTTAAAATAAAAAGACTTGTTACCTTGAAAGGACAGAGTGGCTTCTATTGGCAAGAATCAAGAACTGCTTTGATAAACACACAGTATGTGAAAGATTGATAAAATCATATCAACAATAAATGTTTCCTCATAGGTTAGAATTAACAGTTTATAAATACACCCAAGGGAGACGCCATGTTGGGTAGCCATTTTGAATCAAAGTGACCAAAATGGGAAAGACGAGGGGTTTTACCTGTATCTGAAAACATTATCATTCCACCATTCACTTTCTGGTGCAATGGAGGAACATCTTTAATCGTCGTCTGGCAAGAGGCAAGAAAACCAAGACAAAAAGGGAAAAAGAGGTAATAACGGCATAGCTTTAACTAGGTGGAAACTATTTATGTGGAAGCAGGTGGTTTAAAATGGACACAGAGGTTTCCGTCTTTCTGTTGGACCGGAATTCAATATAACAGTGACGTTAGGTGGGCGACTTTAAGCTTCTTTCAGCTCTGTTTTCAGAGACATTTTCCATGTGTTTCAGATGCTGGTGAAGATAAAAAAAAAACAATCCCCTGGACTTTGATTCCAAGTTTAAAGACCTTCCGCTTCCCTTATAGGAAGCTTTTTCAATTCCAAATGTCAGAAATAGCGTTGAGTTCGAGGCTTTATAGAGTGGACTAAAATAAAGCCTTGTTTTGGCAAATTGAGCCGGAAGAACGGACCTGCCCCTTAGGAGTGGGGAGTCGTTTGGGTTCTTTGTTAGCCTACAACACCCGATACAGGTCTATGCCTCCATACAGGGGACCAGAACATCTCACCTGTTCAGCCAGGCCAACAATTCCCCCTAAGGACCCCCTTTCAGAGGCATAGACCAGTATCGGGTATTGCAGGCTAACAAGAACCCAAAAGACTCCACGTTCTTAAGCGACGGACCCATTTGTCCATTTCAATTTGCATGTTTTCTAATGCCAAAACAAGGCTTTGTTTTTGGTCCACTCTATAAAGCCTGAAACTTATTGCTAATTCTGACATTTTGAATTGAAAAAGAGTCACGGGAAGTGGAACATCTTCAATGTTTCAGAATTTATTTGAGCTAATATATCAAGCTTGAATAAGCCATCTCTGTCCTCCCAGTAGAGACAGCTAGTTTGCTTGTTAGCCTAAACTGGAAGAGCTCTGATGCAACAGTTACCAGCATTCAGAAGGAGTAGAATGTCAATCTGTGGCTTCCGTAGAATGTCTCACAACCTTAACGAGGGGGCAGCCATCTGTCATTTGTAATCCGTTTAAATCACCGCTAGATGGCGATAAATCTTACACAATGTACCTTTAAACGAAATCCTACTTTGAAACAGAGTTTTATATTTTCTCTCTTATTGTCCGACTCTTGCAAAAGTGCCAAATCAGTCTAAGAATTTGTTTTTTCTGCATTCAATTAGAGTTATATATGCTATGAGTCTTTATAATATGTGCATGAAACCCAAGGGGACCCAAGTTGAGGCTATGCTTATGTATACTAAAATTATTAAGAAGGTGTAGTCTTGTTGGACTTTTACACTTTTTATTTGTATTTTCTGTGATTAAAATCAGATTATTTCCTTCTCTTTACATCTATGCACTACTTTGTGTCAGTATAAAACGTACAATCTTTCTAAAATATGTTAAAGTTTAAGGTTATAAGAAGCTATGCCATGTCATCTCTTCGTATCTGTGCTTGTCTTAGAAGGTATTATCTGATATTTTCTTCCTATGGGATGCCCTCCTGTGTGGCAGAGTTCTGGCCGAGCTGGCATGCTCAACAACAAGGGGCAAGAGGAGGAGCTGGAGACGCTAAAGAAGAGGAGACTCCCGATAGTTGGCGCTCTATGGTGGACATACTTCTGCAGCCTGGTGTTTAAGATGCTGTTTGAAGGCAGCTTCATGTAAGCTGTTGGGCTGAGGGTTTTCTTTCTGTCTATAAGCACGCAGTGTACTATATGACCTTCTCCCTCCAGGTACGTCCTGTATGTGGTGTACGACGGTTTCGAGATGCCCCGCCTGGTGCAGTGCGATCAGTGGCCCTGCCCCAACCTGGTGGACTGCTTCATCTCCAGACCTACAGAGAAAACCATCTTCACAGTTTTCATGGCTACTGCCTCTTCTATCTGCATGGTGCTTAATTTGGCTGAACTTGCATACCTCGTCGCCAAGGCTCTCAATAGGTAGAGATGTTGGTTGGTCAGACTACCCAGTGATTACCCAGAGATTTAATTTCTGCACATTTTTAGATTATATTGATTTGTCTTTCTTCGTTGACAACATGTTGTCCAGATGGAGATGAAATGAGCAATGGGAAAGGTAGAGTTGGGTTTGAAGAAGCCTCAGAATATATGTCAACACAGAGACTTTTGTAACTCTTGTAAATGCAGGTAAATATGCTTCTATACTTTATATGAGTCCAGAAATTGTGACCAGGCTGCATATATGATGTGGTGAACAGGATGTCAACAGTTTAACACTAGATTTGGACCCAGAATTGTGTAAACGAGAATGCCAAACAAAAGGCCTTTATAGAGCCAGAGTTCCATCTTCTGGACAATAATAAAACTACATCTACCCATAGAGGTTCTGATCTTTATTCACAGTTTAATTGAATCCAGTTGAGCAACTATCTACATGGGCCACTTTTTTTTCTCCACATGGATCACATCTCAGAGCATCACAATTAAGCCTATAATGTGCTTTTTGGGGATTTTAGATCAACACAGTGTTGTGCATTTTTGGTAGTGAATGGAAAAAGATGTTTTAATACTTTTTTTTACAAACCAAAATGTAAAGGATGGATCTTGCAGGATTCTAAGTCCCCTCCATCTCATACCTCTCAATAAAACCCAGAAGTCACCTAAATAGGAATTAAGCTGTGTAGTTTAATCTCAGAATAAATGCAGCTGCTCCCTGAAGGTTTCACAAGTTTGCTGGGGAGCGGTAGTGATCCACAGGAGGAATCCTCAGTTTAACAGTACAGGGACTAATGCTTTTTTTTCTTTTCTTTTTTTTTTTAAGAGGGAACAGGTTAATTGAACTTAGCAGACACACCTCTGGCATAAAACATGGAGGTGGCAATGTAGTGACCTGGACCCTCAACGATCCTTCTGGACACATAAGGCGAACAGCAGAACAGCAAATTCCCATTTAGTTTCCAGAGAGAGAGATGGTGCCATCACATCCTGATTCTGGACCAAAGTAAGGAGTTCACTGATCAGTTGTGTTGTGGTGAGGGTGGTGGTTAACCTAGACTTCCAATGGCTCACTTAGATTTAATATGGATTAAACCAAATACAAACTTATTTTGTATCATGAAAGATAGAAAAAAAGGCATGTTTCATAACTTAAAAATAATGTACAGGTTGTTTATGCGTTAATTTTTCAGACAAACCCTGGTAGAACTTTTCATAAAGCGACTTTTTAATTAGAAAAAAGTTGTATTCATTCTACTTTTTCCACTGCTAATTCCTCTATTTAGGTTAAATATATATTTATTTTCTGTGTCCCCAGCAAATTAACAAGTAATGGTTAAAATGTTATTTGTTGTTGTTGTTTGCATTATTGATTTTAATATTTTTAAATTTCACTTAAAAAGTCAGTGTTGTGAATCATAAACTGTCTATTTCTAATGAATAAATCCAATACTGGAATTGCAGTAAGAGCTAAATGGAGATTGACTTTATAGATAGATAGATGATAGATAGATTAAAGTCAGAATTCTGAGATTAAATTCTGACTTTTTTCTAATATTATACTGAAATAAAATTTAGGAATCAGTTACTTTTTTTGTTTTTTCAGTGGCCCTAATCCTCTTCCGTAGGATTATCATCCAAACTTTATTTTAAATAAATCAATGCATTAGTATTCATATTAAATATACTTTATTGATACTCCATACGTAAACCTGATGATTATCTATTGCAAATAAATAGGCTTTATTATACAAATGACAAACCATTATTTAAAGTTTATAAAATAGGTTTGTGTTAGAATAGTAAATAAAAAAAATAAATGGGAATTTTTTATTGAATAAAATGATATGAATCTTAAAGTTTGTTTGAATTTTTTTTTTAGGGGGGGCGGGGGTAAAATTATGAAATGTTAAACTTTTTTTGTGTTTGATTGTGACGTCAGAGTGGCTTCCAGCCGCCGCTCGCATATTTACGCGCGCGCCATCCTGCCCCCCCTCTCCTGTGCCCCATGCACGGGGGGACACCAGTGAGTGTGAACGACAGTGGCGCCTTGTTCCACGCGGGACGCAGCCGCTGCGCTTCGCGGGACGGCTTCCACTCACCGCCTTTTTCCATCTCCTATCGCCACAAGAAACCACGCGTCTCTTATAAAAAAAAAAAAAAAACCCCAAAGAACCAAACTTTTCCATCTTTCTCTCTGCGTCTCTCTCTTAACTCCCCTCCCCTCCCACTGGGACTAAAATCACGCAGGAAAAGAAGAGGAAGCAGGGAAGGCTGGACAGGAGCCGAACCTCAGAGGGGAGCGGTAAGCAGGTGGATGCCTGAGTGATGGGGGAGGGAGGAGGAGGGATTATCATCCCTCCACATGCTGGATTATCAGCTCCTCTCATGCTGCGTTCACTGCCTTTTGGAAACGGGAAGCTTCTGATACTCTAGCACAGTTGAACAGAGTCATTCAATTTAATTTAAGGTGTTTTGATACAAAAAGTGATTATTGCCATTCAATTTATAAAATAATTTCATTTTACCTCATATCAAGCTAGTTTAACATAACTTTATGATTATTTTCTTTCAGTTAAACTCTGCTTCCTTTTTGATGTGGTTTATTATTTCTTATTATTCCATGGCAGCATTATGCTTTTGGAATAATTATGTCTACTTTTTCTTCACTTTAAATCTTTTTGTTTCAGCAACTCAGTCATTTCGATACTAATAATCCATTTATGTATTGGCACAACTTCAAAAATGTTTTTATCCCCCATTTAAGTATTTACCAAAAGTATTTTTGCTTTTTATTTATACTTTTTTGTCTATATCGTGATCTCATCAGTTGTAATTTTAAAAATATTCAGCGAAAATATCCAGAAAATGTATCAAACTGCAGTCTAGGTGATTGCACAAAGTCAGAAATTAATTAGCCGATGAGCTGATTGAAATAAGGTGTGGCTACAGCTTTTATTGTGGGTATTTTGGTGTGTAAACAGCAAATGAAGAGTTAACTGTTTGGGGCGTATCAGGACAAAGAGCACTGATCCATCAAAAGCGTGCAGCAGCCTGGACAATATCCATCTAGCAGCTTCTCTATTGTCTGTCCCGACCTGTGGTATTTCATCACATCAACACATAATGTACATCTGCACATGGTGCTGATGCACCAGACACTGATATGTTAGCTGAGAGAAGGATTAAGTTTTGCATTTCTATTCATTCTCCCTAGAATTCCAACCTTGTAGAGCAAGCTTTGGTTTCAACCAAAGTATTTCCTGTTATCTCTCCGCTAACTTTGATTTACGGCCGTCTAGAGTAAAATCTCTGCCCATTATTTGTTGCTTAATGACTAAAGTGGGATCAGATTAGATAGATAGAAATTGTGTTGATCCATCTTCAAGTCTTTTCAATTTCATCTATGTCTGGGCTTTGAATAGGCCATTATAACAAATCAATATACTTTGATTTCAACTACTGATTCTCAATCCTGGATTAAGGAACAGCAATGTATGGCATGCTGGGGGCGCAATGCAGTGGATTGGGATTGAAAGTGCATTGGAATAGAAACTTGCAGAACAGTGGGTCCTGAGGATCAGGATTGAGAACCTTTCTTCTATTCTTATATGTCTGCTGCACACTCTACATGGATTCAGATGGTATATAGAGCCACTGGTTTGCTAAACTTCTTAAGCACCAGATTTAGGGATTGCACATCTAGTTCTCATAGAAAACAATTTCTTCCACCTGAGCGGTGGATCTCTGCAGCTTCTCCAGTGTTACAACATGGCTGCCTCTCTGAGTAATGATCTTCATTTTAATCCTGTCAGTTTAGGTGGATTGCCTTATTTTGGTAGCTTTACAGCTGTGCTATACTCTATCCTTTTGAATGATTAACTGATCACTAATGTTTGTTCACTGATGAACAGCATCTTTTAACTTAAATTGGTGAATCTGTGTTTTACAGTGTAGGTTTCAGAGTAAAGGGGGTGAATACAAATGCATGGCGAAAGTTTTAGATGGTCATGTCTAAAAATGGGTTAAAATTGCTGACTCGTTTTCTTTCTGGTTGTAACATAGCAAAATGATGAAAAGTTGTGAGTTCTGCAAGGCACTGTACATCTTATGAGACTATTGCTGATTTAAGGTTAGGGACATTTTAAAAATTAAGAGCTTTGTTTGGAAGGGGAATTTTCTCTCTCTGCACTATAGCAGGCAACTTGCATGTTTTTTGGCTTTCATATCAGTGTATCTCAGGGAAACATTTGCTCCCCTCAGCATTCCTGGGATGTGATGAGTCCAGCATTCAACATGGACAACCTGTTATCCACTCATTCACTTCCCACAGATGGTGAGGCCATTGTCCTCTCACTAGCAGCCCTACAATGGACACACTCACAGTTATAGTGGGGCTTTTCTTTTTATTTATTTTTTAGAGTTTTTACGGCACTAGGGGCTCGTTTTTCTGACAGTAGGCTGACAGGAAAGGGGATATGAGAGAGGGGGGGGGACATGTAGCAAAGCACCACAGGCTGGATTCGAACCCCCGCCGGCTGTGTCGAGGCATGGGTCGTGCACACTAACCACTGCAACACCTGCATGCCCATAGAGGGGCTTTTCAAGCAAAGTACATAATTAGAGACTAATCTGCCCTTTAGGTTTAAAGGTATACTATGCAACCAGTGTTGATTTTCCAGCGAGGCTCCCCCCAGAGGGCGAACGTAAAAGTGCACTGTCGTAAATATGCT
This sequence comes from Cyprinodon diabolis, assembly GCA_030533445.1. NCBI lineage: Eukaryota > Metazoa > Chordata > Actinopteri > Cyprinodontiformes > Cyprinodontidae > Cyprinodon > Cyprinodon diabolis. The sequence goes on from CM060085.1 coordinate 15,564,123, forward strand.
CAGCTGTTCTCCTGGTTTCTCCGTCAAGCCAGGCGCAGTTGTTTTGAGCTTAGCAGACAGGCGAACGCAACAAATCACCATGTCTACTGCAGTAAGTGACTATTTTGTTCCAATTTTCGAGTTTGAAAATTCTTGCTGGTTCCGCCTTGATAACTGCACAAATATCGCCACTGTGCTAGCAACGAGCATGCCTTTCACTTGGGGCGTGTAGCAGTTCTCGCCGTAAAGCAAGACCGACTCTCACGATGCACGAGACTTCTGAGCATGTGGGTGCGGGCCGAGGGCTCCTACAATTGCAAGTACGGTATTTCCCCTACAGACCACCAGGGCGGCTGAGAAAACCTTTGTTCGACCTGAAATCACTCATTTAATCATCCAAAACGTTATGGAACACATTAATTAACTGAAGAATGTTGCATAGTATGCCTTTAAGTGACAATCAGCCTTGAGTAAAAACGCTGGTTCAAATTTTTACTTCTTAAATCTGTAAGGTTGTAAATATTTAATGCCACTGTATGCACTCCAGTGTTGAGGGAATAGGTCAAGGTTGTAGAAAGACCAAAGTGCATTATCTGGTACCAATGTCTACAGAGCTGCAATAATGTTGTTGGTCCAAAGGTGTTCTAGAGTCTTTTCGTAATTAGTAGCCAGGATTTGTTGTGATGATCACCAGTCTTTTGTCTTCCTCCAGGCTAGATAATTAAGTGAAGCATGGGTGACTGGAGCTTTCTAGGGCGACTGTTGGAGAATGCTCAAGAACACTCCACTGTGATTGGAAAGGTGACCATCCTTTGGAATACCCTAAGGGAGTTTCATAATTCTTTGGTGTACATGAAAAAAGACTGACTATATCTCCATCACAAGGCAATTATGCCTCAGAAATCTTTGAATCTCTGTTTTGTAATTGTTTCATCTTTCCATTCCAGGTTTGGCTTACTGTCCTTTTCATTTTCCGTATCTTGGTTCTTGGCGCAGCCGCTGAAGAGGTTTGGGGTGACGAACAGTCAGACTTTACCTGTAACACCCAACAACCTGGTTGCGAGAATGTCTGCTATGATGAGGCCTTCCCCATCTCTCATATACGTTTCTGGGTGCTGCAGATCATCTTTGTCTCTACGCCCACTCTCATTTACCTTGGCCATGTGCTGCACATCGTACGCATGGAGGAGAAGAGAAGGGAGAGGGAAGAAGATCTCAGGAAAGCTGGACGACATCAGGATGATCATGACCCTTTCTACAATGATGGAGTTGGTGATGGAGGGGGAGGAGGTGGTAGAAAGGAGAAGCTGCCAATCCGGGATGAGCATGGGAAGATCAGAATCCGTGGGGCATTATTGAGGACCTATATCTTCAACATTATCTTTAAGACTCTCTTTGAGGTGGGCTTCATCTTGGGGCAGTACTTCCTCTACGGCTTTCAGCTGAGGCCGCTTTATAAATGTGGCCGCTGGCCCTGCCCCAACACCGTGGACTGCTTCATCTCCAGGTAAGGGAATTTCAGTTTTGTTCCTCTTCAAACTATTTAACCAAGCTTTGAATGGTTCATCTCTACATGCAGCTGAAACACAGTACAACACAGACACAATAGAAAGGATTACTAACAATTCTTCACCATCAGACAGTTAATAAGAATTAACATCTCCTACTTTAGGTCAGTTAAGATTAGCAAAGGGATTAATATTTACTAAATAAAATAATAGACTACAGTTCGCGAACTGATCATATTTTTGGATGGCCATAGCAGAGGAAAACTCTTCTTGTATTAACCTTTGCAAAGTCGTTGAGTCATACATTGGCTGTAAAGGTTAAAACAGATCTTCAATAAAGATTTTAGAAAAGGTCGAGTGGATGACCAGGGTGGTGGATGCAATTTTAACAATGCTGACTGCTTTAACTATAGAGAGATTACACCTCCCAAGTTCGCCAAAAACCTTCAAGCAAGTGTTGAGAAAGATAACTGACTGACTGTGGAACCTCGGAGGGGTCAGTCCAGCTTTTGGACCAAATAATTACCCTTGCAGAGTGGCCAAGGCATTCATGGGAGTTAGGTTGTCAAGTCTAAACATTTTAAATCTAAACTCATGCTTATGACTATCTCTCCCAAGGTAATTTGTTGGAAAGTGCTATAGGGTACCAGATATGATTGGGCTGTCCTGTCCTTAGACAATAAAAGCAAGAGCTGTCCCTGCAGTTTGATGCAGACTCTAATGTGTTACTAATGCAGTTCAGTTCACTGTTCTTTTTTGTAGTGTACCTAGCTAGACAGGATCTCAATGGGTAGCAACAGAGAGGAGGATGTCTTTTTTAATAAGCTAAGATTCTAGGAGATTCCTCTTTTCAGGTGATGTAGTTAAATGGCAGTTCCCAGTACAAGATCCCCAGTATACAAGGGATTTGTTTAAAGTCAAGCATGAGAGAGCTGCAACTGGATTCAGCTGAAGTCTGAAGCCATGGTTTTTAACCATGAAACAAAGCTGGGGCCAGAAATCCTGGAAACTCAGCAATCATTGAATCAGGTTTTTCAAAACATTCTCTTGACTAGATTTACTTAAAGGTAGAATAAGATATATTCATTTATTTAAGAAAAATAATGTGAAGAAGAGGTCAGGGAGTGGTTGTAGCTGGAGTGGTGGTAAAGAGAGTCACCATTTGTCACACATCTTGTTTTGGTCTACAAAGAGTATTGGGTAGCCCACCCAGTTGTCAAATTCTCCTGTGTTTGAGACCTTTCAAAGGCAAGAATAACATTTCCTGGTTATTTAGTTTAGCTTAAAAATTGAACTTTGCAGAGTAGCTGCTAAAAAGAGTCACTTTGTCTCAATTTTGAGCGGAAATGATCACACTCTGCCTCGGAGAAAGTGGGAGTTTGCTTACTGAGCAGGTGCAGCATCGTCAACGTAGGTGCATTGTACAAATGAGAAGTTTGTGCTTTGATTTTGGTGAAAGAAAAGCAGAACATAGTTAAAAGCTCAAAAAAGTTAATTCTGCATGATAGCCTCTATGATTACACCAAAATAAGCATCCCATGTAGCTTCTCTGCACTATGTGTATTCACCTATTGCAAAATATATCTATTGAAAATCTTGATGCCCAAAAAAGAAAAGTGAACGACTTCTAACAATTTTAAAATCCATAAGAGGATTTGTTTTGGTCTAACTTTTCCATGTGTCACTGCTCGATCCATGCATGCTCCTTAGAACTCCTCAGAGCTTCACGCTGCAGTGGAGTTGTGTGAAATTTGAGGGCTGAGAACTTTACAGTGCAGTGGAGCTGGAGAAAGTGTACATTTGGGGTTATTCTTTTTTCCTGGTGAGGAAGTTTAAGCATTTTGATTTCTGATAGAAAAATAGTGATAGGGTGAAGATGGAGGTGGAGAGACAGATTGGGCCTTTGTCGGTTGTGGGTTTTGCTCTGGTCTGCTGATGTAAAAAAAAACTAGCTGTGCAAAAATGTGACACTGAAAAATTAATAATTTTCTTCATGCCCAGTCTATACAGTAGCAATAAGATATTAACTATGACTAAATTATGACAGGGTCAGTTAGGGCCTTTAATCAGGATGTTGTCTCCCTTTGAAGGTTTACTGAAGGGACTGTTTCACCCCTCTGGACTTGGATGAAGTTGAAATTTCTTAGAAAATCTTCGTATTATGATTTGTAATTTCTGTTAGATTTTTTTTATTTTATATTAAATCTTAAAACCCATATTTTTTTTGTTGTTGTACCAGGCCTACTGAGAAGACGATCTTCATCATATTCATGCTAGTGGTGGCATGCATCTCATTGGTCCTCAACCTCCTAGAGATCTACCACTTGGGCTGGAAGAAAGTGAAGCATGGAGTCAGGAAGAAGTTTGTCCCTGACAGTCTGTCTCTGATTGGTGCCAATGAGCCTGGAGACACGGAGACGATTCCTGAACAGACTTCTGCCCCGGGGCTCCAGAGTTTGCCTTTGTGTATCGTGGGGGGTGAAGTTACTGAAGGAGGAACTTACAGTCACACTGGAACCTCCCACACAGTGATCTCATTAAACCCCAACAGGGTTACAATACCTACATCTGAGGGACATAATGTAGAAAGTGCCTCTTTTCACCAAGATGACGTCCTAATGGGGTCGCTGCCTGCTTCTATCTACAGTGAGAATGAGGAGAGCAATGTTCATCTCGCAGAGATGCAGCAGAATTGGAGAAACATGGCTTTGGAGCTCCGCAATCTAGATGAGGAAAATCCCCCAACTTATCCTCTTCCATCTCCCTTCCCTTCTACCTCTTCCTCCTCTCAGGATGAGACAACATGTTTGGAAGAGAAGCAACGATCCAAATTTCCAACACTTCCTCGCAATACACCTCTTTCTCCGCTGGCGCCTAAGGAGACAACTGAGGACGCAGAAAACAGTGTCACCACAGTGCCACATGATGACTTTACAGTGATAACGAGGGCGGAGATGCATCAGCCTCCCACAGCTGTAGGGACAGACTTAAGGAGGGAAGGAAGCAAGACCAGAGCTCGTCCTGATGATCTGGCTGTGTAGCTAAAAATGTACACACTCACACATTACCCAAACCATGCACACGTGCTTTACTTTACACATACACACATGAAATCAAACCAAAGTCTGTTCTGCAGCTTCAAATTATTTTTTCAATAAGAAAAAAAACACCATCTTTGAAAATACGATTTGAACATCAATAGCAACCTCATGTCTGTATACTAGCTATGAAGATTTGTCACCAATAGGCATGGACATATCAAATGATGCTTACTGTAAAGCTTAGAGGTAGACCAAAGAAAAGCAACGTTAGTGGGTCTTCTGATTCTTAGAAATCAAACGTGAATAAGTATGCTGAGGGTTGATAAGTTCTGTAAATTCATTTATTTATCTTTTTGTCTATGAGAGCTTATGCTAAGAGGTTTTAATCATAGATGAAGACATTTGTTTTATCAAATTAATGGGGCAAGAAGACAGAAGCATTTCATATTTAATTAACTCTCATTAAAAAAAAGCAAGTTTTCAATTTTTTTTTAGAAATTTTATGGGTGTTCTTTTTTTTATCTCAATACACTGCCATAGATGTAGTGCTATATCTTAATGCCATTAGTAGACAACTTCAGTATGATGAAATTCAGCTCTGATTTATTCTGATTCAGTGATTCATCAGATTTGATACCAAAATATAAAACTAGTTAGATTGGAGGAAGGCCATAGTAATTTGAAACTGAATGAAAATAGCAAATTATTCTCAGGGCTGTCTTTTAATAAAATCCTTGTATTCTAATTCTCATCATTCTCTAAAGGATATAGAAAAAATCTAATTTAAAAACTGTGTAAAATGGTGAACAGTACATACTAAATAAAATTTCTAAGAGTTTTTCTATCTGCACCTTACTGGGAAAATGTGATTGTAATGAACATTGCTAGCTGCTACAATCTCACTATTAAAACCATTTTTGACAGAGTTGTGTGAGAATAAAGAAAATATTGGCATAATATATAGTGGTAAATCAGAATATGCACATACAATTGCACATTATTCCCACATTATGTACAATGGTTTTATCAGCGCTCAAAAACCTTTATTTTATGAGCCTATTTTCTGAAATGATTGTCACAAGCACCTCGAAAATAGTGCAATGCAAAAAAGAAAAACTAAATTACCCTAAATATGTCAGGGAAAGTCAGAGGTTCGGGGTCATTTCGAGTATATTTTTTTTTAGATGGCTGCTGCACATTTTCTCTATACAAGTGGTTTACATAGTAGTAATATATAATATATAGTAACCTTTGTTTTTGACATATGTTTCTATTGTACTTCAATATATCGAGTTGTTAAAAATAGACTAATTGTTTGTAAAAGCTCTACAGAATTTAACAAATCCAACGGGTGTTTGCAACTGCAACCAATAAGTGCTCAATTTAAACTGTGATGTTGCACAAAAGTATGGCTTCCTTTGAAATAAATGATTTTTATTAAATTCCAAATTCCTAAAAGATAAACGCACAATAGGAATAATGCAGCGCAATGCTTAAATTGCATCGATTTTGGCTTCAGTGTTACGTCTGGTTCTGCTGGAGGTTTCTTCCTGTTAAAAGGGAGTTTTTCCTCTCCACTGTCGCTACAAGCCTGCTTAGTGTAAAGGAAGGCTGAAGAGTCAATGCAATCAATTGGTTTTCCTTAGATAGAAAATCAATTTGACTTATGATCTGGAGAATTGTAAAGTATATATATATATATATATATATATATATATATATATATATATATATATATATTTACTGTTGCAGAAAAAGTATTGCTTCCTTTGAAATAAATAATTTTTCTTAAATTCCAAATTCCTAAAAGATAAACGCACAATAGGAATAATGCACCGCAATGCTTAAATTGCACAGATTTTGGCTTCAGTGTTACGTCTGTTAAAAGGGAGTTTTTCCTCTCCACTGTTGCTACAAGCATGCTTAGTGCAAAGGAAGGCTGAAGAGTCAATGAGTCGACTTTATCAACAGGTTTTCCTTAGATAGAAAACTTTGAATCACTTTGACTCTATGATCTGGTGAATTGTAAAGTGCCTTGAGATGACGTGTTGTGAATTGGCGCTATAGAAATAAACTGAACTGAACTGAAACTGAACGTAAGTGCACAAAGAAAACAAAAAAAGCTTTTATTTGTTTTATTTGCTCTCAAGGTAGCAACCCTATTTAGAATAATCAAAATGTAAAAGATATTTAGAGTTATGACAGACTTTTTTTCTCAGCTTGAAAATTCTGTTCGCAGTTTTGATGCCTGAAGTTAGAATCTACAATGTAGATGGTCATAAAAATAAGGAAAGCCATTAAAGGAGAAAGTATATCTAAAACCTTTGACCAATACTGCATGTCCCTCCTTAATTTTCCATTATAATTTTGTAAAACAGCTTGCAGTACATGTTTCAAAAGGGAAAACTGCTGAAGTTTACCACCAGCTTTCTTATAAATAACAGTAGATTTCTAAGTTTTTTTTAATCAAAATGACTAATGAAAGGTTTATAGAATTCGTAAACGTGAACATCATAGACATAATTTGACCTAAGGTGCAGACAGCAGAAGTCTCCCTAATAAAGTTTCAGTAAATAGAGACCTTTTTCCCTTACTCCACATCTTGTGTACGCTAAATTTAAGCAGGACCTGTAGGCTTAAAAAGAAACATTTCTAAATCCAAGATGTCTATCAAGCAGCATTTCTATCACCACCATGTAAGACATTTGAGCTCATAAAAAATTAACTTAAAATGTAAGTGAAACAGCACAGTCAGAGATTCTTTTTCTCTTCTTTCCATTTTGATCACCATAGCTTCCACAAATTAGCTTTTCACCTGCTCCCAGCAATTGTTGTAAGCTAAATTGACTGTTAGTATATTCTTCTTCAAGATAATAACTGAACGTGTTAGATTAAAGGATCATTTTTCAGTCTCTCCATTTAAAAATGAAATCAGTTGACTACTTTCTATCCTGCTATACATGGTTTTGACTTTAAGTAATGAAATATTTAGCCCATTCAGCTTTTAGCCTTTATGCTAACCAGTTTTGTAGCTAGTAGCTAATAACATCTAAAGAGTGCTGACTTTTTCGGTCTAACTTTCAGAGAGTAATAATTAAATTTTTTTTATCATGGTTAATATTGTTTTGATATTTAAAAGGGGTTTCCACAGGTCATTAAAAGTAATTAAATTATCAGTTTTTTAAATTAAGGCCTTAATTGTCATTAAAATTCATTAAATGTGATCATCGTAGCATTTAAAATTCGTTATTTAAAAAAAAAAACATTTATAGAACAATTTAGTCAGCTATATTATATCACGATATATTTGTGCGGAACTGCTTCCGGTTGATCGTAAATTGCAACAAAATTTCAACAAAATTAGCAGGAAAAAGAGGAATTCGGGCTGCAGACGAAGGATTTTGCCGTTTTACATATATATATATATATATATATATATATATATATATATATATATATATATATATATATATATATGTGAGAGTCTTGGGTACTTGTTGATGTCATTAAAATTATATCTAAGAGCAATAAAAGAGCATTAAATTACAGTTATTCATTCCTGTATAAACCCTGTTAAAAATACCCCATTAAGCTAATTCAACTGCTTTTAGCCTTTAAGCTTTGTTAAGTTAGCCGTTATACCATGCTTGTAACTAATATCAAAAGATGATAAATGTTTTGACCTGTCATTTTAACTCATTTAACTTGTTGTTAGCTATTAGCTCAGTTTTTGTTTATTCCTACTTTCTATCATGTGGTTGTGACTTTAAGTAATGAACCATTTAGCCCATTCAGCTTTTAGGCTTTATGCTAACCAGTTTTGTAGCTAGTAGCTAATAACATCTGAAGAGTGCTGACCTTTTTGGTCTATCTTTCAGGTCAGAGAGTAATAATTCAAATTTTGTATCTTGGCTAATATCCTTTTGATATTTAAAGAGGGTTTCCGCGGGTCATTAAAAATAATTAAAATTCATTAAATTGTTATTTTTGTATTTATGGCCTTAACTCGCATTAAAATTAATTAAATGTGATTATTGTAGCATTTAAAATGCTTTATTTAAAAAAAAAAAAATTTCGTCAGATATATTATATTGTGATATATTTGCGTGGAACTGCTTCCGGTTGATCGTAAATTTCAACAAAGGCTAGGTTCACACTGCAGGCCTTGATGCTCAATTCCGATTTTTTTGAGAAATCCGATTTATTTCGCGTTGCAGTTCACATTTCCAAATATATGTGACGTGTATGTGATCTCCTGTTTGAAGTGCATTCATACAGCTTATGTGTCCCGCATGCGCAGTAGAGGACGCAATGACATCACTAGCCAGCATGCTTCGTGTTTACGAAAGTTAACATGGATGGTAGTGCTGGAGCGCATCTAGTGATCTTTCCAAACCTTAAAACCTCAATCTTTTCAAGATGGTTATAAAAAATATTGCTCTCTGCATCGTCGTCCGCCATGGTGTTTGTTTTTCTTGCCGCTCCTGTGTAGCAAGAAGCAGAATAGTGACCCTTGTCGGGTATTAATGGCGTTCAGGTCGGGTGAATGCGACCTGATCGTCCACACACAGGTTGCATTTGAAAAGACCTGATTCGTATCGGATTCAGGACCACATAGCCAATTGGCCTGGGTCGCATTGGAAGAAATCGGATCTGAGTGGTTCAGACAGCCATGAAAAGATCAGATCCAGGTCGTATATGGGCAAAAAAATCGGATTTGGGTCGCTTCAGTTTGCAGTGTGAACGTAGCCTAAATTTCAACAGAATCGGCTGGAAAACGAGGAATTCAGACTTGCAGGACTGAAGCCTGTTGACGGTAGAGATGAGGAAGGATTCAAGGCCTTAATTGTCATCAAAATTCATTAAATGTGATCATTGTAGCATTTAAAATGCATTATTAAAAAAAAAAATGTATAGAACAATTACGTCAGATATATTATACTGCGATATATTTGTGCGGAACTGCTTCTGGTTGATCGTAAATTGCAACAAAATTTCAACAAAATTGGCTGGAAGAAGGAATTCGGGACATGGCTGCAGCCTGTCGACGGTAAAGATGATGAAGGATTTTGCCGTGTTTTATATATATATATATATATATATACACATATATATTAAAATTATATCTAAGAGCATTAAAAAGTATTAAATTACAGTTAGTCATTCCTGTATAAACCCTGTTAAAAATACCTCATCCAGCTAATTTAACAGCTTTTAGCCTTTTAAGCTTCGCTAAGTTAACCATGAAACCATGCTTGTAGCTAACAACAAAAGTTGATAAATGTTTTGACCTGTCAGTTTAACTCTGTTGTTAGCTATTAGCTCAGTTTGTGTTTATTCCTACTTTCTATCCTTTTATATATTATTTTTAAACAATTGGCCACTTGATAGCTTGATATTTCATTGTTATTAGCATTTAAAATAAGATCAGTTAGTCCAGAAATACAGATAGTCAACCATGGCGTGCTTCGACAGTCCCTACTCCAGCACACCTGAAACTAATCAGCAGCTCATTAACAGGCCTCTGCAGAGATTCAGCCATTTGATTCAGGTGTTTTGGAAAATGAAACATCTATAATTTGCAGAATAATAGCTCTCAGAGAATGGACCTGTTTGACCCCGGCATGTTCTTTCAAATTAGTTCACAGGTTAGTTTATTTATTGTTTATTTTTAATATATTTCATCCTTGTAGATATTGTTTAAAACATTAGCAGTGACCAAGCTAGCCTTTTCACCCACTCTATGTATTTATGATGAGACAAAAGTCCTTTTCTGTACTTTTTATAATTTTTTTTAAAGAAACTGGAAGAGGAATAAATATGACATATATGAAGTGATTAAAAACATATATTCCCCTTTAATGCCTGTATACATCTTAGGTAAATAAATGTCCACAAAAGCAAGTATGAAATAAAGTTAAATTACAACTCAGCTGGCTAGTTAGATTTGGGTCTTTTATTTTTTTTTATTAAGAAATTAAAAAAATAGGTTTGCACTTTTATTTCAGAGACAGAGCTGATTGTTTTGAATCTGTCAAAAAAAAGAACGTGTTTGTGTTGCGCAATAATACCGCCTTTAGTTTCAATGAAGAGAGGGATTTGCCAGCTTTACAATAGAAAGAGAGGAGAAAAACGAAGCAATCCCACCCTGAGGTTTGGCTTCTCAGGCTGTGTGTCTGTTCAGGTGCCTTAATCTTGTATTAATGTTTACAAAAAACGTGATATTCGCAGTCACATCAGTGCTGAACTATTTAAAAGTTATAAATATGTAAATAATGAGAAACTGTTATATCACCACTTTATTTTAACCTACCGCTTATCTCTGACAGCTCTCACTACTTGAAGCTGCAATACAGACTTTCACCATGAAAACAGAATAACATTTTTTTTTTTTTTCTGGAATTAATAAAAGACAATTTGGTTTTAAGGGCAGCATTAATGCAGCTTGAATAGAGGACAAAAATTGCTCATTTAAAAAAAATGATTGTGTTTGCAGTGTTTCTATAAAATTCATGTGTGTCCTTGAAGTGTTCTGTAGGAAGATTGTTTTTCTAGATGAGCAGTAGAATATATAATAGATATCCAGTTTTTCGTAGTTTTTTGATGGGGAGGAAATAAACTACGAATTATAAAATGTTTGTTTAAATGGTCCATAAGAGTATATTGGTTTTTGTTCTTTTCCTTTTTTCTGTCCTGCAAAGAAAGGTTTCTTAAAATACAGGAAATTTATAGTAGGTAATGTTCTCCTCTATTGTGAATAGCCTAGGTCCTAAATGAGTCAGATTAAACAAAGTTCTGATTTAGTTTTGGTCGTTGTAGATTTGCTCTTTTTAACCCAGACATTTTCTTTTCAGACAAACCGTACATATCAGTAATAAAACAGAATTTTTTTATTTTAGTTGAAGATAAAATACAGTAAAATAGAATTTTACTTGAAGAAATTAGAAAGTAATTTTGAAGAGAAGTCATGATTATATACAACTATGTCTATCTTGACGTATTTAAAAAAAACTTGTTTAAAAATATTTAAACTTATGACCTTAATGGTTAAATCCACCAAATATGTTGCAGTTAGGCACAATTCTGTGGTTTTGTTGCACCTTGACTAGCGGTTCAAAATGCTTTTCTTATTCAGTTTTAGGTAAAGTCACGGATTTTTTTTAGAGCTAATTCACCCAGCTATTTGATTGCTCCCTAATATCTGTTATAGGTGCTTCTATTTATTTTTTTAAAATTTGCTAAAACTAATCTAGCTAAACCAGAGATATTGTTAACCAAATAAATGTTCATATTGGTCATAATTTAAGGTTTAAGCAAGTCCTGAATCCACACAAGACTATTTTAAACTTGTTGAAAATGTGTTGAAGCAAAGTTTATTTTCCTTATTTTGGTAAGATGTTCGAATTTTACCCTGAAGTAGTACCTTTGATATTCAAATTAATATTTAAACAGCTTAAGTTCAGAAAATTGAATAGTTTGGGTTTTCTATGTCCTAATGTTTGTTATTGAAATAATACCTGCAATGGAAAAACACTGAAACCACAGTGGATGTTGTTTTTCTTCTGTCCTTGACATGGCTGGAAAGACTTTATCCTATTCTAGCTCTTACACCATAGATGTGCCTTAAATGAAAAGATTTGTAAAATGCTTCCCTAGCTTTCTAACAAGTAGGTTATTTTGCTTGTACTCTATTTAAAGAAAATTCAGGCCAACCAGACTAAATAAATACGTCGTCTATTGAAGCAAAGTGCCTCTCAGCTGAACATTTTGTTAGAGAACATGTTGATGTAAATGTTCATTTACCTCAAATGTTGACGGGACTGTTTCTGAATACATTTTTTTTGTACCATTACTGTTGTTTTTATTTTACAATCATACTGAACAAAATATATTCCCCTGTACTTTTACAAAATATGCTAAACTACAACTTGAGTTGGATAACAGATGCATTACCGTTTCTGCCATGAATGATGGAGTACAATGGTACTTTAAGATTATAACATTTTATAATATGAGAAAAATAAAACGTGCCAATTGATTTTTAAAGAATTTTTTTTCAATTCTTATTTTAGCTATGAAGCCAGATTCGTAAAATATTGTTCAAAGAACAAAATGATGATTTTTTTCCCATTTGCTGCAGGAGGTGAGGATATGAGGACATTTAAGCTGAAGCGGAAGAGCATCAGTTGTTGCCATGGTGACAGCTGTCTGAATATGGCTGGCAGTAGGGAGGAAGGTAGGAAAAGGAAGCAGGAATCTATCTGTCTACCTTTAATTTAACATTATATAATGCAAGTAGGATCTAAACACCGTTTTCTCTATGGTTTTGAAAAATATATATACCCTCCAGGAAGCTTTCTCAATTCAAAAGGAAGCTTCCTGTAGAGGAAGCAAAATGTCTTCAAACCTTGGAAACCAAATCCAGTGGATTGTTTTTTAAACTTTTTACGGAATGACTATGACCTGGATGACTGAGAATCTTCACCAGCATAAAATAAAAGCAGTTTCTCTTAAAGCTCTTAAAGAATTTTTCTCTTGAAGAAAAATTCCCCCACAGCAGAAAGCATTCCTGTACTAAACCAAAACTGCAATAATAATAACTTTTCGTAACGTATGACCTAATGTCCTCTTTTCTATGCTGTTTAAACCATGCAGGACTTCTTAATCGATGCACTAGAATAGAACCTGTTGCTCGACACAAAAATAATATAGTCCTTTAATAAACAATATGACACAGTGATAGGCCTGTCAAATGGTGGAAAAAGAGACACAAGATGAGGTTAAACATCAACTTTACTCCTCAGCCTTGAAGACTGGGATTGCATGCATCCCTTTGGGTGGTTGGTGTGAGGGATTGCTGCAAACTCGATGACACTGAGGACCGTCTATCAATCATCTAGGAGTGAATTCTACCAAGTAGAGTCACTGCAATTGGGTGGGATTCCTTAAAAAACCTTTAGCTAATCTGTATGATTCAATTTAATTGACTAAAAAATGTCTGAAGATGAAAAGCGCTATGATTTGGTGCCATCTTTTTTATTTTATTTCTTTTTTTTTCCAATTTTCTTTTTGCTTTGCTCCCTGGTTTGGCATCCTACCTCTTGCATGAACTTTTCTTTACTAGAAACTTTTCTTTACTTTTCTTTTTTTGTCTTTTATGAGCAGTAGGGTTATCTTTAGTTTGACTACTCAGATTTGAAAATACTCCAAAACAGTATAATTAATAATAATCACACAATTTAAGTACATGTTTATTGAAAATAAATACCCTAATCTATTCGATTAAATGCTTGAATGTCAAGCTTTAAGCTTTAGCCATAAAAATTGAGTGATAATCCATGGAAATAACTTTTCTCTGTGAAAAGTTCTGTAAAAATAGGATATTTATATTATATTTGGTTGGTGATGTATGATTTAGGAATAAGAATCAATAAAATACCATTTACTTCAACTGTTTTTTTGTAATATCAATTAAATTTATGCTATTTTCTAAATTGGTAGAGATCTTTTCAGCAGCTTTCTCTTTGGGGGAAAGAGTTGGTGTTTATGCAAAGATATTGACATATTTATCTGGTAAGGGTCAATGATTAACTGCTTGTAAATGTTTGCTTGTAAACTTTTGTTTTTTTAGTTATTGGAGGAAATAATTTAAAATCTTATAAGTACTTTCATTAGAAGGAAATAACATATTTTAGTTCATTAAATCCAGCACAATTAGGCTAAAAGACAAATCAACTGATCGTTGCGGTAAACAAAGGAAACAATCTCTCTGCCGTTTGTGTTTGCTTGTAGATTCGCTCCGTTTTATGCGTACATGTCAGTCCTCACTGTCTCGGCTACAAACCTGTGCTGAGGCCAGCGCTTCCTTTATGCTTACTAAAAGTCCCAGGATTTTGACTGAACAAAGACCTCTCCAGAGAGCATAAAAGGCCTCGAACGCTGACTAATGCTGCTCTGACCTTCGGACACACTGAAGTGTATGGGTCCTTATGCGGCAATATGGATTCAGTCAGTTTGTAAAACCCTTTGGATTGTAAAAAATGAACAAGGTTGGGAGGATGATGCTGTAGTTGTCTGTTTTTTTTAATCGTAGGTACGTGACAAAAAAAACTAATATTTACAAGTGCAAGAATTTGAGAACGAAACTCTGGCTTCATCCTTTGGTAGCTGCAAGGTTTTGAATCATACTCTTATGTTTCTATGATAGATTGAGATATTAATTATTTCTAGTTATTCTAATTTCAAAATCAGCTATTGTAAATGATTCCAGTAGTCCTAAAACAATTACAGCTAGGTTTATTGAAATCTGATTTCCACAGCCTTGGTTTACAGTGTTTAATTGCACAGCTTTATATGCTTTCTAGGCTAATTTCTATAATATGCCTTTCTTTCTGTATTCCATGCGTTTTAAAAACTAAAGTTCTTTTTGACTTTAAGGAAGGCAAGAAGGAATAATAAAAGGAATGAGTGGGAAAATGAATAAAAGATTGAAGGGAATAATGGACAATGGATGGTAAGGAAATGAAGGAAGGAGCGAGGAAAAGTTTGAAGAACAGACAAGTATACTCTATCTACAATGGTTATTTTTCAAATTTTCTCCAGACCTGGAAAATATTCCACTTGATGCTTTTCCAGTCAGTGTAGGAACTTTACTGCAAAGAGTGTTAATCTAAATGAGTCATTTTCTCTTAAAATAAGTGATTTTCTTTCTTGAATTGAGGAGGCAAGTGAGAGACTTTGCAAAATAACAAGACAATGTACATTTAAAATAAGAAAAAACAATTGCATTTTCTTATCTCAAGTGCATATTATCTAATCTTAGTTAAGAGTAAAAAAATCTCAAATCATCTTATTTACCTACTCAAATTAAGGGTAAATAAACTTAATTTAAAAAAAATGTTGACTTATTTCTAGATCCTTTTTGCAGTGTTATCTTTCTGGTGTATTTCAGATAGTCGCTCCTCTAGCGGAGAGACTAGTTTGGTTGAAGTTTAAGAGTCAGTTGTTTCAGATCACCCAGCATTGATCATAAATAACAGCATGATTTGCACTCAGACAGCTCTTTTTTCTTTTTTTTATTCACCAAATCAAAGACAAACTTTGAAACAAGGCTTTTCCAAGGTTCCACTTATGTACCTTACTTTGCTCCATTTATTTTAATTTCATGCCAGAGGTTATTTTAATTGGGTATTATTTCTTTACGGTTTGTTTTATGGTGGTTATTTGAACGTGTTTGTGACTGTTCCTTAATCCTGGCATCCCATCATTGCTGAGGTTATGGCCTGGGGCTGAGGGGCGATCCTTCCTGCCGCCAGTATCATGGCGCTTTCATAGTGATAAAACTGTGAGCCTTTAAATAGATTGATTCCATTTTCACCGCACAGACCGGCGTCTATGTCGGATAGCGGCAATGGCAGTTCTCTATCAATGACCCTGGGTGTGGCAGTAAGGTCGATGTTTCGCATCATGTTCCCTGTTGGAAGGAAATTGTGGAGACGTCTTAAATACTTTTGTTAAAATTCAAAGCATGTCATTAGCAGCAAGATTTTAAGAGTTTTACCTTGAATTATATGAACAGTGTGTTGATTTGGGCATACAAAAGCAACATCCACAGGGCCCTCAACGCCCAACTCCTCCTTCACGGTTTTAGGGTAGCCTTCAATCAAGGTGAAGTGAGCGTCTGCTTTATAGATGTACACCTGATCCCCCTGAAAATGTTTATTGCATAAAGTAGCAGTTATTTTTTTCACATTTCTTCATTTTAATGCCATTTTATCATAAAATAGGAAAGTATCAAAAGGATACCTTAATCAAGTACATCCTGTTAGAGTAGGAGAAAACGGCATCGACCCCGTCATTGATTTCTTTCCATCCCCTAGTTATTGGGAAGGTATGAAACCCATCGCGGTGTGTGTCCACACGCAGGTACACTTTACCTAAAGAGATCAATACACATTTGGTTAGCTGGGCCTTTGCAGCAGGAACAGGAAATTATTTATATTCACAACCCTACTGAAGCTAAATATGCTTTATTTTCTGACTAAACTGTAAAATCAATTTTGTGTTATTGGTCACCCTCCATAGGATGTTTTATTATTTTTATGAATGTAGATAGACCTGTAAATCAGAGGCTTTGCCTGTTCGCTCAGTGCTCTCTTTACCACAGCAGAACAGTGCAGCGTCCGCATTATAGCAGTAGTATTACACTTGAACTTTTAATACCTTGCTTGGCCTGAATGACTTTTTCAAAAATCTAAATCGTAGTTTTTTTTAATGCAATTTTTCTTTTGCATTAAGCACGAGTATGTTGATATTTCACTTCAGGGGTTTAAATTTTTTGCTTGTGTGGAGTTATTTGTTGCAGGGCTTTACCTTAACATTTGCTTGAAAAACTTCCTATTTCTAGTGCACAGTGTCTGTACAGTGGTCCTGAAGGGCAAACCACATGAACAAATCTTTAAACACAAGTACAAATTATAAAACACAAAATATTCAGAAAAGCAACAACGGTTTCAAAAAAGCCATGGCATTAACTTGAAACCTAAGATCTTGCTAATTGGACAACGGCACAGTTTGGAGCAAGTCAATTTGCTTTTTCTGTTCAAACATTCAACAAGCGAGCATAAGCAGAATGCCATCGTGTTTCTGAATATGTTGTTGCTTTTGTTTATTTGTAGATGTGGTTTGCACTTCAGGGCCATCGTAGATCTGTGTGCTAGCTAGGGGTGTAAATAATATACGTTTTGTATCGATGCATCGATCCAACAGCTGACGATCCAATGCTTTGACACGTCCGAAAGAGTATCGATTCATGTTTTATTTTTTTCTCCAGTCTATTTTCATCCATTTGCTCCTGGATGTAATTCTGACTCCCATGCTGCGGTGGCGCTAAACATATTTTCCTCCTACCTCGCTTCCTTTAGCCACTACCCTCATTTCACTTATACACACACACTCAAGTAAACAGTAGGCAAGACAGACATGGCGGAGATAACGGAGGTGAAAGAAGAGGTAGGCAAGACAGACGTGACAGAGGAAAAAGAAGATGATGTATTCTTGAGTATGGAAAATAATCGAATCGTTTGGTCCAGAAATTGATACGGAATTGAATCGCCATGATGGGTGTGATTTACACCCCTAGTGCTATCTATAACTATCTCTTCCTTTCGGTGTTAGGCAAACCCACTTTAAGGGTTTTACCACTACCTTAAGGGCTGGAGGGGGACATTTAGGCTACGTTCACACTGCAGGCCTTGATGCTCAATTCCGATTTTTTTGTGAAATCCGATTTTTTTTTTTTTTTGCGTTGCCTTTCACATTTCCAAATATATGCGACTTGTAATTGATCTCCTGTGTGAACTGCGGTCATACAATGCAAATGTCCCGCATGCGCAGTAGAGGCTGCAATGACAATCACAGGCCAGCGTGCTCTGTGTTTACGGAAGTAAAAATGGATGGTAGTGCCGGAGCGCATCTAACGATCTTTCCCAACCGAAAAAAGCAATCTTTTCAAGATGTTTAAACATAAATACTACTCTCCGCATCATCGTCTGCCATAGTTGTTGTTTTTCTTGCCGCTTCTTCATAGAAAGACCCAGAATAGTGACCTTTGTCGGGTATTAATGGCGTTCAGGTCGGATGAATGCGACCTGGCCGTTCAGACACAGGTCGCATTTGAAAAGATCAGATTCGTATCGGATTCAGGACCATAGCCAAGTGGCCTGGGTCGCATTGGAAAAAATCGGATCCGTGTTGTTCAGACAGCCATGAAAAGATCAGATCCAGGTCGTATATGGCCAAAAAAAATCGGATTTGGGTCACTACGTTCACACTGCAGCAAAGTGTGAACGTAGCCTTAGTGCCTTAATCTTGATACATTTTATGCGACTAAAATTGAGGGACTCTGCGATTAAAAAAATGTCCATTTTTGTTTTTAAAATTGCCATTGTAGTGCAAATGCAATTAATTGCCTAGCCCTGATTCTTCTGTTACCTGTAAAGAAATACTTCCTTCCTCCATCATCTGTGGTGGCTGCATCCAGCTTGACGTCACTGCATTTTAGGGGTTTACGATCACCTCCGTGACCTGCCGTAAAAAAAAATCAAGAAATGTGGGAAACAAATATTGTAGAAAATTTGCAGATATTCATTTTTACAAAACAATTAATATGTTACACTTTTCTCCTGAAAGAACCCACCAAAGTTGGGACAGCTCATGAAGTAATGTCGTGCATCCTTGGGGTAAGTACCAGTCACCTCTCCTGAGATGGGGTGGAAGCGGGTGAAGTTATGTCCGTGGAAACAGTAGTAGTGCTCAAGCCAGCGGAAAGCAGACGTGCACGAGGGCAGGTGTGACCATGTCTTGGTTTTCACGGTCTTTGTGGCAATATCATACACATGCACATCATGTCCTGTAGGAGGAAACGTCCCATTTAATTCGATCAGCAGTTTTTTGCGGGAGGTTAACTGTAGCTTTAATGGTCAACCAAACCTTTAAAGAACAAAACCGAATCAGTCACGCACTCTCCCTTGGGACACTCCACTGCAGCGTCCAGGTGAGTGGGCACTCCAGGAAAATCCTCTTGTATTTGTTTTGGATACCCTTCCTCCAGATTTTGATTGAAATAACTGTACACTTTATCGTTCTGAAAATCAAATAAGTTACCGAGTTTATCGTGAGATGGCATATGAAATTACTCTGAATTCAAAGCCAGATGTGTTGAAGGTCCCATACCTGGAAAAGGTAGGTGTGATCGTGGTCATCTGGATTTTCAGTGTTGTGCATGCGGAAAGCGGCGTTAACAGCACCACTCAGCCCCCTAAAGTGCAGATTGGAGAGCTGAGCTGGACCAGTGAAGCCAGTCCACAGATGGTCCCCTGTGAAGACAAGCATTGAGGAGAACATATTTGAACATAGGTTAAAGATGAAAAACAAGATTAAACAGCAGTTGTTGTACTTAATTGAGTTTACAAGTTTACCACACCTATAAAGAAGAGGGCGGTTCCTTTTTCATCGGGTGTGATTGCATCAAACTCAATACCAGCACATCGATCTGGAGCTGCAGGGCTGGAACCTCCATCTAGAGGATCAAATGGTATTTATTACAAACCACAAAACGTGAATGTATTTCCTTTGGATTTATAGTGATGGACCACAAGAAAGTAAGCAATTTCTCAAATTAAAATTCTGAAAGGGTGTATATATATATATATATATATATATATATATATATATATATATATAAACTGTTTTCTCACCCCTCGTGGGGTGGTATGTGTCATCCTCAAGCTCGGGTCCTCTACCAGAGGCCTGGGAGTTTGAGGGTTCTGCGCAGTATCTTAGCTGTTCCTAGGACTGCGCTCTTCTGGACAGAGACCTCTGATGTTTTACCTGCTCAGTAGGTAACACCGACGACTCCGGCACAGGTGACCAGGGTTCGATTCCTGGCATGGACATCCAGGTGGACCCTTAGGCAAGGTCCTTTGTGCTTAGTGGCCTACCTCAGGCATGAGTGATACCGCAAATACAAGAGCCATACCGGCTCGGACGTCGCCCGGGTTAACAAGGTCCGCGTCAGTTGCTAGGGAACTTGATGACAAATTGGATACTGGAAAAAGACATATATATATATATATATATATCCAGGACCATAAGCCCCACCCATCTTCCCATTAGATCTGTCCAGCTTCCCTATCCATGATGAAGAAAATGATTTGTGGATCAACAGAAAAAAACGGCCGTCCCCTAGGTCTCCTCTCGGTGGGAACCTCCTAGAACACCTATATCAGAAAACAATGTCGGAGCCACCTCAAGGGGCTGTATTCCGAGCCCCTGCAGAGAATGCTCCTTTCAACCGCTCGTATCCATCTCACTCTTTTAGTCAGGACCCTCCATAGCTGAGGGTAGAAACATAGACCGATGGTAAATCAAGATCTTTGCCTTTCGGCTCAGCTCTCTCTTTACCACAACAGATCTATGCAGCATTCCCATTATGGTGACAGCCGCAATGATCCATCTGTTGATTTGCCTTCTCTTGGAATACTTGAATTCCTTCTCTGTATGCAGGATCTCTCCACCAACCCGATGGGGACAAGCCACCTTTTTCCAGTCGAGAACCAAGGTCTGGAGGAGCTGATTCTTTTCTTAGCAACTTTTCACTCATCTGTGAACTGCCCCAATTTATTCTGGAGTCAATTCAATTCAGTTTATTTATATTGCGACATTTCACAACATGTCATCTCAAGGCACTTTACAGTTCACCAGATCATACAGTCATTGATTCAAAGTTTTCTATCTAGGGAAAACCAGATGATTGCATCGACTCCTTGATTCGAGGCAATCCCTCACCCTAAGCATGCTTGTAGCGACAGTGGAGAGGAAAAACTCCCTTTTAACAGGAAGAAACCTCTAGCAGAACCAGGCTCAGTGTGAGCGGTCATCTGCCAAGGCCAACTGGGGTTCAAGCAAGGAGACAGTCATATGGACAACCACAGCGCAGTTATTACCAGACTCCACACAGAAATGGAATGGACACATTCCTATAAATGATGATGAAATACTAAGACGGTTAACACAAACTATATTTTCTTTGGTCAAGGCTTTTTAATCTCCCAAATTATGTAACTATTAATTGAATAAAATTTGTAAGTAAAAAAAGGTGTATTGGTAGAGAAGCAACATTTTTCTAAATCCACAGCCTTGAAAGAAAGAACTACATTGAAGCTCGATTTGAAATAATATGATTACAGAAGTTACAAAGACTTTAAGGACTTACCTTCAACAGCAGCATCTTGTCTGTGGATGATAAAAAAAATCTGCTCAATTTTGTTGTTTTTTCAATATAGGATTAAATAAAATTTCTAACTGCTATGGGGTCAATCAATCAATGACGAGAGCCCTTCTGAGCCCTGTTTATCGATCCAGCTGCTAAACTTTGGTTACACAAGTTTTGTCTGTTGGTTCGCAATCGATTACCCTAAAATTCTGACTAATTCTTGGAAATTCGTGAGAGAAGAACCATAACGTTAGATAGAAAGTTTAATGTAAATGTTTGGAAATGTCCCACATCTGCACCACATTTTTAAGGCAGCAAATATTAATTTACATTTATCATAAATGTCCATCAATACTCACAGTGGTGCTGCCAAGGAGAGAGCAAACAGAGCGCACAGATACAGACTTCTGGTCACCAAAAGCTCCATGTTTACTCTGCTGATGTGGTGTCTCACACTGGAACAAGGCTGAAGTGTAGCTGAGCTAGAGTTCAACCTGTGCTTTTATACCGACGTGTGCGTAAATGTGTGTGCAGATGGGCCAGTTGGGAAACTCTTAGCCTGCATAGCTCGACAGTGTGTTTGTTTGCAGAGATAAAGAGCTAGAAGTTTCGTTGTTGCACAATTAGCTGTTACTGCCCTTTACCTTGGTTTGTTAGGATTTACTTCTGCTTATTTACATGTTTTTGAATGTTCTTCTTTTTGTAAAAGCTGAAATTCTTGAATTTCATGGAGCTTGCAAAGAAAACAAGCTATTTATTTAATTTACATAATGTAAGTTTGACGTTCTCATAATGGTTAGGTCAAGATTCAGGACATTCCTTTCCCAGATTATCATAATTACTTCACAATATATTGCATATTTTTTTAATCAAATATTTAAATTGTGATAGGTTCAACTCATAATCAGGTTTTTTATGATTAGAAATTTCCAGATCTATTGAACTGAAATAATATTTAAATAAAGAAATAAGGGACCCCTTTTTTTAAATGGAGAACCCAACTTTTCATGTCATTCTGTGATGTGCTAAGCAATAACAAAAAAGAGACTTAAATCTATTTTAATGTTTATATTATTTTTATAACACGAGGCAAATACACTGAAAGCATCAACATCTTGTATGCATAGATAATGGTAGTAAACAAAAACAGTTTGTCTATAAGTAGTGTTAGTCTATATAATAAGTTCTATATAATTGTTTAGAGCTTAATCATAAATATTTACCATTAAGGACATTATTCAAATTCAAACGCTGGTGGTCAAGTTGTCCATTTTTCAAATTTTCACTTCATACCCTTGTACTTGAAAATCTGCTTTCCTATGTCACACCTGTGTGGCCCACAATAAACCCACACTTTGACAAAAACATCTATAACTACTTTATTGCATGTATTGAGAGATTCCTACTGTCAGATATGTTAGAGAAGAGAAAAACCTCCACTTTGTAAAAACAGAACAGTAGAAGAGTAGCTTATCTCATGACTGACTGATATCTTTGTGTGACACAAAGTCACAGCTGCCAAACTTTATTCCTTATGGCCCAGTTGAGTCTAATATAATTGAGAGACTAGCCTCTAACAACGATTAATCTCTCAATCATGGATATGATTTAATCTTATAATCAGAGTTATCTGGCTACATTTCCTTTAACGTATTTAGATGATATATTCAGATGTAGACTAGGATGGGATTAAAAATAAAATACTTGAAATCTACACCTAACAATAGAGGTACAAACCCTGTTTAAGGAATATTGAAACACTTTCTCTGAAAGATTACACATTTTGATTCCTTCTGGAAAAAATAAATGCAAGACATCCACAACTGCAGAAGTACCAAATAGCAAAGGAAATCCCAAAGCCACAGGTTTTACTATTAACACCTCTTAGGATATTTGTCTTCAAATATATGCCTTCTGCGATTTATTTGTAGCGATAAATCTTGATGCAGTGGTTCATGCTGTCTGAGACAACCATATGGCCATCAGGGAGGAGTGCCAGCCCTCGTGGGCTGTTAAGGTTTTTGGATACAAGAGGCCAGCCAACACCCTTTGATGGGTAGATGAGAACACGGTGGTGTTGCTTTCCCCAGTCTGCCACTAAGACATCACCATCACTGTCGATACAAAGGCCCCAGGGGCAGGTCAGGACCGGTCCAAGGCCTGAACACACCCCAAGGATTCTGATGGTGTTCCAGCCAGGTTCCAGGACGCGAATGCATGGGACACGACCAGTTTCATTGCCTCTTTCTGAAACTGCTATAAGCTGAGTAGTGAGACAGGCTGCAACCAAGTAGGGTCTATGATACCCTGTTACAACTGTACGTTCTAACCTAGCCCCGGTTTTCGGATCCAACTTTAAAGCAGTCAAGGTGCCGCGCTTGATGTCTGCGACAATGAATTCATCTTGACATGTAACGGTGACCCCTCTTGGAGCATCCAGGTCTTCATTTGTTGAACCAGTCATGGTGCCACCAAATGTTTGTAGAAGGCGTCCATGACGACTGAAAACTAACAACGCTCGTTCAGCAGCACAGGTCAAGGCGATGAGGCCCTTTGAATTTACAGCCACGTCAAAATAGTTGCATATGCGTGAAGACCTTTCTGATCCCGATGGAGAGACTTGCTGTACAATGTTCTTTTGGAGATCCGTCACTTGGATTCGGGCATTACCGCAATCCACCACAAACAGTTGCCCTCTAGCAGTTGCATGAACACCACTTGGCAGGTTGAAGTCAGTTCGGCCTGATCCTTGTTTACCGAACTGTTTCACCAGATAAGCTTTGCCAAAAACAGCTGAATTAGTCCCTTTATCCAATTCTTTAAAACGCATGTCAGTGTTGCCTGTCTTATTGTTGCAAGGCAGCGATTGTTTGTCTTGATTTATTTTGTCGCCATCGATTGCTGACATGGATAGAGATCTGCCGACACGGTTGACAGTTAAACCAGGTGTAAGCCGAGTTTGAGATCTTGATTGCCTTTTAGAGCTGATGATGCTCTTATTGAATTCTGGTAAGTTTTCATGGCCTTGTTTAAATGTTGAAGGTTCTGAGGTTAGATGCATTCTACTGACTCTTCTCATTTTTCTGCACTCAGTTTTGTCATCGTTAACCAAAGGGCTTTCCCAACTGGAAAGCTCAGTGGTGCAGATTGAGCAGCAGTGGTCATGCTTAAGAGATTCATTTTGTGGAGAATCTACAATAAATGTACTGCAGGAATCTTCACTGTCACCAGGGGATGAAAGGCTTCCACTGTCTAATGAGTTCTTCTTTGAGAGGCTTTGTTGTGAAAGAGAAAGACATTTTGGAGAAAGGTCTGTCAGACTGTGTCTTGAGACTGAACCCTTGCACCTAGCCTTTGAAAATGTTGCATTGTTTCTTTTATCATCTTTTTCTCCAAGAGGGCATGATGGTTCATCACATGAAACCATAACAAGGGCCTTTTGCTTTCTTTTACCTTTCACCGTATTGTGTCTCTTTGTTTCATTATGTCGGGAATCAAATTCGTCCCCCTCTGATTCTCCTTGACTGGAGACGAGGGGAATAGCAAGGAAAAGATCTTGCGCTTGTGTGTCTGAACAGACAGATTCTACCTCTTCATCTTGTGAAGATTCTGATACAACACGATGTCTTTGGATGGAAGACCTCATCAGCCTTTGCTCGTCATCATTCTCTGTAGAGCTTGACAGATGCAGTTTCCGAACAACAAGAACATTTCCACTGTTTGCCTTGATGTTTTCCACTGCTCTACCTCTGTTATGTTGTGGTTCCTTTCGGATTTCACGAGGATTTATGTTTAAGAAATTTGCATCACCAGAGTGCAAGGCACATTTGTGTCCCTGGTCACCACAGACCCCAATATTATAGGTCATACCTTGTTCGTGAATATCAACCTCCCCAAAATGTAAATTCTCATAACGGGGGCTGGATACAAAATGGACTCTTTTCATTGTTAAAGAGATTTCCCATGGTTGAGTGACCTCTGCTACGCCTCTTTGAAGCTGATTTCTGTTTGATCCTTCAGCTTTAAAACCCCATCTAAGGATTTGTTCTTTTAACTGTCTAATTTTATTAATTTGCTGATCAACAAGTGACTGCACAACTCTCACAGCTGCAGCGTTTTCCCTCTTCACTTGACCAAGATGTTGCTGGGTTTCCCTGTAGTCCTTCTCCACCTTTTCAAGAAATCGTCGCTCCTCACGTTGAGCTTCAAATACTGCATTGTCCAATTCACGGTTTACCTCCTCCACTTCCGTTTGCTGACGCTCCCTTAGACTCTGAAGTTCTTCCTCGCCTTTCTCCAGTGTTGAAAGTGCCTCTTTCACCCAAGGAGGAGATAAAGTAGGTGATTGTGGTGTAAAGATGGAGTCCCGTGGGGTAAAGTACAGGGGAGATGAGAAGGTCACATCTCTCTCTTTTGGGGTGCTGAGTGTCAGTAAGGCTGAGAAACCAGGAAGGGCTCTTCTTTCAGAGTGCGACCTTGTGAACATGGTGAATGGTAGATTTCAAAGGCCAACGTGTTTGTTTTGTCTGTGGAGATAAAGAAAAGGAGCAAACTGAAATAGTGCAGTTTATACAATCTTTACTATTAGCAGAGAGTTTTCTAAATATACCTTGGATGCCTCTAAAGATAAAACATAAAATCCTCCAAAAGGCCTTTTATGTCCATACACACAAGTGCTTTTTAAGTATGACCAATTTTATCAAATTGAGGCAAAAAAAGATATCCATGCATTTTTTCCCTCAAACAATCAACAAAATCACCTTCTCTGGCTCTCATCATTTACAATGACTAAAAGCCATATACAGTTGGGCCAGTCTTCCATCCATCTTTCATTGCATTTGTGTCCCATACAGATGGTGGTGCCCTTGCTATGACAACCCCAACCACATTGCTGTGGTTTTCAATTATATTATTATACTTCCTGTAAAAATGAACCATGTAATGCCAAATGTATCATATTTGATACATACGGTTTCTGAAATGTTTTGCGTCTGACACCTTTTGCATAATTTAAAGGTAAAAACTTTGCTCAAAATCCTATTGTACACAAACAGATATGCCTGATAACAGAGAGCAGAAGACTACACAAAAATAATAATCTTGACTTATCGCATAAAATAAATTATTAATATCAAAAATGTATTTCTGTTTTTTTCATTTTACATATTTTGTTAAAAGGCCAAATAAGGACTTCAAACCCAAAAAAAATTAATATTCTGTTTTGTTTTATTCTTGGATCGGGCTTTAAAGGGTTAAGTTTTAGGACGAGCTAAAACAAGTAGAGTAGGTACTAATGGAAGAGGATCATTGCTGATGAATGAGGACATCTTGTTTTGAGACACATTTTAAGGAAAATTCGTTTTTAGCAAAGGGTAACATCCAACTGCAAAAGTTTTGATCTGTTCATACTGATCTTAGATCCTTGATGTGCCATCAACAAGCTGTCCCCATACAAGGAGAAACAACCCCGTACACTGAAACCTTAGCCAATAAGTCTTGGTGTGTTTGAAATCGAAGTAGGTGTTTGGACCTTGGTTGACAAACTCTCCATGATCCTCATTTCAGTCCAAGATGGTTTTTTGGGTGGGGGTTCCCCAAAAATGGGACTTTATGGGACCTTTTTGCAAATGGATTTGCATACATGAGCAATTCATAATTTTTTAACTTAAATCTAACTGTAGGTCTACTTTGATCACTCTGGAGCATTGGCTGAACTTTTCCCATTTTAGCTTTTCTGTAGATATTCCAACTGTATTTTTCTATATTCCTTCAAACATTTGCAGTTTTGTTCTATTAGAATTGTTTCAAGGTCATTTTAGCCAGACTTATGTGACAATTGTTTATATACTCCACCTGCAAACCATTGCCAGCCATTAAAATATGCTAAATTTGCTTTAAAAAAGACTGGGTTTAAAACATAACCCCTATCATTTGTAGCTAATGAGCCAGACCATAACTTTATTCTCTGCAATCACAGACATCCTTTTGTTCTATATATATATGCCAAAAGGATGGTAGCCAGTTTTAAAACTGGGACAACAGTTTGCTTTCACTGTGACTTCATGTGGACCAGATCTGGTTTCTCACAGGGACTCTAAAGTGCTCTCAGGTTGCCAGTGTTCTTTTTCTAGGACGTAAACTAAGATACTCAGACCACCTACTGATCACTATGACATAAATTTGTTCCCAATTAACATTTTGCATGGATTTAAGGCCACAAATGCATGAACAATATTTTAAGACTTTACTTGTGAGTTAAAATATCTAAGAAATATTATCCTCATTCTTTTTTCAAATTTTTATCATATTACAGCCACAAGACAGTCTAGAACAATAAGTGAAAAAACTGAGGTCCCAAAATTTTGGGGTCTAAACTTTGACTAGGCCTAATTTTCCTGGACAAATTATATTTTAGACGACTCTACTTCTACTTGTTAGTTTTTTTTTTTTTGTGATGCTGCACCAACTTGTTGTTACATTCCAAAATAAATAGCCTTTCAAGATGATGCTAAGTTAAATTTGACACTATTGTTACTATTACTATTGTGTATTGTTACTATTAGATATTAAAACAAGAAAATTAAGAGTAGGGAAATTATGATCCAGAATTGTAGAAAAGGTTTCCTTCAATAGGGTAGTGCAGTCAAACTGTCCTTAACATATTTTCTTGCATTAATTTTAAATTTTATACTTTAAATAGTTTTAAAAAGGTAATTATACACTTTTAATTGAGTAAAAAGATTTAAGTTGATACTCTAACTTCTAAAAAGGTTTTCTGAATAGTAAGGTTTCTACGTCTACTTTAGTAATAAACATCAATATTTTTGACACCTCTGCTCACTGTTTAGATTCCATACGATTTTCAAACCTTGGGACCTTTTGCCTTATATATGTCTAAATTCAATTGCCCAAGAAAAGTTAAATTCGGACTGGAATTGTTACCCAGTGCACAGCAAACTCTCCTAAATCCTATTTTGTCCTTCTAATTAATTTTTCCACTGCTGTGTGTCACTAAAATCTCAAGAAAATACTTATTTGTAGAAGAAACTTGGCAAAATATGGAAAAAGATTCAAGGATTTTAATACTTTTGTACATCATCACCATAGATGTGGGTCTTTTAACAGCCTGACAAAGAACAAGAAGGCTTTTTCAAAGATAAAAAGGCAGGTGTCAGTTTACCTTCACATGCTCACACACAAAGAGACCATTGAAAACCTGTGAACTCCTACTTATTTTAGGAAAAGTATGAAATATGTAATATGTAATATAAAGTAAAGATAAACGTGTTGGTCAGAGTAATAAAAACTGCAGCTAGCTTTGACGTAAAAACAATAATCCCCATCACCCCTCGGGGTAGTTAAAGTTGGGTCAACTATGGTGTTACATGAGAAGCTTAGCTACCAGGTGACCTTAGCTTAGCTGCAGCGAATGGAAAATGTAAACCATTCATAATTTAGGAGGTTATTCAGAATGTGCAGGAGGTTTCCGACTGGGCAAAACTCAACAATAAAAGTATTTACTGTGAGTTACAAAAAATAATTCATAGTTGGGGAAAAATAAATTTGTAGAAATGGTAATTCAGATCAATTTAGGTTAGATAAAAGAAGAAAATATATCAAATACATCTCATCATATTCATCGCTTTCATTTCATGTTTTATTATATACAGGATTTTAAATTCAAACTTGAATATACAGCCCTGAAACACATTTGTAATGTATGTAAAATGATGTGGGCATACCTGAGTTCAGAGTATGGTCTACGTCCTTCTCTCCTCTCTCTGCTCTGCGCTGCATTCAGCCGTTTGTCTTCCCTCCTCCTTCCCACGGAGACAACCCCATCTCGCCCTTCCACCCTCCCTCTATGGCAGGAATGAACGTATACAGGATTTTGATGATAATCTCAAAAATTTTAAACACCCCAAACAAAAAATAAATACATAAATAAAACGTTAAAATAAGAAAAAACACTTGATAAGGAGTAACTCTTCTTATCATCTCATAAATACAATGAGGCATGCTTGAACATGAATAGTCCTAGCTCCTCAGTGAAAAAAGCAGCTAATAAGGTAGAAAAACAAAAAATGACCACAACAAAAAACAGTTTGAAAAATGACATCCACGTTAAATTTTAATGGATATAGTAAGATAAGAGACTGACAACCTTTTCATTTGACCTTTACATCCCTGTATGGTCTAAAATCCAGTCCTAATATTTACTGCTTTATCAACATTTCAGTACCATACCACTGCTGTGAATCTAGTTAGTGATTATGTCTCTGATTTCACAGACTTTGGGTTTTATTGCAGGAACTGGCTACTCCTCACTCATCCTGTTTGTCGGTATTTTTCAGAAACATTTTGCCTTGAAGTGCCCCACTGATGTTCAGAACTAGGTCTCAATGCCACACCTGTATCAACAAGGCTGCTTTAGAAATGGCACAAACACACCGAGCTGTTCTGCACCTCACCAGCTGCACTAAAAGTTATTCCTGATTCCTAAATGTTTTTAGATCAAGGATTAATCATGAAATACTGAATTTTGACGTTTGCACACAGCTTCAGTGGATGTTTTGAAGGTGACTTTGTCCAATACTATGCACATAAGTGTGGAGTTTGATGTGCTTTTATTCTAAATTCTTAATCATTTTTAACAATATATGGCGTATAAAATAGTGCGACGAGTGTCCTCTATCAAGATGTATTCACCAACTGGTTCATATACGGCCATTTAATTTCTACTGGCAGTTTTAAGACCTCAATGCATGAAAGTGCATCTTAAATGATCTATGTTGAAATGCAGATATAATAAAAATCTATCATCAGATGCTTTATATAAAACTTTATTTTTTGCCGTTTATATTTCCAGAAATGTCTACACTGGTCACAATAAAAAAAACAACAATTAAATAGTCTTTATAGTCAGCTGAGAAAAAGTGTGGTTTAATAGAGACTGCTGCCTTCTGTTGCCGTCTCTTTGAATATTCAAATATTTGATGATAATGAGGTCAAGCTAACTGTCCAGTAACATC
The DNA here is from genome assembly GCA_030533445.1 of Cyprinodon diabolis. Taxonomy (NCBI): domain Eukaryota; kingdom Metazoa; phylum Chordata; class Actinopteri; order Cyprinodontiformes; family Cyprinodontidae; genus Cyprinodon; species Cyprinodon diabolis. The sequence continues at coordinate 15,594,457 of CM060085.1, forward strand.
ATTAGCATCACTCCTGATGGTCTGGTTTAGTGATAGTCACTATCTGCAATAAACTTTTAGACTGAGACACAATGTTGAAAGTCCATTTACTAAGGAAATATATTGTTTTTACCTCAAGAAAATCATCACATCTATTAGATTTACAGTGTTGTTCTTAGGACTGAGAATTTTGGAGTCAGGCACCTATAATCGATTTGCTTTGGATAACATCTTATGTCATCTATCCTAAAAATGTTGATGGGATTCAGATCAAGGAAAAATGAAGAATGGCCAATGTTAGAGATATAACCACAAGAGTTATACTGTTGAAAAAAAACAGTATGAGAAACCAGTAATTCATATCTTCCTTTAACCACTAGATGGCAGCAAATACAAAGCAGCAAACATCTGAACTAAGGTTAAGTTTTATTGTTTTTAATAAAAATCATCAACCCATTCATCAATATACAGTCATACAGTAAAAACTATCATAAACATCCAGTGGGGCAAAATTGTGTCATATTAATCATTATATTCTAATTCTGTTTGTTTTGTAAATCTAGGAAAGAAAAAGTCAGTTATTTTCTGTGTGCTATGATAAATTGAGCTTGTAGGTGCAGGTAAAGTAACTAGAGTACTTAAAACTACTGTTCACTGATTTTTTTATTAATATATATATATTTTTTTTACAAATAGCTTTACATTACATACACTTGTGAATTAACATGGGACCTGAAGGTTGATGTGAAGACCTGAAGTTTTCTAGAATTGAAAATTTGGTAGAAAGAATAGATTTAAACATTTTAACCAATACTTAATGAAAATCATGTAAAACCTTTAACAATTTCCCTGCTGTTTCATATTTATTTACTACTTTTTTTTTTAGTTTGGTTCATAAATCCCCCCCAAAAAACATAAAGTAGCTGATCTACAATCAACTCCAACCAGATTCCCTGCCTTTGAGAAGTATTCCAGTAGCATGATTCTGCCACCACTGTGCTTGACACAATAAGACGTCCGATAATGGGTTCTGTTTCGAATTCATGCAGAGATTATTAAAGGGTATTAGTATAAAAGGGCTGAAAACACACACACTCCAACCTCTGATTTACTCTTGCTGTATAAAGAACATTATATTTTGGGGGGAGAAAGATATTCTGAAGTTGCTAAAAATAAATTTTGACTCCAATATGGTGAAGCGAATGTGTTATCTTTGTGGGTGATCCAGCTCTATCCAACCTCCTCTGTCACACACACACACGGATAGACAGACGCAGAGAGCTCTGCCCCCTGGTCACAGATGGGTCCAGAGCATCACTGTTGCTGGATGTCACACGAGGTCCTACAGGCTGTCTTGCTGGGTGCCGTGACTGATTATTTCCATCTTCCGCTCTGTCAGGAGAGATGGAAAATCATACGGGCCTGAGGTGGCGCTCCGTTATTGATATCACTGTTAAAAGTCTCTGATCCAGCTGCTCGCCTCGCCTGCAACATCACTGCAATTAAATCTACATGCTGCTCCCAGCCTGTCTGTGTGGCAGAGAGTAATGGCCCCAATAGTTACTGTAACAAAACAATAATGGAATTCATCATGGCAGTATAACAACCACATACATATGCGTATACATATATTTACCTGTGCCCAATATGACAAGGGGATAATGGGGTTTTATTACCACTTACAAATAAAAACGAGCAACACAATAAATCAGATACTAAGTGGACTTGTTGCACACAAACAATTAAAAATGGCCTTCTTTCATACGAGGGATTAGAAAGACTGTAAAGAAATTCATATTGCGATCTTCTCCTCCACTTTGCATAAAAAAGGCAATATTAGGTGATGAATATGGTAATGGTCCTCATTCTAGTGGGACTATCTCCTTTCAGAGGGGAAGATCTGGTTCGGCTGTTAGATTCGATTAATTCCTCCTCATGCCACTCCTCATTTCTGTATCCCCCACCACCCTTCCACCCCCCATCCCTGCACGTCCTCTCTAACACTTTCAGGCCTATAATATTAGACCAACAATCGCAGAAACAAAACGAGCTGGAACAACCAGGATGGGAACAGATGGCACATAATTGCCTCGTGGAGGAAGCCAGGGAGTCAATTTTTACCCATCCTGGGGGAGTTTCAGTAGCAAGGAGGGGGGAGAAAAAAGTGCAGGTGCATTTGTTTTGATCAGCTTTGGCCCGGAGGAATCATCTGAAGAATATTCATCACACGCACATTAAGAAGGGGGAAATTAACAAAAGCTTTGAGGGATGCTACGGTGAGCTTTCGCCAGGCTAAGATAGAGATGAGGGGTGAGCTTAGAGCAACAGATGCACCGCGAATTAATATCGCACCAAAGTGTTGCAAAAACTGTCAAACTCTCAGATGGTAGCAGTCTGCCCACAGATTTACTAAGCACTTTTTCCGGATGCAATGATTAACAGTAAAAATATTTAACGACCCTTTTACTGGTATAAAACATTAACTTTCATTATTTACTTTATTTATTCACATGGGAGCAAAATCTGCATCATTGATTTCAATAGTTCCCTTAAAAAAATATATAATATGTTGCATTGAGCTTATCAAGATGAGGCTTCACTAAATAAATTTGTGTTTAATAATGATGATGCAGTAAATTTAACTTTGCTCAATTTTTAACAATGTTGATGTATCAACTATAGATTAAATAAAATAAAAGGATACCAGTTTCTAAGGGGGGCATTTATTTAATTCTTTAAAAGCAGTTAAGAAAATCTACGGAAGAGGATTAGGGCCACTGAAAAAAAAAAAAGTTAACTGATTTTTAAAAAAATTTTATTTCAGTATAGTATGGGAAAAAAGTCAGAATTCTGACTTTAATCCCAGAATTCTGACTGAATTCTGACAATAAAAAAAGTCAGAATTCTGAGAAAAAAAGTCAGAATTCTGAGATTAAAGTCAGAATTCTGAGAAAAAAGTCAGAATTCTGACTCTTTACCCATGTTAAACTGAAATAAATTTTAAATATCAGTTTACTTTTTTTTTTTTCAGTGGCCCTAATGCTCTTCCATAAAAATCTGTTGATGAACCACTTATATTATTTTTACTCAATATATCAGTAATTAAAATTAACACCTTTAGGCAGTAAAAGCGTTGATTTAAACACTCTTAGCATTAAATATAGTTCAATACTGTTTGTTTAATACTATGATGATGGATTATTTTGAAAAGAAACCTTTGTTTAGATCTGCTATATATAAAAATCATTAATCTTTTAGATGCAATTGTTAACCAATTCAAGCAGTAAAGTGTTAAAGTAAAGGTAAATAAGCTAAATTGTAAACAAGGATGGAAAGGTACTGCAAAAGGGTTTCCTCCTATATTCTTGCTGCCGTCTTCATTCCTCTCTCATCCTGCAGCAGCAGTTCTACTTACTAAAGCGTTCCACTGCACAGCTTGTGTTTGTTGTCTTTTTTAAAAGTAAGAGGGTTTAAGTATCTTAGTATCTTGTGATAGGATAAAATGATAAAAGGACAGAAAGTCTAGGATTTCATTCACAGCACTGATGATGTTTTTCCACTAAACCTGGGATCAACTGTTTCCATCGACTGGTCAATCTGCTTTCTAATCTCTATGGGCAGATAAAATTTAATATAAAATTTAATATTTAATATTATAAAAAGTACATATCTTAGTAGACTTGAGCCAAAACATTCATCTTTAATAGGATGGCTGGGTGTAGAAAGATGTCAGCTAAATTGGGGCAAAAGCCAATGTCACTACCCGATCCATCCCGGAAGTACGATCCGTCCTGCGCATGCGTGGAAAGATATATATCCGATTTTCCATAAAAAATGTAATTATAGTATTAAAATCACTTACTTCTATACTTAACTCACTTAAGAATGCTAATACACATCTTTAAAAAAAAAAGTTTTATGACTTTTGTGATACATTTTTGATGCATTTTACAATTTCTCCGTTAAGCTCAGAGCAGTCCGGCAAAATATGATTAAACCTTATTTATCTGCATTTTAGTGGTTTCTTTCTTTAGATTATGCATTATATACAATAACGTTAGCACGAAAGGAAAACGTAAAACTCAAAAAGACTAGATTTATGTTTAAATCCAAAGCCGAAAAAGTTAGCTCCTGAAAGTAGCGTAGGATCCCATTTTCAGTGCAGATCGGGTAGAGATGAGTGGTAAAATAGGATTTTAAGGCATTTATTTTCTCAGGAAATACATTAACATTTAACACATTATATTTTAGTTCGTTTACTATTTTTGGGGAGGGAACAATGTAATTTAGGTCTTTTCAACAAAATAAAATCGAGGTTGACCCGGATGTACATCTGGATGCGCAAATGAGCTGATAGCGCATGCGCAGAACGGATCGTGCTTCCGGGACGGATCGGGTAGTGACAGCCAAGTTCAGGTGGATCTGGGTGGTTCCATTTAAAGGTTTACTTGAACCCAATGGAACAGTTCATAGTTCATTGTGAACCAAACAATACAGTTTTCCCTCAGAGGTTGAAATTTACTTCTTCTAATGTAAGATGTTAATTTCAACCAAAACGTAACTGAAAGTCTAGGTTATTCATTGAAAAATCAGTGCAATGGGATGGTACCCAACTTCTGCATCCAAGATGTATGCTTCTAGCTTACGTTAAACTTTCCAACTTCGACTGACACCCAGGTACTGATTGTAAGAGTTAAGAGGAATATATGTTTCAATGCTGTGTATATAGGTAGAATACCATGAAGAGTGTTTTTGTCTTGTAGATGGTAACAGCAGCCATGGAGAATAAGAGAGTCCATAAGTGGAAAACCGGAACTTGTTATCTTGGCGATTATGTCATCCCCAACTTCATAAATTGTACTTTCAGGGAACATTGAATGCAGCATTAGACCAAGGATCTTAACCTTTAAATGATGAACTGTTCTTTGGTGTCTTGAGTCTGGATTGGGTAGAGGATACATAAACTGAGACATCCACTGTCTTAATATGGTCGCTGCATTTAAGGAAGGTACGGTTATTAGATGTCGATTCCTGATAGAAGAATGATCTTGCTTGATGGGCGACCAGGCTCTGCCCCCCAAAGCCCACCGAAAAAACAAAAAAAGAACAACTTTTCATCTCGCCAGTAAATCAATAATAGGATTTCTATATTTCTAAGTATGCAACTTGGAAATGACCAAATAGGTATGAAAGGTTTCTCAAAACCTAAGGCAGATTTTCTTTCCAATACATGTTAAAGTTCTTAATCTTTATTGGTTATTGTTGGGATCCTGAGGCTTGCCCACCAGAGGGCTCCGAGGATCCTCTTCTGTTTTTTATTTTCTTTTAGGGACTGGGTTACTGTTGGGATCTGGGGATGTACCACCTTTCTCCAGCAGAGTGCGCCGTGGGTCTCCTGGGCTGGAGCCCTCCCGCACACCTGGAGCTCGTCTGCTCATTAGGAACCTTCCATACATAAGCAGCTGCCAGACCTTCCTTCAACGCCGCAGTGTTGACCTTAGTTTGGTTAGCAACCTGAGCCTCTGCTACCTGAAAGAATCTAAGTTGTCTCCAAGTGAGAAAGCTGATTCTAACCGTCCACTGTCTTTGCTCACAGGAAACCTGTCTCAAGCCTGAAGCTCTGGGTGAGCTTAACCTGCCTTCCAGCCCTGGTGAGCCAAACCTGAAGATTCCTATTTGGATATCCCCTGCTGCTCTCTGTGAAGAGCTGGAAACTCTGATCAAGGTCTGCCATTCAAAGTCAGAAGCTAGACGCTGCAGCTGCTTGTGTACTCTGCTGAACCAACAGTCTCTGGACCCAACGGTTCCCTCTCTCACAAGAGAAGCCTGGACTCCGTCAAGGTAGACTCAGAATTATCTTAAAGGACTCATCAATCATCTGTCTGCCCAACTAATCAAACTATCCATCTCTGCAGACTTCAGTGAACCCAACCCGGACCAGTTCCAGATCCTGTTCAGGTTTTCGTGTTAACAATCTTTAATAAACTCTGTTGAACTTTTACCCAGCCTTCGTTGTGTTCTGCATGTGGGTTTGAATTAAAACCAATTCATGACAGAACACTGCTGCCATTAACAAGACCCAGCAGATCACCTCCGGAGGAAGCTTTAAGAACAAGCCACCTGATGCAAGGACAGACACAAACACTCCGTGAGTTAAAATCCCGTTTTGATTTAAAGAAAACACACGTTTCAAGATCTCACAGGCTTCGTGGGAATCACAAGATGGCGCCAGTTAAACTTCCAGTTCCGGAGCCCGTTTCGTCACTTCCGGAATTCCGTCCGTCACTTCCGGTTTCAGATCCGCTTCTAAGGTCAGAATCTGCTCCGTCATTTCCTGATTTCCGTCCTTCACTATTTTCTGGCGAATCTAGTGAATGTAAAAGTTTTCTTTGGCAGTGCAAATTGTTTTTTGAACTAAATCCGTCCAGTTTCCCTGACGATGAGAAAAAAAATAGTTTTTATTCTCTCACTTTTATCTGGTAAAGCCTGTGAATGGAAAGAAGCCCGTTTTCTTTCTGAATCAGCTATCACCTGTACATTAGAAGAGTTTCTTAACGAATTCACTCTTGTCTTTTCCAGTAAATCTGTCGAGTCTCATGGTTTGTCTAACATTAAACAAGGTAATAGATCCGTCGAACATTTTTCAGAAGACTTCCGGGTCAGAGCCGCCGCTTCCGGTTGGAGTGATGCCATGCTTAAATCCATCTACATAAAGGCATTAAATAAAGAAATTGGGAACAAACTAGCCCCTTTAGATAAATCTGCAACCCTGGAAGAGCTCATTCACACAGCCTTATACCATGAATACAGACTCAAACCCAGGTCTAGGAAACCAGTTCAACCCAGCTTAGTCCAGTCCAGTTCAGTCCAGTCCAGTACAGCTCTGTACAGCCCTGTTCAGTCCACTACCGCACAGTTCTGTCCAGTTCAGCCATTACTTACATGACCGCCAGCTAGCACCATCCATTAAGAAGCTTAAAGTCAAACCACAAGTCAATACCCAAACAGTCAGAGCTCCTGTAATCCAAGAATCAGATCTCTGGAACTTCTTCTACGGGGATAGAGACAATTTGTTCCCCTTCTTGTCACCTCATCATATACCATCTAGCCCAATTCCTAAGTCTGTTAGCTTTTCAGCTAAACCAGCACCTGAACCCAATTGCACACCAGTTAGCCTTTATCCACAGTTATTCTCTGAACCTATTAACCCAGCACCTAATGAACCCCGACGTAAGAGACGGCGGCGCCGTAAGCCAGCTCTGAGCCGTGTAGAGACCCCTGAACCAGCTCTGAGCCGTCTAGAGACCCCTGAGCCGGTTCTGAGCCGTCTAAAGATCCCTGAGCCAGCCGTGAGCCGTCTCGAGTCAGATCTGTGCCACTTCAAAACTCCTGAGTCAGCTCCATGCCATTTTGAAACCCCAGAGTCAGCTCCATGCCATTTTGAAACCCCAGAGTCAGCTCCGTGCCATTTTGAAACCCCTGAGTCAGCTCCGTGCCATTTTGAAACCCCTGAGTCAGATCCGTGCCGTTTTGAAACCCCTGAGTCAACCCTGTGCCGTTTAGAGACCCCTGAACCTGCTCCAAGCAGTCTAGAGACTCCCGAGCCGATTCTTAGCCGTCTAAAGACCCCTGAATTAGCTCTGTGCCGTCTAGAGACCCCTGAGTTAGCTCTGTGCCGTCCAGAGACCCCTGAGCAGAACTTTAAAGAGATGTCAGAATTCGAAGGATGTGGTTTTACCTCCTCCTATGACCTCCCTACAGGCGCCATTGACCACAAGGAGCCCTCTACAAGCATCACAAGCCACTTCAGAGACTGAACCTTTGCTGCCATGTGCGGTTTTCCGCATGCTGGATTGGGAGCCACAGTCGTTGGTCCCCCCTGTTCCTGATGTGGAGCCACAGTCGGTGGTCTCCTCAGTTCCTGATGTGGAGCCACAGTCGGTAGTCCCCCCTGTTCCTGATGTGGAGCCACAGTCGGTGGTCTCCTCAGTTCCTGATGTGGAGCCACAGTCGGTGGTCTCCTCAGTTCCTGATTGGGAGCCACAGTCGGTGGTCTCCTCAGTTCCTGATGTGGAGCCAAAGCGGTGGTCTCCCCTGTTCCTGATTGGGAGCCACAGTCGGTGGTCTCCTCAGTTCCTGATTGGGAGCCACAGTCGGTGGTCTCCCCCGTTCCTGATTGGGAGCCACAGTCGGTGGTCTCCCCTGTTCCTGAGGTGGAGCCGCAATCAGCGGGCTCCCCTGTTCCTGAGGTGGAGCCGCAATCGGCGGGCTCACCTGTTCCTGAGGTGGAGCCCCAGGCGGCGGGCTCCTCTGTTCCTGTCCAGGAGCCGCAGGTGGCGGTCTCCTCTGAGCCTGTTTCTGAACCACAGTCGGTGGTCTCCTCTGTTCCTGACTTGGAGCCGCAATCGGCGGGCTCCTCTGTTCCTGATCCGGAGCCGCAATCGGCGGGCTCCTCTGTTCCTGATCCGGAGCCGCAATCGGCGGGCTCCCCTGTTCCTGATCCGGAGCCGCAATCGGCATGGGGCTACCTACTGAAATTAGGGCGTCATCCTCCTGAGAAGCTGCTTCGCCTTCGGCCCCGCGGCAGAACCCCAGAGCGTCAGTTTCGCCTCCGGTCCCGCGGTCGGCCCCCAGAGCGTCAGCTTCACCTTCGGCCCCGCTGCAGACCCCCAGAGCGTCACTTTCGCCTCCGACCCCGCAGCCGGCCATCTAAGACTCTGCTCCGTTGCCGGACCCTCGGCCGGCCTCCAGAACCTCTGCCATGCTTCTGGCCCGGCGTTGGTCCCCCTAAGACGCTGCTTCGTCTCCAGCCCCGCGGTGGTCCTCCTAAGACGCTGCTTTGTCTCCAGCCCCGCGATAGGCCTCCGGAGTGTCAGCCTCGCCTTCTGCCCCGCGGTCGGCCCCCTGAGCATCTGTCTCGTCTCCGGTCCAACTGCAGGCCACCTAAACTTCAGCCACGTCTTCGAGCCTGCAGTCGACCTTCAGAGGACCGGCCTCGCAGCAGGCCTCCTGAGCATCTGCCTCGCCTCCGGCCCAACGGCAGGCCTCCTGAGCATCTGCCTCGCCTCCGGCCCAACGGCCGGCCGACCTCCAGAACTTCTGCCACGCCTCCGGCCCCGCAGCCGGCCCCCGGAACGTCGGCCATGCCTTCGGTCCCACGGCCGGCCACCTGAGACTCTGCCCCACTGCCGGCCCCACGGCCGGCCACCTGAGACTCTGCCCCGCTGCCGGTCCCACGGCCGGCCACCTGAGACTCTGCCCCGCTGCCGGTCCCACGGCCGGCCACCTGAGACTCTGCCCCGCAGCCGGTCCCACGGCCGGCCACCTGAGACTCTGCCCCGCTGCCGGTCCCACGGCCGGCCACCTGAGACTCTGCCCCGCAGCCGGTCCCACGGCCGGCCACCTGAGACTCTGCCTAAGAAATCGTCTGGGATTTCTTTTGCTTTCATCCACCGTAAGTGGATCATTTTTTGTTCTGGACTCAGTTTTTGTTTTTTGCCCTCCTGGCCTGTTTCCCCCTCCGCCCACCCTGGGTGGGTTGTTTTTTGTTGGCTTTTTTTTTTTATGGACTGTTCTGAGGGCGTCTGGAATCCGCCCTTGAGGGGGGGGCTCTCTTGGGATCCTGAGGCTTGCCCACCAGAGGGCGCCGAGGATCCTCTTCTGTTTTTTATTTTCTTTTAGGGACTGGGTTACTGTTGGGATCTGGGGATGTACCACCTTTCTCCAGCAGAGTGCGCCGTGGGTCTCCTGGGCTGGAGCCCTCCCGCACACCTGGAGCTCGTCTGCTCATCAGGAACCTTCCCTACATAAGCAGCTGCCAGACCTTCCTTCAATGCCGCAGTGTTGACCTTAGTTTGGTTAGCAACCTGAGCCTCTGCTACCTGAAAGAATCTAAGTTGTCTCTAAGTGAGAAAACTGATTCTAACCCTCCTCTGTCTTTGCTCACAGGAAACCTGTCTCAAGCCTGAAGCTCTGGGTGAGCTTAACCTGCCTTCCAGCCCTGGTGAGCCAAAATTGAAGATTCCTATTTGGATATCCCCTGCTGCTCTCTGTGAAGAGCTGGAAACTCTGATCAAGGTCTGCCATTCAAAGTCAGAAGCTAGACGCTGCAGCTGCTTGTGTACTCTGCTGAACCAACAGTCTCTGGACCCAACGGTTCCCTCTCTCACAAGAGAAGCCTGGACTCCGTCAAGGTAGACTCAGAATTATCTTAAAGGACTCCTCAATCATCTGTCTGCCCAGCTAATCAAACTATCCATCTCTGCAGACTTCAGTGAACCCAACCCGGACCAGTTCCAGATCCTGTTCATGATTTCGTGTTAACAATCTTTAATAAACTCTGTTAAACTTTTACCCTTGTTCTGCATGTGGGTTTGAATTAAAACCAATTCATGACAGTTATTTCATTTGAGGGTTATAAAGTTCCTTCGAAAATTGCTTATTTTTGTTGTACCAATAAAAGTTTTGCTGTAGATTCATCGTAGGAGGTTGAGTCTTGCCTGCAAAGCTAGATAACACTATTTGTCTGAAGCTACTCCATCCTTGGACATGAATCAGTCACATATTGCACCGAGATGAGTTCTTGTTCCTCTGTCCTCTGAGCACTGACCACATCTGTTCAATTACCAGCATGGAAAGTGCATTACCATTGGCTTTGTTGTTGGGGATGCTTGATTTTCTTAGTAAAAAGCAGATGAATTTATAATGCTGTGATCTCCTCTGTTGTGAATCTCTTCAGCGGGCCGAGGCCTCCGGATTGGAATAAGCATTTTGATGAGCTATAGACGTCTCTTCTTTTTACAATCCCAAACTTGCGCTGGCTGCCCAATACCAAACTAATAAATTACAGCCCCCGTCTCCCACATAACTCACTGATAAATAAAAAAAAAGGTCTGCCATGGTGTGCAGCTGTGACCCAGGGTTACCTAGCAACAGGTCATGCCCAGACGTGATGCACAAGGTGGAGATACACCTCTAAGGAGCATGAGAGGAGGGAGGGATGGTGGTAGAGGAGATGAAGGGGGAGGAGGGATGGGTCTCATCCTTACTTTCTATGACCCTTGACGGATAGAAACGCACTCAGAGGAAACGGTGTTTGATTGACAGGGATATTTGAAGAACCTGAGGGCCTTTGGTTCCCTGCTTTTCTCCTCCAACCTGGACTCTCCGTAATTTGAACGTCTATAAAGAAGAATTGCCTCCCATGCTTTCTTTTTGCTTATACCCAATTGTTTCACTTAAAGATTTCAATGTAACTGACCCAAATAAATAGGAAAATCATCTTTCTTTTTTTTTTTCCCCCACAAGGAAAAAGAGCCCCCTCCCCACCTCCTTCTGCCCTTAATTATGAATTAGCTGTAATTAACCACACTTTTTCACAGCTGAATTTAATTTCCATAGCCACACCCAGGCCTTATTACAGACCGAACTGTAAAATCAAGATGTCACTAAAATATAACTCATCTGACAACTTGAAGTAGGATAGAATATATTAAAAACTGACACGCCATGTCCTGATCTAAAGAAATTAAGGAATACAAGAAAAAAAAATACTTCATGCTTCAGTCTAGAAAGAATCACTGATCTGAAAGCCTTTGGAATGACCCATGAACAAGTTCTTCTGGGTGCAACGGCATTCTTGCTAACCCCCCCCAAAAAAACACAAAGATCTACCTCACATTAGCTAAAAATATATGACTTTAAGAGAATTTTCTGTATGACCTATGTTGATCAATGTGGTGGTAGTGTGGTGGTATTTGACACCATAAATTCTACACACTACCACGAAATCTTACATCAACAGTAGTTAAACTTTCCTACTATTCCTGTCTGTATTAGTACTTTATTTTGTATGCAGTGTTAAGATATCATTTAGGTTCTATTGAATGTATTTGGAGGACGATATGTTGCAGTGTTGTGCATATCTGCAAAATATCATGTAGAACAGTTTTTTGTCCTTATGGTTGTAACGACGGCCGTAGAAAATATAAGGGTCCACAAGCAGAAAGCTGGGCCATGTTTACTTTGGAAAGCCTGGTCACCAGGGTCTTGCAAATATGAGAACTGCTGTAAACATTCAAAGTAGGGAAGTTTAACTACTGTTGATGTGAGTTGGGGCTCTGATGATTGCTTTTATGATGGAGAGCAGTGCCATCTTCATGTCATCCAGCTCTAAACCAACCAAATCTTCACATATCAATTACAATTATCATGATAGATGTGTTAGGATCATTATCATTGAAGATGTGTGAGTTTATTACACCTTGGAATTGGCTGCATGTTGCGTGTCAGAACGGATGTTTTAATCTAATTAGGACAGTTTCTCTGTTTGGATATACAGTTATAATCTTCATTCTGTACGTGGCAAAGATCTGGAAATGGAATGAGAGCGGTGTCCTTCAGCTAAGATCGAAGTGTAATATCTTGATAAAGCTGGAGCCATGGATGTCTACTCATCTGCCAATGGTATGATGTAAAATAAGATGATGTGGCAGACTGGAGATGTATAAAATGCCTCTTTAACTGTTAATCGGGGCCACTTCCTGAGAGGTGAGCCCAGAGGCGAGAAGCTGCCTTCTGTACATTCTAAGCAATTTCTCTGATCTGAGTAAGATTACAATTTCTATCAGAATCTGTTGTCATGTCTCATCGTTATTTAATACATATAAGTTATAAAGTGTTATTTAAAGAGTTTGTGCCGAGTGATCTTGTTTTAGGGAAAAGAACCAGAGAAATAGAGCGTCAAGGTGCATACACAGAGCCTATCTTTAACTTATGTAATGGGTTGCAACTTACAAGTAAGCATTATGTCATCGGCCTACAGAGGATTCTCTTAAAGTCATCAGGTCTTTTTCTTTCCTAAAGATGGACGCATCAGACCTGCAAAGTTCTTGGCATATCTGTCTCCACTGAATAGCTTTACAAAAGGAGAATAAAATAAGGTTTTGCAGTGGCCTAGTTAAAGTCTAGAAGCGTAGAGTTGTTAGACTTTGCTATACCATGAAGAGTTGCGGCCTAGGGGTTAGGGTATAGGACTTGGAATTCTAAGTTCAAGCCCCACTCCCACAGACTGCCACTCTGGCTCCCTGAGCAAGACCCTTAATCTCCCCGGTCACCCCACCATGGCAGCCCACTGTTTCCTGAGGGGATGGGTTAAATGCAGAGGTAAATTCCTCCAATTTGAGATCAATAAAGTTCAATTACTATTATAATATGGCTTTCATGCAGGAAAACCCTTCAGTCTAGATTAAATTAAACAACTCTTCAAAGTAGGTCAAAAGTCCTCCACAGCGGTCGAAAAGACTCATCTTGTATATTGGTTTTGATAAATTTTGTCTCCTAAAATATGATTTAAATAAGTTTTTTTGCATTTACTCAGATTCCTATTTTCTTTAAATTTGTTTTGTGAATTAGAAACATTCCTGTTAAAGCAAAGAAGCAAAAAAAACTGCAGAAATCAAAATAGTAAGATAACATACAAACATACTACTGAAAGACATAACAGCGAGAGGAGTTTTCATTTAGCTGAAGCACTGAAATACAAACAGTTTGATACGAATTGTATTTTTTTACATCTGCCATAAAGAAAGCAATCAGATCTCTTGATGGTAATTCCTCCTGAAGAGCCAACTTGTGTTGTCCTCCATGTCCTGCATGCATACATTATCGCAGTGAGGAAAAGCATTTCCCTCAGTGAAGTACACAATCAGCCTTCCAACCTTACTGCCTGGAGAATCCTCTGATGAAAAGCTTTACTGACAGGCCTAAAGAGATTGAGCAATAGCACAAGAGACACCCAACTGCAGAGGTGTGCGGCGTCTTTGCCAGAGTACTGTGGGATGGAAATAAGCGTTCAGCACACTCCCCCCAAACACACACTGGGTTCTGCTTTTCTTCTGTTGCCCGTGCGACAAACCCTCAAGGGGGCTCTGCAGCTGTGCAGGGTTAGCACATGGTCGAGTTAGGGGCCACACACAAACACACACATGAGCAGACAAATACTGATTTTGGTCTTTGCAAATATGGAATAATTATGCTCTGTAAACTATAATACCGTGTCCTTTTTAATTAGAAGAAATCATGTGGAATGTTTTCAAAAGGCTTCAAAATGCAGCTGCCAGGGTTATTCCCTCCATATGAACATGCTTTCATCCATACTGTAATCTATGTAGCATACAGGCATTTGCCAAAGGATTTATTCCCCTTAAACTCATTCACATTTTGTCACTCTGCAACGACAAACTTTATTGTATGTAATCAAGATTTTATGTTGTAGACCTACATATAATTATTACTTAATGGTCATTCAGAATCTTTAACACTTTAATAAGTTTTCAAAATCAGTATGTTTTGAATACTTACTTAAAAACTTGCTATATTATTGTATAATTAAAGAGGTTACACTAATTGATGACAACGATAACATTGTGTCTACTTTGTAAGTCACTTTCATGTCAGTTTATTTCAACTCAATTCAGTTTATTTCTATAGCGCCAATTCACAACACGTCATCTAAAGGCGCTTTACAGTTCACCAGATCATCCAGTCAAATTGATTCAAAGTTTTCTATCTAAGGAAAACCAGTTGATTGCATCGACTCATTGACTCGGATGCAATCATTCACACTAAGCATGCTTGCAGCGACAGTGGAGAGGAAAAACTCCCTTTTAACAGAAAGAAACCTCCCCGCAGAACCAGGCTCAGTGTGAGCGGCCATCTGCTGAGGCCGACTAGGGTTGGATAAAAGTGTCTGCTAAAAGTATAAACATGAACACAAGTTTTTTGTAAAATGGGCTGACAGGAAAGGGGGTACGAGAGAGGGGGGAGAGATATGCTGAAAAGGACCACATGTCTGATTCGAACCTGGGTCTGCCATGTCGAGGACTAAGGCCTCCGTACATGGGTCGTGCCCGCAGACTTTTTTAAGGATACCGCCACCTGTGACCAAAACACAGAACTGCAGCACACTACTTCTTGTTCTCATCACTTGCACTCGTACTTGACAAGATACAGCTACAACTTTATTACCAGTGAACAGTGTTGGGCACGTTACTTTGAAAAAGTAATTAGTTATATTTACCAGTTACTTCTCCCAAAAAGTAACTGAGTTAGTAACTGAGTTACACCACAATAAAAGTAACTAGTTACTAGTAAAAGTAACTATTGCGTTACTTTTGCGAGTGTATGAAATTAATAACTGGGGATATCTAATTCTGAAATCCTGTGTTTGGGTTGTTATAGATACTGCAACATGTAGCTATATCTATCTATTCCATCCATCCATCCATCCATCCATATTTCTCTCTTTCTCCATATAGGCTATTAATCGTTAACGCTCTCCATAGTTCCACTGTGGCGCGAGCACAGGGCGGCTGTTACGCGCCTTTAGCGAGTATGCACGTTTCCTGTTGCTTGCACGGTGAATCGTGCCGCCGCGCTGTGCGGAGATGCAGGGGAAACCGTATCTGATGGGGAAACGCAGCTCGACGTAACACCGGTATTTCCATCTGGAAAGCGCTGTTTTGCCGCTGGAGTCCTCCTCACTCTCCATCCTCCCCTCTCTCATGACGCACGCACGAGTCCTATCATGAAAAAAGGTTAATTGTGCGACCTGAGTAACGTGCAGTAACGGGGTGTCGGCAATTGTAACTGCGTTATAGTTACAGTAAGAGCAATCATTTTGATTACTCGTTACTAAAAAAAAGGTAGCGGCGTTAGTAACGCCGTTACTTTCAATGTCGTTACTCCCATCACTGCCAGTGAATAAGTAGACGTCATCATGGTAATGTTTCCCCATTTTTACCTGATCTAACCATGTCAGGAAACATCAAACAGGATGAAGGTGTAGACAAATGCAATGCGGGATTAGTTGGTAAAATAACCTAATGGGCAATGCAATGAAGCTATTAGTCTAAGAAGCAGTTTTACTTCTTGCACAGTGATGCAAATTAGGAAGGGTAAAGAAAAACACTGCGCTCGCCAAACCTCTTCCCCTACACCAGGTGAGTGAAGTAAGGTGTTACAGGCACCCAGGGGGGTGGGGGGCTGGAAACCTCCTGATGCAGTTAATGGGCAGCTTACACATAGTGATAATGTACCGCTAGCAAACGTGACATACACCATCAGACACTCGTAACGTAAAAAAAACGGCTTCTATCACAGCTGCTAACAACTCTGATTAAAAATACATAATCTGCAAACGGCCCCCTGGTAGCGCCGTCAAGCCATTTTTGGGATAATTGCAATTGGTCTCCGTTATGATCAAAGGCAAGACACACCTGCTCGCCCAGTGCTTTCGTTTCGCTGATTACACTTTCAAATTTCATCAACGTCAAGTGGAAAGATATGAAATTATGGCGTAAACCTGTTTACTCCTGGTCAGCAGAGTCACACTCCCCGTCTCACGGCTGGTCATGCAATCCATCCTCCTGCTCCTCACCTTGTTTTTAAATTTAATAAAGCATCATAGTTTGTTGGACAGCAGAGAAAATAGACAAAGGGGTCAAAGAGCAGCATGAAAGACATAGTATAACTCATAATCTTGTGGAGAGAAATACACCAATACTCTATTTTCTCTTTACCTTACCCTCAACCTGTATCTCTGGGGTGGGGGTAGGGGGGGCAAAGCATCAAGAGACAGAGCACAAAGCATTCACTGAGAAAGCTTTGCACCCAGCACTCACCCAATTTACACCTCTAGCTGTCTTGCAAACCCCACCCAGCATCCCCTGGTGACAGCACCATGCTAACCATCCCCTCCCTGCTGGTACGGCTGCATGTGTGTGGAAATAGGTGTGGATGTGTGTAGAAAGCTGGATCGGAGGAAGTAGCATGTGCTTTTCCCTTGGAGAATTAAGTATTAAACCTTCAGAGAGGGTTTATTTTAGAAATATTTCAGTCAGTTTGTTTAATGCATATTTTTTGTTCAGACATGCATGACCATTGAACTTGAGTTTGAGATTAAACATCAGAGAAGCCGTTTTCCTGCAAGATTGTAACTTCACTCAGGAGTTGTGTTTTTTTCTTCAGTTATCTCAAAACATAAAGTAGAACGTAAATAAAAAGTCCAACAGCTTCTAACCTGGAGGTCTCCATGAGATCCTGCATGGTTTTCCCAAATAAATTGGAGACACTAACTGTAGATTAAACAATTATAAAAAACTTTATAAGGCCATAAAAATGTATTGTGGATCCTTGAATTACTTGCTGCTGTTGAATTTCCAAATATTCATGTTAATTTTATTAAAATATATGTAGTGATGCATGGTGATCCCTTTAAAGTAAATTCAAAATTAGTAAATATATCAAGAATGAAACTAGTACTTGCTGTGTAGATACATTTTTTACCTCTTGGTGCATCATACTGTAGAACTGTCATGATTGGTTTCAGCGATCTGACCGACTTGCAGAGAACATGTCAGAGAGAGGGAAAAGTTTAACAGGTTTATTAAATGTAGATGAATAACAGAAGTTGGATCTGGAACTCAGTGGACTGGTGAACTGGAACTGGAAAGTCTGAATGGGAGATCACAATGATCAGTTCAGGTACCGTAGGAAATTTAACTGAGGCTTAAATATTTCTGGAGAGGGCCTCACGTTTGAGGGGGCTATTGTCAATCCTTGAATCCAGCTTGTGGGGGTTAATCCAGAGAAGAGGGAACTCCTTGGAGGGCGGACAGATAGACAAGCGTTGGACCCAGAGGAGTAAGGAGCGGACTGTCACTTGGATTTCCGAAGAGGACTTGAACGGATCATGTGGAGGTTTTCCCCTGCTCCATGTTCTCAGTTAATCCTTCCAGGGGGAGAAGGTCCAGGTATCCAGTTACTCAGGAAGGCTTCCTGCCGAAGAGCAAAGACAAAAACTAGATAAGACTCAGAGAAACAAAGCTTAGGTAAGACTCTGCTAATCTAAGCTTGGCTATAGTATCCAAAACTGGCAAGCACTCTGGCGTCAAGGTAGTGACACCCCACTGCTCAAATACTCCTCCAGTAATGATCCAACGAGCCGCAGGTGTGCAGGGAGGCCCAACGAGGACAGGGCACCACCTGGTGGTGGAGAGAAGGAAACAGACCACACAAACTGGATTCCTAACAAGAACAAACGATCAATATGCTTCTGAGGTGCTTTTTTCCACTGAAGCGACTTTTAGCAATTACCCAAGTTTTAAAAGCTTTGTATGTTTTGATAAAGTTTAAGTAATTTCAGTTTCAGACAGATGAGCTGTTTGCTGATTGGTTTGTTTACAACGAGCAAAGCTGCTGAGCAAAGACACATCATAGCAACAAGCACTCAGTCACTGAAACATCAAATTGTTGATATGGTAGGATGACCAGACATCCTCTTTTTCCTGTCCTACTTTTCATACCTAAAAAAATGTCCGTGGGGAATTTTAAAATCGTCCGGGATTTTGGTCGACTACAGTGCAGCACGTAGTCGAAACACACTTGTTTCGTTTGTCGGTTTTGTTGTTTTTTTTTTTTTAACTTGCTTTCATGGCAGAAAATAATACAAGAAAAAAAAAATTCAAACTTTTCTTTTAAAGATTTTTTTTCTCTCTTGTCTTTCAGGGCTTCCGTATGGTAACGAGTTACTTTCACAGAGCAGTAACTGAGTTAGTAACACAGAGAGGGTTAGTAGTAACTAGTTACTTTTTAAAGTTGTTGCTGAAAACTGAGTATGAAATGGATATATAATATTATTTATGCAACAGACATCCATCCATTTTCTTACAGGCTTAATCCCCAGGGGCGAGCCGAGAGGCAGGGTACTCCCTGGTTAGGTCGCCAGTCCATCGCATGGCAACATAGACACAAACGAGGAGAATTTAGAGAACAGTCATGTTTTTGGACTGTGGGAGGAAGCCAGGGTACCCAGAGAGAATGCTCAGGAGAACATGCAAACAACCCCAGGCTGGGAATCAAACCCGGAACCTTCTTGCTGCAAGGCAGCAGTGCTACCCACTGCGCCACTGAGCAGCCTGCAACAGACATTTCTCAGAAAATATGCCAAGCTTTTAATATAACAATACAACAGTTAATACAACAAGTTTAACTCCTTTCAGCCAGTAAGTGGCACACTCTGCACTTATTTTTGGCTTGAATCAGAGAAAAATAATGCTGATAAGAAGCCATTTCTTACAGCGCCGTTAGGTTCTGGCACCGACTGAGCTCCGTCTCACGTATATTCAACCTTCTATTCCTATTAGTGCACAATCCATTCTATTCATGTCATCCAAAACAGCCTTTTATACACTATCATCTTTTCAGTGAAAGTCTTTTATTCTGCACCACTCTAGAGTAATTCAGTGGCTGTAATAGCTTTGAAAAATTATTTTATTTTGACAAAGTTGTAGCTGTGAGCCTTAGGGGTATATTTCACGGAGCTGACAGGTCTACAGTGCAAGGAAAAACAGTATTGCCCTATGAACTCTATAGAGACATGTCATAGCCAGATAAAAAGTTTGATAAGAATGCACTTTTTTTCCTTTCTACCTGAAATAAAGTTCTTTGGTCTGAGCCTTGCCTTCCGTCAGCCACAATCTCGTTATCCAAAGAGAAAACTGTAGGGGGACACAGCTGGTGGTTATTGCACAAAAATTAACGTCAGATTTTACAGTTGCAAGCGATTAAATTTTGCAATTACGGTCAAGAAATAGATTTAAGATTGGCACATAAGAAGAGAAAAAAAAGCACCAAAAGGAATGCGATTTCCAGAAAGTATGAAGATATCAGCACCAAGGGAATGATCATTCTGGCTGCCTCCTAGCCGAAGTTAACCCAAAGTTACGATGATGAATAAAGGGTCATGAAAAGCTCACTGACAGATTTTGAAATGATGTACCTACTGTATGTAAGGCCTGTTTAAACATCTTGACAGGATTAGAGTGGAGTTAAACTGCTTTGCGGGCGCAGTTAATTGAAGCGGATGAGGTTTTTAATAAAGCGTGCAGTGTTAGCAGCTGACAAATGGCTTCGCTGACACACATGGGAAATTGCATTTAATGGCATCAGGTATGTGCTTTGCTGGAGCTTATCACATTACACTGATGGATGCACGCATACATGCACACTTGTACTCGCATAAACCTGCATAAATGTCACCACACATGCTTTTATCTTGTTTATTTGTGTGTGCACACATGCACGGTGGCCCAAATAAACCCTTAAACATCAATTCACGCTTACCTGACCACTCAAGGTGTTTCCCTTGAGGAAGAGGATTCAGTGGGAAAGCTTAATCAGACCCAAAATGCTAGATTAGCTCAGTTATGAAGCATTTAAAGACGGACCTACCTTTAGCTGCTGCTTGGAAGCAAGTAAAAAGCTTTACATTTATTTTGAAGAAATCAAGCACTATGAAAGTAATTTAAAAGAATTAGTTTGTGGGTTTAACAGCTTGCAGTTACAGTAACTTAAGAAAGATGTATTTTTTTATATATATTTATACATGATTTGAGTAATTTATGCCCACTTTCTAGGAATTTTTTCTTTTTTTTTACTTTGAATGATTTCTGTGGAACACCTTGCATAAATCTTTTGAAACTTTCCAGTCATTGTGGTATGTTTCTGTTGATTAGACGTCAGCTTTTAGAGAAATGGCCTTATGTTTGACTCCTGAATGCTGTATTACATCATTGAATGTATGGTTGACTCAATGACTGAAAGGTAACTAGTTCCTGTGGTTTAAAAAGACCCTCTCAAATGCTGTGCTGTCGATGTGAGTTACACTAACATGTCTGGTTTTCCCAAAACAGAGGACAATCTCCTCTTTGTTGATATATTTATAAAAGAATATTTATTTATGTATTTATTTAGGTCAGGGGTCTTCAACGTTTTCACGCCAAGGACACCCAAACTGATAGCGAGATTGAGCGGGGACCCCTAAAATATATAAATATAAATATATATATATATATATATATATATATATATATATATATATATATATATATATATATATATATATATGAATCCCTTGCTCAGTGTGAAGCTCAAACAATCTCTTGAGGAAAAGTTGCTTCAAACCTCCAGTTTAAATCCTCATCTCAGTTTGAAGCAGCTCAGTTGAAGATGATCCTTCCAGGGAGAGAAGGTCCGAAAAATCCAGTTTGCAGGATGACTTCTTGCCGAGAGGCAAAGACAAAAAACAAGATTAAAACTCAGGTTGACAAGAACTCAGTTTGACTCAGCAAAACTCAGCTTGGCTAGAGTACCCAAAACTGGCAAGCACTCTGGCGTTGAGGTAGTGGCAGTCAGCAGCTTAAGAGCACTCCGTTAATGAGGTAACCCTCTGCAGCTGAGGAGGTGTTTGTCTCCCTTCCTCCTGGTGGAGGAAGGGAGACAAACACAGAAACACAAACACACAGACAGGAATCCTGACAATCTGTTTACTACATTGTGTTGAATTCATGTTAATGTGCATTTAAAGACATTTCAATTAGTGAAAAAAATTGCAGGGATAATAAAAAAAAAAAAAAAAAAAAAATTTAATCAAACAAAACTTTCGCGACCCCCACACAGTACCTCTGCGGACCCCCTGTTGAAGACCTCCGATTTAGGTAACTGTTTTCAAGCCTTTGACATAAGTTCTGCAGAGGTGCGGCTCCTCCTTTGGTAGTTGTCAGTCAGTGATAGCCTGTAATAAAATTGTTATAGAATTAAGCAAAAAATAGTTTTCCAACATCCATGCAGAATCAATTTGGGGTCAAACAGTCATTGCTCATGGTGAGGCTTTAGGATCAGAACAACCACAACAGAACAGGACGTAACACTGGAAGAACGTTTCCTGCCTCATGGGACGCGTGCAGCTGTAGAGTCCTGAATCTATGTTTAAACTTTCTTGTTTTAGTGCAGACAGTCACTTCGGGTACAGACTTTGAACACTACAGGTTCCCAGGGGCGGATCTAGAAAAATATTTATGGGGTGGCAAGAGGGGGGCAGGAATTTTTTAGGGGTGGCAACATATGGCATTTGTTTACACTGAATTTAATCACAGTTATCACAGTTTGGTGAGAATAGTATGTACAGTACTAGTGTTTCATGTGAAACAGTTCATATTAATAATACATTGTACAATGTGATCTCACTTAATAGGAGATAGAAGAATGATAAAACTACTTCTAGAGGGGCCTTATGACAGGAAAGGTATTAAGGTAAGACACAGGGGCTGAGTCGCAGATGTGTGAGATTGACTGTCAGAGAGGCAGCTTTGCACCATTTGCACAAGAAGAAACTATAGAAAGAAAAAGTTACCCATCAGAGATCTATGGACTGAGCTGTACTAAAGTGATCAGAACTACACAGTAGAAATAAATGGGTTAAGGCTGTCATGAATGGTTCAGGAAGACCCAATATGCAGAACACCACGGAGACGGAAACTGGAGTAAAAGTTTAACAATGTTTATTGAACAATGGTAAAATGAAAGAGTCAAGAACTGGTTCACTTCTGGGGATCTGGTTCACAGGCAACTGGAAGGGAGACAGTTCAGTTAGCCACGTAGCTGGTGAATGTGGAAATGTTATCTTCAGAGATCTACCTTGAAGAATCCGGGTTTGGCTTTGAGAGAGGCACTGTTGGTTCCAGAGACTGTTTGATTCAGCAGAGTTCAGCTTCAGCGTCTTGCATCTAACGATAGGACAGACCTTGGTTTTCCAGCTCTTAGTCCAGAGCAGCATGGGAAATCCAGAGAAGGTTCTTCAGGTTTGGCTCTGAGGGCAGGCTCGAAAGGTTAAGCTCATCCAGAGCTTACAGGACAAACACAGGTTTCCTGTAGGCAGAGACAAAAGGTAATTAGTTTCCAGCTAGGAGACTAGAGGCAACCAAGATTTCACAGAGGAAGTGAGGCTCAGGTGCTAACCAAACTGGATAAACACTGCAGCGTTGATGCGAGGTCTGAGGGCTGCTTATATGGTGGAGGATCCTCCTGATGATGAGATGGGTTTCAGGTGTGTCGAAGGCTCAGCTCAGGAGGATCCACAGTGAACTCTGCTGGAGACAGGTGGTACAGCTCCAGATCCCAACAAAGGCACCCGAACAAGGTACCAGACATCCATGTATTGTTTACTCTGAACACACATTTACCCCATTTGTTCCTCAGTAACTTGACATATAGCAGTTAAGACAACATGAAAGGGACATTTCATGCATGTAAATATGCTGTAGATAGAGCTGTATATGGAGGACCAACTCTGCCATATTTAAAAATAAATACAGAAATAAATAAATGCTCAGTAAATAAATAAGCATACATAGGCCTGTCGTGATAATCAATAAATCATTTAATCACACGATAAATAAAAATTATCCACGCCATTTAATTTATCGGTTATATCGTCTCTGCTTGTGTTTTTCTCTTTCTATTGATGGATGAAACGGCTTAACTCCGGTGCTATCCACTGACCCCTCCACTTCCTCATTTTTGAGGAGGTAGGAGGAGTGGACTATGGCATCAGGTAGTCAGCGCGCATCATTTTGTACTTCTGCAGCTTTAGAGCCCCGTGAGGAGTTAGAGGAGTTAGCGAGGTAAAAAAAAAAAACACATCGTATGTTGGAGGAAAAAGCTCGAAATGGAACTGGTTTGAAAGCCGAGCGCAACAGCCGCAGTGTGGGAGTATTTCGGATTCAAACCAAATGACAGAGGCGAACCACTGAACCTATGCGAGCCAGTATGTTGCATTTGTCATAAAACAGTAGCAACTAAGAGCAGCAATACAACCAACCTACACATGCAGCTAAAGCACAACCACCCAGCAAAGTTTCTCCAGCTGGAAACAAAAAGTACAAGCGGTGGCCCGTCTGTGTCTTCAAGTTCGCGACAGTCCATCACTGAAGCAATTAATCCACAGGCAGCATACAGAAAGGACGGCGCAAAGTGGCGCGCGCTCACAGACAGCGTAGTTCATTTAATTGCTAAAGAGATGCTCCCATTTAATATTGTTGAAAAGCCGGCATTTCAAAAAATGTTGCAGACATTTGATAGACAGTATGAATTCCCCAGAAAACATACTTATCTCAAACGTGATATTTTGTATATATGTTTTTATTTTCACTGTGGTTTTATCTTGTGTTTAGTTTTTATTCAAGAGTATTTTAAGTTAACAGAGACTGAGAGTCCATTTCATTTTTATTTCTCGATTTATTTTGGCAGGAAAATGCATGCATTATTACGTAATTTCCATTAAATCAGTGTAAAAAGGTCTTCAAACAATATTATCGTTTATCGCAATAATTTTTGACACAATTAATCTTTCTGCAAAATTTTTTATCGTGACAGGCCTAAACATACAATTAATTGACACCATAAATACAATCAACAAATAAATGTAAGTAGAAATTATATTATAATGGCAGGCAGAAATGTAAAAAGGGCAGGCAGAAATAAATAGCGGCGAAGAAATAACTAGGGTAAAAAAATACAAAGGAAGAATAAAACAGAGAAAAATATTATAACAAGCACATAAATAAATACTTAAAAATATAAGTAATTAAAAAATACATTTGAAGATAATAAATGACAAAAAAATAAATAAGGTAAATATTACAAAGGCAAAGAAATAAAGAAGCCAATTAAAAGAGTTATATACCTTTATGACTTGCTGTATAATTTAATTTCTACTTACGTTTATTTGTTGTTTGTATTTTTGGTGGCAATTAATTGTATGCTTATTTATTTATTAAGCATTTATTTATTTCTGTATTTATTTTTAAATATGG
Source organism: Cyprinodon diabolis (assembly GCA_030533445.1). Lineage (NCBI taxonomy): Eukaryota > Metazoa > Chordata > Actinopteri > Cyprinodontiformes > Cyprinodontidae > Cyprinodon > Cyprinodon diabolis. The sequence goes on from CM060085.1 coordinate 15,619,149, forward strand.
CAGAGTTGGTCCTCCATACTGCTGTATCAACAAACAGGCGGGTTCTGTATGTTACATCAAAATCTCCACAAATCTGAAAAGAAGCAACATAAAAATACATTTTGCTTCCAGTTTGAAAAAGTACAAAAAATTGTTTGAGTAGGTTCATACAGGTCGTTTCTGGATAATTTCATACTATATATACAAAAACAACACTGCTTCATATTAAGCAGGATTCACACCAGTATCACATTTATAACTTTTAACACTTTTGGTTTTATTAAAGGAAATATCAGATTTTCTCAGGTTCCAAAACAAAATGTAACGGCTCTGTAAAGGCTCACCAGAGAGCAAACATAAAGTTAACATTGTCATGTTTAGGTTTTCAGACTCCGAATAGGAGCAATCACGGAGGCAATGATCTGTTAAAGGTTTTATTGAAGATTTGTGGTAGTACAGAGAGGAGTCCGGCAGGCAGGGTTGTCAGGATACGGCTGGAAGAAGTTAGGTGACAGGTGAGCAACCGTTCGGTGCTGGTAGAAGAGTGAGGGATGTATGAGACTCACAGAGAGGACGGCTTGGCGTCTGTTTGGGAGGATGGTGTCCAGTGGTCCAGCCTATTGGTGCAGGTCCGGTTGGCGAGATCGGATGGTGGTGTCTGAGGGTGGACTGGCAGGTGCGCTCAGGCAGGAGGGCGTCTTAAGGTTCTGAGACCAGAAGCCTCACAGGTTCCTAGAGGCTGACTGAGTGGTTTCAGGGCTTGGGATCCTGGGTTCTAGGAGAAGGGAGCAGAGAGGACAGGGTTAGATTCTGGCAAAGCTTAGGTTCTAGGCTTGGTTCAGGATCAGTTGTACCAACGCTGAAGCATTAACGAACTGACGTCCTCCTCCTGGTTCCAGCTCCTTAAAAAGGGTGGAAATCAGCTGATGAGGAGCACCTGCCCGTCCAGCCCTGCAGAGAGAGAAAAAAGGAAAAAACAAAACCCCAGCCTGCACCCAGGACTGGGAGTATGACAAACATGACTATAACAGCTGAATGCAGTGATTTCCATGTTGCTCAGCAAAACGCTTCACAACTTTATTTAGATCCAATGCCTTTGTGCGTTTTGATTTGAGTAAAACCAAACGTGATCGTCTCTTTTCTGTCATAGTTGACCGCAAATATGTCTTTATGAGCCTGAAACGTCAGGCCTAACTAACATCATAGTTAGAGAAATAACTTTCTGCAACCTGATTTTTATCATCTCAAAATCAGCCTTGCAGTTATGCTAGCAACATTGTGCTTTCATTATGATTTCATTTCTCGATAGATAGTTAATCAGTTTTTACCTGTTTCATCCCGTTTCTCCTCTCCCCATGACCCCTGGCTCCCTCGCTTTGCTCCATTCGGTTTTCAAAACAATCAGTCTCAGTCGCTCTCGCGTCATCTCGTGCTGCATTCACTGCAGTCCGACATTAGAAATTAGCGGCCGTAATTCTCAAATTATCCATAATTTTTAAGCCTCGCCACCCCTACCGCCAACTGGGGTGGCAGCAGGGGTGGCAAGGCTGTCATTTAGGGTGGCATTTGCCACCCTATGCCACCCCAGTAGATCCGCCTATGCAGGTTCCCATTCTGGATGAATACAACCACTATTATTAAACCTGAAGGCTCCCCTAGATATGTGTACTAGGTTAACCAGTGTTTATGTTTGAATATTTTTCCTCTGTTGTGTAAATGTCCCTATATAACATCTAAAAAAAGTACACTATATTATTTTCCATGTGAATCCCAGATTTTTCATTCTTCTTTGCATTTTCTAAAAAGGGCTTTAAATCAGTCCTTCCTGCCTTTATCCATGCTGGGGTTAATCCTGACGTTTAAAAAAGGAGGAAGGCAGTCAAGGGAGGAGAATAAAGCCTTAACCTCGCTGCATGCAGTTAGCCAGAACAGGTTTTTAATTTTCTATTTTCAAATGTTTCAAAATTTTAAAACTGAAGACTATAGAATAAACTTTGAGATGTATTTATAAACATTTAAGCCTCAGAATTAAAGAAACCTTTCATAGTTCATAAATCCAAGGTGATAAAAAAGTATTTTACATTTGATTTATGGTTCCACAGAGACAATTTAAAGCAACCTATAGAGCAGCAGAAAGGTCAAAACCAGTGACATTTCTCAGCAATTATCTAAATCCTGGTTAATTTGCTTCTCATTGTGTTATTTGCATAGATATTTATAATCATCTCCATGATACATTTAATTAATTTAGTCTTCTAAGTATACAAATACACCGTAATACCAAATTTAAAGAGTTTAGATAAGGCATATTTGAGAAGTTTACAAAAACATGAATATGGTTTAAATCTTTCAGCAGCTTTTTATTGTAATTTCTACTTATTATAATAGGCTGTTTAATCATAGAAGATCTAGGTCGGAGTTCTTCAACAGGGGGTCCGCGACCCCTAGAGGGTCCACAGAGGTACTGCATGGGGGTCACGAAAGTTTTGATTGATTACTTTTTTTTTTATATTCCTCCCTGCAATTTTTTCCACTGATTGAAATGTCTTTAAATACACAGTAACACGGTAGTAAACAGATAAATGGAGGCAGAAGATGTCTTTCAGTCATCAATGCACACATTCAGCGACACACAGGAGCTCTTTCAAGCTGGGCACCATTTCATTCACAACACCTGTCCCATCAACCAGGAATCAGAATCAGAAATACTTTAATAATCCCAGGGAAAAATTACTTTTGCTACATTACTCCATATCTAATATAGTGACTATAGGACCAGTTTGATAGAACACAATTTCATTCTGTTAGGAAAGAGCCTATCTTTAACAATACAATATATAATTTGGGGGTCCCCGCTTCATCTCGCCATCAGTTTTCGGGTCTTTAGCCTGGAAAACATTCAAGATCCCTGATCTAGAGCATTGGAAGTTGTTTTGACTTGATCTTTTTGGTCTTTTAAGGTAATTTTAATTGATTGCAGTTCTTGTACAGTTCCGAGATAGACATACAGATCATGCAGTAAACAGAATTACAAAAGCTGTATTTATAGGAAGAAATGCAATCAACATTAGAAACACTTTCCTTATGGTAAATATTGTCACAGTCTTGGTTCTGTTAAGTTTTCTTTTGAGTATTCAGTTTCATTTTGATCCATGTTTTACTTTTTTATTTAGTTTAATTAGTTTTGTTGTGTTTTCTGGTTATATGAGTTCTTAGGCTTTTCTTGATTGCCCTCTTGTGTTGGTCTCCTTTTCCCTACCTCCCTTCTAAAATCCTCTGTTCACACCTGCTCCCAATCAGCTCATTAGTCCTGTCTTTGTTCAGTCTCCTATATATAATCCCTGTGCAGTTTCTAAGTGCGGGTTCCTCGTCTTTTCCTGACTCCCTACGTGAGTTTTTCCCATGAAGTTGTCTGGATTTTGGTTCCATTTATTTTGTATTTTGGTTTTTAGATTTTCTGCCTCAGTTATTCAATTAAATCTTCAAGAACTCACCTCTGCCTCCTCACCTCTGCATTTGGGTCCTCAAAACCTCAACCCAACCCTGACACATATAGAATCAATTGCATATAAATGTGTTGCTTTAGTTGTATAATTCGGTATTCTGTTTTAATAATTTAGCTTTTTGTTGCGAAATTATTAATGGTATGATCTTGAATTTACTGCTGTTAAGAATTATCGATCTCCTTAAAGATTTCTTTTTTACTTTCTCTTTTGTTACATATAAAAAAAATAAAATAAAAAAACAAATAAGAACAATATAATCATAGTAAATAGAATTTAAATGACTAACCTTCATATTATAGCAGAAAGGAAGAAAAAAGGTGCCCAAACATATCTGGCCATGAGAAAAAATGTGTTTTACATAAACTGTAGTCTAACCTTAATCACTACACAACCAACCCACACTATTACCAGAACTGTAGAAGTGTGATGCTCTTGGGCTGCACTGCTGCTTTAGGACCCGGACTTCTTGATGTAATGCATATGACCATAAATTCTGCTATAAACAAAAAGACTTTCCTTTATCTAGAATACACTTAAATATGCAGCAGAAGACTGAAAATGAAGGGCGTAGTCAAAGTCTAGAAACTTGAACATGACTGAGAAGCTGTGGTGTGACCTTAAACAGGTTGTTCATTCACGATCCTCCAAAGATTAACTAACAGAAGTCCACCCACAAGGACATTTTTGAGTTACCTGCATAAAAACACTCTTTGTGGGTGCAAGGTCAATTCTCAGAGAGGAATGCATTGAGGTGGTTATTAAAATGATAGAAATAGCAAAATCCCCAAATAACTCTCTTAATTAGTTCTTTCTGTTCTTCGAATAACTGGACAGAATGTGTGCAAAGAACTGTCAGAAAGGACAACAAAGCCACATGAATTATTTCAAGTGATATGTAGGGAGACGACTGTGTAGATGCCCTTCAGGAGTTGTCAGTTTGATATCTCACCCAGCATTGCACACATACATATACACACACACACATAGAGATATATATCTAGTGTCGGTCTGTAAGAAATTCCTCATATGAGAACAATTAGGAGTCTCATTTTTTTCCTAATATCAATCATGCAGCTCATGAATAAAGACAATTAGGTCCTGACGAATCCATACAATTGCATCTGCCCTTTGAGCCTCCACCCCCCCCTCCCTTTGATTTGGGACTGATGCCTCTTGGGTATACAGCACACTCATCACTGCAAACTCAGTGTGAGCCACCGCAGTCAATAATAGGAGACAAAACAGAGGAGGCAAGGGCCCAGTTGTGGACTAGATCAGATCCTCCGGACGCGTGTCACTCTTCATTAGGGAGGCGGGGTAGCAGGGGACGCCCTAAAGGTGAGGACGATCACAGAAGCTGGGGATGTGGGCAGAGAGGGGAGGGAGGGGGGCATGTGGCAGCTGTGGAACAATGACAGAATCTCTGTCCAAAGGCCCCTCAGGCCAAACACCAGCTCTCCTCCATCCTGAACTGATCTCTCGCCTCTGGACCCACAGTGGAGGGGAGGAAGGGAGGGAAGAAGAGACAGAAATAGACCAGTCACACTTGGTGGACTTTCTATCCAGACTTGCTGTGTTGAAGACGGACAGACATTGATGGAAGACATCACATCAATGTGTCTAATGTCATATTCATAGAAATGTGATTGGTTTACCTCAGGCATGGGTGGTTCTCCCAACAGCACAGCAGCTTGGATAATGTCAGGTATTAATCTTTTATAGCCTCCATTAAATTAGGCACTTTGATCACCTATTATTAATTTATACTGATTACTCCAGTGTTGGTGAACATGCAGGCAAAGCCAGTTACTAAAGGATACCCCTCCCTGGGCCTGCCATTTCAGGAGACTCGGATATTTACACAAGTAGGAATAAACATTTCTCTGTTTAAAGAAGTTGGGGTAGAACACAAAACTCTTTTGGATTTGGTTTTAATTAAAATAATGTGTTCAAAAGATGAATCATTAAGGTGATTTAATTTTTAAGATTACATTAATGAACAAACACCCTAATGAGCATCAAGGGGCATGCAGGAAGAGATGGTTTCAGGCAAATTTTACTTCTTTGCCAAAATGCAAACATTCTGGACTGAAAGTTACTACACAGTAACAGATCATCCCCACAGAAAAACAAGGCAGTTGCTGCATCATGCTGTGGGGATGCATTTCTTAGCAGAAAAGGAAAATTTAGTAAATTAAAGAAGATATGGATGATGTTTAACAAAAGGCTGCTCTGGAGGACACATAAAAGCAGAACAATGATTTTACAGACATGGAGAGCAAAAATAGAAAGGTTTAGATTTAGACAAAATAAAGAAATTGGATATTCTGCCTTCAAGCAGAAAAACCTGGAAGAGTATGAGTCTAGACTGAAGTTAAGATGCTGTGGTAATATCTGAAAAAGGCTGCTCATGCTCAAAACCCTCATATAAAACAAAGGGTAAAATAGACTCGGAGCAAACTGTGGCACAACTTATTATTTTGGGGGAGTTGCATATATCCAGGCTAGACTGTATAGCCATATTCTCTTATGAAATCGAGTCACCTTATTAAAACACTGCCTTTTTTATTTACCCATGTTACCTTTGTGACCATAAAAGTAAATGCAGAAGAAATCTGTAGAGGCAGATACCTGCCAGCAGCACTGTATTTGCCTTAGGCAAGAAAACTGCACTGATAAAATGGATCCTTTCACAGCCTCTTGCAAGGAATAGGAAAAGAAAAGAAAAACAAATCACCAGCTGTTGAGCAAACATTAACAGGCAAAACCTTAGAAAGTGATGCAACAGGAAAAATGGCAAAAAACATTTTTTTTTTTTATCAAAAACAAAACACATTTCTCTCCTGTTTTTTTAAATGGTCTAGAGCAGCGTTAGGATACATCAGTCCTTTTGTGCCACTGTCCTGCAGCTTTTGCATGCATCCCTGTTCCGGCACACCTAAACAGAGTTATGGCTATAAACAGTTTATTTGTCTCAGGTTTGTTGAAGAAGAGATGTATGCAAAAGCTGCAGGATGGTGGTGCTTGACAACCCACGTTGCTTACCACAGGTCGAGAGAAACCAAAGTAAAGTTACATACCACCTGCTGAAGTAACAGCATGAGTTTAGTAGCCTAGTAAACTAGCCCCACCAGCTAGCGGCCAAAATCATTTTCGTCTGCGAGTTGGTCTACCCTCGATCAATGCCCCAGACCAGAGTGCGAAATACGGGGGGGTCCGGGGGGGCTCGACCCCCCCGATTAACCCATGAGACCCCCTGAAAGCCTCAAAAGCAAAATTTAAGGGGGTTCTTAAATTGTGTCAAAAAAAATTAAATAAAATGTTCTGGCTCTTTAGGAAGCCATTGCTCATATTTGTGTATTTTTTCTAAGTTATATACTATAAGCTTTCTTATGCATAATATTTGATATAGTCTTATTTTGAAAGCACCGGAAGTTGAGCAGTTGGTGTCTTCCTGTTTAACGAGTAAACACTGCATAGCTAAATATGTTCTCTCTGTGCTGCGTTTTTGGCCAGTACAGCATGTAATTTGATGTGAAGGGTGTATTTAGTTTATGTACATATAGTACTATGTTTCATGTTGTGTTTGGAGGTTTATTGCAAGAAAGTTCACCGAGAAGAGAAGTTTAAAACGACGCTAGCATACGCACTAACTAGCCGCTAGCATACGCGCTAACTACCCGTTAGCGATGCCTCTAGCTAGCGGCTAATTTTAACATGTTGTTTGTGTCATTATGTGTTTCTGTACATATATTTAAGGAATATGTTGAGTTTATTATTTAGGAGAATTGTGCCTGTTTATTTGGAATTGTGTCTGTTTACACAAAGACTTATGTACATTATTTCTTTGTTGCAGTTTTACCATTCATTCATTCATCCATCCATACCAGCCAATAGGGCTCGGGATCCACGTTGCATTGTGGGACGTCGCGGTCATATTGACGGCTACGCAAACGTAAACATAGCTCTGATACAACGTTGTTGTTGAAAGAAGAGACGTAGAAGTAGAGAGAAAAAAGATGTTAAAATCCCGAAAAAAAATCCCGCTAATGCTAACAACCACTCACGCATGTAATGTACTTTTAACTAGCTGATATGTGTTTCAAAGGTGTAGTTAGTAACGTTAACTGCCAACCCTCCGGGTTTCTCACGTATTTGAGCCTTTTCCCGCTGCCGTTTTTATTTTCCCGTAAAAGATTCCAACTTTGAAGGAAAGAAACAAAGTAGGCTATAAAATAAAACTGTGCATCTTTAACTTACCAGAATGAAAATGCAGGGAACACATCCTCAATGACATTGGAATACTGTGGAAAGTTATGTTCGGTCGACTTACAGCCGCGATCCAAGCTAGCTGACGACTCTTTATCTCTGACGCTTGGTCTCCATGGTTACGCCTCCAGGCAGGAAAGCGGTGGAAAGTTAACCCATTTTCTATGTTTTTCCCATAGCGATCATGTGTTGAGCTGTTACAGCCCACAATACAGCAACGGTTTACCATGGTTGAAATCAAGTTAAGGTGAAATTAATCAGGCTGAGAAGGAGTACAGTATGCGGTAGTCATAGGCAGTAGTCTGAGCCGCGGTAAAAGAGGCCGTCAAGATGGCGACGACGCAATGTGCTGACGTCATGACGACCAAGCCCTATAAATCCAAAGAAAAGGCTTACGTTGTGGTTATTGGAAATGATGGTTATCTACCTGCTAAGCTAAGAGTGAGGGCAGGACATAAAAACATTTTAGTGACCGTTACCGACAAAAAAATATTTTAAGCTCAACATGTCCAGTATTAAAATTCAAAACCTTAATTCACAAATATGCTCTGTTTTTTGTGAAGTGGAGTCAGCCAATCCTGTTCGCGTATGCAAATTAGCCATGTGCTTTTCCGCAGTTAATAACACGGGCAACGGAACAGATTGCGTGAAGACAGCAGGTCTTCACTCCTGTTTGTGGACCTCAACGGACCTCCTCTGGACAAATTCGACCCATTTCCATTCGTCAGAAACTGGATTAAAGCAGGACATGTGCGTGCATGAGAGAGAGAGACAGACAGACAGACAGACAGTCTTTGTGCATGTGTGTGTTTTCAGAGACTGTCTATTCAGTCTCTTGTCCACTCAGATTCACAGAAAGCTTCATCCACCAAGCTGTCAGGAAGCTGAGCCCCCCTAAAAAAAAATCACTCCGGACAAACTGTCTCCTGCACTACTATTAATACTATATTTATTTACCGTTCTTTTGCACTGTTACTGTTACAAATGTATATCTTAATAATAATGATTTTTCTGCTGCCATTACCATCTGCCTTTTTGCACTAGCATAAGTATTGCATATTTTATATTATTGTACATTTTATATTTTATTGTGAAATTGAATGTTTAAATTTTAGTATTAGGAACTGATCTTATCTGTTGTGCCTGTGCACTTTATCTGTTTCACTGTTGGTGAATGAGAAACGAACGTCCTCTCGAGTCCTTGTATGTCTGGTGAACTTGAAGAATTGACATTAAAGCTGACTTTGACTTTGAAATGTTATAGGCCTACTGCATATTGAGAAAATTTAGATCGGTATTGCGCAACAATCGGGAAATGGGGACCCCCCCAAATATTGACAGGTATTTCGCACACTGCCCCAGACCCTAGAACTGGCGGGCCAATCACAACACAGAGATGTTTTGAATTTGTGGATGCAAAGCGGGTGGGGTTTTGAGGGCGTGACGACAAAGCTGCGCGACGCTGGAGAAAGAACAACAAGGAAGATGGCACCAATTATTGAACAGTTCTCGTTTGACTTAGCTTTGGAATCAGTTTTGGAAGGATTAAACTTGGGGTTTTCATTGAAATGTGAGCAGGAAGAGGCTCTACGCTCATTCATTTTTAAGAGGGACGTATTGTTTACACTCCCCTACCAGCTTTCTGTCGTGCTTACTATGTCACAGTAAGTTGCACTATTTGGTCAGAGCGTTGGCCAATAGGCACAGACATGGTTTGAAAAACAACGGGTTGTTCTCATCAACAATCATCCGATATTTCATACATCGGGGTCAGAATAAATTACACATTTAATCTCACATTTAGTCTGGTTTATCAGGCTATGATTTTAGCTATTTTTCATGGATTTTTGTTTCAAACCAAACTAAATATATTCCCTTGCAATTAGAAATTTGTTTGTTTTTATTAAATGTAGATTTTAAAATTTTTGGCACTCATAACTATTATTGTTAATAGAAAAACTAACATGGCGGAAAAAAATCGAATTCCTCAAATTCTAGATTTAACCTTGTAACCCCGGTTAAACCATTTATAACTTTGGTGAATATTCGAGAAGTAGTTGCAAGATGTCAATTTTTGATTGCAGTCCTTCCAAAAGTACTGTCATGGTATGATGTTAAATTTTGATGCTTTCACCACTTTCTATTGGTGCTATCTGGAAAATGTATAGCAAGTATGGGCATTGATGCCAGGATAATCCATCCTATTAGACAAATATTTAACATACTGGTATGCAGAGATGGAATGCATCACATTTGAAATTAGCTGTGAAACATTGGATTTGTGCGGCCCTTATAGTTTAATACTAGTTTTGTTATACCAATCCGATATATTAAACAGCTTTCTACTTATCAGTAAGTTGGTAAAGTCATCAGATTTCAACCATCTTTATTCTGCTTCAAAAGGGCCTATTGAATATATTTTTCTGGTCCAAATATTGGGGGGAAAAAAAGGAAAGGGCATGAAGACACTGCTGGGTGCGCTAAAGCTACTGACGGCTACCAATGTAAAAGGGCCATTAAATACTGATGGGCATGGAATGCAAAAATAGCAAAAAATAGCAAAAAAAATTACAGCTTTCTCACTATTTGACAGTAGCCACACCCTTCAACCTATAATGATCCTTGCCTGTGGCAATATGTAGGGCTCAGCCTCCCACCTGAAAAATTGACATTTTCAACTCGACTCAACATCCCGTCGTACATCACACGAAGAGCTGCGCCATCAAAGCATCCAATGTTTGTGCAACACATCCATTTTTGGCATCGGCAATACATCACACTAATAACCTCATCTAGAAAAGGACAATGGGCGCTGTGACGCAGGCCGGTGCTCTCCTGCCACACGTAGGTGGCACAAGTTCGCCTTATTAGCCGGGTCAAACATAATCAGTGATAGACACTGCGCGGCTGCTTAATTACGGCTGGCAGCTGGCAGCGGGGGCCTTCCTTTAGGGGCCGGGTTATGCATGGGCATAACCCTCTCCCCTCCCTTCTGTAGCAAGCAGCCCTCCACAGCCTCCCACACTGCCCCAAATGAGGAATAAATCTAACCTAGCTTTTGTTTGCAATGAAGCATGTAGCTGCCCCTTCATTTAAAGCGCAAACAGAAATCTGGACAGAAGTTGGGATTAAAAAAGGGATTAAATTAGTGTCATTTTGATATAAAGGTGTATATCTGTTATTCTTTGTTATAACGGGACTGGACATTGTTAAATCCACAAAACATGATTCCCTAAGTACAATTTCTGGGATTCACAAAAAACAAAATGAATGAAATATGACATTTTACAAGTACTTACTCACAACTATTTAAACTACCATAAATGTATTTGTATTGATTCATTTGTTTATGACCTTATTTGCATACATGAGAACAAATTTGGCATAGCCTACTAAATTGGGTATTTTAGAAACACCACAAAGTAGTTTTCCAGTGCCACTCATCCTACAGGACCTTTTGAAAACAGCAATTTTGGAGGACACATATCGCGAACAAATGTCAGAAGAGGTAGGTAGCACTATAAATTATCTAATGTAAACTACTGTCAAACTGCACATTTGTTGCAAATCATTAGTTTTATACAATCCACTGAAGTGTAAGTCTAAAGCCCCATTTACACTACCCTTTGAAAACCAAGGTTGGAGCAGTTAACCATGACAAGCTCGATTCCTTATGACCATTTACACACCATGCTAGCACGGTTCCTTGCCTCCTTGTGGCGATCTACTGTACAACTGCTCTTTTAAAGGTAAAAAAAGCAAATCAACATGTCGCCGCACGTAACATTCAGGAAGTTTGGTTATAACTGTGATATTTCGTTGATATTTCGGGGAGTCAGGCGGTCAATTTACTTGATAGTCGATTTTTGGGAATTGAATATGACAAACGATAGTCTGATCAGGGCTTACAGATGCAGGAGACAATGACAGATGTTAAGGTTTATCAGACTGCTAAGCAGAATTATCACTGGAAATCGTGTGGCAGGGTAGGGAAGGTTGTATTTTTATGAATGTCTGAAATTTCATGATTACGAAGGCTGACTGTAGGGGATGACGCGGTCTCTTTGTTATCAGAGAACCATGCCAGGACTGAACCACACTGAGCTCTACTGATGAACTAGTACCAGTTTAGCACAGTTCGGTTGTGTCTGGCATGGTCCAGTTCAGTTGTGCATGCCATTTACACTCAACAATTATCTTGGTTACCGGGCTCGGACAATCTTAGCACGGTTTCAAAAGGGTAGTGTAAACGGGGGTTATGTTTCTTAATCGCTCTAAAGTCACAATAGTAACACTGAAAGAGGTTTGCACATATTCTGCTTAGAAAAGCAGCAACTTGCTATCGGTTTTGCATACTTGCTTTTATTTGTAGTCTCGCCATAGAGAACCTGACCTTTCTCTACTATCTTTCTGAAAAAGATTGTCTAACTAAATAAAAATGCTGGTTTAGCCATTTCATAAAATAAAAATAAAATAAAAAAATTGTTCTATAATATACTGTGGGCAGCGCAATGCAAAGCGTGTGGCTATTAATCGCGATGGCTTTATATTGGGCTGCCATAAAGCTGTTCATCTTACCGCGAGAGTAAAAACAGAACACATGGTTGGTGGCAAAGAAACTTGCAAATGTTGATTCCTCACAAGAGCCAGAATAGGGAGATGACAGACGTTGCAATTCTCATGAACACTCACTTAGATCACCATCGCAGAGGGGGAAGGAAGAGGACATATTAAGGTAAATATCAACTTAGTGCTTCTTCAAACAAAATGTTGGACAATTTGTAGTTCTGCTTACTGTAGATTAAACACATCTGGATACTGATCAGTTTCTAGATTCAGCTTATAGAGAAGTTTTCAAAAGTTCTTATTAAAACTGCTGAAAAGTTATTCACAGGATATGAGCAACACATGGTCCCATAACTCTGTGCAGTAAAAGCGGGTGAATATTAATATATATATTTATATACACTATATTGCCAAAAGTATTTGCTCACCCATCCAAATTATTGGAATCAGGTGTTCCAATCACTTCCATGGCCACAGGTGTATAAATTCAAGCACCTAGGCATGCAGACTGTTTTTACAAACATTTGTGAAAGAATGGGTCGCTCTCAGGAGCTCAGTGAATTCCAGCGTGGAACTGTGATAGGATGCCACCTGTGCAACAAATCCAGTCGTGAAATTTCCTCGCTCCTAAATATTCCACAGTCAACTGTCAGCTGTATTATAAGAAAATGGAAGTGTTTGGGAACGACAGCAACTCAGCCACGAAGTGGTAGGCCACGTAAACTGACGGAGCGGGGTCAGCGGATGCTGAAGCGCATAGTGCGAAGAGGTCGCCAACTTTCTGCAGAGTCAATCACTACAGACCTCCAAACTTCATGTGGCCTTCAGATTAGCTCAAGAACAGTGCGCAGAGAGCTTCATGGAATGGGTTTCCATGGTCGAGCAGCTGCATCCAAGCCATACATAACCAAGTGCAATGCAAAGCGTCGGATGCGGTGGTGTAAAGCACGCCGCCACTGGACTCTAGAGCAGTGGAGACGCGTTCTCTGGAGTGACGAATCGCGCTTCTCCATCTGGCAATCTGATGGACGGGTCTGGGTTTGGCGGTTGCCAGGAGAATGGTACTTGTCTGACTGCATTGTGCCAAGTGTAAAGTTTGGTGGAGGGGGGATTATGGTGTGGGGTTGTTTTTCAGGAGCTGGGCTTGGCCCCTTAGTTCCAGTGAAAGGAACTCTGAATGCTTCAGCATACGAAGACATTTTGGACAATTCCATGCTCCCAACTTTGTGGGAACAGTTTGGAGCTGGCCCCTTCCTCTTCCAACATGACTGTGCACCAGTGCACAAAGCAAGGTCCATAAAGACATGGATGACAGAGTCTGGTGTGGATGAACTTGACTGGCCTGCACAGAGTGCTGACCTCAACCCGATAGAACACCTTTGGGATGAATTAGAGCGGAGACTGAGAGCCAGGCCTTCTCGTCCAACATCAGTGTGCGACCTCACAAATGCGCTTCTGGAAGAATGGTCAAAAATTCCCATAAACACACTCCTAAACCTTGTGGACAGCCTTCCCAGAAGAGTTGAAGCTGTTCTAGCTGCAAAGGGTGGACCGACGTCATATTGAACCCTATGGATTAGGAACGGGATGTCACTTAAGCTCATATGTGAGTCAAGGCAGGTGAGCAAATACTTTTGGCAATATAGTGTATGTGAGTATATGGATATGTATGTATCTATATATGTATGTATATGGTTGTATCTATATATGTATGTATATGGTTGTATCTATATATGTGTATATATATATATATATATATATATATATATATATATATATGTACAGGACTTATGATTTTGTCATTCTCCAAACAAGCTAACAAAGCCCCTGAGCTATTAGAGGACCCAGATTTTTCAAAATTCATAACACAGACTGCCTGACAGCTTGTTTGCTGCACTCTGGATGACACAACAGATGTATTCACATCCTAACTAGGCAGAACACATCCTGAAAAGGCACCTCAGCTCCTGCAACAAACTGCTTGTAAATCTGCTCTTAAATGAGAGCGAGCGAGAGCCCGGCTTCTGGCTGCCTGCCCGATGGCCTGCCTGCTGCGCCACAGAAGAGATATAGCCTCGTGAAGTTTGTAACAAAGCCGTCTGTAGCCTGACATACTGTGAGATTTAATCTTTTCCTGCTACCTAAATGTTCTTCAAAACGCTTCTCTTAAAAAGAGGGAAACGGTATGAGGCCAGACACGGTTGTGCGCTGGGATCTCCCAAGGCCGTGAGGCACACAAACACAGATCTCTCACACATGCAGGAGCCCCCTGATTCAGTCCCCTCTGGTTTATTGATCCACTTCATTCTCACACAATGAGATGCAGACAGCATCCCCGCATCCAGACCGCTCATAATCATGATATAACTCATGAGCGTATTGAAAGCTGCCATAGGTAGGGAGAAATCGGATAATGCCACAGCCAGGATAATGAACAATATCAGATGACATATCGTTGTTGTCATGCACACTGGATAATGAAACATATGTGTGCTGTTAGCTTTGAATTGTCTTGCTCAGGAGCAGAGACACAGCTGCAGACGGGTTTTTATTTTGCCTCTAACCTGGTTTATCATTTCCACATTTTCAGGAGTGTAGAGAAGGGAATCTGCCTACTTTACGAACTTTATTTCTCCAATGAAATTCAAAGGTCAGGCGCGGCCATAGGAACATTTGGGTCTTTAAAAGTGTGATTGAGGCAAACTCAAGACCATGAGCCTCTCCCTGACTGCTTCCTTTTAATTCAGCCTCTCACCATCACATCACACTGTAACCATGGCAACTCTTCTGATCGATCAAGTGCCTTCTAATGCCCAATGTTTCTCCAAACTTAAACAATCAGACAATTGTCAATGATGGACAGTCATGCAGGGGACTCCAACAGAGAGGTACGATGCTTGTGGGATTTACCTTGGGGAGTCGGTGGGCCAAAGCTACTGTTCACCGCTGCTACATAAAGCTCTTCTACAGATGAACACGAATAAGCACTACAGGAGGATGTTGTACAAAGTCCACAGCACAGCTTTGTCTTCCAACTGGACTGGTTCTAAAAGTGGTTTAGGGCTAGACTCAATTCATACTTTTCCTTAATCCACAGTGACTAAAGAGCTGTCACATCAATATCTACATTAAAGATACATTTGCAGCAACACCACCTTGGTAGCTAAACAAGCTTACTTTGGCCATACCTGAAGCTACGTCAGTTGATGCATCATGCAGAGCATCTTCATGGAGTGCCTCAAAAAGAATTTCTTGTGGATTTTATACATTGAGAGGTTTTAGTATCTTCAGATGACTGGGGAACCCGTTGTGGCCAGGTTAGATTCCCTGAACTGGCCACATCGGGTTCCCCAGTTTTTAGATTGTTTTCAATCCATGGGCATGAATTTGAAATATTCCTCTTGCAAATAATAAAAAATCCAATAGAATCCATGAATACACTGGAGTATCTTCACCTCCATGGTGTTCAAGCATTTCGTCTCGTACTACATCAAGGATTGCTTCAATTTCAGCCGTGCCTGGAGGAGTTCTTCTCTGACCCTAGGGTCTCAGAGACAGTGTTTCCAACAGATGGATGTTTAAAACATTCTTGTTTTAAACACTTTTTCATTCAAGCACATTACCCCAATAATTTAAAGGTTACATTGAAATTGCTCCATTGTTGCGGTGTTGTTGGGAATCCGAAAGATGCAAAAGGGTCTACAAAAGAGTCGGCCTCCAGCCTCGTTGATTGATTGTTGTTGTTTTTTTTATTCCCCAATTGCACAATATTGAAGTACTTTTCAATATGTAACTGAAAAACATGCATCTCAAAAATCCAGACTGTATTGTCTTTACAGTAGCTTGTGGCGATGGGCATTAGGTTCATGTGAGGTTCTGATGTGTCACATTTTCTTTATGTCAGTAGACATAGACAGTGGTTTAGGGTTCAGGGTTCACTCTGTGATATTTCACCGAGTCTCTGTTCATTTGGCTTGCTTGTTGGCTGATTGTGTTTGTGTACAGAAACATTGCATCCTTTTATGCCTTTGTGAGTAGTGCCTCGAGACGTGGAAAACACGGGGAACCTTTCAGAAACGCAAACAAACGCACAGAGGAAGAGGAGAGAATGAGCCAAAGCAGAAGGAAGGGAAAGCTTATTACCACAAAACAGATGGCCCCCCAATTCACCGTGGCCCCACAGGGACCTGGAGGGACAACTCTTTGCACCTCCAGGTTACCATCACTGCTGAGAGGGGCGGGCTGCTTAAACACGACTCTGTGTGTGTGCACTTTTGTGTGTTAACTTGTAAACAAAAAGCAAATTTGAGGCATCCCTGGCAGGGTGCCACTCTCTGCTCGATTTCCCCTGAGTTCATGCTTTAAAAAATGATTCATTTACAGCTTTTGTTACTTCTTGAAATGGATCACCAAAGAAAAACAAGCTGCATGCTTAGCAGAGTTTTGTTCTCTCTGTGGAGACTGAGAACTACTAGACTGGCATGTCCAAAACAGGGAAGTAATCCTTCTCTAACTAAACCACACAAACACATTTGGCATCAAGTTTTACTGCTTCAAAGCCATCACTCAGCATCGTCTCTGGATGAGCTGATGTCACAACATCCGTAAAATGAGATCTCACACGCGTCCAAGCGTTCGCACCCTTTTGAGGTGACGCGTGCGACCGAATGGAGTGGTCGCGCACGCACTGGATGACAGGCAGCGAGTGGAAATGAAGGATTTGGAGTTCCATCCCGGTACATTATGCAGCAGATGGCGTTCAGGCCGAGCACGGCCAGGCCGCTCCCAGGAGAACAGGAGCGAGAGAAGCGGCAGAGGGGAGGAGAAAACACGAAGGGGGGGAAGTGTCAAAAGAAAGGGCTGTTAGACAAAGCTGCTTTTTTTTGTTTGTTTCCATTTTTTTTTCCTTTTCACTTATTTGCGTAAACACATGTTTGTTTCCCGGTTTCATGATGGACTCCCTCATGGTTCACCTAAGCTGCCTCCACTTTCTCCTCCTCACCTCCCCTCTTCCTCTCTCTCGACACCCTCCCCTCCCCCTCCAAGCCAGCTGAGGCTACACCTGAGCCCAGCCACGAAGGCCCCGACCCCAGCTGACCCGCTGTTGAGTGAAGAAGAAGAGAACGGAAAAGGTAGAAGTGTAGTAAATGTAACATATTAAGCTTTTTGTTGTTCCCCAAGAATCTCCACCTAAAAAAGCAGCTGCATATCTCCATTAATTTCAGCTAGATTCACACTTCACAGCTAAGTTGATGAAATGCCATAATCAATACACACACACACACACACACTGACACACACAAATATCAAGCATTCTGGTAAGTCCCACAGATCTTTGCCCCTGGCGCTTTTTTGTTTTGTATTTTCTGAATTAATTGAACCAACGCTCAAGTGTGGGGCCAGATGTCACTGCAACCTGTGGGGATTATTAGAAATCTGTTTCCACCCATTGTTTGCGTGGACCCTTTCAAAAAGCAACGCCTCGCACTCTTGCTGCTGAAGTTTCAGAGCGAATCGAGTCCCAAACCAGATTGCTAATGTACTAAATAATAGTCTCAGAGTTCCAAGAATAAACAGAGCCCACATATCGACATGTGGGACATTCAGGGACTTTTCTGACTCTAATCCAATGACCATGGCTTGTGCCCATTGGCCACCAGGGCCCCCCCGATGTCCTCCTAGTTTGGTCCAAACACTGCCATGCTCCTTGGCTGAGCTTTAGGCCTAATGAACTCATCAGCCAGCTGGAGGCCATAGATGGAGAGGAAGAGGGCTGAAGAGAAAGAAAGTGAGCAAGGTTAGTGGGTTGCTTGACAAAATGGAGGAGGGTGACTAAAGAAAGCTCCCCAATACCTTGAATTAGGCAGGTGCATTTCAGAGGGGGGCCTGAGGCCAAAGTGGGAGGGTCAGCCAGTTGGAGGAAGATGTGTAGGAAGCTGTGGAGAGGAGGGTGTAATGGAGACTATGAGAAATGGTGGTGAGAACTGGATTGATGATCCTCCTAAGCCCAGATGAGCAGGTGATGATATTATTCGGTTAACAAAGGTTGGTCTAGCAAGTACAGCAAGTACTCTTACCCCAAGAAAGTTCTGACATTTTGTTAGGAGAAAATCAAAATTTGGATGGGTTTCAGGATTTTATTTGACACAAAAACAAAACATCTTTCGATTTTTTTCTCAGTCTGATTAAGGTTTATGCTATTCTTTTTAATAAAAATTTTTGGTCTTAATTTTGCTGTAGTTCTGGCTCTGTTTCAGGACAGATAAACTGAGGTGAAAGCTACCTGTTTACAGACTTGAACTTTGTTCCTCCGTCAACCCTTTATATTTAGCTCCATCCATCTTCTTATACTTCTTATACTCCCCTCACGCAACAGGGCACACACACCAAACGGAGGCAACTTGCCTTCCCAACCCCTGAGCGTGGTCCTCTGAATTGCTGTAACTTGGCGCAGACAGCACACGCCAGCCTTATTCCAAATAGGAGGGTATAAAGTTGTTCTCCATGAACAAGTTTGCCTGTACCGACATCAAATGGTAAAGAAGGTTCTAGTGGAACAGTGTGGTTAAATTCAGTACTGTTACCTTTTATTTAGTGACTTAAAACCGCATACAGAGATACGTTTATTGGCCAATTTTTTATGGTACAAACTAGGGTTTTACTTACTGCTGCACAAGTAAAGTTTGAAACAACTACCTATAGTATATAATGCATTCAGCTTTTAATTAAGTAAGAAAAAGTTTTTTATATCTGTTATTTAAAAAACAAAACAAACGTCTAAAACGTTTAAAAACGTCTCTGTGCAGCAGGCAAAATTACAATTCTGTGTAGCTGCCATAAACACACCTACTATTCTTCAATACTCATAAATTTTTAAATAAACGACAACTGCATTTCCGCCTGTTATGTTGATCAAAGACCCTCTGTGGTTTTTGCGATTACTGCATCTACATCCGCATCAACCATAAACGTGTACACCTCTCTATGGCTCTCGCACAGCATGCACAGACCGCTGCGACAACCCAACGCGCGAGTACATCTCAGCCTTGATGAGCTTCTCAATACTCAAAGAGTATACCCACATCATGATGCCAACACCTCTGTATTAGATAATGGGGGTCATGTATGTATCAAACAATAATTGATTCCTGATGCTTCCTTTAGTAGAAGTTTTGGACTTATAAATCGACAAACTGACAGAATTTACCTTGTTAAGCTTCCTGTTTAGCAAGTGGCACCTCTGCTTTAACCATTTAGCCCAAAATAGCCATCTTATAGCCCATTTAGCCATCTTCAGGCGAAGCTCCAGCTTTCCTTTTGGAAGCTTTGTAGTAAATCTCCACAGCTTCTTATATTCTAGCTTTAGCCTCTAAAATCAATGTGCATTAGCCACAGAATGGCTTGTAGTTTCCATTTAGGCTCCAAACAGCACCTTTCTGTCCTTTTTGTTAAAATTAAATATGCGATTTTGAGTAAATGTCAAATCACAGCTGGCTCGTTTGCTGACTAATGGTGCCTCTGAAGTCATCACACTTAGATCAGCATCATCATCAAGACGTGATGTGTTCACTGCGCAATCAACAAACTCATCATCCTTCCTCTCATCTCTCACACTGCGGTCCCCAGTGTATTTCTCCCCGCTCTGTGAGTTTGTCTGACTGCACATCGCTAAGAGGGAGGGAGGGAGAGAAAGCGAGCACCTTTGTGTGTCCATATGTGTCTGGGTGGCGGTGAGCTCTCTGGGCGTCCTGCTGGGAGCACAGATGGTGCTGAGGCCTGCCACAGCAGCTCCAACGATGGCCACATTCTCACATGGGACCCTCAGCTTTCTGGATCCCACACCTCCTGTTCAGGCTTGAGTCCACAGCCCCTCCCCCCTCTCTACCCGTTCACTCTCTGAGGCGCACGGGCCCGGGGCCCAGGCCCACTGCCTGTTCCTCCACTCTGGGGAAAAAAAAGAAGAAAAAACCCGAACACAACACATGGGAAAGTTGGTGGTCACACTCTCCCCAGAGTGTTTTGCTGGGTGTGAGCGAGCGTCTGAGTGATGCAAATGTGAGAAGAGTTAGAGCGTTGTCAAACGCTGAGCTTCTGGGGCTAAATGATCAGTCACAGCATCTTCCTTTCTCATTTTAGTTTCCTTTTCCCCTTCACTTCGTCTTCATTTTTGTCTCTGAAGCGTTTGTTCTTCTGTCTTTTCTACACAGCCATCTAATTCGCTCCTCTCTCTTTCAAAGATGCCCCCTGTGGCTCGCCGTCCACCTGAGAGAGGCCTCATACATCTCCTGACAAAGTGAATAATCCTCCCCATTTCACAGCTCCGGCCCACTGCTCCCTGCGAAAGGCTCCAACCTGAGCCTGTTTGTGTGATAGGTGACAGGTGGGCGCATGGCACACGAGTTCAAGGTGTTCTTTTGTTGTAACAAGCGACTCAGACAGCTGCGGTGTCTGCTGAGCTTTGACTGATTAGAGAAATAACTCCATCACAGACGGTTCAGCTGAGTGACATCACTTCCTGACTTCTTGTTGACGGATTCTTGAAAATGAGGTCCACCTACACGAGGATGGGTTTGTTCTTTGAGCTTCTGGGAGGTATACCACAGGCTCCCTCAGATTGGAAAATAATTTGATCCTTTTCAAAAATCTCAGCTTTGAAATTTGCATCTTATTTCCGGAGAATCCGACAGCAGCGTTAGGCCTCAGCTGGTGATAAAAGCCAAGCAAAGAATAATCATAACTATAAATCACCTCTGCTCTTCCTGTGGGTCTGCAAGTGCTGATTGATTATGGGAACTACAATAAGTGGACTCAGGAGCCTGGATAAATTTTTTTTTTAGAGGCTCATCTTTTTAAAGTAACCTTTCAACATAAAAATGATAAAATACCTCAGACATGACGATTTGACAACATCCCAGTGTTTTTTTTATTTTTGCTGTAAATATAAAGTTATCACAAGTAAAATATGCGAAATAACTTCACAGTATTTTTGCTGCTAATTGCGTTAAAAGTTTTGTTTTGAAAAAAATGTGAGGTTGATCCAGCTGTGATCTGCAAAGCTATAATGTAAATATATAACCCTACTCCAGGAAGTAAATAAAAGCTGCAGTAGTGATCTGAATAAATCTGACTGTGTCCAAAGCTTTACAGTTTTAATGTTTATTTTAATAATAACAGTGAAGCACAATAAAAGACACATCATATAGTAATGCTAAGATTGTTTGGGAGAAAAAGAAAACATAAAGTATGAAACAAGAATTTCTGAGCAATGAGTGCAGTGCAGTCTAAAATAACCGCTAAGAGACACGTTTTCTCCTATTTTGGGCTAAATTTGTAGCTCAGTGCCAGTGCACTGTTACACTATGTGATGGACAGCAGAAGTTTCCAAAACATTTTATGATGTCGGAATAAATTAACAATCTAAAATGTTTCCAAGCTGCAAAAAAAGCGTTGACTTTTTACTAAAAATACAAAAAAATACATATACTTTCTTAAGAATAGACTAAATGGTTAAATGTAACCTTAGTTCCTTCGAATGAGATATCTAAATCGATTATTTGTACGTTAGCATGAGGTGGATAGTAATTAGTCACATTTAGTT
The DNA here is from genome assembly GCA_030533445.1 of Cyprinodon diabolis. NCBI lineage: Eukaryota > Metazoa > Chordata > Actinopteri > Cyprinodontiformes > Cyprinodontidae > Cyprinodon > Cyprinodon diabolis. The sequence goes on from CM060085.1 coordinate 15,641,067, forward strand.
GAGTAGCACTTTCAAAAAAATGTACTTATAGAAGTAGGTTTACTTCTTACTTTTACTTGAGTAATATTCTTGTAAAGTATTGCTACTCCTACTTGAGTCAAATCTCTGACTACTCTGTCCTCTGTAATTTGAACTATTAACAGTTAAAGTTTTTATCCTTTCCTAACTTATATAGAGTTCTCAGTAGTTTTATCTAAAAAAATGTAAAAATAATTGTTCTGCACAAATTTGTTCTTTTATATTCATGATATTTATTTGGATTCTTTATGCACCTGAGTCTTTAAAATGCCAGAACTTACACATCTGGAAAAACTAATCCATGCGTTTATTTTTAGTCGAATTGATTACTGCAACTGTGTTTTCACAGGTCTGCCTAAAAAGTGGATCAGACAGCTGCGGCTGATCCAGAACGCTGCTGCCCGTGTCCTCACTAAGACTAAGAAAGTAGAGCACATCACCCCGGTTCTAAAGTCCTTACACTGGCTCCCTGTATCTTAGAGAATAGACTTTAAAACACTTCTGTTGGTCTATAAATCTCTGAATGGCTTAGCACCTAAATGCATCACAGACTTGCTATCAGTGTATCAACCCTCCAGACCACTCAGGTCTTCTGGCTCCAGCCTGCTCTGCATACCTAGAACCAGAACTAAACATGGAGAAGCAGCATTTAGTTCCTATGCTCCACTTATCTGGAACAAACTTCCAGAAAACTGTAAAATTGCGGAAAGCCTGAGTTCCTTTAAATCAAGACTAAAAACACATTTGTTTAGGATTGCCTTCGACTGTTCTAGTTAAACAGTTCAAATAAAACGATTTTTTTTTTCCTTTTGCATACCTAAGATGTCAGTCTGTCATTAAAAACTTTGCTCTTATTTAAAAGAAATGGATCTCCAGCAGTTGTGGAGACAGAACTGGATCCAGAGGCTGCACTTTGGGCATTTCTGATGTACGTTGTGTTACTAAGAAGAGTGATTTGATTTCTTCAGACCATGAGTTGCAGAGTTTTCCTCTTCTGTCCTTCGAACATATCTTTAACAGCTTCACAGAAAAATTACGACCGATCTTATTAATGATCTGTGATGTTTTCTTAAACAGACGGGATCGGTGTTGAGTTTGTGTAATTTGGCTGAGAAAAGAGTAAATACCGTGACTAAAGAACATCCATTAGCCGTTCTCTGGTGACTCCACCACCCTGCAGTGTGCTGCCTGTCTCCACACTCACTACATCAGCTGTGGGATGTAATTGCAGCAGGCACCAACAAAACAGCCTTGGAGGTGTCCTTCATGTCTTTGGCCGAGAGCCTCGCGGACTGAGGCGGGGTCCGGGTGCTGCAGACCACCAAACGCAGGCCATTTCCACTCTGCTGTCTGTGGAGCAATTAGACTGTGAGTGTGTGTGTCCGTGGGCTCCAGCTGTCAGGAGGCCTCTGTCTCCTGGTCTTGACATGTCTCCAATACACCCCACTGCGAGTCTCTCTGTGTCACACGGACCCCGTCGGAGCCCAAGGCGAGCTGTCCGTCATCTCGCACAAACGCCCTTTTTTTTTCTTCGTAGATACGGTCCTTCTGGCACCGTGGTTGGAACTTTGCTCTCATTCACAGCGTGTTTGTCTGGGAGTGTGTCTGCTGTGGCAGCAAACATGGCGGTGGTTGCGGGCCACGCCAAGTCATTCGTGCTTCCCCTTATCGTTTTAATCACCTCGTTAGGCGCAGCTAGTAACCCACGCTCGCTGGCCACTGCTCCTCCACTGGAACCCTGCCCTCCTGACCCGGTGCTGGTGGTGCCACTGGGCATTGGGACGCTGGGGTGAGGAGAGGAGATGATTTTCATCATTAAAACTCTGCTTTCAAAAGAAGATGCCATATTTACCATGTGTTGGTGAAAGCCAGAATGTGACAGTATTTCTTTTGCTTCAAAGCTGAAATAAGTACTTCTTAATACTTTGTAGATATTTTCTAAAGCTTTGGTTTTACTGAAATTGCATTTCTCTACCAGCTTCACTTGGCTTTTTATCTAACTGGATGAATGGCAGATGAAAATGAGGCCTCCATTTATCATCTCATCAGCTCTAAATCAGAATCAAGTTTATTGCCAAGTAGGTTTGCACTTACAAGGAATTTTACTTGGTGTTGTTGGTGCAGACAAAAAACAAAACAAAACATAATAACAAAATAAGATAGAATATATATAAATATGTATATATATATATATATATATATATATATATATATATATATATATATATATATATATATATATACACAGAAGCTATATACAGACAGTAGATTGTGCGTTAATATAACGCAGAAATCCTGAATGGGGGAGAGCAACATTGTCCAGTGTCACGGACGGCTCTTGGCCTTGTTGATAAGGCCGATAGCAGATGGGAAAAAACTGTTTTTGTGACGGGAGGTTCTGGCCCTGATGGACCGCAGCCTCCTGCCAGAGGGTAGTGACTGAAATAGTTTGTGACTGGGGTGCGAGGGATCAGCCACAATCTTCCCTGCACGCCTCAGAGTCCTGGAGGCGTGCAGCTCCTGGAGAGATGGGAGGTTGCAGCCAATCACCTTCTCTGCAGACCGGATGACACGCTGCAGTCTGCTCTTGTCCTTAGCGGTGGCACCAGCGTACCAGATGGTGATGGAGGAAGTGAGGATGGACTCAATGATGGAGGAGTAGAACTGAACCATCATTGTCCTGGGCAGGTTGAATTTCTTCAGCTGCCGCAGGAAGTACATCCTCTGCTGGGCTTTCTTGGTGAGGGAGTCGATGTTCAGCTCCCAATTTAGGTCCTGGGAGATGATAGTTCCCAGGAAGTGGAAAGACTCCACAGTGTCAATGGTGGAGTCACAGAGGGTGATGGGGGTAGCTCCCTTATCCCAGAAGGACCATAGTCCCAAAGCATAATGCTGCCTCCTCCGTGTTGATGCTGTACAATGTTGGGTTGCTTCAGGCTTTCTGTGTTCCTAGTTGCAAAGACTGTTGTACCAACGATGTTTTCAACAATAAAGCTGTAGGTTTCCTGTTAATTTAAGTTCCATCTAAGCTGTGGGTCACTACAGCTCCTCCAAAGCTACCATATGCCTGCTAGGGTCCTCTTTGATAGATGTTCATGAGTGAGAGTGAAACTTAAAGTTTGGTTTGCTTATAAGCTCCTTCTGGCTCATATTTTCGGTCTTGAGTTTTCAGCTGAATATTTGAATAATCCATCATACACCTGGAAATAAAAGATAACAGAAAAACGTGTTTAATTTCCTTTCCTGATCCTGTCATGACTACAAACACAACCTTTAACCTGACACAACAGGTATAATTTAACAGGGATAACTAGTGGATACTTTTACCTGTTAATTTGCTTTTTTCTTTTTTTTTTGACTAAATCCTGTAAGAACATGAGGCCAACATGCATGATAAGAATCAGAGTTAACCCCATCCTTCATCGCCCACCGAAATGCCCTCCCATTGCCCTCTCTGCTTGCTTCTCAACCAAAACAGTTTCTATTTTTTAATCATTGCTATTCACTAAACACACGCACACATGCATAAACTCACAACATGCATGTACCCCCCCACTCCTCCCCTCTACCAATCCTTTATCATGCACACATCTCTGCCTTCCCTTTGCCCAGTACTCCCACGGGAGGCAGAGCGCTCGAGGGCCGAGGGGCGTGAGGAGAAAAGGAGGAGGAGAGGCAGGAGGAGGGAAGGAAGGGGGAGGCGGTGTTAGACAATGCCCATTCCTCCAATATATTCCGTCCCCTCCGTCCATGAAGTGAGCCTTTATTAGTGGGGATCGTTTGGATCTTATCTTTCACATGACGCTCGGTGGATGAGGAGGAATCAGAGAAACGAGGTGGGGGGGATTTATCTGCGATCTGCCTGATTTCCGACCTGGAAGAGTGTTGCTTATCTTCATCCTCTTCATCCCCGTCTTCCACATTCGGATGGACCAGTAGCCCTCCCTATCAGCCACTCTCATCTATTGTCTCTACTGCCTAAATCCAACAGAGGGTTGGCTGATTCCCCTCTTATCATCCCAATCATTTTTTTTTTTTTTTTTTTTGTACATTTTTATTTCTAAATCTTAATGTTTCTCCAGATCTCCTGAACTAATCCCAGGAAGACTTTGCACTCCTTTCTGTTTTCAATCCTTTCTGTGATGCTTGTGTTGCAAGTTTCCGGCAGGAAAAAGTGAAAGAAGTACTTTTTTTTGGTGCATTTTCTTCCATTTCCTCGTCTCTTTGATATCTGATGCTTGTTCAGCTCGTGGAATATGAGTTAATTGGGAGTTTCTTAATCAAAAAAAGAAAGAAATTACCTCCCAACTCTTTTTAAGGTAAGAAAAAAATATTTTATTATCTTCTTGATTTGAAAGAATATAGCCTATAATATTGTCATATTTGTAGACTAACAGATAATAAAAAAAAAATCATGTTTAGCGTTTGTTTTTATTTTAGTTTTTCCATTTATCAAATAATTTATAACTAGCTGCAACATTTTATTCGGTTGTGCTTTATTTAAAGTGTCTTGTTTGTTTAGTTTCTGCTGTCAAGTCACTCCAGAATAAGCTAAGCAGATGTGTTCATCACACTGTGACAGATGGCCAATTCTGATTATGTTAATTCAGGGGGAAAAATGGCCAGCTTCTTCCTCAAAAAATAAACACAAGTTGAATCCAGTTTTATTTTTCCCTCCTAAAACCCCCAGAAATACTTAAATTCAAACATTTAAACATATCTTTTAAACATTCAAGCTTCTTTTTAACTAAAATATAATTTTTCATGCATTAAATTAAAGCAGTATCAGTTTTAGTTTATTTTTACAAATATGAAAAAGTAAATTAGTCTTCAAATCTTTTTTTGTTGGTATTTCATGCAAATGTACTACAGATAATGCAATCTTTAAGATTCTTTTCTGCTTAAAACTTTTAACTTTTATAAGATTATTTAGATAATCATAGGGGAGATTAACAAAGATTAAACCTTTCTCTGGACGTACTGTCATTTTCAACGTTTAAATCTGTTTAAAAGTGTGAAAATTGTGACTTAAAAGTGTAAGTTTATTATTGAAATGTGGTTCAGGTTGGTCAGAGCAGTTTAACAAGTTTAAATCTTAACCTTTTTAGGCTGTATTTTGATAAAAAAAAAAAAAAAGTAAATATGTTTAACATGTAGGCTATATTTGTATCAAGATGAGAACAAAAAAAAATGCATCCGATTTTGACATTTACTTAATCATATTTAGTTACTTTAACACAATTGTTTTAAGTCCTACCCTGCTTACATGAAACAATTGTGTTAAAGTAAATAAATATGATTAAGTAAATGGCAAAAAAAAAAAACTGTTGCATTAGTTTTTTTTCAGTGAAAAGATGTCCAATGATGTACTGAGTTTGGAGAGGCATTAAAATGATCTTTTGAAAATGTTAGATTATTGCATTTCTGTATCATTTGAATGCTTTTTTAATGTATGTATGTTTTTTTTTTTTAAATATAGCCCTAAATTGAAACTATATTTTATTGAATATATTTTTAGAGTTCATAGATTGATGGATTTCTGTGCTGAGGCCTCTCTGCTAATTAAATATTTAATTAAATTCTGTTTTGATTTGATGGATGTTGTTTTATTCTCTAAGATTTGTTAAAAATGTATTGTTTCTTGCAGGTTTTTGAGGAGGAACGCCTGCCCACACAAAGGAGTGCAAAAATGATGCTCAGTCCGGATCCGGCCGAGGCGGACCTCTCCTGGACCCAGTCCGACCCGGAGACGCTCCTCAACGGCCTCAAGTCCGCCGGCTGCACCTCGGATGAGCCGACCGAGGGCGAGGAGCAGCGGGCCAAAAGCAAAGCCGAGCAGCCGCTCAGCAGAGAGGAGAAGAGGAGGCGGCGGAGGGCCACGGCCAAGTACCGCTCCGCGCACGCCACCCGGGAGCGCATCCGGGTGGAGGCGTTCAACGTGGCCTTCGCTGAGCTGCGAAAGCTGCTGCCCACGTTGCCCCCGGACAAGAAACTCTCCAAGATCGAGATCCTCAGACTGGCTATATGTTACATCTCCTACCTGAACCACGTGTTGGATGTCTGAGTGGGAGAGGATGGGGGGACTGGTGTGGGAGTTTTTTACAGAAAGCGCAGTATTTTTTAAGCCTTTTACAGCTGATACTTTAGGCTATGGAAGAGCATTAGAGCCACTGGAAAAAAAGAAAAATTAACTGCTTTTTAAATATTATTTCAGTTTAATATGAGTAAAAAAGTCAGAATTCTGGTATTAAAGTCCATATTCTTAGAAAAAAAAGTCAGAATTCTGAGAATAAAGTCAGAATTCTGACTTTTTTTTCTTAGAATTTCGACTTTAATCCCAGAATTCTGTCTTTAATCCCAGAATTCTGACTTTAATCTCAGAATTCTGACTCTTTTCTCAGAATTTTTACTTTGAATCAGAATTCTGATTTTTTTCCCCTCAGAATTCTGTCTTTAATCTCAGAATTCTGACTTTAATATCAGAATTTTGGATCTTAATGTAGATGGGTACCATGAAGGAAGATATGTGGGAGCACTCAGCTTCACTAATAAAGATGAGTTGTTTGGGAGGGCCAGTGACATAATGATGGAAAATTACGGAATTAGGCGACTTTTTACGTCTCTAAGGGGTCCCCGGTAATGCTATTTCATTAATGGAGAAGCAGAAGGTGATTAAAACAAGAGAGCTAATCTCTAAACCAGACATGGCTACGGCTTGATGCTAACATGTTTGTTAGCTGTCAAAATTCAGTCCGGATTCTGAGAAAAAAGTCAGAATTATGAGATTTAAGTCAGAATTCTGACTTTTTTTCTCATATTATACTGCAATAAAACTTAAAAAATCAGTTAACTTTTTTAATTTTTTCAGTGGCCCTAATCCTCTTCCGTATTAGGCAGACAAGCTACACTGAAAAAAAACAACAACTTAGAATTCAACCAATTAAATTGGAGTAACAATTTACATACTTTAGTTGGGTTTATCATCAGTCTGAGTTTATTTTTTTAGGAAATTCTAACAAATCATCAAGGTGATTTTTGCCCATTTACTTTGTCTTCCATGTTATAAAGAGGCCAAAAATAACATGGTGGCACACCTTCCCTAACCACAATAAAGATGAGCTAGTTTGAGGCAATAAAAAGTTCAGCTTGCTAGCAAGGTCTGACTTCAGCAATATCACTGTTGGTATTTAAATAGTAGCCTAAATATAAACTAAATAGTTTTGTCAAACATAGCTCAACAGTTCTTAATATAACTGATATTATCTGTAATGTTCTCTGCTTGCACCACCCTGAGCAGATTTAAAACTTTCTAAACTCTTCTCATAATATTTTGTCAGAATTAAATAACAAACGAGTAACTCTAAAATTCATTCTGGTTTTCCTTTCAATTGAAGGTATGAGGATTTGAGTTTTCTAGATATTTAGAGGTGTAACTTATATCTATCTGACACCTATGACATAAACCTCCTTTGTTTCGTCTCACCTACTATTCCTAAATTGACAAAAACCTGTTAAATAAACCCACTTTGTCTAATCAGTTATAATCCAGGCCTTTTTTAAGCACTTGTTGCTTTAAAAATTAAAATACAAAACACTATTATGAATTACCTTAAGAAATAAACACAAGTTCTGACAGAAAAAAAGTTAAAATTTGACAAATAGTTGCAAAGGCTTATTATGAATCAAGTTTAAACATAATTCCTGATTGAAAATGATTTAATTGTACCTGTTAATAAACACCTAAATAGGAGTCAAGGTCATTTTTATTGTTATTTATATCAGCTAAATATGTCATTGCTTATTTGATTTGCCCTCCAATAAAAAATAAGCCAAAAATAGTCTGGTAAAACATTGCTGATTAAGGAATTAACATTTTTATTCTTTACCATTTTTAACAGCCTCATGTTCTTGAGGATACGCTTGCTAGCGAGTTTAACTTTAGCATTAGCGCTGTTGCTAAACTAGCTTAATTTGGACCCAATTTAAAATGTCTGAAATGGAATGTAAGCAATATAACACATCACATTTAGATGCTAATTTTAGTTCAACTTGAAGTGATTTTGATAGATAATCTTTAATGTGCTCCTAAATTCCTTTTAACAGTGCACATTTAGGTTTTTTCACTGTGTCAGACTGAGGTTGAACAGATAACCTGGCGGGGTTTGGGCGGTTTTTCACATCAAACTGAAGGGATGTAAACGTATAGCTGCTTTAGATCGTATAGTTTAGATGAACTTTTCCATACGGGAAAAAAAAGATTAAATGCGTCAAGTGCTACTTATGACATGAGAAATTGTGACCTTAATCATTTTTAAAGTGTATCTATTTATTTATTTATTTATTTATTTGTTAATTGTGTTTATATTACTGGTAATTTATTTATGTTGACATTTTTCTGTATAAATGTTTATTGTTTGTTGCTTCAATATATTTTTAGGCTGTGAAATTGAACGTGGAAAGTGATGGTGTTTCCCTGTTTTTTTTTTTTTTAAAAAGAAAGAAATATGGCACTTTCTGTTAATCCACCGCATCTGTTGTTTGCTTTTGATGTATGTTTGATGTCTCTTTGTTTTGCTTTGATAATGTTTGTTGTCGATCGATAGCAACGTTGAGCACTTGAACTGTGGGGCATCCGTGGCCCCGTAGATATTTGCTTCCCTAAAATGTTGTGTTGGGACGTCAAAGAACGTCATTCAGATTTAAAATTAGCCTTTTTTTCTGTCAGTTCATTATAAGGGGTTATACAGTGATTACCACAATGAAACCTCTTCTTTTGCTGTGACCAAAAACAAAGTCAGAATTTATTCTCCTCATTGTGCTGTTAGGCTTTTATTTTAGAGTACATGTATTTATTTGTCTCTTCTTTGTATCCTGAAAAATTCCAATAAGTAATTTTATAGCAAAAGGAGAAAAAAAAACACATATCCTCTATCCAAAGATTTTTTTCGTCTCTTCAGGGTTGTGTAGGCTACTTGTTGCTTTATGCAGATTTTTTGTAGAGTCTTAGCGTGACAGCTGGTTTCTAACAGATTTTTTTTTTTTTTTCAGATTTTCCGGTGTTATTTTTAAATAAAAACAAGTACTTAAAATAAAAGACTCCTTTTTCCTATTTTAGACTATTTCTAAAAATATTTCAGCTAATGAGCTTCAAGTTTAAAAAAAAAGGAAACCGTGTAGATTACTTGTTTACATAGAGGGATGATGTAATTCATGCCAGCATAGCCCATCTTCTGTATGGCAAGCCATTGATGACAAAAAAATTTAAAAATCAATATTTACTATGGGATGATAAAATCCCAACTGGAATACTAATGTACACCAGGGGATTACATTATGCCCCCTTCCTTTTAAAAACTCAGTAATCAAATAGTGCTTTTTACAATAAAAGCTTGTTATATAAAAGCTTATATAAAATCTATGGGTGTGAAAAAAAAAAGGCAGCCAATTCAAAGCAGCTTCTGATCTTTTAAGTTTTGGCGACATTTCAGTTGAATTATAAAGCTCTGATCAATGTTTAACCCAGGTTGATTAAAAGCAACATAAATTTTTACCATAAAGGGCTTGCCATACCACAAACTATATGTAAAATAAAAATTCTACACTAGTATTGATTAGAATGACGTACAAAAGCACTGATAAGCAGCCCAAACAGGCAACCTTTAATCTATTTTTCATGAGCTGTAGTAATATTTAATACAAAATTCAGGGCAGTCTGACAATTCCTACATTCCTGATCAGAAGTTCAGCTTCAGGAGCCTGTTCTTATATTTTATTTTATTTTATTTTATTTTATTTTGTCTGGATGGGGAATTCTGAAGTACAAAATATGAATCTAAATAAAATGCAATACACATATATAAATATTTGGGTGCCTATAGAGTTCACACTTAATGGGCTTTGTCTGCATGTAGAGTGTTTTGTATTTTTCCTTTCCCAAATGCTCCTCAAACATCCTAATTCAAACAAAATAGGACTTAAAACCTTATGCTAATAATTAGGGGAGTAATGATGCTCAGATTGATCATTAATTGGTTTGTTGATCTTGACATTTGACGTTTATCTAAAACCAATTGAAATGTATCTGTGATTTATCTCTTCTCAGTGAGCAACACACCAATATTATTTGATCTGTATTGTCTTTTTTGTCACACTTATTTGTCAAACATAAGCTATTGGAGAATTTAAGGCTATCCAAACCAACTTGGACCCTACAAGTAACAGGGTGTGAAACCTCTGGACGGTTTGTTATACCTTCCAATGGGTTCTCCGCCATGTTTGGCCTGATTATGGTCATGTCACAGTATCGCCGTTGGCTATAAGCTCAGACTTCTACTTGGCTGCACCAAAGCCTTTATTTTGTTGGAGGGTTTTTATACATTAAAAATTTCAAATTACTTGTGTGATTTGGATGATTGTCCTGGCTGAGCTTAAGGGCACAAACTAATGGCCAGACACTCTGTTTTAGGATATTTTGGTAGGGGGAAGATTTGATGGTTAACGGCAAATTATCCACTGAGAGAAGCAGAAAAGTTGCCCCAATCCATCATTATACCATCACCATGTTTGATTGTTGGTTTGTCAGATCCACAGAATATTTTCCTAAAGGTAAAGTGGAGGATTTTCGCAATTTTTTGAAAAGACCTGTCCTCTCCACTGCACATACACAACCCAAGACCCGCCTATTAAACGCATGTGAGAGTGTGCACGAGCCCATTTCTCCCAGTACATTCTGTTTAAAAGTTGTTGTTTGCAACGTTCATACAAGCTTACTTTTCAAAAGAAGATTTGCAATTTTTTTCACTGTCGGTCTCACCACCAGTAAGTGAAAAAAGGACGGCCTTACGTAAATATATCACAAGAATGATTGACAGTTAAGGCTGATTTATACTTTGAAACCAGGTCATCTGTGTCGGTGTCGCGGTGAATGCAGAGACGTCCCTGCCCCTTCCGCAGACACTCAACTGCACCTCTCCCAAATTGTAGGTGACCACAGACAGTGTCGCAGACAGGAGGCCTCTGATTGGTCAAATTTACATCCACTCTACACTATGCGTATTTCCTGTTTGGTACCTTAACGGCTTGTTTTGTTTGTATTACCACAATTGCGGTAAACGACTCGTAAAGTTGGACCAGCTAGAAGAGTGAGGTGCGCAAGAACGCTGGGACCCTTTTTCCACCTGGATCCCCGCTCTTTTTCACCCTCATGTCCCTCCGTTGTCGGGCAAACTTGCCCCCATTTCGTCACCCCCTCTGCCGTATCTAGACCCACAGCTAGTTCTTGATTTTTCCCCCTTTGCGTTGTGGCGTCAAATAAGCATAAATCAAAAATGTCTGCGTCATACCTGCGACAAGCTCATGCGACACACTGCTGCGGGAGCATAACCAGCCCTTTAGGAGGACCACTTATTTTGATGATCCACCCGAAAAAAAACAACATCCTCCTCTATACCTATAAATGAAAATGTTTCTTTTTAAATGAGAAACATACTTTTGTGTTGTCTGTGATCGGTAAATATTTTTATGCTGAAATACTTGTATTGATACCATTTTATTCCATTTTCACACACTAACTGAGCCCAGTGAGATCTGATTTAGATGGTTTTCTGTGACTTTTTGTACGACTTGTGGAAATCTTCTTGGAGTAATCTTTTTTAGGCCAGAAGTTTCTCCTCTGTTCCATTTTTACTGCAATGGATGATGACTCTCCCTGTCATTCACTGGAGCCCATAATCTTTGAAGAGGCTGTTTTGTTTTGGCTGTACTGTATTTCTTAGATTATGAAGTGGAGCTTGATATAAAAGAACATCTACATGCAGATCTACATTCAGCACTCTGTAAAAAACACATGTTGAAAGGTGTAATAAGTGCTTCACAGTTTAGCATACTTATGAGATATCACCCCTTGTTCACCCTACTGTCCAAACACACATTCACAGCTAGAGAAAAAAACCCATACTCACTCCTTCAAACACACACATGCAAACACACACTCGGTGGTCAGCAGCTAAAGGCAGTGGTAGGCTACATATATATATGCTCCTGGCTGAAAGGCTCTCTGCCTCCCCAGAGAGGGGGCAGGTGTTACTCCAGACGAGCCAAGACAACCAAATTACTGGCCGTCTGGCACCTCCCGTGGGAAACGCGGCGAGGAAGAAGGGTTGGGAGAGATGGAAATTTATGAGAGAGCAAGCGTGGAGATGTAATATTGCCAAATGGTGTGAGTAGAAAAGACCCAAATATTTATAATGATTTGTTAGATATCTAGACGCCTGCTCTCATCGATTGGGCCAGAAAAGGACTGTAGTTGAGTTAGATTGAAAGAAAAAGGTTTTATTCAAACCACATCAGGTTAGCAGAAGTCAGCCTTTTCTGTGAAGCTTGGGTGGTCAGTTGGGATCTGAACCCTGTGCCATTGAAATGCAACAGGCTGCTGTATCCATCCCTGTTCTTATTTCCTTCATATATTAAATCACCTCTAATTTCTTCAGTGTTGCTGATGGAAGTTTTTAGGAGCCAATGTCAAAATCCAAAAGCCTCATGCAGGTCCAGAGCCACAGGTTGCAGACCCGTAGTTTAGTTGGAAAATAAACTAAGTATTGGTTAAGTTCTTGGAAGCTTGATATATTGGTTTATAACATAACTGCTTTAAATTTTCTCCATGCTGTTATCTGGTCTTCATGATGTAGTTTTAACATTCTAGCTCTGATAACAAACCTCTAAAGCCTACAAATATTTTTGCACGTTTATACTGTGTCCCAACTTCTGTTGCAATTCTTAACTTTATTTATTGATTGATTGATTGACTTTATTGATCTCACAGCAGAGAAATTTTCTCATTACGTAATTATAGCTAAACGTTAAAGAGGACAAAACAAAATTTTTTTACCTTTGTGATTTTTCTTCGCCGCTGTCTTTTCTCAGTATTGATATGAAATCGGCAAAATAGTTTAATCTCCCTAAGACACAACAATACTTTTCCTTTATACAATGAACTATGAAGTAAATGTATCTAAAGTATCACTTGATTTATACCCTGGCAGTATACATAATGATTTTAGGGTTTCAAACTTTAAAAAGTGAACAGAAATGAATGACGCAGTTAAAGTCTACAACCTCGAAATTCAATATAGCTGCGGCCTAGGTAAGCAGTATAGATATTCATTAAAATAACACATCAATATACTTTTCTAATGGTTGAATGTCCTCAAATAATGCAATGTTCTTAACAAATGTCTCAAAGCTCAAAAGGTCTAAATCTTGCAATTTGAAGGCAGTTAAGCTAGGTAAGTAGAAATATATTTGCATGGCACCTTTTAAGATAAAAATCACAAACTGCTTCGACAAACAAAATAAATACAAGAAAGTAAAAGCAGAGTTAAATGAGTTAGTTAAAGGAAAAGTCCGGTCAGCAAGGAAGGATCAATGGATCATTATCTATACCCAAAACTAATATGTAGGCTGTGATTTAATAAATTTAGTGTTTATCAGTAAAAAATAAAAATAAAAGCAATCATTTTCGTTGCGATTTCTAAGTCCGGAACCGGCCATTTAGTATAATCTCACTCCTGACATCTTCTGGCAGTGATGTCACGATGTGTTAAGCCGAGCGCCATTCTCCCCAATGTACAAGCAAAATAATGCAAACTACTAGACACATCTGTAATCAACAACAATTATTTAATACTTCACCATTGAAATTCATGAGAGCTATAGTTAAACTGACAATGCCCAACTTTCATGGCAGTTGGATGTTGTAATACATCGGGTCAAATTTGAAAAGAAAATTAGTTATTTGGAACAATTTTGAAGAGGGAGGATTTGCCATCGAACTTCTGGCCAGAGAAAAAACACGTAATATGTAGCCAACATTTTGAAGAAAAATGTTTTCAAGATGACTTGGATAATAGTACGTCGTGACAAATACCAGATACAGCATTGGGACTTGCTCAACAGCCGATACCGCACCGTGACGTCACAAACCGGTAGGTGGCAGTAGTGTTCTTTGACAAACGTGGTTGTCTCTGGTAAAACACATTCAAATTAAATTACTCTTAATTAAAACACTTATTTATTGAACAGCATGTAATAATTTCATATTTAAAGTACTTTCAGAAGTTTGAATTCTGAATATGACCGGACTTTTCCTTTAAAAGTCCACTGATCTGAGAGTGGGAAGAAGGGAGTTCCAGGGTCTTGGGGCCACAGAAGAAAAGTCTCTGTCTCCTTTAGTTTTAATTTTTCATGGTGTACAATCAAAAGGTCTTGATCGCATTACCTCATGGCCCTGATGGGGATTTAGGGATGTAGAAATTCAGCAATATAAATTGGTAACATCCAAAGTCAAAGTCAAGTTCTTGTCCAAGGTCAAATTACTTTGGACAAGAAACAACAGCTACATTTGGCAAAACTTTGCAGATGGTAGAAACAGGAATGATTTAGAGATTTAATGTTATTGTCTAGGGTACAACCACAAAGGTTATCCAAAGGTTATCTCTAACAATTTGGCTCGATAACCAATTGGCTCAATTATCTGATTTATCTTTACAGTTATTTTTGTTATGAGGATTAACTCATTTTGCTGAAGGAAACTTTCAGAGATCCATATTTTTATTGAATCCAGGCAGCTTAATAAAATGTGAAGTTTTGAAACTTTTCTTTTGATGAAAAGAGATACATATAAAGAAGGATATCATCTGCAAAAGAATGGTAAAAAATATCCTTAAAAGATGATGGCAGCAGGAACCAAGCGAGAGCAGGTAAATCTGAAACAAGGCCATAGACAGACCCCTGTGGATCGCCAAAGAGAACGGAACAAGAATGGGATCTGAACATAGATGTAGCCAGGAGGGTTGATCTATCAGACAAGTAGGACAACTGATTCAAAGCACAACCTAAAATATCAGTTGGATGGTTATTCGTTTTACGGCATGCTGCATCAAAATATCTTTGAGACTCTAAAAAGAGGTGTTTCAGTTCCATCCATCCATCCATCCATTTTCTATCACGCAATCAAGTGGGTTCACGAGGGATGCTGGTGCCTATCTCCAGCGGTCTACGGGCGAGAGGCGGGGTTCACCTTTGCACAGGTTGACAGTCCATCTCAGGGCAACACAGAGACTCACAACCATTCACACACACTCACACTTAAGGACAATTTAGAGAAGCCAATTAACCTAACAGTCATGTTTTGGACTGTGGGAGAAAGCCGGAGTACCCGGAGAGAACCCACACTTACTCATGCAAACTCCATGCAGAAAGAGCCGAGCCAGGAATTGAACCTGGATCTTATTGCTGCAAGGCGGCAGTGCTACCCACTGCTCAACTGAGAAACCCAGTGTTTCAGTTGAGTAGAATTTTTGAAACACTGGCTGAACGTTTTCCTGCCATGAACTGCTCCGATAGCTGGCCTTAATTACTAATTTCACTCACCTTCCTAGTTTTGCCCAGTTCCTAATCATCTCTGATCTCATCCACCTGTATGTTCTGCTTTATATTCGGTACAGCCCAGCTATTGAGGCCAGATCATTGTTTGATGTTTGTTTGCTGTCTGTTTGTTTATCTCTGTTGGTTTGTCTGTTTAGTTACTTCTATGGTTCATATTCTATGGTTCCCGGAGGCCAGTGGAGTAAGAGGGTTTTAGTGTTTATCTTTTCCGCTGATCGTGTCCGGATCCTTCTCCGCGGCGCTCTCAGGTTTTTGGCCTCGGAACGCAGAGAGGCTCAGTTCTATTCCTGTAAACCTGGCTCCTGGGAGGAGACCAGTTTAAAGTCCTGCTGAACTCTTGGTACTACGTCTTGTCTCTGCTTCCCTCAACCAATGAGCCTGGCCATCTGCATCTGAGCCTGCTGTTCTGCTTCTGTGCGTTTCTGTGTGGGTACGCATCTGCTCCCGTCTGACTCTGCACTCTGAACCTGCCTGAAAGCTTTGTGGTTTCCTTAAACCCTCTTTCTGTCTGTTCCTGTGTGGATCTGCCCACTTTGTCAAGCTGAGGCCTCCTGGATGTCAGAACTTTCCTGTTCTGACCTGGATTGGTCTCCTGTCAGCTTTCTGTGGTTGCTGTTATGATTGGGGACACCCTTGACGACTCTGCATTGGATCCCGTTTGGCAGTCCATCGGATCAATCTTGCAGATTTAGCAGAGAATGGACTGAACTGTTAAACCAGGTAAATGACTCTGTCACCTCTTGTCAGATGATCGTGGTCACTTACCTCTATTTTTCCTCCAGAGAATGCCTCGAGGCCCTACCCCCTTTCCCCACCGTCGCTGCAGGTTAACACATCCACAGCAGCCCGTTTCTGTTCAGTTATGTTCTGTTGTGTTGTAATGAACGTTTTGAACTTTCCTACTGGCGGTCTCACCTTAAATACTGGGTCCATCTGTTCCGCTTCATGACATTTCCAGAATACAGTGGTGATCAAGAATAGCAAGTTAGCTGCTTGACCTCCACCTACAACAGAATCTCTGCCAGAGAAGGACCTGTGGGGACTGGTCTGTAATTATGAAACAAAGAAAAATCCAGATTAGTCATTTTTAAGAGTGGGTGGATGATGGCACTCTTTCGACAAATGGGTACCTAGGTATAAACTGAAGCTGGGGTAGTAGTGGTCCTAATGGAATTTAAAAGAATTTTTAAGTCACCTTTGTTCTTGACAAATAAGAAAAATATGATGTCTTTACTTCTTTAACTGCAATGGCACATTCTTTGACTATCTGAGCTGATGTAACAAGTACATTTCTCCACTGTGAGATCAATTAAGTCAATCAGTCTATTTAATTTAGTTTTCTTTGTCAATCGTTAAATTTTTCAGCAGTAGAAAACACATGCATCAATATCAGGCTCGGACTGAGAACGATTTTTGGCCCTAGCATTTTTCCATCTACACCGGCTCACTTATGGACCGGACGCGACAATGACTGCTGCTGCGTAACTTCCACACTCACCACATCAGCTGGGTTGCCAGATGTCACTGACTTTCCAGCCCAAAAAATGTTCATAAACTGCGTGGATGTACGAAATCTCACCCAATTTGAACCAAAGTCTATTGATCTCTTAGGCCATAGATCTAAAGAAAAGCATTTTTTTACCCATAGACGGCCATCCTAAACTGCCGGATCAGGAAACATCCAAACCTGGCAACAATGCACGTAAGACTGGAAACGTTAGCCTTTAGATGCAAAACCCCATCATGCACCGCAACATATTTTTGCAAAATATTCAAACATAAATTCTCCAAATATAAGAGGAACATCATAGTTTATATATACATCATGCATGATTTAGGTAGTTACTGTATTACGTCTTGAGCTCCTTGAGTTATTTACTATCACAGGTAGGTGCTTCGGCCGGAGAGTGTTGGGACCGGTAAGATTTAAGGAGGGCCGGCCCTCGTAGGAGCCTGGCCACTATACAAGGAGGTGTGATATCACTCATAGTTTTAGTCTACTACTTCTGTGATGTTACCTGTTTTTTAAAAACTAGGTAGTTGCTGATCAGGTTTGACCATTGGCTGCATAAAAGCTAAGTTTAAGTTGCAATAAGGCTGTATGTTATATCATAGTGTTTTCATTGGTTTTTAAATTCTGTTTTCAGTGAGTCGACTGATGTTTAGTGTCTCCCAACTGGATTACTTTGAATAAACTATTAACATCCCCAAATTTATGCCCCAGTTTTGTGTCCATGGTACATTTTCAAGTTATTTAACTTCGTTTCTCAATTAATTGATTTTACTGTGCATCAAAATGTCAACATCCATCCATCCATTATCTGACACGCTTGTCCCAATTGGGGTCGCGAGGGGTGCTGGTGCCTATCTCCAGCTGTCAATGGGCGAGAGGTGGGGTACACCCTGGACAGGTCGCCAGTCCATTGCAGGGCAACACAGAGACAAACAGAACCTACAACCATTCACGCACACACTCACACCTAAGGAGAATTTAGAGAAGCCAATTAACCTAACAGTCATGTTTTTGGACTGTGGGAGGAAGCCAGAGTACCCTGAGAGAACCCACGCATGCTCAGGGAGAACATGCAAACTCCATGCAGAAAGACCCCCAGCCCGGGAAAAGCCCCAAAAAGACAACATGTCCTCTAAAATCTGACTGGAAAGTATTGGCCTACAATGACTTCACTTGTCATAAAAATAGTAAAAAGGTAATGGATCTTGGCTAAAGACTAAAGGTGGTGGTATTTTCAGGTTTGTAGGACTACATTTTTAAGAAATACATGTAAATGAATATGAAGTTAATACATAAAAGTTTTACGGAGTAGAAAATTGTTTTTCTCTTCTGATTTTAATTTTTTAAAGGTTTATGTTGTAGATATGAATGTCATTTTGTCTGACAGACTTCATTGCCTTTTCAATTGATTGTATTCACTAGGCCAAGAAAAGGTATTGTACAATTGGGAAATCTAGAATAATATGCATAGATCCTGCAGGAATCTTTATTGGTACATGAGGCTATGAAAGGAGGTTATAACCTCCTGAATTTGGGAATGAAGGACTGATTACTTGAAAAGGTTGAAGCAAAGATGAAACATATTTAAAGAAACTTGATGATAATAGGACTTTTCTTTCTTTAATATCTAGCATTGTATTCAATGGATTTTTCATTTATGCAGCTCGTTGCAAAAGAGAGGAGCTACATTTCAGTTTGTATACTTACACTTATTAAGCCCACCTAACTTAAAGTGATCCTTGCCCATTTTGCATACCTAAATGGAAAAGAAAATAACTGAGGAAATTACATGTGTGATACATCATTTTAAAGTTCTGCATTTGTGTTGTATAGTTACTATTTTTAATGCGGTAGTTTTGCCTTGAACCTAAGTCAGAATGGGAGCTGAGGTTTTTGTTTTTGCACATAAACTAAAACGCATAAATGGTGGCATGGACAACCAAAGGATTTTTCAAAGCAACACCCAGAGTTCATCTTAAGGCCATGACTAGCCCCGGTTGCTGTTTTTTCTCAAGCTGTGTCAAATAGCAAACATGAAGAAAGCTCCCTTATTAGATTAAAACCTAAATTTTTCTTTCCCTGATAAAACAAGGTGGTGGTAGCAACATACTGTGGGGATGTTGTCTTCTGCATGCAGTACAGTTTAGTTTGATAGGGGGGATAGGTGAAGCCAAATGCAGAGCAATAGTGCAGCAAAACCTGTTAATCTTGCAATTGTAACCATTTTAAAAGTAAGTAAAAGGGTAAAATAGAATATTCTGAGGATCAACGCAAACAAATCGCTGCTCAGACCAGTTATAGAAATTAGTTTAAGTGTATTTACAGTATTTTATTTTTCTTCCGAGTGCGGGGGCCCAAAGTTCGTATTGTGACCTTCTGGAAGTATATTGTGATCTCTTCAGTGCGTGTTAGTGCCGTTTTCTCACTGCCTCCATTATCATCTTTCTTTCTTTAACCTCCGACCTCATCTTTTTGTGGCCGTCTGTTTAATTAGGATAAATCAGATTTTACAGGCCCATTATTCAAACCCGACAGGCTCCGTATTTAAGGCGGCTCCGTCGACGCTTCTGTCAAAGGCAGGGAAAACAGAAAGAAAAAGGAAAACCAGTATGTTGCATCAACAGATTGTCCTCTTCAGAACACAAAACAGGCTCTGTGATTCTGGCATGGCGGGGAGACGGGCTTCTGCTAAAGCTTATTGAATGGAGGGGTCCATCTGTACGCTGCGACGGAGCACCACCAGGCCATTTGTGCTCTTCATCCCAGAAGCTTCCGTAGCATCGGTACTCTTCAATTTATTCTTTAGAAAGCCCCTCAGAAAGAAAAGTGACAGGCGAAGCCCAAAGCGCTGAGGGCACTGAACAGCCTGGCTGACAGTGTGGCCCCTACATGTTTGTGTGTGTGTGAGAAAGTATCACATCCCCACCCCCTTTTCCTGTCTGTACGGTGTGGCTTATGTAATGGTGGAGGCCGAGGAGTGACCATATGTCAGGAGGTGTGTGCAGACGGGAGGGGATTATACATCGGCCATTAGCAGCATTTGGACATCCTTCTCCTCATAATCATTCAGGTACAGGCCCCACTCAGAGCCTGGAGGAGAGCACACACACATTGATCCACACTCGTTTGATCCTGAGTGCTCTGTGTAAATTGGACGGGGAGAAAGAGTATGACAACAAACAGCCATATGTTCGCAGTACGAGCAACAACATTGGGGGCTTTTTGTGTTGCCTCGTTTTTCCCGTTGTTCTCCGCGACGCTGGGTATTATGGAAACGTGCGTGTTCCAGGCAAGAAGTCCCCAGTCAACACTGCAACTCTGTTTCCCCGCTCGCCTCTGCTGTCTGTGTATGTCTTGGGGGTGGATGCATACGCGTCCCCGGCGTGTGCATGTTGGTGCGGTTTGAAGGGTGCTCGTGCTGCAGAAGTACAAAGCCAGGTCCATGTGTTGAAATGCAGCCCCCGGGATGAGCCGTATTATCCCTGCCTACTTCACCAGCAGGGTCCCGGGGCTTGAGCTGGCTCGTGGCCCTTTGTCTCCAAACAGATGGAAATGGGCAGAGGAGGGAAGAAGAGGGGGAATCAGAGAGGAGGTGGAGGGGAGAAAGAGTCAGTCTGTTCTCATTAAGTGCTGCATTGAAGAAGACGTTTCCCCCACAATGCGTCAGCAGCCGCGGATGTTCCCCGTCTCATTCAGCCTCACGCTCCGACCATCTGTATTGCAGGGACTGTCATAAGGTGTGTGCGTACGCACAAGGCCCCGGCACATGGCCCAATCTGGAGAGTTAAAACTGAGATATTCATTAGGTTTCAATTTGGTTAAGGTTTTTCTCCCTTTTTAAATCCGATTGTTGGGCCTTTGTGGTGGAAGTCCCAGTGGGTGTGAGTCACCATGAGTCAGTGGGAGAGTTTATTCAGCCTCCTGCTGCCCCCCTTATTTTTTAGTCCCAGAAGACGGGATACATCCAGCATGCAGATACAGAAAAAGTGAATCATAAGGGATCCGGCTTTGTATTTCTAGAATAATTTTGAAGGCTCTAAATATTAACCAATAATATCTCTCCTATCCAAATCTGGGACCTTCATTTCTAGATGCATTAAGCATTAAACACAACTTGCTAAGCAGTGGGTCTGTGAACCAGTGCATACTGGGTTGCCGTGGACATGCTACACAATAGCAAAGTACTTGCATCCCAAAATAACAATGTACCACCAGAGCTGAAATTTTCTACGGCAACAAAATAAAGAAGTAAAGCAGCAATAATTTGAAGCAATACAGTTGTGAGGGGACAAACAATCCTAACGAGCTACCAGAGGGCAATATTTACGTTATTAACGTTTTGGCTAGCTTGTTTGTGAAATGAACCGCGGCACATATGAGCAACTCAGTTTATAAATTGTAAAAAGTTATCCTCACCTCACCAGCGGATGGATGCAGGATATAAAAATATTGTGGAAATGCTGGCTGCTATCTGAGCCAGTTGTTTTCCATGATGCTTTCATGATAGAAAGCGGGAAAAAATGGAAAAGACTCCACTTCTGATGCGTTTTCCCTCTGTTAATGCAACAATCGTTCAGTATTTTATTGTTTCTTTTTCTGAATAAGCAAAAAATAACAAAAGCAGTAGTCCACCAAGCCCTAAACCGTCCATGTGCAAAGCTCCCACAATGCATTTCATTGCTGACTGCTGATGTCACTTTCAAAACCCCTGTACAGTCACGCTTATCCAGAGTCCTCTTTGGTTACCACACAGCTCCTGTTAGGCAGATTCCTACCTCGGTATATTCACCCCTCTATAAGGTCAAATTATCGTTCTGAAGCATAGTCTCTGCAACCGTCATATCTGTCTCTGTGCGCGACCACGCCTCCCGCGCAGAGCTTCTGCAACCGTCGTCGAGTACCTCAAGTAAATCCTGACTACGCGTCGGACGGGCGCAAACGGGCGTAAGTTGTCGGCTTTTCTTTTTAGGGCTTTCAGCACAAAATTGCACAAATTTCCGAGGCTGCGCGTTTCACTCTAGTGAGCTTAATATTCCCCTTCTATATGTTTTGCTTCTGGATAGACGAGTCAGAGCAGCTCCATTTCACTGCAGAGCTGAGTCCGATGTGGTTTTTAGTTTTTTTTAGTCGTACGGGGGGCAGGTAGATAGCATGAGAGCGTTTGGCCGAACATAAATCGTGAGCTGTGAACTCACACTGTTCGACTAAACCCTGCAGTTAGTCGTACAGTGTGAGCAGCAGCTGCGTGCAACGATTGAAAAAAATCGCACACTGTATTCCTGGCTTTAGTCTCCAACTTTCTACAACAAACCTCGATGAATGTCGTCCAAACTGACCGGTCATGCATCTTAAAAAAAAAAAATAAAGATCATGATGGTTCCCTTACCATGTTTCACAATAGGCATGTTTTTCTTTTGATAATGTGCAGTGCTGTATCTGCATCAAACCTTCCTTTATGAGTTATAGTCCAGTATTTCAGGATATCTATTTATGCTCAGATGTTTTGACATTCCCAAAATAAACACATTCTTTCAAAAACACAAAGAGGGAGAGGTGGACGTTGCTGCTACGGTGAATAAAGATTGCAACCAGGAGATGAATGGAGAGAGTATAGGTGAGGATGGGGGCTCTAAAGCTCAAGGTAAATCTAGTGTAGATGAAGAATGATGAAGTGTGAATGTATGGGGCACGTTTTGGGTGGGGAGTTGAGAACTTGAGATGTAACATGTGGTGGTGTGTAGTCACTATTTTTCCGGGTGTGCAGTGTGATAATATACTACTTATAGTACTACTCATAGAATTGCATAATTGTATCTTCTTGGCCTATTTATGGAGCTGTCGCCGTATCCTGAACCGTTATCACGTCTTGTACTTCATGTGGGGCCCACCCAGTTAATGTTGCGTACGGGCCTATTGTTGTGTCGTTACGCCACTGGGAAAATGAGTGTCGGAATGGTCATTTTTGGATCAATTGAAAGGGTGTTGGGCTGCTCAGTGGCACAGTGGGCAGCACTGCTGCCTTGCAGCAAGAAGGTTCTGGGTTCAATTCCCAGGGTCTTTCTGCATGGAGTTTGCATGTTCTCCCTGAGCGTGCGTGGGTTCTCTCCGGGTACCCCGGCTTCCTCCCACTGTCCAAAAAAACGACTGTTAGGTTAATTGGCTTCTCTAAATTCTCCTTAGGTGTGAGTTGTTTGTCTCTGTGTTGCCCTGCGATGGACTGGCGACCTGTCCAGGGTGTACCCCGCCTCTGGCCCATTGACAGCTGAAGATGGCACCAGCACCCCTCGTGACCCCATTCGGGATTAAGCGTGTTAGAAGACGGATGAAAGGGTGTCAAAATACTAAAATTGTATGAAAGTTTCTTTAGCAAAGTATTGGTTTAAATCTTTGTAGTTTACTTATGAAATACGTTCATGTCTGGTTTGATTTGGTTTTCTTTTTTCATCCAAATGTTAAACTTTTCTATGTACATTTCTTAAATATTACACATTTATAGGTTATAATGTGGGAGCATCATGAGAAAAACTTCCATTCATCCTGCTGTGACCCCCTCCTTCCTCCTCTGCATGTATGCGTGGGGTCTCATAAACTCCATCTCTCCCCACTTCGTCTTCATTTTTACACGCTTCCATTTTTCTCCCCTATTTACCCAAAAACCCACTAAACTCATAAACTCCACGTCGTTGAGGGGGGGGGACCATCCATCTTCCGGACACCAAATCGAATTGATCCCCAGCGGAAGGAGGGGGGCGGTGGGGGCTCCCTATCTCAACACGCGCCATCTGCGCGCGCTTCCCTCTTTGAATGGGGCGTGGAAAGTGACAGCACGCGCCCGCTGCCTCTGCCGCGGCGGGTCGGAATGCGCTCGTGCCTTGGAGCCTCGCGCTTCCATTCACCTGTTAACGAGATTTCAGAGCTTTCGCTCCAGCTGATCGATTCAAGCAGAGGCACGGAGCTCCGCTTATCATATTCCTTCTTTAAAACATAATAAAGAAACATAAAATAAAATTTATGAATTTTAATAAATATAAGGAATTTTTAAAATAGTGACAACAAATAAAAAGATAAACGTCTGTCTGTTTGCCAGATGTTGGCCTTTTATTTGCCACATCTGTTGCAATGGCGGACTCCTACCACATGATGGCACTATAATCTTTAACTGAAATCCTCTAGCATTTATTTGCAGAACGGCTGTGACCAGATGTCATCATGTTAAACAGCTAAATTCCATAATAATAGTCTACTGTGATAAAAAAACGAAGAATAAAACTTAATCTAACACATGCATACTATTTTAAATTTAAGAAATAAAATAGGTCTTACTTTACTTTACATTTCTAAGACATAATCTTATCAATTTAAAGACACTTTTTAGTTAAACGGAAACCCAGTATTGATATATACATGTAAAAATATTTGTTACATTCTATTTCTATTTTAATATTTTAAGGAGAATATTGAGTTGTTTACATGCACCCAAAAAGCACTCAAAATAAAATGAAATATACATTTATATGAAAGATTTACTTAAAAACTTATTTAATGGTAATATGTTTAATAATTAAGCTGAAAACTGAAACAGATTATAGGAATTTTAGATATAGGTACATAGATTATATATTTTTATTTATTTACTCAGTATATTTACAAATCCTTTTAGAAGAAATTAATTTCAGTTATTTATATAGCACCGATTCACAACACATGTCATCTCAAGGCCCTTTACAGTTCAACCAGATCATACAGTCAAATTGATTCAAAGTTTTCTATCTAAGGAAAACCAGTTGATTGCATCGACTCATTGACTCAAAGGCAATCCCTCACAATAAGCATGCTTGTAGCGACGCTGGAGAGGAAAAACTCCCTTTTAACAGGAAGAAACCTCCAGCAGAACCAGGCTCAGAGGGAGCGGCCATCTGCAGAGGCCAGCTGGGGTTCAAGGAGACAGAATCAAAGATACAAAAAGCAGAATGATGAAATAGGGGTCCCTACGTCCTTCAGAAGTCTAAGCCTATAGCAGCATAACTATAGAGATTCAACATGTTCCAGAGTTAAAGTAAGAGTTTCATTTATATTCTAACTATTTAAACTACTTAACGTTTAGACATTTGGTTATTTAACTCAATTTTGTCACTAAAATTAAGCAAAAAGGCACATACAAATGAACTGCTCAAAAGCAATAGGATAATACAATTTAAATGTCCTAATCTAAAATAATTCCTTAAATATATATATTTTTAAAAATCAAGCTAACAAAGACTAACTTGAAAAAATGTGATCTAGCTTTACACCAATTCTTTTTTCTTTTCTGATCAGAATCTTTATTTAAACATTTTACCATTGTTTAACACTCAATTTACATGATGACAAAAAATGTAATGCCCTCAAAATTAGATTTTATAGTGCAAGTCAATCTCTAACCCCTCATTCTTCATAAAATAAGTCCTCTTGGGGATATAAACATGGAAGCTCAGGGGTTCCAGTCATGACCTCCACTATGCTCTGCAGCAAATGAGATATAACAAAGTGTGTGTGTATGTGTGTGTGTAATAGTGAAGATGCAGTTCAAAGGCGGACAAAAATTGATTTTTATACAGGCATGTAATTGCTGGAGGCATCTGGTGCATTGTGTATAAGAGAGGGAATAAATAGGCTGATTGCTTTATTTCATGACAAAAACAAAAGAATAGGGATATGTGGGAAATTAGGAAATGTCAGATGATGGTGGTGTATTTTTTCACTCTTTTTTTAGGATACATTTAAAGAGAAAAATAAATAGGTTAAGTCAATACTTTACTGCAAGTGTAAGGTCTATCTTTTCAAATAGGGGGGGGGGGGGGGGGGGGAACTTACAGGATATAAGTTAGTAAATTCCAAACTTGACATAAAACATCCAGATTAACGTAATTCCACATTATTCTATTTACAATCTTTATTATGCTCATTTATGTGCATTAACTTTTAGCCTACTTAGTGTAGTTGGGCTCTGTTCAGGGGATTTTTATAAAAAAAAAATGTAGCAAATTACAAAACAGAAGTGATCTATATGGGGTTAAACATTATTTTTCACCATAATGTAAACAAATTATTGTGGTTTTTATGGTGATTCTCGCATTTTCTAGGTGATCCAACGCAGAAGCCCACAGCATCACTCTTTTGCATGAAAGATGAAAAACTTAAGCCTGAAGCATTGACTTCAATGCTGAAGATTACAAATAATCATTATCCTTTATATCTTAAATAACTAAGCTAGATAAACTAATTAACTAATTAAACTATTAACTAATTAATTAACTAATTACTAATTAAATAGTTTGTTTAAAGCAAACACCAGCTTGCTTTCATCTAAAGCATAATACTACCTGCAAAGCATGGTGATTGTAGGTTTATGCTTTAAATATTTGCCTTATTAGAGTGTAGAAAACGTACATTCAATATACAAGCAGTTATTACCAATAATAAAGAAAAAAGAATGCTAAGATACAGAACTAGTAACCGGCAGGTCAAATCTTCTCACTTCTTAAAGCTTCTGTTTGATAATCTAAAAAAAAAATCAATCATAGGGAAATTTAGGAAAATTTCTTACATTACATGTAGAATATACTTTGTTTTTTTTCTGCAAATGTTGATTTCTCCCTAACTTACTTTTATTTTACTTCTTTTTTCCTGTTTCTGCAAGTTAGCCTGAGTTAAAATGTGTCAGATGCTGACTCTGCCAAATCAAATTCACTAAACGATCCTTAATGCTGGTAAATTATATGAATTAGAGACCACATTTTTCTCTGCTGAGCAAATGGATCCGTAGCCTTATTGAGTAAACTTACAGTCCCGACTAAACTGGGTCATGAAGGATAAAAGGAAAATAACCCAAAGCAAACAGAATTCTTGTCCTGTCCAAATCAGAACCCCATCCTCCGTCCAAATTGTTAATCCAGTCATGGCAGACAGGAAAAAGACAGCCTCCTAATCCACTGCATGTGAATGTTTTAAAATTTCTATCATATATCATCTGGGAAATGACCGTTTTCAAATAAGGTTTTATTTTTTTCTACTCAACTGAATGACACAAAACACTAATTCACAGCAGAATATTACTCAGCAAATACTTTCATACTATAAAGGGAACTAATATTGAGGATTTGTTTACTCTGTCTCATAAGAGGCTGTCTGAAGGCCTCGCTGGCTTCATTGTGTCCTTTTCACCCACCGAGTCCAAGTCAGATTGTTATCGGTCCAACCTTTGTTTTGCTGCCGTGAACCGAGTGTCGACTGTTTACCTTATTCCACCTGACAGACTGTGACATAAACATTACCTGCTGCAGGGATGAGAAAATGGGCCTTTTGTACAATCTGATTACATTCCCTGGAAGCCTGCCACAGTCTGGGACTTCTATGGCTGCAGACTAAAAGAAGCAGTAGAAGATTGTCAATGGGAAGGAAAAAGAAAAAAGATCCTTATTATATTTTATTTATGCAAACTTTTGCAGATTTTCTATAAGTCTAAATTTTAGAAGTATAATAAAGCTTTAATAAAAATGCACAATGGCAAATGTTTGCTCATTTAACATACATTTGACCACTCTTTGCTAAATAGCTCACGCTTGTTAATATTCGAGAGCATTTTATGGCATTTTTTACATATTCTCATTTGGACTGAGGTCTGGACTTTAACTAGGCTGTTCTAAAATGTTCATTTGATTTAATATAAATCAGGGCTGTCAAACTCGAGTCCCTGAGGGGCGGTATCCTGCAACTGGTCCAGCACACCTGAATCAAATGGCTTTATCACCCTTTAATTGAAGGTAGGTTTTCTAGAGTCCTGCTAAAGATCTAATTATTTCATTCAGGTGTGTTAAGGTAGAAACATATCTAATAGTTGCAGGACTAAAGACACAGCTGCATGCTTTTAAGGCTGTCATTCACCAAAGTGAACCTCCACTCTTTTTCTTACTTTCACTATAAAATATTTTTCAGAGTCCTGACTAATGGCAACACAGAAACATGTTGGTGTGAGAGATTGACCAACCTGACCCGACCCAACCTCAGTTGCAGGCAAACTGGATCTGGAGGCCCTCTTTTAGTGTGAACACAGTCCTAAACTTTAGCTTAACTCTTCGTTTCTTGGTTCATATGTGGTTGTAACCATTAAACCGGATTGCTTAAACATTAAAGCTAGATTTGTGGAGCGTCCCGTCAACGGATTCTTCCACTTGAGCAGTTTATCTCTGCAGCTCCTGCAGCGGTATCATTGGGTGAGTTTAGTTCAGGCCGTCTATCAGGCTCCTTCGGCATGTACTGAATTAAAATACCGATTTCCACACATCATGCTCAGTCATCCAGGCAGACTATTTTACAGATGAAAATAAAAAAAAGGTAACGAGAACAAAATAAAGGAGAGCAGCATGTGTCCAGCATGTATTTATAAATGCGTTTAAGATTAAAGCACCTGAAAACAAACTACCAGCCACACTTTTATCCATAGTAATTAAAAGTATTCTACTGGTTATATATAACACTACACCAGTTGGTAAGGTTACTAACTGTAAATAAGCTTAACCCTTTATAGGGCACTCAGTGAAATACTTTAAAAATCAGAATTTCAAGCCTATAGTGTTATTGGAATCCAGGACAAGGCCTTATCACCTTTGTAACATTCACAAAATATGGATATTTTGATGGCAAAAAATTAATGTCAACGTAATAACAAAGAACCACCAACTTACCTGAATATGTTAAGAAAAATAAAAAAAGTGCTTCTATAAGAAATTAATGAAAAACACTCTTTCAGAGTGAAAGAACACATTTTTTTGGTACAACAGAACCTTAGAAGCATTAATGCTGATTTTTACTTATATTTTTTAGTTTATAAACCTATATATAATTGTTAACTAGGTTTAGCTTTTTACCATTTTTTTCTTGAGTTGTAACTTTTTTTCAACTTAATTTACAGTAGGTAATATATTATTCAAGGGCTAATCTCATTGGTTAGATCCTAAAATAAGATGTACAGCCATGTAGCAGTATCTTATTTATTTTTTAATTTTATTTATTTGAATAGGGACAAAGCACATTAATGAACATCAGTATAAAAACAAATGTAAATATGCCGGATTATAGCTACAAAGCTAGTTTTCATCCATAGACCCTAGGCAGGCAAATACATAAGAAAGAACATAACATACAATACAAGCATCAGAAGGAAATGTTAAGAGTTTAGTGGTTACATGACTGGTTTGTTTTCATCTGTAGTTTGAGTTGGGCTCTGAAGCTAATCAGTGTAGGGCTCTCCCGTATGTGCAGAGGAAGACTGTTCCAGATGTTAGTGGCTCTCACAGAGAGAGTGTTCTGACCAAAAGTTGTTCTTCTGTGAGGAACCTCACAGTCTCCTCTGGAGGAGGCCCTGGTTCTCAGGCCACTTGAAGTTTTAGGTTTGAACAGAGTAGACACAGGAGGTGGGGCTAGTCCATGTAGCGCTTTATAAATGAAGCATACATACTTAAAATTTATAAGATTTTCAAAATTTAAAAGATTGTACTTGTTTAAAATATTACATACATGGAAAGAATTAGGTTTTTGGTCAAACACTTTTAGAGATTTTTTGTACAGTGATTCAATTAATTTTAAATTGGTAACTGTGGTGAGAGACCAACTTGTGATGCAGTATTCAATGTGAGATAAAATCATTGAGTGGAGAACAATTCTAGCAGCACCAAGTGTTAAAAAAGACCTGATTTGTTTAAAATTTTTAAGGTTAAATTTGACAGTATTGGCAAGTTTTTTTTATATGATTTTTAAAGGACAAAGTGGAATCAAGTATCACGCCAAGGTACTTGAATTCTGTGACAAGTTGTAATTCTTCTCCTCTCAAGAATACTCCAGAGCTTTTTATTTCTTTTGATTGCTTTGAGAACATCAAACAGACCGTTTTTTTGAAATTGAGAAGCAAACATGATTTAAAAAGCCACTCATTTACTTGCTCCATGGCTGAGGTCAGAATAGAAGCTGCCTCTTTTCTTGCATGAGTATAAATTACAGCGTCATCTGCATACATTTGAAAATTCACACTATTACATGTTTTGGGAAGATCATTTATGTACAGGGAGAATAACAGGGGACCAAGTATTGATCCTTGCGGCACACCGACAGAGACATCCAAGACCGATGATTTTATACTGTCGATTTTTACACATTGTTTTCTTGAGGATAGGTATGATTTAAGCCACTGAATTGCCTCTGGTGAGAAATTGAAGTCTGACAATTTTGTTTGAAGAATTTCATGGTTGACAGTGTCGAAAGCCTTTTTAAGGTCAAGGAACACTGCACCAACACAGGGGTATATATCCAATTGACTTTTCACCTTTTCCATAAAAAAGCAGTTTGCCGATTCAGTGGAGTGGTTTGCTCTGAAGCCAAATTGCATTGCATGTAGGTTAAAGGGACTATTATTTAAATGTTCATTTATAATATTTGCTACCCATCTCTCAACAACCTTGGAAACAACTGGAAGTATACAGATCGGTCGATAATTGGATATATTTGAGCTGTCACCAGATTTAAAGATTGGAGTGACTGTGGCCAGTTTCCAGGATGATGGGACAATTCTCTGTTTAAGTGATAAATTAACCATGTGAGTTATTGGAGCAATAAGGGACTCTTTGCATAATTTTAGGAGATGAGTGTCTAGTCCATGAATGTCTTTAGCTTTCGAATTTTTTAGTGAACTAATAATTTTGGAAACTTCCGGCCCTGTTATTTCGCGTAAATTAAAAACAGGCTGTGTGAGATCAATGGACCTTGGTTTAAGATCAGGAGATGGAAATAATTTGCTTATTTCTCTCACAGAATTTAGAAAATAATTATTAAATTCATTTGTCAATAGATCTGGATCAGTCACAGCAATATTGTTAATTTTCAACTCAATTTCTTGTTTTGCTTTTTTATCCTTCCCTGTTAATTTATTTAAACTTTGCCAGATCTTTTTGAATTTCCATTTGCTTCAGAAATTATGTTCATGAAAAAAGTTGCTTTAGCCTTTCGCATAATTTGAGTAACCTTATTTCTTAGTGAGGTAAATTTATGCCTGTCTGTGATGAGATGGGATTTCATATATTTTTTTAGTTGCTTCATCTGTGCTGAATGGCTGGCTTACTCCATTAGTAAGTGGTATGCAAGGGATCAAAAATGCTAACTTGCCCTTTAAAGGGTTAAACACCTGAAATGCTTTTTTTTTTAAAGGCAGTTTTAAATGCTTGCACTGAAAAGGTCAATTTTCTTCTTAAAATAAGTGCATTTTTTGTTCAGTGGAACAAGACTATTTACATTTAAACTAAGTAAACACAATTGGTTTGTCTTATTTCAAGTGCATTTTATCTAAATATCTCATTTTAATAGTAAAAATACTAATTTTATTGGCAAATCATTTCATTTACCTACTCAAATTAAGGGTAAATACACTTAATTTAAGACATTTTTCAGGACTGCCAACTTTTCACCAAACCTTGGGGTGAGATTTTGAAATGGTTTGGACAGGAAACCCTGTCAGGATTCGATCAAAAGGCTCTGAGGATAAGAGCAGCTATAAGGTTGGAGGTTTTCAGAGGATTTAACTGAAACAAAGTGTCAGAATGTGGGATTTTTATAGCACAGTAAATGTTGCTGGATAATAATCGATGATCTGTAGTAATGTGGAACATTTTTCTCCTAATATATATAATTTTCTTTATTCTGGTTATTTTTATAGAATTTAAGTAAAGAAGAATGGACCCTACTAAAATACTTGCATCTTAAATATAATGTAAACTAAGAATTTCACAACTTTGTTTATTAATAGTTCTTTGCAGTTTGAGAAAAATAAACAATGGGGAACTAAAGAGTTATTAATGTATTGCTGGCATTCAAATAGGAACCAGAGCAATCGAATCCCATGCAAACTACACTGTGTATGAATATTTGTTAATAGGCTAAAGATTAAAAAGCTTCATTCACTATGTTATTATTTTTCTTACAATTGACAAAAAAGCTAAACTATTCAGACCTTCTAGGAGGCTGTAGATTTATTAAAAACTCACCATGACAGGAGACAGCACTTCTCTGGATATTTCATTTGGAAAATGTGATGGAAATTAAGTTTTTTTTAACATATTCATTAAATATGGATAAATAAGATAACTAATAATAAAATGAATAAAACGAGTAAATCCAGGATAACTGAGTTTTTCTACACATCCTCTTTGAATGTGATTGGTCTTTTGTTGGGTGGCTGATCCTTTGAAAAATAAAATGTAATGGTTCTTTTTCTTTTTGTGGAGCTCCCATGGGTTTTGAGAGGCAAACCTGAACTCAAGTACTAGATTGCTTAAAATCTTCAATAATTTACAAAGAGAATTATCCTAGCGCAGATGAGAAAAGATAAATATTAAAATGACATACCTCGTAACAACTGTCTTTGTTCAATATCTGGCACAGTGAACAGGTGGGAATACAGACTGGATATGAACCGGGCATGTCATTGTGTGTTAGGACTAAGGTTGTATTAAAAAGACTGGATTTTGATCACAGTTGTTGTTCTATACATAAACACCCTTGTTTATAGATGTTGGAAATTGGCCTGTTTTTCCAGTGTAGTCCTGTTTCTCTGACTGTGCTATCTTCATCCTCTGACATGGGAGTTGGCTCGGAGCTTGCCTGCCTGGCTGTGTGTCTCCTGGACGGGGCCGCCTTTTACAGCTGCTTTTTGTATCTCTGCTTCTGCCTCCTTGAACCTCAGATGGCAGCTCACACAGAGCCTGGCTCTGGTGGACGTTTCTTCCTGTTAAAAGAGAGATTTTCCTCTCCACTGTCACTACAAGCATGCTTAGTGTGAGGGATTGCCTTTGAGTCAATGAGTCGATGCAATATACTGGTTTTCCTTAGATAGAAAACTTTGAATAAATTTGACTGGATGATCTGATGAACTGTAAAGTGCCTTGAGATGACATGTGTTGTGAATTGGCACTATAGAAATAAACTGAATTGAAAATAAGTGGAACAGAGGCGAGTTTTAATATCTGTATTTTTTAGTGTGTAATTGGGAATGTGGAGTGAGAGTGTGTGAAGACATTGACATTGGTGAGAGTTGACAGCCTAAGTTTTTTTTTTCCTTATTTCTAGACAGTTTTTCCAGTGTGCAGTATTTCTATAACGCGCCCTCTAGTGCCATTCTTAGGTACTACACCTTCCCTGTGTTTTCCCGTGGAGCTCTGCCCCCTCTGACATTCCTCACTGCCAGGGTGATTCCTCCTCACTGGCTGCTTCCTACTGTACCTCACCGCGAACAATTTTTTTTTTTTTTTTTTTTTTAAACTATCTCTGGATAAATGATCTACAAACGCAATGATAAGATATCGCAGCCGATAAAGGGTGAGTTATGTTTCCATAACAGCTGGTTTACTGTCATGCGTGCTCTGCAGAGGTGCGGACTCACTTGCGTGTGAAGCTCAGCCTTCTATGTTAGAATTGTCCTGCTTTAATTCCGACGCCTGTAAAAATGGGTTAGCTCGCTTAGCTGATTGTGCTAACAGATTAAATTGGCCGTATTTAAGCGTATTTGAGGGGCAGACATGGTAACACGCCCTTAGTGTGTGCGTTTCTACCTGTATGAAAGAATGATTTCAACTTCGTGCCGTAAAAACTGGATCCACACTTTCGGAAAATATTCACATTTCCTTACATTTTCGGGCTTCTTGCTAACATTTGAGTAGATTTAAGCTATATTTAAGCTTCTAAATTAAGCTGAAAGTCCCAGTACTGAGAGACTAGGACGGGAGTCAACAGGGCTGTTGTCCACGGTTGAATGGATCCGCATTACCCCGGCCGGTGCACCGCAACTCGGCAGTTAACTGTAACCTGCGGCGGTTGACGCCGGCGATGTGGACCTCCTCGGAAAAATAACGTTAAATAACTATTTGAACACGAATTTGTTCTATTAATATAGTTTTTTTATTGTTGAAAGGACAAAAAAATAAAAAAATGTCACAGCACCGTCACAAGGAAAGTGACGGTGGGGGAGGCGGAGGGGCACCGGAGGCCATTGTGAAACCACGGAGTTTCCTGCTGACAGGTTCGCTGCCACCGGGTCACAGGTGGGGGTGAAAGGCGGGTAACCCTGCCAATATGGCAGCACATTTTCACACATTTTCTATTGTAAAATGAACCAAACCTACGGAAAACTCACCTTTAACTTTATAACTCAAAACTTTATTAAATTAACCCTTTATAGGGCACTCAGTGAAATACTTTGAAAATCAAAATTTCAGCCCAACATTATTATTGGAAACCAGGACAAGCAGGGGCGAAGCTAGAGGGGGACCGGGGGTGGCCATGGCCACCCTTACCCAATCATTGGCAGTGGTGTCAAAAGTACACACTTTTGTTACTAGATACTGCAGTTTAAAAACCCTCTGGTAAAAGTTGAAGTGTCAGCTTGACCTCTTTATTCAAGTAAAAGTGAAAAATTATGTGCTCCAAAAACGACTTAAAGTATAAAATTATAAAGTAACCTTAAAAAAAAAACCAGCCGGATGCCACTATATGAATTGAAAGCTCAATTTTTCGACTGTTTTGAAAAGTTCTTTTAGATAGGGCCAAGTTGGTCTCCGTCTCCATCTCCCGATATGCTCTTGCCTGTGTCCGACCTTTCAGACATTTCAACATCTTTTTCTTAATCCGACATTGTTGCATGGTATAGACAATTCACGTTTGCAGTTTGAAGAACACCTTGCTTCTGATGATTTCCTTTAGCTAACCAATGAGTGTTTGCGTTATATGACTCATCCAATGACACTAGTTTTCACTAGATGTGGATGGTGCCAATGATCTGCATTAGATGGAGCAAATATAATATAAATATAAATAAATATATATAATATAAACCAAAGCCAAGAGTAATGACTAACGTTTGTTTTAAAAATGTAAGGAATAGAAAGTACAGATACTTGTGTAAATATGTAATGAGTAGAAGTCAGAAGTAGGAAGAATAATAAGTAGTGAAGTAAAGTATAGATACCTAAAAAGTGCACTTAAGTACAGTTACAAAGTATTTGTACTTCGTTACTTGACACCACTGATCATTGGCCCACCTCTACCATTTTTTCCCCCATAATACTGACAGTGGCAGCAGTAATGCTCTCAAGTGATACTAAAGTAATACTCTCAATATTCAAAACATTTTAATTTTTCATACATTAATATTTACTTGACAACAAAAACACTGGTTAATTAAGGACATCAATATACTAACATTAAAGATGATAAATACAGAATTCATGCTCTTTTCAGAACTATATTTTGTGTTATATGAGCTAAAGAGAAAATGCACGTCAGTCTTCAGTTAAATCATAGATAAATAACTATTCAAATAAAAACTTACTAAATAAATAATTTCTGTAGATGTTAGTACTTGTAAATATCAATTTTATGCAGAATGATTATTGATAAAAGTAGGTAATGACAATGGAAAAGATGTTCGACCCAGAACTCAAACCTGAAAGAATTTTATCCACTTTACCTTATATCTAAAAGAATGGATGTTTAAATATATGCATCTATTTGTTAGCAAAGGCTGTAGGAAAGTATAGTTAGTCTTTATTTGGAAAATATGGATGCTGTGGTTGTTCATTTTCCTGTTGAATCAGTATAGATTGACCCTGAGGTTCTGGCGCCTATCAGCTTTTGGCCACCCTTTAGTGTACATTAATTATTGCCTGGCCACCATTATAAAAATGCTCTGGCTACGCCTCTGAGGACAAGACCTTATTTCCTTTGTAACATTCAAAGATATGGATATTTTTATGGCAAAAATGAATGTCAATTTAATAACAAGAAACTCCAACTTGCCCGAATATATTAAGAAGAATAACAAAAGTGCTTCTATAAGAAATTCATGAAAAATAAACTTTTATTTTGGTCCAACATAACCTTAGAGGGATTAATGCTGATACTGGCAATGACATTTTTTAGTTTATACACCTAAATATAGTTGTAAACGAGGCTTATTAACTTTACTTTTTACCTTTTCAATTAGCTTTTTACCTTTTTTTCCAACTTAATTCACAGTAGGTACACAGTTGGTCAAATCCTAAAATAAGATGTACAGCCATGTAGCTGTATCTTTGCTGAATGGCTGGCTATAGATCTTGTTCTTCTAGACCTCACTGAGGGACGGGGGGACTCCATTTGTAAGGGGTATGCAAATGATCACAAACGGTATCTTGCCCTATAAAGGGTTAAGATTCAATTTACTGTCCCTGAAAATGTGGTGATGTCACAGGAGGCCTGAGGCAACAAGTGTTCCTCCTCGATACCAAATTTACCATGTTACTAAATCACATGTGTCAAAATGAAGGCCCCGGGCCAAAGCTGGCCCGCCACTGCGATTTATTTGGCCGTTTAAAGTCTGAAAAAGCATATCACGACACAAAGCAGAAACGTGGATCAGATAAAGCCAAAAAAAAAACCCATCACATGATAAAAAATAATTTGAAGTTTGAGAATTATTTAATTAAATGTGTTTATTCCACATACTTACCATCATTTTTGTGTCATGTTTTAATGCATCAAATGTGGTCGAATTAAGGTGACCAGATTTCTGCAATCTAATCTGGGCTCATTTCATATACATATCAACACCTATCATGAAAATTAAAGTAGGAAATGGGGACATGGATGCTTTCATTTTTACATATTTATCAATATTTAAACAACAAGTGTTAAAAAACAGTCAAACAACTTATAACTCTACTTAAATAAACTATGTGCTGAATAAAGGTCACCAGTCATTTCTGAAAACATCTTTAGGCGAACCCATGTTGATCCCTGGAGAACCACAGACCAGATTAGCGCCTTACAAGGAGTTTTTGATCATTGTGTTTCCTCATGCCAGCTGTAGTCCGTATTCTCATGCTATGTTCACACCGCAAGCAGCAAGAGCGACAAAAAAGCACGTGCTGCTTCATTTTTGATGTTTGTACAAACTAATGCTACGTTCACACCAAAGCAGCAGGAGCAGCAAAAAGGCATCTGCTGCTTCATTTGTGAAGCTTGTGCAAGTTTAGTTCTGACGCGCAGCAGGAGCAGCAAAGCCGCTTCAGCTGTGCGGTGGAAATATGGGTCTGATGCACGTTGGGCGGAGCTACTCTATCCTGTCTTTGCTTGGCAGCTATATTTGCTGTGATACAGTAGTATTAAAGTAGTTTTAATATGTTTTTAAGTGGGAAAATCAACCTGAAAACTTAATCATTGCAGTCAGTTCATTCAGATTACCATCCTGCCTTCAAATATTATTTCTGTCAGAGCTGCTCAGACCCCCATATACCGGCGGTGCGCTGTCAGTAGGAATCCCATTCAACAGCAGCCTCTGGCTGGGTCACCTCCTCGCGGTTTGCAGCGGTGGCTGGAGAGCGGTTATCATGTTCGTAATCCAAACTGCAGCCACCGGATAATAAAAGCTAACATGTTTTGCAGGCAGGTTTCAGCATTTTAAGTTAATTTAGGCGTTAAACTGTTTCAGAGGAGTGATCATTGCGGTCTGCATCAGCAGTGCTGTGTCTGTCTCCCTGTCAGCTCCCAGATCAGCTTCTCTGATTGGTTGACGTTGCACCAACCAATCAGCAGCACCAATCGAGCAGCAAAAGTTAAACTTTTCCAACTCTGGCAGCTGCTGCGTTTGCAGTGCGTATGCAGTTTGTTTGCAGCTCGTTCAGCATGTTAGATGGTCAGAGGCTCACAACAGATGCTCCTGCTGCTCAAAACGCGCCTTGATGTGCGTCAACCATTGACCTTGCATGTGAACTAGCGGCTTTTGCTGCCTTTCCTGCTTTAGGTGTGAACGTAGCATCAGGGTTTCCGCAGGTCATTAAAAATCACTAAAAGTCACTCAATTATAATTTTTTTAATTAAGGCCTTAATTGGCATTAAAATTAATTAAATATGATTATCCTGCCATTTAAAATGCTTTATTTAGAAAAAAAAAACATTTATAAAAACAGTTTTATCCGATATA
Organism: Cyprinodon diabolis; assembly: GCA_030533445.1. Lineage (NCBI taxonomy): Eukaryota > Metazoa > Chordata > Actinopteri > Cyprinodontiformes > Cyprinodontidae > Cyprinodon > Cyprinodon diabolis. The sequence goes on from CM060085.1 coordinate 15,679,079, forward strand.
TCAGATATAACTGGTTCCGCGAGTTTGGCGGGGAACTGCTTCCGGTTGATCGAGGCGCAGAAAAAGCTACAGAATGGGAAAATGCAAATTTAAACAAAAGTGGCTGGAATGTTGGTGGGATTAACATTATTTGTAAGAGCATTAAAAGAGCATTAAAAAGCATTAAATAGAGTTACTCATTCCTGTATAAACCCTGAAAATGGGGACTGTCCATGGAAATAAGGGCCGTCTGATCAACGTAGGCTGAATGTGGGATTTGTTTTGTTATACTGATCAAACACGTTCTTAGCAGCTCAAAATAATCTGCTACAGTTTCGTTCTCTATTAAATATGACAAAGTATTAAAATGTAATTTTCCTAATATCTTTTTATACTGTTTGACTTTAAAAGATTGATCTTTGGTTTAATAGTTAAAGTTTGTTTTTCCTAACCTGAAGTAAATGACAGTAACGGCATTAAAAGTATTATCATTAAACAGAGCAATGAAAAAGTTTTATTCTCACAGCGGAAAGCAGTCATTTTATATGCGTTAGAAACCCCTGCTCTAAATTAATCTTGATTTACCATCTTTAATGTCATGCAATGCTTTAAAAAAGTATGTTTCCCCCTTTGACAGTTTTAATCTGTAAATGAAAAAAATCCTGTTTTGAAATTATTTATTTCCCAAAGAGGTTCCTAATCAATCAGAACATATCTTTTGCCTTATCCTTGATTAACCAAAGTTTTAGAGTGGAGTCTCTCAATCCACCTAAAGACAGAAAGATAATAAAAGAAAAATCTGGCTTGATCTAAAGAAAGAGGAAAAATCCTGCTGATTACATCTAAAGATAAACCTCTGAATGAGAAATAAAGAAAATGAGGTTGGGAATTGGACTAGTTATAGTCTGGGCTTAAATCCGATGCCATCTCCTGAATTTCAACCATATGTACGCACATTTAGTGTTCTCAATTTCTTCATAATCCAAACAAATCCCCAAACGACTAAATTTCATTCATAGGCAGTAACAACAAATACCTGATGGCAAAATGGGGGGAAAAAAATCCCCTACCTATAACAACCAGCAGTGCACTGCATACCGTCAACAACATCCGACCTCTGAGCAAGGATCGCTGCACAGCGGTTGCCTAGTAACAGCTGAAAAATGCAACAGGTAGAGGCCAACTGTGAACGGAGCATGGGGTTTGGAGGGAGTCGCTGTCACAGAGTTTCTCCTGGCTGCAGACGGGGGGGTTGATAGCGATCTGTAATTAACATTTCCCGTCCACACAGCAGCACAGGTGTGTGATAAGGAACAGGGGTGACTGGTAGGATGTGGATTCAGAGAGTTCAGCTGCTCACAGTAGAGCCCGCCATTGTTTCCTCCCTGCCTCCTAATGAGGTGAGACTGGAGAATGTTGATTGAATTCCACAGAGTTGCCGTCCTTCATTGCTCAGGAGTCATGGACAGTCCCGTAAAGCATGTGACCAGATCAGGACTTCCACAGTGACTTGTCCTGGCGTGTCTTGTGACCGCTGCCACTGCTGAGTTAACCCGCCCATGCATAAGTGAAGGCATCAGTTTGCTTGTGCTGGTTGTGTCCTGTTACAGCGTGAGGGGATGTGTTATCGCTGCCATAATGGAGGCAGTGCTATGAGGGTGTTGCGGTTATGGGGGCGGGGGGTGAGAGGAGCTGTCACCGAGTCGGGCAGATGAACTGCATGCTGGGAGTCTTTTCTCACATCGGGGCCGGGTTATTAAGCCGAGCTTGATCAAGCATGTTCGAGTAAAGTGTCATCACCTTTAATTAACGCCTAGAAAAAGTATTCATTCTGTTTTGTTTGGGATTTTACACTACAGAATTTCTCAATGCCTTAATGGAAAAAAATTAAAGAAAAAGCTCCATCTTCACATCATGCCTAACAAGCCTCAAGTTTCTGCTGAGAATATAATTACACCTCTTTAGAGATTGACTGATATATTGGGCGGCTGATATTGGTGTTTTTTATCCTTACGTATCATCATCGGTTGATGCCTCCATGCGTTCTCTGACTCATTAGCGCATTCGGCAGCTATGCTTTGAGACTGTATAAGTCGCATGCATTGCTGCTCCTTCCAATGCTTTCCAATTCTGATTTTGTTTGATTTATCAGTAAACATTTCTACTCAGTTTAAATTGGGGCTTGTGTCATTTTGACCATATCATAGAGGAAGAAAAGAAATTTTGGCTTGAAAAAATGGGCAGCACATATCGAGAATCTGTCTAATCAGCCTCAACTTAAAAAACAAAACCTCCATTGGTCCACCTCTAATTCTGTAATTTCCCTATTAAAGTATGTCTGATTCTGATTCTCATAGTTCGTTATACATTGCATGTACAATTTTGATTAGAGAAACTTCTTTTTTTATTTCCCCTGCAAAGACTTTGCTTTACCACATTTTAAGCTACCGGATGGGCAGATTTGTGGAGTGTACTGTTAAAGAATTTAAGCACCACACATTTAAATTCTGTCAATCATATATCAACGATCATCTGTCAATCAAATTTTTTCGGTCATTGCATCTTGATTCAGATGTCACAGCTAATATACGCAATGGTTGAAATAACAAATAAGAATCATTTAGTTTCCAATTGAGTTCTGTCCCAGTGTTCACGGGGATGGACGTCTGTGTCTTCAGCAGGCGTAGAGCTAACAGAACTGGCAGCGTTGCGAGGCAAGGGCTCCAACATGTACGGCTGTAAGCCTTCTACACCAAACCAAGCTTCTGCCGCCCTGGCGTCCTCTTCCACAACATCTTCGTCCCCGCTTTCCTCCTCTAAATAAAAAATGGATGACGGAGGAGACTCATCCCTGACCTCCGACACTAAACTCTCCTCCTGTTGCATGTTTCCGCTGTCCATAACGTTCCTTGACAGTGTCGTTGCTAAGTGCTACTTGGTCCCAATGGAATTTCCCATTGGGAACCTACTAGCACTAAGTTGCTAACTGGTTAGCAAGATTCTTCCAAGACACCAATCAAACTTGCTTGCGAACCTTCAGCCACAACAACCCCGCCCCCTTGATAAACGACAGATCACATTCACTTTATTCACTCGTGTAAAGTCGTGCACCACTCAGGAGAATTCGGAAATGCAATGGTTGGAACTATCGCTTCCCTACGACTTTAAGCTGTGTTTGCAGAAACAAATGTGATGGTTTAAATAATTTAGTAATGCTAGACGTAAGTCTCAAGTTTAGAACCCTTAACTTTTATGCCAAGCATGGATCTGAGAAAAAATGGATTCTATCAAATATTGCAATAATTCAATAGGCAATATTTGTATTGATCCAAAATATGACTGAATGGATCTTAAATATCTACATTTATAGACATTTATCCTTGTAATTATTTTGCAAATCGATTAATCTGTCAATAATTTTTTCGATGAATCGATTAATAATCAGATAGCCAAAGATTTTTTTTCATGAAATTAAACCATGAAGTTATAATGTTTCCATTTGAGGAGTTCTGGATCGAGAATATTTACAGACAAAAACATTTTTATTTTTTATATTAAATGCAAAATGTTTATATATGTTTTACAATTTTGGTATAACTTCTGCTTTAAGTGGGTTGCTCTTCCACTTAAAGGCATGTTTTACAGTCTCTGCACTCCAGTTAACGACCAACCGATTCCTGAATTAGTTTATGATTATTTCAATAATCAATTAATCAAGATTAATCCGATTATTTGTTTCAGCCCTACATGTTACTGTCTCTTAAAACTCCAGCCACTAGTTGGCAGCACACCACAGAAGAGCTTATGATTCAGCTGCTCTGCACCGGCGGCAGCAGACCTCGTGAGGTTTTCCACAGTTGTATTATTATAAAAATCACAATACATCACACTTAGGACCGTATCATGACAAATTTTAACCTGACACCCGTATTGTGATATCGCCAAATTGTTGCCAATTCATCACCTCAATGCCAAATATGAATACAGTTGGTCTAAATGAGGCGGTGTTTACTGCTTTCACCGTTTCTAATGTTTCTACTTGCTGGTTATCTGTACTGTCTTTATGCTGCGGACCAAGAGGATCAGTGATTTTATTTTAATGCCTTCCAAATATACATACTCTCTAATTGGCTTCATAGTTTCCATTTGCAGGAAACAGTTGCAATTTCTCAGCGGTTTATTTCTTCTCTGATTTCTCAGATTTACCACATAAACGTATCAAAAGTCCAAACACTTTCCACCATAAAAGTACCTCTAGTTGGTCTTACGTAATTAAAGCTTATTGAAAGTTTTTTTTTTCTTTCCATATGCAATAGAGTCCAATGGATGAAAGACTCTCATCTGGTTCATTAGATGCCTAATATGCCGCTGTGAACCAGAGAGATGGAGGAGCTCCTCTTGTCCTTCCTTTGACTCCTACACGCTCTGAGAGCCCTGATAGCTTCAGGACCAGGTCAGCCTCTGTGGTTCAGTAGCTCTTGGTCACAGGACCACCACAGACTTGTCTTCATCTCTGATACAGCCTCCTTAAACAAAGTTCACGGCTGCATTCAGGGAGTGAGGGTCAGTAAGTCCGGCGGGGTGTGATTGAGCCATGGGCCTCCCAGAGTTTTTTTTTTACTCGCGGAACAACTTCAGAAAGGTCGGTCCCATAAATTAGTCCTAATCAGCTCAGTGCAGAGCACTCACAGGCAAATCTGAAATAACAAGGATTTTTGGAGGGAGTTTATGTAGTCAGAGTTAGATTTTTATCAGAAGAAACAAGACTATGTTTTTTAGGAGTTAAAAGGTTTTGGTTGTAACGTGTTGCAGAAGCACATAAAAAAGGTGCTTTGCTGCAAGAAACCCTCTGATATACAACCAAGCATTTTTAGATGAAATCAGAGCCTCATTCCAGAGTGATTACAGCATTTCAAAATAGGAGCTCCAGGTTTATTTCAGTTCAGGGAAAATAAACATTTTTTAAACGATAAGAACTATTTAACTGAAAACTGGCAGATTACTATCGGGAGAACATTTAAACCTGTTGTGAAGACTAGAGCTGCTCAATATAGTGCTTTTCTCTGTTAGGCGTGTTTAAAGCCGGACCTAGAGCAGGGGTCTTAAACCTGCGGCTCCAGAGCCACAACTGGCTTTTTGGACCCTAAACAATGGCTCCTAATAGAGTCTAAGAATGATTAAAAGAACCAAAAAATGTAGTGAAAAAGCTTAGATGCTTTAATGTGTTGTTTTAAGGAAATCTAAATTTAATTTATACAACAGAAGGACATTAAAAGAACCAGAAATATATTTTTAAGTCTATTTAATGTTGGAAATGAAGTTTTGGAAATGAAAATGATGTTTTGTTTTTTTTTCCCTCGAATTAGTCTGTGCTTCATCTTTATGACATTTCACATTTTTACTTATGTTAGAAAAAAAAACAGTGTAAAAGCAAACATTTTCTAGGGAAAATATTGAGCAGAAATGCTAAGTAGGGATGCCCGACATAGGAGCTTTTGCTGATGTCTGATATGCCGATATATTACATCCCAACTGATAGAGAATTATACTTTTTGGATCTTCTTTAATGTGTCCTTAGAAATCACAACAAATAAGAGTCCCCTCTGTTTCTGAAACTTTCAAAAACAACCTCACCGTGTACATTTTTAATCCAAAATCTCCTTTGGGACAGACTCATGCACCTGTTGGGTTCATTTGACCTGCTGGGATGGCCTTAATTCCCACACTTCTGTCACAGAAGCAGTTCCTTATGTATTGGTGAATTATGCAGGTGGAATGCACCCTGTCTGATATTTAGTTTAGAAGCTAATATCGGCCGATACCTGTAGCATGATGAAAACATAGTGTGTCCCTGATAATACATCGTGTTTTATGTAAGATTTGCGGCTCTAAATGACTTTTACTTAACTCGCAAAACGTCTTTGGAGTTTAAAGTATTCGAACCCTTAATCTAGAGCCTTTGGAGCAAAAAAGGCCCATAGCATGACACAACCTCCACCTTACTGAGCAGGGCAAAAATTCTTGATTCCTACACACTAACAATTTTCCTACATTTCTGACAATATTAACCACCATTGGGGGAGTGGAATTATTATTAGAAATTGTCTTGAAGTTTAATTTTTTTTCTGCAGTAGTTTCACTGCATGCAGAGATCAGTCAAACTGGATTCAAAGTCAGCTTCTCCTGATGTGTTTTAAGAGAGAAAAGCCTGATAATGTAGCCTGACGTAGTCCTACTCAATTCTAGTCAGAATATGAGTCTGATACTGCTCCATAGAGCTGTGATTATAGGGCGTGTTTTGAACGAACCAGGAAAAAAAATGCCTCTGCACTCAATTGGATAGACCTACAACCAATAAGAGCAACGGAGTGCGTGACGTATGTTTAGCGACGCATAGTTGTTGTCAACAAAAATCAAAGCGTGCAGTTGCACGCCTAGAATAAGAAGATGAGCCTTGATCGCGTTTCTCTGTTCCTCTTTTAAAGTTAATTTGCTGTCGATATCTTCTAGAACAGACCTAATAGCAGAATCTACTCACCTAAACTCTCCAGCGGCAGCCATTGTTGTTGTCACCCAAGCGCGCTTTGGTGACGTGGTTGATTACGTTACTGTTGATCATCTGTCCATAATCGTATAAAGCCCGCCCTGACAATTTGATTGGATCGCCAGAGAGTGGGCGATCATACTCGCGCTACTATGGAGCAATGCCAGACCAAACTTCCCGACCTCAAACGTTGTGGGCGGGACTAAGTTCGGAATGGCACCCAGGCTACTGATAATGTGCTTCTTTTCTGTTGCTGCAACAGTAAAGGCAGCTAGACTCAGGCTGTTTGATTAAAGCTACACAACAATGTGCCAAAGACAGCACTCCAGCTGATAATCGAACACCGCCTGCTGCTTTTATTGGACGACAAGTGAAAAGTGAAGCTTTGTAGGACTGTTGGCTTACGGTCGCTGACAGCAGACGGCCCGGGGCTCTGCTGTTTTTATCTGTTAAGATGGAAGTATTTTCTTTAATTTCTGTGAGTGTAACGGGTGAACGTTTACCTCTACAAGTTTGTGCAGACTTCTGGAAAAGTATCACTGGAAATTAACCTAGCAGTGGGTAATCATTGAAAAGAAATCTCAATATGTTTCAAAAAAACAGCTGCTTACATTTGAGTCCATCTCCTTTTCCTCTGATCCACCTGAATAAAGTCAGTGATGCTCTTCTAGACAGAGCAGCAGGGGGTCCTGGATGGCTGCAGGGGCTCTCCCTTCCCTTCCAGCGCATGGCATTCCTCTTTCATCTCCTGAAACTCGAATGTTTCCATGTGAGATCTCTGGCATATCCTGTTGCATTTAGAGCGAAAGTTCTTTGCAGAACCTGAGGTCAGTTTAGGAAATTCAGAATTTCTAACTAATCTATCTGAAATTTGACCCCATAACCTCATTAATCCCCTATTTACTGGTGTCTTCTTGCTTTTAAGAGAATTAAATCAGGTGTCCATATGGGATGTAGCTCCAGTATTTGTAGCTTTATCAGCGGAGATTTTTTGAATGATTCAAACTCCATAGAGCACAACTTGTAGGCGCAGAACAGTCTCACACAGACCATCAATCATATCAGTCCATCTAAAAAGACTTAAAGCTGGAGAGGAGGATCACAACGCCCTGGGTTTTACTTAGTGGTCTAAGGAAGACCGTTAAAAACCAGTTGGGATGGATTTTTAAATATTTTTTTCCGACGTGTGAGGATGATCCAGGCCGTTAAAATGATTTACAAGTATGAGAATCCAAGTATGCAGTTACACAACCCGCAAAGCCCATTCAGGAGCCTGTGACAACCATGAAAGCAATGCACGCTCCCAGACCCGTAGAGCAGAGTGACTCAAATATCAGAAACTCTTTGCGCCATGATCTTAAAGCATTGCTCCTGCTTAACAAAGCATTTGACTTTTCCTTTGGACTAATTGTGGAGATTTTTGGGCTGGAATGAGAAAGCTAGTGAAGATACAGCTGAAGGAAGGTGTATTGTTGTTTATTTTTTTAAGCTACCTCAGATCAATGTGTGGTTGTGATTATATGCGTCCCTGCAGCCTCACTACATCAAAGCCTGCCTCAAGGTAGCTGTGACTAATGTTTCGCCATCCCTCACAAATATCTTGTTAGATTTGACCCTGAGCCAAACCAGCCTCTCAAAAACCTTTTCTGAGCTCTCATGCCTTACTTAGTGATTCAAAAAAAAAAAAAAAAATCATGTTTACCTACGTCCTTTTATTTCACCAAAGCCTTTGCTCTAATTACCCACTGGGGATTCTGACCTTGCTGTAGTTTAAAACAATGTGGAACAAGTCCAAGTTTTCAATTTGATCTCCTACTAAACATTCCTGTTGTTCTTTGGGTCATTTTCTACTTTATTACCAAGTGATCCTGAACCTAGAGTCACAAACCGATGGCCGGACGTTCTCCCTCAGGATCAAACTAACATCCATCAGTATTTGTCACGTGTCAGACTCCAGTCCTACGCCTTTTAGATGTGTCTCTAAAACATTCAGTTCAATTTAGTTTATTTCTATAGCGCCAATTCACAACACGTGTCATCTCAAGGCACTTTACAGTTCACCAGATAATCCAGTGAAATTGATTCAAAGTTTTCTATCTAAGGAAAACCAGTTGATTGCATCGACTCATTTCTCATATAGTAGCTTTACAAAATAAAGGAGTATTTTTCTGTGTCGCATAACAATACTCCATTATGAAATAAATAAATATTAAATAAATAACTAATTAGGGCTGGGCGATAATTCAATAACGATATATATCGATCGATAGACGTGTGGCGCAATAGAAAAAAAGAGGGTCGATAAAAGTTCGATAAAAAAAACGCAGTTTTCCTTCCTTCTCATTGTAGCCTAGCATGTTGGTTTATGCTAGTCACTACTTCCTCCCAACCAATCACAATCGCGGACCCAGGCACGCCGTCACAAAGCGCCGCCCTCTCAAACCACAACACAGAGCACATGAAAATGTCGCAGCAAGGAGAGTCGGAGGAAATTGTTTCAAAGAAGGGTTTTTGTAGTTCGGCAGTCTGGCAGTATTTCGGTCATGGCAAGTCGGACCAAAAACAAACCACAGTCATCTGTAAAATGTGTCGGGAACCAGTGAAAACCAAGTCTGATAACACAACATACTCTTTTTCTTTTTTATCATCTCAGCCGCTCACAGCCGCAGGAGTACGAGCTGTGTAGGCCCCGCCGCGGCGCTCCTCCGAGGAATCTTCGGGAATTTCGGGAAAATATATATATATTTTCAGTTCTGGGCAGTTTCCCACGTAGTTCTAACAATTGAGATAAAAATGCTGAGGGGCCAGAAACTTCAAAGTAATAACTCAGGTTAAAGCAGGAAACGGGGGCGGTGGGGGGGCATTTATTTATTTGTTATATTTATTTTGGTCACTTTTCTGGTCACTTTAGTTTATTCTTTGTCAGTATTTAATAACATAACTCAGGTCTCTCAATTTATTTTTCTTTAAAACAATTATGTTATGGTTAAAAAAGTTGGTTAAATAAATATTTAATTCGAAGTCTGTGTTTGTGTTTTTTATTAAAATTAAATCATTTAGCAATATGATAAAAAAAAGTCCAGGCAGAGCTGCTCATAAAATATGGTTTCAAATCTTTTCAATAATTATCAATATCGATCAATATGCATTTTTTTTTATCGATAAGCTTTTTTTCTATATCGCCCAGCCCTATAACTAATCAAATAAAACAATTACCTAATTAATATATCTTTTAATAAGTAACATTTTTGTTATTTTATAGGGATACTTAATTATTTAATGGAATATTTATTAACAATTTATCAATTGCAGTGTTTATTTATTTATTTGATTTTAAATGAAATCGCTTTCCATATTGTTGGTCCTCACATCTGTTTAAGGTTCAAAGTCACATCTGGAGGATTTACTGAAAAAGCATTTCAGCATTTTGGTCAAGATGACTTTGGAAAGATGAATATCTAAAAGTTGAAGGACTTGAGTTTAACATCCATGTATTAGATTCTATTTGTGAAATTTAATAACTTTGTCCTTTGATCTGCATTGGTTTTGACCTTGTATCTCCCATTTATTTCATTTCCCCCCGAATACTCTCTTTTCCTGTTGCTGAATGATGCATTTTGACCTCAGTTTAACAAATTAATTGGAGTGCTTCAGATATGTTTTCTAGGTTCCTTTGTTGCTTCCTGGATTAGTATTTTCTGCACTATTGCAGTAAATTTGATGATCAAGTCACTGGCTAATTATTATTCCTTTGAAATGACATCAGGACCCCTGAAAGCCTCTAATTGATGTGAATGTATTTGTCTCTAACCTGTTCTTGTTGAATGTACCAGATTGAGGATGTTAAGAAACTGAGTTCGTAAACTTTGTCTTAATGGAAACACAAAAAACTAAGGGCTAAAACAAGCGAAAGCACCGGTTCGAGGGAAAAAGTCTTTATACCCTTTCTGTCTTTTAGCCTACTTCATGTTTTCAGACGGGGTTGATTAAATGATTTGTTGATTCCAGTGGTTTGACAATAATCAGGTCTGGGTTTGGCTTATGAATATGAACCAACCAACCAAAAAAAGAATCTTTTTTTTTTTTTTTTTTTCACATCAGGCCAGGTTTTATAACAATTTTTTTTCATGTAAAACTACTTTTTATATTTACTCTGCCTATTTTTTTGTCTTGTAACAACATTAGTTTCATCAGTTTTCCCAAACCGGTTAGTAGCTCTGTAAAATGGGATAATCTTGTACTTTCTTGTATATTAGTGTTGCGCCGATGCCATTTTTTGGCCCCAATACCTGGCTGTGCAGTATTGGCCGATACCATACCAATACCATCTGTTTGAAATTGATGTGTGTGTGCACATATGAAGAACTGCATACTGCTTGGATGTAAAATAATTGCCATCATGGCTTCGTTAAGCTGCTGCCTAACTTTGTGAAGCAGGAAAAAGACTAATACAAAGTGAATCCAGTAGAACTTTCTATTGCCTACCTGGAATGGATGATAATAGTTGAAAGGTATTGGTGCCCTAGTTGTCGGCACTTGCCGATACAGATACCACCATTTTGGTGCTGGATCGGGCCCCCCCCCGATACTGGTATCGGTAGCGGTGCAACAATATTGCATATTCTGCTGGAATCAAACCTAGACTCAAGCAGAGCTTGAGCACCTGCTGCCCATTAGTTGAAGTATTGCTTTAAAAAAGAAATAGAATTGGTGTCATCCACAAAAAAGAAGAGTATTTTTCAACACATTTGCGTGTAAATGACAGGTTTTTAACTTAACCAAACTCCATCCTGCTTGGTTATTATGTGTGAGTAGTTTTCTATGTGAGAAATGAATACTCAGATCAACAGTTGCCAGTTGGAGGGGAATGTGAACAACTTCTCTTTTTATATTCAGCTGGAGTGGATCCTTTTCAGGGCTGCCTGTAAAAGTGCTGTCACCATGCAGGTTCAGAGCTGGAAAAGCTGATTGTAATGCAGCTGCAGAACAAAAAGGGCACATCCAAGCGTTTTTTGCACGAGGGGAATAAATAGGCGTGATGAAAAAGAATGTGAGATGAATGCTTGATTTTATCTTTACTCCCCATCAGACTCTATTGCCTCCTTTTCTCCTCGAGTGTCTGACGGATGCATGGCGGCAGGATTCTCAGACGTTCCACCTTTTGAATTTAAATTTCCCCATCCTTAGTTTTTTTTGTGTGTTTTTTTCTCTCTGCAGGTTGATGTTTTCTTACAGAGCGCCCGCAGGGTCGCTTTCAAGCCTGACCGCCAACAGCTCACCACCGCAGCCCGCCTCTTGAACGGGCCGATCGATCGCCTCAGAGACTAACGAGACGAGCGCGCCGGATTCCACCGGGGCTGCCAGCGGTCGAGCGGAGCTGCCTCTCTGTTGCCTGGAGCCTGCATTGCCATGGATACGGAGTCCACCTATTCTGGCTATTCCCATCACTCTGGGCGCTCCCGGGGATCGCATAGGCATGGGTAAGACCAAATCCTGCTCCTTAATTATTTATCTTTATGCCTGTGGTGCCACATGACTGTTTTAGACTGTGTTTTAAACCATGTACACAAAGTCTAAGATGTTGAAGAAAGATATTTAATTTATGAGTCCCAACGCTGCTCTGTCAGTAATATGATGTTGACAAGGGAAAATTCATCACTGAAGAAAAAAAATGTCTTTACCCATATTGCTGTTTGTGACATGAAAGCTGCTCTATATTTCATTCTTATAATGCCTCCACTGTGGTTCCTCTGCTGTCTGGAGAAATTTATGTTTAAAAATCTTCATATTTCAAGATTATTCCCATCACATAGTCTAAAAGGTGTATCCTTTCTTTTTTTAATAACTAATTTCCTTTGCTTCCTAGTACTCTTTATCCAAATGTTCTTAATATCTATCTGCTTTTCTCTCTTAGTGTCTTGCTTATAACCTAGGTTTCCTTTTTCCTTGCATTATCCCCCTTGTTTCCTTCTTTGCTAGTGTCCTTTATAGTTGCCTTGTATCCTTCCTTTCTAGTGTCCTTTCTTGTTTTCTGGTTTCCTTCTTTCCTTGTTGCCTATTTGCCTTCTTTCCTTGTTGCCTAGTTTCCTTCTTTTTCTGCAGTCTGTTTACCTTCTCTCCATGTTGCCTCGTTTAATTTTTTTCCTTTTTGTCCTTTTCCCCTCTCTCCTAGTGTCCTTTCTTGTTTCATTTTCCATTCTTTCCTTATGTCCTTTCTTGTTGCCTTGTTCCCTTCTTTCTTTGTTACCTTGTTCCCTTCTTTCCTAGTTTCCTTTCTTGTTTCATGTTCCCTTCTTTCCTAGTGTCCTTTCTTGTTGCCTTGTTCCCTTTTTTCTTTGTTACCTTGTTCCCTTCTTTCCTTGTTTCCTTTCTTGTTTCATTTTCCCTTCTTCCCTAATGTCCTTTCTTGTTACCTTGTTCCCTTCTTTCCTAGTTTCCTTTCTTGTTTCATGTTCCCTTCTTTCCTAGTGTCCTTTCTTGTTTCATTCTCCCTTCTTTCCTAATGCCCTTTCTTGTTGCCTTGTTCCCTACTTTCCTTGTTCCCTTCTTTCCTAGTGTCCTTACTTGTTGCTGTATTTTCCTTGTTACCTTATTCCATTCCTACCTAGTGTCCTCTCCTTTTATTCAGTCTCTTTTGCCTCCCATTGTTTTCAGACAAAACCAGAAATCCAATCCAACCTTTCTCTTAGACAAAAAACAAGCGAAAAAATGTCCATCTGCTCAAATGGACCAACATGGGAAATCCAACAAGTTCAGGGTATCTCCAGAGACATTTTAGTTGTCTATAACTGAGCCACATGAGATAAACGCTGTCTGAAGAAGAGTCCCTGCTCCTCCTCCTCTGTATCTCCAGTTCTCTCTTCTCTCTGTCTTCCCAGCCAGCGTTTTCTCATCTCAAAGCTCACGTCGGAACGTTAGTCCACCAGAAACCAAACTGGCTGTCATATATCTCTCTGGGTTCTCTCTGACTCTTGCTGCCACCTGTTGCCATTTCATGAGCCTCTCATCTGATCTACTGCTCATGTTCCTCCCTCTGACACTCCCAACCATCAGAGTAAGGAGGCGTGTCAATCGTATTCCCCAAGAGCTGAATTTTTATCTCAGCAGAAGTTAGTCTTCCTCTATCTTGGATTAGGGAGCTTGAACAGCCTCGCTGACAGAAAGTTGGAAAAGCAACATATGGCCTTCATAGCCAGGCTCCGCCCCTTTCTCTTTCTGCCAAAACCACCGGCTGGGCCCTGATTTCACACATAAAAAGGGAAATTGTTTCCTTTTAATGGTCTCCTGAAGGGAATCTCTATGCCATGCGGTGGATGGATGTGTTACAGATCACTGCTGTCTAATTAGCCCAATGCTCCACTAAAAAATAAATACAGGAAGGAGCAGCTTTGACCTGCAAAATTGCCAGCACCTCATCAATAAATGTATATATTTTATAATTTATTTAAGGGTTACAAAATGGTATGAAGCTAATTCGGGTGTTTTTTTAATATTTTAAACGCCTCCAAATCCTCTCACTCCTTCAGGAATAATTTGTAGTAGCAAACATCTAATATTAACAGCCTCTCATGTGGAAAATGTTTTCATTTCATTAGTCTAATAAGTCTAATTTACAGAGCAGCACTCGGTACTGATGTGAGACTGAGCAGTTTTCCATCTGGAGATGTAATACCACACAGACACTTAGTACAAAAAATCTACAAAAACCTTTTTCGATTCCTATAAAGGTCGTCATACATGCTGACCTCCTCCTTCTGCTTTTGTTGGTTCAAATAAACAATAAAAAGTAAGTGTTTAATGTGTTGAGCTCCCAATCTAGCTCACTTGTGTCTAGGTTGCAGTGCCAGAGAAGAAGAATGGGGGGGAAAAAAGGGACAGTTTGGTCCACAGGGAGTCTGGCATGCCATCCTGGTTGGCCACGCTCCTTCAGGAGCCTCTGTTCTGTCCTCCTCTGTGCGTCAGCTGCTGAATGTGATCAGTCAGCCTCAGATTGTGGCGGAAATGATACTTCCAAGAGCTTCCAGGACAGGATTCTGCTCCAGCCTGCCAGCTTTCACAAAGGCCTCCCTACTAACCTTTCCAAGAAGCAAGACTCATTTCAGAGACCCACTTGGAAAGTCAGATTCCATTAATCAAATCCTTACTCAGCATGGAGGTGGAGGCCCCAGCCAGCCAGCTGCATGCTAATGAATCTCTGGGAAAGAGGGGTGTTATCTTCTTGGGCTATTAATATGTTATAAAGTAGGTGTATTTCCAGTAGATCGGTAGTTAATTTATAAAATTATCACCACAGTTAAATATCGATTTTTCTCAACTGTCAGTTTTTATTCGCCTTAACAGCCGTCTTTTTTCCCCCTCCCTGTGCCTCCTCTGTAGATGCTACTTCTTCCTTATATTCTCCTGATTTTCATAAAGACTTTGAAGTAGGATCACTGCAGCTTCTCCTCCCAGCTTCTTCTGCATCGCTCCACTTTCAATTAATAAGCATAACGAGTGCAAGCGTTTGAATGATGATGGCTCCCTCTAGAATAACCATCTCCACCATGTTTAGAGTGGTTGTAATAATATTTGGAGTAATAAGGATAGTGGTAAAATATACTTAAAGGCTTTCATCAGCCTCCTAATCTCCTGGATTTATATGATAAGAACATGTCAGTCTGAGTGAAGCAGGCCGCTGCAGGCTATTCAAATTGGGCTTTCTCTTTCTGTGTGCACTTATAACAGCAGCTGGGATTTTCTGTGGGGAATCAGAAGCATATTCAAAAGGAAGCAGAAGTACGGAGGCGGAAAGCAGGCTGGTAACACCCTGTAGTCACATCCAAAGCAGCTCTGTTAAACTGTTGTTTCTACTGCTGTCATTCACTGGGTTTCCCTTCAGTCCACCCCCTGCAGGCAGGATATCCTCTGAGCTGCCTCAGATAGTTGTTGTTTACAGGCAGCAGATCTTATTTAACCATGACAGGATTTTATCTGCCTGAAAAAGTCTAAAGTTAAGAGTGTAGATTTGTTTTCTGGGCTACCTAAACTGATTTTTAGCAGACAGTTTCAGGGTATTCTAATCTAAGACCATTTCCTCCCAAAATTGAATGGTACTGCTAAAGTTCAACTGATCAACTGATTCTGAATGGGAATAAAACAATGATGGTAGATTTCAGAAAAAAAAGGAACAGGTTGATTCCTACTAGCATCATGGGAGAAGAAGTGGTGGGGGTTGAAGTGTAAATATCTTTCTTTCACTTGGACTACAAACTAGACTGGAGACCTAAATGTGAAACCATATGCAAGAAGGGACTGAGCAGATTGTTCTTTTGAAGATTAGTCCTTCCGCTTTTGCAGCAAGATGCTATATATTTTCTATTTTCTATCTATTTTCTATTTTAATTTCAAGCTCAATGTAGATTGCTGTATAGATTCCTTCTTTCGTTTCTATTTTTTATTTTACCTGCACCGTTTAGTCCTTTTCTAGGAGGAAAAAAGAATAATAAAACTTACATTTCTTTTAGTTCTCTTTCCTTTTTTTAAAGTGGGGAAAAGTAAATGACAGTTTAATTTCCTTTCTTTTTGTGTTTTTTTTTCCTTCCTTTCAATTTAATTTTCCCTTCCTGGGAGGGTTAAAAGGGAAGATAAAATGGTTTTAATTTCCTTTTTATTTTTTGTCTTCATTCAAGGGACTGAGCAGATTGTTCTTTTGAAGATTAGTCCTTCAGCTTTTGCAGCAAGATGCTACATATTTTCTATTTTAATTTCAAGCTCCATGTAGATTGTTGTGTAGATTCCTTCTTTTGTTTCTATTTTTTATTTTACCTACCCCATTTAGTCCTTTCCTATGAGGAAAAAGAATAATAAAACTTGCATATCTTTTAGTTCTCTCTACTTTTTTAAAGTGGGGAAAAAAGTAAATGACATTTTAATTTCCTTTCTTTTGGTTCTTTTCCTTTCTTTCAATTTCATTTTCCCTTCCTGGCAGGGTTAAAAGGGAAGATAAAATAGTTTTAATTTCCTTTTTATTTTTTGTCTTCATTCAAGGGACTGAGCAGATTGTTCTTTTGAAGATTAGTCCTTCAGGTTTTGCAGCAAGATGCTACATATTTTCTATTTTCTATCTATTTTCTATTTTAATTTCAAGCTCCATGTAGATTGTTGTGTAGATTCCTTCTTTCGTTTTTATTTTTTATTTTACCTGGCCGTTTAGTCCTTTTCTAGGAGGAAAAAAGAATAATAAAACTTACATTTCTTTTAGTTCCCTCTCCTTTTTTTTAAAGCAGGGAAAAAAGTAAATTAAAATTTAATTTCCTTCTTTTTTTAATTGTCCCTCCTTTCAATTTCATTTTCCCTTCTTGGCAGGGTTAAAAGGCAAGATAAAATAATTGTATTTTCCTTTTTAATTTTTGTCTTCATTTAAGGGACTGAGCAGATTGTTCTTTTTAGGATTAGTCCTTCAGCTTTTTTAGCAAGATGCTGCATATTTTCTATAAATCTGTTGTTGAGACTTTGATCTTTTTTGCTGTCATCTGCTGTGTAAGAGCATCAGAGTAAATTACTTAAAAAAGCTTAACAAGCTAATGAAGGCCAGCTCTGTTCTACGAACTCCTCTACAACTTCTGGAGATTTTTTCACAATTTTCTTTTTTTTCATAAAGTGAAGAACATTATTGACAACAATGACCATCTTCTTTTGATTTTTAAACAACAAAGTGTCTTCAGTAAGAGGCTACTCCAGATCTGGTGCAAAACAGACTGCTACAGAGGAGCCTACCTGCTTTCAAGTGTCAACATCTAAGTAGACTTAACTCCGTGAAAATAAAAAAAAAACACAAAAAAAAAGCCTAAGAGTTACTGCAACATTTAATTTTCCTTTGGGTTTAATAAATTATTTTTGATTCGAATTGAATTAAAAATTATTTGTGCTGATTTGAAGTTAGATGGAGATAAATAAGCTTTCCTCAAGATCGTCTAATATTAATATCCAGTCACCTATCTTTTAGTTCCCTCTCCTTTTTTTTTAAAGAGGGAAAAAAGAAATGACAATTTAATTTCCTTTCTTTTGGTTCTTTTCTTTCCTTTCAATTTCGTTTTCCGTTTTTCGGCAGGGTTAAAAGGGAAGATAAAATTTGTTTAATTTCCTTTTTATTTAATTGTCTTCATTTTCCTAGTTTTTTTTAGGATACAAAAAGGAAAAAGAAACGTTTATTTTATTTGTTATTTCTGCCACGCTACTAAAAGTCATTAAGTTTTTGAAACTCAATATCTTGCCATACGAACAAACACTCTCAGCTTAAAAGCCAAATTCACCAAGGCTTCCCATACAAAAACTCAACAAGAAAGACCAGGATCCCTACTTAATCGACCTCTTAACAAACCACGCTGCATTCAGAAACAAAAACCAAGATGGTGGACAAGAGTTGTAGAAACGCTATTTACCAGAAAATGTTTTGTACACAATGTCTGACATCTGATCAGAGAACCTTTCTATACACATTTTCTGTGTTGTGCCTATTGCTTTTTTCCATCAACAAAAAGTCTGTTTACTCTTCTATAGCAGTTGTGGCACACAGTTAACTAGTTGCCCTGTCAAGTGATTCTTTTATTTTCCTCCAGATCGTAGGACTTTTGCTGCTCCTCTTTAATGCCGTTTGTTTTTATCTGTAAGTTTTAATTAGTGCCTTTAGCTTCCCAGTTCAATGAATGGATTCAAAAAGTTTGGGCTGAAAGTATTTCTTTGATTGTTTTGTTGGTAAATCGCATATAATCCCAGAACATTTACCATTTGTGGTTATAATAGAGGAGAAGCATTAATGCTTTTGAAAGACTTGCCCTGGCCAAGTGTTTTTTGCTCTATAGCCTGCTTTACCTTAAAGCCTGCAGGGAAGGGAAACTGATGAGGGATTAGCAAGGCTTTAGTCTGTAGTGGAACCAGTGAGTGGGAGTCATGCCGAATTGGGGGGGATCTATATTCAGGTTACCTGCCGTTCACGCTCTACAAACGATTAGGGCTGTAAAGGCCGGAGGTCAGTCAAGCTAATGGAGCTCATATGTCGCAGGTCACACGGATGGAGCAAAACGAGAGGAGGGATGGAGCTGATGAGGAAAAGCAACCTTAATTCTTTTTTTTTTTTTTTCTGTCTTCCAGAGAGCGAAGCCGAGACCGACACAAGTCACGCAGCAAAGACAGCCGCTCTGAAAAGTCGGTCACAATCAACTCGCCGCCCGCCGAGCCGCTGCTGGGCGACTCCTCAGTGCGGGGCGAGCAGGTTCAGGTACGTAACGATCTGCCCCAGAAAGCTTCTGTACGCTGCTTTCAGCCTGGATGACTATGGTGGAATGATCCAGGAAGGATTTAAGGAGCTTTGTCAGTTAACGAGGTGGAGGGATAGTTGTGTTTATCAGCCTGGGCAGCGACGGGCCATCTGGTACGTTGGAGGGGGGAGGGCCGGTCCACTTTCTGGTAAATCCAATAGGAAGCCAGAAACAGGCAAACGGGATGCGGTTGCAGAAAGTTGCCCCAGTTGGTAGTAGAGCTCTGCTTGATCCTGTTTGTAGACTCAGCATTCCCAGTTTGTTTGCAGCGACTGGGTCAAACTAATGTCAGGCGAGAACGTGGACCCGGTAACCCCCTCTCAAATGGACCAGGCCAAGCTAAAACTGCAGCTACAGCTTTTGCACTCAGGCTAATAGTGAAACTCCGAAATCATGTTGACGTCTGATGCCTGCAAGCACAGGATCAAACTATGGATTATGTGATGGATTATTTGACAGCAGAGAAATTTAAGGTAGGATTTTAAAAGATTCGACCTTTAAGATAAAAACAAGCCACAGTGTTGAATGTCTGAGTCTAGCTGTCTTCTATAAACAGGCATTTATAAACTACCAACTCATATTTCAGCTTTAAATGCAGGCAAGACATTTGATTGTGTTGCTTGGACTGAGACAAAAGATAGCTGAGATATACCTGACAGGTGGATCAGATGGCAACGCCTCAGCTGGGCTGGTTTGACATCAGATGGCGTGTTAGGACGTGAACCAAGAGGTTTCACCAGTACAAACAGTCTAATAAGAGGAACTACCGCAGACAGTCTGGCTGTTTGTCCTTTTTTGACCCTTAAATCACTCATCTGAGGCCTTTTAGGCTAAATTTCGGTCACTATGATGTTTAAGGAACGGTCAATGAGGAAAAAAATCAACTGATAGAAGTCAGAATTGAGCCAGAAGGCAATTTCCCTTTGAATTATCAGAGGTTAAACTGACCCAGTTCTGTAGCAACTGACTAATAATCCTCTTAGTCTGTATTTTAGATCAGTTACACTGATGCTGTTGTGGCTGTTTGGTGATAATTGCCTCATTCTCTCTAACACCTCCTGATGTGAATGTTTTTGTAAACTTTTCTCTGACTTGGTGCCATAATGGAAGACTGACTGGCCAAAACAAACACAACTTCAGACCTTAACATGGTTTGGCCTTCACTGCCTCAGCACTGAACGGAAATCTTTCACTTTGGTCATCAGAATTTATCCCCACACTTTCTGTACTTATTGGACTTACTAATCCTAAATATAGGGCTTAAATGCTTTTTCAAAGATACCTTGAGTTATCTTTATTTATCCATTTATTTCTTCCCCAAAACGAAGCAACCCTACCTTAAAAGCTCTGTCGTTGACTGCACATTGTTTATAGAAAGTGTAATATTTGCTGAGTCATGGGGAAGAGATTTGTATGACTGAATCATCTCTGCTCAGACATCTGCTTTCTAGTCATTGAGATGAGCTATTCATATGAGTGTTACGGTGTCTGGAGACGGACTCTCACAGGACTTTTTGATAAATATGAGATCATTTTATGTGTGTTAATTTTGGGAATTGGGCTCTATTGGATTAGAGTATCTATCTTGTATGTACAATTTAATATTGTTTAATAAGTCTGCAGACATAGTATTTACTTAAAGATTTTATCAACAATGTTTTTATTAAACAATACATTTCCTGTCAGAGTGATGCAGAATAAAAGTGGAAAAGTTTATATAAATGATTGTTTTATTTTTTTAAATGTTCAAACTAAATTAATATTTACTTCTGGTTAAGACTCCAACATTGACACGAAAGGTTTCTGCACTAGTAGGTTGATGCCAGGTCATAGTAGCTCCATGATAGGGCTTAGGGCCAATTTATGCTTCTGATGCATAGCCTCTGCAACAGTCAAATCTGTCTCTGTGCGCGACCACGCCCCCCTCACAGAGGTTCTGCAACCGTTGTTGTGCACCTCAAAAACATCCTGACGACTCGTTGCACGGTCGCAAACCCGAGCAGACCTCAAGTGGAAGTGCACATACAAAAAGCAGCTGTGATTGGACCTTGGTATGTCTTTCCGGCTGTCTGTGTGGTCGTCCTTCTCGATTCGATGCCGGAGCGCGCCATTTTTAAAAGCCGATAAACAACTACAATGGAGAACTACCACGAAAGGTTAATCGGTCTTTTTGTCAACCCCATTAACAGAACCTGTTCTTCTTTGACGTCTAGCAACTCTAGCTCCATATCTGTGACCGAGATATCTTGCAGACGCGCCATTGTTGTTTTGGAAGATAAACACTCCCGCCGGCGCTGCCGAAGTTCTCGTGACCATCCGCCAAAGTTCTCGCGAGTTCTTGATTAGGCTCCCCCTTGCGCTTTGGCGGAAACTGCTGTGCGTCCCTAGAAATTCTAGACCAACAGTGCAGAAGCATACCAGCAAAACTGGTTCGCGACCAGACCCAAGCGACAACTATAACCTGAAAGACTAAACATTTACAAACCCTACATATTCGGTAACAGACGTCTGCTTTTGCCAAACAGAACAAATCTTCTACATTTCTATCAGGCTTCCTGATAATTCCTGGATTGTTGAAAGATGGAATAAACGGCTAACATCCTTCTTAATGGATCCTATTAGTAAGCCCCCCCAGTGATTAATAAAAATTTATACCATTCTTCCCTCAGTAACAACTCCTGTACGGAAGAGTGTTGTTTGAGCCAGGGCTACTCAATGTTTTGCAATTTTGTTATTGCAGCATCAAAGCAGAGAACAGGTTTGCTCTTGAATTTGTGTTAAAACATTATTGGCCGATGTTAGCTTTAAAACAAAATATTGGACGCCATTCTGTCAACATAATCCAGTCATTTAGACGACAGTGTTTTTGTGATAAATAGGTAACCATAGATTTGAACTTAAGGAAGTATTTTGTATTTTTTCGCCCTCAGAAGTATTTTGTAGACAACAACTCATTATCCCTGATTCACAGCAAAAATGAAACTAGAAGAAAGGCAATTTCTCTTGAATTGTTTTCTTTTGATTTGAGCATCCAAAGGAAACAATTTGCCAATGGAATAAGATGAATGCCTCTATCTTATTTCAAATGCATGATATCTATCTTATTTTAGGGGAAAACTATTTACTCTATTCGCAAATCATTTTTTTAACCTGATCAAATTATGGGCAGATACCATTATTTTAAGAATGTTTAACCTATTTTTAGATGAGTCTTTGTAGTAAGTTCCCACACTCTCTCAAAAACGTTCTGCAGCAGCTTCTTTCATCAAGTACTCAGCTGAAGGAGCTGCTGAGAAAACAGGAGATTAAGCAGCCTACTTGGCTGACTTTCGCCTCTGCCAATCTCCAGTAGTAAATTCTCCTGATGTATGCTCTTGTCTGCATGCTATGTCTTATTTTACCGCTCAGCGCATCTATCTCTGGTATTTAGTGCTTCATGTCTTATGCAGCACCAGAGTAGAAAGGGTTTGCTTTAGCTGGAGTAAACAGGCGCTCCAAATCTACCCAGAGTGAGCTTCAGGACAAATCCGCCGTGGTCTGGGTCTCGCATATGCTCCAGAATGTGAATGTTTCTCTTTTTTTGTCTGCCTGCGTCAGACTGATGTCAGCGTCTTACTGCGCGTAGCTGCTCTCATTACTCCACTGCTGGGACTTAATCAGAGTCTTGGCTGACGAAGCACGGCGTTGCTGAAGGCAGGGATGTCCTCACAATCCCGGTGAGGGCTTTCTCATGGCTGTCTGTAATGTTTCACCTCAGGGGTTATTACAGAGGGGGAGGGGTTTCATGGGGATGTGTCTGAAGATGCACTAATGGACAGAGTTTGGCACCAGGAGTGTCGGATTGGATGTTCCTGTAGATTATTTCAAACTTTAACAGTAGGGCTCTCTGGATACTGAGGAACGTGCAGGTAAAAGAAGGTTTTGCCGAAAGGATGCAGGAGAAATGTTCTGGATGCAGTTGTGCCTAAAATGATTCAACCCTCTTCTGCGTTTGTTAGCAGTAGAGGATTTAAAAAATATTAAATAAATTACCTCAACAATATGAATTACTATTAAATGAATAACAAAATCTCACTTCCAATGGCTACTGCAGTCCCCAAATTACATCTCTGGTGCTTTATGAAGCATCTTTCTGTTGGGAGGACTTTAGCAGCCTTCTTTAGGACACTTTGTTCTCCAGGTCATTGACATCCTGAGGTTTCTTGCTGCAACAGACGTGTTAAATCCAAACAGACCCTCAAAGTGTCATGATCTGGCCTGTTTGCTCTCCCTTAATTAGTAATTCCTCTCACCTGCCCTCTTCCTTCCCTGCCTCAATTATAATTTATTCTTCTCACCTGTTTCCTGTGGTTTATATTCAGTTCAGCCTGAGCATTCAGTGCCAGATCATTGCTTGTCTTTTTGTTAGTCTGTCCAGTTTTATTTGGTTCATGTCCTGGATCCTAGCTGCCAGTGGATAGAGGGTTTTTGTGTTTGTCTTGTCTCCTGATCGTCCACTGTTCCTCCCCCACGGAGTCCTCTGGGTTTTTGGCTCATTATGGGGGGAGGTTCAGTTTTTATCAAAGTAAGCCTATCTCCAGGGTGGAGACCAGTTTAAAGTCCAGCTTCAAGTTACGGTTCCTACGTCCTGTCTCGGCTACCCTCTTCCACTGTGCCTGCCTGTCTGCACCTGATCCTGTCTGCTCCTGTGCGTGACCACCTGGTCATGCTTCTGGTCCCAGTCAGACTCTGAACCCTCCTGGAAGCCTGTGCATGCCTGGAAGTCTGGATCCTGCCACCTGTCTCTGTTCCAGTCTGATCTGGATCCTGCCTGTTTTTGTCTGTTCCTGTCTGTTCTGGATCCATCACCAGCATCAGCTTCCAGCGTGACCTCTGGGACTGCAGCACTGGGGACACTCGTGGTCTGGACTGTTAAACCAGAGTGTCTGAGATTGGGCGGTGCCCCGCCCCGCCCCGCCCCGCCCCGCCTGCAGTGTCCGCGAGCCACAGCTCCGCTTTTGTTTTGTTTTTATTTTAATAAAACCTTTTGAACTTTCCTACTGACTGTCTCTCCTGAATACTGGGTCCATCTGTCCCCGATTCATGACACAAAGTGCATCTTAAGCAGCTATAATGGCTATTCTATCATCCGCAAGGACCCTATAGTTTCTGCTCTTTCTTCTTTGCTAATTCCCTCAGCCAAAGTCAGATAAGACCATCTTTAAAATCCTATTCCAAGTTTAGCTGCAGATTTCAAATCAGAATTAAGTCTGGAATTTTTATTACTTAGAAGGAGGAGTTTTTTTGTCCTTGATCCTATTAGATAACCACAAAACCCAAATTATCCAGAGAAGACTTAGAACTTATATGTTATTTAGGAAACCTACTTTATAGAAATGGTTTTCAGGTTTTAGAATAAACAACAAAAACATAAACCGTAGTGAAACAAAACGGATCTGGCCTTGTCTGAATAAAACCATCTAAAAGAAAGTGGCTATGCTCGATCAGAGCTGTTCCGACAGGTTTCTCCAACCACTCCAAGGCCCCGAGCTTTATGCTAATGCATGAGAGTTAAAAGAAAAAGGAATCTCTAAAGAGAAGGTGTAGGACAACCTGTGCAGGAGCAGTTGTCTGCGGCTAGTCCAGCTTTGCTTGGTGCAGCTCTTAGGATGTTAGAATGGAAGTGAGTACTGGCTTTCTGCTGATAACCTGATACAGGTGCTACCTGTTGGTAAAGATGTCAATTTAACGCGCTATTATTGGGTGTTTGGGTGGCTGTTAGATCAGATAATTAGTGCTGGATTTATGTCTCTCAATTCCCAGCATCGCGATAGTCTACGAATCTGCTCATTGTTTGAAATGTTATTTTGCCCTCTTGTTTCTTCAGAGGTTCAACCGTGAGAGGTAATCTGGCTCAAATTGCACCTGATCAGGTTTTCGTTACTTTTCTTGCATTTGGTAGAAAACTTGATTGACATACCCTCTTCACCCCTGATTTTCCCATCCTCTCCATCCTCTTCACAGTCCCTGCAGCTTAGCTCATTGCAGCTAATTGACCTCAGCTGCTCTGTGATCTCAGCTGTTTGCCAACTAGAGCTGAACGTGGCACACGGACCCTATGATACAAGCAACACAGCTTTTTGGCATTCTTTGGCAGACGGCCGTACAGGTAGCTCCGCAGCTTCAGTATAAGAAGAAGCAGATATGTCGAAGACTTTTAAAAGGCAGAGAGCTTGTGTCCATGTTTGGGATCCCTTTTTTCTGGTGAGTGCGTGAGACATTGTTGCCGTTAAGTTGCCGTCTTTGGTAGCTGTATGGGATACATGGGATGCACTCTTGTTGCGGTTTAGTACGTTTAGGTGCAGGTAACAGCATGATGTAGAGTTGGTAAATAATTTCAGTTTATCTAACAGGATTTCCATGCCTTTGGACTATTTGCCATTTCTTACCCCAACCTTTCCTTTCGTACATTTCTACCTCCATTTTTTCATTATAACGTATGAACCGTACGAATCCTGTGGAATCCAGCCAAGTCTCTGCGGTTGTTGGGTTCCTGGAATTGCTCCTACGAGTCCATCCCTCTGGAATGGACTTGTAGGAGAAAGAGCATTTGGAATATGACAAACTCTTGTTAGATTTTTAGGTTTTTATAAATTGCTTATAATGCAAGTGCTGTAGATTATGACCTGACCTGGCTCTAAAGAACACACGTGACCATGCATGTGAGCGTTTGCTCACTGGGTCAGAAGCAATAAATGGAGAGTGATGCTGAGGAGAGAGACGAAGACAGAGGAGTGGATGGGGGTGTAAAAGGGTGAGAACGAACTGGAGTTAAAAAAATGCCTTGCCAGGTAGTGAACAGCAGCACCTTGATGGGGGTAATCTCTCCTCTCCTCTCCTCTCCTCTCCTCTCCTCTCCTCTCCTCTCCTCTCCTCTCCTCTCCTCTCCTCTCCCTCGCTCCGTGTCTTCTTCACAAAAGCCCCCTCACATTATTCGCCAAGTGAGCGCACAGTCCCATACAATACCTCCTGAGGCATGATGGGAGAGCTTTCTATATAAAGACGGATAAGGCGAGGGGGGTGGACAGTCAGTGAGGTCATACCCTGTCAAAATGATACTCCGAGATGGAATCAGGGGAAACAACGCTCAGGCTTAGTACCTACTGGACCTTTGTTTGATTAAAGCAGAAATCGGGTTTGGATTATTTTGGATGCTGTCACCATCGGTGATGGAGGAGAGGGACGAGGTCCTGCAAGTGCTGGAGATCTGCGAGGCCGTACAGGACGTAAAAGAGGTGGTCATCAGCACCATAGAAGCAGAGTCACTTAGGAATTCGCCTCCTGCGACCAGCTGTGGACCAGACTCCAAAACAAGCCAGGTAGGATGGAGAAGTCGGTCTGGTTAACACGATTACCGACCCAACACATTAGAGCTGTAGCGACTGGCTGTTAATTCAGTGTAAACAGCAGATGTCGGCTTTAAATGTGTCCCGTCGTTTTAGCTCCTAATGAAATCATCTGCAGATCTGGGATGCAGGTGAAATCAGGCGTAAACTTTGTACGGTACGTTTCTCTGTTGAGCTTTCGGATTGAAAGTTGCTCCATCGCATCGCTCTTCTGAACTGTGATACATTGGCAGGTTACATTTAACAGAGAATTGTTAAGATCTGTTTTGTTTAAATAGACTGTAAATATCCCGTTTCCCTCTTTTATAGTTCTGCTCAGCCTTCTGTTCTACATTGTCTATCTTGACAGTCATTAAGTTGTTTTTTTTTCTTGTTTCCTTCCTTGTCCTGACAAGTTCCTGGCAGCCACACACATCATCCACACTGTGTTTAAACTGCTGTGAGGAGCCTCCCCAGAGAATGCATGTTGCTATATTCTTTTCAGAAACAAGCATGAGCACCTTGCCGCCCTCCCAGGAGAAAGTGGAGAGCACGTATTGCCTTCCACTTAGAGCAGAACAACAGAAAACAGACCTTTAATGGACGCTTCATTTACTGTCAGAAACAATAGCCGGTATTTATACCCTGCTGGAGAAAGCGGGGGAAAAAAAACCCTCCTGACTTAAACTCCTCTGACACAGTAAACCTTTTTTTTTTTTTTAGATTTCTTTACATAACAGCCTCTATTATCATAATTTTGTGTCCTATACCAATGCAGATGGTGTATTAAGGTGTATTTCTACCAGTTTTGCACTTTTCTACCTGTTTTGCACATTAAACCACAAGTTTAGTTTAGTTTAGATGGTAAACATTTGCCTTTTTTATTCCCAATCCAGTTTAGGTCTTAACTTTAGGATAAACTTCCCTGTTTCTGCAGAATAAGAGCATCCTCACACCATAAAGTTACCACCTCCATGTTTCACCACAGCTTTAGTCTGATTAGAATAAAGATACATCAGCATGTTATGATATTTTGGACATATTTTAGTGTATTTTTCTTGCATGCATGCATTCCCTGAATCATTAGTGCATTCAGCAGCCATGGCTTGAAATTGTGGAGTGCTTGCATTGCTGCTCCCTCCATTTTCCATCCGTTGTTAATGTTTTGTTTGATTTGTTGATGCATTTTGTTTAAATTGAAGCTTGTGTAACATTTTATATCGTTGTGTGATTTTTATCATGTAAATGGAGGAAGATTCAAAGATATTGGCTTCAAAACATCTGCAACAGCTTACAGGGATCCGTTAGACTCGTCCTTAAACCTTTAGGTTTGGTGCAGCATACAGCATTTCATTCATCTGATCAAATGCGTCTCTGCAAACTTTACACATCTGGTAGAAACGTTTCCCAAAACAATAAGATTTAATCCTATAAACTGACATTTTTCCAACAAACACACAGAGCTGATGTTTGAAATACTGCTGTTTTGGTTTTAGCTTCTCAATGTAGCGGAAATGTTTGACACAGAAGTGATTTTAATCAGTTTAAATGCGTTTAACGCTTCAAATCTGCAGGATTTTGACCAGACTAAGAACCTTTGTGGCACATTTTAGATCTTATCCCCTCAGCTCTGGCACTCTTTGCACACAGCTTCATCAGAGCAGTTTATCTCGCTATGTTGAACGTTACGGACGGGATTCACCCAAGTTTGACCATAGATGGTCGGTTTGCTTGCTTGCCTGTTTGATGCCATTTGTTTCTCTGCCTCTGTAGTGATTTATAAGTTCCAGGTCCTGCGATTTTAATCAGCTACAAAGATTTTTTTTAAATTTGGAGACGCCATCATTAACCGCTTCACTTTTAAAGATAATCTGAGAAAAATAGCACAGAAATAAGAAGCTGTTCTTCTAGCTTAAGAAAACTAGCTCATTACAACAGATTCTATGCACTAAGTGCATTCACATTGTAACAGCATTGTTTTGTTGTGTATTTATATTATAAAATTTATATATTATAAATTATATATATTAATATTTATAAAAATTATAACATAGCTTCTCATGTTATAATACAGCTCTGTTTTATAGAGCCCTAAAATACCTTTATTTTAAGGATATTTAAATAGTCATTGGGGGAAAATTAATCCTTAAGAAATGATTGCTGTTAACAAAATGATAATTATCCTTTTATTTAACCTTCTTGACTCTATTTAAATAAACTGTACTGAAATCGACTTAAAATGATATTAATAACTCTATGAGATTGGTTTCGTTCAGCCACTGCTCAGTTTGCTGGATCCATCCTTGTCTTGTTACTAAGCACAGTAAGTCGGATTCTGATGTAATTTTAAATAGAAATGTCTGTATCGCTCCGTTTGTTCAAAAGAGAAGCTTTTTGGGCTCACTAAGTCTCCGGAACAGCCACATTATGATGTTGTGTTACCAGCGTGTGCTTTTCACCACTGAAAATATCTCCAAACAGCAATATTTGCTTTTCTTATAGCAGTAGCAGTTATTCAGAAAGCTGACTAGCAGTCCACAGCAGAAGGTGAGATAGGGGGAGTTCAGGTTTCACGCTGCAGCGTCTGTCCAGAATGTTTCTGAATCACTTGCTTTCCTCCCTTTAATTGGCCATCTAGTTATCCAACACCCCAGTCGTCCTCTCGCTCCTTTTTTGTTTGTTCTCCACTCGTTGTTTCTGCCGTTTCATTTATTATTTAACATTTATTACTCAAAATGATGAATGGTACCAGAGCTGGAATCAGATCAGCCTGTGGTTATCGCGTAATCCCATCACAAAATGTGGGTCACTTACTATTTTTGGTTCTGGTTGCAAAGGGAAGCCAGAGATTTTCCTTAGTTTTTAAACATTTTTTAAACTGCTTTTTCATTTCCTTTCATTTGTTTTTTGGCTTCTTGAAAGGATGCATGTATTTCCTATCTAACATGCACAAACTCCCCTTATTTGATGAGAGGGTTAACAGAAACTGTCAACATGACAAATGAAATGCATTCATTTGACCAATCACAACTAGATTGCAAGTTTTAAATCCATTTAATCAAATGCATTTAAAATTTCTTTCTAAATCAGGGTTGAACTGAGTCATGATTAAACATCCATTATTACTCACAATAACTTAAATGATTTAATTTAGATGCTGTTTTATTATTATACAACACAGATCTAAAGTTCTCCTTGAAAGCAAGAAATAATTTATAAATCAAAACTTCTTGTTGATTTTGCTCTAGCACATGTATACTCCGATCAAAATCTTAAGACCTTAAGGTTCAAAGCTCTACTTTGAACCTTAAGAAGAAGGTTCAAAGTAGAGCTTCACAATGGAAAGAAAGGAATTAAAAAAAGTGTAAGAGACAAGAACTTTTGAGCAGGGAATTTTCTGAAAACTGCATTTACACTCAAACATTATTTTTTCAGCTGATCAAAAGTTTAAGACCATAGTCTTTAAAAGCCAAAAGCTGTGCAAAAATCTGGATTCCATGTCATTTTCTGTCAATTCTTTATACTGTCAAGACCTCCTGATGACAAAAGCAAAAAAGCTCACTGACTTTGAACATGGTAGGATTGTTGAGTTGCATAAGCAAGGCCTCTCACAACGTGCGATCGCCGCTGAGATTGGACGCAGTTAGACAGTCATTTTGCATTTTTAAATGATCCTGAGGGTTATGGAACAAAAAAGCCAAGTGGTAGACCCAAAACAATTTCACCAGCTCTGAGCCGCAGGATCCGATTGGCTGTCCGTCAAGACACAGGACGATCCTCTACCCAAATTAAGGCCATTACTGGTGCTGACTGCAGCCCAATAACCATCAGACGGCATCTGCGAGAGAAGGGCTTCAGAAACAAAAAACGTCTTCAAAGGCCACGTCTTCTTCGCCACAAAATTGCCCGTTTGGACTTTCCAAGGGTGCACCAAACATGGGACATTGAAAGGTGGAAGAAAGTTGTCTTCTCTGATGAGAAAAAATTTGACCTTGATGGTTCTGATGGCTTCCAATGTTACTGGCATGACAAGGAGATCCCACCTGAGATGTTTTCTACACGGCACAGTGGTGGGGGCAGCATCATGATTTGGGGTGCGTTTTCCTTCAGTGGAGCTTCAGGTTGTGCAGGGGCATCAAACAGCAGCTGGCTATGTGGAGATGTTGCAGCGGGCATCCCTCATGACTGAGGGTCCTCGTCTGTGTGGTAATGATTGGGTTTTTCAACAGGACAATGCTGCAGTTCACAATGCCCGCCTGACAAAGGAGTTCTTCCAAGAGAATAACATCACCCTTTTGGACCATCCTGCATGTTCCCCGGATCTAAACCCAATTGAGAACATTTGGGGATGGATGGCAAGGGAAGTTTACAAAAATGGACATCAGTTCCAGACAGTGGATGCCCTTCGTGAAGCCATCTTCAACACTTGGAGCAACGTTCCCAATAGCCTCCTGGAAACACTGGCATCATGCATGCCTAAACGATTGTTTGAAGTCATCAATAAGAATGGTGGAGCTACTCATTACTGAGTCCTTTTTTTTTGATACTTTGAGTTCTCTTTTGGGGGGTTTTCGGGTTTTTTTGAGCGATGTTCTTAAGATTTTGATCAGCTGAAAAAAAATCACGTTTGAGTGTAAATGCAGTTTTCAATTAATTCCCTGCTCAAAAGTTTTTGTCTCTTACGCTGATTTCTTCTTTTAACATTGTGAAGCTCTACTTAGAACCTTCTTTAGATCCAATAGTGCAAAATGCAAATTCATGCAATTTTTTGACTGGTCTTAAGATTTTGATCAGGAGTGTATAAAGGAATCAACTGCAGCAAAATTTGCTGTCAGCAAGCTGTTGGTTCGATCCTGGCTGGATGTTGGACCGTTCTGCTTATCAGAACCGATAGCTGATGAGATAACCTCAAAAGACAGAAATTTATGCTGGATTTTGTTGATGGGCATCAGAGTAAATGGGGCTGAAGTGAGTGTCGCACTCTGAGCATATTTTTATTTGTAGCAACTAGGGGTGGGTATTGCCAAAGAAGTCACGATTCAATTCGAATGACGATTCACAGGCCACGATGCGATTCTATCACGATGCATCACGATACTTGAATTATTGCGATGCATTGCAATATTTTCTCCTCCATGTTTTGTTTTTGAATGTCTCCGCGCAGTATCCCGCGGCCGGAAATGCTTGTGACACAAGGCAGCGTGCGTCAACACATCCACAGCCACATCTGCTGGACTGGAAGTTGTATTCCACTTGTTTTTGGATGATATTTGACAACCATTCATGCAATTTCGTTTATTAATTTTTTTAAATTAATAATCGATACTTGCCGTCAAGAATCCGTGCAGTAGATCACGAAAATTAGAATCACGATGCATCATCATGACGATTATTTTGCACACCCCTAGTAGCAACCATGAAACATCATCCTGCTTCAATTATCTGATTTTAATGCTCCATAAATTCCCTTAAAATCAATTCAATGTTTCTTGTTATATATATTTTAAGATTACACAGGTAGAAACTCCATATTTGTGCTAAAATTAGGTAAAAACAAAAACATTTGGCCTCTTCTAGTTGTCTTCAGATGATCAACAACCTGCTGCTCTCATCTCAGTGGCTGAGGGCTCTCCAAACCTCTTCTCTCATTATTAACAAGGAGGCTTTGCTTCCTCTCCAAACAGACCCTCTACATTTCAATGAGAAATAACTCAATGAGCTCCTCTATGTATTTAAGTTGCATTCCCCTTTCTTTTGTGTTGGATTTCCTATAAACTGCCTGTATGTTCAGGTTTTTAATGTGGTTCAGACCCCACCACCCCCCAGGAATGTGGCTCCTTTTGAACTCTGACACTTTGAACTCCGCTCCTGCATTCCAGAGGCCGGTTGGGTCCTCCTGAGCTCGGGTCGGCTTGAACACGTCTCTCCCTGGTGAGATGTGGACAGTGGATATGAGATTTACAACCTCAGGGTCAAAGGTCACATGAATCTGAGGTGGACCTCATCAGAGAGACCTCTGTGAAAACCACACCGACCAGTGAAGAGCCGACGTGTCAACAGCTCTGAATGCTATATATGGAACGCCATTCTTATCTTTGCTTCTTATTTCTTACACATTTCATCTAAAAATAATCAGTTTTTAGTTTATATTGTCTCTTCTGTCTTTTTTAACATCAGTTCTAAAGACTTTAAAGTTGGGTAGAAATGTTTGAATGCGACACGCAGCAAAGATTTAATCCTGTAAACTGACACGTCTGAGACAAATAAGATCAGGAAAAAATTTATAAGCACTACTCGATCGCAGTAAAGCTTTTTATACGAATCTATTCATCATATAAATTCTAAAAATTATCAATGCAGAGAATAATTATGTATTTCCATAAGATCAATTAACCATAATAATAATAATAATACATTTTATTTAACAGCGCCTTTCTTGACACTCAAGGTCACTTTACAAATAATACAAAAAATAAATAAAAAGAGATGAAAACACAAAATACAGATACAGGAACATAAAAAACAAAAAACAATCATGGATAGGGAAAAGAGCAGTATATTCACAGATAAGCAAGCTGGAACAGATGAGTTTTGAGTCTGGCTTTGAATAAGGGGAGAGAGTCAATACTGCGGAGGTCGGGAGGAAGTGAGTTCCAGAGCTGGGGTGCAGAGCGGCTGAAGGCTCTGCTCCCCATGGTGACAAGTCGAGCTGGGGGTACAGTGAGGTGGATGGAGGAGGAGGACTAAGGGAGCAGGAGGAGGTGGCAATGTGAAGGAGGTCTGACAGATATGGAGGAGCAAGGTTATGGATGGCTTTGAAAGTATAGTGAAGGATTTTAAATTGAATTCTGAATTGAACTGGGAGCCAATGGAGTTGGTGAAGAACAGGGGAAATATGATGAAAGGAGGGGGTTCTGGTGATGACACGAGCAGCTGAGTTCTGAAGAAGTTGAAGTTTATGGAGAGATTTATGAGGGAGGCCAAAAAGAAGAGAATTGCAATAATCAATACGGGAGGTGATGAGGCTGTGGATAAGGACAGAGGCAGTATGAGTGGTGAGGGAGGAACGGAGACGGTTCATGTTGCGAAGGTGGAAGTATGCAGACCTGGTAATTGTATTTATGTGAGACTGAAAGGAGAGGGAGGAGTCGAGGATGACACCCAGACTCGTGACCTGAGGGGAGGGGGAGACTAAGGAGTTGTCAATGGGTAGTGAGAAACTTTTGATTTTTGATAGGGTGGATTTAGTGGCAACGAGGAGTTCTGTTTTATCACTGTTTAGTTTAAGGAAGTTTGAGGTGAACCAGTCTTTAATTTCAAGTAGGCAGTTAGTAAGGGACAAGGGGGGGAGTGAGGAAGTTGGTTTACTGGATTAATAAAGCTGGGTGTCATATAACAGTGAAAGTTAATGTTGAATTTCCGGAAAATACTGCCAAGGGGAAGAAGGTAAGTGATGAAGAGGAGGGGGCCAAGAACTGAGCCTTGAGGAACGCCAGAAGTGACAGGGGAAGGGTGCGAAGTGAAAGATTTGAGCTGAATAAACTGAGTGCGGTCAGAGAGATATGAGCGGAACCAGTCAAGAGGGATGTGTGAGATGCCAAGAGAGGATAGTCTATTGAGGAGAATGGGATGAGAAATGGTATCAAAGGCTGCACTGAGATCAAGAAGGATAAGGATGGAGAGGAGTCCAGAGTCAGCAGCTATAAGGAGATCGTTTGTGATTTTTATTAGGGCAGTTTCAGTGCTATGAGAGGGGCGAAAACCAGACTGGAAAGGCTCGTAAAGACTGTTGAGGGTAAGAAAGGTGTGGAGTTGAGCAGACAAAATTTTTTCTGGTGAATGGAGCAGATTTTTTCATTACAGAAGGTTGACAAAGAATTACAGGTCTGAGTAGAATACATGTAAGAAGGCAGGGTATCAGGGGGGTCAAAGATCTTATGCATTATGGAAAAGAGAGACTTGGAATTTCCATCATTGGAACAGATAAGGTCAGAATAGTAATTTGATTTAGTAATGGCTATTGAATTTGAATATTGAAGTAGATGAGTTTTATGCATTTCTTTGTGTATAGAGAGACCAGTTTTTTTGTGGAGGTGTTCCAGTTGCCGACCTTTGGCTTTCATGAGGCGGAGCTCAGGAGTAAACCAAGGGGCAGAGCGGGAAAAGGATACAGACCGGGTTTTTAGAGGGGCAAGGGAATTGAGAATATTGGAAAGCCCAGAGTTGTAGTGGGTGACAAGGTGGTCTGGAGAGGAAAGCAGGGATTGGAATATTGTCAATGTGGGAGGATAAAATGTCTGTGTTTATGTTCTTAATATTGCGGAAGGAAATCTGGCGGACAGGCTTGATTATGGTGAGAGACAGGGAAACGTTGAAGGATAGAAGAAAGTGATCTGAAATATGGACATCATCAGCAGAACAGTTAGATGGGATTAAACCAGAGCAGCAAATCAAGTCCAGCGAATGTCCTTTTATATGGGTGGGAAAATCAACATACTGATGAAATCCAGAACTGTCCAGGCAGGAGGAAAAGTCTCTGGTGAGTGAAAGGTTTACATTGTCCATATGAATGTTGAAATCACCTAGGAGAATGACATTAGGAGAGAGAGTAGTCAGATGGGTAAGTAGTATGGATAATTCATTTAAAAAGTCACTATGTGGTTTGGGGGGACGGTAGACTATGGAAATAAATATTGGAGTAGGACCAGGCAGTTCAAATGCAAAGCATTCCATAGAGCGGAAAACTGGAATAGAAACAGGCAACAACTTCCACTTCTCGCGATGAAGTAACGCGAGACCTCCCCTGCGGCCGGAAACACGAGGAAGAGAGTGGTAAACAAACCATGGATGTAATGATGTCATAACCATATTCAACAACCAAATTAGTTGGTTTTGCCTACATTTAAGTGATTTTCTTTATCGATATCGATTTTACTCTGGTAATCTGGTAGATGGCGCCATGGCGTCCCTTGGCTTTGCGGCGCAGTGCCATATCTTTATTTGAGGCACAGGGGAAGACGTGGATTGACTTAAAGCCAAAATAACTAAATGGTCAATATCATCTGATGAACATATACAGCACTTGTTGTTTTTGTTTTTTTGTTTATCTATGCATTTCATTTTAATAGCGGGGAAAAATATTGCAATATATAGTGATATTGCAATATCATGGTAATATCGTATCGTGACCCAATTATCGCTATGTTCATGTGAAGGCATTTAGCAGATGCCTACAAAGCGACTTACAAAGTAGATAATATAATAATGGCCGTACGGACTCGTGTCCTCGCCAAGTATGTTCTTGAGAAGAACACAGGAAAGTCTGGGCTTGGGGAGCACGCGGCATAAATATAGGTCAATTAGAACAGAAGCGTACGCGTGATGTCATGACATCTGCATAGAGCTGCATTTCACCTCCTGTTATTAGTCTCTAGATATTAATAAATTATTACTTTCTTCAAGTGGGGGAATAATAATTAACACAGTCAGATAAACACAAATCAAATGAACGTTTTGCCAAATAAAACAAAAAAGATCGCCATCAGAGCCAGCGGTCCTTCACACACGGCTATGCCGAGAGAGGGCTGCTGCAGACGAGCTGCCGTTAGCCCTGGCTGCAGTTAGCTTTAGAGGTCCGCTGGTTGCCGCGGTCCTCTCAGCTTCGGAATTTTTTTTTTTTAATTATGCATTAAATCGGCAAATGGACCATATAGTGACGCTTTAAAGTATAATATTCTCGCCTCAAATGATCCTAAAATGTGCTTTTATTAAATAACAGCAACAGAAAAGAGACTTTTTAAGTTAATACTCTGAGCTCTTTGAACCCTCCATTGAAAGCTGCTGTTGCCGCAGTGCATGCTGGGACAGCTGTCAATCTCAAGAACGGACAAGTCTGCTCTCATGCTTACTCGGTAAATAGGGAGGGGCGAGAACAACATCCAGGGAGTTTGTCTGTTCTCGGTCTTCTGTTCTTGTGAATTGGAACAGTACTAGGGCTGAGGCTGATGACATTTCACGAGCACATGAGAATGCACAAGTACACATATTGAGAAACGGCTAATGTTACAGTTATAATAATATGACAATAAGTTCTCTAGAGGAAAATCCCTAGTCAGAATCAGTGGTGACAGCAAAGAGATAGAGGGAAAAGCAGAAAGAGTAGTAGAGTGGTACAGAGCTATGGGTAAGAGTTAGGATAGGAGATGCTTTTTGAAGTGGCAGGACTTTAGGAGTTTCCTGAAGATAGATAGGGACACTGCTGTCCTTTGATCGCTTGGTCGGTCATTCTACCATCTTGGAACAACACATGAAAACAGTCTGGATTGTTTTAAAGTCGTAGGAAAACGGCTGTTCCAACTGTTGCATTTCCAAATTTTTGCGAGTGGTGCCCGACTTAACACAAGTGAATAAAGTGAATGTGATTGGTTGATTATCAACGGGGCGGGATTGTTGTGGAGGAAGATTCGCAAGCCTTTTTGGCTGTGGCCAGTGTCTTGGAAGCATCTTGCTAACCAGTTAGCAACTTAGTGCTAGTAGGTTCCCAATGAGAAATTCCATTGGGACCAAGTAGCACTAAATTGGTGACTTAGAAACGACACTGTCAAGGAACGCTATGGACAGAGGAAACATGCAAGAGGAGCAGAGTTTAGTGTCGGAGGTCGTGGATGAGTCTCCTCCATCATCCATTTTTTATTTAGAGGAAAGCGGGGATGAAGATGTTGTGGAAGAGGACGCCAAGGCGGCAGAGGCTTGGTTTGGTGTAGAAGGCTTACAGCCGTACATGTTTGAGCCCTTGCCTCGCAACGCTGCCAGTTCTGTTAGCTCTACGCCTGCTAAAGACACAGACGTCCATCCCCTTGAACACTGGGACGTAACTCAATGGGAAAGTAAATTATTCTTATTTCAACCGTTGCGTATATTAGCTGCGACATATGAATCAATATGCTATGACCGAAAAAATTTGATTGACAGATGACCGTTGATATATGATTGGCCGAATTTAGGTGTACTGTACAAGCTGACATATAACTAACTGGCTATCATAAAATAACGGAGAAAAAAAGATTTTAAGAAAGGATTTTTTTTTTTTTTATAGAAATTTGCAAACTTTTGGGACAATATCATCTGATAAAGAGTACATTTATATACATGTTTAAGAATGATTTGACATTTAAATATGATTTCCCTATGACTTTAAGCGTGGTGTAGGCACTGCTAGACGCAATCCATTGCCGACTGGAGTGACCAAGTTTTAACATATCGTCACACGTATCGTATCACAACACCAAAGCCAATCCTCACCCCTAGACACAAGTAGGGTCAGAACTTTGGGATTCAGTGATAATATGCTGAAAAAAGCAACTGTTTTTGTTTACGTTCCAGGATTTAAACACACTATGTACATAGTTTACTCTCTATTGATTCTGTGCTATCATTTATGTAAAACCAAGTCTCTAAAGCAGTTGATTTGTGTTCTTACCTGCAAGGTTAGGCTTATTAAATGGTGATCATGTAGATTGTGGAGTGTAGCTTCACTCAGTCCACTACCTCCATGTTTGGTTCTCTGTTTGCTCCCAGAAACTGTTTTCTGGTGAACTAACTGCACTGTGTTGTTGCAGAGCTCTACTTTACTTCAATGAAATATTAAACGCCTTAGATCTTTTGAAAACTGCTCTGTTATTGAAAGCAAACATCTGTTTCTCTGCCTAGTGTCCTTTAAATTACTTTAAATAGGTACAGAACATGTACCACGGTTTGAATCTTTTAAAGAGGATTAAGGAGAGGTTAAAGTTGAGTTTAAGAGTGACTTCTTTGCTTCTTTAATGTTGTTATATTCTGCATCTTCCTTTTCAGATCCGACTTTCTGTTTTCTTTCTTTTGCTTTATTGTTCGGTTTTAGCTGAGCCACATAATCACTGTTATGATTGCTATGTAAAGAGTCCTTATCTCTGTGTTTTTAACCGCTCTGTTGACGCTCATCGTCCGTCAGTCAGACCCAGACGTCACTGAATAGCATACTTGGCAGCTCATTTTAGTTTACGTTTTCCACTTCCCCTATCGCTGTTTCCCTCTTTCTGATAAACTTGGAAGCTGTTGAACATCATGTGTTTTTTTTTTCCAGAAGGTCTCAGTAAAAAGCAATAAAGGTTAAATAAACCTGACAGAAAAAGTCACTTTAAAGCATCTTGGCTTCAGGCTTTGGGGTAAATATCATTTGAACATTTTAGAAATATTCTGAAACTCATAAATTGATTCAGGAATAAAGGAAAAGTATTTTGGCAGTAATATCTCTTAGGGGTTAATTTTTTATTATAAATTAATCTGTCCTTCATATTGATTCATAATGACTTTCTGAATGTTTTGTCTCACTAATTCAGTTTCAGTTTTACATCTAAGTTCTGACTGGTTCGTTGAAGCTCCTTGACCCATTTTTAACCATTTTCTTGTAGATTTGCTGCTGTGGCGGGTTAAT
Source organism: Cyprinodon diabolis (assembly GCA_030533445.1). Classification (NCBI taxonomy): domain Eukaryota; kingdom Metazoa; phylum Chordata; class Actinopteri; order Cyprinodontiformes; family Cyprinodontidae; genus Cyprinodon; species Cyprinodon diabolis. The sequence goes on from CM060085.1 coordinate 15,717,734, forward strand.
GCCTCCATTTAGGCAAAGCTGAGGGACAGATGGCATCACATTGCTGAATGATGTTTGGTTTAATTTGGTCCCATCTGTCCAAAATATATTGTTCCAGAAGACTTGTAATTTATTCTGACACATCTCTGCAATCCTAGGCAGTCTTTTATATTCTCTCTAGAGAAAATAGGAGTTATTCTTTTAATGCATCAAAATAACCCATAGTGTTTTGCATCTGTCATATTTTCTGTCATAAATTTGAATATTAAAGATACAGACGGAGGTTTGTAGATTCTAGGTTGTAGCTGCTGGGTTTAAACATTGCCTGGCCTGGTCTTGGGTTGAATTTGCTGAAATTGCCGATCCCAAAATTAACCTGTTTTCTGCCAACCTGTTTATGTTGTATTAACACAGCATAATGGAAACCGCCGTAATTCCTGCTTTTTTTTTGGGATGGTAATTTTTGCTGATAACCAGTTAATACATTGGATTTAATTAGCAGCATTAGTTCAATTTGAGACCTATGTACTCTTTTAAAGTTAATTCCTTGGATAACAATGTAGTTTAGATTATAGATTTCCCATCTCAGGTCTTTAGCATTAGCTTACATATATTATAGTTTAAATTACAAAAACAGCAGTTTGTTTGTGTATATTCTACAGCAGGTAGATTATTGCCTTTACTCTGATATCATCAAGAGAAAGCTAAGATTTCTAAATCCAGTGTTCTTCGCAGCACAAAACCTTTATAGAATAAATTTAGCTTATGGCTAAATCAATTAATTAGATTTCCCCCCCCCACTAATTTCCTCTTGGGCTTCCATAGCTCATAGTGACCTCAATTCATCCCTTTATGTTGTGAGATGTGTCCTTATAACTGATAAACTAGCTGACTGTGTAACACCACTAGCTGCAAACATTTAGCTTGCTATATTTTTTCATTTTTTGCTGTGAAACAGTGTTTTACAAGTACTTTCAGTTTGAATTATGCTGCCTTTTCAATTAAGGTCACCTCCCAAAGGGGATGATTGAAATAAAGGCTGGTTTTAAAAGGGTAATGTATATATTTTTTATTATGAGACTTGAAGGAGAACAAAATCTAATCATTGGATTTGGTAGGAATAAATCTGATATTATTTTTATTTTTATCTGCATTAATCTTAATCTCTGTTTTTCATCCATTTCTAAAGACAGACATATCTTGATATGCATTGAAAACTGATTTTACTCCGTTATATCTTCCTGAATCTCTGCGCCTCCTGGGTTGATTTAAAACAACTCGCTGATAAATAAATGGACACCTTGAGTTTCTTTTCTCTTTAAAATCTAAGATTGGTGTCTTCTCAGTCAACATCTTTTTATAAATACATCCTTTGCTGAAATTACCTAAAAGGTCTAAAAACCAGTTTAACTCTTTCCCATCAGTTAAACTAAATCCATATTTTACTTCAGTGTCTGGTTTGTTTATATTTTCAGGATGACAACTGGGGAGAGACGACCACCGCCGTCACAGGCACCTCAGAGCACAGCCTCTCCCAGGAGGACATCGTCCGCATCACCAAAGACCTCGAGGACAGCGTCGGTCTCGACTGCCGCCGCTATGTCACCCGGACCATCGCTGTGATCCTGGGCCTGTTGGTGTTCTTCACGCCGCTGGCCTTCCTTGTGTTGCCTCACATCCTTTGGCCAGAGAAGCTGAAGAGCTGCGGGACGGCCTGCGAGGGCCTCTTCATCTCCGTGGCCTTCAAGCTGCTTATCCTGCTGCTCGCCGTTTGGGCGCTCTTCTTCAGACCGGCGAGGGCGGGCCTCCCGCGCGTCTTTGTTTTCCGGATCCTACTAGCTGTGCTGGTGTTCCTCTTCGTCGTCTCCTACTGGCTCTTTTACAGTGTCCGGATACTCGACTCACAAGTATGTGAAAGATTCCGCGATATTAAAGTTATTTGTAATGGAGATACATTTTTTTTAAATGCACAGATTTCTGGCTCCTACAGGGATGTGTTTACTGTTTGAATCCTGTTTTTAAATCCCAGTTTGTTCATATTTCTGGTAGCTTGAGGAAAAAAAAGACTTCTAAAAGGCTTCTAGTCCTTTGCAATCGTCTCTAATGTTTGAATATTCTACATATAGTCTTAAATGCATATAAACCCCGAGAATATTCCATCTGGGTTTACAAAAGTAATAAATTAGTTAGGACTATATGTTTAAAAGCTTTAGGGGTCAAACAATCCGTCTGTCTTCATGTAGGACGATAACTACCAGGGCATTGTACAATACGCGGTGTCCCTGGTGGACGCGCTGCTCTTCATCCACTATCTGGCGGTTGTCCTCCTGGAGCTCCGGCAGCTTCAGCCATGCTTCTCCGTGTGCGTCACGCGCTCCACGGATGGAGAGACGAGGCACTACAACCTCGGACAGCTCAGGTAAGGAGAAGACGGCAGATTTCTTGCTCTTCACTTTTTTTGTCCTATAAGATAACCTAAGGGGAGGGGGGGGGGGGGGGGGGGGGGGGGAATATCTGCTTTTAAATGATTTCGTTAATTTTGACATGAAAAATATCTAAACCAGCCTGGTGCCTGTGTGAAAAAGAGATGGAAAAAGTAGTCAACGAAATTACTCATTACCTCAGGACATCACATCTGTAGTCAGACATGATAAATAAAACAGTGCAGGTCTCCATTAAGCTGTTTGAAACAAAAACACAAAACAAAGGTTTTGAATGGGTCTAGATCTAGATTACATGATATAGATAAGGTGTATTCACACCTTTTAATGTGGCCCACTTTAAACCAACCAAAGTTCCCCCTCCTCCCATTGACCTAGACCTCTTTTTCAGGTGTGAATAAAGACTTGTACAGAACTAAAACCCACTTTTTGAGTTGGTTTCAGTTCACTCCTAAACGGACTGTCGCAGTTCTCTTTATGCATGAATACAAACCGACCCAAATGCAGAGGATACCTCCCTTTGAACCTATCAAGCCACCGTAGAACCATAAACAGAGTATCAAAATCATACCTGGTGTGCAGTCGGTTGGTTAGCAACACTGCTGCCAGCAATATGTGGATCTCAGTTGGATTGAGAGACTCTTTTAAATTAAAGGGCCTCTGTATTTATACAGAATGAGCTGTTCTAGGACACATTGGTTTTGCATAAATAACAGCATAAATATGCAAAACTGTGGAGGTGCATGCAGAATTCCAGGACACCAGTAGTTTTCCTTTGTTTCCATGTCTGTGCTCTGTCCAGCTGTAGTCAGTGATCCCACCTGAGTCCATATGCAGAAAGTACAGTTTGAATAAAAACGGGACCAAATGAAAAACGTGATCAAAGGACCTTTCTGGTGTAAATTCACCCTTGATCTGGGTGTTGATTAAAACCTTCTATAAGGACTGAAAAAAACAGTTCTATTAAAATCTCATATAGATCTGGCTTACTTTTATTAGTAGGGGGTGTAACATTATACCATTCAAAGGAACTCTTATTTGATTTTTTTCTTGAGATCAGTTAGCCTTTTTCTGATGAATTCGTTCAATGATCCTGCATGATGCATACATGAGTGGATATTTCCTGCTATGCATTTAAAATAAATCTAAGCAAACTTTTGCTGCATCAGGGCTTGATATCAATTATGATATTTTTGGTTGCTATCACGCATAGATGCAGAACACCATTCCTGAGTACGGAATGCACTAAACAGCTCATCAACACCCTGAATAGTTAAAAGTTCTTTACAAAGGTGAATTATTAGACCTTTATTCTTGATGTGAAGTATGTACTAGCCATATGTTCTGTAAATATTGTGTATAGTTAACTACAGCATAAAGACCTGATCAGGCTAGCGACACAGCCCCTCATCTCAGCAGTTGTAAACAAGTAGACAAGTTTCTTTGAATAAAAATGGGAGATAGATTTGAATTATGTTGAAGTTGGAAATGCTCTTAAAAGGTTTGTGAGTGGCTTTTGAAAAAGCTGTTTTAATTTAGCCCTAGAAGGACTGTTGGTCTTATGTCCAGCGTAGACACCAGCCAGCGCTCCACCACTCTTTCTGCCCGCAGGCTCCCGTTGATCCTCAGCGGCGCTCCTTCCACCTCCAGCAGTTAACCTCTCACTGCCTCTTTCTCTGTTTCCCTGGCGATCATCTCTGATGTCCCTCGGTTCTCCTCATGGCCTTTTGTGGTCCTACCTCTCCGCTCTACTGCTGTTCTCCACAATCCCCGATCTCTCGTCTGCTTTTGCTCACCTTGAAATTTGCCCAGATATCGAAAACATGTTGCACGTCCGGCGTAAGGACCCACTAGCACAACAGAGAGCAAGGTGAGATTCAACCCCCTTTAAGTGAGAAGGGCTGCAGAAAGAAAACAAAGGCTTCTGGAAGACAGGAAGCTTTAAAGAACGACACTGAGGAAGAGGAGTGAGAGAGATGAAGGCAGAATCATACCAAAAAACTGGGACATGACAAGTCAAGTCAAAGAGCAGGAAACGAGATGGTTTATGTGGTCCATAACGGGAGGAAAGCTTCAATAAAGTAAAGCCCCAGTTAAAACCGGAAAAGGCAGGGAGACTGAGGAAACCAGGAAAAAATAGATTTCACAGAAAAAAAGCTCTGATATGGTGGTTAGACCTGCCAGGAGAAAGAAAGCAGCGTGAGGGGGAGATTTCAGAAAGGAAAGTGCTGCAAAGAGAGGAGAAGAGACTGGAGACTGAATAGAAAACAAGGGTTTAACAGTTAATGTGATAGTAATGTTGAAGACGTTCAATGTTTGTCAGGCTGGAGGAAGGCGAAACTTTGTGTTTAGGAGAGAAGTGCTCATAATAGACCTCATAATATGTCTTTATCAGCTGTATGGGAAAAACAGGAAGATCCCATTTTTAGCTGAAAGCAGCAGCCCTGCTGTCGCTGCCTGGCTACAACAGGCAGCTCCCAGTTTCTCACACGCTATCGCTCACGGCTTCCCATTAAAGCTGAAGGATTTATAGCTGGAGCTTCTTTAGATACCGGGAGATAGAGACCTCATCTTCTATTTGATCTGGAATTCAAAGCTTTATAACTCTGAATGATTGGTGACTTCTATGTCTGATTATTCAATGTACAGTTTGTTTGAAAAGTATTCATACCTGTTGAATGTTGCAGTTTATAGGTTAAAAAGTCTCAATTGTTTTTTTTTTTTTTTACTGTTTTAGAGATGCTTTTAATCTGCCATGGATCTGCTTTGATAGAAACATGTCAGACAGTTTGTGTGCAGCAGTCCGGTTGGACTGTTAGCTGGCTGATTTGTAGTTGTTTACCTTCGTTTGCTCCACTGACAATCAGTCATGCTCGGGCCGACAGCAGGCCTGTCTGCGCTCTGTTTTCCGTCTGTGACTCTAAACACGCCTAATTAGGGCTCCCTGCAGACGGCAGGACAGCATCTGCTCTGACTGACTCATGCATGGGTATGGTGAGCGTCGACACGCTGCACGTTCATGCAGCTTGTTTTACTCGTGCACAGTTAACCCCTAATGAGAACAGAGCGCTTTAGCATGTTAGCTAAGCTAGTCTCGGTTTTCAGAAGCTGACTAAATGTTTATGATGAGCTGGAGCCTCGGTTTCATTGTCACTTGACAGAAGGCTGAAACATTCTCCTTTCTAACATTTTCCCTCACTTCTTTAACCCAAACCAGTTAAGCCTTGCCTATTAAACAGCTTGCTCTTAGGAAGAAAACAGAACTATAATAGATTATTAACGCTGGAAAAATACTTGGTAATTTCAGATTATTTTCAAATCAGTTCAGTTTATTTATATAGCGCCAATTACTGTACAACACATGTCATCTCAAGGCTTTACATTTCGCCAGATCATAAAGTCAAATTGATTAATTATTATTAAACTTATTCTCTGTATCCTGTTGCCTAGAATCCTTTTCCTCTCCTTCTTATCCTACCTTATTGTCTCTCTCCATCCTTCCTTCTAAGAACTCCCTTCCTCCCTTCATTGTGAACTTCTTTGTGTTTCTTCCCTACCTTCATTTCATAACTGCTTGTATCCTTCTTTGTTCCTTTCCATCCTTGCTTCCTATCTTGTATTTTTACAATCCATACTTGCTACTTTTTGTCTTTCCTCACCCTGCTCCCTTCTTTTATTCCATTCTTCCTAGTTTCCGTCCAGTGCCATCCCTTTCTCTGTTATTCCCTCTTTATAAACTCCTGTCTGTCAGTTTGATCTCATCTCATCTCCAACCCCACCCCCCACCCCTTAATGTTATTTCAGGTTGTCCTTATTTAGAATATTTTTAAATGAAAGGACATGACTTAGAAGTCTGGGATGTTTGGTAAACTTGAATGAAGCCATCCCCACTTCATAATACTGCCACCTCTGTTTTTTTCACAGTTTTTTTTTCTCTCAGCTTAAATATCAAAAGTATTATAGTAATAAATAGGGCCGGGTAAAAAAAATCGATTTAATCGATTTTGAATCGATTCCTTTGCATTTTTGCAAAATCGATGTCTAGGGAATGAAATGGATTCATTTTATAGCAACCCGCATGACGTTGACATTCAAATAAGCAGAAAAGATGCTCTCAAGATGACTTCAAGCCAGATAGCTGCAAATATAGCCAATAGGTTGACTGAAGACATTAACAAATGGGGGCTGACCAGCAAACACCCTGTAGTTTTTACAGACAACGCTGCAAATATGGTTTATGCATTGAGATAATGCAGCTCATGCAAGTCTGCTGTGTCACGTCTGCTTGCTCGAGGGAGGTTTCACTTTTTCACTTTTCACAAACAAGTTTGCACTTTTGAGACAGTTTTGTTCACATCTCATGTTTAAACTGTCTGATTTACAAGTTTGCACTTTGTGTTTAATATGACAGGAAAAAACAAAATACATGAATATTTTGAGACACAGTTGAACCACTTTCATTATAGTAAAAACAGATCGAATCGCAATTAATCGATTTAGAACTGTATGAATCCAAAACTTATCGATTCAGGACTTTGGCGAAAATACCCAGCCCTAGTTATAAATATAGCATTTATTGCTAATATATAAACTAATACTGCAACTAATGATTGTTTTGCTCATTTAGAAATCTTTCAAATATAATTTTTTTCAATTGATTGATTATTAATCTCATAGCCAAAGATGCTTTAAAGTAGATTTTATGCTAAAGTTAAAGCAGGCGAAGCTAAAACTCAACCACTTGAGAAGTTCTGGATAGAACAAAGAGGTTTAGCTTTCTAAAATGACAGCTGTTTATATGATTTTTGCAATTTTGGTGTTATTATACTGTTACTGTTTCTGTACATGCGACTGTCGGCAAAGGGGGAAGGATCCAGTGAGTTTTTAATGCCGAATGCAGTAAATGAGCCATCACTTAATGTAGTATTTGTTTTGGGCCAGAAGTGGCGGCAAAGAGAGGACAGAATGTGGATAAAGAGCTTCCACCAGTTTATCAGGGGTCACGCTGTTATCCTCATCTGGGATAATAAGAAGCGCATGCTGCAGGCTAGTGTCTGCAGTCATATATTAGGTTAGCTTTCCATGTGGAGAAAAGGCTAGACACAGCAGGCTCCTCCGTGTGCGTTTTCTATCTTTGCAACAGAATGAAAGAGAGGCTGTGTTAAGCTGTTAAGTTGTAATATGTGTTTGTTAACAGCTGCCAACATCTGCTGCCCTCTTGTCAGACTAATGCAGGTCATGGTGTCAAAACTGGATTAAAGCAGTCGACTAAACCCTTATGTTTGATGCCTATTTTCATCTTTACATTCAGAGCGAAGTGCAGGTTTGCAAATCAAGCAGAGCAGGATTATCTAATTTCCGTTTGGAAAGGGTGGGAAAGTATTTCCTGTGCTTAAACACACAAGAGGAGGATTGAAAGTTCAAGAGGGTACAAAAGGATATTCTTGTTTCATTGAGTTTTTATTGAGAAAAACCCACCAAAAGTAGTGCATGTCTGTAAAGAGTAAAGTAGATGATGCTTTGCTTCCAGCATTGTAATGCTACGTTCACACCTAAAGCAGCAAAGGCAGCAGGAGCGGCTAGTTTACATGCAAAGTCAATGGTTGACGCGCATCAAGGCGCAGCAAAACGTCCCGCAGCGCATCTGTGCAGAAGCTCCTGGAGTTGGAAAAATTGAACTTTTGCTGCTCGACGCGCCACATCAACCAATCAGAGAAGCTGATCTGGGAGCTGGCAGGGAGACAGACACAGCATTGCTGATGATACAGATCACTATGATCACTCCTCTGAAACAGTTTATTAACGCCTAAATTAACTTAAAATGCTGAAATCTGCCGGCAAAACATGTTTGCTTTTATTATTCTGGTGCCTGCAGTTTGCATTACGTACATGAAAACCGCCTTCCAGCCGCCGCGGCAAACTGCGAAGAGATGACTGGGCCATAGGCTGCTCTCGAATGGGATTCCTAGTGACAGCGCACCACCGCTATGTGGGGGTGCGCTGTCACTGGGTGCGCCAGAGCAGCAGAAATACTTGCACCGTGCGTCAGAACTAAACTTATACAAGCATCAAAAATTAAGCAACACGCGCGTTTTTGCTGAACGTAGCATTATTAAGGCTGATTTATACTTCGAAAACAGGTTCTCTGCGTAGTTTTCGCAGTGAACAAAAAGCTGTCCCCGCCCCCTCCGGAGGCACTCCGCTGCACCTCTCCCAAATTGTGACTGGCCGCAGACAGGAGGCCGTCTTATTTTTTTTGACCGAAATTGCGGAAAACAACTCGTGAAGTTTGACCAGCTAGAAGATCGAAGTGCGTGAGAACCCTGGGACCTTTTTCCACTTGGATCCCAGCTCTTTTTCGCCGTCATGTACCTCCGTTGTCTGACTAAACTCTCCCCTACTTCCTCATTGCCTCGGCCGTATCTAGACCCACAGAATATAGCACATACCACGCTTCATTACTGGGCATAAATCAAAAATGTCTGCGTCAAGCTCACTGCGACACACTGCTGCAGGAGTATAACCAGCCCTTAGACTCAGTATTGTGGTGGAACCACATTTTGCTGCTGTTTTATCTGAACTCAAGACAGAAAACCAGTCAGATTGGATGGATGGCATCTATGAAGAAATGGGTTTAGATCTGGACTGACTGGGCTCTGATGTAAACCTCTATTGTCTCGCCGGCCGTATGTTTAACTGTGAACTTTCGCACTTTGACTTGAATAATAGAAGTATGGAAGCTGCTTCCTGGAACACGGAGGTCGCTTATTATAAAGAGTAGATGATTTATGGAATAAAACATGTGAAAACAGCCTGCTTGTGTACAGTCGGTTTAATAGTGCAGGCTATGAAAGGCAAGCCTTGGCGTGCAAAGATTCCTGATCCAAGCTGCAGCTGCCTCTCTCATGTCCCCTCTGATGTTACTATGTTGGTCACATTTAAATAAATGTACAAAGGTGAGAGATATAAAGAATAATTTGCTGTGTGCAATTGTTTGCCATTATACTTGTATTTCCCTTTTGATTGCCTCCCTTAAGGGGGGCAGTTAGAAATGTCTAAAGCCATTTTCTTTGTTGATTCTGGTGATTCCTTTGCATCTCCTGTTTTTAACGTATCACAAACATGATGTTCTTTAGTATCTGTCCAAATCATTCTTTGGGGCCTGCCATAGAAAAAACAGGGGAATAGAAGGCTATGGCAAAAATCCCATAGAAATGAATGAGAATTGAAGTGTTGCTGTGTGGTCATACGTTCATCTAGAGAGTTTTACTCTTTTGTTTTTAGACAATGATTAGTTCAATGATCGAAACCAGAAGCTGGGGTACATGACATGACTTAATTGAGTGGAGAGGGTATTTTTTGTTTGTTTTTGCCTGGCGAAAAACCTTTTTACATCACTCACTGCCACAGATTCTGCACTGCAGCGACCACTCATTGATCAGTTTGTAGTTTGAAGTGCTTTCACACCATGTCTTTGTAATTACTGATGCTTTTCCATATATATGGACGTTACTATTTTTAACCTTTTAATAGTTGAAGGCTCATACCTGCAACCTTAGCAAATCAACCATTAGAAAACATAATTGGGGGAAAAAAGCTATGTTTAAAATTTTTATTTATATCCGACCTAGGTGAGGAAGAGACACCGCTGCTGGTCTCTCCTTCTCCCGCCATTAACAGCTTTCCTCACTCCTGCAGTGGATGCTCCAAGGAGAGCAGAAAGACAGGACCCTCTGAGTTTACTGAACAAATCCTGCTCCCGACCAGGTTAGCTCTGGGGAGAATGTTATACAGTAACTAAACCAGAGGTGAACTCTCTTGGTGAAGCTGGAAGATCAGAGTTCCCCTGTTTGCATGTTTAGACAACTAAAGGTTTTTCTACTAAACCTGCTTGTGAAATGGACACCAATTCTTTTTATTTTATTTTTATTGCTTTGATTGTCATTACACTATCTCAAGGACACAGTGGTGTCAAAAGTACACGTGTTACTTAATTAGAAGTATAAATACTGCAGTTTAAAAACGCTCTGGTAAATGTTGAAGTGAAAAAGTATGTGCTCCAAAAACTAATTTAAGTATAAAAGTATAAAGTAACCTTTAAAAAACCAGCCAGATGCCACTATATGAATTGAAAGCTCAATTTTATGACTATTTAAAAAAAATTATTTGAAATAGGACAATGGATGAGGAAGGTCTTGTTGGTCTCCATCTCCATCTCTCGCCTGTGTCCGACCTTTCAGACATTTGGACATCTTTTTCTGAATCCGACATTATAGCATGGCATAGATAATTCACGTTTGCAGTTTGAAGAACACCTGCTTGCTTCTGATGATTTCCTTTAGCTAACCAATGAGTGTTTGCGTTGTATGACTCATCCAATTACACTAGTTTTCACTAGTTGTGGATGGAGCCAATGATCTGCATTGGATGGCGCACATGACGTGGAATAAATATTTATAAACATTAAACCGAAGCCAAGAGTAACGAGTAACATTTGTTTAAAAAGTGTTAGGAATAGAAAGTACAGATAGTTGAGTGAAAATGTAATGAGTAGAAGTCAGAAGTAGGAAGAAAAATAAGTAATAGAGTAAAGTATAGATACCTAAAAAGTTTACTTCAGTACAGTAACAAAGGATTTGTACTTCGTTACTTGACACATCTGCAAGTACAGAGCATTGAACCTACTGCTGCGACTGCAGCAGAAACTCCCAGACTTCCCTCTCCGGTACCACTCCACACTCCACACAAGCTCAGGATCCTTCCCTGCCAGCTAGGTGACATTCCACGTCACCAGAACAAGGTTGAGCATCCTCTGGTTGCCGAGGCTTCTACTTCTGACTGCTGCCAAATTCCTCTTGATTCCTCCTGGAAGTGGTGGGCCTGCTATGAGATGGGCTAATTTCTTAATCTTAAGAGAGGCTTCTGAACCGCTCTTTGTCTGACCCGTTACCCAGAGCTTGTTTACCTTGGGAGACCCTACCAGGGGCTTTAAAGCCCCCGATGACATAGCCTCTGGGATCATCCGGGCACTGAAACCCCACCACCACGTTAAGGTGGCGGTTCAAGGAGGGGTGTGTTTTTTTTTTTTGGGGGGGTTGTTTGTTTTTATTTGTTTTTTTTTTTCTTTTTTGTTTGTTTTGTTTTCTGTTTGTTTTTTGTTAGTTTTTTTGTTTGTTTTTTGTTTTTCTTGTGTTTTTTGTTTTTTTTGAGGGGGGGGGTTGTTGTTTTTTTGTGGGGGTTTGTTGCTTTTTTTGTTTTGTTTTTTATGGTTGGGGGTGTTTTTTTTTGTTTTTAGGATTTTTTTTGCTTTTTGTGTTTATTGTTTTCAGTTTATCAGTCTGTTTTTAGAGTTTTAGCTTTGTACTCATTTCTGACTTGATTTAGGGCAGTATCTGGGTAGACCATTTCATTTATATGAATGAGAAATTATATTTACTGTCTACTATTTAATCTAAACAGAAGTCAAGTTCTTCCGCCGTCATTGCAGTTTCATTACCTTCAAATATTCCTTGATTTACAGTCTGGCCTTTCATTGCAACTCCATTTAGGTCAAATTCTGGGTCGACCAAAGAATTTGTTTTACCATCTTCTTCAGAGGAATTAACTAAGCTGTTTAGCATGTTATCTAAACAGAAGCCAAGTTCTTTAATCATATTATTATTTTGAGCATCTTTAAAGGTTCGTTGTCTTTCCGTACGGTCCTCCATTGTAACTCTATTTGTGTCCAAACCTCGGAAGACACATTGATTTGTTTTAACCTCTTTGAAGAAATGATCTACCTGGTTTAGTATTGTACATAAACAAGCGTCAAGTTCCTCCACTATCTTGATTTCCTTTTGAGGCTCTTCAGAAGTACCTTGCTTTACTCTACCTTCATTCACAATGTTTTATGTCATATGTTCAGCCAATCATATATATCGTAACATTAATAAATAAAGAAATATACCCAACTGCAAAATGTAAAGGAAAAGGAAAATGCAGCTTTTTCCTGTAGTAACTATGCATCTAATAAGCTGGTAATAAGGACACAGTGCGTGTGTGTAAAGAGGAAGGAATGGGTCATTGTGCTTTGCGGGTCTTAGATAAAATTCAAACATTACTCCTTTTCACTTTCTTTAAATAACGAGCATCTTTAGCATTTTTCCATTAAGGCAGAACTGTGATATAAATAAAAAGGCCTGACAAACCTTTCCCATCTCTTTTTCTAAACGCTAAGGGTTCTAATTATTTGTGTTTCAAATTTCAAATATGTAAACAAAACTCTAATCAATACTAATGGTTGTGTTTTTCATTCTGAAGAAATAGTAACACATTTTTGTCTTTATCTGTGTTTTTCATGTCTGATGTTGAAGGTGAAAATGTCTTGTGATCAGATTTTTTCTCGTCCATTTTAGTTCGTTATAACTTATTAGTTATAAGACATGACTGACTCTGCTTTCCTTTCTCCTCTCCAGTATTCAGCGGGCCGCCCTGGCCATCATAGAGCACTACTACTGTGACCTTCCCATCCATAACCCAGCTCTGCTTTCTGCCTCCAAGTCCAGAGCTGCCAAGCACCTGGCGGGCCTCAAGGTCTACAACGTGGATGGTGAGTTCCCAGCAGGCCCCGCTGAGGGTGAGTGGGATGCTCTGTGTTGTCTCTAGCTTCTTGTCGTTTTATGTTAGCCTCAGAGCTACGCCTTTAGCTCCTAAGGGACTTTTTCCTGTCATTTAATAAAAATTATAGCTGAAAACACCTGTAATCATATCGGTCTGAAGCTTTAAAATATCTGTAGCGTGATGCTAACAATACTACACTTGCTAAAGCTAATTAAAGAGTCATCAATATTTCAGTTGTCGTGATTTGTCTGAAATCTATCTGATGAGAAGCAAAACTCTCCATCTATATATCGTTGAGAAAGCAGATCTTTCAGACTCTATTAGTCCTGCTTTCACTCACTCTCTCACAGCCTAGGGGTTTTAAGGCAAAAAAAAAAAAATTGTCTTTCAATACATTTTTTCTATGCATTTGCTACATTTTCAAACACTTCCGTAAGTATAAAAGTCAGCCGACTTTTAATCTTTCTTCTACTCAAACATATTCCGCAGCTTTATCAAGCCCTTGTTTTTTTACCTTAACAATGTCAAAGAATTTTGCATTAGCTCGAAACAGGAACATTTTCCTCTTTTTAAAACGTCTTCAAGCTTCTGCAGGTGGATTTTCCTTCACTTGCTGGAATGCACTAAAACAAATGATTGCCTGGAAGGCAGAAATTGATCTCTTAATGCAGTATAATTGGAATATTGTCAACAGTCGGGTGATTTGTAGCTAAGGCGCCGCAATGTGATGAAATCCTAGCAGGCTGATTTGATATCCATCACAGAGGACTCTCTCCAGGTGGGAATATGATTTTTACTTTTCTGCTAACGTTCATTTCTCCTTATGTTTCTCTGATGCTAACCTCTTATAGCTAGACTAAAAGCCTACCTTTTGGACAGTGAGTATACCAGGACGTTCCTGTTGCTAACTGATCCACTGCTCTTAAAAACACTTGCTAAATTAAACACTTGGCACTCCTCACTCTGCATGCCACAGGTCAACAGAGAGCTTTCATCCTTGTGTCAGCTGGTAGGAATGTAACACAACCCCTCTATTGGATTAACGATGTCCCTTAAGTGTTCTTAAGATTTAATCAAGTGTGCTAACTAGACTTGCTTGTCTCTTTTTTTCCACCTAGCATTTGCTGCCTATATTTTAAGTGTCAGTAGGACCACAGGATCACAGACAGTGGTGTCGTTTCTCCCTGCAGTATCAACATTCTTCATTTTTCTACTGCAACAGCTGCTCAGAGACTCATCAAAGTCTCCTTCTCTTTCTGGTCTTTCTCTTTCATTCTGCAGCTGCACATTGTGATAAATGATTTTAGCTTATTACGCATATTAATATTGATACAGGGTTGAATGTGTTGAGGTGGACGGTTAGGGATCAAGCTGAAATCCACAGGCCGTGTACGTTTCATTAATGTTGTACTTAGTAAGTTGACTATTGTGGTCTTGAACATAAAAAGCTCATCTGATTACTAGGGCTGCAATCAGTTGATTGTTTTTTTCGATTAATCGATTAATAATCGTATAGCCAAAGGTTTTTTAATAAGTGAAACTTAGTTTCCTTAACAGCATTCACCCAACTGATCCCCCTCTTCATGTTGGAGCTGGAGGTCATCCAGTGTAGTTTGCTGATCTGTTCCCAGCCTTTAGAAGAGATGGTTAAACGTTATCCATCTGCTTCTAATGTAGTCACCTTTTTCAGAATCCCTGCTATTTTGCTAGATCTCCCACTAAGACATCAATAATGAGTCTGAAATTGTGCATTTGGACTGTAAGTATGGCAAGCCATTTTAACATAAATTCGGTTTCGTCTGACCATCCATAATTACGTTCCAAATATCTTGAAATACATTTTGACTATCTGGAATGGTAATTTAAGATATCTGTATTTACATTCTTATTAAGAATAATAATAATTCAAGATATCTTAAATTGCAATTTGAGATTGCAAGATATCTCAATTTACGACACTGGATTCATGATTTAAAGCGTCACACATCGGTAATTCACGTGTAGGGGCGCTGAAAATAACAGTAAATGGAGCTGATTTACCTTTCCTCCTGTGGATTAAACTGACAGTAAGGAATGTTTTTAGAAATGATCCTCCTGGAAGCCCAATAAAAAGATCATGACACATTTTGACTAGGAAAGGAATTTCGAATAGTCGAAATTACAATTCAAGATATCTTTAAATTTGTTTTGTCTAGTCATTATTTGCTTTTAAGATATCTATAATTGAGTTTTCACTACTCAAAACTTCATATCTCCTATCCTAAAACACATTTAAAATACCACGAATTATGGTGGCATTTGAGATATCTTTAATTGGACTTATGACTAGTCAAAACTAAAAGGCACACCTCTGTGGGAGGTGTCTTGTAGAGTGAGTTGGCGAAAGGTTTGCAGAATCTTTGTAAGGGCAGCAGCGCTGTGTAGCAGAACTGCACCCTCTACTTAACCGTTAAGATGAAACATGGACATTGGTCCTCAATTTACAAAATTATGATCATGGTTTATGGCCCAATAGTATGTTTTTGTGTCGTTTAAATCAACTTTACTTGTTCTTTAAGATAAGAAGTAGATTTTTTGGTTGTTTAACTGTGAAAATGTTTGAAATGTGCGACATTTCAAACGTTGCATGCTGGACAACCTCTTAGACTTCCCTGCCATTATACACATAGCGCGGTGATATCCTGGCCTCCCACACACACCTTTTTGCCCATTAATTATTCTGTTTTTGCTCGATCCCCTACCCTGCATTAGTAATTCACAGCCTGAGTTTGCCTTTACCCACATCATCATCGTCATGGTCCAAGTTGAAAGTTTGGGTTTTGTTTATTGTTGCACCGATACCAGTATTGGGCAGGGCCCGGATCCAGCACTACAGTGGTGGTATCGGCAAGTACCAACAAATAGGGCACTGATACCATTTTGAGAGCCAAAACATTATTTAACTAATGTCACCCATTCCAGGTAGGCATTAAAAAGTTCTACTGGATTCTCAAAGATAGGCAGCAGCTTGACAAAGCCATGATGGCACTTATTTTACATCCTGGTAGTATGCATTATTTCATATCAATCAATCAATCTTTATTGTCAACTACAATTTACATTACAATTGAAATTTCAGTTTCAGTACTAACCGTTCATCACAATACATCACATATATTCGGGTGGGGGGGCTGAGAGGGGGAACGGAATTACCGAGGCCATGTGTGCCGCAGAACGCTGCTAATAGCGCATTCGTATGGCTTACCAGGTTCCCACGGGTTACCTGGCTTCCCAGGTCCCAGGCGGTTACATATAGCGCTGCCTTTATCTCTGTGGAAAGATAGTAGCCACATTGAGGAAGAAAGCGGGGGGATACAGGATACAGCTTGAGATATATAAAAAAAAAAAAATTCGGCTCAAGAAAAGCACATAAAAACATGAGACAGACATTTCAACAGAGGGTCACATCAGAGGCGGAGTCACATGAAGTCATTGTCTTTGAACGCTGACCACAGGCATTGTCCTTGATGAGATGGAAGTTTATCAACAGTTCTGAGCGCATCCACAGATGTTCGAGGGTAGGGGAGGTGGGGGAGCAGTTCTTCTGTGCCCTTTCACCATAACATCCAGGGGAGATTAGATAAAGAGGGTAGGTCTTATACACACACACATCAATTTCAAATAGATTCTATCGGTATTGTATCTGTATCGGCAAATACTGCACAGCCAGGTATCGGGTGTCGGTATTGGGGCCAAAAAATGGCATCGGCGCAACACTAGTTTTGTTTCCTAAGAATAGATACTCTAACCATCATCTCATAGGTTTTCAAATTGCAGCTGCGAAAAAGAAATCCCTCACATTGCACTCTGTCTTCACCCCTCACCGTCTTTGCTTCACTTTTAAGATCAAGTGTGACCAGGTTCTGCTGATTCCAGGTCCAGGGAACCCCGCTGCTGCGGGAATTGCCCAGTCCCAGTCCAGGGCCATGATCGCTGCCGCAGCGAGGCGACGCGACACCAGCCACAACGAGCTCTACTATGAGGAGGCGGAGCACGAGAGGCGTGTCCGCAAACGCAGGGCACGGTGAGTCGACTAACCCTGGAGAAGCTGTGATTGGCCACCAAAGCCTTTATCTACCAATAACGTAAAATCTAGGAAGAAAAATCTATATTAGAGGTCTAATTTTATCAACACTGTTATCGGTAGCTACGTTTCCATTACAAATCTGCGCAAAATTATATAGTATTCTGCTAAATTCGAAGGTCCAAAGTCCCGTAATTATGGTATTTCTAGTAGATAAGAAATACAATAAAAATTGCATGTGTTTCTGTTCATGCAATAGCATTTGAAAACAACGTGGCAGAGGTGGATGTAAACACATGAAATATACCCATAATTCAGCCATGGCTCTAGTGGCTCATCTTCCACTATCTTCATATCTTTGCTTCGCATTTTACAGCTAGTCTTTCAACTAAAGGTCAATTTAAAGATTGACTAGTGCTCAAACAGGAAATAAAACCTCCCCATTTTTTTTTTTTTTTTGGAGTGAGCGTGCATTACATTGAATTAGCCTGCTCTGCTTTTCCCCAGACTGGTAGTAGCAGTAGAGGAAGCTTTCACCCACATTAAGCGTATGCAGGAGGAGGAGCCCAAGAAGGCTCCAGGGGACGTCATGGACCCCAGAGAGGCAGCTCAAGCAATCTTCCCCTCCATGGCCCGTGCCCTGCAGAAGTACCTGAGGACCACCAGGCAGCAGCACTGCCACAGCATGGAGAGCATCCAGCAGCACCTGGCCTTCTGCATCACCAACAACATGACGCCCAAGGTCTGCCCTAAGCAGCACATGCCCCAGCACAGTCAGACATCTGGATGCTCACTCCTGCTCCACACTCTTTCCCCTCAGGCGTTCCTGGAGAGCTACCTGACGCCAGGACCCACCCTGCAGTACGGGAAGGACCACTGGCTGGGCCGCCGGTGGACGCTGATCAGCGAGGCGTCGGTCACCAGCGGCCTGAAGGACGGGAGCGTCTTCGTGCTCAAGTGTGTGGACTTCAGCCTGGTGGTGACGACCAAAAAGATCCCCTACATCCAGATGTCAGAGGAATACATCGACCCCAAATCTCACAAGTTTGTCCTGCGACTACAGTCTGAAACCTCAGTGTAGGACGGCAACAGTTGTTTGTTTTTTTATTCCTCATCATGTCACATTGCTTTCAAATGTTGCTATTTAGGGTTTGAAGTTTTTATATGTACTTTTCATTTTTTAATATATATATATATAAATGAATTTATATATCACACATTTGAAATTATAGATATTTTAATGTTCAACTTGGTGAAAAGAAGAAATGTTGCAGGATTTTGCTCACGGGTTTGATCGACCAATTAGGTTGTGCACAATACTGTATGCATGAGTGTACCTTTCCTTCAAAAGTGAACTTTTTCACATTTTTACACTAAATAGTTGCAATATTGACACCTTTACTGGGATTTTATGTGATCTATAGAGTCATGTGATAGAAGGAAAATCATACAAGATGTATAAAGTAATAAAGGGGGGCTGAATAAAAAGGCTCCTCACATTTTAAAGATTTGTATTAATCTTTATGATTTTCCACCTCTGTAGGTTTATTACATAAAATATCATCTAATATAAGAGTTTGTGATGAAATGTGAAAAAGTTTTTAACACTTTTGCAAGGTTCTGTAGGCATGTGTGTCGGCTGGTTGAGAAGCTTAAGCCAAACAAGACTGGAATAAAGGCCGACTTCACCTCAAAGTTTCAGAAAGTTTCCCAGCCGCTGCACAGAGGAGCACGTGGAATATTTTCATTGGTTTTTTCTAAACGGATTTTAAAAAGATCTTTTTCGCTCATCTACAAAACATGCTGCGAGTTTTGCTCTCCAGGTGCGTTGGAGAGGGGACGACCTTTAGCAGCAGCAGGCCGTGTAAACGGGCTGGACGGTGAGAGACTCACGGATACGGACACGTGCTCAAAGACATTGACTCCTCCACAAAGGTTCGGTGATCCTCTCAGGGCTTTTGTGTCTGCCTCATCTGCCTGACATGACGAGACAGAGCTGCAAGTTCTGAAATAAAAACTACTGATCGCTCCAGACCTCATCTGCTTTTCCCTTCCAAGCAACAGTTTTCTGACTTTATCCTCCATAGATCCTGGTGCTTTTCACACATTTTATCATCAAGGAGAAATGGAAAAATGTTCGCGGCCCGTTTCTAAGTGTTTTGTATAATAGACCGACAAAGAGGAATCTGAAAAGTGTGGCATGTTTTTATATTAGGTCCTGGAGTTTTAGATTGTCTTACTGCCTCTAGAGATTGATATTTTTTCCAAATGTTTGGCCAGTCTAGCGCATACGTATGGTTTTATGTGCAGGGGGTTGTGTTTTATTTTGTTTTTTTTTTTTTTGCACTAGATGTCACAAATGCATGCCACACTTTTCAGATTTTTAATTGCAAAAACACAAAAAATGAATTTTGACAACCATGAGGAGTTTGGAAAGTGTTCACTCAGCAAATATTGAATCCTTTTGAGTTTAAAGTGTGATGTCATCTCTTAGGGCTCCTTATAACTTCTTTATATTGGAGCAGCAGAGGTGGATCAGCAGTCTGAGCTGTTGGGTGGAACCTCCTAACTGGACGGACTGGTTTTTGCTTTTATTGCCTCGTCTCATGGCTGACGTCTGGTAAACATCCAATCCCTCGAGGTCGGCGCCTTCATGGAGGACTTGGATGGATTCATTTTCTTGTAATCATCCACATGCTAACTAGGTCTGCATGTTAAACCCCAAAATATTCCTAAATAAGCTAAAATCTCACCTGTTTGTTTCTCTTGTGCCTGTTGCACTCCACAAAAGTGAGAAATTTCACTAAAGTCATGTGTCATTGTCATGGCTGGCTGTATCCTATACTGCCCCCTGGTGGGTAAACTGTATATTGGTGCAGGTGGCTCATATAAAAAGCAGTTTAAATCCCTCCTGTTGAAAACTAAAAGGCCTGCCACAGGTGTTTAGAACCTGAACCAACTTACCCTGTTTTAACTAATAGTTTAACTTCCTATGACCCCAACATGACAGTGCCTCCTGTTTTTACAATATATTTCTGTGGTGAAACACGTGTTTCTGCCAGTTCAGTTCACACGGCCTGCCTTTTCGCCTCCCGACGTCGTCCTCACCATCTGTCCCACTGTTGCCTGGTTACAGTCCTCCGTCCACGGTCTGGATTTTTTTCACATCTTTTTTTTTTTTTTTCAGTTGCACATTAGTATTTGTAAAAAAAGAAAAAAAAAAGGTCATATCAATGCAAATAAAACACTTTTCTATGAACGTTTGTAAAACCAATGTGATGATTCTGGTTATTTAGATGTTTGAGTCAAAATCCTGCAAGCTGATGGAGAATTTCAGGATTGTATATTTGGTTTCCTGGTGTTTAACACTGCAGGTGATGGTTACATTTTGATGCTTTTTTATCTCTAGAAAGTAACTAAAGAAGCTACAGACAACACAGAGCATCCCACTCATCCTCAGCGGGGCCTGCTGGGAACTCACCATCCACGTTGTAGACCTTGAGGCCCGCCAGGTGCTTGGCAGCTCTGGACTTGGAGGCAGAAAGCGGAGCTGGGTTATGGATGGGGAAGTCACAGTAGTAGTGCTCTATGATGGCCAGGGTGGCCCGCTGAATACTGGAGAGGACAAAGGAAAGCAGAGTCAGTCATGTCCTATAACTAATAAGTTATAAAGAACTAAAATGGATGAGAAAAAATCTGATCACAAGACATTTTTTACCTGCAATATCAGACATGAGGTTCCCAGATAAAGACATTTATTTCACTTTAAAATGTTTATCAATCGAACTCAACGCTTATAAACCTCCAAATTAACGCTTTTACTGACATTTGAATTGAAAAAAGCTTTCTGGATGGGAAACGAGACGTCATCAAACTTGGAAACAAAGTCCAGTGGATTGTTTTTAATTTTCTTTTTATTTGGAATAATTATGAATCGGAAAAACAAAATGCGTTAGCATTTCTTCAGGATAAAAAAACACAACCATCACTGTTGATTAGAGTTTTCTTTATATATTTGAAATAAGGGGGGGAAAGTGAGAAGTTTAACCCAAATAAATAGAACTTTTAGCCATTAAACATAGAGATTTTAGGGAATAGAAATGCAAAGAAGCTCACAATTCTTTAGTGGAAGAATTTAAGGCCTTTTTATTGATATCATAGTTCTGGCCTTAATGGAAAAACCTTAAAGATGCTTGTTATTTCATCTCACACCTGCAAAGCACAATGATCGTTTACTCCGGCCACAAAATGTTGTGTTTGGTGTGAACACACCTTAACAGAACAATTAATCTTGTAATCTCCAAAATATTTCATGTCTAGGAGGCCATCTTTGCAATGCCAGTATTTCATACTGTACAAATAATAGCAACATGAAAACGCTCCTACATCAAACTTTAGTGCTAATAAATATTTACATCTGATGTCTCTATTAAAACAGATACTTGTTTAGGAATACCCTCTCACTTGTTGATTTTTCGCAAAGAATTACAGTTTTATATTTAAAGCCTGAAATGTGGCAAAAGGTTAAAAAGTTCAAGGGGTTTGAATACTTTTGCAAGGCACTGTAGCTTCTTCGCTTACTGAAAATGGAGAAGCCATGATAAACAGGAAATAACCCTGAATTTACTCTGCATTGCCACTAACACTGCTTTGGGAAATGGGGCCCATCTCTGCGCTCTCATTTTGCTAAACTATATGTAAATAACACTATCAGCTGTGAAAAAAAAGGCCTTTGTTTAACTTTCAAGGCACATAGAGCTTCCTCCAGTAATTCTTAGTCATAGTTCCTCTTTCTAATTGTTATATTTAGGAGTCAAGACAAACCTGTTAATGACTTAAGCAGATAACTGCTGGTTTTATGTAGAGATGAACTGCTCTTGCATTTCCCAATCATATTTCCTGCTGTAAGTGTCAACACAGCCACCATTATATTGGCGATTCATTCAGTGTTTTTAAGTTGTTTCTGTTTTGTTGGTAAATGTGCATTATGCAGTACTTTTTACTCAGAAACAGCTTAAACTAAGCAGAGCAAAAAATAATGAGGTAAAACCAAATGATTAGGATATTCCATCATTAACCTTCTACACATGTTGGTTGCGCTCCAAAAAATTTAAATAAAATAAGTCGTTTTTTCTTAAAAATAAGGGCTTTTTTTAAGTGAGCAGGTAAATGAAACACTTTGCCAATGGAACAAGATAGTTTATATTTAAAATAAAATAAAAACAATTGCATTGTCTTATTTCATGTGCATATTATCTAATTATATTATTTTAAGAGTAAAAATACTCATTCCATTAGCAAATAATCTTCTTTACCTGCTGAAATGAATGTTAAATAGACTTCATTTAAGACATTTTAACTTATTTCTTGATCGTTTTTGCAGTGTGCAGATATGAACTTGCAAGTGTAGAATGTTAAAGTATTTTTGTCCAGATATGGAAGACCATGAGACTAATAGTAATTACAAAGACATGGTGTGAAAGCAGAGACTTCAAACTACAAGCTGACAAAAAAAAGGTCTCTGCAGAGCTAAATCTCTCGCAGTGAGGTTAACGAAGAAATCTGTTTGCCTGACAAAAAGAGAAATCACCACCACCTCCCCAATCAATTAAGTGATGTCATGAACTCTACATTTAGTTTTTCCCTCTTTATGGTGATCGAACAATGAAGAATATGTTGAAAAACAGAGTTGAACTCTCAAGGTGATTGCATGACCACACAGCAACGCCTCAGAAATAATGGATTGTACGGATTCTTTATCTTAAAGGAAAAGTCTGGTTAGCAGTGAATAATCAATAGATCATTATCTATACCTAAAACTAATGCGGTGATTTAATGAATTTAGCGTTAATCAGTTAAAAAATGAAAACAATTTTCATTGCAATCACTGAGTGTCCGGGACCAGCCATTTCTTCCCAAATATAGTAACACCTCACTCCTGACATCTTCCAGCAGTTACCTTGAAACCTTGTGCATGGCTTTGGATTTTGTAATACTTCGGGTAAAAGTAAAAAAAAATTAGTTATTTCACCTGTTCATTTCTGAATCCATCACTGACGGGTTTGTTGTCTGATTGCCAAATCGAGGGACAATTTTCCATTGAACTTCTGGCCAGAGAAAAAACACGTAATTAGTAATAGCCCGTTGTGACAAACACCAGATACAGCATTGGGACTTGCTCAACAGCCGATACCGCACCGTGACGTCACAGTAGTGTTCTTTGACAAACATGGATGTCTCCAGTAAAACACATTCAAATGAAGTTACTCACAATTTAAAACACTTATCATTCATTGAACAGTATGTAATTTCATATTAAAGTACTTTCAGTTGTTTGTATTCTGAATATGACCGGACTTTTCCTTTAAAGTATCAACATGAAACCTTCTCCCTGATTCCCTCCTATAAAATTTTATTGGAGTAGCACAATCTCAGAAAATACAGCCTTTAATTTAGGTATTTCTTTTGTTTTTCGGCGGTGAAATGGAATAATTTTCTTAACAGAAGATTTAGTTGACATTTCAGTGTCACTGAAACACTTTTTTGTTTCTTTTTTAAGATAAATCAATTTCTGGAGCAACTTCTAAACGGGTCCAGACGTTTCCATATTTCCATTTTGAGCAGTAGATGAAATATCTTAATATTTTACCTGTTTTTCATGGAAAACTAATAAGGAACAGAAAAAATTATATTTCTTCCAGCAGGGTTAGGGTTAGTTACATGTTACAGCCTCAATGTATTTTATTTGTCTTTTATAACGGATGCTGTGTTTGTTTTTCTTTTTCCTGTGTCAAAATCTGAAACATCTAACCTGATGTTTCTGATGACTAAACAAAATACGGTGTAATCAGAGGACTCTATACATGCTATATTTTGGTCTATGTGCTAAAATGTAGCATGATAAAGGTGTTTTGAATCTGAAAAATAATAAAGCACGTCACCCTTAAAAAACTCCCTACGGTAAACATGGTGGTGATGCTGTTATGCTGTGGGAATGCCTGTTTAGAGGCATCTCCACACTTTTCAAACTCATTTGTTAATATAATTATAAACCCTTTTTTTCTTATTTATCTTTTAATGCAGATCAATCTGTAATTGATCCATCAGCATTAATAGAAGAATTCACTTTTTATCCAGTTTGTATGCATTTAATCACCTTCTACAGTCCTCTTAGATAGGCCATTGTTTAACTAATCAGGTTCTCCATATGGGTTTACTTCCTGCCTGGTTGCAGACTCTCTAACACTCCTCTCTGTCATTGTGCATTAAGTGTCCCACTCTGCTGTGTGACATGTCTGCACCAAATATATGCCTTTTTTTGTGGCTTTATTGTTGTCATGGAGCTCAGAGGTAATTGGCTCACCAGCAGCTGGTCAGAGCTGCGTGGCTGTCGGTCTTGCAGCTAAATGAATGTCAGCGTCTGTGTCGGGCCCTGAAAATGAAAAAACCTCATTCCGCGAGCCGAGGGGGCGGACATGAGGCGGCCTGTCCAAACTCATCCATCCCTACCCCGGCGTCCGGCCCTTACCTTTGCAGGACAGGCAGGGGAGGAAATGGAGAGCATTTGCATCTAAATTGGACGTTTCCTTCCCTTCATTTCTGTCCCTATATTTGTACTCTAATGATCTGGTTATGTGTTTATTGAATGGAAAGAGAAAAACCTACCAGCTTTGATGCTGAGTGGAAATCAGCATCTTAACACATCTTACGATGTTTTGTTTTCCTGCAGTTTTGAATTCCCCTTCTTAAACCGTGAGGTTTAGATTTTCTCCTATCTTGTCCCGAGAAACGAAACCTCATCCCAGGTGACACCCATGGAGAATCTGTGACCTGAAGAGCCTTGCAGGACACCAAAACACTTAGAGCGCTTCGACTTCCTTTTCCTCAGGAGAGAATGCGACATGTTTTCTTGCCTCGGGTCACATTTAAATGCTCCCACACAAACACGGCAGTCAATGTGGACCAGTTGGATGAAGGTGTTAACCCCACAGGTTGAAACAAACATCCTGTTTATTCCACATCCAGCCCCGGATGAATAAGATCCTAACATTGCCTTCTATCATTTATTCATGTGGTGCATCATCATTTTTTCCTCGCCATTAATGATGAAGTTTTCTGGGCCCCAGGGGGCCATCTCTGAGCCTACTCTCCCCCAGCCTTAATGTCCAGGTGTCCACTACCATTATGGGGCATCATATCACTGAATTATTTACCAATGTCTGAATAATTCAACATGAAAATGCTCCCTCAGTGGGGAGGGGATATATTTTGCATCAGTCGGGGATAATCTATGTGAGGTTTTTTGTATTTTGTTAATAAACAAATTGAGCTTCAGAAACTGATTCAAATCCAAAAATATTTAGGATTTGATGCACTGGACAAACGCAATGTGGCATTTACATAGGGGGAGAAAAAAATCTGTAGTTATAAAGAAATTTTATTGATACAAATCTGAAAAGTGTGGCATATAATTAAATTAGCCCCTCATCATCTAATGATGACTTTATATACTCTTTCCACAGATATTTAATCTGGACTTTGACTAGGCCGTTATACCAGCGTAGTTCTGGCTGCATGTTTGGGGTTCTTTTCTTGATCGAAAGTATTTTATTTTAGTCACTGGCAGGTTTTCTGTTAAGATTGTCATCACTAAACTTTTTGCTATAGTCTTTGTTTTTTGCTTTAAACTTGCTCCACTACTTCTTTGCAGCCTGTTTGTTGTGTTCCTTGTTTTCCGTTATGCTATTTGTTGCTAAAGTTCTCCAACAGTCCCCTGAACTTTTCTGGGACATCAGGATATAAACTTAGATTCATTTACACACATTAAGGGTTAATAGAGAGAAAAAAACTTTTAGAAAGCCCTGACTTTAATGTAAGAGAATCAGAATAACATGCTGTGCTCATTGTGAAGCATAGTGACAGAAACATGATGCTGTGGGGTTAAAAAGTGACATTATAAGCGGTTTTTGCTCTGTCATATAAATCCCTTATGTGATCTAACAGTTTTTAGGCGGAGAGGAACAAAATAAGGCTATTTAACTACTAGTTCCTTTATTTTACTATTTGCTTACTTCAACACACTTAATACATTGATAGATTTAAGGTGGGGCTCTAATCCCACATGTTCCCTGGTCCCATTTTCTTTTCTTGCACCATTTTTCCCTTGAAAAGAGGAACCAATTAAAGGACACGTTCCTTGTTGTATAACAGAATTACAGCTTTACAGAACAGGCTAAATTAGGCCACAAACGTCCCCCTGGTAATATCACGCTTGTCTCACTTTCCTCCTAAGATTACAATCTGTTTCGTCCTTCTTCAATCATTCAAAATGATCTAATCATCCTCCTCGTCGTCCTCATCCGGCTCAGGACTTTCATCTCCATCTTCTAAAACATAGTGCTCGTCTTCCTGGTCGTATACGAATTCGTCGTCGTCCTCCGTGTTCACCCTCCCTGACAGGACATCCTCAATCCAGTCCTCCAGTTCCTCCGCCGTGGGCAGGTCCTCGTCGTTTGACATGTCCAACCAAACGCTGTCCGCCTAGAAGACAGTTCGGCAAATCAGCGTACTAAAAATCAGGGCCTGGTTGTTGCTGGACCACCTGCTGACCTGAACCTCACTTACATCCGTGACGTTGACCACACCAATCTGGGGTCTGAACAGATCCAGCTTGAACGTTTTTTCCCAGTAAGTGGTCAGCTGTAAGGACAAAAAATCTAGTTTATTTTACTATACTATAGTTTGTTGTGAAAGAGGTTTTTATGTGGAAAGAAGACTTGAAATGAGGCAGAACCAGAGGGAAATCATCAGGATCAATCCAGATGATACTGAGGTCTGGATTGTTGGTGTTGTCTCTGGCCACATCTTTCAGGATCTCCAGGAACTCATAGCCATCTGTTTGCAATATTAGAAATAAAAATGAGCCAAGTCAATTAAATATACAGTTTTCAAAATGATACAAATTTGAACGAGAAGAATCTAAGGAAAAAAAACTTAACTACAAAGGAATTTTGGTTGTATTTCTATAGATTGGTGCATTTTATCCTCTAGTCATATAACAGGTGCAATTTAAATTATTTCTTCATTTTACAGGTGTGCCAATAATGAGAACTGCTGGGGCTAATCATCTTGGTATTCTACATTCTTAATCATTGCTGATTATTTAATTTTTCCTACACAGAGCATAGCCTGTCGTTGTTTACAAGCTGCATTTTGTATTTATTTTGGTTCAAAATGGCTCGTTTATCTAACCTCTATGGCAAACCAAGAAAAACCAAATAAATCTGCAGTAGGTAAATAGTTTTTCCATAGCCTGTAGAATTAGGAACAAAAAATGAATCAATTGGAAGCTGTGGACCTGGATCTTCCTCTTCAGCAAAAGCAACAATATGTATTCCATCCATGTCATCCTCCTAGAGAAGCGAACAAAAACAATTAGAATAATTATTAATTGAAGTTGCAAAGGTTTCAGTCAGCTTTAAGTGTTTCTCACCCATGTCTCGAACATATTCTCCGCCCGCAGCTTCCTCAGTGTAGCCCTGTAGCGATAACACTGCATAAATCCCATCTTAAATAACGGCATATGCACTAAGCTAAATACTCGAACATACCTTCGGTGTTGGTTGACAAACTCAACTATGTCCATCTCTGTCAGAGGTCTTCCAGGCAAGATGGCCGGCTCCTCCATAAACGGCTCGTAGAAATTGACTTCATTCATTTTAAGGGAGAGATGTTTGGCAACCTAAAATAACATAAAACACCTAGATGTCTGCTTAATAAAGTAAATAACTTACTTATAATGCTTTAATGATCTGTTTCTGAGACAAACTTGTAAAAAAATCTTCATAATGTAATACCTAAACAGGAATCGATTAAAGCTGATAGCCAAACTAGGTTATTAACTTGGATGGAGCTACTTTAAATCTTCTGGAAAAACACTCAAAAGGCTTTGCAAGGTTTAAAATGATAACTTTGAAAAGGGTATTGACACCAAAATATAGTGACTCATTAGTAAGTGTACTAATGAGTCAATGAGTCATTCGTTTGTGGTCTCTAGAACCAAAAGTTATCTGTTAGCGGGTAGCCTAGCCATGCCCTACCCAGCAAACATCTGTCATGTTTTAACAGCATTAGGTTAAAAAAAATTATCCTCTGTATAAAAGAAATAAAACAGTCATTTTGTACATTTCTAAATCTATCAACTAATGACAGATTGCTGTATTAAGCAGACACAAAACTTACCCTGTTTACCATTTATACACCCTTTAGATTTCTTAACAAACATGATAAATAACCATGGTTTTTGCTACAAGTAGTAGTAAATTTCTGTGTATAAAGAAGTATATATTTTTTAAATTAAACTGCATTTTTACCCTCATAGATCATGTGTACAATTGTTAAAATAAGCTTTTATGTTTTCCAAACACTGTATGGATTAATTGTGCCTGGTTCTGCTGGAGGTTTCTCCCCGTTAAAGGGAGTTTTTCCTCTCCACTGTCGCTACCAGCATGCTTAGTGTGAGGGATTGCATTTGAGTCAATGAGTCGATTGAATCAACTGGTTTTCCTTAGATAGAAAACTTTGAATCAATTTGACTGGATGATCTGGTGACCTGTAAAGTGCCTTGAGATGATATTTGTTGTGAATTGGTACTATAGAAATAAACTGAATTTAATTGAATTTTAGTGGATTGAGTAGAAGAAAAGGGATTGTTAGAACAAATACATAGAACAAACAGTGTTAAATATGAAACAATACATTTCTTACTTACGGATTTGTCAAATGTTGCAAAGAACTTGATATAAGGTTGAAATCTTTCTGAAGCTTCCTGAAAAGCTTTGTAGTCTGACAAAACAAGACAGAGAAGAATTATTTAGCTGAGAAATATAACCAGAACTGAGGCAAGCTGTCAAGTTTCATCAAAACAAAACAAGATGCTTCTTTGTTGTGCGATGAGGTAAAAAAGCAGTTAAATCCATTCACTGTTCAATTTTCCAGCATTGTGGTTTTTACAGTCGTTTTAAAGTAACCAAGTCTCTTTTAATACAGTTTGATACGCTTGTAAAGAGCTCCTGGCTCCTCTACCAATGAGGTCAGAGCTAAGGACCATCCTATCTGTGGACGGATATGGGATTCATAATGAAAATCTGTGCCAGCATGTCCCCTGCCTCACTTTGTCTTTCTATTTTTTTGTTGGAACTATAATTGCAGTTTGACCTATTACATGGAGAGCTGGGAGCTATATAAAGTGTCTCCTGAGACGAAGTGAGAGTGTCTGGAATCAGGTTTCTCCTTAACAGGCTTTACGGCGAGTAGCGCCATTAGCCTGCAGACCCCATTAGCATCTAAGGAGCTCACAGGGACATCAAGGAGGGACTTTTAGCCCTTTAACGGTTCTCCTTAAACACATTATGAATGAACAAATTTTAGATTTTGAATTGGCATATAGTTTGAGAAAACTAACACGAATCCTCTCCTTTGAAGTAGCCAATGAGCCGGATGTCCTCCTCCATTCTCTCAAAGGCTCGCAGCTCCATGGCGTTATTGATGATCTCCACTGGATCCTCCAGAACCTGAAAGATGTTATGAATTTGAGTCCATCCAAGCTCTGGAAATCACCTATATTTAAGGTCAGCTCACTGTAAAAAAAAAAATAAGGTTGAAAATACGTGTCAAAGATTTGATGTCCTGGGGTGTGTGTTCACTCCAAACACCAAGCACTCAAATATGACCCTATGAGTGTCGTCTTTGAACTAACCATTACAGTTTAAAGCCTGTTAATTAGATTTTCCTCAAGACAAAAACTGATGTTTTTCCAATTAATTTGACTACCAATGTAGACCTGATATAATCTGAATACACAATCCATAGGTGAAATATGAGGGTGGCAGCATCATCCTGTGGGACAGGGCTGCTAGTCAGTTGAAAGGAGGTTGAACAAGTAAAGAACTTGGCCCAGTTAAAGACTTTGGCAGTTCTTGAAACCCATTCCCTCCTGATTTGGGAGTTTTTCCTCTCTACTGTCTCCACATGCTTGTAGCATTCTTATAGCAGGCATTAAATTAGACTGCACGATCAGATTGAACTGTAAAGTGCCTTGAGATGACGTGTGTTGTGAATTGCCGCTATATAACCCTTTATAGGGCACTCAGTGAAAGACTCAAAATATCTAACTTTCAAGTAAAGACTGCAAAAAATTGAAATCTAAGTACGTCATTTTTTTCTTAAAATAAGTGAATTTTTTCTTGAATTGAGCAGGTAAGTGAGACACTTTGCAAATAAATAAGAAAATTCACATTTAAAATAAGGAAAAAATGCAGTCTCCTTTTTTAAGTGCATAATATCAAATAATCTGATTTAATGGATAAAAAACTCTCCTTCCACTGGGAGATTTTCTTATTTACCTACTCAAATATATAATATAATATTATAATATAATATTATATTATATAATAATATAATATAATAATAATACACTTATTTTAAGACATTTTAACTAATTTTTAGATCATTACCTTAATACCTTTGTAACATTAAAAAACTATGGATATTTTGATGGCAAAAATGAATGTCAATGTAACAACAAGAAACGCCAACTTGCCCGAATATATTAAGAAAAATAACAAAAGTGGGGGGCTCCATTTCTAAGGGGTATGCAAGAGATCAAAAACGGTAACACGCCTATAAAGGGTTAAATAAACTGAATTGAATTCATCTTATCCTTCAGAGTTACTGTTAATCTATAAAAAAAATCCCAGAATAAAACATTAATATTTGAGGTTAGAACGTAAAACGTTAAATTGGTGTGTGAATACCATAAGCCTCATACTGAATTGGACGATTATGACAAAGTTTTCTTGAATGCCACATTTTTAGATTCTGGTGTATAACTTGTTCCATTATATGGTTAAAGTGGCGTAGTTTATGCTTTATCTGCATGCAATTGTCTGTATTCCTTTTCAGCTTGCTGTTATAAATGGCGGTTTGATAGCAAACGTACAGCAATTAGCTGCTTCACATCCATGTCAGTGTTTGACATAGCTGTAAGTTCATTTATACCCTGCTTTGATGTCTTGTTAGAATTGCTCTTTAATCAGGACACTGAGAATTTTAAGGCTGGTGAGATTTTGGACCTGTCCTATTCATAGCTACAGAGGACCTTATATAATAACTTTGGGCACTTACGTCTAAGAGAAATTCCACCAAGGTGTCTGCTGAGAGCTCCCCATCGAACTCAATGACACGATCGTCCTTGAACACATAAACACTTCCCACCTCTTCCAGACCTGGTGGAAAGGAGAAGAAATGACTGCCCAGCACTCCATGATGGACATCTTAACTATCTCCAGGCAGATGTTGCAGATTTGCAACAGCTAAATGCTACTTAGCTAATTACTCCACATCCATATTTTAAGAGCTTTTGTTACTCTGAAGTACAACAGAAGGACTTAGTTGTGCATTTGCAACAAACAGTTTCTCTCCAGCTCACCACATGACACTGCTGACTCACTTTCAACATGGCTGAGTCCTTGGTGTCACTGAAACAGATTTTCTAAGCACCAATTTCATGTAGGTATCACTACCAATTTCCATTATTTTAAAATCAATACTACATAAGATGAATCATGAATGTGTATAGATATGACACATGCCAATTAGTAGATTTTATCTCTGGGTTTTTCTCCAGAGGCATCTCAATTTCAATGTTGTGGATTTGCAACGTGTGCCCTAACAGGTACCAATGGATGCTACATGCTTTATCTACTAGTTTGCCTATATTTTGAGCAACAGTTTAACAGAAACAGCCTTCTCAAGAGGTTTTGAGATGTCGGTGGAGAAAAAATTTGAGAAAAAGTTAGTCAAATAAAGTTAACGTTCATATCAGATTCAGTCTTCAGTGTTAATTTAACACTCCGGGCCACTGTTGCAAATCTGCAACATCCCCGAATCCATTGCACGTGAAGGTTTCTCTAAAAAAAAAGTGAATTGTATATTACTAGCCCATATTATCATTTTCTAAAAATATCAGATTTTTCCTGCAGCTACAACTTAATTTGAGCCTGAGAGGGTTAACACACTTCAACCTTTTAATACCATTGCTGTTAAAGAATAGAGGAGACATCATGACGTGTTACGAAGTCATACCCAGTTTTTTTGCTACTTTGACATCCCTCTGGGAGTCCACCATTCCAAAACCAATGTCTTTGTTCTCCAGGACTTGAGCTGTGAGCTGGTGAATCAAAACAAAAAGAAAAATTAACAGATGAATTGCGTAATATGGCCATAATTGTATGCAACCGAGGAATTGTGACCTCAATCTATCGTTGGGGAGAATGGTGGAGAATGGGATCTTGTTTTTCTCACCAATATGGCTGCCACTCATAAGGCAGAGAAACTGGAGTTAGCATCATTACAGAGGACAATATTGTATTTTTTGATCGGTTGGATTCAGCGCTGTACTTTGACTGGGTCATTCTAAGACATTTAAATACATCTGTTCTACTGTAGCTGTTGCTGCAGCAGCATAAGGTGGTGACCTGGCTTTTTCCATTAGGATAGATCAAATGTCATGGTTCTCTCAAGTTTGGAAGGTCATCCAGTTTTTTGAATATGAAGAGTTCTTCCTTTTTTTCGCATCTAATTAATTGAGATAATCAATCATTTTGCAAACAGAAAAAACAGTTCTCAAATAACTACATTTTTTCTTTTCTTAAAGCTACAGTGTGTAATAATTACAGGGATATACAGTCAGAAATCTAATATATTATACATAACTATGTTATTTATCATCATCTACAAGCTCAGCCACTTAACCTTAATATTTTCGTTGCCTTAGAATTTGTTATTTATAATTACATAGGAGCGGGTCTCGCAGCCATGGAGGCAGACATCTTTGCGCTACGGCAGCGCAGAGCCAACAAACTAGCGATTGCGAGATCGCCCACTACGCTCGAAAGTAACTACGGCAAGCTGAGAGAGATGAACTGAGACGGTACTGAAATCTATACCCTACACAGACTAATGAAATACTATCTGTAAAATTATCTATGTAAACAAACCTCATCACTTGTGAAAGTAGGTGATGCGGACGTCGTTGAAGAAATTATGTCCCGTAACGCTCGCCGTACTGTTGGGGGGCAGAAGCGGTGGGGGGGAGATGTTCATGTTGCTGCAGTCTGGACGTTAGATGTCGCTAAAAATTACACACTGTAGCTTTAAAATAAGTGCATTTATTCTCAGATTGAGGAGATAAAAGATACATTTTGCCAATGGATCAAGACAATTTAAACTTAAAATAAGGAAACACAACTGCATTGTCTTATTTCAAGTGAATATTATCTAATTATCTTATATAAAGATGAAGAATCTTCATTCCTTTGGCAACTAATCTCATCTACCTGCTCAAATTAGGGTAAATACACTTTATTTCTATATAATTTCTCCAGTGTTGATTAGGGGGAAATAAAATAAAACATCTTAGCCTTATATATAAATTAGTAACAACCACCTCACATTGTTTGGAAAGCTTGATTAAAAAGTTGCTTGCTAAACATTTGCCTAGCAAGGAAACAATGTGTTTCACATAAATAATAGTTTCTGAGCTGATAATTCTCTTATATTTCATCTAGAAATGACAAAGGTAGGCTGTTAAAGTTATTTTAGACATCAGCAGATTGGTCTGAGAACAAACTGAGTTTAAATAAAATGTCCTAGATCCGTCCTGAATGTGTGAAAGCTTGGAGAAAAGGAGAGAGAACATAATGAATTTAAAGTCTTTACTTTCCACTCTGGAAGTTTGTTCAGGTAAAATGTATTGTAAGTCAGTCAAACAGACAGAATGCACTTTTTATCTTACATTAAAGCCGACTATATGCAGACAAAAAAGAGATAAAGTTTATTTTTACTAAGACTTTACAATTTTTTGTAGCATAGAAAGAACATCAGCTTTACTTGCAGCTTCCACTTTCCCCTCACCTCCAGCACCAGCTCTGTCATCTGGAACCGCTTCTGCAGGCCCTTGTTGGCCGGCACCGGTTCATGGTAGAATAGGCACAGCAGGTCGTACCTCTTCAGGGCCTTCTTGAAGTTGCGCTCGTTAATGTCCAGCACCCTGTCTTTGCCATCAAAGTTGGGGAACTCCAGTCCTTCCTCAGCTCTGCACTGGAGGACTAGTCGGAGGCTGAGGCTGGAAAGAACGGCCAGCCAGATGTGCTGCATCGCTGCTCCCCTGTGGAGAGGGAAAGGTGAATGCAGTGTTCAGGGCCTGGCAAGCATGAAATAAAAATAATTTACTTATTTACATTTTCATTTCTGTCTCTAGCTCTTCTTTGGCAACTCTTCTTCTCCTTTTATCTTCAATCTCCTCCCCTCAGTCTTCATACAGTCTGGATCTCTGGAGGATTTCATTCCTCCTCCTTTCCTTTTTCTCACCGAGAAACTCATTGGACAGAGCCCATTCATTTCACAAATGGGAAAATGTATTGATATTATTTTCATCAGGAATTGCAAAAGTGTCGTTCCCAACTTGTTTTACATACAAATTCATAAAATCTAGTCTGGCACAAGCCAATAAGGGACATGATCTGGTCAGATAAACCATGGTTACCTTGGAGGAGCCATAAGGGGAATGGAAATGTCAAAATAAGTATGTTGTGGCGAAGCTTCTTTTTTTTTTTAATATCAGCTGGAATATACTGCTCTGAGCTGATAGGAAGATGGGTGAAGGTTAACTTAAATGCTCGGGTTCCAAACAATGAGTTTACTGGGCTGAAGGTTCATCTTCCAGCTGCAAGAGCTACAGTGAAAGCCAGAATATATCAGGAAATACAGAAATGTGAGTGTCCAATTAAAAAAAATAATGTAAATGTACCATTTATTTATTTTTATATCAAAATTGTACAGTAAGATTTTAAAATGGACAATTATCCAATTAAACGTCCCATGAAATAATAATAAAACAATAATTTAATTATGAATTTAATGATTAAATATTATAAGAAATATATTTTCTTTTGAAAATCAATATAATTACTCCAGTGATGATTGTAGACAATGTTTACGGGGGGGGGGGGGGGGGGGGGGGGGGGGGGGGGGGGTTGGGGGGTTGTTTTTCATGGGGGCATAGAACAAAAATTATAATGAACACATTAAAAAAAAAAGTATAGAAGTATATTAAAGTGAGACACAACCACATAATTGTAGACTCTTGATCGAAGAGATGAAATTATGTATTTTCATATGGGTGAAGCTTAAATAAAGTAAATTGTAAAGGTGAAAGATTAAATAATCAAATAGACAAATAAGTAACACACAGCAACAATAATTGACCACCTAACAAGGCTTTAGCCAAAAAAGTATTTCTGATCTTATTTTAAGATTAATATGTTAAGCAAGAGCAGATTGTTAGATTAATAATCCACTGCAATATGCAATAATCTGCCATTGCAGCCAGACAGTTGCATACTTCTTAAAATAATAATATGGATTCTCACTACAAGAAGTATGTAAATCTCAAAGAAATATCAGAAATACTTTTTGGCTTTATCCTTGTGAGACTTTGTTATATTTTTACTTTTTGCAGTGGAGTTTCTTCTGTCAGTGCATATGGTAATAAAGTATTTTGGTATTACACTGCAAAAACGGATCTAAAAATAATTTAAATGTTTTAAATTTAAATTGAGCAGTTAAATAAGACTATCTAATAGTTAAGCCCTTAAATTAAGATAATTACATATTATCCAATGAATAAGTTTTTTTTGTTATGGTTTTAAATGTAAATGTTTTAAATATCAATGTTATTATGTGTTTTAATGGAATAACAGGATTTACATTTAAATCCTGTTATTCCATTAGTAAATTGTCTTACCTGTTCAAATAAAGGGAAAATACAGATTTTTCAAGGAAATGTGACAAATTTTAATTTTTGTAGAGTATGCATTCAGTACAGGGGGCATAACATGGAGCAAGACCAGTTCTACAGGGGCGCTGGCTCCTGCTGGAGCCTGTCTAGAACCTCCCATGAAAAACTCCAAATTTTAATTTATGTATAAGTATGGAGTGAAGTAAATAAGTGTTTATTTTTAGGGGGTTGCCAACCCACATTTTTTTATTTCATTCCAGGAGGAAATGTTTTGAAGGGTAGACACTATCATTTCAATCTAGGTTTCTGCTATTTCAAATGATAGAAAAACTTATTTTAGATGTGCAAAGTATGCATGGAAACATCCCAAAAAAGTATAGATTTTTATTAAATGTTAAATGTTTATTTTATTAAGATATGCTGCTTCTGTCTCCTTGAACCCCAGTCGGCCTTGGCAGAATGCCGTTCACACTGAGCCTGGTTCTGCCTAAGGTTTCCTCCTGTTAAAAGGGAGTTTTTCCTCTCCACTGTCGCTACAAGCATGCTTAGTGAGAGGGATTGCCTTCGAGTCAATGAGTCGATGCAGTCAGCTGGTTTTCCTTAGATAGCAAACTTTGAATCAGTTTGACTGTATGATCTGGTGAACTATAAAGTATCTTGAGAGGACATGTGTTGTGAATTGGCGCCAATAATGTAGGTCTGTGTCTTTAATGCTTCCAAAATGCTTCAAAAATTTCAAATGTCATTCATTGTTCTAGAAATCAGTATTAAAAAATGTAAAAGAATTACTGATGGAGTATCAGTTTATGCAGGAGAGATGATGGGAATCATTTTGGCTTTAGGATGGATTGAGGAAGTTCGTCCTGTAAGAAGTATAATATGTTCTGATTCAAGTTCATCGTTATATTCCATATTAAGAGATTATATATATAATATAATATGAGATTACATTTTTTATTTATAGAATTCAGGCAAACGGGTTTAAGTTATTTTTTACATGGATACTGTCACATATAGGAGTAAAAGGAAGTGAGTTGGCAGATAAATATACAAAACATGCTACAAAAAATAATTATATTGATATATGATACCATTTAGTAAAGTAAAATTAAATCTATTATTAAACAAAAGGTTTAGGAAAGATGGGGAAAAAAGGGGGAAGACATTACAACTGGAAGGTGGCTTTACAGTATTCAAAGAAAAGTTGGTACAATGAGGAGAACAGGAAGAAATGGAAAAGAGGAAACCATTATATCCACATTACGTTTTGATTATACAAGTTTAAATAATAAATTATTTAAAATAGGAAAACATCCAACAGGAAATTGTGATTTTTATTTTCAAGAAGAGACAGTAAAACATGTTTTTTAGTCTGTTCTAAATATTCTGTTGAAAATATGGAATTATTTAGTCGATTACAAGAAAATAAATTGCAATTAATTATACAAGATATTTTGGACAAACTTTGTACTTCTAAATGTTTTTTATTATTATTTAATGAATTATCTTGAAACATGAAA
Source organism: Cyprinodon diabolis (assembly GCA_030533445.1). Classification (NCBI taxonomy): domain Eukaryota; kingdom Metazoa; phylum Chordata; class Actinopteri; order Cyprinodontiformes; family Cyprinodontidae; genus Cyprinodon; species Cyprinodon diabolis. The sequence continues at coordinate 15,755,195 of CM060085.1, forward strand.
TTGATATAAAGAATATAAGATTTATGAACTTTATTATTATAATTTAATTTTATTTATTTATTTGTCTTGTGGGAGAATTTATTTAAAGAATCCCGATCCACAATGCATTCCAGTAGATGGCGGTAGTGCGCTTCAATAAGTTGCCTGTCAACCGCCATAAAAAAAGAAGAAGAACGCTCCCTCCTTCCTGTGCTCGTTACCATAGTGACTGTACTCAGGCAGAAATAACAGAGCGCAGATCGCGTTAGTTTTTGTTCTCCTTGGATAGAGCTGAAAGATAGCGGGGAAATGAAGCGTTGGTTTCTTTGGGGCTTTCTTCTGCTCCTACTAGTTTGTGGCTTCGGTTCGGCTGGTAAGACACATTTAAAACATACATGCGTTTGAACGTACCTTTAAGGTTGTCTGAAGGGTTGTACGGTCCCATTTATAAATCTCGCTGCGGGGGCCTCGCGATAACTTTTGATGACAGAGTCCTCGATCAGTTAGCATCCGGGGCTAGCTCAGTCAAGCTAACAGGGAGAGCAACTTTGCTGGCATGTTTGCTGCTATAATAATCAATGTAAATCTAGCTTTATTGTTTTCTCATAATAATTACTGTTGGAGGGGGGTTTAAAATGTATTTTGTATATCAGTTCTTGTCGTTTATATCTGCATTAAATCACACTTCAAAAAGCCTGGGTTAATTTTAGAAAATGAAAAGAGAAGCCAATCAAAATGTGGCAGTCAATAACAGTTAATGTTCACACACGTTCACTCCATATTCCTAATTTCTCACACTAAAAAATGACAGATATTAAAACTCGACTCAGTTCCACCTATTTTCTATTCAATATATTTCTATAGCACCAATTCACAACACGTCATCTCATGCCACTTTACAGTTCACCAGATCATCCAGTCAAATTGATTCAAAGTTTTCTATCCAAGGAAAACTAGTTGATTGTATCAACTCATTGACTCAAATACAATCTCTCACACTAAGCATGCTTGTAGCGACAGTGGAGAGGAAACACTCCCTTTTAACAGGAAGAAACCTCCAGCAGAACCAGGCTCAATATGAGCGGCCATCTGGGGTTCAAGGAGGCAGAAGCAGAGATACAAAAAGCAGCTGTAAAAGGCGGCCCCGTCCAGGAAACACACAGCCAGGCAGGCAAGCTCCGAGCCAACTCCCATGTCAGAGGATGAAGATAGCACAGTCAGAGAAACAAGACTACACTGGAAAAACAGGCCGATTTCCAACATCTATAAACAAGAGTGTTTATGTATAGAACTACAACTGTGATCAAAATCCAGTCTTTTTAATATAACCTTAATGCTAACACACAAGGACATGCCAGGTTCATATCCAGTCTTTATTCCCACCTGTTCACTGTGCCAGATATTGATCAAAGACATTTGTTACGAGGGATGTCATTTTAATATTTATCTTTTCTCATCTGCACTAGGATAATTCTCTTTGTAAATTATTCAAGATTTTAAGCAATCTAGTACTTGAGTTCAGGTTTGCCTCTTAAACCCATAGAAGCTCCACAAAAAGAAAAAGAACCATTACATTTTATTTTTCAAAAGATCCACCACCCAAGAAAAGACCAATCACATTCAGAGAGGATGTGCAGAACAGCTCAGTTATCCAGGATTCATAAAGAACATTTTATTATTACTTATCATATTATTTTATCCTTAATTTGGTCCATTGAATATGTTTAAAAACTTAATTTCCATCACATTTTCCAAATGAAATATCCAGAGAAGTGCCGTCTCCTGTCAAGGTGAGTTTTTATAAAATCTACAGCCTCCTAGAAGTTCTGAATAATTTAGCTGTTTTGTCAATTGTAAGAAAAACTAATAACACAATTAATGAAGCTTTTTAATCCTAAGCCTATTACAAAATATTCATACACAGTGTAGTTTGCATGGGATTCGATTGCACTGGTTCCTGTATCAGTGCCAGCAATTAAGTAATGACTTATTAGTTCCCCTTAAACTGCAGAGAATAATTAAACAAATATGTGAAATTCTCAGTTTAAAGTATGTTTAAGATGCAAGTATTTTAGTAATGCCCATTCTTTTTTTACATCGTCTAAAATCACCAGAATATAGAAAAATGATATATATATTCCACATAACTATGGATCATTTGTTATTCAGTAACATTTACTGTGCTATAAAAATTCAAAATTTTGTCACTTAGTTTCAGTTAAATCTTCTAAAAACCTCCAACCTTAGAGCTGAATGTATCCTCAGAGCCTTTTGATCGAACCCTGCCTGACAGTGTTTCCTGTCCAAAATCTCACCCCAAGGTTTGGATAAAAGTTTGCAGCTCTTAAATCTGAACCAAAAACTGAATTCTGGGGAGGCTTTGATCTCTTTGTGGTTGTTTTTGGCTTTATTTTATTTATATGACTCATGAAGCCCTTCACTGTGAAAATTTGGTAATCTGGGTTTAGGATATTTTGACAGGAAAGAGATTTAAAGATGTTGGCTGCTCTAAGCCCTGTTTGGAGTTTGCAACAAATAATTTCAAAAGGGAGACATTTTCACGGGTCTTTTTCATCACATTAGTACAAATGAGACTGTTAAGCATGCATCCAAAAAAATAGGTGACATGAAAAGCTCTACATTCAGATGTATTGCCATAAACTTATGATTTCTCTTTAAACATGGTGGTGGTAGCATCATACCGAGGATGGATGGATAACGATGGCCTTAAATCTCTGTGCTCTATGTGCTCTAGGCAAAGACTGGAAGAAAATTCAAGAAAAGGTGTCTGAAGCTGTTAAAGGATACACGCTCTGCAGCCCTGTCAACTGCAGCTGTCACCTGAGGTGAGTGATGTATCAGCCTGCATCAACGTCTCTTCTCCTCAATCATATTTGAAAGGAAAATAGAATGTTATCCATGTCCAATAAACTGATAGCAAAAAAAGCAATGAACTATTTTTGAAACAAAAGGTGGATTGGGGACATAACTTTTCTCCTGACTTCCATCTCAGCGTCCTCCATCATGATTTGAAGCCCTTTCAAAGGGGAATTTCTCAGGATGTCATGGCAGCTACTGTCCAGAAGGGGGTGGGCACCCACTATCAGATCATTGGACACAAGCTGTACCGAGAGCATAGCTGCATGTTCCCTGCCAGGTAGATTAACTCATCTAGTATGTGTTTATTAGCATTCATGTTAAAGTAACTGTTTTAAAATGCCATAATGTTATAAACTGTGAAAACTTTTAATGCTTCTCAGGTGCAGCGGAGTGGAACATTTCATTCTGGAGATCATCGACAGGCTACCTGACTTGGAAATGGTGGTAAATGTCAGGGACTACCCTCAGGTCCCCAGCTGGGTGCAACCGATTCTACCCGTCTTCTCGTTCAGTAAGGTTAGCACTTAGGCGATGTTTGTTAATGTTTGAAGTCACTTATTTATTTGTTCGTTTAAGATGTGATTTCTATTCATAGACGGCGGAATATCAAGACATCATGTACCCAGCGTGGACGTTTTGGGAAGGCGGGCCAGCTGTGTGGCCCATATACCCAACTGGACTGGGGAGATGGGATCTGATGAGAGATGAACTGAAAAAGTAGGATTTAATACCTTTTATTTAGAACGATGACGTACATGAAAAGAGATTTGGCAAGAAAAACATAAAAAGTAACCATACAGTTCCTTTTAAAGACATTTTTTGGTGTAAAAACAGGAGTTCAAATACAAATGACTAAATTAGATTTTTAGTTTTTAAAAAGAGCAACAAAAAAAAATGTCTTTAACTCCATAAGTTAAGATTTTATTTGTGTTATATCCCAATATGGCCACCAGGGGTCAGTAATACGTTTTCTTCTCATAGACGTCAAACAGAAAAGTTAAATTCACAGCAATAGTTCAGGTTTAAATGAAAGCTAAACGGTGCATCTCTTGCTTACGATTTCTCTTTTCTGGATGCATTTTTAAACATCAGTATGAAATGTCTGGTTTTATCTAACATTATGTTTATTATCATCATTAGGTCTGCAGCTCAGTGGCCTTGGAAGAAGAAAGAGACCAAAGGGTTCTTCAGAGGCTCTAGGTAGGTCATGTGACGGTTGTATTTCACATCGTCTCAGACTGACTGTCAAATAAAAACATATACTGAGTTTTATGATTTTACCAATAAAAATATATTTCTTTGCTAGATTTTCTAAAGAAAGTCCTATGTTTTGCTTTTTCTTTTTGCAGAACCAGCCCTGAGCGTGACCCGCTTATCCTTCTGTCCAGAGAGGCTCCCGATCTGGTTGATGCAGAGTACACCAAGAACCAGGCTTGGAAGTCTGAGAAGGTAAGGCATGAAGCCACACCAGAGCCCCACCCGTCTGCATTAAGATCACTCTCTTCATTCCTTTAATTTCCTTTCATTTAGGACACACTCGGTCGACCTCCAGCTAAAGAAATCCCTCTGGCCGATCACTGTAAATACAAGTAAGCATCTTTTCGTAAGTGTAAGCGTTTTAATTTAAAGTTTCATCACTTTATTCGTTGTTGGAATGTCCTCTTTTTAGATATTTATTCAACTTCCGGGGTGTGGCTGCAAGCTTTCGCTTCAAACATCTCTTCCTCTGTGGCTCGCTCGTCTTTCATGTAGGGGACGAATGGCAGGAGTTCTTCTACCCACAGCTCAAACCCTGGGTCCACTATATCCCAGTCAAGCAGGACCTGTCTGATGTCAGGTACTGTACTCTATTCATAACCAGAAAACAACCAAAAATTCAGTAAAAACCACTTTATGGTTAAAGTCACATTCTGCGTCATCAGGGAGCTGCTGCAGTTTGCCAAAGAAAATGATGCTATTGCAAAGGAGATCGCCTCCAGGTAGCTGATGATGGTTTATTATCAGATCTAGAAGAGGCTAAAATCCAAAGCCTTATGCTAACTCCTGCCTCTTCTCTCTCCACAGGGGTCAGGAATTCATCCTCAAACACCTTCAAATGGAGGATATTTCCTGCTACTGGGAGAGACTCCTGACAGAGTTCAGCCAGCTCCTCACCTATAAACCAGGAAGAAAGAGCAGCTACAAACAGATTGTACAGAAACCTGTGAAAACAGAGCTTTGAACTCTGCAGGACCAGAGCAACTATTGTGAATGAGAAGCAATAATGAATGAATGTATTACTACGGTACAAGTTCAATCTCTTTTTCTTTTTTTTTTTTACTGGTTGTTTTCCAGTTTTGGGAGGAAATACTAACAAAAAATATGTTTCCAGGCAGATTCCAGGCTATTTTCAAAAGTATATCTTAAACAGCCACTAAAGACCTACATCATCTAGAGAAACCAATAAAGTAGCCGTAACTGAAAGGAGACAGGGTATTTATCGTCCTTTAATCGTCCTTTAATCTGTCACAATCTGAAGTCTTTTGCAGTATTCAACAGGTTTTTAATAAGTATTACTCTTTATTTAGCACCATCCATCTTTCTCTTACCTTTGATCAGGATTATACCTCCATCATACCATCATGTCAGTGGAATAATGGAGTTTATTAGCCTGAAACAACAATTTCTAGCAGACTTAAGTTTTAATCCATGCTGTGAAAATGTATCTAAATCTTTTTTTTATGTTTTTAGCACTTGATAGTTTTGCTCTATGGGCTCGACGCATGCACCAATGGTGGTGCTGGACCCATCACTAGGACTTGAAGATACAGTTTCTCTTATACCAGCTCCAAGAAAAAAACATAATAGTTTTCATATAGATCTGTTTAATGCTAAAGGGTTTAACACATTTCATACCTTTTTTTTTTTTTGGCTAAAATAGGTGTCAGGGTTGGTGTTTATAGGTGATTGATCACATCACTTAAGAAGGATTATAAAGAATATGTTGTAGTATTCGCACCATCCTGTCAGCTATATACATGCATGTTTTTCTTTGATTTGAGCGCGTTATTGTGGCTCATTTGGGACTTGATTTGACCAAAGAAGTTATGATCATTGTTTTAACAATTTTGGTTGTGTCACATTTTTTTCCTTTTATCATAGTAAATTTTAAGAAAATAATTAAAAAAAAGAAGTTTCAACTTGGAAATTACTTTATTTTATTTTTTTTTTTTTGCTCTTTATGTGAACTGATTCAAATACTGTGCTGTTGTTCGACTTGAGAACTGGTTTGGGACCCAAGTTCTCTTAACTTTTGGTCAATATTCAGATGGATATACATTCCATAGCTCCTGCTTTAGAAATAAGCATTGCTGCACAAAACTGATTGCAGAATTAAAATGATATGGAGCATCTTTTAAAGGTTACTTTCAGATTCTTTGTGTTATAAGGAAATATCCTTTAAATGCCTCTTGGTTCTGAACGCCGGGATCTACTGGATGACAGTGAAACCTACAAAGTGGCTCACATTAACTCCTAAGCTGATTTACCTGCTCTCTTCCTAACCTTTAAGTAAACCAATTATTCCAACAAGTCATGATTTTTTTTATCTATAGCATTTAACACTTTTTAATCTCTTGTTTTATTTTTTTTTTTTGAAAAATTGTTATTGATATTGCATAAATATTGATTCTCACATTTACTTCTTACCACTCCTTTCTAGGCAGAGCCTTCAACTTTTACATGTTTACATTTTTCTTTTTATGTTAAGGCAATCAATGAGATCATATGGGATAGTTAAATATGTACGTTTTTACGGTAGCTATAAAAAAAAAGAGATTAAAAAGAGGCAAAGTTAAAGCACCTTTTCTAACCTAAGATCATGGCATATTTATTTTAGTCCTAGAAGTTATGCTCATGTGGCTGCTCAGTGAGTTCCGGGGTCTTTCTGCATGGAGTTTGCATGTTCTCCCTGAGCATGCGTTGGGTTCTCTCCGGATACTCCGGCTTCCTCCCACAGTCTGAAAACATGACTCTTTAGGTTAATTGGCTTCTCTAAATTATCCTTAGGTGTGAGTGAATGTGAATGGTTGTTTGTCTCTGCGATGGACTGGTGACCTGACCCCGCCTCTCGCCCATAGACAGCTGGAGATAGGCACCAGCACCCCTCGCATCCCCAACTGGGATTAAGCGTGACAGAAAATATTTACTAGAAAACAGTGATATTTCTGTCGCTGTTTTTCACCATAATAAAACTTTAATACATTTTTATTTTAAAATGAAAATCCAAATTCTTCTTGTTCTCCTTTTAATGTCTTGTATTTTGCAATCCAGTTATCTAAACATACATGGACATAACCATGACTGGAAATCTTCATGAAAATGTTTTTTGTGTGTTTTACCAAAACTGTCCTCCATCCAGTAGGGGGCGCTAGCGTTCACTGTTACATCGTCTGATCCGGGGTCAGGGGTTGTGTTACAGTGCTGTGGTAGTTGTGTTGAGAGAAAGTCACTGCAGAATGACCAGTTGAAGGACACACGAAAAAAAAAAGACTTATTTTCTGGATGTTTTCCTGTAACAAGACCCACTCTTTCTGGCTCCTGTATTCCTTCGCAGCTGTTTATTAGAAGCTAATGGGAAGCTAACACAGGTAATTAAAAACCTCAGTCGAGGATACTATGTAAGTTAATTATACAAGTAACTAATTAAATCATTTATTTTCCTTTAAAGACTTAAATAGAGCTGTGGGGTTGCTATATAGGGGCTTTTTTCCCACAGTAACCGAGCTAGCAGGTGACCTGCCGCAGGTGTTGGGCTTTAGCTTGATTACAATTGCTGCTGCGCGAGCCTTTCAGTATTACGGTACATCATTTATGAATTGAAGTAAAATACAGAACCGTAATACTTGTACAAGAGTAAGTCGATTTAATTTTCCGTTTAAATGTAATTACAATTAAATATTTTATACATATTGACCTTAAATATAAAGTCCAATGCAGTTAAGATTTAATAAGATAGCTTAGCGCCAAATAAGAATTATGTTATTTACATTTTTAATAAAAATAAGGAAAGGTGACTTATGAACATTTGTCATATGATGATAAAAGCTAACCACCCTCTCAGTTTTAAGTGTTTTGCATGTCACTCTTTCTTCCTATGAGCTGCAACAGGCCTTAATGTTGGCCTGTTAATGGATTATCCCACATGGGCCTTTGTATCTCCTCCAGAGTAACCACGAGTTTTTTTTGTTTGTTTTTTTCACTCTACATGACATCAGTTCAGACCTGGTAGGTTTGCAGCTGTGATCTATTTCCACAGGATTATTTTCCAATAAATAGATAAGATAAAATAGATAATAGATCACAATCTTTTTGACAATTTAAGCATATTTTTATGCTTCTAAGTAAAAATAAAATAACTTTAAGTTAAATTGGACTCATCAAGAAGCTATACTGCTTATAATCAGGGACCCAGACATACAAGGAAACAAAACACGTTTAAATATAGATGGCAAAACAAACTACTTTGCAGAAACAAAAACACAAAATCGCCACCCTGAATCCTCATACTGTCAAAAGTTAGACTTCCATACAATTTTTATTACAGCAAAAATTCCATCAAACTAGATCCCTTTATAAAGGATGGATCACATAGTAAATTAAAAAAAAACACTTAATTTAGAAATTCTTGAAAAGTTCAGTTAAGGCAAAAGGACATGAAGTTTTCTAGAAGACCTTTCGCCTCTCATCCAAGAGGCTTCTTCAGGTCTAACTAGTGGTGAGGAGCACTGAGATGAATATACTGTAAGGGTAACAATTCTGCATTTAGTCGTTGCACAGTTCAACCAAAATGTAAAGATCTAAACAATAATGGGAGCCATCGGCCACGATATAAGGTACCCTACTGTGTGTAGATTACCAGTACTTTTTGCTTAAAATACTTTTTAAATATATGTTAAGATGGGAAATCTTAAATTGCATCATCAATGTCATTACACATCCCTGGCCCCCCACGTCAAACTAAAGCTGCTGCACTTCTTGTGAAGTTTTCTTTCTTGTATTATGTTCATGAGACGGACAGGAAACTGGAATAAGGTGGAAGAAGTGATTTATTTTATGAACTATATCATGCATAATATAAGCGTCGTGTAGCTTGTTGCATTCTGTGAGTCTCTGGAGCTTCAGCCTGTTAAAGCGTGGGTCTGCATTAAAAACCCGCTAAGACCAATCAGGTATCAGAGTGATGATCCACTGGAGTAAATTAGCGGACATGCATCGTTATGGTTCTAACTGGCTCAGTCAGCTCTCCTGTTGGGGGCTAATTACAATCCCACAACACCTCCTCAGTTTACAGCAGTTCATTTTTAATTCTACTTTTAGGATGACAGGTTTTTAAAATTTAAGGTGAGCCTATGCCTTTCCAAATTTTCAAACATATTTGTAGGTCACTTTTATTTTTTGTTTTGCTCCAGGCTCTGCGAGTCTCTCCTATGTTTTTTTTTTTTAATTCATACTGCAGCAGTATTTAATAGCTACTTAGTGTGGCAACTTGTGTTCTGTAACTCTCTTATGGTTTTGTTTGCCTCAAGGTGATTTTTTTTTTCAGTGGAAAACTGCATCTCAGCCCATAACCGTGCCTTTCTGCCTCTGTTGCAGCCCACCGCCAGCTGAAGCATGATTCATCCAGAGCAGCAGAGGAAAAGCCTCGCTCTGCACAGACGACAGGCAGATTCCAGCCCCCGAGGGGGGGTAATGAGCACGGGTCCGCTGCAGGGCCTCATCCAGACTGCCATGCCTCGTTTCTTCTGCTTCCTGCTCCCCAGGGTTGATGCAGCTGATGTGGCTGCCGGGAAGATGCCCTCCTCCTCCTCCTCCTCTTCCACCACTAGTCCTGCTCCTGCAGCCGTGCCTCAACCCAGCACTCTACCAAAGAACATTTGCAAGCCAGAATTTCCTGACACTGGATGGGAGCGCATCAAAGACCTCTTTGATAGAGAGTTGGTATCTGCTTTCTTATATAACCTTTAGTCGTTTTTTACCAGAATCATCAAAACATGTTTATTTAGTTTTTTCTTGGTTCAGTTGATTAGATTGAGACATATTAATGATATTTAATTTTTTTCTTTAACCAAACTTTTTGATGACATACAGAAAAGTCAAAGATTTGTGCTGAATTAGGGTGGGGAATTAATGTAATCAAGATTTTACAAATTGCAGAGGAACTCAATTTTGGTCACATATTATAAGAGTAAGAAGAACAGACATTTGTCTCTCCTGCCCTTAAGATGGAGATAACACACTTAAAGTGGGTTTGCCTCCAGCTACAGTTTTAGAGGCGGCCTAATAAATGATATACTTTCATACTTCTGCTCTATGATAAAGGCCCAGACCCATGTGAGGTCTTTTATTGCATTTTCTGAACATCTGAAACTTCTGAAGTTTGAAAGTGGGAGACCGGAGTGATGATATATTAGTTACGACTTCTATAGAGGCAAGCAGCTGGTTGTAGGGAAATGTAGTGCTACTAAGATCCTATTGACTAGAGTAAAATAAATATACTTTGTAAATTTCTTCTCTTAAAATTCAGCTTATTTCAATAAAAACTAAATTGTTTGGACCAGTTTAAAATAAGGGATTTTTTTTTTCAGAACGTTAGCAATTAAAACTCAAATATGGTTTTAATGTAAAGGGTAATAAATTATGTTAAGTTATTTACACTGGCTGCAGCTGACCAAGTAGAATTTCCAGTGTGATTTTCTTAAAAAAAAACTTCTCAAATAAAACTGGCCTCAAACTGGTGAAAAACAGAGAGCACATGTTCAGTTTCTGCAATGTTGGCCCTGTTGAAGCTAGTCTGCAGATCATGCCTGAGAGTTAAATTAAACGCTTCTGTACACAGGAGTCCTGTGACAGTTGACTCTGGAAAAGAAAGGTTTCAAGGTCATTAAAAACAATGAAACGCTGAAGTGAAACTTCTGCATGTTTGCGGTTATTGAAAAGGAAAATCAAAAAAGCAAAATTGTGTTTGAAATAATAGTAATTAGGATTTTTGGCAAAATGGTTAAAGGCTTATTCTGGATTATAACTTTGTAAAAATCCATTATTGTCTGCACCACCATGTGTCTTCTCAGCTTTATGCTGCCAGCCCTGTTCCTCCGCAATTATTAATGCCTGAAAAGGAAGGGATTGTAGATCTAGTCATACCAGCCCTTGTGCTCTTATTGCTATTCCCAGCTTTTGGCTTACTATCCTTTCTCTCTGACCAGCTTTGTCCTTCCCTTTTTTCCTCTGGTTTTTCCAACTTTCAGTTCGCCCATCCCAGTTTACTTCATAAATTTACTCCTTGCCTTCCTTTTTTTCCATCCACACCTTTGAGATTTCTCTGCTTCAGCACACCAGAATCCAATTGGCTGATTTACCTCCTAATTATCTAGTCAGGTTTTCCAGAGTTCTGTTTTTGACGTTAATATTTGTTCAAGATGGATTGAAGGATCTAAAAGATGAAAAAGACAAAATGTCAATTCTGGAAAGAACCCAGCTCTAAACAGGCTACTTACTGTGGCAGTGTTTAAATGAACAAAGAAAGGTGGCATTTATGCAAATGTTATTTTTCTTGTAAAATAGTCAGGAAACTTAAAATTTCCCTAAAGATTAAGTGTATATTTTTATTTATTTTTATCCTAGTGAGACTCTGAAACACCCAGAGGAGCTCATCACGGTAATCAAATGTGGCGTTCTAGGCGCGATCACAGGCTTTGTGTACGGCGGCCTGCCTGCTGCACGCTTTGCCAGGCAGAGGTATATCCAGATCAGCCAGGCGGAGGTGTACACGAGTCGCGTGGAAGCAGTGGTAGGTGAAATTCTCATCCATGTGTGAACGATGGATGACGATCTGTTCTGTTTATTAAATGTAAACATGCTTTTAGGGACCAGATGTGAAGTTTTTATCACATCAACATTGTTTTAATATCAAAATATATTAATTCATATGAATTATCAACTTTTGTGTTATCCTAAGTCCCCATAATTTAGGCAGAAAATTACAGCTGAGCCTCTTTTTAGATGATTTGTTAAAAAAAAGTGTCAAGAAACATAATCTTCTAAATACATCCTTGTTTCCAACCTTAAGCGCTCAGCTCACAATGCCGCCATCCGAGGTTTCTTGCGGTACGGATGGAGATGGAGCTGGAGGGTGTCTCTTATAGTCACTTTGTTCAGGTGAGTGGAAGAGCTTAACTATTCTAAGAATTTAAGGGAATTCATTGTTTTACACCAACATTATTTTAAAGGCTTAATAGGTTAATTTCATTGAACAATATTTAACTGTATTTTCACATTTCACCTTCAAACTTTAGTGTTTATTTGGGATTTTATGTGAATGACTGATGGAAAAACTTTCACCATATTGGATGTATATTATTAAGCTCTCATTACAACCAATAAACACTTAGACAGGAACTGAGATAGCTTAAGACACCTGTTTATTAATAGTTTTTTTTTAAATGCAACACAAATGGCCACTTTTTACAGCTTCATAATCGGTGAGCCTGATCACAGCGAGCAGTTTTAGCACCTTTAGCGTCTTTTAACGGAGTCATACCCTGGTAAACTTGCATATGCAAAGAAAAAAGGAAATGCTTAACCAGACTACTTTTTCTCGAGCAGAAAAAGACTTGGTGATCAATATGAATGGGTGTTCACGTTGAACCAGAGTTGGCAACATTTACCATTGTTTCACGTTCTGTCTGCATCTCAGCCCCTGACTGTTGAAGGGAAATCAGGCTAATAAATGAAGGAGGAGCAAAATCGTACTCTAATTGTTCAGCAGGTTTTAATGGAGGCTCCTCAAAAACGTTTCAATATGAAAAGTTGACGCCTTTCAGTATTATTACTAGGTATATCCTGCTGCAACCTTTTCATTTCTGATCGGTACCAATATTGCAGCTTTCAGAACTGACCCATACCGATATTTGCCCAAGGCAATATCAGCATAAATCATAAATTCTATTATTACAATTTTTTTTATTGCAAATCTTAAAAAAGGGTTGGTAAAGTGATATCACTAAAATGTAGAAGAAAAGTCAACAATAAATGGTATGACATCAAGTGACCTCTGTAAAATTGTCCAACGTTTTCAGGGGTTTACGTCAAAGATTTTTAACACTTGCCCAAAGGGCAAGTGACTTTCACATTTCATTTACCCAAAAACAATTTTTACTTGCCCAGTATTGTGTTTGATATAGTTCCTAATATTAATTTTTGTATATATATAAATGAAACATGTTTGTTTTTTTAAATGTTTTTTGTAATTCAGTATTTTTTAAGTTTCCAGGTTCCTGGTGTGTATCTGCATGCGTCAGATAATGAACTCAAGCCTACATTACCGTGTTAACATGCTTTTCAATCCTTCCTGCACATTCTTTTCAAACTAAACTTTGCTTTAAACTGTTGTGTGCTTGGAAAAATATAAATTGTAATGTTAAAAATCTAAAAAAAACTTGACCGGTTAAAAATAATAATAAATCACAAGACAGAAGTCAATGTCACAAATGAATAACTTTTATTTTAGAGTCACGGTATGTTTATACAAGATAACAGTATTAATATAATGTGACTTTTCTAGAGAATCATTATACATAGTTATTTTATTCAGGGTTTCCACAGTCTGACATCATTTCAGAATTCCCTGACTTTTAACAGGATTAGTTTTCCCTGACAAAATAAATGCAGCCGTTTGTCGTTTTGGTAACTACATCCAAATTACCGCTAGGTGGACAAAAATCACTCCATCTGGCGGAAAATCACGCAGCTTTTTCAAAGAATTTTTTTATTTTTAATGTAGAAAAATTCAAAAGTTGTAAATATTGTAGAAAGATAATGCTGTGCTGAAAAATAAGTCAACCCTCATTTAAGTGTGTCTGTTTTTCCTTTGTCTTTTAGCTCTGTGAGCACTGGCCTGTCCGTCTACAGAGACAAAGATGCCCTCAGTAATTATGTCGCAGCTGGAGGTGAGTAGTCTGAGCTCCAATTGGCTCAGGGAGCGTGACCATCACTTTGATCTTTATAGTAAAAAAATACTGAAAGAACAACATGTTAACATGCTAACTTGATCTATTCCGGAATTGGGAGAAATTACTTAATATTAAAGCAAATTATGTTGATGAAACCTGTAGAAATTAAACCCATCTTTAGCCTTGTGGAAATCTTATTTCTTGTGTTTATTCCAGTGCATTGAGCTCTGATTGATGATAAACTGTCTATGTGAGCAGCTGTCACTGTAGGCCTTTACCGGCTGAACCTGGGCCTGAGAGGGCTGCTGGCTGGAAGCATCATCGGAGCGGTGCTGGGGTAAGGTTGGCCTCTCATTTTCCTCTGCACAGCCCCATTTAAAGGAACAGGTGAAGATCAGTCTGTAAATGTGCAAAGTGTGGCTCCACACAAACCTTTAATGTTTACTTCTACTTACATCCTTATGTTTGAGTCTTGTATGTTCACTCATGCTTGTGAGAGTAGTGGGAGCTCTGGCAGCCAGCTGCGCCCCTCCCAGCTACCCTCTGCTGCCCAGCTGTACCTTTGCCCACCCCTCCATCCTGCTCCCAAGTCTGTTCACTGTGCCAGAGGGACTCATGTGCACCGCAGTTGGCCATGTTTTTTGGGCACTGGAGTTGAAAAGGCCAGCCAAAGCATCAGCTGCCCCTCAACGTGGACACCATGACCATAACTTCTGCCTCCTAAACTCTCCTCTTCTGATTTAAATTTGGAGTCTTAATCATCTGTCCTCATCTGTTGTTGTTGAGCTCACTGGGCTAATAGAGGGGATAACGACTTTATTGGCACAATAGAGGAATGGATTGTTTGTAGTCATCGCTTGTTGGCTCTGAACTGCAACGTCCCCCTCTCTATGTGGCTGACGGGCAGCCACCTGGACGTTTGTGTGCAAACAGCTCCAGCCTGCAGTCTGGGCTGAAGGAGGTGAGATGGAAACGGTGCAGGACAGCGAAGCTAACGCATCACGCTCCAGATCTCTGGGCTATGGTTCAAAAAAACAAAAAGTGAAAAAGTGGAAGGAATCAGCAGTTAGTTTTATTTAACTAGAATGAACTCTTTGGATGAAACCTGAAAGTTTCAGGTTCATATAAGAATGTCTTGTCTTAATAGATTATGATTAATATTTGTGATCTGTAGCAGTGCTGCAGCAGAAGAGCCTTTGCATTTTTTGTTGTTGTTGATTTTGCAGGCATTAACCTCTTTTCTGCATTTGTGGTTGACATGATGTGGAACAAATTTAATACAATTAAACCTGCCTTTTCTGAAGCATGTCTTTATTACTGCTGTTCATATCATTTTCAAGACAAAAAAAAAACAAATTGGAGTCATGTTTGAACTGATGCAGCTTGGTCTGTGTTCTACTCACCCAATTTTCATTTATATATTCAGAAACTAGAAGGTGTTAGCTTTCAAATAATGTATTGCACATGTAATTTGGGGTTTTAGTTCCTAAGTTATTTGCTTTTCCATTTGGGTATGCAAAATAGGCGAGAATTTCCCAATATAAGTTGGATGTTGAGAGGTTAAATTCACAGCATCTTTTACACAAGGCTTATTTTTCTGCTGAAATGTCTCCACAGGGTTCCTGTTGGGGCCGTGGTCGTCGGCTTGCAGTCTCTGACTGGAGAAACCTTTAGAGAACGGAGGCGGCGAGAGCGCCGAGAGCTCTACGAGCTCAAGCTAGCAGAATGGTAAGAAAAAGTACCTGCTACCAGAGTCGACTCATGACCCGAACTGTTGGTGCGTTTTTCAAATATTTCTACACAACTAATCAGTCATGGGTGGGGTAATGTTACAAACAGCATCATCATCTGAAATACTGGTTTTGTCCATTTTTAGGTGATGCATTTATATCTTTAAACGCTTTAATGTAAATGTTTTAGTTTAAATACTACGGTGGATCTCAAGATCCCATATTGGTTGGTTAAAAACCACAATTGTTATCAGAAAAATACGCGGATCCCTTTAACTATTCATTATTTAATTTGCCAGCCATGCCTTGAGATCACATAAAGTGCATGCATTGCCTCTTCCTCCATTTGTATTGATTTTTTTTTTTTTTTTTCATTTTTAAATAAATCTTTTTTTTGTTTGTTTGTTTAAATTGAGACTCATCCTGCATTTCTTATTATAGTGTCATTTTTTAAAATGTAAATGAAGAAAGAAAAAGCAATATCAGCCTAATGAATCGGCCCAAAATTTGGCAGCACATATCAAAAATTAGACTGTCAAAATAACGCGAATCGACCTCATAAAATATGTATGTAGCGATCTCTAGTCTCAACCCAGAATTAGGGAATTACTTGCTTAGAGGATTGACTGAAAACGCCACATGGAGCAAAAACCAAAATAAAATGTAAAAAGTAGAGAAAAAAACTATTTGGTTTAAATTTTTATAACACAAATAAGATGTTGGACTAAGAATAGTGTTTTGTTCTTCCTTTTTCTGATAAGGACGGCCCGTTTGCAGATGACTGATGAGCTGATTGACAGCTTGAACGTCACTGCTCGGCCAGAAGAAGCCACCAAAGACGTGGAGAGGATCGAGGAGCTGCTCAGGTTATCGCAAAATGACGATGCAGACCAAAACCGCAGCCACTGACTGCAGCTGGATCCCTCTCATGGTGTTTTTTCCAAACGTTGAAGGTGGGACATAACTCAGTAAAAGGCTATATTTTTGCCTGGACTCAGGATTGGAAGATGCCAAACACTGCTTCTACTTGCTGTTAGATATAGGGAAGGTTACAGCAATAAATAAGGAACAGAAGGACTTTAAAATCCAATTTACATCCAAACCTCTGGTATGTGAAACAATCAATCATGGGATCTAATAAATTTCTTAAATTACATTTGGGTTTCTAAATATTATTTTTTTTCTTTAATATAAAAAAAAACATCAAGCTAAAATGTCTTTGCTTTAAAGTACTGATTTAGGAACTGCCCAAATATCATAAAAAACACAGTTTTAAACATGAAGAATTGTTTATGGACTTGTTTACGAGCTAAATTAATTAACCAAACCTTTGCTTTCAACATTTTAAATTAAAAAATAATCAAATGTATTTATATATTGATATAAAGTGATTTATTTGGGAATGCTGTAAGAGCATCTCCAGATGCAAAGAAATGGAAGAGAAATAATTCAGAAGCTAAAGCTCCATCTAGCTGCGTTGCATAGAAAGTGTACATTTTAAATGGGATGAATTGAAAAAGGACAGAAAAAAGGAGACAATTGGACTCACCTTGTTTTGATGAAAAAGGAACCAAAGGATCAACGCAAGCAGAGAATTTCCAAGATCATCAGTGACTGGAAACTTGACTCTGATCTTCAAGGACCAACCATTCTGTGCTTCTCTAGGACTCCTTTTCAGCTTAAAACATAACTTTGGACAGCTGTTCGACAGTCCTGTCTGTTATCTTCTTGGTACGTTTAAGAAGTGGCTAACACAGCTTCATACAGTCTAAATATTCTCCAGCTTTGCCTCCTAAACCACTCAAAGAAATGTTTGCTTCTGTGACATTTTTTTTCTACAAGGTTTTCCTTCCACTCAACTTTCCATTAATATATTTGGATCCGGAACTCTGCTTGGACAATAGGCTTCCCCCATGACTGTAGCACTTTGGTAACTACATCAAGATGGGAATTTTTTTTAATTTATTTTTATAATAAACATTTTTCTGTTAACCATCAAGTGCAAAATGGCACACTTGTCTTTGTTGTGATTGACTTCTGATGGGTTTTTCCCTCAAAGATGCTTCAAAGAAAGTGGGGGTAATAACTCAGAATGCATAAAATTCCACCGGTAAAATTTTTTACCAGCAGGTGGAGCCATTGAGTGCAGCTCCAGGCTGACACCAAAAGTTCAAAGCCCCACAGCTCTGGAACTGTTATAGCTAGAGGTCTGAAATTTCCTGCATTTGTGGTTGACATGATATAGAACAAATATAATAGAATAAAACCTGCCTTTTCTCAAGAATGTATGTATTACTGCTGTTGAAAGAAGATCTATCATTTCTGAGAATGAGTTTTGTTTGAATTTGAGTCATGTTTGAACTGATGCAGGTTGGTATGTGTTCTAGTCACCCATTTTTTTTTTTTATATATTACGAAACTAGAGGGTGTTGGCTTTCAAATAATGCATTGCACATGTAATTTGGGCTTACAGTTCCTAAATTATTTGCTTTTCCATTTGGGTATGAAAAATAGGCGAGGATTACCCAAAATGAGGTGGATGTTAAGAGGTTAAGACACTGATAAAGTCCAGGTGAAACAACATTAAGGCTCCATTTCTCATTAGATTTGAGTTTTTCTTAGTTTATTTTAAATGAAATGCACAACTAAGTGAAATCCGTGAAATGTTTTTGTTGTTTTATTGTGATCAGAAACCTCACCTCTCTATGCCATGCCTCTAAACAATGCACAACTTTAAGTGTTTAATATTTTTTTCTGGACTACGTGCGTTTCCTCTTTTCCTTTTCATACATTTCTATTTTTAAAACATCTGTAAACATGTTTCTGGAGTTGGCTTTTCTGTCTCGTGGGATTTTTAGCAACTAGGTCAAACAAAGCTTCAGCCCCCCTGGTGTAGAGAAACGTATGCGGCAAATCAACAACTGTGGCTCATAATGCAGATGTACAAACTGGGATACAGATGTTGAGGTTAATCCTTAAGACATTGTTTGTTCATATACATCTATTGAATGGAAACCGTATCATGTCCCTCGTCTATCACTTACGATTATGATTGTTTATAAAGTTTCTGTTACTCTGAGGCATTAACTATAGTTGAATATACAGTGTTTCTTTAAGTCTTATTTTTTTTAATTTTGGAGGGATACATTTAAACTGTAGCATAAGTGTAGTGACTGCAGAAGCTAAAGCATCAAAGCAAGAAACTATAATTTATAAATTGATCATTAGCGCCCTCTAGCGTAGATTTTCTGTAACTGTAAAATGCATTGGTTTAACCTAGGGTTCTGCAACCTGCGGCTCTTTAGACCTTCGTTAATAACCCTTAACATGTATTAAATTTAGATGCAAGAAATGCACTTTATTCATTTAACCAGGAAGTCCCATTAAATTTCTAGAACACAATAACACAGTTACCTGAGAAGATGGTGTCGAAGCACCAGCAAAATTGACGGAAATTGTGCTCTATTTTTCTAAAACATCAGCCTCAGATAAAATTAAAGAATAAAGAATGAATGTGGTGCGTTTTTTTCTAAGAACAATTTTTAGACAAGAAAATGAAACAATTTAAATTTGGATGAGAATTGATTAAATAAAACCGTATGTTGAACTGAAATGGGAAGGAAAAAAATGTCCTTGTCTGATTTCTGGGCAGTGATATACCCAAGACATGCAGGTTTCTGTATACTTGAAAGAAAGAAAAGGTGCTAAGGGAAACTAAATATTTACGGGAACTTTTGTTTACTTTTACCAACAAAAGAGAATTCGCTAAAAATTGTAAACCAAATGTGTAAGACGGAACAGCTGACTCTTAAGGACTCAAAAGCATCAGTGACAAAAGTTCACTATCTACTCATAGGCAGGTTAAGGCGAACCAAACTGATAAACGACTAACACGTTTATTTATTTTTTACATGTTTTTGTTCATATGTCTCATCGCTTTAGTGATCTTTCAAAAACGCAATAAGAGAAAGTTTTATGGAATGACAAATTTCCAATAGTAGATGTTAAATAAAATTAAACGTTGCCTCTTTTCACAAGTTTTCCAACACTAGCTGCTCTAAAGCAGTTTTAAAAGGGTTGGCTTATCTTTTGTGAAAGATTGTATTTCTCTGCCAGTGAGGAAATTAATTTACAACCCATGATTTGAAAGTTTAGTAATCAAACTTTTGCTTAAAACCTATTTATTCCGTGTGTCATGTTGTAATATATCTAGGAAGCGTAACTGACATGCAACCAGCCACTTCTAAACTTCACAAGGTTTTCAGATTTTAAGCAAAAAAGTGTTTTATATTGTCTGAAACCTTCTAGGCGCTGGTTACATGCAGACAAAATGTAAAGTAACTCCAGGAAAAAGTGTTTTTTTTTTTTTTCTTTTTTTGTTTAATCTCATCATTACAAAAGTAATTTATTGTAACTGTGCTATTTGCTTGTATCAGACAAGTTAAGCAAATTTAGAAACTCTCCTCATAACCCTGATATAAAGCATCACTAAATGGGAATGCATCTTATCAATTGCAAATTACAGAAAAGAAACTGTGATGCTGTGGGCCAGTTTCTCTCCTACAGGCTCTGAAAATATTTTAATTAAAGGCTTTTCATATATTTGGCTGATCTTATGGATTTTACCTATATCTGTCTTGTTTCATTAGTATATTAAACATCCATACCTTGATATCACATGGCAAAGAAAGAGTTTTTTTTTTATTTAGTGAATAAAAAAAACTGTAATTCAGAAATGAAACGCTCAAAACGTTTTCAATCAAAAAAGGTTTTGAGAGTAGCTTTGCCGTTTTCTGGGATTTCATTTCAGTTTGTTTTATTTACTTTTAATATTTCTCTTTTTCACATTAAGTTTTACAAATTGCTTTTTTTATTATATTTTTTTTGAATATGTGTTTTATTTCCTCTTCTGGTGAGGAGCAAAGCTGCATCCCTACTGGTCCGCATGGATGTTGGCAACATTTTAACTGGTCAAGAGCGACAGTTGGTATTGAGCTAAAAGTGAAGAGAATGTGATCTGTTAAGCTAATTTTGATAATAATGTAGTTTTTAAAACTTTGAAAAAGAGAAATAATAAAAAGATTTGAAAAAAATTACTTAAAATATAAGAAAAGGGCATAATTACACTCTCAACCACTGGATTCCTGTTATTTTGTCTTTATGGTGAAACCTTTTTAGGCACAGATAGGTTGTTCGAACATGGATTTCCTTTAAGTTAAGCTGCAATTTCTTGATCTGGCACCATAAACGGCTGCTGTGAGTCTATGTCAATTTTAAGCCGCCATCTTAGTCGTCCATTTTGTTCTAGCAGTGACTTTCAGGGCTACTTGGCACAAAATAACGAGTCAGGTTCCCAAAAGGTTAATGTCACATTAAGCAAATCTTTTTAAAGTGGTTTTTAACATGTTGACTTTGACGTTCTGCTTACATTAGTCATTTGTTATCATCATGATTTACTTAGTAGTTTGGTAAAATGTTAATAATATAAAGATTTTAGTGAAAAGGTTAAAGTATTAGTAACGTTTTTGTATTTTGAGGAAAGTTTTATTAAGTATTAGGTACTTCCTTGAGAACGCCACGTTGTGAATACACATCATCTACTTTTTACTAATTGTTCTATAATGCCACACCTTACCTGGCAACTATTTGTTTTAGAGAATTGACAGAAGCTAAGGGCGTGTTTGGTCGGAATTCTTGAAAATCCAGTGGTTACTTGACCTGGAAAGTACAGTGAGGAAAATAAATATTTGAACACGCCGCTATTTTTAGTTCTCCCACTTAGAAATCATGGAGGGGTCTGAAATTGTCTTCGTAGGTGCATGTCTGCTGTGAGAGATATCGTCTAAAAAATAAAATAATCCAGAAATCTTATATGATTTTTGTAAAGTATTTGTATAATACAGCTGCAAATAACTATTTGAACAGCTGTCTTATCAGCTAGTATTCTGACCATCCAAGACCTGTTTGTCTGCCTTCAAAATGTCCACCTCCACTCCATTTATTATCCTAAATTAGATGCACCTGTTTGAGGTTGTTAGCTGCATAAAGACACCGGTCCACCCCATTCAATCAGTAAGAATCCAACTACTAACATGGCCAAGAGCAAAGAGTTTTCCAAAGACTCTAGAGACAAAATTGTACACCTCCACAAGGCTGGAAAATGCCAAGCAGCTTGGTGAAAAAAAGGTCCACTGTTCAATCATTAGAAAATGGAAGAAGCTAAACATGACTGTCAATCTCCCTCAGACTAGGGCTCCATGCAAGATCTCACCCTCATGGGGTCTCAGTGATCCTAAGAAAGGTGAGAAATCAGCCTAGAACAACCCGGGAGGAGCTGAAAAGACCTGGGCCCACCATTTCCAAGGTTAATGATACTGTAAGACGTCATGGTTTCAAATCATGCATGGCAAGGAAGGTTCCCCTGCTTAAGCCAGCATATGTCAAGGCCTGTCTTAAATTTGCCAATGAGCATTTGGATGATCCAGAGGAGTCATGGGAGAAAGCCATGTGGTCTGATGATAACAAATAGAATTTTTTGGTCATAATTCCACTAATCGTGTTTGGGGGAAGAATAATGAGTACCATCCCAAGAACATCCCTACTGTGAAGCATGGGGTTGGTAGCATCATGCTGTGGGGTGTTTTTCGGCTCATGGGACAGAGCGACTGCACTGTATTAAGGAGAGGATGACCGGGGCCATGTATCACTTAGAGCATTGAAGATGGGTGGAGGCTGGGTCTGCCAACATGACAATGACCCGAAGCACACAGCCCGGATAACCAAGCAGTGGCTTTTCTAGTTCTGTGTGCTTTGTAGTTCCATATAGAAGTAAGAATGATGGAGTCTATTTTCTAAAGAACGATTTAGTGAGAAATATAGGTAGGTTTTGAAAAAGGTAAGTATTTGAGGGAGAAAGATCATTTTATTGGCATTGACTCTTCCCAAAAGGGAAATTGGTAGCGTCCTCCAAAACTGAATGTTGTGCTCCAGTTTTCTTAACGCTGGAGAATTGGCCTTATGGAGGCCGCTATAGTTCTTGGTAATTGTCACTCCTAGGTAAGTTAAGCTGTCCTGGACTACCCGCAGTGCAAGCTGTTTGCACTGCGGGTAGTCCAGTCCACTCCTGATCTCCCAAACGAATTGGTAAAAGCTCACTTCTACCCCAATTAATCCTATACCCAGAGAAAACACCAAATGAGCTGAACACCCCCAATACTGAAAGGATGGTTACTGATGGTTCTGTGACATATAATAACTCCGTAATGTTTTGATTCCTGCTTTTTGTATTTGCATATTAACTGAGCACCTTTCCAAATCATTAATTATTCTTGTTCATGTTCCAGCATATAAGTTGTCCGTCAAGGTTTGCGCAATCTTAGTATACAGAGTCATGAGAAGAAGAAAAAAATCCTTTCCAGGATTTTGCATACTTTTTTCAGTGCAATGCATTCTTATTCATTCCTTTCAATTGTGTCATCTTATTAGAAGGGGAGCCTTTATTTGTATTTTCACAAGATGTCCGTTATTCTACAACTATATTTAAAAAACACAGGGTGTTACCCTTTATGCTAACAGTCTCATTATTTAGGCTCAGATCTTGGATAAAGGGTTGATGTTAAGCATTTGTTTGGTTCATTTCTTGCCTGGGGTTATGGTAAAAACAAAGTATTCCCTCTTCAAAATCTAGTATTGTCTGTATCTGGCCTAAAGACAAGGAAAATATGTGTTTAAGCATGGAACTGAAATGTCAGTTTGCTTTTTAACTTGGCAAGCATAACAGGGTAAAACCAGAGCAATCTGTAGCTGGAACAGTGATGTTTTTAAGCACCTGGAGGCCAGTGCTTCAAACAGCTTTCCAAGTCTGAAGCAAAACAAGGACCCACCCACTTCATTGGTCGTTTGTCTTTTTTTGTCAGTTGTGTGTAGGCCAATTGAATTATAAGTTTGCCTTGTGTAACTTTTTCTGAATGAGTTTCAGGACTGAACTGTAGATGCTTGGAAGCTGAAACTTTAATTCTCCTTTTCTGTTTAGAATGTCTTTTTCTGTTTTTTAAGAAATATGGTTTTCTTAAGCTTAATTTCAAACCATCTTTCTTCTCTGTCCTAAATATGATCATTGTGGTTCTCAAAGGTGTATCCTTTGCTCTTGAGGTCCAAGTGTACAGTCAAATGAATCCAGAGCTACTGGCTCCGCTGTGCTGCCACATGCAGTTGTGAAGTTGTTGTTTGGTTTCTCCATTTTAGGAGTTGGAATAATCCTCGCTGGGCTGCAGCACATAAACGCCACTCGGTGTTTTGTCTTTGGGATTAGCCAGTTTTTGTCTGAGTTGGGTTTGAAATTGCTGCTTTGTTGTGTTCAGAGAAAATTCTCCAGAGTTTCTCAGAATTCCTTCACAGTTATGGAATAACAATGTTATTGCATCTCTATTTGTTTACTTTTGTTTTTTAGAGTGTTTCTCTTCACACTAGTTTTTTTGTTTTTGTTTGTTTGGCCAACCTAACTCTATAACTCAGGCCTCTATAAACCAATTCAAATTAAAAAGACAGATTAAATGCAAATAATTAGGTTTGAACTTGAAGTTGATTAAAATTTCTGAATGCTTACAAGGTGTTTGCGTGTATTACTGAATGTTCTGGGCATACTGTAGAAGAATCAAATATTTGCCGCTGTGGCGGCAGTCTTTGAAAGCTTTGCAAAGGGAACAACCTGCCTCAGTTTAAATAAACAAATCTACTCATCTTTCATGGCCTTTACAAATAGTAGCTGAAAAACTCTAGACTGCTGGAGAACAAGGGCACATAAGTATTTTTAAAAATTGGCTTTAGAAAAGCCACCAAGATACTAGGAGATTGCTGTCAGGTCTGACCCTGTTTTACTTCTGCGTCATTCTACACTGTCTGTAGGAGAAGTTTTACTGCACATTGACAAAACGCCATAATACTCACCAGTTTCTAGATTATGGCTTCATACTGATTTTTATAGTCGGCTCCCTCAATCACAGTGTGACCTGGGTCCCTTCCTCTCTGTAGTCATATGATACTGCATTCCCAGCTTTCTTTTTCAGAACCCAGAAATAGAACTTATGGAGGTCCCCCGATGTATTTTTTCAAGCCTCCTACCTTTGACTACAGCATGAAATCTTTAATTATTTTCTTCAGTGGTCTAAGCTAGTTGTTTTAATGTCTAATGACATTAAAACTCTCCTGAATTCAATAGTGTGAATAAAAGGAGCACCCGAGTACCCCAATTAAATATGAAAAATTAAGAGTTGAGAAATATATTTTGTCAGCTGCAGCTTGAATTTACTTTAATAAAACACCTTTTGTTCTAATGTTGCAGCATGTTATATTGTAATGTTTACAGGCCAAATGAATGTGATTCCCTTCTGCTGTTTTTTGACCTAAAATAGTCAACTTCTTCAGTCCACCTGATGCCATGCATTTTCCTGGTTTAATAATCACCAGAAATCTCCGTTTGCCACAAGCTGGCTTTCACCTCCCACATGTACAACTGTGCCCCTGCTCTCAATTACCCCATTTAAATTACCCTCTGACAACCGATCCATGCTGAACTTGGATCAATTATCCGTGCCTACTAGTTTGGTTCCTTACGACCATTTACACACTGCTAGCATGGTTCCTCGCCTTCTAGTGATGATCTACGGTACTACTGCACTCTAGATGTAAACAAGCAAACCAACATGGCGGTGCCTGTAACATTCAGGCACTTATTTATTTATTTTTTTTATTATTGTGATATTTTGTTGTTTGCGGAGAGTCATGCAAAGAAGGTAGCCTTTGGTGAATTTCCTTGACAGAGTCTGCTTTTGGAAGTGGATATGACAAACGATAGTCTAACCTCTTAAAATCAACTTCATTTTGGGTAATCCTCGCCAATTTTTCATACCCAAATGGAAAAGCAAATATTTTAGGAACTGTAAGCCCAAATTACATGTGCAAATCATTATTTGAAAGCTAATACCATCTATTTTTTTTTCTTCAATTGGGTGAGTAGAACGCAAACTGAGTGAGTAGAACGCAGTAGAACTGCATCAGTTCAAACATGACTCAAAGTTTTTTGTTTTTTTTTATTCTCTGAAATGATACGTCTTTTTTGAACAGCAGTAATAGAGACATGCTTCAGAAAAGGCAGGTCTCATTGTATTAAATTTGTTCTACATCCTGTCAAACACAAATGCAGAAAATTTCCGACCTCCAGCTATAACAGTTCCAGAGCTTTTGGTGTCAGCTTGGAGCTGCGCTCAATGGCTCAACCTGCTGGTGTCTGTGTTTCTAACACAAGCCTGTAATGCGGTACCCCTTTAAATAAACTACACACATTTGGGCTCATTTGAAACCTTATTTAATTGGTTACAAAGCCCAACACCCCACGTGGTCTTAACCAAAAACACCAGAGAATATAACGTTAATCATATCGTGCGTCACTGGCTGACAGGAGATTTCGGGGACTATATCTCGCTCAAATCGCATCATAAAAAATGCAGACACTTGTGTGTTGTAGATAAGAAGACAATGTAAAGAACCACACCAAATATCGCAGGCTAACAACCAAGGAAATAAGTAATAGGGCTCGGGCGTCATGATGTAATTACTTTGCGTGGCCGCCATGTTGATGGCCTCCTTTACCGCTACTCAGACTACTGCCAAAAATTCGTCGTCGGTGCTCCACTCGTTGTTTGGAACTTCATATGGATCCAAATTATTAATAATGCTGATTTTGTCAACATACCGGTCCGTGGCTTCTCTATTTAATTTGTCCCTGTAAATTCCAGATCCTTTTCGGGATTTTAACATCTTTTTCTCTCTACTTCTACGTCTCTTCGTCCAACAGCAACGTTGTATCAGAGCTATGTTAACTTTCGCGTAGCCAGCAACATGGCCGCCACATCCCCAATGCAACGTGGATCCCAAGCCCTATAGAAGTAAATATTTGCAAGATGTCCGGTTGCAGAAGTTTAAAGGGCGGATTATACTTCTATTCAATTCAATTCAGTTTATTTATATAGCGCCAGATTCACAACACATGTCATCTCAAGGCACTTTACAGTTCAACCAGATCATACAGTCAAATTGATACAAAGTTTTATATCTAAGGAAAACCAGTTGATTGCATCGACTCATTGACTCAAATACAATCCCTCACACTAAGCATGCTTGTAGCGACAGTGGAGAGGAAAAACTCCCTTTTAAAAGGAAGAAACCTCCAGCAGAACCAGGCTCAGTGTGAGCGGCCATCTGCCGAGGCCGACTGGGGTTCAAGGAGACAGAAGCAGAGATACAAAAAGCAGCTGTAAAAGGCGGCCCCGTCCAGGAAACACACAGCCAGGCAGACGAGCTCCAAGGCAGCTCCCATGCCAGAGGATGAAGAGAGCACATCCACCCAGCCACGGCCAGAGAAACAGGACCACACTGGAAGACAGGCCGATCTCCAACATCTATAAACAAGGGTGTTGATGGAAGCAGCACAGCTGATGTTTCTTTCCAGGATGACGTCACAGCCCAACAGGAACAGACGAGGCAAAGCTACTCTGAGGAAAAGCAGATAGAGCAGAACGTTAGAGATTGAACTAACAGATTCTGCAGAATAGGAGAACAGAGAGAGAATGAAGCAGTTGTTTGGAACTTTATATGGATCCAAATTATTAATAATACTCTACTTCTATGTCTCTTCGTTAAACAACAATGTTGTATCATAGCTATGTTAACGTTCGCGTAGCCATCAACATGGCCGCCACGTCCCACAGTGCAATGCGGATCCCAAGCCCTATTGAGAAGGACGACCACACAGACAGCTGGAAAGCCATACCAAGGACCAATCCCAGCTGCTTTTTGTCTGCGCGGGTTTGCGACCATCCGACGTGTAGTCAGGATTGTGGTGTAGTCAGTGTAGTCGGGGGGCGTGGTTGCTCACAGAGACAGATTTGTCGGTTGCAGAGGCTATGTGTCAGAGTATAAATTGGCCTTAATCTGCCCTTTAGTCGTTCATGCTTTATAACTGAATAGTTGATTTCAGTACATTTCCCCTATGTCAGCTGTTAATTGCTGTCAGTTTACGACTCTCTGTTTCTGGCCTTGTCAGCAGAAGGAAGCAGGAAATGCTTTAAAATGAATATGATAAGTAATTTTTTGTCATACGTTTTTAAAGAGTGAACTTTATAGATGTATTACACATGCTTTAAGCCTTTATTTCTTGTTTTACAATGATTTCTGGCTTACCTGCAGATAATAAATGGGTAATGTGTTTTTTGGGCTTATGTTTACAAGATTTACAACATTAATGGAGCATGGCATTGAGGTTGTCAACCTTTGGTTCTTCTTGGTCAAGAAGTTCTGGTTTGGCAGCCTTCAGCTTGTCTGCATTCATCTTTCCGGTGTTTCCCCATCTTCCTCTGCAGATAGAGTTTAGATCTGGCTGTCATAGACTTCCTGCAGGCCCTGTTTGTAGAATAGGATCACGCAGCGGTTTGTGCTCAGAATGAAACGGCTGGTTATTTCTGGTAGCACACAGTCCTCCCAGATGGTCATTCACACACAGGCAGAGGCGTAGCCAGAAATTTTTTATAAGGTTGGCCAGGCAATAACAATGTACGTTGAGGGGTGGCCGAAAGCCTATAGGGGACAGAACCTCAGGGTTAAGCTACACTGTTCAACAGGAAAATTAATGAGCACAACATCCATATTTTCTAAATGAAGACAAACTGTCCTTTTCTGAGGCCTTTGCTGACAAATAGACACATATATAGTGGTTGCAATTCTTTCAGGTTTAAGTTCTGGGGCAAACATCTTTTCCATTGTCATTACTTATTTTTATCAATAATCCTTCTGCAAAAAAATTATATTTACAAGTAAAAATACCTACATAAATTGATTCTTTAATACGTTTTTATTAAAATGGTTATCTGTGATTTCACTGAAGACTCCTAGATGACTTGCAGAGACACATAATTTTCTCTGTACACCATATAACCCAAAATCTAGTTTTGAAAAGAGCAGGAATTCTGTACTTATCTTTAATTTCAGTATATTTCTGTGCATAATTAACCACAGTATCTTTGTTGTCAAGTAAATGTTAATATATGAAAAATTAAAATGGTTTGAATATTCCATTCTATGCTCGCGCAATAGAAGCCCCAATGCCCTCGATTATTATTCATGTGATTGGATGTGTAACTGTCATTGGCTGAAGTCGCGTCTATGACTGCCGGACCTAAACTCTATGGGGAAACACTGGAAATAAGCATGGAGACACGCCGAAGGCTGCCAAACCTGAACTTCCTGACCAACTAAGAAGAACCAGAGGTTGACAACCTCAATGCCATGCTCCCTTTATGGCATAAAGTTTATAAAGTTTATGCTGTAATTTTTGTAAACATAAGCCCCCCCCCCAAAAAAACAAAACAAATCAAGAGCATTTCTTACCCATTTACAGTGCAGAGGCGTAGCCAGGACATTTTTATAAGGGTGGCCGGGCAATAACCAATGAACACTGAAGGGTGGCCGAAAGGGGATAGGCGCCAGAACCTTAGGGTCAATCTATACTGATCCAACTGGAACATGAACAACCACAGCCTCCATATTTTCCAAATAAAGACAAACTATACTTTCCTATAGCCTTTGCTAACAAGTAGACGCATATATTTAAACATCCATCTAGAAAAAAGGAATAGTGGATAAAATTCTTTCAGGTTTGAGTTCTGGGGCGAACATCTTTTCTATTGTCATTACTTACCTACTGTAAATTGATATTTACAAGTATTAATATCTACAAAAATTGTTTATTTACTAAGTTTTTATTAGAATAGTAATCTATGATTTAACTGAAGACTGGCTTGCATTGTCTCTTTACCCCATATAACACAAAATGTACTTCTGAAAAGAACATGAGTTCTGTACTAGAGGCCTGCACGGGACAGATTTTCCAGTCCCGCTCCCGCAAAGAATTATGATTTTCAATCCCGCTCCCGCCCGCAATTCCCGCATGATTCCGACGTTCGCCTACTGCTCAAGGCAATTTTTTTCATTAGTTTGAGGAATTAAAGACGCTGCGCTTAGCTGAGCACATTACTGGCCGATTCTTAGCCTCAGAGTGCATGACACACGTTAGGTGGCATGAGCTGCAGTATCCAGCAGATTGTGATGTGTATATATATGATAGACATAGACAGATAATTTCTGACTTTATTTTACGTTTTAAAACATGTTTTTAGTTTGCGGGACTGCCGCTTATCACCGCTCCCGCCCGCACCCCCGCACTGTGAGCTCTCCCTCCCCAGAGTTTCCGCGGGTTATTAAAAGTCATTCATTAATTATTTTTAAAATTAAGGCATGAATTGGCATTACAATTCATTAAATGTGATTATTTTGGCATTTAAAATGCTTTATTTAAAAAAAAAATAATGTTTATAAAAACAATTTCTTAAATGATATACACTATATTGCCAAAAGTATTTGCTCACCTGCCTTGACTCACATATGAGCTTAAGTGACATCCCGTTCCTAATCCATAGGGTTCAATATGACGTCGGTCCACCCTTTGCAGCTAGAACAGCTTCAACTCTTCTGGGAAGGCTGTCCACAAGGTTTAGGAGTGTGTTTATGGGAATTTTTGACCATTCTTCCAGAAGCGCATTTGTGAGGTCGCACACTGATGTTGGACGAGAAGGCCTGGCTCTCAGTCTCCGCTCTAATTCATCCCAAAGGTGTTCTATCGGGTTGAGGTCAGGACTCTGTGCAGGCCAGTCAAGTTCATCCACACCAGACTCTGTCATCCATGTCTTTATGGACCTTGCTTTGTGCACTGGTGCACAGTCATGTTGGAAGAGGAAGGGGCCAGCTCCAAACTGTTCCCACAAAGTTGGGAGCATGGAATTGTCCAAAATGTCTTGGTATGCTGAAGCATTCAGAGTTCCTTTCACTGGAACTAAGGGGCCAAGCCCAGCTCCTGAAAAACAACCCCACACCATAATCCCCCCTCCACCAAACTTTACACTTGGCACAATGCAGTCAGACAAGTACCGTTCTCCTGGCAACCGCCAAACCCAGACCCGTCCATCAGATTGCCAGATGGAGAAGCGCGATTCGTCACTCCAGAGAACGCGTCTCCACTGCTCTAGAGTCCAGTGGCGGCGTGCTTTACACCACCGCATCCGACGCTTTGCATTGCACTTGGTTATGTATGGCTTGGATGCAGCTGCTCGACCATGGAAACCCATTCCATGAAGCTCTCTGCGCACTGTTCTTGAGCTAATCTGAAGGCCACATGAAGTTTGGAGGTCTGTAGTGATTGACTCTGCAGAAAGTTGGCGACCTCTTCGCACTATGCGCTTCAGCATCCGCTGACCCCGCTCCGTCAGTTTACGTGGCCTACCACTTCGTGGCTGAGTTGCTGTCGTTCCCAAACACTTCCATTTTCTTATAATACAGCTGACAGTTGACTGTGGAATATTTAGGAGCGAGGAAATTTCACGACTGGATTTGTTGCACAGGTGGCATCCTATCACAGTTCCACGCTGGAATTCACTGAGCTCCTGAGAGCGACCCATTCTTTCACAAATGTTTGTAAAAACAGTCTGCATGCCTAGGTGCTTGAATTTATACACCTGTGGCCATGGAAGTGATTGGAACACCTGATTCCAATAATTTGGATGGGTGAGCAAATACTTTTGGCAATATAGTGTATATATTTCCAAATATGCAAATATATTGCGATATATTTGTGCGGAACTGCTTCCGGCGGATCGTCAAGCTGTATGTTCAGAAAAGAAGCTCAAGGCGGAGAAAAAGCTGTAGAATGGGGAAAATGCTAATTTCAACAAAAGTGGCTGGAAATCGAGGGATTGCAGCATGCCGACAGTAAAGATGAAGAAGGAATTTGCCGTGTATATATGAGAGTCATGGGTACTTGTGGCATTAAAATTATTTTTAAGAGCATTAAAAAGCATTAAATTAGAGTTGCTAATTCCTGTATAAACCCTGCTTCCCGCCCGCAATTAGCTTTCAATATTTGTCCCGTGCCGCACTGCTTTGCGTTGGGTCCTGCGAGTCGCTCTATTCTATACTTATCATCTTTAATGTTTGTATCTTGATGTGCTTAATTAACCACAGTGTTTTTGTTGCCAAGTAATTGTTAATCTATGAAAAATTAAAATGGTTTGAATATTGAGCTTTACTGCTGCCACTGTCAGTATTATGGTGGAAAAGAATATTAGGGGCCACCCCTGGCCCCCCATCTAGCTCCGCCCCTGCACACCGTTCGCGCAATAGAAGCCCCAATGCCCTCGATTATTATTCATGTCATCCGATGTGTGACCGCCATTGGCTGGAGTCGCGTCACGTGACAAGAAATGTGTAAACACCAAACACAGGAGCTGTATTTTAAACGAGAAGAAGCCGTGCGGAGCTCCAGAGCCTATCGGCGGAGTCTCCGCCTGTCCTGCGTCCGTCCGCCTGTCATCGATTCGCTGACAGGAGCGGCCGGAGCATGGAGATCAGGGAGAAGGGAGGCAGGAGCAATCCGCTGGCTACTGCCAACATGTTTTCACGGCTATTTCTATGGTAAGTGTTGATGGAGCAGAGCGGGCAGCAAAGCAGTGCGCGTCTGTCCAATGAGCGCCTGGATTAAACGGAGCGCTGAAAATAAACAAAACATGTTTGTTTATTTTTGCAGTCGAGCGTTACAGCTGTCCTTTTTAGTTCAGGTTTCCCGCATGTATATATATCTATACATTACAGAAATATATATTCAAAAAAGGAAGAGAACAAAACCACAAGAATTAACTATATTTTTTTTTCTAAAGCTCACTAATGTGTGGTTAAACTCGTCGCTTTTTCAATACATATTTGAATTTAATAAAGACAAATCATAGCTGTAGAGTTTTCTGCATAATTTTAGTTATACATGTTTGATTGCTTTAGTGCTGTGGAAGTATGTCCTCCTCTTAGAGCTTTTTTTTATCACAGTAAGTAATTTTAATTATAAGTAAGGCAAATCTGCCTTATGTTGCCTTTTTAAGAGAAATCTGTATATTCTGATGAAATTCTTGTGTGCAGAATAGTTTTCTTTGAACATATTCACTCTTACTTTCTGTTTTCTTTTTTTTTGCATTCTTGGGAAAAGTTCTTTACATGTGATCATATCAAGCAGTCTGTAAAGCATTTTTGATAACTTTTTTAAAGACATTCCCTTAATAACCTGATTAATAACATCCCTCCAAAAATCTTTTAACCCTCAAAAGTATAATCAGTGTTTTCTTGATCATTTTCTTGCAGGATAATCTGCATTTGCTTTAGACAAAGGTCAATAATAACTGATGACCCCCCCCCCCCTATTTTTTAATAATCAGTTTAGAAACGTTTATAAGTAAACTGCCTCTTTTCCTGAGCTGCATGGTCACAGGCCACTAGGCTGAAGGTAAAGTCCCTACTCTGGCTGTTACAGAATCTCAGCAAAGAGTTAAATTTTACCTATCTCCAATCTCCACAGCAATCATTAGACATATCGCCATGGCAACCAGTTGTTTGGGTGGAATGTCAGAGAAAATCCCTCTGTCCTATCATCACAATCATAAAGAGGTGTAGTTTGGTAATGCTAATGGGATCTTGAGGATATAATCTGGTCAGATGAGTTTAAAATTAGGCCTTTTGTTTTGGAAAAAATGTTAAAGAGATAAGTATCCAATAAACGCCTCAATGTGACGTTATGAGGATCCTTGTTAGAAGGCTTGGAATAAAATATATGCTATGTTTAATGCATGCACATTAAAATATGCAGATCGACTGACATATTTCACACAAAGGCCCTTTAAATTAATAAAGGCTATAATAATAGAGTAGCTTCTATTGTACTGGATTCTTATGAACTGTAATTTGTGATTCTGATTCAGCTGGCTGACCCCACTGCTGCACATGGGCCAAAAGCGGCGGCTTAATGAGAACGACATGTACAGCGTTCTGCCAGAGGATCGCTCCGAAAGCCTGGGAGAGGAACTTCAAAGGTACACTAGTTTACTATGAGGTTTTATCTGCTTATGGTTGCAGGAATTTTACATGATTGTAATTAAGTGGGACTAGAGAGCAGGGATCTCAGCTGCTGCTTCAATTTGCTGTTGGAATCCTATAGTTGGGTGAGAGGGGTTCATGTAGATCCAGATGGAAGGTTAATTCCAGCTTCCCTGATGCCATATAACCTGCCTACCTTTGCCCCCGTTGCTCCCTTGAGATCAGAAGGAGAACTCCTTTTGAAATACTGCGGTAGTGTAGTTTCAAGTGTGCACACTTTAATCCAATGCATCCTGAAAGAACATTCTTGTATGTGTGACATCATTCTGATTCCTTTGAGGTCAATCAACATGGCCACACCTTGAGTGACTTAGCGTTTAATTTTCCTCATAATATTAAAACTGGAACGCCACCAAAATTCGTCACCACAAGTTGGAACGTTAGTGCAAAAGGAATGTGCAAAATTACAGCCTTCAAAACAGATGCTACTGCACGAATGATGGCGAAACTATCCTACTTTACTGTTTTGTCTTGCATTAGTAGTTATTTATTAAGTATGTAGGATTAAGTCAGTTTTTCAGGTTCTACCTTTAGTGGTTTACTTTGTGTTCAAAGATGTTTACATTTGGGGTGGGGTTTTTACCATTGGGTGAACAAAATAACCTCAGCGTAATGGCACACACCACACCCATTGTTATTGTGACGTTTTCTTGGTGATCCTGTTGTTTTGCAGAAAGAAATAATGATAATTTTCCAAACAGTCCCATACCATCAACCCGCCTCCAGCATCATAGGCAGTTCTTATAAACCCATTGCAAATTTTGGGGATTTAAAGCCAAGCCTGGATGGTTTTGTTTTGAGAAAGATTTCCTTTGCAACTGTACAAATTAAAGTAAATAGAGCATAGCAAAGATGGTTGTCACATGAACACAACTAGCTCTTGGCAGGAGTTTCTACAGCTCTTTCAGTGTTGCTGTGGGCCTCTTTGGAGGCTCTTTAACTACTTTCCAACTATTCATCCTCATTAACTTTAGAACAAACGTGCAATATTTCCTTCACTTTTTAATGACCATCTCTGCTGTCTATGATGGTGTTTGTAACGTTGGACAAAAGATGTGATCGTAAAGAAACCTCTATAAATCCCCTGGTTCTGTTGTCGAGCAGACGGCATTATTTAGGAACATCGTTATTTGCTCATGCAGTGATAAATTAGATTTTATCACTCATAATTGATTTTAATGCCTGTTGTTGCCTTGTGTTTGCACTACACAAAAAGCATGTTATTCCCAACAGTTGATATATACAGCACCCACCATTACCATGGTACAGTGTTTTTAATCGTGTGCCCTGCAGGTTTGATGATTGCAAAGCTTTTCCTCTGGAATCAATTGAATAAATTTACAACATAGAAAGTTATAGCATTAATTCCCGGTCAGAGAATCTGGATTATTTTTTTTGTCAGCATATTGAAGTGAAACCAAACCAAAAATTTTCAATTCGCCTTAAGTCTGAGCTCTGTTATGTTTGGGAAAGAAATGTCATGCTTCCTGAAGTGATCTTTTTTTTTTTTTTTTATAATGGGAGTCTGTTAAATACGAAGTTATGCCCTGGGAGGTGAATCGTTTATCCACCATGTGAGAGTTAAACAAGAAGCTTATTGTGTCAATCTATGTTAAAACACCAATTAATGCAGCATTTTTTTTTTTTAAATGGGAAGTTTCTTCGTCTCTGCTGGCCAACTGGCCTAAATGTAGGAAATCAGTAGAGCAGCTGACTGATAGATTTAGAAACTGATATAACGTGCGATCAGATAAATTTAAGGGTATATACATTTTTACCAGTTTCTGTTCTCCTTGATTCCAATTCTAATGACACAAAAGTTTAAAATTGTTCCCATTTGCTACCAGAATGAGTCATTTTTACTGTGAAAAAAAAGAATATTCACATAGATAAACAGGATCACGTTGGATTTATTCATTCAGTCCAATTCAGCCAATTTTTGCTGAAGTAGCCAAATAACTGTTTTGCAAAGTCTCAATTCTAATTTATTTGCCATCTATTTTTTACATGGAGGGTTTAATCAAATTCTACAAGTCAGATATGTAAAGACTTTTTTTCAGATCCTCTACGAAACCTTTCATGTTTCTGCTTTTAGTTTAATTATATCAGAACAGAGTATCCATTGCAATAAAACGAAATAATCCTTTTTTACAATGGTCCAGTCAAAGTCCAGACCTCTCACTGATTGATTTATTCTTACAGGAACTGCAAACAAATACCTTAGTTACAATGTAAACATCCCCATCGAAAGGATATCATTTTAGCTGTAGTCTGTCTGACTAAAGGTTTGCCCGGTTTACTGTTTTCTGCAGCGACATCTCAGCCAGGAGCTGGAGCCAAGAGACAGCAGCTATTTATTTACACTCCTTTTAACTTAAGCTCTCTAAAAAACACACATGAAATGCTAATGTTGGAAATGTTTTATTTGAAGTAAAATACAAATCAATTTCTTTGATTCTCCAGATTTTGGGCCCAAGAGGTAAAAAAAGCTACAAAGGAACCCCGGGATCCAAAGCTGGCCAGGGTTCTCATTAAAGCCTATGGGAAATCTTATGCATTGGCTGGGCTGTATGTATTTTCAATGGTATGTTCTTTTTTATATTCATTTAATCTAATTAACATAAATATAGTTAGATATGTAGATAAAAATAATTGTATTTTTTATTTTAGTTTGCATGGAGATAAGAAGTATGAAAAAACATTCACATGTTGTCATATGCTCTGTGGCGTCACCTTTGTTTGGTTTAAAGCTTTATGAAGACTCCACATATCTCACTGAAATATTTGCAATCAACTTTATGATCAAAGAAGGATAGCTTGTGTAAATAGACAGAAACATTAAAGCAATACCTGACCATCACAGTACCACCACATTTGAATATAAAGCAGATGCAGCAGGAGGTACTGCTTCCAAAAGTCCACTCCTCTCTGGTCAAAGGTCTGAATGATGCCTTTTATCCCTGAACTCTGTCTTCTAATCATATGTTTTAATCATGAACCTTGATTTTAAGAGGTAATGGAAGCCCGTAGAGTTTGATGTTTTGGTGTTTTAGTGAGTTCTTAGTTTAATTATTGTGCTGCTTTAGCAGTAATTTTGATGGGTTGCAACACATGGGAAGGTTTATAATAACTCCGTTTTAAAGCTATAGATTTAGCATCATTTTCTGTAAAGAAAGCAACCAAACATCCATGTCTAAAAACAAAAAATGATCCTCTTTGCACACGAATCACAGGTTGCATCTCATATACATGTTAGGCTGAAGGGGTTCATTGTTTTCATGGCCTTGAATGTTCTTTGTCCAGAGTCCATTGCAGTGGGACTGCATGGTTGGGTGGAAAGGTGCTTGCATTTAGCTTCCATGCATGCACCTGGCTGCTAATTGCAACTCCTATACGTCTCTTTTGGAGCGAACTCTCTTAAAGGGATTACCACCATCCAAAAAAAACCCAAAAACAACTTTATACGATTTTATTCTGAATACACTTTATTTTTCAGCCCTACTGACCAAGATGAACTATTTCGCTCCTCTTTTCCCCTTTCATTGACCCATTGACCAAGTCGATTTGACAGAGACCTTACTTAAAAGGAGGAACATTTGCTGATAATAACTAAATAATTTAAATAACTACTTACAGGTTACCTTGACTATAGATTCTTCTAAAAGGTTTTAAGGTTAATTATACCCCCCTAATCTCCAATGTATATTAGGACCTTTAAAGATGGAATGTAATTCCCTTTTTTTCAACTTTAAGCTCCCGGAGAAAGTCGATCAGAACTGAACATTTCCCACGCATGCTTTATTATTTTCACTGCCTCCCAGTCAAAATACCTTTCAAGCTGTTTTAACAGTGAAGGCAGATTACATTTAAAATATGTGGAATGGGAGGAGAGCTAGGATCAAGTATAATGCATGGCAGTCAAAGAACGACGTAGGTGGAATGTGAAATATTACTAAACAGCTCTCTTAAAACCCTTACTTTAAGCTGCATCACGTATTCTTTTATAGCTCTGCCAGCCGCTTGTAAACTCCAGTGTGAGCTGACGGTTTTATAGGATTCGTTGTTAGATGGCCTATTAACTCCTGAAGTAGGACAATGCGAAAATGTAGCTTAGAAATCTGATGTGGCTATTATTCAGAGTGCAGAAAATTGTTGAAAAATAAAAGAAATACAAAACTTCCTCCTGGATTCACGGCCTATTTTTTCTCCACAAGGGGTCAGTCACGAGATTTGAGGCTTTTTAAAGTGAACACGGGTTACAAAGAGTCAATGTTCCTGCGGGTTGAATAATTGTTTGCTAATTTAATGATATTTTAAATATTGAAAACGATCAGGTTTTATCTCAGGGTTGTATTTTTAAACTAAGCAGGCCACAATAGCAATAAAACTATTTGAAAAACACCTTCTGAAAGAGAAAAGGAAACGTCACTAAAGCAAGTCTGAACCTCAGGTTTTATTGTTAGCTGGCGTTCCTCCATCTTTAGGTTTTTCTTTTTATTTCTTGTGACTAATACCTAATATGCTTTATAGCAAAGAGTGTTTGCTATTTAGTTTACATTTAGTTTTATTAACAAAAGGATGTGAAAACCTGGATTTTATCTCCACCTTTTCTTAGCTTATCTGCTGATGCGCCAGGATTCTACTTGTGAGTCATTCATTTATTTAGCATTCTTTGTATTAGTGCTTAGATTTCTTTAAAATTAAATCTTTTAATCTGTAACATTAAAGATTAAAAGGAAAAGAAAAATGTTTTTATAGCTCTGGTACTGTATATAAAATACGTTTGGAGAAAGTGATGGAAAATGCCTTTATTGTTAATAGTAAAAAGAAATTGATCTTTTTAAATATGTTAAACCTGAAAGGTGTGAAGAGATTTTCTTATAAAGATCTTTCTTTGTCTTAAAGGAAGCCATTAAAGTTGTCCAGCCTCTTCTTCTGGGGAAAATAATCGAGTTCTTTGAGAACTATAACCAAGAGGATCGTGTTGGTCTTTACATGGCGTATGGTTATGTGGCTGCCATGTCCATCTCCACCTTTGGGCTGACCATCCTCCAACATCTTTACTACTACCAAGTGATCAGAATTGGGATGAGGGTTCGAGTGGCCATGTGTCATATGATCTTCAAGAAGGTCGGTCAAACAGTTGGAGGGTTTGCAACCTAAAAATCCGTCATAGGAAGTGTTAATGGTTGCTGTGTGTTAACAGTAGAATGCTATATTTGTCTTTGCAGGCTCTTCGTCTCAGCAATGAGTCAATGGGAAGGACAACCACAGGGCAAATAGTGAATCTCCTTTCAAACGATGTCAATCGTTTTGATGAGGTAAGCTAATGCTAATCTAAATTTAGCCATATGAACTCTATGCAAGGTCATCAGGATTTACTGTGTTTGTAGATTATGCTGAATTTGCATTACCTGTGGGTCGGACCTCTGCAAGCTTTGGTCATCATCATCTTCCTCTGGTATGAAATCGGCCCTTCCTGTCTGACAGGAGTGGCTGTTATTGCCCTCTTAATGCCTATGCAGACATGGTTTGGGAAGCTTTTTGGCGTCTTCAGGTGAGGAACTGAAGCCTCGTTTTTTTATGACTATCTGTGTCATTTACAATTATTTTTTATTATTTTGCAGATTGTGTAAAACATTTTTTTTCCCTCCGGAAACTCAAGAGCTTGTTGTTTTGCAGGAGCAAGACGGCTGTCCTTACAGACAGCAGAATCCGTATCATGAATGAAGTAGTATCTGGCATCAGAATAATTAAGATGTACGCCTGGGAGAAACCGATGTCAGCTCTGATCACTGATGTCAGAAGGTGAGGAGGAACTTTTTAATTTGCGATGAGTAGCACCTTTCAAAGACGTTTTGATTCCCCTCGGACAGATAAAAAACAAATTTTATTAGTTTAACCTCTTTTTTTTTTTTTCAATGAAAAACCTGATCTGAATGACTCAAAACTTCCCTATTTATAATCCTTGATAACAAATTGATACAAATTAGCCTTACTTAAGGGGTTTTGATTTATTTATTTCATGAAATATATTTGAAATATTTCGTTATATTTCACTTTTAGAGTATTATGTATTTAAAGGTACTCTACAGTTTTATTTTAAATTAAATGACACTCATTTGTGCTCATTTGTGCTTTATAATGTAACCTTCATGTATTTCTCTTAAACTGATGAGGTCACTAAAAAAAAAGAAAGATAAAGCCATAAAGAACCAAACTGAGGCAGAAAGAATTTGCCCCATCCCTGAATAGAAAAGTTTAAAACATTTAGATAATAATAAAAAAGTAAAAAAAAATAAGCTTTTTGAATCAGTGGCTCTAGCTTTAGTTAGCGAACAGGCAACAGCTTAAGCTGACATCACTGCGACTCAAAGCTCTCGCTAAGACAAATTAACTGGTGACATAGTGAAGTACAACATTACCTGAAGAATTAGATGAGGCATTTTTTTGCCTTATTAGCAAAGACAAAAGGAAAAATTGTCAAATCAATGAAGTTAAAATTTTTTTTAGCAAAAACTGACAAGTCAACTTAAAGGACAACTCACCCCAAAATTGACTTTTTTCAGTAAACCAAAATAAAGTAAATTGTAAACTGTATGCATTGATGTATTTAACAGTTATAGATTTTTCTTGCAATGCCGCTTTTGTCTGAAAAAGTCTGTAACACCAACTTACCGCTTAAGATCAGCCCCTATTCTATGGTTGCTGTTTCAGGAGACTAGGCTGCACTGGTAGCTCAGGGTGAAATCACACCAAACATGTCTACAGCCTTAAGGCTGATTTATACGACGAAACTAGGTTGTCTACGTAGGTGACATCCCTGTCAACATTCAGTGTGAATGCACCCTAAGATCACGGGACAGTTTTACATTCGACTTAGGGAAGCACAAATTTACCTGAAGCATTTAGTTAGCAATTCTTTTCCTTATTACCAAACCTTAAGGTAAAGATAACGGGCTCAATTGTCAAGTTAGTGATATTTATTTGCAACAACTGACAAAGCAACATTGAAGGATGACTCACCCCAAAATTGCCTTTTTTTTTTGCAAGTTAACACTATACATCAATGTATTTAGCACTTGGGTGCAATTTATTAATCATTCCTGCTTTTTTCTGAAACTGTAGCAGTTGTCTGTAAAACCAACTTTCCACTCAATCTGTCCTGATTCTATAGTTGATGCCTCCACAAAACCCTGCTTTCATCCCCCACACTGCTAGTCTTAATGTGCTGTCAATCCCAGCCCTCATAGCTTCACACAGTTACAACGGCTTTTAGGAAAGTTGTCAGAAACCTTTTGCAGTTGCAAAAGCTGGTGAGAGAATATAGCAGTTTAACAAGGAGATGGGAGTATAGCCCCATTTACACCATTTTCAATTCAATTCAATTTATTTCTATAGCGCCATTTCACAACACATGTCATCCCAAGGCACTTTACAGTTCACCAGATCATCCAGTCAAATTGATTC
The DNA here is from genome assembly GCA_030533445.1 of Cyprinodon diabolis. Classification (NCBI taxonomy): domain Eukaryota; kingdom Metazoa; phylum Chordata; class Actinopteri; order Cyprinodontiformes; family Cyprinodontidae; genus Cyprinodon; species Cyprinodon diabolis. Next base: position 15,796,320 of record CM060085.1, read on the forward strand.
AAAGTTTTCTATCTAAGGCAAACCAGTTGATTGCATCGACTCATTGGCTCGAAGGCAATCCCTCACACTAAGCATGCTTGTAGCGACAGTGGAGAGGAAAAACTCCCTATTAACAGAAAGAAACCTCCAGCAGAACCAGACTCGGTGTGAGCGGCCATCTGCAGAGGCCGACTACCGTTTTGAAACAATGCTGGGAACGGTCTGAGACGGGTAACCGAGATAAATGTTGAGTGTAAATGGAACGCAACTGAAGTGGACGGTGCCAGGCATAACTGAACAGCACCAAATCTCGTACTAGTTCAACAGTAGGGCTCGGCACTGTTCAGTTGTGGCTAAGTTCTCTGATAACGAGCGCATGAGCAGAAAAAATCATCGCCTGTTTACAGCTGACTCATTTTGCGGGTTTTCCAGCGTCTCTGGCTTTGTAATTGACAGATCTCTTCACCTGTTCACAACACAAACTTCTTCTCAGCCTATTAACAATAAATGAGATTAAAATTAGCGCGTTGCAGCCCGGGAACATGATCATATTGAAATTTGGGCAGGCATATAAGTTCCTGAATGTTATGGGCACCTCCATTTTTTGTTTGCATAATCCCCCCCTTGACAGCTGTGGTATCATAGAACGCTGATAGGAGGCAAGGAACTGTGTTAGTATGATATTTAAATGGTGGTAAGAACCAAGCTCGGCCCAGTTAACTGATCCAAGCTTGGTCCGAAATCAGCAAGGATCGGTTTCAGAGGGCTATTCTAAATGGGGCACTCGACGAATCTTTTCATCATTTATATAGTTACAGGGCTTGATGTTAACAATCGCCCGATTGCCCGGGGCAAGTAGTTTTTATTGTTGGGAGAGTACAAATTCCATTGCATTTGCCCGCCGGGCAAGTGCAGTGATCGCAAAAAAAAAATATTTATCACTCAAAATTACTTTAAAATAGGGCTGGGCGATAATTCAATAACGATATATATCGATCGATAGACGTGTGGCGCAATAGAAAAAAAGAGGGTCGATAAAAGTTCGATAAAAAAGAAACGCAGTTTTTTCCTTCCTTCTCATTGTAGCCTAGCATGTAGGTTTATGCTAGTCACTACTTCCTCCCAACCAATCACAATCGCGGACCCAGGCACGCCGTCACCAAGCGCCGCCCTCTCAAACCACAACACAGAGCACATGAAGATGTCGCAGCAAGGAGAGTCGGAGGAAATTGTTACAAAGAAGGGTTTTTGTAGTTCGCCAGTTTGGCAGTATTTCGGTCATGGCAAGTCGGACCAAAAACAAACCACAGTCATCTGTAAAATGTGTCGGGAACCAGTGAAAACCAAGTCTGATAACACACACTGATAACACACCAACTTCTTTTTATCATCTCGGCCGCTCACACCCGCAGGAGTACGAGCTGTGTAGGCCTCGGCGTGCTTCTGCGTCGTCCTCCGAGGGAATCTTCGGGAATTTCGGGAAAATATATATATTTTCAGTTCTGGGCAGTTTCCCACGTAGTTCTAACGAGTGAGAGAAAAATGCTGAGGGGCCAGAAACTTCAAAGTAAGAACTCAGGTTAAAGCAGGAAGCTAAGCTGAACCAGTTTCAGCTTAGAAGAATGCGGGGGGGGGGGTCCATTTATTTATTTGTTATATTTATTTTGGTCACTTTTCTGGTCACTTTAGTTTATTCTTTGTCAGTATTTAATAACATAATTTAGGTCTTTTAAGTTATTTTTCTTTAAAACAATTCTGTTATGGTTAAAAAAGTTGGTTAAATAAAGATTTAATTGGAAGTCTGTGTTTGTGTTCTTTATTAAAATTAAATCATTTAGCAATATCATAAAATGTCCAGGCAGAGCTGCACATAAAATATGGTTTCAAATCTTTTCAATAATTATCGATATCGATCAATATGCATTTTTTTTTATCGGTAAGCTTTTTTTCTATATCGCCCAGCCCTACTTTAAAATCACCAACTTTCGCTGAAAATGACCCACAAGCCTTTCCGGCGCCATCTTTGTTGTTTTGTACACATTCTCGCGTAATTTGAAAAAGACGCGTGATTTTCCGCTAGATGGCGTGATTCAGCTCTTGGGGAGAGAATTCTGCAGAGCAGCAGCTGGATGATGAATTTAATCTATACTATAATACACGCTAGATTAAAAATGATCATTCAGGGATTAGGAAGATAATAATAATAACTGTATGCCCACAGTGTAAATATTTCCATCATATGGCAGTCTTCTGTACAGTGGTCATACATTAAAGAATGTTCATTAAATTTTTTTCTCTTAGACATTGGAGTGGTGCATTTAAATGTTATAGAGCTAAACATGTTAAATTGGTGAGTAGTAGTAGTTTAAGTTTTTAACCTTTCAAGTTTTTTTTAGATTTTTAACATTATAATTTATATTTTTCCAAGCACACAACAGTTTAAAAGAATGTGCAGGAAGGATTGAAAAGCATGTTAACACGGTAATGTAGGCTTGAGTTCATTATCTGACGCATGCAGATACACACCAGGAAACTGGAAACTTACTGAATTACAAAAAAACATTAAAAAAACAAACATGTTTCATTGATTTGTATATATATATATATATATATATATATATATATATATATATATATATATATATATATATATATATACAAAAATGAATATTAGGAACTATATTTATCAAACATTATACTGGGCAAGTAAAAATTGTTTCTGGGCAAATGAATTGTGAAAGTCACTTGCCCTTTGGGCAAGTGGTAAAAATCCTTAACGTCAACCCCTGAGTTAGGATATATATTAATATTTCTGAACCACAGGGCCTTTCATGCACTATGTTTACCACATGCCTTCCTAAATAAGCAAAGCAAGCATTTGTTTCTTTTTTTGTAAGCAAACTGTGGCAAAAAAGAATAGCTTGTTATCTTCTTAAAAGTGGTTGCTGCTTTGTTTAGCTGCTCATGAGGTTGACAGCAGGCCTTTGTTCATACATTTTTCCAAAAATTTTTTTTTTTTTTTTTGAATTATTTTTTTTCTACTCTTTTAACACTGTGAGTAATTTTATTCTGAATCCACTGTTCCCCACTGACACCATTCAGTTATTTTATTTTCTGAATCCCTGTCAGCTGTGTTTATATAATATAAAATACTGCTAATCTTGTCAAAGGTGGCAGTCTGTCGCCTCTCCAGATAAATTACATTTCACTTCGTGAAAAATCGGGGCAGCTGTTGATCCGTTGCAAACATGTCTGCTGACAGGCAGGATCATGTAATAAAATCTGATTGTGTGGTTTGAACAAACACAAAGTAATTTAAAAACTGGAGGAAAGGGTATGCTTTTGTTGTTGTTGCTGCACAGGGTTTTTTCTGCTGTGTTGTTGCCTGTATGTCAAGGTGTGTAATGTAGGTCAAGTCTGACCAGAACACCTTCCTTTACATTTGACCTATATCTGCTCGGCTGTTTCATTTTGAACTGATTGCTTCTGGGTAGAGTTAATGATTAACAGATGATTTTCGTCTTATGAAACTCTGATTACCTAGAATGCCCTACTGTAGCTGCTGACATTTTGATTCCTGTCTGCAGAAAAACCATTAGGCTTCCTCTCTCCCTTCGAGCTTGTGAAGTTATGACCCCTTTTGACTGCTAAGTGTCTCTGAAAATTGAGCTAGTATCCATCTTATGCAAATCACTCGAGTCAAAGTTACAGCTGCTGCTTAGAGATGGCTTAGATTGAGTTTTCTACTTGGTTTTGATCCAGTTAAATACTGCTATTAAATATCTTATCCTTGTGTGGGAGGTTGCTCTGATAAAAAGGATGAATACAGTAACACATTAACACAGGCATCTAAGATCACATCAATCTCCTAACTTACACATCAATCTCCTGTGACATAGAACTTGGAAATCAGGGATTTAAACCAATAGCTTCCTTAGTAATTTTAAATTATTATATACAGTAAAGATCAAAACTTTAGACACACCTCATTCAAAAAGTTTTCTTTATTTTCATGACTATGAAAATTGTAGATTCACACTGAAGGCATTAAATGAAAAATGTGAAACAACTGAAAATATGTGTTATTTTCTCATATGTCTTACCTTTTGCTTTCATTACTGCTTCGCACACACTTGGCTTTCTCTTGATGAGCTTCCAGAGGGAGTCACCTGAAATGGTTTTCTGTTCACGTGTCCCCTGTCGGGTTTAATAAGTGGGATTTCTTGCCTTATAAATGGGGTTGGGAGCATCAGTTGTGTTGTGCAGAAGTCAGGTGGATACACAGCTGATAGGCCTACTGTTAGAATTTGTCTAAAAAAAGCAGCTAAGTAAAGAAAAATCATCATTACTTTAAGAAATGAAGCTCAGTCAGTCCAAAAAATTGGCAAAACTTTGAAAGTGTCCCCAGGTGCAGTCGCAAAAACATGAGGACCGCCCCTAGAAAGGAAGACCAAGAGTCACCTCTGCTGCGGAGGATAAATTAATCCGAGTCACCAGCCTCAGAAATCGCGGAATAGAGAGCAGGTCAATGCCACACAGATTTCTGGCAGCAGACACATCTCTAGAACAGCTACAGCAACTGTTAAGAGGAGACTGCGTGAATCAGGCCTTCATGGTAAAATAGCTGCTAGGAAATCACTGCTAAGGACAGGAAACACGCAGAAGAGACTTGCTTGGGCTAAAGAACATGAGGAATGGACATTAGAGCAGCAGAAATCTGTGCTTTGGTCTGATGAGTCCAAATTTGAGATCCTTGTTTCCAACCATTGTGTCTTTGTGCGACGCAGAAACGGTGAAAGGATGGACTCTACATTCCTGGTTCCAACCGTGAAGCATGGAGGAGGAGGTGTGATGATGTGGGGGTGCTTTGCTGGTGACACTGTTGGGGATTTATTCAAAATCGAAGGCATACTGATCCAGCATGGCTACCACAGCATCTTGTAGCAGCAATCTATTCCATCCGGTTTGCGTTTAGTTGGACCATTTATTTTTCAACAGGATGATGACCCCAAACACACCTCCATGCTGTGTAATGGCTAATTGATCTAGACTGAGAGTAACAGGGTGCCGCACCAGATGACCTGTCCTCCATAATCACCGGATCTGAACCCAGTGGAGATGGTTTGAGGTGAGCTGGACCGCAGAGTGAAAGCAAAAAGGACCAACAAGTGCTGAGCATCTTTGGGAACTCCTACAAGACTGTTGGAAGACCATTTCAGGTGACGACCTCTGGAAGCTCATCCAGAGAATGCCAAGAGGGTGCGAAGCAGTAATCAAAGCAAAAAGTGGCTACTTTGAAGACCTAGTTTCAGTTGCTTCCCTCTTTTTTGTTAAGTATATAATTCCACATATGTTAATTCATAGTTTTGATGCCTTCAGTGTGAATCTTAAATTTTCACAGTCATGAAAAAAAACCTCTTTGAATGAGGAGATGTGTCCAAACTTTTGGTCTGTATTGTATATATACCGCATTTTCTGGATTATAAGATGCCCTGGAGTACAAGTTGCACCAGCCATGAAATGCATAATAAAGAAGGAAAAGATACATATATTAGTCACACTGGAGTATAATTCGCATTTTGGGGAAATTTATTTGATAAAATCCAGCACCAAGAAAAGACATGTCATCTTGAAAGGCAATTTAAAATAAAAATAGAATAGAGGCAACAACGGGCTGGATAATTGTACGGTATGCTTACGTTACATGACGCATAAACAACAAACTGACAATGTGCTTGGTATGTTAACATATTAAGAGTTATTCAGATGACTATAACATAAATAACATGCAAACAAGTTATATAACCATGCCTGTCACTCCAAATGACTAAATCCAATAAAATCTTCATTCTTGGTGTCACTTTTAAACAACTTTGCTAACTCCAGACCTTCTTTCTGCTGCTCAATTACCGATTTCGGTTGCATATTTTTCTACTTGCGGCTTTCAATCTGCAGAATTTGATTCTACTTTTCGGTGCCATTTTTGTTAAGCCCTTCTAAGTGTTTTTATAAGTTAACGCCAATGTTTAAATTATGAAAACTATAGTCCAGAAAAACAGTATTTATTTTAATATAAGTGTGAATAACCATACTGCAGTCATTGAATTTGTTTGTTGGAAGCAAAGCTAAAATGTTTGTCTCCGCCTAAGAGAAACACCAGTTTTACTAGTAGTTAGTTAGTTAGTTAGTTGACCTTTTAGATCTTGTGAGACATTGGCTAAGGATGTCTCTTATCACAGCGGCAAGTTCTTTTTCTCTTAAGGACAAAGTATTTCTAATAGCTAATCAGTTACCATGTATCCAATCATTTAACCAGATCATATTTTGCTCACTAGAGGAGATTTTGCTCTTTCACAAAAGGTCCTGGATGAGTTTTTGAATCACAATTGTGATTGAAGATTACTTCATGCTATTGATTATTCTCCAGTAGAGCAATCCTAATTTTTTTTGTAACAGTTTCTGCTATTCTTGTTGTCATAGATAAAACATATTGTCACCATGGGAAGAGAAGCTTGTAATTAAGTTGTTTGTGTTTATTTTATCTTATAAAAATCAGCGCTATTGATCTCCCTTTAGATCTGTCATTTGTTTCCAAATCCAAATATATTTATCCTCATTGCTGGTGCAGTTTTCCTACTTCAGTTTTTCCTTTGCCCCAACTTTTTTTAAATAGAATAGATCTGTTGAGTAGCACAAGATGTTGTTATCCTAATAGATACCTAAGGCACTGACGAGACACCCTTGGGTTCTCAAGTGGGCGCCCTCCTTCTTGGGTGTTTCGCTGATAGGCCCACGACATCTCCAGAGGGTTCAGCAGTGAATCCCAGCGTCCCAGGTTCACTCCCATCAACCATCACACGCTGGAGCCCCAGGCCAGGTCCTTCCTCCTGGTCCACAGCCACTGGCTCCCCTTTTCAGCAGCCTTGGAGAGGTCCTTGATTGCCTGCCTGTGGGTCTTCCCTCGCAACTCCATCTCCCTGAGCATCCTAGATGTTGAGGTGGCTATAATAGAATAGAAAATAGAATAGAAAATCCCTTTATTGTCCTACAATGGGGAAATTTTGGTGTTACAGCAGCAAAAGGTTATAGCAAAGTGGTCACACAATGTGGACCTTAGAAAAGTGTATGAAAATAAACAAATAGAATACTGTATTGTACAGTGTTTTTACAATATGAATACTCTGGAGCGGCGGTTTTCAAAGTGTGAGGCGCGCCTCCCCTGGGGGCGCCAGAGCACCTTAGGGGAGGCGCGATGAGAGGGAAAAAATAAATATGGATTTAAGACAGCAGGCATAGTGCTCCCTGGAGGGGGGCTCACCCTTTCATACTTTGAAAACCCCTGCTCTGGAGAATAAATAATCAATTAACTGCTGTGACAATTTTTACTGTAATGGTTATTTTGAAATAGTAGCAACATAAGAGATGTGCAGAAATAAAAGCAACATGTTATTTAACCTACTGAAACAGATGCTGTACAAAAATCATCATGAATCTGACAACTTATTGAGGTTGTGGTCTTACATCTGCTGTTAGGAAGGATCTGTGATAGCGCTCCCTGGGTCATCTCTGTTTGATAATCTCTCCCACATGTGTTGGGAGAGATTATCTAACAGATATGTTAATTTAGTTTGTGTCATTTTTACCCCATTTACACTGCCCTTGAAAAACCGTGCCGAGACCAGTCCGAGCTCAGTAACTGAGATAATTTATCGTGTGTAAATGGAAAGCAAACTGCAGACCAGTTCCAGAGGTGGGCTCGGCTCGGTTTTTCCCTGGCTCGGTTCTCTGATAACAAGAGCGCATGAGCAGAACGCGTCATCTCCTTCTGGCTGCACATCCCGATTCACACTCTCCATTCCAGTAGTTGGTGGTAATGCCCCTCCGGAAGTTGCTTGCCAACCAACACAAAACAGAAGAAGAACAACAACTTTGAACAACAATCGAAATCTTCTCCACGCAACATTTTGATTTGCTTGATTCCCTCCTTCCTTGTCTTCTTGTGTTTTATGGTGGTTAGCAAACAACTTTTGGTGCATTACCGCCGCCAACTGCTTGATTTCCTCTTTCAATACTGGCAGTAATACTGCAGATCGTCACTAGGAGGCGAGGAGTCGAGGAACCGAGATAGCCTGATGTGTAAATGGTCGTAAGAATCAAGCTCGGCCTGGTTAACTGATCCGAGCTCGGACCATTCTCGGCATGGATCGGTTTTTCAAGGGTAGTGTAAATGGTATATACATTTCCCACCTCCTGCGCTTAGGCCAGAGGTCATACAATCACAATATTTTCAATATTTTTGAACACAATACTCTCTGAGGATCCTGCTTCTTTAACAAAATTTCTGAAATCCAAAAAATTTGTATTTCGTTTATTCTGTGATGAGAATAAGGTTGTCTTTTCTTTAGACATTGATCCCAGTTCACAGGGCAAGATAATCGTTGTTTTCCTGATATTTCTCCTTCGAGAGTCCCCGATTATCATGATTGCACTTAAGATAATGTTATGGGATAATCCTGCTGTGTGTGGTGTGTTAAGAGTGATCTGGTTTTACTAGTCCGACCTCAAATCAAAGGTATCCAACATGTTAGATTGACTTGACCCGAGAGACTCTGGCGTTTTAGATGTTCAAAGAGCACAGGCAGTGACACAGTCTGTTCCATTACTGGGGACCGCCTCTAAATTCTTCAATACTTTTGTGCCATGTGTATAACATTGTATTATTAAGTATAAAAATTAGGAGATGAGAAAATATCATGGATTGACCACTGTTTTAGTGGAAGTGAAAGGAAGTAGAATAATGTTGACAAAGGATGAACTAGGAATGCTCTTAAAGCGTTAGTGGAAGTACCCTAGAAGGACTGTTTGGGTCAGCTACCGCCTTCTCTCCCCCGCTCACACCTTCGGTCTCCTTGGCAGACTTTCCTGATATACTGCTGTCCTCCTTCCAGCCTGCTGTGGCCCCTCCTCAGAGCTCCATTTGCCCAGCAGATTTCTCCAATCTACCGCTGTGCTCCTCCACTCTCCCCCTGAGCTATCACCATCTGTGCCAGTGTTCTTGCACTGTTTTCCCGCTTCTCCTGTCTGATCTCCAGAATGCAGTCTCACCTCTGTTGTCGGGTTGGTTTATCCCCCCGTTTTGGGCGCTCAGACCGTAACAAACATGGAACACGCACAGAAACAAAAACACAACGTCCTGCCTTTATAATGACTGGCCAGTTGCCTTTATTGGCCAATCGCGTGAAAATCTGCCATTTTCAGAGCACTGCCGTTTGACTGGTGAAAGTCTAAACACAGAAGACTTTATGGTGCCAGGGAGAGTTTTTTTTTTGTTTTGTTTTTTTATGACAGAAATATTTCGACTTTCTGTAAGTACACCACGGCCAGCTGCTCTGCACAGGCCTTCAGAACTTTGTCATTAAGGCTGCATGGCCTCTAAGGAGCTGTGTATGTCACCTGTACTTCAGCCTCTTTTGGATTAAGGAGGCATTTAAACATATGTATCTGTTGTTCTGGTCAAATCTGGTGTGGAACCTGTTGAAGTTGTCTAGAAGGACAGCGTCTTGGACCTCAGTTATTCTGTTGTTAGTCATTGACCTGATTCCCTGGCACGTGCTTCTTGGCGAAACCCTTTTAGTTCCTGCAAGATCAACTCTGTGTCGGTCATTTTTAGGCTCTGTTTCTCGAGGCTTGCTAGCTTCACTCGTTAGCGGCTATTTGTTGCTGCGTCTCTTCTCTCTCACCTTCCTGACTTTAGTCGGCGTTTATGTCTCGAAGTGGTGGTACAGACTTGCCCCCTTTTAAAGTTATTATATTGAGATGTTTACTTGGGTTATATGGGGGAAATTTCTCTAATTACTCCGGTTCAACCAGGAGCGCTCTCACTATGCAGCCATTGTGATGGTGGTCCAAACCGGAAGTCCCCTGGCACGTGCTTCTCATGTTTTCCCTGTAGCAGCTCAAGTTTCTGGGTATAACTCCTCTTAGAAGCCCTCAAAGATTTTTGGAACTCATACAGGGAAATTTTTATACAGTATATCTCTGGATATAAGGGATGAACCCTGTGCTCTGATTATGCTCCACACATCGACATTAAAACCAGCTTTTGATTGAGAAAAACAGATGGAAGTTCACCAGCCAGTATTGCTGCTAACAGGGCTAATGGCGTCTGGCGTGCCTGAAAATGTTAACGCAGTCCTGAAGAATAACATAAGCATTTCTAATATAATAGTTGTAAAAACTAAATTCTGACTTCGTTGTAGCCTCTTTGGGGGTCCGTTGTCTGAGCCATGCCTCAGAAACATTGAATGGAGCAAATCATGGATGTACAGCTGTGTGGTTAAAATTGATGTGACAGAAAATTAAAATAGGCCTTCTTCCTCACACCTGACTGAGCTTAAGCTGCTTTGGGATGAATATAAATTAAGACCATGGTTCAGATATTTTTGTGTTTTTCTGTACAAGTATGCACAGCTGTAGGATGAAATGCTTATTTAAATAAGCTTACGTTTAAAGCAAGAAATATTATAGGTATTGAAACTCCAGCAACTGCTCTAATGTAGAATGGGATTGTATTTATTCAGTGGCACCATTAAGCTTAGGGATAAAATGTAATTTGTATCTTCTGCTTGTGAGACTGAAGGCCACGGTGTTCTTGCTTGAGGGAAGAAGGGATAAAAAAAGCCCACCAATATCCTTGCTTCATCACTTGCTTAGCAGAAAAACTGTCAAATCATTTCCAAAACATTAATTCCAACTCCAGGGCATGTGTTGAAATGCCTCAGCTTGAACGTATCTTGACAGCTTTACTTAAGCAACTTATCTCTTTTTAGATTTTTGCTTCAGTGTTTTTTTTTTCTTCTTCTTTTTTCTTTTTACCCAAACAGTGGAATCTGCTTGGTCAGAAATGTCCCTTGATCTGGTAACAAATGAAATAATTCCCTTCAGGGTATTATTTCATTTGCTTCTAAGTTAATGAACTTTCGTCATGAATTTTCATTACCTGGTCCTACAGTATGAACCAAAACTCAGACAGGGCCAGAAATTGAAGCAGCTGACATGAAAGCTAACTATACATCTTGCTTTGTATGGGCAGTTCAGGCTGCTGCTGGTGCAATATTTTCTTTACATACTCTGGGGCCATTTCAAACAATAGAGTATTGTTGAAAGCCAGTGGGCCAAGATGTATGTTGCTGACCATGTCCATCCCTTTATCAACACTGTGTAAAAGCATCTTCTGATGGCCGAAACCTGTTACAAAGCTCAAATGAATTCCAGGGAGTTCACTGTATTTCATTGAAGCTTGTACAGTACGTTTTTGATGTAATGAAATCAGTGTTTTTTATTATACGTAACAATATGTGCCACGGATAAATTAAATGACCTAAAATGGGCATTATAGATTGTAAGTTAACACGTCTGCGCAAGAACAGAAACTTCTAGTGCAATAGAGGTTTTTGTTGCCACATCTCATTGGACCAAAGAAGCCTGTAGATACTAGGTGGCATGAAAAGTATTCATGAAACATTATGTACAGGAACAACTCAGAGACATACACAGGTATATGGTATTACAGGCTAACAAAGAAACCAAACGAACACCATTCCTAAGGGGCGGACCCGTTCGTCTGGTTCAATTTGCATGTTTTCTAAGCCAAAACTAGGCTTTGTTTTTGGTCCACTCTATAAAGCCTCGAACTCAACGCTATTTCTGACATTTGGAATTGAAAAAGCTTCCTGGATGGGAAGCGAAACGTCTTCAAACTTGGAAACAAAGTCCAGTGCATTGTTTTTTTTAACTTTTTTGGTATGACTATGACCTGGATGACTGAGAATCTTCACCAGCACAGGAACAACTAAGCTCTGTACAGACTGCTTAAAGGCTGTATGGTTGAATAAATGTGTTCTCGGTTTGTCACACCACAGAAATCTGTTCTATTAATCATCCATCCGAATTTGAATAAGTGATTGTGTGTCCAATAGCAACGTTAAAACCATGTCTACAGTAGACTAAATATTATATTTACATTCTGATTTTTATCATAGGGGATTGGTGGAAGCTTTGAGCATGTGTGACTCAAATTAAATGGGGAAAAATATGAGAGCTGCTCTGCTCTGTGTCTGCAGACATAGGCTGCAGGCGGTGCGTCTGACTCCCTTTGTTTCAGAGCGATCAGTGCATGTGTACTGATGTGTACTGACATCTTCAAGTCTCCAACAAGATATGAAAAAAACAGCTTATTTGTCGCTAATCGCTTAAAAAAAAAAAAGACGCTAGAGGGGTCTGAAAAGATGCTAGCTATAGGCTCTGAGTTGGCGACAATGCAAAAGTGGTCTTTCTATTTGCATTTAAATAAATATTTCTATTTGCTTGGGTACTGGGGGGGCGGGTCTATTCTGAAGGCAGCTGCATGACAACACAAGGCTGCACTCTTAGACATACTCATAAAACGCTGTAACCCAGGAAATTTTAATCCCACATTTAATTCTGGTGCCACAGTGCAATCATGGAGACGTTTTCCACATGCAGAACAAAACATTTAACATTTATGTGCTAGAAGAAAATGAGGGAATTCTCTTTACACAGTCTTTAAAGGAATAGTACACCCAAAACATGATTAGCCTTAATTTTCTACTCACCCCCATGCTGAACAACACTCTGGAGTACTTTTTTGATATCTTAAATGCATCTGGAGATCTGGGAGGCTTCTTGCTGTCTGCTGACATTCAAATAATGGAGGTCTATGGCGCCCGAGGCAGAAAGGTCCATAAAAGTCCACAAAAAACGTGTCAATATTCCTCCATACTGCTCGTCCAATGTATTCCAAGTGTCCTGAGTGGGTAGCGTCCATAATTTACTCGAAACAAAGTCATTTAGAATGATTTTAGAGCATAAACAGTAGTGTATAGGATTTCCTAAAAGTGCGCGCCTGCAAGTTCACGAGCCTACGGAAACCGCGGCAGACCAAACCAGATGAAACACACACAGAACACACACACTGTGTCTGCTAGAGTAAAATGTGTCGTTTTATTCCGCCACAGAACACAGCAAAGCAAGCACATCAATCACGGCATGGTGCTGAATACAAATTATATTGTCTCAATAAAATTTATATTGTCCCACGGAGGGCCAGTCGATCCCGGCAGGGCAGCAACCCACGCAGCTAGGCGTCCGTACGCAACCCTAGCAGACCCTGCCAGTGCCAACCACCATCCGTCATTTATGCCAAACTTCAAAAGAAAATCTTTCACCCAATCAGGAAAAATGATCGCTCCCTCTCACACCTGGAGCGCATGATTACAGAAACCAAAAAATGGAACGGGCACCCCCCGAACCCACCCAGGGCTCGTGGACAGCCGAAACCAAAAACATTATTACATCATGGTCAGAGCATGGCACAGAGGGCTCGTGAGTACCAAAACAAGTTATATCATCCTCTCAAGGAAACAGAAACTTAGATAATGAGAGTGCCTAGGTAATAAGAGTGCTTCATTTGTGATACAAAACTTGTATGATTGTCAAAGAACATAAAATATAAAACCCATATATATCAGAAGGAAAGAGACAACCAATGTTGGTTGAGGAAGGAAATAGTAGATGGTGGACCTGTAATTGACAAAAATTATAATAAAAAAGAAACATTTAATTAAAATGAACGAAATAAAAGTCATATATTGCTTTTTAACAATGCTTCAACAAAATTATAAAAAACAAAACAATTGAAACAGGTCTGGACAGAAATGATGGTACCCTAATCTTGATATTTTGTTGCATAACCCTTTAAGGCAGTCAGGTATTTTGGTCCATTATAATTTGAGAAAACTGGGCCAATTGTCTCAGGTTTGAAGGATGCCATTTCCACACGTCATGTTTCAGCTTCTTACAAAGAAACTCAATAAGATTTAGGTCAGGGCTCATTGAAGGCCACTTTAGAATAATCCAATGTTTCTCGCTTAGCAATTATTGGGTGTTTTTAGCTGTCTTTAAGGTTTTTATTCTGTTGTGAGACCTATGACATGCAACTGAGACCAAGCTTTCTGACCTTGAGCATCACATTTCTCTCTAAATTCCCTTGATGGTCTTAAGTTTTTATACTCAAGACTATTGTTTTCGTAACTTGCAGGGAATCAGCGACTCTGTGCCAGATAAGGCAAAGCTGTCCCAAAACATAACAGCCTCCACCAGGTTTCAAAGAAGGGTCAGTGGTCTTTACTTGATATGCTTCATTTTTCACTCTGGATACATATTATCTAGGTATAAAAACAATTGTCTTGTCTTTTCATAGGACATTCTCCCAGAAACTCTGTGGCTTGTCACATGTAGCTAAGCAGATTCATCTGGCTTTTTTATTAATTTCTTCAAACAATGGTGTCCGCCGTGGTTGTCTCCTATCAAGTCCACTTTGGCTTAAACAACTACAGATGGTGCCATCTGACACTGATGTTTCTTGAGCTTGAAGTTCACCTTTTATTTCTTTAGAGTCTGGGCTCTTTTGACACCATTCATATAATCCTTCTCCTTATTTTCTTATTTTCTTTCCAAAGCCACATCCAGGGAGGTTGTATACATCTTAGATTTCTGAATCTGTCCAGTCACAGAAAAATGTAGCCGCTAATTTCTTGAGACAACTCTTTTCTTTGCTTCCTCTGATCCAGGTTGAGTGTGGTACACACCATTTTACCAAACAGCACACTGACTACCTTTAGCCCTATATATATAGGCCCATAGACTGATTATAAGATTATAGACCGCTTTGATGCTAAAAAGCGGAAACCTTAATTTAACAGGTCCCTTTGATCATGCTATTACCTTTCTTTTCTTGTTGTGCCATAATTTACTAATTATTGCCTTTATCAGATTTAATTATTTTACCTTTGTCAGGTTTTTTGCATTAAACTAGGCCTACCAACAGTTTTATCCAAATGTGTATTTCTGGAGATTTTTCAGGTTGTTTTTTTCCCTTTAAACAAAACAAAAAAAAATCCTGACCAGGAAGCGTTGATCACTTTAAACAACGAAGAAAAAAAATCTTGGTTTTCCTCGTTTTCCTATAAAATGGCTACCTCTTTGACTTTCAGATAGTTAACATCGTTATCTGACAGAATGTTTTTATCAGAGTAAAACTGTGCTTCTTTTAGCCTTCACGTCTAGCTCACTCACTTTTCGTCCAATATTTCCAGGAATGAAATCCAACAGGTATTGAAGAGTTCCTACCTACGTGGACTCAACATGGCTTCTTTCTTCGCCAGTAGCAAGATCACAGTTTTTATCACCTTCACCGTCTACGCTCTGTTGGGGAACACCATCACAGCCAGCAGCGTGTTTGTCACCGTGTCTCTTTATGGTACCATTAAGCTCACAGTCACGCTCTTCTTCCCTCTGGCCATTGAAAAGTTGTCAGAGACTGTTGTGAGCATTCATAGAATTAAGGTAAATATTAAAGAACTAAAAAAAATGATTTAAAGCCTGAGATCTCACTTAATAATTTCATTATGGTTAAAGCAACCTTTTGTAACAAGATTTTTTGGAATAATTAGAAGGTATATGGAGATCATACGGAAAAGGATTAGGGCCACTCGAAAAAAACAAAAGTTAACTGATTTTTAAATTTTATTTCAGTTTATATATTTTCTCAGAATTCTGACTTTTTTCTCAGAATTCTGACTTTAATCTCAGAATTCTGACTTTTTCCCTCAGAATTCTGACAGATAACAAACATGTTAGCATCAAGCCTTAGCCATGTCTGTTTTAGAGACTTGCTCTCTTGTTTTAATGACCTTCTGCTCCTCCATTAATGAGGGGACCCCTCTGGCACGTAAAAAGTTGTCTAATTCCGTCAATTTCCACCAATTTGTAACTGGCCCTCTCAAAAAACTCACATCTTTGTAAGTGAAGCTGAGTGCTCCCACTTCTCTTCCTTTATGGTGCCCATCTACATTAAGATCCAAAATTCTGGGAAAAAAGTCAGAATTCTGAATTAAAGTCAGAATTCTGACTTTTTTCCCATATTAAACTGAAATAAAATGTAGAAAACAGTAATTTTTCAGTGGCCCTAATCCTCTTCCGTAAGATCAAGACGTATATGGAGTTGAATTTTTAAAAAGGAATGCAGTTTACATGTCAACATTTTAGACGCAATATCTACCAGGCAAATGGGCTACAGTATATTCATGTTGACTTTAACAGTCTGACATTAGAAGAACATCTGCTTTGTCAAAATTGCATCTTTGATCGGGTAACAATTCAAATGAAAAATCTTGGGTCTTTCAAAAATCAATGGAGTTAATAACTGTTGGAAAACTTGTAAGGCTTCACAAGAGCACGTGTTCTGGGTTTGGTTATTGCTAAAAAAGCTTCTGTGTTTATTAACTTCCTCCTAGAATTTCCTGATGTTAGAAGAAGTTGAGAGAAAAACCTTTGGACTGCACCTGGAGGAAATGAAGGAAAACTCTCTAGAGATTGAGAAGCTCACCTGCTACTGGGATAAGGTGAATGCTTGAGAACACAGGATGTATCCCATGAGGGTTTTGTGCATTTCATATTACGGATAAAAGCTATTGTGGAGAAAAAGGTTGATCTTTTTCTATCTGTTGTTATTTTACCAGAGCGTGGACTCACCGTCTTTGCAGAACATTTCGGTCACAGTAAAATCAAATCAACTTCTGGCTGTTGTTGGACCTGTGGGGGCTGGAAAGGTCGGTAAACCAGGTTGTTTGAGCTGTTAGCTGCACAAACCGTTCCTCTTTGAACCCCCTTATCTTGTTCATAACTTTTTTGCCACCAGTCATCTCTGTTGAGTGCCATCTTGGGAGAGCTGCCGCATGACACGGGCGTGTTGACCGTCAAAGGTCCGCTGACGTATGCATCCCAACAACCCTGGGTGTTTCCTGGGACTATCCGCAGCAACATCCTGTTTGGGAGACCGCTAAATCGTAAAAAGTATGACAGAGTCCTCAGAGCCTGTGCTCTGAAGAAGGTGAGATGTAGCTCCAACGCTCCACCAATACATCACTGTAGCTTAGGTGTTCCTGTCCTCCAGAGGAGGCTTCAGGGAGGTTTAGAAGTTCACTTTTAGGTGGAACAGAATATATTTTGGAGCTCCAGCAACATTATTCTAGTAATCTATTATGGATTGTTTTAAATTTCTTTTATTACATTACATTTGGTAAATTGTTTCTAAATTAAGTTTGGAATTTAGAAACAAATCCTTCATTGTGCTTTTTAGAATTATTATAAATGCCAAGAACATGTAAAGTATACTTACATTTATATGTGATTATATAAGATTTTTTTTAATCTTAACTGAAAAATGTAGTTTTATCTTCTCACTGCTTTATGTAGGTTAGTCTTTCAGCAAATTGCATTATTTTCTAATCTGTCTACTATGAAGATAACCATTGAGTTGTCTAATTAGTTAACTACCATTAATCTGATTGATTGTTTCAGCCTTAGTGAGCTTTTCCATTTTTAAAAGGCTTTCAATCCAATTTTTAATAAAATCCTCAGGAAGGTATTATCTGCAGCCAAACTGCACCTTTTCTGTGATTTTCTTTACTGTATTGGCTGTAATTTAGGAAAGTATCTGATAAGCCTAAACTCCTTGGGCAGGTATGATGTCTAAGAGTGGATAAAACAAAAATGTCATGCTTTTAAGCTATTCCTCTAATTTCTCTAAAAATGTTTAGTCAGAATTTAATCTTTAGACCTTATAAGACTGTCAACCTGCACATATTTTATGACTGCTGAGTAATAGCTAGTCCTTCAGAGAGCTAATTGATCATTTACCAAATGAGCTGAACGTTCTGCTTGATTTTTTTTGTGTTGAAATAAGGCTTGTCTTAATGTATCTGTAAGGAAAGATACTGACTTCACTCTATTTACCATGATGAGGGCTAATTATATTTGCTGCATTTTCAACAATAATTTCAAAATATTAGAACATCATTAACATTTTGTGTCACTTATCTCAGAAAGTGAAACTTGTTTTTTAAACTTTCAAGCTTTTATTTCTTATCCTTTACATCAGGGATGTCAAACTGGTCCCAGAAAGCGCCGTGTGTACGCAGGTTTTCTTTCCAACCAAGCTATGGCACACCAGACTCCATTCATCTCATCAGGTGAGTCCAGTCTTAACATGATGACTTGATGAGATGAATGGAGGCTGGTGTGCCATCGCTTAGTTGGAAAGAAAACCTGAAGCAACACGGCCCTTTCTGGAACCAGTTTGACACCTGTGCTTTACATCGTGGTTTCACCCGCTCATCACTTCATAGCTCAACATACCGTCAAAGGTTTCGCTAGTCTTTGAGTGGTTTTCTGTTGGGGGGGGATCAGTCGGGGACACAATCATATAGGCCAGAAAACAGCTATTGTCACACTACATGGAGGGTAAGCCACAAAAAGGTAACCTCAAAAGAAAGCTGGTTCAGCACACTGTAGCAGAGCATGTTCATAGAAAGTTAAGTAGAAAGAAAGGGCACACCAGCAACATGGATAATGGTAGCACTGTCAGAAAACCATAAAAAAATGTGGTGGAGCTTTATAAGTAGTGGGCCTAGGCTAAAATCAGAACATCTAAAGCTTCTAAAAACAAAAAAACAAAAACAGCAGCCTTCAGCACTACGGACGTCATTACTTAACAAACACACACATTGATGATGCTAGTGAACTTGGGACTACTGCCAAATGGAAACTACAAAAAAATAAAAGTAGCATAAATTGAGCAAACAGCTACAGTTCTCCATTATAAAATCTGAAGATATGCACATTAGCATGTGTCACACATAGTTAAACGCGTGAAATAATATGCTTTTATTTAATTCCATGAGGTGGGCTGTGCGTATGAATGAGGTCATGCAAAGGATTTAGGGAAACCGTATAACTCCAAAAAGACCATTAGGAGTTCCCCAACCTAAGTCAACTATCAATAAGAAGCATCAAACTACTTCTCCCTGCCCTCTTTATTACTACCAGCACTTTGGACAACACTAATTCAAATAAATTGCCATTCAAGAATATTAATCCCAAACCTAAATTATCATAGAGTTCTTATAGGTGTTGATACTTGTACGCAGGTAGGATCTTCTGTAATGGTCTTTCTTTCACCGGCTCTGGACAGGCCTCTGACTGAAGACACTGTTGTTGTTTAAAAATCTTCTGAGGGGGATGCTCACTGTTGTCCTTAATTGTCTTCACTTTATGAAGAATTCTCCTTGGTGAAATAATCTCCAGAGCTTCTAAAGTAGTTCCTAGAACAGAACCAACCTTTATTATTAGCTTGTTGAGCTGTTTTATATCATTTTCTCTGATGCTACACAGCAGATGATGGCAGAAGAGATCACACTTCATGGAGCATCTGTAGCATCTTGCTGAAAACGCCAGAGGACTTAAGCGTTCTTAAAAAGTACAGTCTGCTCTTCCCTTCTTGTGTATGGCTTTCACAATAGTGTCTTGAGTCTTGTTTGATGAATTTATACTCATCAAACACCTCAACTACCTCTCCCATTATGTGAACAGGATTCAACTTGTTCCCGTTTCTTCTGAAATCTACAATAATCTCCCTTGTTTTGTTAAAATACAGGATCAAATGATTGGTACCATGCCCTTTCACAAAGTGATTCACTAGCTCTTTGTACTCAGCTTCTCGCCGATTTTTGATGCACCCAATAGCGACGGAGTCATTTAGTATTTCTGCAGATGATCAGACTGTCTTCCACTAGAAGTCAGAGGTGTACAGAGTAAAAAGAAATAGTAACAGTAATGTCCCCTGTGGTGCTCCTGTGCGGCTGACTACTAGATTAGACAGCTGACCACTTCAGTCTAACAAACTGTGGTCTGTTTGTCAGGTAGTCTTTGATCCAGGCGTGTTGATTCCTTAATGTCAGTCTTTTGGAGTTTCTCACAAAGTAAGTCAGACTGAATCGTTTTAAATGCACTGGGAAAAAAAAAAAGAACAATATCCTCACAGTGATTTCCGTCTCGTCTAAATGACAGTGGGTTTGTTGAAGCAGGTGTATGATGGCATCATCAACTTCTGATTGCTGCTTGTTTGTTTGTTGAGGGGAACCAACAGAAGTCTCTATAGGACCTATTTGATGTGGGATGCCTGGGCAACAGGTCTATAGTCACTGAGGACTGTTGGCTGAGTTGTCTTTGGTACTGGAAGAAGGAAGTCTTCCACATCACAGTAACATTTTTATGGGCCAGGCTAAGGTTGAAGGGGTGCTATAGAATCCATGAGAGATGTTCTGAACAGGGCTTTAGGACTCTGGGACACCATCGGTGACTTCAGTCTCTCCAGTTCCCTCTTCATTTGACTTATAGACACAGATCAAATGTTTAGGGAGCAGCACCATTTTCCGATTTGGCGGAGAATACAATTGTAGAAGCAGGTGTGTCAATGAAAGATGTGGAAGAGGAAACATTTAAGGCTTAACAGGCAAACTCTGGATAAAAGGTGGGCAAGATGTCCGTTTGATTGTGGGCAGGAGAAAATGATGCTTAGGTCGTCCCTGAACTGAACCTGTTGAGGGATTTATTAATTTCATTGGCCCTGTGCCGGCTTTCTTCTGTCTGATTTTCGCTCTGCTTGAAGCCTGTGATCCTGATCACACATCTTCTATACCCTTCTGCTGGAGTTTGCTTCCCAGCCTCTCCTTGTGTGCCTCTTGATTCCTTTTATCTTGACCTTAAGTTGCTTCTGTGTACTCCCCAATAATTCCCTCTCTATTTTCCTAAATGCTTATTTTTTCTTGTTAAGCAGTACCTTCAGATCACTTGTGATTCATGGTTTATAAGTTGGTAAGCATTTCACTGTCCTGGTTGGGATGGTGTTATCTACACAGAAGTTCATCTAGTTGGTAACACACTCAGTCATTGCTTTGGCTCCATGTGGCTGACACAGTGTATCCCAGTCTGTAGCTTCAAAACAACCTTGCAGGCTTCTTCAGCTTCATTTAACAACCTTCTGACAGTTCTTTTTATCCAGATTGTCTCTTGTACTTTAAGCAAAGAAAAACAAGATTTTTATCTGATTTCCCAAGAGGATTCCAAAGTTTTCTTTCTCTGAGGACCTGATTACATCAGACATAGTGTCTGCAATGGCAGAGCCTGGAATGTAAACAGTTACCAACAGAACACTGGTAAACTCTTTGGACAAATATGGCTGAAAAACCATTGCCAAAAGTTCAATATCTGTGCTGCAGCGACGAATCTTCATAATAACATGGCCTGGATGACACCATGCTTGATATGTGTAGGTGAAACTGTCTTTTGTGTCAATTTGGTTTTTAAAATAGAATAATTTTTAATTTTTGTAGACAATATCACCATCCCAACAGACTTAAGTGCTGCGCTTGTTTCAGAATATAAAGTTATTGCATAACATAACATGTAATTTCTGTGCTGGCATTAACTATGACAGTGGGCATGTTTGCCTTACTAAGTGGGTGGAATGATTGTTTGACATTTAGTAAATCACCAGCCTCTCAGACCCTTCAGCTTGGACCTGTTGTTACCCCTGGCAACCCCATGGTATTTCCTGTCAAGGTTTATTGTCGGTATTTACCAATAAAAGCACAGGTGAAACTTAACTTCATGGAACACTAATAAATTGCTGAGTATCATATATTTTTTGGAAAAGCCCCTGGAAGCAATGAAAAACAAAAAAAGTTATGTTTGGTTCATCCAGAGCTGTGGCTGGATGACAGTCAGTGGCTTTAAAATTAAATAAATTTTAATTTAGCCATAGAGGCACTGTTCGTTGTCCTCCCTTACCTCCAGCACAGACCCTGGTTTGTTGCTCACCAGTACAAGGAAGTACTGCCGAAAGCTAAAAATCTCCTTATTTCTATATTTAATATTTATTTCTGTATTCCATTTTGGGTGAAAAAAAAAGCTTTTCCTATAATCAGTCACGATTTATTGTAAAAGTTAAGCTTTTTTAACTTCAAGGATCACTGCTCCGCTCTCTCCATGTGGTGCTACTGTTTCACAACGCCTCAATTCTACTTAGTGGCACAAGGTGATAGCGGAGCAGCGAACCGCTTAGGATTCACCGCTGGCTGCTTCCCCACCCTTCGCTGTGCAGTTTGCATAGGGACACTAGGTCAATCCACTGCCCTCGCTGCGGACACCACGCTTGGTCTGATTGCATCTTTACAGTTTACCAAAGAATATCAGAATCAAGCTAGCAAAGCTACTCCAACATGCAGCCCCTTTCAGCATTGCAAGCTTTGCCTAAAGCTTGCCTTCAGTACTTTTCACGCAAATTGGCGTGAAAATTACTGTCAGACTCCAATCCTCAAGGATCAATGTCTTGCAACTTTAAGGTGGGCCTTAATTTTAACATATCTGAACCACACAAAAATCGGTTATTGGTAAAAATTGATTGCATGCTGAGGAGGTAATCCAGCCATTTGATTTGGGTTTACTAAACAAACACATATCTAAAAGTTGCAGGACACAGATCCTCGAGGACTCAAGTTTGACACACCTGCTCTCTGATATATGTTAGCAGCACCCTGTAACGTAAAGACTATACCATCCCTGTTCACCACTGTTGTAAAACAAAAGGTCTGCACACATCTTAAGTGTAGAGAAGAAAAGGAATGGGTAGTCGGATGCATGGCTCTAAAGAAAAAATTTGGATACCAGCACTCAGTCATATATTTAACTGAATTGAACAAACTTTGAACTCCATAAATGTAATTAAAATAAATGAAAAGTGCTCTAAAATGCACTTAATTTCATGAGTATGTTGCAGATTAATCAGCTCCTCTTGGACAAGAACTCCCCTCCGCCTTAGAGCAGCAGGACGCTGCCCATCGGTCTCAATGCAAAATCCTTGTTGGTCTTTGAGCCTCTGTACATTGAAGCAACTAGCAAGAAAGTCGGACCCTGATTGGATAACAATAAAAAATCTGTCACCTCTAGTGACCCCTATGGGGTCTATGGAGCAGGCATGTCGTGAAACTGCTCTTCATGCTTCCTGTCGCTGACGAGCCCTATAGAGATGCTGATTTGATTTTCCAGCTTCTTTTGGTACCGCTCATCACTAGCAAACGTACCACAAGCTGGTTCAGTCGCCGTAATCTTGCTGTTTGGTTTACAAGCACACTTGCCCAATAAAAAAACAATGTGTTAATGTTGATACACAAGACCTAACCACCCTGATGAGCTGACTAACCTAACCAAAACCACAGGCTGATCAATTCCAAGCCAAGGCAGTAATTCATGAAAAAGGAATTGATTATGAGGAAAGGAAATAATTTTAAGAAGCGTTATATTTCTGATATACAATTTTTAATAGAGGTTTTTTATTATTTATTAGGACCTGGAACTCTTTCCTGATGGAGATCTCACGCTGATAGGGGATAGAGGAGCAACACTCAGTGGAGGACAGAAAGCTCGCATTAACCTGGCAAGGTTTGTGCACAGTCCCAGTTTCCACTACATCATGCAGCTTACCACTTAAATCAGAGAATCCTTTTTTAATTTTTCATGTTGCCTTGCCCGTTATCTTTTTTTAATTCGTCATTTAATGCAATTGTGTCCCACAGTCACACAATTGCATTATATTTTAATATTAGATAAGGTTAGTTATAACAGAGGCTGTAAGATTACAGTTAAATCTATTTCCCATCAAATATATCCATAATAACACATGAAATCCACACTTTATCATGAAAGAGTTTCAAATATTACATATTTTTATCTATTTTTAATAATTGCATAATTTAAGCTTGATTATTTTTTTCAGGGCTGTGTATCAGGATGCAGACATTTATCTCCTAGATGATCCTTTAAGCGCTGTAGATGCAGAAGTCGGGAAGCATCTTTTTGAACAGTGAGTAGTTTGAAGTTATTTTTTCATAAGGCTGATCTTTCAGTATTAACAATCACTTTCAGATGCATGGTATAGCAAAGAGATGCTGGTGCCGTTTCAATCTGACAGCTGGTTTATGTTAAAGGAGACGTGTTACATCAGTGTGTTATGGAACTTTTGCATCAGTGTGTTATGCAACACAGAAAAAAAGCCTAGGGTGAATAGATCATAGTTTGTGCTATATATTTGTATCCTGCTGAGGCCTGCCTTGATCCTCCTTTAGGGTGTTTTTTTTCCTCAGCAACTGAAATTCATACATCCTGTCTTATTTCTCAAAGCCTCTCCTAATAAACAATACCCCGGCTGTCTGTGTCCATGAGCAGGTGCATCTGCGGGCTGCTTAAGAACAAATGTCGTGTCCTGGTCACACACCAGCTACAGTTTCTGAAGGCAGCGGACAGAATTTTGGTTCTCAGGGAGGTATGCAGCCTTTTTTTTTCCTTAATGGAGTTTTGTAAAGTATGCTCTTTCATTCTATTAAATGCGCTTGCGTTGCTTAGGTTGATTAAAATGGGGGGGGTTGTTTGTCTCCAGGGGAACATCATAGGCCAGGGAAGCTACAGTGAGCTGCAGAGCTCTGACCTGGATGTGGTTTCTCTGCTGATGAGAGACGTAGAGCAGGAGCGAGGTCCTGGCTTACCAGACTCTGATAAATGCTCTTTACACAGTCAGTGGACAAACTTCTCCCATGGTTCTCAGTGTTCTCACAGCAGCCTCTTGCCATCTGACAGTACCTGCTCAGACCAGCTTCCTGTGGGTATATTCTTACAAATTAAAACATTTGAATTATATTTTATATTCAAAAAGTGCGAATATACTTTTTAGCCTCTGATTTACTCTTTTATGTATGCAAAGTGTTACATACGCATTTATCTGTATACTTTGCAGGTTGATGCACCTCACAACTTTGCTGAAGAGAGTCGAGCTGAAGGGAACGTTGACAGCCACATTTATCTGAAGTACTTCACTGCTGGCTGTAATTCGCTGGTTTTACTTTTCATTATCCTGATAAGCATTATAGCAGAGGTATGCATCACTGCGCTGATTCAAAATTAGCATTGAATCCAAAGTTTTATTCAAACAGATGGGAAATCTGATCAGTGTGTCCTGCCTCCTGCTGCACAAGGCAGGGTTTTGTTTTGTTTTTTTTTTGCAAGCAACTGGAATATGTAAATAGTGTGAGCAATTTTGTAAAAAAGGAATATTAATGAAACATTTGTTTTTCCAGAATGTATTCATTTTAAACACGTGTCCTCGAATGAATCAATCCCTACAATCATTGGCTTGTCCAACCATTAGTTGTTCTTCAAACCATTAATTTTCAAAGCTATAGTTTCTTTTGTCCATAAATCCATCCATCCGTGTGTCCCTTGCAAGCCCCTGCCCACGTATGCACTATTTAAATTATCCTTCCATAAGTCCTATCCTTGCGTCCATCCCTTCCTCAGTCTACCTGTTATATACTTTTACCCTAGCCATTCTTAAAGTATCTGTCATAAACTGTATATTTTCATATTTTTGATATATTTAACTATTATATATTCTAGAGACTCTAAGTCTGAAAGAGCCTGGAGTGTAGCAATAAAACATGACGTAAATTTGGATATTGGTCTATATGCTTAAAGAATTTGGTACTCAGACGATTCAAGATTAAGTAAGTAAATGTTTTGATTTGAGAAAAATAATTTGTGGGCAAGACAAGCAGATTAATTCAGGTCAGTTTGTTCATATAGTGGGAATTCATGTCATCTCAATCTGTTACACCAAGCAAGCATGCAGTGACAGTGGCGAGGAAAAACAATTTTAAGAGGATGAAACCTTAAGCTGAACCAGGCATAGCGAGACAGGGATTCTGCCTAGGCAGACAGGAGCTCAAGAAGACAGAAGCAGACATTCAAAAGGACTATAAGAACAACTTCTCCACCATCTACATCTGCCAGGCCAGATGTTGCTGCTATGACTAGAAAAAGCATGGAGAACATAACGTTAGAATTTTAGCTTTTAATTATTGCAGAATCGCATATAGAAGTAGGAAGGAAGCAGAATGATGAAAAGGGATCTCTTTGTCCTCCTGCTCCCTAAGCCTATAGCAGCATAACTATAGAG
The DNA here is from genome assembly GCA_030533445.1 of Cyprinodon diabolis. Lineage (NCBI taxonomy): Eukaryota > Metazoa > Chordata > Actinopteri > Cyprinodontiformes > Cyprinodontidae > Cyprinodon > Cyprinodon diabolis. The sequence continues at coordinate 15,822,286 of CM060085.1, forward strand.
TGTCATTGGAAAGGGTTCTCTCAAGCATACTGCAGTATTTCTGGCCATTATGCTCAAAAAAGTCACAATTACGCTGAAAATCCGGTCAATGCACTTATTTTTTATGGGCCCTTTGATTAAACTGGACTTCCTCCCCAGCATATTTCAGCACAGACATTGGTTAAGCTGAAACTTCTAGAATTACCATGGGATAATGCGGATGCCTTTACTTTTAATGAGCTTAAAGGCTGCAGAAACTGTTTTTAAACACATTTACCTCCTTATTTGCAAACTTGAGGGAAGCTGTAAACCTTGCGTTATTAGCCTTAATTGGCTAAATTTTTTTTTGTTTCGATCACTCTAGGAACTTCTTTTTTTTTCCTCATAAAGTAACTATATCTTGTGTTTTTGGAGACTTTGGTGAAAACATGAAAGCACCAATTGCTCTGAGTTTATAATCTTCAGCAAGTGAGTCGTTAAGGATATTTTCCATATTTTTTTCTTGAAAAGGTTGCACCAAACAAATCCTCCCCTCATTCAGTTCTTACACAAACTCATCCACTGTGAGCACCTCTGTTAACTGTCTTTAAGATTATTTTAATAACTTAAGATTGATTTTGTGTCATTTTAGTTCAGGTTTAAACATCCATATTGAATACTAGGACTTTCAATAATCCCATCTTTAGTTTTAAAGGTACTTTGAATATTTTTAATCACTTCTTGCCAATGTTAATTTTATTCTCTCTTAAGGCTGAATCAACACATTATCAAAAATATAAATTATGTGATGACATCTAGACATCTTCTGCAGAGCTTTAGGTCAGCTGTAGAATTGGCTCAGCAGTGTGCTCAGTTCACACTGAACTGAGCACAATAGCTCTTAAAAAATGGCGGGAACGCTTTAAGGAAGAGCCTGATTACTTAAAAATCTGCCATTATACTTTTAGTATTTCTATGAACCACAAGTAAACCTTCAGATTGAGAACAAAGTACTCTGTTAGGAACATAAGGAACAATCAGGTCTCTTGTAAAAGATAAATCTTGATTATTTGGGGCTTTATACACAATTTTATTTGGGATTTAAGGGAGCAAATGAAGGGAACCAATACTATTCCCAGAACTCTTTTAACTATATTTTGTAGAATTCCTAATGGTAAAGATTTAAAATGGTCCAGACTTGAAACAACAAATACATGGACTAGTTTCCCAGCATCTCTCCAGGATGGTATTTCAAAATTTTCCAAAATCTTAAAAATGAAAGAGGGACATTCTTAGGTGATGATCTCAGACCAAAAACAATGTTTATTGACTTTTTTGTTGGAGGCCTATTTTTATGCCATTTAGAAGATGTAACATGTTGGTTTTTGCCTTTTCAGGTTGCATATATCCTGCAGGACTGGTGGCTGGTTTACTGGTGAGCCCTACATGTTAAATGAATTTACTCTATGTGTAGTTAATTCTGTTTTCTGCCACATACCGGTACATGTTGATTTTGTCTCCTCCACCAGGGCAAGATCAGAAGTTTCAAATGCTACAGCCCCTGTGATCAGCATAAAAAATGGCATTAATGCCTCTCCCACAGATGGAGACATGGATCTCACCTTTTACCTCGGCGTTTATTCAGGTAAACCTCGTTGTTTGCAATCCGTTTGCATCACTGTCTGATGCGTCCATTTGACATAGTCCTGTTGTTCTTGCTGCAGGTCTCACAGCAGCTGCTGTGGTCTTTGGCTTTATCCGGAGTTTACTGATCTTTCACGGTTTGGTGAAATCAGCCCAGATTCTGCACAACAAGATGTTCAATGCTGTCCTCCGTACTCATGTTCACTTCTTTGACACTAATCCCATAGGTGAGTGATTCTATTGCTGGGTTTGAATAGAAGTACCAAAATATTCACATTCTACATGTTTAAAAATAATCACCTTTGTTTTAGGAAGAGTTCTGAACAGATTTTCTAAAGACATCGGCCAAATGGACTCCATGCTGCCTATAACATTTGTGGACTTCTACCAGGTGATAATTTGATACTGGATTCTTCTATCGAGCGATTATGTCAGAATATATCATACCAGATATAGTATGAATAACTATAGATCAGGGGTCACCAACGCGGTGCCCGCGGGCACCAAGAGGCCCTCAAGGACCACCTGGGGGGCCCTCTTCGTCTTCTGAAAACAGAACAACTCACTCAGTGGGTTAAGTTAAATTTTTTTTTTTATTATTCTGTTGCTCTTCTTTTTAATTATTTCATCATGTTAACTATTTCATCATATTTCAGTGGTTTCAAAATGACAATATTAAGAAGAAAATTAGAAATGAATAAAAGAATAAAATGAGTTTCTTATGGATGAGATTGACTGTAGGTGACCACTGATCCCTCCAGTTCATAGGTCAGTATTGGTAGCCCTTCTTATGAATCGGTAGCCACAAAGTAGCCCTCAGCCTTAAAAAGGTTGGTGACCCCTGCTATAGATTAATGTACATAAAGTCTAACTTACCATTACATTTGAAGGATAAAACATTCTATACTTCCCACCAAATTAATTCCTTTATAGATTTAAATTTACAATAGCAGAATAAAATATTAATCAATAATCGTTAGATTTCTTTTTATTGCTGGAAAAAAATTATCAGCATAATCTTTATTTTCTTATCACTTACACTCTAGTTTACTTTTTAATGCTTTAGATAACAGACAAACCCGTAAAACCAAAATACCAACCCTTTGCTAAAAAAAAAAACTGCAACTAATGTGAGGAAAATTTAAAAAAATCTTACGTTGACAATATTATTTGAGCTGATTCAAACTCCTCACCCAAAGAAAGGTTTTGTTCTCTTATTAGTTTAAAGAAATTGCTTTCAGCCCAGAACAAAAAAAAAATTTAAAATAACCTTAATTTGAAGGATGGGTTTGGAGAGAGGAAAACTTAAACTAACTTAAACACTCGGTATCAAACGTGTTTATACACCATTAGGTTTTCTATATTTTCTTTTAGAAGCAACAATAACAAAAAAATATCAACACGAAATAAATAAGAAAAAGGAAAAAAACTAGTAAAATAAAACATGAAGTAACACAAGTATAGAAAAAAAAGATGGAGATCACATGGTTTCGAAACAGTTGCTGTTTATTAAAGTACATGTTCACATTTACCTTTTAAAAGAACAAATTTTCCACAATTCTAAAAAGGATATGCTTTCTCTAATACACTTATGGATTTCAAGTTAAGGAGATGATGCTTAGCAATTACACCTGTGAAAGCTGTTGTTTCAAGTTCTTTGCTAGAAAATATGGGTGCATTGTTCTGGAAAGCAAGAGATGCAAATGTGGGGTGACATGAGTGATTGCTGAAGAGTCGACCACAAAATGCAAGCGAAAATCGTCCAGGATGAGCATCGCTTACAAGTCGATGACTGGATGTAGTTAAGTTGTTTTCCTAACCAATTGGCTGCGTTCTCTGAAGGCCAGATTCATCGACCAATTACGCCGTAGTGCGGCGCCAGGGCCTGTTCAGATTGGAAGCCCGCTCGTTATGCGGGGAACGAATGCAGCCGTCTTTTTCCACTGTTTTGAAGGATACCTTACGTAGCCTTGTGAATCCAAGCAAGCTGGCTGCTCTGTGCTCAGAGGAAAAAGGTAAAGTGCTGTTTAATATAATACAAGTATGAATGAGAATAGTTGCTTTAGATGGTTATTAAGTCAGATCTGTGGTGGATAATGTTTGGTTTATTGATAGCTTTTATCTGTCCCTGTTTAAATGGGTTTGACTGACATTTAAGGACAGATTCTAATATCTGTCCAGTGTGGGGAATATAAATATGATATTTGTGAGGACAATGGTGCTGCTGCTAAAAATCCTCAAAAATGAAATTAGCAAACAGAACATATGTGAGAAGTTTGGCATCCATTCTTTGGCTGGTTTGTGTGTCAATCGTTACGGTTGCCGGAAAAGGCTGGACCTGTTTGAATCCACAGCCAAAACTCTTATTTTTTTATTTTCACGGGTCCTTGGAGGATGCAGCCTCTGGAATCGAACACACCCAATGTTTCTTTAAAGTGGCCTGAGATGAGATGTGCTGTGAATTGGCGCTGTATGAATAAACGGAATTGAAACGTGTCAATAGTTTTTGAAAGGAGCTTGTAAATTATATTCAATTCCCAGTAGTAACATTGAAGATTCGGCTGTGGGTAGATGGATGAAACACTCTGGATGAGCACAGGAAAGAGACTGAAGTGCATGGAAAGCTAAACAAGCAGAGGATATTTATTGCTGCGTTGACGCTTGTTTTATGCTTCAGGGGCAGCCCTTTCCATGCAGAGTCTATGGTGGGTGCACATCAAGGGACGTTGAGAGGTCCTGTGGTGCATTTCAGCTGGTTTGCACAGAAGTTTTAAGCTTCGGCATCAGACGCTCATGTTTGAAAATCTGAACATGCTTGACATGGATCGTCAACCAGTCGGAAGTTGATTTGGGAGCTGGCAGAGAGAAAGTCGCTGCATCGAAAGCATTATCTCTGCTACTGCAGAGCTGTCAGCATAAGACCATATAAAAAATATTTATATAACATCTTACACACAACTAGGTTAGCATATAAAAACAGGAGTATGTATTTTTCCATGTGCAAATGGAAGTAAGAGTGCGCTGATTCCCTACTAAAATGTTTTGTTACTGGACTTTGGCAAAATAGTTTATAAAAGCCTCCACTTGCATTGTTTCTCTTGCTTCCTGAAAGAGTCCATTCCAGTCGATTAACAGAACCCTTATCAGTCTAAACTCCACTCCATGTTCCCCTGGTTCCCCACAATGTTTTACTGCTTCTCTAAGCAAAAACAAGCATAATCATGAATGGCGGCTGGAAAGTGGACAAGGTAGCGCATGTTCCTCTGACATCTTATTGTCTACATTTTGCTAAAAATCTTTTAAATGGGCTTTTTTTTTTTTTATAAATAAGCCTTTTATCCTGTTAAGTTCCTGCATAGAAAATCTACTTAACTCTGCTTTACCACTGCTACTGCTAGTGTGACCAGCCGTCTCCATTTTGGACATCCGTCCCTGCAAAAATTATTCCCAGAAATGTCCCTGATTTAATTCTGATGCTAAATGAGAAATGTTTCATAAAGTCTCTTAAGGTAGCTGTATAGGGGCACCTGAGTGACTTGCTCATAACAGCTGTGGTTTATTTTCTACTGTCAAATTTGTTTGTAGACTGTTTTAAATTAAAATAATTACATTTTTATTTGCAATAAAGAGGCTTTGCCAGTCACTTTTAATTTATATATGACGTGTACGTTCTAAAATAGCCTATGCAACTGTTTTCTAAGTACTTAAATAAAAAGCTTCACATTACTTTTAACAGATTATTGTGTACAAAATTATCTTTGGAATTGAAGACTGAATTTTCTGTATTAGATGATTAATATTAGAAGATTCTTCCTGCCTGCAGCTTTCAACACCTACAACAATTGCTTTAAAAAAAATCTGTTACTGCAACATTTATTTTTCTTTAGTATTTTGAATTAAAATGTTAGAATATAATAGAAATATAATAGAATTCAACTTTATTGTCATTACACTGTCACAAGTACAAAGCAACGAAATGTAGTTTGCATCATTCCAGCAGTGCTATAAGCAGTGGCGCCTCCAGAAATTTTTCATAGGGGTGGCCAGATGGGGCCACTTAAATTCTTGGGGTGGCACACTGAAGCTAATGGCCATATTTTCAGGATTTTAAGACTTAAATAAACACCTATTGATATATTTTGGGTTATTGTGTGATTTTTAATGTTACTAATGATCTAATGTGCATAGATATAGACCAGGGGTCTGCAACCTGTGGCTCTTTGGACCTTCCACAGTGGCTCTTAATAACTTTGGCTACACATTATATTTTTATTGTGGTAATTAAATGTAATAATGATAATAAATACAGGTTTTAGCAGTTTTCTTCTTGGAATAATTGCTATTAATTTTCACAACAGAATGATGGTGAAAGTGCCAGTAATATTTAATTTTAAATCAATATTTTTCCATTATGTTGGAAACTATGATTTATTTTACATCCTTATCCACAAATGTCAGCATCCCATCCATCATCTTTTTTTAAACCTCAAAATAGACATAAAAGGGCGTTTCTTTAACAATGACAACATATTTCCTACAGCAGATCTTTATCTAAAATATAACTTGTCCTTTTTCAAAAGGCCAGGCAACATTTGGGGCTCTGAACAAGTTTAATTCAAGTGGACTGAAGGCAAAATGGCTCTTTAGACTGTAAAGGTTGCGGCCCCTGATATAGACCAATAACAGTACAGTTAACATTTTGAGTTGAACAATAATTGCTTTGTATTATCTAATCACATTAGGAATAAGGTGTAATTTTATTCATTTATTGAAAACTAAATTATACTGGGGAAAAGCAGATACTGGCAGATAAAAATAAGAAATGATATCTTTATTTATGTAACAGGAATTTCCCAACAGGGAACAACGGTCATATAATGATTACAAGGATACAAAAAAAAAAAGATTACAAGAAACACTTATATGTTAACTTATTCTTAATATATAAAAATATATATTATATAAATATACATTATATAAAAATAATAATTACTTTTACAAAAAGAACTTCCAAGCAACAGTCTCCAACTCTGATTACCAGGCTTCAGAACAGCTTTATTCGCCTGTTGCTATGCTTTTTGGCAAACAGATCCACAAAGTCATCAAAGTTAATGGGCCTAGCCCTTTTTGATTCTACACTTAACACACCCAAACTGCTTAAACGCTCATCAGTCATGGTGCTTCTCAAGGCAGTTTTGATTAACTTTAACACTGAAAAACTACGCTCACAGGCTGCAGTGCTCACAGGTAACGCAAGTGCAATTTTGCACAGTTTAAACATTTGGTGGAAGACCTTCCTATATGGCTCCAGAAAGACAGTGAGCTCTGTTAATGTCTTTGGTATTTCCTCACCACTACTTTGCTTCCTTTCAAGAATCTGCTTAAGCTTGGGGATCTCATTTTGCAGATCCTCAGTACTGCAGTTGTATTTTGAGGCAAATGGAAACACATCCTTCTCACAAAATGTGGCACTGCACGGGTTCAAGGCCTGTATCCCTTTCATTATGACACAATTTTCTTTACAAAATCTTCTCTTCAACTCAGAGAGCAGCACATCAATAACTGGAATGAATACACCTGTCCGAAAGGACTCTTTCTCTGTACTGACATGTCTTTGAACTATTGGAGTGAACAAGTAATGGCCTTCAAGCAAAGAGCTTGGTCTAACCTGACGGCCTGGAGGTGTGGCACTGATGTTGCATTGCTCTGTAAGAGCTAGAGTGTTGTCCCAGATATCATTAAAGAGAGAGCCCTCTCTGTAACTCTCCAATGTGTCAACAAGAGAGTCAACAAGTGTTACAGCTGTACCCAAATCAAGTTGAGGGGACTGTAAAATATCTGACAGATACTTGATCTCTCCAAGCACTCTGGTAAATGTTACAAGCAAGCCAACAAACATGAGATCTATTTGGGCTAATAAACCTCTTGCCTCTATAGATCTCTCACCATTTTGCTCTTCTGATATTTCTTTTAGTAGACGTATGATGGCTGGCATTCTGTCTTTCACTGTCTTGCAGGCATTATACCTACATGCCCATCGTGTCTCTATCAGTCTTTGTAACTCTCTTGGGGCCCCCGGAAACATCTCTCTCTGTACCTCAAGCCATTTTTGGTGCACATATGACCCTGACACAAAGCTATAAAGTTTCTGCAAAATAGAAAAGAAACAATTAGCTTCAGGGATGCATTTCACACTGTCAACCAATACTAAATTCAAACAATGTGCATTGCAATGCACATAAAAGGCTAATGGGGCCTCTAATTTCATGCGTGCCTGCACACCTGTGTTTTTTCCGCTCATGACTGAGGCACCGTCATATGCTTGCCCTACAAGGTGGTTATGGTAGTCAAGACCATGCTTCTGCAAAAGTTGAACTATTTTCTGTGAAAGTGATGCAGCATCGAGGCGCTGTGCTGCCTCAAAGGCAAGGAAGCTCTCACATACTGACCCATTGTAATAGTATCTTATTACAAAGGACATCTGTTCTTTTTTGCTGAGGTCTTTAGTCTCATCAACCAAGATGCTGAAAGCCTCACTTTGAGCAACTTCACTCATTATTGAAGAGCGGACCATTTCAGCTAGACAATCAATTATTTCATTTTGCGTGTCATGCCCAAGATATGTTGCATTTCTTTGACTTGTCTTTTTTTTTTTGACTGTGGGATTGTGTTTGGCTATCAGTTCCATAATAGAGAGAAAATTTCCTTTATTCTCACCATCTGATTCTTTATGTGCTCTCTGTGCTATGTTCTGTGTAGCTGTGAGGAGCAAGGTTTCTCCAATAATTTGAATGTACTCTCTATTTTCCTTCACCAATTTATTGTATTCTGTATTTAAGGAAGCGGAGAGAGAGGATGTGCTTGCTGTGGATTTTTCATACTCTGCCCATGCTAACATGGCATTAGTATGGGCTTCAGATTTGGCATGGCCTAAAAGACCCCCATCTTTAAAGGTTGCCTTTTTCCAATTTTTAAATCCCTCTTCAGATGTAAATACAGAATCACCTGAGGAGGGCAGACTGAAGTGACGACAGGCATAACAGTAGGCAGAGTCTTTACTCTGAGAATATTCGAGCCATTTATATCTGCTGTACCACTCTTTAGAAAAACATCTTTTCTTGTCCCCATGACAGGTTCTAGGGAAGAGGTTTAGTTGTGGCTGCTTGGGCTGTTCTGCTCTTGACTGGGAGATATCTGCAATGAAACAGGAGCAAAAGTCCGTTATTCTGAAATCAAAATGATGACACTAATAATAAATGATAATAATACCAGAATCTCCATCGTAATGAATAATTATAGCTGTATTAATGGCCTACAGGCCTTTTGATTTAGAAAAATGAAAACTAACCCATCAACATTTTTTTTTTATTAATCAAAATTAATAAAAAAACAACTTTAAGTGAGTCCTTATTGATTTGTGATTTAATGGAAACACAAACAAAACATACATTTCTTTCGAGGATATTACTTTCTAGACAATTCACTAATTTCATTTATTTCATTTTTATGGCCACATGGTCATAACTTCACCTGTCGGTCCAGGAACACCTGCTTTTGCTGAGTCCTGCCATGTTTCACTGATCAGTGGTGCTGACTGTTCCTGCTCTGCTGCCTGATGCTTTTCCTCATCACTGTCTACTATCGCTGACTCTGTTTCCTCGTCATGCTGCTCTATCTGTTGCTTACCTCCATCCACCTCCTCTTTCTCCTCCTTCTCACTCGCTCTCTGTTGATCCCCTGTCATCTCTTTATCTCTTTCCACTGTTATTTTCTTCTTAAAATAAGAAGATATATCTCTGGACTTTCTCTTCATTGTCTGGAAATTGGGGGGGGGGAGCGGCTGGTGAGCTACGGTGCGCGAGAAGGTCAAGAAGAGCGGCAGTGTTGCTGGCTCTGCATAATGGGATAAACCGCTAAACTGACGCTACTACCATTTACACTGGCGAGTGGGGTGGCCAGTGGGGTGGCCAGGACATCGCCAGGGGTGGCCGTGGCCACCCCTGGCCACCCCCTGGTGGCGCCCCTGGCTATAAGGATATAAATATTGATTTACATGTTCACAGAAACTGTCTGTATTGAATATAAATCGTTTATATATACAGAGTAATTGTAAGAGCCTGTGAAATAAATAAATATGTAAACTATATACAGATTATACAAGAAAGTTAGGATATATTTAGATTAGATTTAGATTAGATTCAACTTTATTGTCATTGCACAGGTACAGGTACAAGGCAACGAAATGCAGTTTAGGTCTAACCAGAAGTGCAATAGCAGCAAGTGCAGGATAAATAATGATTCTATAAATACAGGACATGTGTTTCTACTGAATGTGTATAGAGATGAATACCATTCTAAATAACGAATATAATATATAGATCACTAATGTTATGAACTAAATTTACAGCTGGATATGTACGGAATATAATATACAGTGGGGCAAAAAAGTATTTAGTCAGCCACCAATAGTGCAACTTCTCCCACTCAAAAAGATGAGAGAGGCCGGTAATTTTCATCATAGATATACCTCAACTATGAGAGACAAAATGAGAAAAAAAAATCCAGAAAATCACATTGTCTGATTTTTAAAGAATTTATTTGCATAATCGCGTTACCGAGAAACAGCCGGTATTTCTCAGTTTTGTTCCACTCTTGTCTCTGCAACGCCTCCACTTATCACCAAATCAAACATACTAAGAAAACGATACAAAGAAAAATAGCTGCAAAAAAGACTTAGCACTGGTTATGTTGTGGCTTTAAAACTGATTCCCTGCTAAAACAAAGTTTTTAAATTCAGTTAAATAATTATTAAAATATATCTGTCATTTGTGTGTTTTTAGCTTTTTTCCTGTATGGGAAGCTTTTCAAAATTTGAAACATTAGTGCAGTGGTTTATGTTATAATAAACCTTTGGGTTAAGTTGTCGCAAGCAGGTTTTTCTTGTGTTTCTTATGAACTTGGTCTTAAATTTTTATTTCAAGTGGCATTAAAAAGTCTTAAAGTCTTGAATTTAATTTTCCTTATGCTGTAGGAACCCTGTTACTATAAAAAGGGTATTTACAGTTATGTACAATAGCATATATACAGATGGGTTTTACTATAAAATGAATAAATAAAGTTTGGACAGAAGCTATCTAAATTAAAGTGCAGTGGAAGGTAATTGCATATTACAGTTAAAGTACGTTATTACAAATGTATATGTAAACAATTGGTAATGTGAATAAACAGTTGGCAGTGCAAATATAAGCAGTCGGCAGTGCAAATCAATATTTAGTCAAGTTGAGTAGTGCAAGATGCATGTAGGAGTTGTTACAATAGTAACAGTAATTTATATATATTATAATACAGGATAAATGACAGATCATAGTGTAAGTGGTGTTGAATCTGGTGTTGGGAAATGTTATTATAATTGCTAATTTTTTAGTCATGCTTGAAAGATGGATAACAAACTAAAGTAAATCAGCATTTAGCTGCATGTGCCCAGCATTTCAGATGCTTCTGACTCCACTGGCTTACATGGGAAACTAAAGATTTTACGAACCTGACGCAAGAACCGCAGCTGTTCCGGAAGACTGTGGTTTTTGTCTGAAATAGCATCTCTCTGTAATAAATTATAAATAAAAAAAAGACTAAACGAGGACATTTTATTGGATTGTATTTTACATATTTTAAAGCGTTGAAAACGATGGAACGGGATACTAATTCGGAATCCTCAGGTGTCTGTCGGCTGCTCGGTCAGCTCCTCTTCCATTTTCACAGCCCGTAAATGAACATCTTAGTCAAGTGTTCAGCTACTTCTTTTCACATGCCATACGCTTCATTCGTTCTTTCAAAACCAGTTAGCTAACAGTTTATCTGGTGTCCAATTTCACCCATCACTAAAGCAATGTATGTCTGGGGGGAGAGGAATCGACACCTTCAGTAAAGGCTCATTTTAAATGTTTCTTCCTAACTTAATAAAATAAAATCAGTTCTTAGAAAAAAAAAACGTACCTCTCTTTGGTAAGAAGGTGTTTCTAAATGACTCAACAGGCTGTTCCCCTTGAAGCCCAGTCGGCCTCAGCAGATGGCCGCTCACACTGAGCCTGGTTCTTCTGCAGGTTTCTTTCTGTTAAAAGGGAGTTTTTCCTCTCCACTGTCGCTACAAGCATGCTTAGTGAGAGGGATTGCATTCGACTCAATCAATGCAATCAACTGGTTTTCCTTAGATAGAAAACTTTAAATCAATCCGACTGTAGGATCTGGTTGAACTGTAAAGTGCCTTGAGATGACATGTGTTGTGAATTGGCGCTATATAAATAAACTGAATTGAAGATTTTGAAAGTAAAGTGATTGTGAATGGTCAGATGTGGTGTTTCTCACTATATAATGTTTTTTTGTCTCAGTTGTTTCTACAGAACGTTGGAGTCGTAGCAGTGGCTGCCTCAGTCATCCCTCTCATCCTCATCCTAGTCATCCCTTTACTCTTATTCTTCCTTTACTTGAGGCGCTATTACCTCCAAACGTCTCGGGATGTCAAACGGCTGGAGTCAACAAGTAGGTCCGCTGAGTGTTGGAGGAAATGGGGCTCTGTTTTTGCTTTTATATTATTTTATGTCATGTTTTGTAATCATTATCTATTTAATTAGATGACTTATAACGATTATTTTTCAATCTTTTCAATCAATCTATTAATAATCTGTTAATATGCTCTATCCAGAGCTCCTCAAGTGGAAAAGTTTTAGTTTCACCTGATTAAATTTTGTAAAAAATCTTCTTTAAGGAACCTTTGGCTATCAGATGAAAATGTTTTTTTATCCTAAATGCAAAATGTTGATATATTTTTTTACAAATTCCTGCTGTTGGTGGGTTGTTCTGTCAGCTAAAGGACTATTTTACAATCTCTATACTCCAGTTAAGAATCGATTACTAAATTAGTTGACTTTTATTTAAATAATCGATAGATCTTGATTGTTTCAGACCTAGTCTGATTACTGTTACTTTTTGAAAAATATGAGAACTTGACCCAGAAGTAGATGCCTGCCTGTTTATATTAGTGGGTTTATAAAGCGGAGAGGCCTTATAACGACTTATCCGTTTGCTTTGCAGAAGTATTCATTACTAAATGATTACACCAAAAAAAAAATTTTTTTGTGGTGTTTTTTTGCAGCACATATTAATACCGTAATTTTCGGACTATAAGTCGCAACTTTTTCCCCATTTTTTTCCCCATTTTTCGACCTTGTGGCTTATAGAACAATGCGGCTTATCTATAGACTTTTACAGCTGACGGCCACTAGGGTAATACCTAAATCTATGGATTTTACCATCCACCATGTTGACGTCACATTTGCTTAAACACACAAGGATGGTAGCCGCGCGAATGCGGAGGTCCTCCGGAAGCAGACTTCTACCACGAGTGGTACGAGACAGAACGACAGCGAGAAAGACGGACATTGCGAGCGCAAGACAGTTTGTGTGACACCCTCATTATGGAAAACAAACGTACCGGTTAATAAATAGGAGCTTCTATTGCACTAAATTGTAACAGTTAACGAATGCAAATATGCAAATTGTGTTGAAATGTTAATAAATAGGAGCTTCCCCAAACAGTTGCCTCTTTCCCGACAATCCTCTCTGTGCACGAACCATATGGTAATTAAACATAAAAAACCTGCGGCTTATAGTCCGGTACGGCTTGTATATGTACAAATCATGCAATTTAGCTTCTGCAGCTTATATTCAGGTGCGGCTAAAGGTCCGAAAATTACGGTACTTATTGTGAAAGGGTTATTCCTATAGTATTTTTTTGCATTTGTGTTCAGTTCTCTTGAATGTGATCCAACATTAAAGTTGTAACCCTCACTGTGCTTCCTGATCATGTGTTTCTGCATGTTGCATAAAATTAAATACATGGAGGTTCAATGGCATAAAGAGTTGTATGAATAGTTCTGCTTCATTTAATCTCCTCGTGGCTTTCTCCTGCAGCTCGCAGTCCCGTCTTCTCCCTCCTGTCGTCATCTCTTCAAGGTTTGTGGACCATCCGAGCCTTCAAAGCAGAGGAGCGGTTAAAGAAAACCTTTGATTCCTACCAGGACCTGCATTCAGGTATATCACATTTTAAGGCCTTAACATTCCCAGCTAGAGGTTTGTTTTCTCTGTGTGTCGGAGATATAAATCTCCAGAATTACGACTGAGTATTTGAGTCCTGATTTCCTGCTGTTATTTGTTTTTTTTAGAGGCTTGGTTTCTATTTCTCATGACGTCCCGATGGTTTGCTCTGCGCCTCGACAGCATTTGTTCCGCATTCATCACCTTCACGGCATTCGGCTGCATCATCTTCAGGGACGGTGTGTGAAAAGTTAATGTCTCACATTTCCACTCAGAGCGTTTCATGCTGAATCTTATGGCTGGCTGTTACAATATCTTTATTCGTCCCGCTTTGTAGGTCTGGAGGCCGGGCAGGTGGGCCTGGTGCTGACCTATGCTGTGACCCTTGTAGGAAACTTTCAGTGGACTGTGAGACAAAGTGCTGAGGTGGAGAACATGGTACGTAACTGAAGTAGAGCTGGAATGTCAAATCTAGGTCCTTTGGGCCGATATCCTGAAACTTTTAGATCATCCTGCTCAAACAAACCTTAATCAGATTAATTAACTTCTCAGTTTAAATGAAGTTTCTGTGGAGTCCTAATTATTTGATCCAGGTGTGTTAAAGGAGAGAACCAGCCCTCAGGGACTGGATCCTGACGTCCTGTTTAAAGGATTTAGATTCCTGAAACTGCTGTGTGTTTTTATGGGTTGCCAGATAGCCTAGACCAGCACAATGCAGTCTGTAGCCGTGGAGTAGAGTGAGATAACCCTCCACTTCCTGGAAAACAGTCGGTACCCTATAGGAGGCCCTCTCAGTTGTAGTTACAGCTGCAAGGTATTTGGACTATGTCTCTGCCCCATTTGTTTCTCAGTCAGATTAGATCAGGGCTGTCCTAAATCAATCCTCAATGTTTTAGAGGTTTCCCTGCTTTAACACACGTTATTCAGATAGTTGAAGTGCAGAAACAGTCTGATAAACCATCACTGGAAATGTAGAATCTTTCCACACGGTCTCCATCCTCATACAGGGGAGTTTCAGGGTTCAAATTTGGAGAAATATTCTCCACTGGAATCAGGAATCCTTTGTTTCAAGTTAGGTTTAGTGACTGGGTTTTATTCTCCCAGCCTCTTCTAAGGAAAATGATCCCACAGCATCATACAACCACTGCCATGTATCATGTTTATATATATATTTTTTTTTCTTTAGCTTATTTTCTACTCTTCTATTCAAAGCCATATATTTCACAAAAAAGACTGAGTTTCTTGCATCCAAACCATAAATCTGCATATTTATTTTGTTTGTAAAGATTTTTTTACTCTTATACTCTTTTCCATCTATTTCTTCTTTTGAAAACTGTAATGAATGTAAATACTTCTGCAATCGACTGTTTTTGTATTGATTCCATCTTTATAAAGGATTAAAAGATTGAAAAAGAGATTTAATTTTTTTCCCAAGGCTGTCAGAAGAGTTTCTCATTATTTACAAAGCCCCAATTCTGCCTCCTGTGCCAGTGTAGGCTGGTCTCTGCCTGTTAGACATGTTTTGAATAATTATGTTATGCAACTATGACTCATTCTACCACTAAGAAAACATTTTTAACGTTTTGTACCAAATGTGCTTTCTTTGAGGTCTTCAAAGCTAAGTCCCATAATAAGCTTTTGGCATTTAACAACAAAGTTATGCTGATACTGAATTAAAAAAAAGAAAAAAAAAATCTGTCCTGTTTCCAGATGACTTCAGTTGAGAGAGTTTTGGAGTATACTGAGCTGGAGAGTGAAGCTCCATGGGAAACTAAGAATCGCCCCCCTCCTGACTGGCCCAGTAAAGGGATGGTGACCTTTGACAGAGTGAATTTCTCCTACACTCCAGATGGTTCACTGGTCCTTAAGGACATCAGTGCTACAATCGAACCCAGTGAAAAGGTGAGCCATTTCTGTCATTGAGAAAGTGATGGAGCCTCAGGTGACCATCCGGTTCCTCCCAAACCAAGCTGTAAGCCACAGATTTGAAATCTATTTTTTTGAATTTATTTATTTATTATTTTTTTTATGAGTTTTTACAGCACCAGTGGCTTGTTTTTTCGACAGTAGGCTGACAGGAGAGAGGGTATGAGAGAGGGGGAGAGACATGCGGGAAAGGACCACAGGTCGGATTCAAACTCGAGGACTAAAGGGCCGGTTATACTCCCTGCAGCAGTGTGTCGCAGTGAGCTTGACGCAGACATTTTTGATTTATGCTCAGTTTGGAAGCGTGGTCGCTGTGGGTCTAGATACGGCCGAGGCGGAGAGGAAGTGGGGGCAAGTTTGTGTGACAATGGACGGACATGACGGTGGAAAAGAGCGGAGATCCAGGTGGAAAAATGGTCCCAGCACCTCGCTCTTCTAACTGGTTCAACTTCACGAGTTGTTTTCCGCAACTGCGTTCATAAAACCAAAACAATCTGGCCTCCTATCTGCGACGCTGTCTGCGGTCACCTACAATTTCGGAGAGGTGCAGCAGAGTGTCTGCGGAGGGGGCGGGGGCGTCTTTTTGTTCACTGCGACACACACGCAGGCAACCTAGTTTTGAAGTATAAATCAGCCTTAAGGCCTCCATATATGGGTCGTGCAACCTGACCACTGTGCCACCTGCACGCCCCACAGATTCGATTTCTGAACCTTAGATTTCCGGCACAGGTCACCGTGGAATAACATGGCGGACGAGCAACAGCTCCTGATGAGCACTGCAAAAAATTTAAATCTAAACAAGTAATGTTTTCTTAAAATAAGTGCATTTTTTTTAATTGAGGAGAAAAGTGAGGCACTTTGCCAAAGGAACAAGACAATTTACATTTAAAATAAGAAAAACGGGCGGGGTGGCGCATTGTTAGCGCACACAACCCATGTATGAAGGCCTTAGTTCTTGGCTTGGGTGAACTGGGTTTGAATCCGGCCTGTAGTCCTATCATACCCCCTTTCCGGGCAGCCTACTGTCCATAAAAACTAGGCACTAGTGCCGTAAAAACTCAAAAATAAATTAGAAAAACAATTGCATTGTTTTATTTCAAGTGCATGTTATCTAATGATCTTATTTTAAGAATAAGAATACTCATTCCATTGGCAAATCATCTTATTTACTTACTAAAATTAAGGGAAAAAAACGCCTAAAGGTTTAGTGGAGGATGTTCTTTTTCCGGGTGGATCATCAAAATAAGTGGTACTACTAATTGAAAATCATTCTGGTGATATGTTTACGTAAGGCCGTCCTACATGCTCATCCCCACTTTCACTTACAGATGGTGAGTCTACAATAGTGGAAATTAAATTGGTTATTGCAAATCTTCTTTCGGAAAGAAAGCTGTTATCAGCGATGCAAACAGCAACTTTTAAACAGAGCGTGCACGAGGAGAAATTGGCTCGTGCACGCTCTTGCACGCTTTAATAGGCATTCCCTCTTGGGAGCAGGTACAGGGTTGTGCAAGTGCCTTTGTTTATTAAAGCTACAGTGTGTAATAATTACAGGGATATACAGTCAGAAATGTAATATATTATACATAACTATGTTATTTATCATCATCTACGAGCTCAGCCTCTTAACCTTAATATTTTCGTTGCCTTAGAATTCGTTATTTATAATTACATAGGAGCGGGTCTCGCAGCCATGGAGGCAGAAATCTTTGCGCTACGGCAGCGCAGAGCCAACAAACTAGCGATTGCGAGATCGCCCATTACAATAACATGCTGCGTGATGATGCTGTTACTCTCCAGTATACTTATTCAGCAACGCCCCTGACGTTTCACAGGTAATGATTCAGTAATTTTCTGTAAAATAATTTTCTGGATATATACCTCGGTTACTTCTCTCCGGCTCCTTTGGAGATCTTCAAGCCTTTCTTCCTGTGCTCTAGTCACCCCGCTGGCACCTCTCCCTCGCCTGGCCCTGGCTGCACGCCCACCCCGGCCTCTCTGCCCTCTTCCTCTCCCTCTTCCTCGCCTTGTAACCCCCGTGCCACAAACAAGACTTGGACTCTGTAAACGGGGAATATATATTCTTCCAGCGAACACAATCTCGCTGTTAAACTAATGACTACAATTACTTCGTCTGTTTATATCACCATGCAAAGCAGCTCACCAAAACGTCACAACGATGTAGAAAAAATAACGGGTATATTTATTATCTTAAGTCTACATGAAATCTATACCCTACACAGACTAATGAAATACTATCTGTAAAATTATCTATGTAAACAAAGCTCATCACTTGAGAAGCTAGGTGATGCGGACGTCGTGGAAGACCTTTTGTCCCGTAACACTCGCCGTACTCTTGGGGGGAGAAGCGGTGGGGGGGAGATGTTCAAGTTGCTGCGGTCTGCAGTCTGGACGTTAGATGTCACTGAAAATTACACACTGTAGCTTTAAGTGGAGAGGGCGGGTCTTTTCAAAAATTTGAGAATCCTCCACTAAACCTTTAAGAATGTTTTACTTATTTTTAGATTAGATTTTTTTTTTAGATTTTTCAGTGTGAGGGTTTGCAAAGAAGAACCCTGAGCAACATCTAGTGATTTACGCCTTAAGTATCAACACAATCAACAAATTGCTGTCAATCTTGGATGACATAAGGAAGTAAGTGTGCGGGTTGCGCTGTACAGGCCCCCTTGGTTTGGCCAGAACATTAGGTAGAGGGGGTAAAGCTGCAGATGTTAATATATCTGCATCAATCTAACGCTACACTGAACCTGTGAGCCGCGATCTTCCCTCCGCTCCAAAAGAAATGCCTCCCGTTACCATGATGCAACTACAGCCATGTCTTTTGTTTAGCGTTTGCTCTCAGAAACTGAGCTACTGAGCCTAAATCCACTGAATCTTGTTAGGGAAAAGTTCTGGAATAGAGAATACTTCTTGTTTTTGTCTTGTGTTTCAGTTGGGGATTGTTGGAAGAACGGGAGCTGGGAAAAGCTCCCTGATCTCTGCTCTGTTCCGCCTGGCAGAACCTCAGGGGCGGATCTACATCGATGGTCTTTTGACCTCTGACATGGGTCTCCATGACCTGCGCCAGAAGATGTCCATTATCCCTCAGGTGAGCAGAAAGAAACCAACAGGCGGCACACACAACCGCTAAACCCCCCGCTACAACCGTGAAGCAGCTTTGCGGCTTGTGGGTCTGTAAGGAAATAGGGAGCAGATCAAAGCTGTAAGGAAATAGGGAGCAGATCAAAGCTGGAAGGAAATGAAAACAAGTTGAGTAACCGTTATAGATCGGTTATTTTTACCTGCTGTTTCGACCCTGCAGGCTGTGGTTCAGGGTTTCACCCACATGACACCAGCTAACTGGATACAGATGGATCCGGTATTCCCTGGAATGTCTATTGGATTTATTAAAGCTGTAGCAACATCCGTCATCGTTTTTGGAAAGCTGATATTTTACCCTCAGCTAAAGGACATTTAAGGAAGCATCAACTTTAAGTAGAAATAAAACCAGGAAATGGGGAAGGCAGGATGGAGTCATGCGACAGCAGGAGGCTCTAAAGCTCTGGAGTAGGACTCTCTGTTCCTCCACTCATAATCAAACCCTTCTCACCCGCACTTACAAAACTCTGCTTGAATAAGCTGAAGATGACATAAGATGGAACTTTATTAGTCCCACAAATGGGCAACAGATAAACGTAACAGAGACCTAGCTAAAAATACATTTTAGATATAATACAGGTAACACTATATAGGGTATACAGGGTAAACAAAATTGTATTAACTACTATAGAGCGCCTAGGCAAAGGCAAGGCAAATTTATTTGTATAGCACAATTCAGTACAAAGACAATGCAAAGTGCTTTACATGATTAAAATACAGGAAGATAAAACAGAATCAAAGCAAGTAGGAAAAAATAAATAAAATAAAATAAAGAATATTAAAAACAGTTGGACTAAAGAAAATATGTTTTAGTTGAACTGTTTAACTAGAATAGTCGAAGGCAATCCTAAACAAATGTGTTTTTAGTCTTGATTTAAAGGAACTCAGGCTTTCTGCACTTTTACAGTTTTCTGGAAGTTTGTTCCAGATAAGTGGAGCATAGGAACTAAATGCTGCTTCTCCATGTTTAGTTCTGGTTCTAGGTATGCAGAGCAGGCTGGAGCCAGAAGACCTGAGTGGTCTGGAGGGTTGATACACTGATAGCAAGTCTTGATGTATTTAGGTGCTAAGCCATTGAGAGATGTATAGACTAACAGAAGTATTTTAAAGTCTATTCTCTGAGATACAGGGAGCCAGGGTAAGGACTTTAGAACTGGGGTGATGTGCTCTACTTTCTTAGTCTTAGTGAGGACACGGGCAGCAGTGTTCTGGATCAGCTGCAGCTGTCTGATCCACTTTTTAGGCAGACCTGTGAAAACACCGTTGCAGTAATCAATTCGACTAAAAATAGAGAAGTCAAAGGGAACCAATGGGTAGTTAACCCTATTTACTGGGTAACACTTATTCCAGCCTCATTACAGGACTACTGCTTCGTTACCTAGGAAACAGAGAACCTCATCAGGAACTAATTTGTTGTTTTACTTTACTTAAAGAGACATTATGTAATTTTTTATTGAAAAGTATCTTTCAGTAGCCTTTGGATTTGACCCTTTTTGAGTCAAACATAGTTGGATAAGCAGACTGACACCAACAGTTCAGCACTGATGCATCTATAAGCCTGTAGCCTATATTCCTGCCAGAGGTTCCTCCCCCATGACGTCATGTTGAACGGGTCCAACCTGCACTGGAAAAAAATCCAAATCTAGATAAGTCATTTTTTCTTAAAATAATTGCATTTGTTCTTGGATTGAGGAGGTAAAAGAGACATTTTGTCTATTTGAACAAGATAATTTACACTTAAAATAAGAAAACACGATTGGATTGTCTTATTTCAACTGCATTTTATCCAATTGTCCTATTATAAAAGTTAAAATACTCATTTCATTGGCAAATTATTTCATTTACCTACTCAAATTAAGGGTAAATACGCTTAATTTAAAAAATGTTTGCTTCTAGATCGTGAGAAAGAGATTATTTAGTTAGTACATGAATCTTTTTATTCCGTTTTATCATTATCTCCTTTCTTTCATCTTTTCTCCTTTTTTTCTGTTTTCTTTTCCTGTTCTACTTACATTGCAGTGTCCATAAAATCCATAATGCTCCCTGCATGAATTATAATAAAGCAATTTATATGCATAAATCAAGCGGAACACACTGGCGATAGCCGTACTGCTACACTTGTGAAAGCAAATCTCCTAACTTTTTGGCATCAAGACAATTATTCTTATTGCCACATTGCCAGACAGGACACTGTTCAAAGGAAAGGAAGATTTAGGAAGGCCACTGTCTCTACCTGCAGCAGAGCAAGCCTTATCTATCTTGATGAACCTTGATAAAGACGCTGCACCAGCGGCACAAGCATTTAGAATGAATTTAGAAGGAATGGCAGGTGGATAATTGGAAGAAAGTTATAGTAGATAATAATAATTTTCTTATAGATAATAATAATAATGTAAATAATAGTCGTTTTGTATCGATGCATCGATCAACCAGCTGACGATCCGATGCATCGACACGTCTGCAAGAGTATCGATTCATGTTTTTTTTCCTCCGGTCTATTTTTATCCATTTGCTCCTGGACGTAATTCTCCCTCCCGTGCTGCGGTGGCGCTAAACCTATTTTGCCCTCCTGCCTCCCTTCCTGGTTATACTCTTACAGCAGTGTGTTGCAGTAAGCTTGATGCAGACATTTTTGATTTATGCTCAATATTGAAGCGTGGTCTGAGCTACACGCTGTGGGTCTAGATACATCCGAGGCGGTGAGGAAGTGGGGGCGAATTTAGTCAGACGACGGCGGAACATGAGGGCCAAAAAGAGCGGAGATCCAGGTGGAAAAAGGGTCCCAGCGTTCTCGCGCACCCCGCTCTTCTAGCGGGTCAAAATTCACAAGTTGTTTTCCACAATTTCCGCACTGTCTGCGGTCAGCTACAATTTGGGAGAGGAGCAGCGGAGCTTCTGTAGAGGGGGCGGGGACGTCTGGAGCCGAGGTATTGCATTGCACTCATTGCCCTGATTCTGTGCAGTATTTTTGATGCAAGACCTTTCAGAATCTATAACGCAAGGGTATTATTATTTTAAGGTTTTAATAGGAATAGGTGAAGTGCAACTTTTATACTTCTGTTATTTGCTGTTGTTTCTCAAAAAAAAAAAATACATTACGATATTACAGCTTCCATTGATTTATTTCAAATTTGAAACATTGTCTAGCCTGTAAGGTGTAAAAAAAGAAAAATCGCCATTACACCCCTAGTAGATAGAGGGGGCTGGTTCAGGGCCAACTGATTTAGTTGTTCTACCATCAGTGTTGGACCCGCTCACAACAAACACTGAAAATTTATCCTCTAATTTTACGGTAACAAACCAGTAGTCCCTCTAAAAAGTACTGGTAAACTACACTTTAGTGCCCTATTAGTTCCCCGGTTTCCATGGTAACTGCCCATTAGTTCTTGATTGGTTATTCTATGGCCGTTTCTCAATACACAAGAACACGAGTATGGACTTGTGTCCTCACAAAGTATGTCTTTGACAAGAACGTAGAAAAGTGTGGACTTTGGTCAATTGGAACAGAAGCGTACTCGTTACGTCACATTCAAAGCTGGCGTGGAGCTGCACTTCAACTCCTGTTATTAATAGTCTCTAGAAAATGATAAACTATGTTCTTGAACATAGTTTATCATTTAGTTAACACTTAGTTCTTGAAGTGTTCTGCAGTAGTTGATCAAATGTGTACCTTATTGTAAAGTGTTAACTATATTTTTACATTATATTTTTACTTTGGTCTCTTTCCTTCATCTTCTACTGTCTTTAGAAGAATAGAGGTGTGGACAGAAAAGACAAAAGGAACTAGGACACTTAATGATTCTGAGTTGATCTCCTCTTGTAGTCTCTACTTAAAAATTCAATCATTCACAAAGCAGGTCAAGGTTTCTTCATCCCTAGTTAAACAAAGGCACGAAACAAAACGTGACCTTTTTACATAAGAATAATGAAGGAGAAGCTTGAGAAGAAAAATATAGCCAAGTATGCGATAAGAAGAGCCATGCTGCAATACAAGAACAAAGCGGGGGAACCAGATGAGAATCAAGTGGATACAGCTTTAGTCAGACATGGCAGCTTCTTCGTGCCAGGCGCCAGCAATCAATCTTTTTTTTTTCTTAATATGAAATGTTTTGAGCTACGTATTAACCCTCTCAGGCTCAAATTAAGTTGTAGTTGCAGGAAAAATCTGATATTTGAAGAAAATTATCATATGGGGTAGTAATATACAATTCAGGCTTTTTTTTGAGAGAGACCTTCATATGCAATGAATTCTGGGATGTTGCAGATTTGCAACAGTAGCCCGGAATGGTAAATTAACACTGAAGACTGAATCGGATATGAATGTTAACTTTATTTACATGTCACAAGCAAAAAATTAACAAAACTAAATTTAGAAAAAAAATTCTCTCAGAAAATTAGAGACAACCTTTTCTCCACCGACATCTGAAAACCTCTTGAGAAGGCCGTTTCTGTTAAACTATTGCTCAAAATATAGGCAAACTAGTAGATAAAGCATGTAGCATCTGTTTGGGCACACGTTGCGAATCCACAACATTGAAATTGAGATGCCTCTGGTGGAAAAACCCAGAGGAGATCAAATCTACTAATTGGCATGTGTCATATCTATACACATTCATGATTCATCTTATGTACTATTGATTTCAAAATAATCAAAATTGGTAGTGATACTTACATGGAATTGGTGCTTAGAAAATCTGTTTCAGTGACACCAAGGACTCAGCCATGTTGAAAGTGAGCCAGCGTGTCATCTGGTGAGCTGGAGAGAAACTGTTTGTTGCAAATGCACAACTAAGTCCTTCTGTTGTACTTCTGAGTAACAAAAGCTCTTAAAATATGGATGTGGAGTAATTAGCTAAGTAGCATTTAGCTGTTGCAAATCTGCAACATCTGCCTGGATAGGGTTAAAGCTTGTCTGAATCAGCTTGTCCTATTATTGTCCTCATGAGGCACACGCAGGACTGGAGGACATTTTAATAATCTGCTCAAACATCTTCAGAGCACAAAAACCCATCCAAGGCTTTTATTTCATGCATTTTACCTCCTTTTTCTAACCCCTCAAAAAAGGAGCAACACCTCAATGTTTGCAGATTACTTTTTTGTCTCTCTGCTGCAGGAACTGTTGTTTATTTTTAATCTGGTCTAATGAACATCGACTGAAGTTGATTATCGGTAAAACAAAACAGGTGTCAGGAAAAATAAATCTAAATTCTTGTGGAGTAATTGTTAGGTGTTTTTAAGCATTAATAAAACACTGTTGATGTATTCTTTATATATTTTTATTTGAGTGGTTTGGCAGCTAGGAACAATCTGCTCAGGTGTGTTAACATAATTGTTGATCAACAGCGCCCCCTGTCTGATATCTGGAGCAGATCACAGCCTTTCAGTGCATTAGATTTGCAGATGTGTTGCTTTAAAGAACTACAGTGAACTTATTGCCATGGTTGCATCATGAGTGCTGGTGAACATTGCACTTCCTCGGGTCGTTCAGTGCACCAGTCCCACGCATTGTGCAACAGTGAAACAGCAACATAAATCAGTTTATAGAAACAGTGCCTGGTAGAGACTTTTACTATGAGGACTTACCCAACTGAGGTTGATTGTTTGTAAACAACTAAGCAATGTTTGAATTATATATTTTTTGTTATGCTGTCTTTATGTGAGTGTATATTTGCCCTGAATGAACTCATATGATCTGCCATCCTGTCTGATGAACTTTGTTTCTCACTGATCTCAAGGATCCAGTATTGTTTACTGAAACGGTGAGGAAGAACCTTGATCCCTTCGGCCAGCACACTGATGAAGATCTGTGGAAAGCTCTAGAAAAGGTATTTAAAGCCCTATTTCTATTTCCCTCCAATCAGAAGCATAACATTTAATGGGATTCCATGCAGAGCAGCACATGGTGGTATGGATCTTCTTTAACATCCCTGCATGTTCCCACCAGGTGCAGCTTAAGTCTGTGGTGGAGGAGCTGCCAGGGAAGCTGGAGACGGTTCTGGCAGAGTCCGGCTCCAACTTCAGCGTGGGTCAGAGGCAGCTGGTGTGTCTCGCTAGAGCCATCCTGAGGAGGAACCGCATCCTCATCATCGACGAGGCCACAGCTAACGTGGACCCCAGGTACTTCACAGGAAGACGCTTTGTGTATGAAGATTGCATGTACAAAACATGTATGCAGAACTCGGCATGTGCAAAAATGAACTATGTGTTAAAGTGCAGTAATGCACTCAAACATGCAGCGAAAATGTGCAGCAGATTTCTACTTCAATAGATGAACTATAAATCAACAAAAGTGACCTAATAAATTGAAATTTAACTCAGAGCATCAAACTTGGAGTTTTATTCTAGACTTTTCTCCCTACTGCAGACCTCCGTTATTAGACGCTCTTTGGCACATGACGCTTCGGTCTAGAAGTCAGCACTCTTAAGACTGTAATTTTTGCTGCAGGACAGATGAGCTGATCCAGAAAACCATAAGAGACAAGTTCAGAGCCTGTACTGTGCTCACCATCGCTCATCGCCTCAACACCATCATAGACAGCGACCGCATACTGGTGAGTCCTTTAAAGCCGCTATAGGGAAACTTTAGTTGCTACTTCCTAAGACATGACTTGGTCACACCTTCCCTTCTGTTATCCTTGAAGGTACTTGACAGCGGACGCATCCAGGAATTAGACAGACCCTTCACTCTGCTTCGGAACAAAGAGGGTGCTCTCTACAAGCTGGTGCAACAGACGGGCGAGGCCGAGGCAGAAGCTCTGCTAGAATCAGCTAGACAGGTGGGCTAGAAATTATGATTTTAATCTCTGCCACTGGGCAGGCGTCTTTCAGCTGGATTAATAAAGGTTTTCCAAATGTTTCCGCAGTCTGCTTATGAAACTGCAAGGCTGTGATAACCGAGGCTGGAGGAGCACATTCCCGAAACAAAAGGCTGTCATCAACGTACAAATAACATTTGTACCTCAGTGGAGATAGAAGTAGCTAAAGGTAACATGAAAATACAGGTGTATCTTGATAAACTAGAATATGTTTAGAAGAAGTTTTATTATTATGGGGTTCATTTATAACACAATTTACTGCTCAGTTTGCTGGTTCTGGCTTACAGGTTATGAAAATCCATCCGATTACATGCGTTTGTTAATCCTCCCAGTTGTAGATCAGTGGTTTGCCCCAAAATTCAGCACAGGTGTTACTTAGCAAATGATTTTAGAATCACTGCCCAAAGTGAAAAGCCTGATAACCCAGACTAAATGAGAGATTAACTGTGTAATTTAGTCTGGTCCCGATGAATGATGCATCGAACGATTGTTTATGAGAACAACCCGTTGTTTTTCAAACCATGTCTGTGATGCTCTGACCAATGGGAGCAACTGACTGTGACGTAGTAAGCGCGTCAAAAAGCTGTGGGGGAGTTTAAACAAGCAGCCTGTCGGTAAAACGGCGAATACGTCCTTCTTAAAAATGTAGGAGCGTAGAGACTCTTCCTCCCCAAGTCGAATCCTTCCAAAACTGAGTCAAATGAGAACTGTTCAATAGTTGTTGCCATCTTCCTTGTTGTCGTGCAACTTTGTCGTCCCGCCCTCAAAACCCCGCCTGCTTTGCATCTAGGAATTCAAAACCAATCTCTGCGTTGTGATTGGCCCGCCAGTTCTAGGGTCTGTGGCATTGATGAATGACTTTGGCCGCTGGGGCTAGTTTACTAGGCTACAAAGTGAAGGTCAGAAACCTTAAGAAGCTGTGAAAATAAATGTATTTTTAGGGTTTGTTAGTCTATGGCTCAGTCCAAACCAGGCCTTTAGCTAGGAATATTTCATAGGGTGTACACCTTGGTGTATCACAGCTTTAGGCCTTGCATGGCATAGGAGGTCCAGGGTTATCCTCCCATGGAAAGTTGTGAAATTTAGACTCTCTGAAATGTTATTTCCTGCATTTTGAATTGGAATGCAGCTTTTAGTAGTCGTTCCAATACTACTTTTGTCCTGATTATGGGAAATATATGTGCTTTAATAGAGGTGAACATTTCATAGGTTAAAACAATCAGAAAGTGTAATGCTATGTTCACATCCCATGCACTTTTTGCAGCAAAAAAAAGCATAATGTGTTGCTGCTCAGAGGACCATCTTTTTTTTAGGGTTTTTACGGCATCAGTGGCTCATTTTTTTGACAGTAGGCTGACAGGAAAGGACCACAGGCCAGGTTAGAACCCGGGTTGAGGACTAAAGCCACCGTACGTAGGTCGTGCGTGCTAACCACTGCACCACCTGCACGCCCAGTAAAATATATCCAGATGCTTCTGCTGCTCCTGTGTTAAATGGCAGAGAGAAGCTTTACTACATTTGTTGTGGTAAGTAGTTTTAATATATTTTGTGTGAGAAAGACCACCTGAAAACATTACCTATACAGTCAGTTCATCCAGATTAACATCCTGCCTTAAAATATTATTTCTCTGTTTGAGCCTCTCAGACTCCCACATAGACTCCCCAGCACCAGTGGCCTCAGCACCTGTTACCTCTTCGAGTTTTTTCCCCTACTGTTGGTGGCGGCTGGCAGTGGCTGGCAGCAGATGTAAGCGTTTTTCAGGTATGTGGTACAAACTGCAGGCACCAGGATAATAAAAGCAAACATATTTTGCTGCCAGGTTTAGACATTTTAAGTTAGTTTAGGCGTTAATAAACTGTTTCAGAGAAGTGATCATTGCGATCTGCATCAGCAGCGCTGCGTCGGTCTCCCTGCTAGCTCCCAGATCAGCTTCTCTGATTGGTTGACGTGGCACATCGAGCAGCAAAAGTAAAATTTTTAGCATTTGAGCAAAGTTTCCAAGGTAAAACATATAATTTTTTTTTTTAATAAAGGGCATGCGTTGTTAGCTAAAAAGTCTGGTCCCAGCATTTCAAATATGCTGGGAAGAGGAAGCCCCCTGCTACCTCTTGCCAATTAATTTAGCATTGGAACCTCCTGAGGTTTGTAGGATCTATATGGTTTCCCACAATCCTTTGGGTGACAGGCGGCATAGCCCACCTCATGGAGGTGAACTACATCTTTTTTTTGGTAATTCTAATGTGATCGCCGTCATTCATGTGTTTGTTGCTTAATGAAGGCTGCCTGTATTCAGCACAGTAGTATAGAGCGCCTTTCTTACCGTCGACCCTGCAAAAGGTGAAAGAACAGGAGCTACAATTGGAGTCAGTCTAAAGCTCTATTTGAGTTGAACTGTAAGCCAGAATCATCAAATTGGTCAATATTGAAGACCTTTATAATTAATTAAAATATTCCATTATTGATGTCACCTAGATACAGTCATATTCAAGGTTAAAGAAGTTATTTCAGCAATTCAATTACACACAAAAAAGTCTTTATTTCAGATTAGAAAATAACATCATGCCAAAAACACTTAATTTATCACAAATAGACTCCGAATTGAAGCTTTATTTTTTAAATACCATGTTCTAGCTTATGAAGATACACCTGCGGAGAATTATTGAAAGACGTATACCAAAGAGTGTTTAACCCACTGATTATCACAAGTGCTGCAGATTCTTTTCAATATAGAGTAGCCATTTTTTAGATCTCAAAAACACAATTACTGTGGAATAATACCAGCATGGCTGTAATCAGCATAAGATGACCAGAACCATCTCTTTACGATTAGACTGGATTTTTCCCTGAGCTACAAGCTAACTCATGGTAATCCTAGCTGTTGGCTTAGTAAATGCTGACTTTTCTGTGTACACTCCGTATGATTTACTTCCTATAAGGAGGGAAAAGCTTAGCTGTGAAATGTTACGTTTATAAAATACTTTTTTAAATTAGATTCCCTGGTTCTATGTTCAAACCTGCAGCCAGTATAGGGACCAAACGTTTAAATTCCTTAGTTTGCTGTTGAAGTATTTTCTCTGGTTATGACAAACACCTTTCAGAAATGACCCGTTATGGTTCCTACAGTTAGCCTGGTGCTGAAGAGATGGAGTTTAAAGGTACAGTGGAGGATTTTCATGAATTTTGGGGAAGATCCCTCTTGTTTAAGTCTTAAAAGTTGCTGTTTGCATAGCACACTGTGCCATCTAATCCCAGAATGCTTTGTGAGGAGAGCTCTCCTCACAAAGCATTCTGGGATTTATCTCCCTCTTGTGAGGCCACTTCCAAAGAACTGTGTTGAATAAGGTGAGCTTCATGTCTCTCTGAAACCGTGCATCCGCAGAAAGCTAACTGGGGACGAGCGTGTAGGACGGCCTTACGTAAACAAAACATCCTCCACTATACTAGACTGGTTCACCTTAAACATACAACCAAAGGTCTAGATTAAGGCACTTTTATAATTTTTTAAAAAGATGGACAAAGCTAAAAACCAGTTTAAAAAACAGACTTTTACTGAGACCTCAAGAGATTCAGGGTTCAGATTTGTTTGCTTTTTCAGTGCAACAGTACTTACAGGTTAACCTTTAACTACTAGAGGAAAAAGACATGAGTCACTTCTTTAAGGCACCGGCATTTGAACATAGCCGGAAAATGCGAAGCGCTCTACCTGAACATTTTTTTTTAAAGCAGCTGTAAGCCAGCAGCATTGTGTGGAAATGTCAGGCTGAGCTGTTAAATTCCACGCTAAGGCCTCTCTGTAGATCCTGGCCTCCTCGCTGCAGTGGATCAGCGCCACAGAACGGACCGGCCCGTCTCTGTTCTCTCCTGGCATAGAAGCAGCGTCGCATCTCTACGCTCACATAGCCGTCTCAAAGATTACCAAGTTTCCAGCTGCCGTTTCTGCGTGTCCGTTCTGTATGCTGGGACGGCTCCTGCTGTCGTACGCCTGGAGACACGTTCAATGTCAGTTTAGCTTATTTCCACACCTCCATTCTTCAGACTCCAACTCACCCTTTTGGCTGCTTCTAGTAGCACCGCCGCCTCCTGCTTTCCAGTCTGCTGCACCATTTTATAGAAGATGCCTTTAGTGTCTTGTAGCAGGACGTAAGGCTCGTCGTATGCGTGGATCTGGCCTGCATCCAGAACCTGCAGAAAGGTGTTTAGGGTCGAAACATGAGAATAAAAGTCCAGTCAACACACAAGAATCTGAACACTGTCGGGTCTATGATCCAATTATTTAAAGCTAAGCGGTTCTTAAACTTTTCTTGCTTTACTAGAACTTTTAAAAAGATGGTAATTCCTGCGTTTGTCCTTCATTGTCTAACCATAAACTGATCTGCAGAGGGATCCAGAGCAGCAGTCTACCTGAAGCCAACAACCGTGGTATTTAAACATGTCTTTGCACTGCAAAAATGTAGCTTTTTAAGTATAGAAATTCAAAGGCATGACTGTTATTCTTTTGTCTAAAGAAGTATTTTCTAGCAGGAAGTGCAACATACAATCGTTTAAGTGACTTTAAACTGTCAGGCAATTTTTTTTAAAACCATTGTTTGAGCTGTTTCTTATAAAGATGTTTAAAACTGTGATCTGATGAAAAGTGTTTTATTTTTGTGTTGACTGTTTTCCTGTCTTACAATAGCAAGAAAACTGGTCGTGGCGACCACAAACGTGCTTAAAACGGAACCTATTGGACTGTCGCTATCTAGCCAGTAGCTCTTCTCCACTGGCCCAAAAAAAATCCGGGAACACCAAGACACAGCGCTAGTTGTCTAAATTTGTGTAATCTAATTGTAAGGTAATTTTTGAATTTGTTTTGGCCTTAATTGGTTTTTACATGTAAGAGATTATTGTAATATTATCTGAGATCTGATGGCCGCCCTCTAGGCAAGTCAGCCAGCATCCAATTAGGCGTCTACCGGCAACGCAGCTTGCTAAATGTGGATTTTTAGCATGTCAACCCATGTTTAAAAGAGGCTTTAGGAGTTTTAGTAAATTCTGTTGGAGCTCTGATGTATTTAAGCAGCATGGAGGTCCATCCTCCTGCACACATTCCCAGTCAGATGCTAATCAAATAGCTAACCCTTGTTATGCCTATGCAACTTCTTGGGAATTAGTTGCTTGACTGAATAAGATAAGCAGTTCCATTATTATTCAACTGGCAAAACAAAGGGCAGTTATCAGATTAGCATCTGATTTGAAATGTATGTAGAAGGTTGGTACGTCAGCGCTTCAACTAGAGGTTGCTCCGGTGCAGCCGACAGAATTGAAAAAGACTCCCGGATAGGTGTAAAACTGAGCAAAAATCCAATTGCCTTCCATTTTAAGCCCGTTTGTGGTTATCCTGCACTGTTCATGTAAAAATAAGAAAAACGGCTTCATCTTATTGACTCTCACCAGTATGCGGTCGCTGTCTATGATGGTGTTGAGGCGATGAGCGATGGTGAGCACAGTGCATTCTCTGAACTTGTCCCGTATGGTTTTCTGGATCAGGTCGTCTGTCCTGCAGCAACCAGAACATAAAATACTTTTTAATACAAAATTCTATTCAGTGGAAGATAAATGCACTAAATACGGCATTGATATACATAGAGGCGGTGCAACCAATGGGAGACGCCATTTTTGATCAAAGTAGGTTAAAGGGGACACTTTGCAGCCATGGAGGACATTAGTAACCTTTGTCCAGTAGGAGGCAGGAGACTCGAAATAACAGAAAATGACCTACAGCTTTTACTAGGTGGCGACTTCTAAATGAGCTGGACTTCAAAACAGATGCAGACGTCATTTGTAATTTATTTGGCAAACCACTAGAAGTAAATATTTGTGCCTTAAAAAAGGGGAGGGAGACTTTACTCCACTGAGCAACAGTCCAGTCCCTGTTTTCCTAATCCTTAGTTAGAAACCTCAACTACACGCTCTGTATCAATGGACTATATGCCCTACGCCACTACTTCCTGAACTTCCAGCAGCTCCTTTCATGGAGCTGTCTCTCTCTCCAGTGATGAATTGTAGTAGTAGTGGAACTTGTAGCCCATGTCCTGGAGACAGTAGCCCCATTTACACACCATGCTAGCACGGTTCCTAACCTTCTAGTGGCGATCTACGGTACTACTGCTCTCTAGATGTAAACAAGCAAACCAACATGGCGGTGCCCGTAACATTCAGGAAGTTAGGTTTTGTTATCATTGTGATATTTCGTTGTTCGCTGAGAGTCAGGCGAAGAAGGCAGCCTTTGGTGAATTTACTTGACAGAGTTGGTTTTGGGAAGTAGATATGGAAAAAGATGGCCTAATCATGGCTTAGAGACGCAGGAAATAATAGACGTTGAGGTTCATCACACTGCAAATCATGTGGCACGGTAGACATTTTTGATATATGCCCAGTGTTGAAGTGTGGTCTGCGCTATACGCTGTGGGTCTAGATACGGCTGAGGCGGTGAGGAAGCAGAGGCGAGATTGTGGCGAAAAATAACGGGGATCCAGGTGGAAAAAATGCCCCAGCGTTCTCACGCACCTCGCTCTTCTAGCTGGTCCAACTTCACGAGTAGTTTTCCACAATTTCGGTCATAAAAACAAAACAAGCCGGCCTCCTGTCTGCGGTCACGGTGGCGACACCTACGCAGACAACCTATTTTCGAAGTATAAATCAGCCTTAAGGAGATAATGTGGTCTGCTCATTCACTCTTTATCTGAGAACTGAGCCAGAACAGGTTCTGTTGTGTCTGGAACGGTCCGGTCCCGTTTTGCGTTCCATTTACACTCAACAGTTATCTCCGTTACCGTGCTCGGACTGATCTCGCCACGGTTTCAAAATGGTAGAGTAAATCAGCTAGTGAGTGCTGTGACTCTGGAAGCTAAACTAAGCTGTGACTTTCGATCAGAAACTTCAGTGTAGTTTATTTTTTTCCTTCCACTCAATTTTCCATCAAAAATAGCTGAATGGAGGACTCTAGAATCGGGCAGATTAATCACTGTGAGCTTTGGCCTATTGGTACCAGTGAAGCATGAATAACTTTCAGTCGTCTTAATCATGACTGTGGGCCATGACATTTTAACATTAAAAATCTCTCGCTAAAATAAGTAACGTCGGGTTTTTATTATCTATATCCATATCTAATGCTTCAATGATGGGAAATTCTAAAATACATAAAAATAAGTCTAGAAAAAAACAAAACAAGCCCATGTGTTTTGCATTACCTGGGGTCCACGTTAGCTGTGGCCTCGTCGATGATGAGGATGCGGTTCCTCCTCAGGATGGCTCTAGCGAGACACACCAGCTGCCTCTGACCCACGCTGAAGTTGGAGCCGGACTCTGCCAGAACCGTCTCCAGCTTCCCTGGCAGCTCCTCCACCACAGACTTAAGCTGCACCTGGTGGGAACATGCAGGACATCAGACGTCATTTCCTTCAGCAGAGATCACGGATTAGGAGACCGTGGTCTGGACACCTGCTGGCTAATCCAACCTGATTGAAAAGTTTTATAAATTACTGCATATTGTCTAAATTCATTTGCGCTGCTTCTCCTGTTAATATGGTAAAGCCTTCTGGAGCGTGGCTGCACGTGTTATAAATTAACCAATGAGCTGCTGCTGCTACTTTTAGACACTGTAGGCGAACCTTTGGCAAGCCGGGCGATGGGGAAGAAAAGAAGGAGAAGATGATGAGAACAAGAGAGCAGAGAAAGTGTGGACTGCTGGAAGAACTGTGGTGAAAAGTGAAATGGTGTGCTCAAAGATGACCCTGCACATTTTGAGTATGTTCGGCTCAACCCGCTGCTGTGAAGCAGGATTCTCCACCATGAACAGAATCAAAAATAAATATGGATCCAGGCTCAAAATGAGCACCTTGATATGTGCTTTAGAACGGCTTTGTCTTCATTCAAACCCAGGTTTAAAGCCTTGCAGGGCAGAATAAACCCACTGCTCTCATTAAGACAGAAAAAAGACCAAAATGAATTATTATTGTTCTCTACTTCAAAAACAATTTAGATTTTAGATTGGGAAAGTTTCATTTTTTTATGTGTTTTATCTAATAAGTCAATGTATAACATGGATGCATAAACACCTGCATTTTATTTCAGGTTAAATTCTGTTTAAAGTAACGGATTATAATTAAAAATGTCTCCGGACCTTTACTGGTTGATGATTTTCTTTCCTCGGGACCCCGCAGATTTTTAAATGCTACACCTGTCCTACAGGATCCAAATACGGAGCCGCCTCCTACAACAGACTCAGTTCCAACAAGAAGCATCTCCGAGGGAAACTCTAGCTGTAGGCTAAATGATGTAGAGCAAATACTTTGGTTTTGTGGATGATTATAAATTTAAAGGCTTAGAAAATGTAATCTATGTTTATAGGCATCAAATAAAATAAATGACATTTAAAAACAATAACGTGTGCCTCCATCACATCCCTTATTAATCCTCCTGCAAGATGCAGGTCATGTCTAAAAGCAGCTTTAAGGCAGAACATGCTGGTACCGACCTCCTGCAGGGCGTTCCACAGTTCTTCATCTGTGTGTTGGTTGAAGGGGTCCAAGTTCTTCCTCATGGAGCCAGTAAACAGCACAGGGTCCTGCAAACCAAACCAGAGAAAGGACACGGTCAGAGACGGAGACACCGCCACATGCAAACCCTCACAAAAACATTCCCAACACTTGAAATATTTTATTAACAGTTTGGATTTGATAAACCAACACAGTTTACGATTGTTATGTGGAATAAAACTACTGTTTTCATCTGAAACTTTAAATAAACTACAGGAGATCGTGATACATAGATCATGAAATAAATAGATAAAATTTGTATTATATATGTTGTTAGTGAATATAGAAGAGTGAAATTCTTTGTATTTTTTAGGGAGATCTGAAATGTTTGGGAAGTAATGATGTTACAGACATGTTAGTCTGTAACGCGCTACAGCAAAGGAAAATATAGAATAGCTGCAGTAATGCTGCTTGTTATGCTCCTGCTATGCACCACTATAATGCGATCCTACTAGTACACATACAGAGTGTTGGCAGTATCATACTGTGGGGAAGATTTTCTACACAAGGCTCAGATATAAAGTTAAGGTTTAAATCCACTCTGTAGGCAAAAATGTACGTATGAAGTGTTTTATCCAAAACATTTACTGATGTTTAAACTCACATTTACACAGTGGGGCTGTGTTTGAAAAATAAAGGAATTTTCATTAATTTATTTTTTTTTTTAAACAACTGCGGAGGTGGGTCATGCATATGTAACACAAAATTAGAATGAACTATATCAATATTGTTCAACAACATATGCATGTTCATGTATTGCCTGAAAATATCAGATTTTTGGCAACAGTTCTAGATAAAAAATAAAGTAGATAAAAACTATATTTATAAGCTTGTTTGTAATCCAGGGTGGAATATTCAGCAGCTTTAAGCATGTATTAAAAACAGAGCAGGTCTCTATGATGGCATGTGAGGCAGCGTTTAAGGAAGCAGCTACTAGTGCTATTGTAAGGCAGTAACAGTAGAACGACTGCTGCTTTTACATTAAATCGTTTAACTTGCCGAAAACAGAAAATTCAGTAGATTTAATAATTGCCGTAAATTCCAGACTATAAGCCGCTACATTTTCCCCACTGTTTGAACACTGCGGCCTATAATACAATGCGGCTAATGCATGTTTTTTTTCATGGCGCGAAAAAAAGACCAATAAAATTTATGAGTATTCCCAGAGGTGATGACCAGTGGCGAGAAATCCTTCACCAAAACTGGCAGCATGCGAAGGGCATCTTTCACTGATGTCTGCCAGTGGGTTCTCAATGCGTGGAGCCGTGTGAAAACATCCAGCATCACCGGCGTGTTTCGGAAGGCTGGGCTGCTGAGGGATGAAGAGGACCGCAAGTGCTCAAGTGAGAGCGACAAGGATGAGACTGAAGTCAGTGACAGCATCCTGAAGCTGTTCCATTCAGACACCGAGGAAGAGGAGTTTGAGGGTTTTAGTGCGCAGGAGGAAGAAGAAAGTGATTAATGACTTTTCCTGGTTGGCTGCAATGTTCTGTGAATTGTTCAATTAAAAGTACCGGTATATACAGCGTTATTTGCGTGTTACCGACACATACGTAAATTTAAATGTGTTACAGGCAGTTTGGAAAAAAAAAAGCATCCGTAATATGTACCGTATTTGTTTGTTTTATCATACGGATTAAATCAAAGGTTAAAAAATGCTCACGTGTAATATTTTTATTTGTAAATATCTCATACAACGTGGGAAACCTGCGGCTTAAAATCCGGTGCGGCTTATAAAAGTACAAAATTGATTTTCTTTCTAAAATTAGAGCGTGCGGCTTGTAATCAGGTGCGCTCTATAGTCTGGAATTTACGGTAATCTTTTTCTTTAAGTGATTAAAATCGCTAAAGCTAGCAACACTGGATCTTCTTCTCCCGTTTTTCTTCACTACCGAGAGCAGAGGAGCTCATTGTGATCAGCAGTAACTTATTTTATTAAATAAATGTGAACATTTCATGATATTTCATTTAATTCAACTGTGATAATAATTAGAATAAGTGTGCAAAAGTACCGTATCATATTCTTTTAATTCCTTCTAAAGGTGTGCTGGCTTTTATTTCACAGTGGCGGTGCGACATGATCAATGACATGTATTGGAAACGATGGTTTTGTAAAAATTCATTTTCCACTGCCTTTAACTACCATTACCTCAATTTTAAAATAATACCACTATTAATATGTTGCGTCACTACACAGTGATGCAATTCAGGTAACAGCTA
This sequence comes from Cyprinodon diabolis, assembly GCA_030533445.1. NCBI lineage: Eukaryota > Metazoa > Chordata > Actinopteri > Cyprinodontiformes > Cyprinodontidae > Cyprinodon > Cyprinodon diabolis. Next base: position 15,858,675 of record CM060085.1, read on the forward strand.
AAACAATTAATTTTAATTGAAGCAATCTGATTAAGACATCGGATCAGAATGGAAAGAATCAATGCGAAGTACGTTAAACAGTTTGGTGATTTCAATGAGTTTATTTAATTGCAATATGTAATTTACTGCAGTTTTCTTTACTTTGAGAAAATAAAAGGGTGAAAAACTTTCCTGTAAACCAAATAGGAGCCCAGCAAGAAAAGTATTGGAACCAATGGCCTAGTCAAAGTCCAGACCAAAGTCCAGTATTTAGCTAAAGTTAGACTCTCCATCTGACCTGACTGAGGTTTATTTGTACAGGGGGCCAACCTGTCTGTCTCTGGATAGAAATACAGACCTTGAAGAAAAAAATGTTTTTCACTGCTTTGCAGAATATATATATATTTTTTTTAATCTCTAATAGTTGTTTGCACTTGATCTCATCCTGAAACATCCGTTTTAAGGGGGATTGAATGTAAGCCAAGAAAATAAATTGATATTTTTATTGGTAAAACAAATCATCCTGTTCCTTTCATTTCTGTTTGTCATAAAATACTGATAAATAAATAAAAGTTTGTGTTCGTTTTAGGTCAAATAATACACGTCTGCCTCCACCTACAGAACAAAGCTATTTTTATTTAGAGCTGATTCATTTAGCAGATTGTTATGGATGCACATCTAACATAGGAGCAGTGAGTTCCTGTAACTATTACTCCTTCATTTTAGTTTACCTGAGGAATGATGGACATCTTCTGCCGCAGGTCATGGAGGCCGATGTCTGAGGTCACCACCCCGTCGATGTAGATTTTTCCCTGAGGTTCCGCCAAGCGGAACAGAGCCGAGACCAGAGAGCTTTTCCCGGCACCGGTTCTCCCAACGATCCCCACCTGAAACACGGAGGAACGTCAGTTTCTGTGCCTCAAAGAAGACGTGCAGCTTCACAGATCAAACATCTCACCTTCTCTTTGGGTCTGAACATGGCCTGGAGGCTGTGCAGCACCTGGGGGCTGTCATCGCTGTAAGAGAAGCTGACGCGGTCAAAGGTCACGAGGCCTTTGCTCGGCCAATCAGGAGGAGGGCGCTTCTGGGTTTCCCAGGGTGCTTCGCTCTCTAGATCAGTGTACTCCACCACTCTCTCCACCGAGGTCATCTGTGGATAGAGATGTTAGCTTAGGTGCTTCCTTCATCATCAAAACATTTAAATTAAATGCAAACATTATTGTTTCCTGATTCTTGATTTAGAAATCTGATGTTTTTAGCCAATTCTGTCAACAAGATGTATATTTTTTTACTTTTCAGGATAAAATTTGGAAAAAGTAATATCAATAAAACTGTTTTCAGAGAGTGAAAAGTTGAGTCTTAATTCAATGAACTGTTAAAATGTAAACAAGTTAAAGTATATCAGTTTTATTTTATTTTTTTATTGAAATCTGAGCAAAACAAAGAAAAATAAAGAAATCACACTAAATGCACACATTTCTTCCTCCCATTCCAGTAGAAACGATCACTGGTTAAATTTACATTCATTTTAAAGCAGCAATAAAGAACTTTTCAGTTCTTGTCACTTTGGCTCCCCCTAATGGACAGAAGCTGTATTGTTTTGCCAGCGCAGTAAAAACCTCAGCAGGTAAAAAAAAAAATCCTGATGATCTGCAGTTGGATTGAACTACATTCCTGTTTCCAGTGGCCGTGTGAAAGATGAAAAGCGATTCATCAATTTGTGTTTGCATGTATATTTTTGCTAAAATTGTCAAACTTTGGTTTATTTGTTTTTCTCTAATGTATATAAAAAAGCAGAGATTGTAAAATGATAGTTTTTCATGCTAGTAAATGTTTTTAATGACTAATTTGACAATTTGTATCAAAAATGGTACCAAGTATCTAATATTTTCCTGTATATCGCAATTAAGTATCATGACAACCCTAACCCACTAACCCATAGAAGACTGCATTTTAAAGCTATCCACTTCATACAGGTTTACATAAAAAATAAACATCTTTACTTGGCATTTTTAAGGACTCATCCTCCCACATGTCTGTAACATGCTACAGCACTTAGCAAAGCCATAGCTCACAGAAAATAAAACAAAGTATGAATAAAAGCCTCAGTAATAACACTGGCAGGGCTCCTCCTATGAAACATTTACTTGTTTCCTACCAACTGAGTCACTTACTTCCAGTTCAATACAAGAAGCATTATTATTTCAGATTCATTTTAAGCATTTACTTTACATTTATCAATTCTTGCAAATTTGTTTAAAAAAATGACATTGTGGTTAAAGAATTTTCTGCACAAAAAAAGTAGAAAAAGTATATAAGAATGTTGAAGATTTGGTGAAAATGTTTTTCCTTTGCTTAAAAAAAAACATCAGTTGTCTGTTTACAGAAAAAATTTTTGCTGAATATTTTTATATTTCAATATATTAAAAACAAAAACTTCTTAATACACAAAATGGGGGTGATGCGTTTCTTCTGAGTGATTCTGGATTTAGTCAGAAACCAGATCCTAACGTGTGAATCTTATTTCCATTTCCAGAGGCAGAATTAAAGCAGTCTGATTCCTCTTTTGCAATCATGAAACGGTATAAAATCCAAAGAAGGGAAGAGTTCAGCACTTGAATTAGATGTCTAACGTCTGCATAAAACTGGGTTTAAAAATAACCAGTCTCACCATGTTCTCCACCTCAGCGCTCTGCCGGACACCCCACTGGAACATTCCCATCAGGGTGACTGCATAGCTCAGAGCCAAACCAACAGAACCAGCATCCAGCTCTGAAACCACACCAGGACAGAAAGGTTATCCTCTGGCTCCCTCTAGTGGCAAAGAGATAATCTTTAGATTGATGATGTAGAGATTAAAGCCCTCCTTACGATCTCTGAGCAACAGGCACAAAAATGTGGTTATGGTGACGAAGAAGGAGCACATCCCATCGAGACGGACGGCAAACCAGCGAGAGGTTGTCAGGAACAGGAAAAAGGCCTCTGTTCACAATCATAAAGTGTCAGTACTCTGCTGACAACAAGCCACTAAAAAGCCCAACGTTTGGAAAGAGCAGAACAACCTGAGTGCAGATTCTGATGAGCGTCGAATATTTGTTGGAACCTCTCCTCTGCTCCGAATGCCCGGATGGTCCAGAGCCCCTGAAGAGACGACGACAGGTGGGAGAAGACGGGACTGCGGGCTGCAGGGACGCACAAGCAATGTCAAAAAAGATGCAAACGTAAAAAAAACAAAAGACGATGTTCGGATAAACACCTTGTTGCAGTACGAGGTACTTACTGGTGGATTCAAGGCGCTTGACCTCTCTGGAGGTCTGCAGGAAGTAACGGCGCAGGAAGAGGAACACCACGAGGAGCGGGACGACCGGGATGAGGATCCACGGGATCACGGAGGCGGCTACAGCGATCACACCAACAATCTGCAGCAGCAACTGCTCAGAGACAAGGGGAACAAAGAAGAATGTCAAGAAATACGTACTGCAAAGGTTTTTTTTATTGCTGCTTCATGCAACAGACTAGGAAAGTAATACATATCTCTGTTTAGATTAACAAAAAACAGCACTGGTCCTATTTTGGATCTAGGGTCTGGACTTGGACATTTTAACAGATGGCTATCTAATACAGCTGCTAAAATAAGTTGTTCTAACATTTATTTCCTGCATTAGAACAACCTTATGGAAGGAAAACCAAGCATCACCTGGTTTAACCAGGATAAAACATGTTTGCCTGATTAAACTGGTTGATTTATTACAGCATAATTACCCATAATGCAACAGCATTCTTCTTTAACCATAATAGACAAAATTGTAGCTGGAATGGAGCAATGTTTTCAATATGTCCTTTATTATTTTCCAAATAAGCTCGATATATCTTTAAAAATTTAACCCCTGGCTGCAGTCAGAGCTTTTCTTTTTCAAAAAGACGTTTTTCCTTCACTGTTTTTATCAGATTAGTTTCAAACAGTTTCCTCCCTGCCTATAAAATCAGGCTCTACCTGTTTCTTTTCAGAACGATACGCCATGTTTACACTGAAAATTAGTCTGGCTGGTCAGCCTAGTATAGCAAAGGGTTTCACTTTAATTAGGCTACATTCACACTGCAGCCTGAAGTGACCCAAATCCAATTTTTTTGGCCCATATGCGACCTGGATCTGATCTTTTTATGTCTTTCTGAACAACACGGATCCGATTTTTTCCAATGCGACCCAGGCCACTTGGCTATGTGGTCCTGAATCCGATCCGAATCGGATCTTTTCAAATGCGACCTATGTGGGAACGGCCAGGTCGCCCGACAAAGGTCACTATTGTGGGTCTTGCTATGAAGAAGCGGCAAGAAAAACAACAACCATGATGGATGATGATGATGCGGAGAGCAGTATTTATGTTAAACCATCTTGAAAAGATTGTATTTTTATGGTTGGGAAAGATCGCTAGATGCGCTCCGGCACTACAATCCATGTTTACTTCCGTAAACACAGAGCACGCTGGCCTGTGATGTCATCGCGTCCTCTACTGCGCATGCGGGACACTTGCGTTGTATGACTGCTGTTCACACAGGAGATCACATACAAGTCGCATATATTTGGAAATGTGAATGACAACGCAAAAAAATCAGATTTTACAAAGAAATCGGAATTGAGCATCAAGGCCTGCAGTGTGAATGTCGCCGTAGTCATTTATTTACATCCCTGAATGTGTGAAAAAATGTTTTAAAAGCTCGAACTTCTACTTTATTAATTAACCTATTTTGAAAGAAAGGTAAAGAAATACTTTTTGATAAAAGCCTTTTTCCTTCCACTTCAGTTGTGCTCTACTTTTTTATTGGTCCATCGTATAAAATCATATTAAATATTAAAGAGGAATAGGTAAAGAAGTTTAACATCTTAATCTTTCAATTAATCAATGCCTGTTTTGCAAACCCAAATGAAAAAAAAAGAAGAAAAAAAATAAGGAATTTGAAATCTCATTTGAAATCTTACACCTAGTTTCTGAAAATATAAATGAGAATAGTGCGACTACCGTAGTTAGTTAACAGTAACAAGCCTGATAACAGGCATGTGTCTTCTACATCATGTTGATCACAAGTGCAGGAAATGTCAGACCTCCGGGTAGAACAGTCGGAGTTAAGGGACGTTTAACTTCAGAGGTCACCAGCGTCTCCAACCCTCCCCAAATTGTGCCAAATGCTTTTACTCGACTATTAGACCTCTACAATCACACTGAAGTATTTTGATGACCACGAAATAAAAATTAAGCATATTTTTTTCAATTTTTCTAACATTTTCATCCAGTTACTCATTTCAGCTGACAGTCTTGATTCATTGTCAGATTATACAGAATATCAGCTGAAGTGAGCTCCAGTGCTTCTTCCATCGTGTATTTTTTTTCTGTGCTTTAGGCATTTAATAAAAATAAGCAAAATCCGAAATATACACAAAGTATGCGTTCTGCTCCTAAGGTTGCAAAATGCTCTCCTTTATTCAGATTAACCATGCCTTGTTAGAGAGGTAATTTCATTGGCTACATCTTCTTATCAAATACTTTATGAGGCATCAAATGACGGGACTCTGTGCGTACTTGGCTTACAGACTGGAGTCAGATCCTAACAGAAATTGTTTTGTTTTTTTTGTAGGCAGGAAAGTCGAAACAAACCAAACAGAGGAAAAATGTTTGGGGACGTAGCTTTAGCTTTGATGAGCTAACTTTTCTGATAGTAAAAAACAGGCTTTGGGTGGCGATTTTCTCATCATAGAATATTTTTATGACAAATATGCTGAATTGTTTTTAATCTCTGGATCCTTACAGACAATTGGAATATAAACAGTGGAAGATTGGACTAATAATATGACTTCAATAGTCCTTCAAAGGTAGGGAGTTATATATGCTCTTCATATTTATGTTTTAGAATGCTGCTATATCTTTATTCATTGTGCTTTGAGGCTCGTTATGTCCATAAAAAAGAACTTGTTTAAATTGGGAATAATGTAAGTACATATGTCAATATTTGCAAACATTTAACCATTGGTTTTTTGCATGCGTTTTGCTGACTTGGTTCTAAGGGGTGTGAATAATTTAACAAATCATTATACCAAAAAGAAGCTAGAAATGTAACCAGAGCTGGTGATTTTCACTAGTTTATTCAACGTGCCATTGGTCCTCACCTGAATTAAGTCCGTAAACGTCCAAGGCAGCATGTTGTCCACCTGACCGATGTCCTTGGAAAACCGGTTCAACACTCTTCCTGAAGCGATAAAACATGAGAGCGTTTAGTCTAGAGCCGACGCTACATGAGGTCATCTTTGAATGCGAGGACAGAATCGCTCACCGATGGGGTTTATGTCAAAGAAGCGTACAGGAGCTCTGAGGATGGCGTTAAACATGCTGTTATGGAGGGTCTGAGCAGATTTCACCAGCACCGTAAACAAGATGATGTTTCTCATGAACCCAAACAGGATGGTGGATACAGTTAAACCTGGAAAAAATAAATAAAAATAAGGTTCCCCTGATCAGCAGAAGCAAGGACATCCTTTAACCGAGCATGCTAGGACGCGCAGTCAATTACCTCCATAAACACCGAGGTAGAAATCTAAATCCAACTCAGTCACATTGGATCCGTTCACAGCCATGCTGCTGTTAATGCTGCTGGTTAGCTTGTCTTGCTGTCCCGCCCTGATCAGTGACAATAAAACGATGTCAGATAAAATGTAAGAGTAGCTGTCTAAACCTGTAGTCACAAACATCCTTACCAGTAGGCCAGCCACCAGTCATTCATGACATATGATACCTAAAAGCAGAATATATTGATTATTTACAGGTTATATTAAGATAATTAAACAAGCAAAGTTTTCCTTATGTACCTGAGCCAGGAGGTTAAGCACAAAAACGAAGATTAGAACCAAAATGTTTGCTCCAGATTGCAGGTATTTCAGGTACAGTTTCAGTCCAATGGTTCCTTGAGCTCGAGTCTCCTCTGGTACCGTCTGCACCGCTTCTGCCTGCAAGGGAACATTACAATAAAAAAAAAAAAATTAAAATCAGTGTTCTGCAGCTACACCATCTTCAACTTGTCAACTGCATAATATATGAAAACTCTAGTAGGGTGCTTGCTTTCATTGCAACCCCCACCCCCATACAGGAGTACAGAACACATCACCTATTCAGCCAGGCCAGCAATTCCCTCTAACGACCCCCCTTTCAGAGACATAGACAGGTATATATTGCAGGATAACAAATTCAATTCAATTCAATTCAGTTTATTTATATAGCGCCAAATTCACAACACATGTCATCTCAAGGCACTTTACAGTTCAACCAGATCATACAGTCAAATTGATACAAAGTTTTCTATCTAAGGAAAACCAGTTGATTGCATCGACTCATTGACTCAAATACAATCCCTCACACTAAGCATGCTTGTAGCGACAGTGGAGAGGAAAAACTCCCTTTTAACAGGAAGAAACCTCCAGCAGAACCAGGCTCAGTGTGAGCGGCCATCTGCTGAGGCCGACTGGGGTTCAAGGAGACAGAAGCAGAGATACAAAAAGCAAAGGAACCAAAGGACGACCATTCCTAAGGGGCGGTCCCGTTCGTCTGGTTCAATTTGCACGTTTCAAAGCCAAAACAAGGCGTCGTTACAACGCTATTCTTGACATTTTGAACTGAAAAATCTTCCTGGATGGGAAGCGAAACGTTTTCAATTTTTGAAACAAAGTGCAGTAGATTGTTTTTTAACTTTCCGGAGTTGCTCTTAACATGGCTGCACACCCAAAAACAGCACACCACTCTAAACAAATACAGCAATGTCCAAATCATCTGCTCATTTTCCACATTTCTCTCCTTTCCCATCACCACGATGTCTCAAACTTTCTTTAAACTTTATTTTTAGCCTTCATTTTTAGCCCCAGTACCTGTTGAAAAACCCAGACCTGAATGAGAACAGGCAAAGTCCATGCAAAAAGACCCAAAGACAGGATCAGACTTTCGTTCTGTAAGATGGCAGTGCTAATGACTGCACCCCCGTCCAACTCTGTAGAAACGACCAGAAAAGCTGGTTGGTGGTTAAAAGAAAAATTTGACCGGTGTGACGCAAAAAGAGTTATTCCAACGATTATTGAGAACACTATTAATCATTTTTATTTCCTAATCATCAATCTGTATTTTACAAAGTGGAAAAAAATGTTAAATAGCGATGTGTACGGTTTGATTGGCCCTACATGAAAGAAAAATCATGCCTTGCAGCAACAACGTCCCAGGTGCGATTCCCGGCTCAGGTTCTCTCAGCATGTAGTTTGCATGTTCTCTCTGTGCATAAATGGGTTCTCCCCCGTACTCCGGCTTCCTCTCTCGGTTCAAAAACATGACTCTAAGGCTAAATAATTAGGTCAGAGCGTGTGCATGGCTGTATGTCTCTATGCTGCCTTGCGACAGACTAGTGACCTGTTCAAGGTGCCTCACATCCTTTCTAGTAAAATAAAGTTTAGATTATAAAAAAGGAAGAAAAAAAAAGTTAAATAAGCAAGAGTTCAATGAGCAAATTTAGGGGAAGTCTCGTGGATAACATGAGACATGCAGAAATGACTCAAACCATCTGACCAAACAAAAAGAGGATCTGAAATTAAAGATATATATTTTGGAGGCGGCTATGTTTTAAACAACACCCTCCCAGATAATTAACATTTATCTCTCAACATTAGTTGAGGTCAAAGGATTAAATTCTCTATCCAATTAAGATTTGCATAAAACCTGTGGTCTGACTCACATTTAAGCTTAAAGTCTATTTTATGGTGAAACGAAACCAAAGTCATTAGAGGAGTCCATGCAACTAAACAATAGCTAATGTGGACAAGCTGCTCAGAGCTCTCCCTCTTGTTCTGGACATTTATAACCACTAGAGGGCGCAAGAGACCAATGTGTAGCCCAGTACAAACCGGTAAATGGTCTCCATCTTTGACCGAATGAACCGAGGAGGTATGGGAGAGAGTCGAGTTCTGGGACAGAGTTCTGATCCTAGCAGGAACATCTTGAGGAGGTATTTGCTGCTGATCTTCTTCCTCTTCCTTCTTTAGCAGAGAAGTGAAGTCCACCCCAGAGCGCTGCAGCTCGTTGTAGGGTCCTTTCGCCACCAAGTGACCCTGATAAACACAGTGGAAACATATCAGCATGTTAACCCTTTTCTTTAACCATCTAGGAGATGAGAAACAAAGCAGGTAGGAAAGTTGATGCAAAAAAGCTTTAGATCAGGGGTCACCAACGCGGTGCCCACGGGCACCAAGAGGCAACCAAGGACCACATGGGGTGCCCTCTTCGTCTACTGAAAACAGAAGAACTCACTCAGTGGGTTAAGTTTATTAATTTTATTTATTATGTTTCTCCTTTTTTTAATCATTTATGCATTATTTCATCATGTTAAGTATTTCATCATATGTCAGTGGTTTCAAAATGACATTAAAAAGAAAATTAGAAATAAATAAAAGAATAAAATAAGAATAAAAAAGAGTTTTTATTGATGACATTTACTGTAGGTGAACACGGATCCCTCCAGTTCATAGGTCACTATTGGTAGCCCTTCCTATGACTCGGTAGCCATGAAGTAGCCTTAAAAAGGTTGGTGACCTCTGCTTTAGATCCTTCAGGGTTTGTAATCTTTACACATCCAGGGTCAGAAATGTTAGCTGATCTGCTTCTGTGAACACCTGTGAAGTAAACCTCGGTCTGGACTTTGATGGGGACTTTGGTTCTGGCTGTTATCCAGCTAGAAGGGGAACCTCGGTCCTGTTTAAATGCTCTTTTAGACGGACAGGCTTTCCTTTTATACCACAGCATGCTGCTGCCAACACTGTGTTTTACTGGCTGTGTTTTACTACACTAAAATCAACAACTTTGACCCTTATCTGTCTGCCGTGTTCCTTGGTATGTAGTTTCTGTGGGTCACTATAGTTCAGCAGAGAGCTAAGGCCTCCAAAACCAGCTGAATTTATATGGAGCATAAACAACACACACATGGACTCTATAAACTAACAGGCAGCTGCTGAAGGCAAATAGCTTTATTGCAACTGATTCATTTTAATGGAAATCTGAAAAAGCTAGAAAGAGTATGAAATATTATCCTGGCCCTGTAACTCCAACTGTAATCGATCCAGGCGCGTCTTTTCCAGATATCAGGCTAAGGATAAATCACCAAAAAACAAGCTTCTCTATTTATTGGACGCCGTCCACCCACAGCTGGGTTTAAGAGGAAAGTGGAGGAATAAGCAACATTAACCAGCAGGCGGCCTTAATGAGGTAATGAGGCTGTGGGTTCAAAAGTTTTCAGTTTAAAACATGCAAACAAATCTGACCCACAGACGGGAGGAAAAGGTCAGGGGTCGGTTTGAGCTCAGATAAATCTACCAACCTGGTTAGATGTTTGTAAACATCTCAGCCGTCAATAAGGTCAACATTTAAAAAGCTGCTTTAAAACTCTCATCTGTAAGAAAAACTAAAACATGTCAATCTTATTTTCCAAAACTGCTAAGCTTCCCTTCAAGCCCTGATCACCTCACAGATCTCAAGCCTTATTTTACAGATGCTTTTCTTTTTACATCACAGATCCACTTTTAAATCTATTCCTCTGTCAATCCAGAGCCAAATAACTGGTCCAGATAAACAGGAGTCAAACAGGACAGGTTTCATGCAGAGAGCAAATATGCAAAAAAGAAACAAAATCCAAACAAACCTCTTTGAGGACTAGAATCTCGTCTGCAGCCTTCAGGTACTGCAGCTGGTGGGTAACCAGGATACGAGGTTTGCCCTTCAGAGCCCCACAGATACACCTGATAGACACAAACAGGAAGCCATAATTAGACATGAAAAGGATTAAACCCTTATTGGGTTTATGGATTACTAAGAACATATTTACCATTTAATCCAAGCAACAATCTAAAGCATAGGAAAAGTATTTAGTATTAACTGTCATCCTTGCCAGTCATCTTTTTTTCAACTCCTTTCAAAGGGGAAATTCTTTCAATTTTAGATTAAATAAGTATATTTTTACTCACTAACCAGAACAGGCTGCATTAAAGTATTGTTTTCTGGTCAGAGTTGCAATAAAAATAAAAAAGGCTATTAGTACTTTAGCTAAACAATAGCCAAGACCTTCAAGAACCCAATAAAAGACAAACACTACAGTTACATTATGTTCAGAGACTTCCTCTAGCTCTTTCCCGTCTGGGAAGTTCATTGTCCTGTGAATCCATCGTCCTGATTAGTGGAGGCTTAAAGGGAAAACAGCTGAACAGACTGGATAGGACTCACTGTTCAAAGAGGTGTCTGCCAACCTCGGCGTCCACAGCACTTAAAGGATCATCTAGGAGGTAAATGTCTGCATCCTGATATACAGCCCTGAAACAAAAACATAGTTTTAGAATGGAGAAACATCACTCCTGCCTAATTTCAGGATGAGTCTCAGTAATACAAGAATTATTTAAACAGTAAAATTATTTATATCACTCAGAAGCAGCAAAATTCACATTGTTAATCTTTTCTGTGATGAAGCGGCACAAAGTAAGAAGAAGCCTACAAGGAAAATATGCTCAGAATAAGAGCAGATAATCTGTGAAGGCTTCATTGAAACACGAATGAACAAACAGTGACGAAGGCCGTGAAACGGAGCAAACCACTTAGGGAGAAAGACGCACACTTCAATAAAGGGTTAGTTTATAAAACAACACCCAGGGGTTGCCCTTTGGGCAAGTGGCTTTCACAATTCATTTGCCCAGAAACAATTTTTACTTGCCCGGTATAATGTTTGATAAATATAGTTCCTAATATTTATTTTTGAATATATATCAATGAAACATGATTGTTTTTTTAAATGTGTTTTTGTAATTCAGTACGTTTTCAGGTTCCTGGTGTGTATCTGCATGCGTCAGATAATGAACTCAAGCCTACATTACCGTGTTAACATGCTTTTCAATCCTTCCTGCACATTCTTTTTAAGCTAAACTTTGCTTTAAACTGTTGTGTGCTTGGAAAAATATAAATTGTAGTGTTAAAAAATCTAAAAAAAACTAGACAGGTTAAAAACTTAGACTACTACTACTCACCAATTTAACGTGTTTAGCTCTATAATATTTAAATGCACCACTCCAGCGAATGTCAGTGATTTCAAAGTAATTTTGAGTGATAAAAATATATTGTTTTTGCGATCATTGCACTTGCCCGGCGGGCAAATCCAATGAAATTTGTACTCTCCCGACAATAAAAACTACTTGCCCCGGGCGATCTGGCAATTGTTAACATCGAGCCCTGAACACCCCAAACAGGACGGTGCAGTTTTATAAAATATGCACCAATACTGGAAATTTGTCTTGGATGAATAAATAATGTTAATATAAAAAAAAAACTCAAGGTGGTGATCCTGGAACCTACAAGAGGATACATAAAACGTTTTATTTGCCTCACATTAAGGTCGAGTCTGCTGGTTTGGTAAATACATAACTTTATACTTTCTCAATGACTTCCTCATATCGTCTTAATTTTGTCATAAACCTTTTATGATGCTGTATTTTGCAGCTCTCATCCAAAGCTTTTAACATCCCTCAGAGGATGACTCAAGCCGTCATCTCAACAGTAATATTACAGTAAACCTGTCAAATGTGATCATTCAACTAAACTTGAGTGTAAAGATGGCCACAGCATCTCTGGAGGAACTGTAGGCATCCGGAGCTCAGGTGGATAAGTCTGAATGGACATTGGTCGTAGATTTTCGTTGAGTTTCCAGAAGAACGTCACAACCATGTCCGTCATGACATGCAAGACAAGTTTGTGAAAAGATAAAAAGAGACCACGTCGACCTGAACGCATCCTGATCCAGTGGAAAGCTGCGCCACAGACTCGCACCATTTAGCACAACTTTGATGTTTATCTGCCAAACTTGTGCAGATCTGTTACGAACGTTCAACAACTCAACTGGATTTCTAAAAACTGTAGCTCTGGATTGTCTTCATCAGAAAACACGGAGCTGAACACAAAGCGTAAAAATCCACTGGACTTTGTTTCCAAGTTTGAAGACGTTTCGATTCCCATCCAAGAAGCTTCTTTAACTCAAAATGTCAGGAAAAGCGTTGAGTTTGAGGTTTCATACAGTAGCCCATAAAAACGTTGTTATTGTTTTGAAAACATGCAAATTGAAACGGACAAATGGGTCCACCCTTTTGGAATGGAGGTCGTTTGGCTTCTTTTCTTAGCCTGCAATGCCCCATTCCTGTCTAAGTCTCTAAAAGGGGGGGTCGTTAAGGGAATTGTTGGCCTGTCTGAACAGGTGAGGTCTTCTGCTCTCCTGTACAGGGGTTGGGGTTGCAATGATAGCGGGAAGGGACCAACTCACTACTGTACAACTACTGTATAAAACCGCAAACTCAACGCTATTCCTGACATTTTGAATTGGAAAAATCTTCCTGGATGGGAAGTGAAACATCTTCAAACTTGAAACAAAGTCCAGCGGATTGTTTTTTTTAACTCCATTTTGAATGACTATGACCTGGATGACTAAGAATCTTTCCCAGCCTAACACAAAGACATTTGAATTTTGAATACTATTCTTTTAACCTGTAATAATGCACAGCTTTGATTTTGATCAACCACATAAAATCACAAGAAAACATAACGGTTATATTGTGGTTGTAATGTTTTTTTTTTTCATGGCTGCAGCCTGACCTGGCCAGGTTGACTCGGGCTTTTTGTCCACCGCTGAGCGTGGCCCCTCTGTCCCCGATCACAGTCAGATCCCCGTCTGGGAGCAGCTCCAGGTCCTACACAAAAACCCAGCTTATATTAAACCACTGAGGACTTCAATATCACTTACTTCATCTACTTGGCATCAACTTTGTCTGAAATTGTAAAGATGATGAATGTAAACAGGTTAATCTGGCAGTTAGAAACAGATTACAACACAATGACTCAGCAGCTGAAAGGCTGACCTTCATATGAAACACAGACAGGTTGATAAATAGCAAGTCAAAGGTTATACAATTCATTTAGGACCTTCATGGCCATCCATGCTAACTCATTAATCAGGATAGTAAACATTAACAACCCAACAGACTTCAGTGGGAAGAGTCTGGGGCTAAATGTATCACTTTTAAAAGGATAAAAAGCAATTAAGTTATTTTTACATATGAGCAGCTCTGGTTTCAAAATGCCGTTTTTTTATTTTATTTTATTTTTTATTTAAAATAGAAAACAGAAGCCATTTAGGTTTTAAGCAATCGACTCAAAAAAAAAACAGGAAACTAAAATATCTAGAGAAATATAATTATCTTGAGCGAAATCAAAAAGACAACATGACACATCAAATAGCTACAGATGTAACATCCAGGGAAAGTTAGCAGCTTTCTAAAGAAACAATTAAAATGCTTTCATTTTATTATGCAAACACAAGTTATTAAAATATTTTCCTTTTACTCCTCAATAAGTCATTTAAATGAAAGGTTTTACGTATATTAAAAGTAGAAATAAAGCCTTTAATAATAATTTATATATATAAAAGTGCATTTATTTGAAACAATGAGTCTCACAATGAGTTTTTGTATCTCTGCTTCTGTCTCCTTGAACACCAGTCGGACTCGGTAGATGGACGCTCACACTGAGCCTGGTTCTGCTGGAGGTTTCTTCCTGTTAAAAGGGAGTTTTTCCTTTCCACTGTCGCTACAAGCATGCATAGTGTGAGGGATTGCATTTGAGTCAAAGAGCCGATGATATCAACTGGTTTTCCTTAGATAGAAAACTTTGTATCAATTTGACTGGATGATCAGGTGAACTGTAAAGGGCCTTGAGATGACATCTGGTGTGAATCGGCGCTATATAAATAAACTGAATTGAATTGAATAAGTGTAATAGAAAAAATAAACCTCACCCTTTTCAGAGCACAAGCTTTGATGACTCTTTCATACTTCTGAGGTTCTAGATCTTTTCCGAACAAGATGTTGCTGCGAATGGTTCCAGGAAACACCCAGGGCTGCTGAGCTGCGTAGGTCAGCTGACCTCTGACTCTCAGGTCCCCTTTCTCTGAAGGGAGCTCACCCAGGATTGAGCTCAACAGCGAAGACTGAGAGAAAATGCAAACGTAGGCATGTCAGGAGCCGTATGATGACTCTATACTACCTACAGTGCTGGGAGACAGTATTTGCCCACCAACAGATTTCTTTCTTTTTTAAGGAACTGAAACATTCAATATTAAACAAAAACAACCTGAGATTATCTAAATACTTTAATTTAGGGTGAAGCTTTTCAAACTTGGTCCAACAGGAAAATTTAATTGCTTAATTCATTAATTAATTGTGTTTCAATAGTCTGACCCAGGCCTATTTATAGCCACATCACGACAAACAGGAAGCCAGTACTTCTTTACAGCACTGAAAATCAAAGGAAAAAAAAAACCCTCACCTTTCCAGCTCCAACTGGTCCAATAACAGCCAACAACCGATTAGAGTCCAGGGAGAGGGAGATGTTCTGCAAAGTCGGAGCATCTAAATTCTGGAGGAAAAACAACTTTGTTATATTGGCTAACTTCATCACAGTCCATCTTAATCAGCACAGTCTACTTATGTGACTTTATTTTTCACAAATACGCCTAGAAGCTCACTCTGGTTGCATACAAAGTTTTTTTCTGAAAGATAACGTCCTGCTGGTGTATTTCTTCTTATTGTGTTTTGTGCCTTCGTTTTGCTCAGTTTGTTACTAAATGAAGGTTCACAGAGGGGTGAAAAATGAAGCAGCTTAGTAAGGCTAGCCAGTTAGCAACTCTAAGCTAGGACCAAGATTCAGTGGGAATAATGCTAAATACTATTTGATTCCAAGAGGGATAAAACTGGAATACAGAGTGAATGTCAGTGTTTAACCTCTTAAAATCCACCTCATTTTGGGTAATCCTCGCCTACCTTGCATACCCAAATGGAAAAGCGAATACCTTAGGAACTGTAAGCCCAAATTACATGCGCAATACATTATTTGAAAGCTAACACCCTCTAGTTTAAAATTGGGTGAGTAGAACACAGACCAAGCTGCATCAGTTCAAACATGACTCAAAGCTGTTGTTTTATTCTCGGCAATGATAAGTCTTTTTTGAACAGCAGTAATAAAGACATTCTTGAGCTGTGGGGTTTTGAATGCTTGGTGTCAGCTTGGAGCGGCGCGCAATGGCTCCACCCTCTGGTGTCTGTGTTTCTCTTTAAAACAAGCCTGTAATGCGGTACTCCTTTAAATAAACTACCCACATTTGGGCTCATTTGAAAGCTTATTTCATTGGCTACAAAGCTCAATACCCGGCGTGGTTTTAACCAATAACAGCAGAGAATAATAACGCGGCATATCACGCGTCACTGGCTGACAGGAAGTGAACCGGAGGGGAGATTTCGGGGACTTATATCTGGCTCAAATCGCCTCATAAAAATATGCAGACATGTGTCCTGTAGATAAGAACACGATGTAAAGAACCATACCAAATATCGCGGGCTAACAACCAAGGAAATAAGTATTAAAAGTAAATATTTGCAAGATGCTGAGAACAAACTATGACCAGCTAACTTCTCTGATGTCAACAACCGGACGTTAGGGACAATTTTCTCATCATGGAATATTTTTATTACTAATATGCTGGATTACTTTTAATCTGTGGACTGTTATGGATGAATGGAGTATAAACAATTGAAGACTGGATTTATAAAACGGTTTATGGACGCCTTCAAAGGTATGTAGCTGTGGCTGCTTTGTTTGTTTACATTTTGGCATGCTACTATATCTGTTTTATCTGTGCGTTGGTGGTTATATTGTGGAGAATCTAAGCTTTCCAATGATGTCCAAGATGTCTATATTTGGTAAAATTTTACCGGTGGAATTTTTTGCATTCTGAGTTATTACCACACTTAACATCCACTGGGTCGCCGGTTGTCTCAGAGAGGTTAAAGAAGTTAAAGTTTCAGAGGTGTTGAGTAGAGTTGATGGATGTGAATAACTCCTTCCTTACAGACACTGAAGCGATAGCAATGTTATAACAAATAGATAAATTAGATTAGGTTTGATGGATGAAGTTTCTTTCCACTTGATGTTAAATTAGGCTTTGGGAAGGATTCACTAAACCTTACAGCTGCAGTAAATCGGCTTATTTAATTCCTATCTGTTGGTCTTTTACCGCAGCAAGCTGTTTTTTTACAGTGAGGCATTGCAGGACGGTCCAGTTCTATTTAATAGTGGCCATCTGGCTCTTTAATAGTTCTTCGGTACTGCAGGTAGATGGCGCAGTGATTGTTTTTTTTCACCCACCGCTTCATTAAGAAGGACTAAACACTATAAGGACCAAGCCTTAGTGTATATAACTTTACTTTTTCATGATAAAATGGTATCTAGTATTTTCTATATAGGAACATTATCTGACTATGGTGCATTAAGCTACACTGAGAGCAGATAAAGGAAGAGTTTTAGGAATCTAACCTTGTCCCAGTAGCAGGTAAGATCATTAATCTCCACACCAGTATCCTCCTTCTCCTCCTTTGACAGAACAGTGCTGGTTTTTTTGATCTCATCCAGCAGCAAGAACTCCTATAAACAGGAAAAAAGAAGAATTATAGATAAAATTCACCCAAATAAACAAAGAGAAAATACTTTAAACATTTACATTGCATACAGGAAGTTAATAACCAGGATTGAACAGAAATATATGTCCATGAATTCTTATCTGAAGGATTAGACTGAGTACATTTTATCCAGTTTCTACATAAAACCTTTAAAAAACATTAAAAATCATTGTCAAATGTTTCAGTCCCCAGTTCGCTTAGCTTACTGCTGTGGTTGAATTTTCCCAGCACTGATAAAGGTTAAACATCAATCTATTTTTAGAGCAGTGCATTATTGATGCAAGCTGAGAACCGATGAAACATAATAGCTCTTAAGATTCGCCTGAAAAACCTTTAAAATAAAACCAACAACAGATGGTTTAAAGGTCGTTCTCCAATATGTAGCATCTTGTGTTTGACTCCTAAGCTCGACATTACTCAACACTTTTATGCAGCCTGATTCAATTTAGCAGAAGCCTTTAGATTTTCTTCTACAGCCTCAAACTTAAATTTGAGAATTATAAAGCAGAACTAAAATCATAAATTGCTTTCAAACAGAACAAAAATTAACATTTATACTGTGTATATATAAGCTAACTAATGATCTTGCAGGCAGGTTAGGGAGAGGAATAAACAGAGGGGAGCCTGAGAGGAACCTAGGAGAAGCTGCAGAGATCTACAGGTCAAGCGAGATGATCTATAAAGGGAAAACAGACCTGGAAGAAAACCTGTTTGAGGCGGCAAAAGAGTTTAAGCTGGGGTCGATTTGCATTTCTTAAGCATATAAAGTGTGTATATTAACCCTCTCCAGGCAGATGTTGCAGATTTGCAAAAGCTAAAAGCTACTTAGCTAATTACTCCACATCCATATTTTAAGAGCTTTTGTTACTCAGAAGTACAACAGAAGGACTTAGTTGTGCATTTGCAACAAACAGTTTCTCTCCAGCTCACCAGATGACACGCTGGCTCACTTTCAACATGGCTGAGTCCTTGGTGTCACTGAAACAGATTTTCTAAGCACCAATTTCATGTAAGTATCAGTACCACTATCCATTATTTTGAAATCAATAGTACATAAGATGAATCATGAATGTGTATAGATATGAAACATGCCAATTAGTAGATTTGATCTCCTCTGGGGTTTTTTTTACCAGAGGCATCTCAATTTCAATGTAGTGGATTCGCAACGTGTGCCCAAACAGGTAACAATGGATGCTACATTATCTTCTAGTTTGCCTATATTTAGAGCAACAGTTTAACAGAAACAGCCTTCTCAAGAGGTTTTCAGATTTTGGTGGAGAAAAGGTTTGAGAAAAAGTTGTCTCTAATTTTGTGAGAGAATTTTTTTTTTTCGAATTTTGTTCTGTTAATTTTTTTGTTTGCGACATTCTAATAAAGTTAACGTTCATATCAGACTCAGTCTTCAGTGTTAATTTACCACTCCCGGCCACTGTTGCAAATCTGCAACATCCCAGAATCCATTGCATGTGAAGGTCTCTCTCTCAAAAAAAAGTCTGAATTGTATATTACTACCCCATATGATCATTTTCTCCAAATGTCAGATTTTTCCTGCAACTACAACTTAATTTGAGCCTGAGAGGGTTAAGAGGCGAGGGGCAGGCCAAATGATTGCCACACTTCAGCATTTTTTATTTTTAAATTTCCTTATGTGCTGCACTGTTTGTCCATCAAATAAACACTGAAGTCTGTAGGGATATTGTTACAAAAAGTAAAGCAATACGTTTCAAAATTATCCTGAAAAACTGGTCTGATAAGGTTTAATGAATTCATTGCTACAACCACAAAGTTTGCAAGTAAACAAGGTTGAACCTTAGAAGACGTTCAATCAAGGTTCCAAGTTAAAAGCTCAACTCTGTAATAACTTCAGATATTTAACAGTAAAGCAACCTCTTGTCTCCAACTGAGGTGTTTTTATGGATGTTTTACTGCAGCAGTTAGGAGGCCACATGAGTTTATCGGGTATAAAAACTACAATGAAATGTGGACTGGAAGATAAGACATTTAAAGAGCAGAACATCAGACCTGAAACGGTGACTAAGCAGCGATTACATCAGAACTGTAGCAGAACAGCAAAGTCAGCTATTCTTGTTTTTGTTTTATATAAAGCCCTAAATAAGAAATAATAAGAATGTGAAGCAGATCTTTATCAGGCTCCTCTCCCGTGGAACTATCTTCTGCTTTTAGTCCATGAAGCAGACACTCTTTCCACTTTTAAGACTAGGCTTTATATTTTTCATACAGCGTAACACATCTGTGCATCTCTAACTATATTATTATTCATTTAAATTAATATATTTTCTTCAGTAGAAGGAAATTCTAGATCTGTATTAGTGAAATGGGCCCAATTCACAGGGGCATATCTGTACCGTTCTACTTCTACAATAAGTTTAAGTTTGATTAAAAATCTCTTGGGTAGAAGGAAAGTTTATCCCTTTATGGGCGTATGTTTTTTAATATTAAATGAAGTAAATTTTAATCCCTAGAGTTGGAAACACAATTTTCTGATTTTAATTACTGCCTATTCTGACCGTATATTAATCTCAAGTTGCCTTTTAGGATGTACATGTGCATATTCATACATATACGTATCCACTAAAAATCACAGCAGAGCCCTGCTATCGGAAAAGCATTGGGATCTGCAGATATCCGAATTCATTATCTCTATAGTTATGCTCCTATAGGCCTGCCACACATGACTAAGATGTGACTTCCTGCTGATGTTTTCTTTAAGGGATCCCATCTCATCCTTTGATGGCAGAGATCATCTAAACAATATCTCCATTTTTAATTACCGTTTAACAAAAGACTTTCAGGGCTTGTGCTCTCTTAGCAGTTTCAAACCTTAACCTGAGAACTGAATACTAAAGAGTTTAGTTCTCTTTATTATTTACGCTATTTTTCCCCCCCTTTCCTCATCTTTCTTTCCTCTGGATTAACCTTGAATGAGTAGAGCGCCTGAGTAAACGAACTCCACATCTGTTCGTCACCTAAACATCTCCATCTCTCCGTTTTGACCTCTTTAAATTATATTTGACATGACCACACCTAAACTCCCCAAACTCTGCTTTTTGTCTCTCCATAGTAGTAACATCTGGCCATTCTCAGGGGTGAATCTGTTTGGCTGCTATGGTAGAGATCTGATGCTATATAGAACATCCATTTGTTAGTGAAACTGTCCCTTTCAGGCATATTTTGGCTCAGCTTTTACTGCGATTAACTGTATGTACTTCCTTTCACCTTCTAACTTTAATTCTCGCTCAGAACCGTGTTTCTCTTCCATATGGAGAAACCAACAGAGCTCCAACTGCAGCTAGCTTTTAGCTTTTCTCTCAGGTGAAAAGTACTTCTATGTTCCTTTAGTGTTTGGCAAAAAGGACAGAGCAGAATGGCTGCAAATCTATCACGATACCCTTTCATATCAGTCATAAATACTGATTTAGGAGTTCTGGATATATCGTATTGACAGACGAAAACAATGTTTTTATTTTTATCTTAAATGCAAAATAATATATATATTTTTTACAATTTTTATATAATTACTGCTCTAAGCGGGTTGCTCTGAGCGCTAAAGGCATCTTTAATTGTCTCTATACTCCATTTAACAATTAATAGATTACTAAATTAGTTGATGACCATTTCAATAATCGATTAATCCTAATTGATCCTTTCCTCTGCCTACATCCACCAGAATACCATGTGGTTCTGGATCAGAGTTCCATAGAATTACTGAACATTTTATCAGATGTCTTTTATATTAGGAGTGATCAGGTTATCAGATTTATATCCCAGCCCTAGTGGCAGATAGCTGTTCACACAAACTGTTGATATATCATTCTTAAAATGAAGGATTGATCCAATGTAATCACTGTACTACTGCAGCTATGTGCTCACCCAGGGTGGCGCCTTTGGATGACGTGTCTTGTGAACAATATGAATTTTAATTTGATTTGGCCAAAGATAAGTGTTTTGCACCAAACTCTGCATTTATGCTAAACCGAGCCTATCCATGAGGAAAACTATGCAACAGACAGCGTCACCTCTTCACCAGATAAACTTCAACCCCATCATCATGTAATACATTTTTGAATGTTTCAAATTTTAGCACTATACCTGAATCCTCCGGATGCTGACGCGGCTCTCGAACAGCTTTTCAATGGCACTGGGAAAGAAGAGCGTGACGGTGAGCCGCACCGCTGAGTACAGCGACACGGTCACAAACACGCGGCTGGCAGAGATGGTGTTGCCCAGCAGCACGTAGAGGGTGAATGTGACGAAAACGATGATCTTGCTAGCACAGAAAAAAGAGGCCATGTTGAGACCTCGCAGGTAGGAGCTCTTCATGATCTTGGAGATCTCCTTCCTGGAACAACAAAGTTCAAATAATCAACAGCGGTCAGAAGTGACAGAAAAATCATAGAGCAATGCCGTGGATTATTACCCACGTCACAAAAGTAACTACCTGCTCATTGTTCATTACAATATACAGACTGCTGAAGAGTAATTTTCACCAAATGTTACTTTATAAACTAAACAAATTTGCTTTTAGAAAATATAATAATAAATAAAAAATATATACATTAAGTACTGGGTATTCAGAGGCAGGTATACCTGCAGGGGTTGACGTTACCACTTCGGGCAAGTGGCTTTAACATTTCATTTGCCCAGAAACAATTTTTACTTGCCCAGTATAATGTTTGATAAATATAGTTCTTAATATTAATTTTTGTATATATATCAATGAAACATGTTTGTCTTTAAATGTTTTTTTTGTAATTCAGTAAGTTTCCAGGTTCCTGGTGTGTATATGCATGCGTCAGATAATGAACTCAAGCCTACATTACCGTGTTAACGTGCTTTTCAATCCTTCCTGCACATTCTTTTCTAACTAAACTTTGCTTTAAACTGTTGTGTGCTTGGAAAAATATAAATTGTAATGTTAAAAATCTAAAAAAAACTTGACAGGTTAAAAACTTACACTACTGCTACTCACCAATTTAACATGTTTAGCTCTATAACATTTAAATGCACCACTCCAATGTCTAAGAGAAAAACATTTAATGAACATTTTTTAATGTATGACCACTGTACAGAAGACTGCCATATGATGGAAATATTTACACTGTGTGCATACAGTTATTATTATTATCTTCCTAATCCCTTACTGATCATTTTTAATCTAGCGTGTATTATAGTATAGATTAAATTCATCATCCAGCTGCTGCTCTGCAGAATTCTCACCCCAAGAGCTGAATCACGCATGTAGCGGAAAATCACGCGAGAATGTGTGCAAAACAACAAAAATGGCGCCGGCAACCCTTGTGGGTCGTTTTCAGCGAATGTTGGTGATTTTAAAGTAATTTTGAGTGATAAATAAAAAATTTTTTGCGATTATTGCACTTGCCCGGCGGGCAAATGCAATGAAATTTGTACTCTCCCGACAATAAAAACTACTTGCCCCGGGCGTTCAGGCAATGGTTAACATCGAGCCCTGGCCTGTAATTTGCAAGAACAAGTTGTCGTCCAGTGCATATTAGCATTGCTTCAAGCAGCAGAAGCAGCCACTTTACATGTAAAGTCAATGGTTGACGCCCATCAAGGAGCATCAATAGGTCCTTCAGCCTTCTTGACCCATCTGAGCACCTAAAGCAGCGCCTCATCAGATTCTGAGCATCTGAATCTCTTCAGAAACAGCAGATGCTAGAGTTGGAAAAATGAAGGTGCAACATCAACCAATCAGAGAAGCTGATCTGGGAGCCGGACACAGCGCTGCTGATGCAGATCGCTATGATCCCTCCTCTAAAACAGTTTATTAACGCCTAAATTAACATAAAATAACAAAACTTGTCAGCAAAATATGTTCGCATTTATTATTCTGGTGCCTGCAGTTTGTACCACATACTGAAAAACGCTACCATCTACTTCCAGTCGCCATGAACAATAAGGAAAAACCCCACAGCTGCTGCAGGGGATTCCCAGTGACAGCGCACCGCTGGTATGTGGGGATCTGAGTGGCTCCGACAGCGAAATAATATATTAAGGCAGGATCGTAATCTTGATCGACTGCACATTTGATGTTTTGAGGCAGATTTTCTCACTTAAACAAACTACTTTTTACCAGTTGACGACAGCAAATATAGCACAGCCACTCTGTGTACAAGCATAAAAAATGAAGCAGCAATTTCAGGTGAAGATTGGCTAGATATGTGGAAAACAAATCAGACATCCCCCAATTCACGGATATAGAGGGAGTTCACATGGAAAAATTTAATACAATTTTTTATCACGCCTAAAGTCAAGAATAAATATAACGATACAAACATGGGGTGTTGGCGGAATTGTGGATCAATGAATGCTGATCATTCTCACATATTCTGGAAGTGTCCTAAAATTGTTAAATTTTGGAAAAATGTACATGAAACTGTAAAGAAGATACTGGAATATGATATTCCTATGAACAGTGCAGTGCTATACCTTTGCAATTTGAACAATATCAAAGTACGGGTAAAAGACAGTTATCTGATTAAGATATTGTTAATAGCTAGCAAAAAAGCTATCACGACGAAATAAGGACAGGCAGACCCCCCTTGTCAAGAACAATGGACTGGAATAACAGAAGAAATCTACATTATGGAAAAGCCGACACATCGTCTAAGACTTCAACAAACTCAAATGGAAGAGAAGTGGAGGAAAAGGACAAGATTCAAGACAAAAGACAGCGACAAAGATTAAAAAAAATAAATAAATAAACTAGAAGGGACAAAGGCCAAATAGATGAATAGCTCCCAAGTGAAAGCTCTATGTTACGTTGAGTTTAATGTATAATGTTCATGTACACTGTATATGTAAAAAAGTGAAAAATACCAATAAAAAGTAAAATGTTAAAAAAAATTAAGCAGCAGGTTCTTTTTGCTGCTCAAAGCACATGAGGTGTGAACGCAGCACAAGGCAGCATAAAAGGTTCAAGACAAACATTGAAATGTTTTCCAGCTTAATCAGTGACAAGGCAGGAAAGCAGAGTGCCTCCCGAGAGGGCAGCACATATTTTCTGTTGGTAGGCAATCAGCACTCTCCACTTCAGGTGGTAATTCAGAGCAAAGTGTTCAAACCTAATGTAACCCTGAGGTTTTAACACCTGAAAAGGAGCAAAAACAGCCGAGTTCACAAGACCTGTTGGAGTCCAACGTTTAATCCATTCGTGGTTCAACAAACCTGAACAGAATGGCTAAATCTGCTCTTTGGCACATAATCTAGTATAATGACTTGGCTTGATTTAGATTTAGACTCAGAGTGTGTATATATCTGAGGGCTGTCAAAAATATTGATACTATGAAAAGTACAGATATTTATATGCAGTATCCAGATACAGTACTAATTTGACTTTATCAATACTAATACTTAAGTTTTTCTTTTTGCATATTTTTGCTATTAATCTATATAATTGGGTTTTTTTTTGCACCTTTATATATTTAATTGCAGACTTATCACAGATAACAGTATCTGTGATTCTGTTGATGCACACAATGAAAAGTATGAAGAGTATTTTGTTGTTGTTTTTTATCCTGAAGGTATCAAAAATTAAAAAGAGTATCAAATATTTTCTTGGGTTTCAATATTGAGTTTGAAATCATCTTATTGTGACAGCCCTTATAGCTAGTAGGGATGTTGACAATGGATTGGCTCCATTTACCTTCATTTTAAGTGAGCAGCGATTCGTTTAGGGCAGCAACTAACGATTATTTTGCAAATTGATTAATCTGTAGAGTATTTTTTTTATTAATCAAAACATAATCGGATACCCAAAGGTTTCTTAAAGAAGACTTCTTACAGAATTAAACCAGGTGAAACTAAAACTTACACTTGAGGAGTTCTAAATAGAGCATATTGACAGAAGAAAACAGTTTTTTTATCTTAAATGCAAAATGTTTGTACCTTTTTTTTTCAATTTTGATAAAATTACTGCTCCAACTGGGTAGCTCTGTCAGCTGAAGGCATGTTTTAAATCTCTCCAGTTAATGATTAATTGATTACTAAATTAGTTGATTATTTCAGATTAATCGTCATTAATCAAGTCAGTCATAGATTATTAGATGCTCAGATGTGTAACCGATCTTATCCATCAGTCTTATCGTCCTCTGCAAAGCCATAAAGTCATAAAAATCGGCCAACCTCAATGCTTTAAACATTCCACTTATAACTGAGAGCACCACCTTGTGCAGTTAAAAACAAATGTATATTATTTCAACAGCATTGTTCAAAGTTTTTCAATGAAATAACATTGGTGTATTGAGAAAAAACAATAAAACCAGTATTGGTGAAATCTAAATCAACAATTCCGGCTTTTTGAAGATCGGTGATCAGCCAGAAAACTACAATCGGTATCTAGATATGGCGACAAACGTGGAAAGAGAAATATGATTCAGGCTTGAGGAGAAATAAAGACTTAAGTTTTAAAAAAATCTAATCAGTTCACCAAGTAATAATTTCTTCACACACTAGGAATCATTTACAACATACTCGCAATATCATCACTTTTCAAAAAGGATACTACAACGAAAAACTGTACGTGAAGAACATTTCTACGTAAAGTAACAGTAAAACAATAAACACTCCCACACTGCATGAGCCCTAAAACCCAATAAAGCTGCAGCATCAGCAGGTTCAACTCATAACTTGTCTGATAAGAGCAGCGTCCAACTTTGTCATACAGACAAATATGATCCTGTTAGATTAATTATAATCTAAAACTCTACTGACATGAGTTACATTACAGATTATCTGCTGTAAATAAATAAGCAGTAAATGGCTAACAGTTAGCAGCAAAGGTTTTCATAACCTCTGGTTCTTCATAGACACAAACAACATGTCCAGCGTTGACCGTCCATGACGTTGGGTTTTGTTTTTACCTTCTGACATCAGAGACCAGAGCAGCGAAAGGTTTCTCCCAGGCGTACATCTTGATGATCCTCATTCCTGACACCACCTCGTTCATTGTCCGAATTCGGCTATCTGTTAGAATGGCGGTCTTACTCCTACAAAGAAAGGTGAAGCCGTGTTACTTTAAAAAGTTTTCCCAATGCATTTGAATTTCATCATGTGGTAGAAAAAAAACAACATAAATGTGAGGTAGAATAAAAACAATACATGATTTTTACATGTTTTTTTTATAAACACAAATCAGTCCCAGCTGCAGGTATTTTAAGAAATCAACAGATTAACATTTTTGCCCATTCTTTGCATCAAAGTTCGGCCTCTGTCAGGTAAGAACTAAAGCATTACTTTAGTTCCTTGCAAGAGGTTCTCAGCTGGATTTCTCCATCTACTCTATTCCTCCTGAAAACAAGCATCCCTACAGTACACTCGCCAAATGAGCAAATTGTGCAAAATAAAGTTGTCCTGTAGGGAAAAAACTGGAAAAAGTCAAGACTATGATGTTATTTAAATAACTTGATCTACAGCAACTAAGTTTTAGTGAATCCTCCCCAGGACATCAAGAAAAAAAGCAAATTCATTTTCCTACTAAACACAAACAGGGGTAATACATCAAAGTTAGAGATACTTTAATTAAATAAAATTTTAAAAAGCCAGAGGCTAAAACATTTTCACATCATCAACATCTGAAGTGGCAAAAAGCCGCTCAGTATTTACTGTGTGATGGAAGACACAATCAAACTAAGGAGGAACCCAGTGAGATGATGTCCTACCTGTTAGACCAAACTTTTCATACTTCAGCAACTTCACATACTTTTCATACACCTGCCAGGCGATTTAATCTAAATAGAATAAATTGATCCACTCCCACTCAAGCAATAGACTAGCTTTCCCCATAATATTATTGTGGTTCCAACAGAATATGGATGGACATTTGTACTAGTTTGACTAAACAAAAAAATGTTTTCACCATCAAAACAACCTTTTTAAACAGAATTTCATTCTTCATATCTAGTATAAACATTCTGGATGTCTAAAATAGAATTTCAGATATCCATATCCCTATTGTTTCTGGTTATAATATGTATTATTTTGACTCTGAAGAAATGCATTTCAAATATAAATACATATTCTGTCAAGCTGATAAATGTCACTTAAAAAGTATAAATATTTCTTTGTTTATAAAAGTAATTCTTACTAGTACAATTCTGTTTTGTTTTTTTTACATTCTTAAAATTCAGTTTCTGCTGGGAAAACTTAAATTACAAAGTTCATTATAGTTCCGACTAGGAGTGTGATCATGACCAGGAAGAATCCTATTTAATGATCTACAAATGGAACAGAGAGGATAGTGCTTTTAATTAATGTCAAAACAGCCTGCCATACCAGAATAGATATAATCCTATGCATTAACACAAGCAGCAATCTTTTTGCACAATATCTTTCTCTCCTCTTTTGAATAAATTCTCCAATATATATATATTTTTTATTCTGCATCAAAATGTCTAGTTCCTGTTGCCTGTTGTCATGGTGACTCGTTGAACTGGGGCTCAACTGATAATGGCTTTTCATGCTTGTTCCACATGAGTTCAACTCTTGGTGGACCTACTTAGAGTTGATTAAACTATCTCACAGCAGCAAGAACTCTAAAGTTTCGAACCTTAGACTAATCAATTCAGAGTTGAGATTTTGAGTCTGAATTTGTTAAACCTGCTTTGTGAAACCCCCATTAGCATTTTTGATAGCAGATATCCAATCCAGTGCACTTTGAATAGAACCATTATTTCTCTCTATATGCTGCTTATTGGTTAATAAATATTAATACCTATATTTATGTCTGTGTTGATTTGTTACTTTATTTTAACAATGTTTATATCAAGACCAAAGCATTCGTTCACATGGAAAGATAGTTTATTTATTCAACAGTTGAATCTGATGCAATCAGATTTCCACCAATACGTTCAGCCCAGGTGTCGTATTGGACTGGAAAAAATTAGATTGGTGCATCTCTAACTTGAACACCTCAGCAGCTGTAGCTTCCAGGCAAAGGACCCCAAACTGATGGCGAGATGGAGCGGGGACCCCCTAATTTTATATATATATATATATGTATATATATATATATATATATATATATATATATAGATGAAATTGTGTTATATCAAACTAGTCCTATAGTCACTCTATTACCGATGGAGTCATGTAACGAAAGTAATTTTTCCCTGGGATTATTAATGCATTTCTGACTGATTCCTGGTTGATGGGACAGGTGTTGTGAATGAAACTGTGCCCAGCTTGAAAGAGCTCCTGTGTGTCGCTGAATGTGTCCATTGATGACTGAAAGACATCCTCTGCCTCCATTTATCTGTTTACTACAGTGTGTTGGATTCATGTGGATTTAAAGACATTTCAATTAGTGGAAAAAATTGCAGGGGTGAATATATAAAAAAAAAAAAAGTCTAATCAAACAAAACTTAAAAAAACCATGCAGTACCTCCAACTAGCTATTATTTTGCAAATCCATTGATCTGTCGATTAATAATCAGATAGCAAAAGGTTACCGGTACTCAAAGAAAATGTTTATAGAATCAAACCCAGTGAAACTAAAACTTTTGCACTTGAGGAGTTCTGGAAAGAGCAT
Organism: Cyprinodon diabolis; assembly: GCA_030533445.1. NCBI lineage: Eukaryota > Metazoa > Chordata > Actinopteri > Cyprinodontiformes > Cyprinodontidae > Cyprinodon > Cyprinodon diabolis. The sequence continues at coordinate 15,887,831 of CM060085.1, forward strand.
GTCTTATTGACAAATAAAAATGTTTTTTTTCCCCCAACTTAAATGCAACATTTCTTTTTCCTTTTTTCATAATTACTGCTTTTAATGGGTTGCTCTGTCATCTAAAGGTTTTATGCTCTCTATACTCCAGTAAATGATTAATCCATTGCTAAATTAGTTGACGAATAGATCAACAACTGATTAATCACAATTAATACAGTTAATTTCTTTTCAGCCCTAGTGTAAAACAAAACATAAATAATGTAGCAGGATATGGTAGTTTTTCAGAAACCTGCTTGCAACATTTTAAGAAACATAATGTTTAAATTAAATAAAGACAGCTATAATTAAGTCATCCCACAGCAGAATTTTAATACTTAACATAATGTTGCAATAACTCAAGTATGTGTTTTGTTTTAACTGGTTAAACCAAGTGAACTATTTAACAGTTAAACCTTAAAGATGAAGGTTCTTATCTGGCTGCTGTATGTGTTATTTACCTGAACTTGGAGAAGAGTTTACCAAACATGGTTTGAGTGGGCATCAGGAACAAGAGGACCACCATCCCCGCCAAACAGGAGGGGCCGATTTCACCCCACAGCAGACCCACAACTGCAGCTGCCTGAAGGGGGCCCACCCACAGGAAGTGCAGGAATATGGTGACCTGGAGGTAAGGATAAAACACTTGGCATAAAAATGCACAGAAACAACTCAGATACATTCAATAAAGTTCTTAAAAGCCTTTCAACCAGGCAAGTGTCTCCTTCAGCCATAAAACAGTGATCCCTGCTGTCCGACAGACCCGGATCTAATCGTGTATGAAAGTGTGAGACTGTGTAATTACTATCCAACTGCTGCTAGAAACCAAACACCCTCAAGAAACAGAGGCTTTCACAGCGTGCTCTGCCCCTCCGATTAAAACGAAACAACATTCCTGAGAGACAAACAGGATTTGGTGTTCAAAATAATTCGATCTGTAAATCCTGCCTGAAAAAAATTATCTACCACAACCTCTGATGAACACATCCACAGCAGTTCTGACAAAAGGAGAGGAAGACAGAAAAAAATTAAAATAAAAAATCATAACTTTGCATTTATGAGCCAATAAACCTTTTATGTTGATACTTTGCTTAAATGGCAACTCATTTCAAAAGTTTAGTCCTCAGACTGCGTTTCTGTAGCGTGACCATTTGGGTTTCTTATAAAGGGCAGCATAAACCAAGAGTCAACTTTTCAAGAGGACATTTCATTACAGCACTTGAGGACCAGGAAGTCATTGTTAGAGGCTGGCCATTCAGAGGCTGTATCTAAGCATATTCATAGGGATGTCCCAGTCCGATATCAGGCAAAAAAAACTATTGGATTATATCAGCCTGCATCTAAAATGTCTGATAAAAACACAATGCTTCTGTCAAAAGTTTATGTCGGCTGTTTTTCACACCCATTTTGCAAAATATTGTTCAGTATTTGAGTAAATTCACTTGATCAAACCTTTTCTATCATTCCCCACTACAAGATAGGTATTAAAAGGGGTGTATAATTCATGCTGATATCGTATCGTGTCATATCGGTCAGGTCATAAAGGTTCTAGATCAGTTTTGTATCGGAAATTAAAAAGGTTGTATCGCAACATTCTAATTCATAGAAGATTAAGTGGAAGATGAAGATCAAGTGGAAGGAAAAACTTTGTTAGGAAAAAGCGATGACTGAAGCCTTCAGACAAACGGGCTGGAGCTACAGGAATATCCTTCACGGTAGGCTAGGAGCTTTTATAAAAATGAACCAAGTTGCTTCCCAGTGACCTGAAGTCCTCTTTTAGTAATCAGAATCCTGAACCTCACAGAGAATCAATGAAGAACAGCCAAGAGGAGGATAAGAGACATCAGACCCAACAAAGCAGGTGACCTGAACAGTGATATCAGAACAAATCTGGCTTCTGTTGGACTTCAGCAGAACCACAGGCTGACCCCCCTCAATGCCTGATCGCATTTACGCAGAAATACATACAAAAGGAAACCCAACTACGCATTGAGAGCATAGAACCGAACTTTTAAGAAGCCTGACATTTCTATTTAAATTATTATAGTAATCTTTTTTTGCCCATATATATGTTGAGACAATTTTTGGGCTTTAATTATCCATAAGCAATAATCATAAACCTTAAACAAAATAAAGGCTTAAAATATTTCACTCTGTAATGAGTCTATGTGAACTACCATGGTCCAATGAGGGATAAAAACCCCATCAAATGTATAATAATCACATTTCTTTACTTTTTAACTAATTTACCTTAATACATCTATTTTTTACTACCGTATTTTCCAGACTATAGAGCACACCTCACTAAAAGCGCGCCCACTAAATTATATATATTAAAAAAAAATGGAAACATACATATATTAGGGACACAGCTGATATCTACTGAACTGTCTCCCACCAAACCTGTAGGGGGAGCTCTATATGTAGCCCCTAGAGTAGGAAAGAAGACGAATGCTAGCTCATGTTAGTTTGTTGGCTCACAGCAGCTCTTTATTTGAGCTCTGCGGAAGCTGAGCCCAGTCTCTTCATTGATTCAGCAGCTTTAATGCAGCAAATAATAATCCGTTTTGCCTGCTACTAGCATGTTGTTGTGCTAAATGAAAATTAGCCCCTTATTTTTTCATTTCCAACTTTGACTTCCCCCTCTAGCTATTAGGAAAAATCCACAGAAAAGCTGCACCTTCTTATAAGCTGCATGGTTCAAAGCGTAGAAAAAAAGTGGCAGCTTATACTCCTGAAAATACGGTATGTTCCTTTATTCTGACATCTGTGCCTCAACAGTTTTTAATCAGTACACAATTCCATACAGACTTATCTTTCAGAGCAGTTTGTTGCAAAAAATAATTGTAAAATTATTAAATGTTAAAAGTTAAAAATTGCTCAGTCAACAATTCTAATGCATTTTCTTAGAAATATACTCAAGAGCCAATATTTTTTGTGTGGAAAACCGATTTAGTTTATTGTGGCTTTATTCGTACAGCCTTTAATCTGACATCCCTCAATAAAATCAGGTCCAATCAATCAAATGCCTTCACAGTTCCCAGCTTTAGTAAACATTCTTCCTGTGAGAGGAATAACAAGGCAGGATTATGCTGCGGGCCAACCTTAGTGCTAATTTTGTTTTTGCTTTAAAACAATCTGCAAATAAAATCCATTACAATTTCTGGCAAAATGTGGAACATTTTAGGTCATATGAAGAATTTTACAAAACCCAATGAATCAGAAGATACAGCAGCACTCGTTATTTTTTTTTCTCCAACATATAAAGCCTCCTACCTCATCAAATTTGTTAACATCATTGGACAAGAGGTTGACTATCTGGCCTGTGGTGGTCTTTCCCATGGCTGAACTGCTCAGACACAGAGCCTTAGAAAAATAAACAGAGAGAAAATGAAAACTGTTCATAAGTAATAGTTATATGGCAGACATGGATACTAATGGGATTAAATCAGCTGACTTTGTTATTCCTCACCTTTTTATAGATCATGTGACACATGGCTACTCTGATCTTCATGCCGGTCCTCTGTACGTAGTAGAAGTAGAGGTGATGGATCACCGCTAGGCCAATGGTGCAGATGGAAAGCCCCGCTGCATAGCCCAGAGTTTCGTATAAAGCCGTTTTATTATCTGGATCGTAGTTCTCAAAGTACTCAATCACTTTTCCCAGAAAAACTGGCTGGGTCACTCTTATGGTCTCCTAATTTCCAGGAAAGAAAACACATTAGTGAGAACCTAGAAGTATGTTCAGATTTGTAAATTCAATTAGATTCAATTGAAAAATAATTCTCAAAGAGAACTAAGAATTTCTTGATTTTCAACAACAAACATGGCAAAATAAAAACAACATTTCAGATGTTTTTCGGTGACCTTTTTTTCCTCCTTTCTCTTTTAAGACTATGAAATAAAATGTTCACAAAATATCTGAAATGTGGATATTTTGTTCCTAGAAATCTTGCTTAAAGAGTAGGGCTCAACCAAGAACTTTATTGAAGAAACAAACACAAAAAAGACAAAGTACTTGATGGGTTAATAGACAAAAATCACATATCACTGGGTGGAAATATACCATTTTATACTAATTTCCCAGTTGGATTTTGAACCCAGAACATTTCACAAATAGACCTCTAACCTCAAAAAGTGTAAAGAAACCCAGCAGTCCATAGGATTTCCAGTAGCACCGTATGATGACTTTGGTTAGTCCTGGCGTCCGCATCTCTTTGGTCGCTCTCTGCACCTCCCGATCCCAATAGCTGCAACAGACAAGAACCCAGAATTCATCCAATCAGGTCTCATCAGTCATTACATGAAGATAAGTTGAGCCTTGCATCCTAGTCTTCACCAACATTACTGAAAAAGAAAGGAATCTTAAGTTACACCTTGTGAATGCCAGGTTTAAACACATCCACAGTCATCAGCTCCTCTTAATGTTGGAGCAAATTTCGATGACTGATCTGAAAGCAAACCTTATTGTGGAGAATATGAGCGGTTTATCTTTTTATAACTCTGCATCATTTGTTTAGTTATACCCTTTCCCACTGGCTGAAAAACCTGTTTAAACTTGGGAACAATCAACTTTTAGTGGCAGTGGATCAGCTCACTGACGCGTGTCTACCTGGGTCAAACGAATCGGTAAGCGACCTGGGTTAAAAATTGCCTGGATATTCTTGTAACATCTTGGAACATTAGAACCAAGTTGATCCGCTTAATTACGTGATACCATTGAGCGCAACATGCGGAAGTCAACACACCGCGCCTGATTTAACGAGCCGAAACAACCCAGTTTACATTCCATCAACATGGTGCAACACTGGTAAGAGGGAATCGGACAGATAAAATAGTGAAACAAAAAAGCACACTTAATATGCACTGGCTTCCTTACATGTTTCTCTCCATTGTTTACGTTCCTGATTTCAGTCACTCTGGTGACATCATCAATGCTAACACATGGTGGCACCAGACACGCAGCTGTCAGCGAGTGGTAAGACCCAGATTTTTTTGCCAGTGGGAATGGAGCCAAATGTTGATTATTAGGGGGTCGACCCATGATTGAAAAACATGCGTTAATGTGCTAATTTCAGTGGCAAAGAAAAATATTGAAACTGTTTCTCATTTAAATCTATAGTCTTCTGCTTATCAGAGATTTGGCTGCCGGTTCAGGAGAAAATCCCAGACATCCCTTCCCCAGCAACATCCTCCAGCTCATTCTGGGTGATCCAGATGTTCCCAGGACATACATGATAAACAATGCCTCCAGGGAGTTCTGGGTCTTTCCGGGCATCTCTTCTCTGCCTGTAAAACCTTCCTCAACAAGCTGGCAAGGGGGCATACTGATCAGATGTCTGAACCCCCCTCCCCATGTGATTCCTTTTGATGCAGAGAAGCAGTGGCTCTACTTTAAGCTCCCTATACATAATCCAATCACTAAAGCTGAGGATTTTTTATCGGGGTTATGATCCAAATTCAAGGCAATAAATGAGGGCAGTAATGCAGCCATATCAGTAAATTCAGAGTTTTGTTTTTTTTGGCTTCGCTCTTCCTTCAACACAACAAATCAAAGTGTGTAAAAAATGCAACCGTCCATCTGAGTGGCACAAGAAACTTCAAAATGACAGGTTCAACTCTGCTATGTTCAATACATTCATACAGTTTGATATACATTCTTCTGAAAGGTTTTTTATTTAATGTCCATTTGGCATTTAAACCAGTCTAAATCACTTTTTGTCCTGCCTTTTAGCTCCTAGAACAAATTCTTTTACCCCTAATAAAAAAGCTGGTAATTTGCTTAAGGCGAGAAACCGAAAATGTAACTTTGAGGATATTCCCACAATGATCCGCGACATTATAATGATGTGCCTATTTTCTGTGGATTTGTCTGAACTGCAAAGACAGCCTGGAGTGATTTTTAAAAAAAAGATACACTAAACAAATGACTGAGTGAAAGATAACATTTTCATGCTAATTTAGGGTGAAATACGCGCTTTAGAGGTGAACCGCAGTTTGTAAAAATGCTAAATTTTTACCCTTTTTGGAGTCTCTGAGCTGCTCCTTTATTCATGTTTAAGAACAGATGGGTTTAAAAACTGAGCTTGAGTCAAAGGTTTATACCACCCTGCTGCAAAAACACCTTGAGGCAACTAATTATCACCATAACCAGCCAGAAATAGAAGTACAATACAAGCCAGAGTGCTACCATACAGGTGTCGATATGTGGTTCAAATGTTAATGGTGCTGTCAAAACTCACTGTGCCAAGGTAAAAAAAAAAAAAAATTGTTCAGTTAAGAAATCTGCTTAGCTTTTACAAACGATAAGTGGAAAATAACCCAAGCTAATGTTAAAAAGAAATAAAAACAAACTGTACACCAGCGGTCCCCAACCACTATATATAATTTATCAACGATCAGAGTCTGAGTGATTTTTTATTTTGAAAAATATAAAAAATTGTGGTATTCTCTCCCAATTACATCAGTCGGTGCATCTGTGCCTCTTGACACAGGTTAATTCAGTTCAAGACTCATCCTATCTATAACATCCTATCTTTGTGAAGCGGGATTTTCTGCGGGTAGAACGACCAAACAAAGCTACTTCGTGTGTCATTGTCTCCAATTACGCCTAGATGGGACCGGCTTGTTGTTTTATTTTTATGCTGTTTGTATTTGATTTTATGCCAGTCGTATCATTTTACTTGATCGTATTTGAATTCTACAGAGCGGTGCACAGTGAATAAGGTGAATGTGATTGGTCGTTTATCAAAAGAGCGGGACTGCTGTGGCAGAAGGTTCGCCGGCTACCGTTCATTCATTCTGTTCGCTGTACTGCTGCTAGTTTTACTCAAATATCCGGAAGATGTCTAGTGCTACTACCACAGATGATCTCGCTCTCCAAATGGAATTGAATGATTCAGATTAGCTAGCCAAATGAATCCGACCTGCACTGACGGACACTTTTCACCTGGTTTGTATTATTCCCCAAGCCATTGCCCCCCCTCAACTCCGACCTGCACTGTCGGTCACTTTACACCTGTTTTGCACTATCCCCCCCCACAATCTGTGCCAGTACTGTTTACATTTCCTTTTCACTGTTTACATTTCCTTTTCACTGTTTACATTTCCTTTAATATATTTATATATATTTTTTGTAACTGTTTACATTTCCTTTTCATTTTCCTTTTAATATATCTATATATTTTATATATTTTATTTTATTTTTATTTCACGGTAGCTGTTATGGAAGTCCCAAATCTCATTGTATCTGTCACAGAATATAATGACAATAAAGGCTTTTTGACTTGACTTGACTTAGCCGCTTGTGGCTCGGGCTGCCTGTCACAACTCCAGTCCGGCGCACAGATGACGCCTACATGTTATGAATGGTCGTGTACCATGAATTATACATTATGAACAGTTGCCCATAAGAAGATGTTACTTGGATTACAAAACCATATATATCTTGATAACAGCTCAAAATGACTCAAAACTACAATGGGTGAGTAGAACATGGATGTAATAACATAAAATCAAGGGCCAAAGTATATAAAAAAAAACGGTGTTCCCCGTAACTAAAGATTACCTGTTCCTGATTAAGCAAATCATTTAATAAAACTTTATTAGGCTAAATTATGTTTTATTCACCTCATTGATTTGCATTGTGAATTGGTTTGGAAACATTCAAATTGCTCTAAATTGGTGAAAAGCTAATTTGAATTTAAATTCTTCCAGATAAACTTTGATTTTCAAACACAAAATCCATCTATAACTGTAATATAGTTTTCAACCATGTTTTCCCTTCCACCTTGTACATAGCAGTTTAGTTTCACTAGTTTAAGAAAATAGTTTTTTTTAACTGAAATATGTTTGACTTGGAGCTGAATGATTTTTGTTAAAGTAAATAGTTTGAACAGATGATGTGGTGAATTTATTCCATGTATGTGCAGAATTATCTGTTTGACCATGATTTAAACTCAAATCACTCTTTCACGTAATCTTCTTTAAGGAACCTTTAATTCACAAACTCTGCATCACACTGATGACACCAAACCAAAAATACTGCAGCTTGTGTACCATGTATATTAATACTCTGAACTTCAACGTGGTTTTGCACAATGTTTTTTTTCCCTTTTTTCCTCCAAGACTGTTTACATTTGATCAATGCTGCACTTTATGGAATGGAAATGTTAATTTACCATATGGTCGCGCACAGAGACAGATTTGACGGTTGCAGAGGCTATGCATCAGAAGCATAAATTGGCCTGAAATCCTCCAGTGGTCACAGCAGGTGGCTGCTGGAAATTGAAATCGTTTCTTACAGTTAAGAAGCTTTCCTTCCCACTGTTACTATATGCTTGGTATAAGAATCAGCTGTCCTCCGTCCACTGTCCACTGGTCCATATGGTAGAAGGAGGGATTTTAAGTCAATGGATTTTAAAAACTCTTCTTGAACTAGTTGTTTAATAAGAGAGATCAAACTTAAACATACATAAAAGGTCTGATCAAATCAATTTAATACATAATTCTGCATATAAATCGTTTTTTTTAATCATGTTGTGAAGTGGTGCTATCTAAATAGGCTTGATATAATTTCTGTACCTTTGCAGCTGCTGTCCCAGCACCTCCGACCTGTCCTCAGGGAGCACTTCGTACATGTCTTCTTCCTCCAGTCTGCGTTTGTAGCCGATGCTGAACAGAGGGTTCAGCCACCTGAAGGTGGAAAGAAGGAGAGAAGCAGAGTATGGAGGATTAATTCAGGATTACAAGTGGCAGATTATTTTATTTTACAGAGTGCCTTAGTAAAAATAAAAAAAAAATCTTATAATAATGCAAAATATATTAGACCTAAAAACCATGATTTATGACTGAATATTTAAGGGAAAATAATCTAATTGGCTGGAAGCAAAATTTTCATGGTACTACAGAGGATTTGATTCGGAAGTTATGAGATTTTCATGCAGCAAATTATCAGCCGAGACCATATATGAACAGAGCAGCCCTTTATCTCTGGCTTCTCTGCAAATAAACCGGCACACACAGTCCCTGCCTCACTGTTTAGCTTAGAGTAGATATTTGCAAATCAAAGACACACAAAAAAAAACTATGAGCATTAAAAAAAGGTTTTAGAAGCGCTAATTTCCACATAGAAAACACTAAAAATGTTGGAGCTCTGAAACTTGTCAAACTGAGTCTCATTCCATAACAGTCAGCCGATATACAGCCAGGTAGAAGTGATTGGAAGCAATAAGGGGAGAACCTTACCCTTATTTTTGACAAATTTCCTGGGAGGATTAATCCGCCTTTTTGAAACAATCTGGTACAAAACAAAATTACCTGTAAACTCAGCCTATTGAAAAGGTGGCCAAATTAAATGTCCAATTAAGAAAAGTGGTAACAATATTTACATAAATAACAAAACACATTTTCGAATCACTTTTTTCTGAAAAAAAATTAAAAGAAGTTTATTATTATGATTTTGATCACTGCCCTGAGGGGTGACTGTTGCTTTGAGAGTAATTTTATAGTCTTGCATTTAAGAAGAGATGGGTTTGAACCCTACTTCCTTCCTACATCAACGTGCTCCTTGGTAAGACTTTTAAAAACAAAAACGGATGACAAGAAACACTGAAATGCAATATTTTGGCTGATATTTTCATGTATTGAAATTGGCCGATACGTCTGTCGATTTGCATTGAGATCTAATGAAGTGCATACATTGCAGTTCACTCTGTTGCAATCCATTTTTAAAGTTTTGATAGATTAATGTTTTGAAAGATTTACTAAAAAACTTAATCTATATAGATTTCAATAGATTAAATAAAAATGTAAACATTTTGTGTGTTTAAATGAAGACATGTGCAACATTTATATATATATATATTTTTTTAATATTTATTATGTACATGAAAGAAAAAGCTATATCTGCTCCAAAAATTACCCTCCAAAATAATAAGCAGTACATTTTGGGAACCTGTTAGTCAAAATAAATGAGTATTTACCTTATGGCCTTAAACAAACAACCTATATCAGTCGATTACCAATTAATGTAATATTACAATGGATTTTGAACTGGACAAATAAAGATATGATAGGTACAGAAATTATTTCAATTTGATATGTGAAAAAAGTAATTAATCCTGGTATTCTGATTTTAATCACAGAATTTTGACATTTTTCTCAGGATTCTGACATTTTTCTTAGGAAGGATTCTGACTATAATCTCGAGATTCTGACTACAATCTCGGGATTCTGACTACAATCTCGGGATTCTGACTATAAAGTCGGGATTCTGACTTTAATCTCAGGATTCTGACTTTAATCTAAGAATTTTGACATTTTTCTCAGGATTCTGACATTTTTCTTAGGAAGGATTCTGACTATAATCTCGGGATTCTGACTACAATCTCGGGATTCTGACTACAATCTCGGGATTCTGACTACAATCTCGGGATTCTGACTACAATCTCGGGATTCTGACTATAATCTCAGGATTCTGACTTTAATCTCAGAATGTTGACATTTTTCTCAGGATTCTGACATTTTTCTTAGGAAGGATTCTGACTTTAAACTCGGGATTCTGACAATAAACTCGGGATTCTGACTTTAAACTCGGGATTCTGACTTTAAACTCGGGATTCTGATTATAAACTCGGGATTCTGTCTTTAATCTCAGGATTCTGACTTTAATCTCAGGATTCTGACTTTAATCTCAGAATGTTGACATTTTTCTCAGGATTCTGACATTTTTCTTAGGAAGGATTCTGACTATAATCTCGGGATTCTGACTTTAATCTCGGGATTCTGACTTTAATCTCAGAATTTTGACTTTAATCTGACTTTTTTCCTGAGGGGAAAAAAAAAAATCAGTATTCTGACTTTCCCCCCTCATATTATACTGAAATAAAATTTACAAATCAGTTAACTTTTTTTCATTTTTTTTTTCAGTGGCCCTAATCCTCTTCCGTAGATAGGTTTTACGCAAACAAAAAAAATAATGAATTTCTCAAAAGGTCACGCGAGAACAAAGGAAGCCGCCAATAGGAAACGCCTCCTCTTACAGCACAGCTTGTAATCAACACCTGCGCCGTGAGAATCCATAAGGAACCATAAAGAACGTTGATGCCACGTGTGGATTTGTTATTTCCTCACGTGAACATGCGCTGTTTCAGCGCGTGCATAACTTTGTACCCCTAAGCTAACTTTACGTAAAGTGACCACACTGACATTGCAGAGCCACACATCCACCAAACAGTCCGTTTTCAAACTCCCCGCGAATTGAACAGAGCTGGAAGCCGGTCCCCGCCGGCGACACTCACCAGAAAAAGATCTTAGATAGGATGTTGGCCGTCCCCGCGGGGTTCTTTCTGGCATCTTTGCGGACTTTTTCCATGGTTTACCGGGAGGCAGGCTGCTTCTCCTCTCCTTAAAAAGCTGCAGTGCCTAGTTAGGTGTCGTAACTTGGTGGGACACGCATGTTACATGAGAGTAGGATCCCCCTGAAAGTGCGTTACGTAAACCCGGTACGTCCGGACCTACAAGGTAATGAAAAATAAAAGAGAAAGAACCCTTCATTAGCCCCGCCTTGAAAACATCTGATTGGTCAGGAATTATTTTGCTTTCACGCTATTGACTGAGCGTCTGGTGGGTTTTTAACTTTTTTAACAGCACTAAAATGAATTTGTAACATTAAAAACGTCTCACATCAATTAAGAAGTTATATATAATACAAAATAACGTTAAAACTACAAACATCACTGTACTTTTATAAGTATGTTATATGACAGGACATAGAAGGAACTATAGGCTACAATTCTGGATAGATAGAATTTAATACAAAGCTTTTTAAATCTTCAGAATGTACGTAATGAGGACAAAATATTAATAAAAACCGAACATAATACGATGAAGTATGTAGTTATAACATGTCTAGAGGTTTAAAAAAGTTATACATATACATATATACGAGTATATATATACTATATATCTATATTGCCAAAAGTATTTGCTCACCTGCCTTGACTCACATATGAGCTTAAGTGACATCCCGTTCCTAATCCATAGGGTTCAATATGACGTCGGTCCACCCTTTGCAGCTAGAACAGCTTCAACTCTTCTGGGAAGGCTGTCCACAAGGTTTAGGAGTGTGTTTATGGGAATTTTTGACCATTCTTCCAGAAGCGCATTTGTGAGGTCGCACACTGATGTTGGACGAGAAGGCCTGGCTCTCAGTCTCCGCTCTAATTCATCCCAAAGGTGTTCTATCGGGTTGAGGTCAGGACTCTGTGCAGGCCAGTCAAGTTCATCCACACCAGACTCTGTCATCCATGTCTTTATGGACCTTGCTTTGTGCACTGGTGCACAGTCATGTTGGAAGAGGAAGGGGCCAGCTCCAAACTGTTCCCACAAAGTTGGGAGCATGGAATTGTCCAAAATGTCTTGGTATGCTGAAGCATTCAGAGTTCCTTTCACTGGAACTAAGGGGCCAAGCCCAGCTCCTGAAAAACAACCCCACACCATAATCCCCCCTCCATCAAACTTTACACTTGGCACAATGCAGTCAGACAAGTACCGTTCTCCTGGCAACCGCCAAACCCAGACCCGTCCATCAGATTGCCAGATGGAGAAGCGCGATTCGTCACTCCAGAGAACGCGTCTCCACTGCTCTAGAGTCCAGTGGCGGCGTGCTTTACACCACCGCATCCGACGCTTTGCATTGCACTTGGTTATGTATGGCTTGGATGCAGCTGCTCGACCATGGAAACCCATTCCATGAAGCTCTCTGCGCACTGTTCTTGAGCTAATCTGAAGGCCACATGAAGTTTGGAGGTCTGTAGTGATTGACTCTGCAGAAAGTTGGCGACCTCTTCGCACTATGCGCTTCAGCATCCGCTGACCCCGCTCCGTCAGTTTACGTGGCCTACCACTTCGTGGCTGAGTTGCTGTCGTTCCCAAACACTTCCATTTTCTTATAATACAGCTGACAGTTGACTGTGGAATATTTAGGAGCGAGGAAATTTCACGACTGGATTTGTTGCACAGGTGGCATCCTATCACAGTTCCACGCTGGAATTCACTGAGCTCCTGAGAGCGACCCATTCTTTCACAAATGTTTGTAAAAACAGTCTGCATGCCTAGGTGCTTGAATTTATACACCTGTGGCCATGGAAGTGATTGGAACACCTGATTCCAATAATTTGGATGGGTGAGCAAATACTTTTGGCAATATAGTGTATATATATATATATATATATATATATATATATATATATACACACGAGTATATATATATATATATATATATATATATATATATATATATATATATATATATATATATATACACACGAGTATATGTATATATATATATATATATATATATATACGAGTATATATATATATATATATATATATATATATATATATATATATACTGTATATATATATATATATATACTCATGTAACATATATCAATAATGTTCAATTATGTTACATATATATATAATAAATTACATTTTAGAGGTTTAAAAAAGATGTATATGCATACACACAGCTTGAGGATGACACATACCACCCGAAAATATTTTTTTTGTATATATATATATATATATATGCACACACACACACACACATATACGTATTTAAAGCCATCCCCTTGGGTAACAGTGGGCTACAATTCCGCGGCGCCCAGGGAATAGTGTAGGGTTAAGGGTCTTAGTGCAGAGACCCAGAGTGGAGGCTGTGGGGATCAAACGGGTACTTGCAACTTTCTCAGAACACAAGCGCACTGCTCTATCCTGCTAGGCACGCACTCCCCTTTATATATATATATATATATATATATATATATATATATATATATATATATATATATATATATATAATTTTTTACTGTACCACAGAACTGCATTACGCCAATGTTCAAGTTAATTCCAAGTATTTCTTTTGCTTTAATCACGTCATTATTACTCGGCACAAGGTCAAGTTCCTTTATTTCTGTCACGCCATTACAGTTACAACAGTCATGCCTTCTCGCTAAAGGCCTTCATCATGATGACTCAGTCATATGAGAGGAGTGAATCAAGATAATAGTTTTCCCCTCAACTTTCCATGGTTGAGGAACTGCCTTTTGTTTTCCTGTTATTTGTTACTGAAAGACACAAGGCGTGTTGTACAAAGAGAGAGGATATCCTTTGAACCAACAGCAGTCTGTTTGAAAGATGGCCCCCTGACTCTCCAAAGCCACTTGAATTAGGAAAAGTATTTTTCTCCACAGCAGGCCAATACCATCAGTCTCCTATTACCAGTATAGAACTCAAAGAAACTTCTCAGGCCACCCAATCACGTGTAACTTAAGTAAACTATTACACTGACACTGTCAGTCTAACGATAACAGAGCAGAATGGCTATAGTTCTGACTCATGTTTTTCCTGCTGTTGATGTTTAGCTAGGAATGAGTAGGAAAAGGGGCCAAAGGAGAAAAGACAGTAGGAGATTATTCAAGAAGCTAAAGTGAGGCTGCTAAGAAAAACAGCCAGAAGATCAACTCTGGTTCTCAGATGAGTTTAACAGCAATCTTGCTGTTTTATCTAAAAGGTTCTTTATTCACTAATAAAGGATTTTAGATTTTAAAAGTCTATATTTTGTCCGATGACTAAAGATTGTATAAAGAAACTCTCCATACAGTAAATAAAAGTAAAAAAAAAAAAAGAAAAAAAAAAGAAGGAGGCTGCCATAATTTCCAGAAATTATTGATTAAAAACCAAAAATGGAAATAATCAATGTTCTTTAAACAGGTTAAACCTCAGTCCACCTATTCCCCTGAACTCTTACCCAACAAACCCTGCAATGACTTTGTTAAAATCCTTAGACCCCAAAAATGTGTCTTTGCAAAATTCAGCAAACTGAATAACCATATGTAACAAATGCTTTAGAACCTAAAATCCCAAATTTGCTTTTTTTAAAATTCCAATTTAAAAAAAAAAAAAAAAAAAAAAAAAAAAAAAAACCTCAGTAAAAAAAAGAAGTCTTTCAAATAACTCAAGATACATTAGAATGAAGTTACTGCTGACCGAAATACAAACTACTTTTTCTGGTAAAGGTAATTGAAATAGGAAAAAAAAGAAAAGTTTTTTATTCCACAGCACAGTACTAAGCAGCATTTATGTAAAATAAATTTCAACAGCTGTGTGTCTAGAACATGTGCCTTGGCATTTCTCACGGCTGCATTTGACACAGTTGATCATCCCATTCTGATTAATAGCCTAAACAAATTTGACAGGGCTGTCTGGTAATGCACTAAAGTGGTTCAGCTTGTATAATGGCACACCAATGGTCCTTTGTGTCATTTGTTTTTACCAAACGTGTTCAAGCAAAAATCATTTGTGGGGTTCCTCAGGGCTGCATTCTTGTGTAGCTTTTATTTAACCAAAATGGATCATATAAATGTTTAACTCACTAGACTGTCTATCTTTTTGTTCAAAAACTGAAATATAAAATCCACCATGAGTCTATAGAGCAAATAAAGGTTTTGGTCAAAACAACATTTTTGTATTAATTGACCTGTCAGACCAGGGGTTCCCAAAGTAGGGGTTGGGACCCCACACAGTGACATCAAGTAAAGGGGTCGTAAGATCATTGTGATGTTTCATGTGTAATCCCCAATGATGTGATACCTAAAATATATGGAGGGCCAAAATGCACAATTCATAAATACATTTATCATGAAATAAAAAGATTAAAATTGCATTTAACCTTATATTTATATATAATCTAAATGTAATTTTTAATATAGTTTCTTAATAATTACACCATTCGATTTAAAATGCACAATACTTAAATGTTGCAATTTATCATGATAATTCATTAAAATATATCAAATAAATATTGAAATGTTACTGAAAGATTTATACGTTTATGAACAAATATAATTACTTAACTTGTATGTTTTCATAAATAATTATTGAGGGGGGTAATTATATGTATTTGCAAGGGGTCCCAGGGGTTTTTTTTTGGGTCACAGACTGAAATGTTTTCATAACCGATGCGTTAAGACCCCTCAGGCTGTACAAATAGTGTTATTTGAATAAGGTTGCTTCACCCTAAAAGGGGTGTTTTTGGAGCAAAATAATACATAACATGGGAAAAAACGAATCAAACCAATCTAGCCATATTTGCAGCAACACAAGGACCCTGCAGAACCTAAACAGTACCCGACTTTCAGGATCAGTTAGACAAAAATAATTCAAAAATAATTATAGAGCAAAACATTATTTCATAATCTAGATAAAGTCAAGAAAAAATTTGTGAAAAAAGCCCAGTCAACTATCAGTTTGGACTGAGACAGAAAGCCATTTCCAAGCCAGTGGTGAACCTTTGAGAAACCTAGATGAAAGACAGTCAGTTCCAACAAACCCACACATTTCACTCTACATCATCTTAGTTAGATTATAAAATCATCAAGTTGGCAGTATTCTTAACTACCGATAAACCTAGTACTATAAAAGCGCCTCAGTGTATAAACAAGTTAAATATACCTATTAGAAATGATTGTTTGAAGGAGTAGTAAGCAATATTGTTTTTATAAAAAGCCTAGGGTAAAGCATAGAAAGGCCAGTGAGAGATAAAAACTGATCACACAGAGTTAATTACTAAAGTATGTGTATAAGGAATATGGCTCCATGTTTCGATTAAGCTCAGATCAGTTGTTTGCACAGTAAGTGACACAGTATAACAGGCCAATAAAAAGGGGGAAAAGCTGCTGAGTAAAGGAAAAGACATATCAGGTTTGCTGATAGAAATTCAAACTATGCTCTTCAGGTGTACTCTTAGGTACACATATTTAATTTCTTGATAAAACAAGCAGCCCCTTAGCCAATCCCCTTGGCAACAACTCAGTGTATTTAGGCAGGGCTGGGTAATTCCAGTTTTCAAGGGATGTTATCCTGCTACTTTTAGATGCGTCTATGGGCCAGTACACCTGAATCAAGAAATTAGATGAATAATACGACTGAGGACGGTGACTGCATACTGAGGAGGTAATTCCACCATTTGATTCAGACATGTTGGATCATGGACAAATCTAATATTTATCATCATGTGAGGAAGAAAAAGGGGAATAAAGGGATTCTGATCAAGGCCTTGATGCTGGTGTAGACAGTCTGGTCTGAGGCTTTCACAAACTGGTAAACTACTAGAATGTTTGTGTGAACAAATTGATTCTTAACATCAGTGCGGTCAGTTAAGAACAAGAGGAACTTTAAAACATAATCCAATTTTGCTGGGTTCAACAAATGTCAAGTTCAGCAAAGCGGATTATATTCTAAGACATGTACATATGAAATATAAAACAAACACTTCTCAACAAATTGCTAACTATAATTAGGTGATTGGATTTTTATATGCGATACTAGCAACAGTTCAATATGGAGAACATTATAAATAAAAAATATAAATATTATAATTTTTTTATAATACAATAATACGGGACATTTACAAGAGACTGCCAATAATGAGGGGTAAAATACAGTAGTTTCCCACCAAAATGGGAGACTTGACAGCTATGGATAGCGTAAGGTGGTCAGGTTTAAAATTTGGTGTAAAGACATGAAGGTGTGGATCCACACCAAATTCATCTGACAGGGGAATACCATCCTTTGACTGAGAGATACCATGATTGGGGGATGCCATCTTCTTTGCCATCTTCTGATTGGGGGATGCCATCTTCTGATAGGGGGATGCCATCTTCTTATTGGGGGATGCAATCTTCTTATTTGGGGATGCCATCTTCTGACTGGGAGATGTCATCTTCTGATTGGGGGATGCCATCTTCTGACTGAGGGATGCCATCTTCTGATTGGGGGATGCCATCTTCTTATTGGGGGATGCAATCTTCTGATTGGGGGATGCCATCTTCTGACTGGGAGATGTCATCTTCTGATTGGGGGATGACATCTTCTGATTGTGGGATACCATCTTCTGATTGGGTGATACTATCTTCTGACTGGGGATACCATCTTCTGATTGGGGGATACCATCTTCTGATTGGGGGATACCATCTTCTTATTGGCGGTTGCCATCTTCTGACTGAGGGATGCCATCTTCTGATTGGGGGATGCCATCTTCTGATTGGGGGATGCAATCTTCTTATTGGGGGATGCAATCTTCTGATTGGGGGATGCAATCTTCTGATTGGGGGATGCCATCTTCTGACTGGGAGATGTCATCTTCTGATTGGGGGATGATATCTTCGGATTGGGGGATACCATCTTCTGATTGGGTGATACTATCTTCTGACTGGGGATACCATCTTCTGATTGGGGGATACCATCTTCTGATTGGGGGATACCATCTTCTGATTGGGGGATACCATCTTCTTATTGGCGGTTGCCATCTTCTGATTGGGGGATACCATTTTCTGACTGGGGGATACCATTTTCTGACTGGGGGATACCATTTTCTGATTGGGGGATGCCATCTTCTGACTGAGGGATGCCATCTTCTGACTGAGGGATGCCATCTTCTGATTGGGGGATGCCATCTCCTGATTGGGGGATGCCATCTTCTGATTGGGGGATACCATCTTCTGATTGGGGGATGCCATCTCCTGACTGGGGATACCATCTTCTGATTGCGGGATACCATCTTCTGATTGGGGGATGCCATCTTCGTACTGGGGATACCATCTTCTGATTGGGGGATACCATTTTCCGACTGGGGGATACCATCTTCTGACTGGGGGATACCATTTTCTGATTGGGGGATACCTTCTTCTGACTGGGTTATTCAACAAACAGTTCAGTCTACAACTCTGGCCTCTAGTCCCTAAATCTCAGTTCAGTACAGCACCTATTGGCTGTGATGAAACCAGAGGTTATAAAGGATATGAAGCTGAAAAAAAACGCAGAACTCTTAGCCCCCTCCAGTCAGCTCTGGGGCTAATCCAGGCTTTCTTTCTAGTGAGAGGCACTACCTAAATCTACAGAATGAAGTTTTCAAGGAGACATCTGAAATGGACACTAAATTACCCCTATTAGGCTGTTCTTTCAGGCATGATCCATCCTATTACCGTAAGTAAGGGTCAGAAGGTTGATCCAATAAGATTATCAGATAAAAACATGATCATCATTACACATTGTCTCAGATGATAAGCTGTACCAGCTGCTTCTCTTTGAACTGGATGCTTTACAGGATTAAGAACAGGGACCTTCTAAGACATCCCAGCAACAACAACCATGGTAACGTACGTCTAAGGCTTTAGCCATCTAGAGATTTCATAAAGATGTTGCCAGCACCTGCTTCTGTGCCATTTACTGACAGTAAAAATAGCTGAGCTTGGATTTCCTGGAATTCTTCCCCTGTCGGGTGGACCTATTCCCAGTTTACGACACCTTCCAATCATTGCTTGTAAAGAGGGTAACCCAGAGGGTAACCAGGTGCATCTGAATAATGTTTACGGGGATTTGAAATGTCTTTTTCTGCCAGATATTAAGATTTGGGAGTTATTTTTTTTTTTTTATACAGGTCAACATACAAATGTGTTTTGGGATTTAGGATTAAGGATCATAAACTGCTGAGTCCCTTTGGCCTGATCATGGCCGGACATGTCCCAACATGTTTAGCCTTTGCTTTTAATTTAACACTTTTTCCACCCTCACCCCACCCCACCACCTACTTTCCCAATCACAGCCCAAAGTCTGGCTCCGTTGTTAAAATACAACAGCACTAACTCCTGCACTGAAAAAAGATAAATAATTCTAAAGTTTAGAGCACCTCTGAAGCAAAATATGTTGCCTCCTTGGTTAAAATGTCTCTGAAAACCTGAAAACATTTAGGATTGTCTGGATCTCCAAATTATTTAAACTTAAATGACTCAATTTTCCATTTTTGTCTATTTCTGGTTAACAAAACAACCAAAAAGAAAGAAAATTTTGATAACTTTTTTTTAACTTCAAATAAGCTAAGAAGTTTTTAGTTCCTGTTTTAATCAATTATACGTTTGCATCTTAAAACGCTAAACCCAATTGTAGTCAGACATATTTTACAAGGAAGCTGAAAGCAGAAAAGTTGCAGAACACTGAAATCTACTGGTTGATATGTAACACAGCAGTTGTCCTGTTGCAAATAATCTGGATTTGGTGATCTTCCAAAACTGGGTATTTGGATCAGATTGATCCAAACCAACATCGCTTAGAAAAAAAAACATCTTGTGATTGACATCGATTATGTGATCCTGGATCCCAAAGGGAAAGTACTGGCAAATCAGGTCCTAGTCCGCTTATAGAGGGAGAAAAATCTTTTCCAGAACCACATCCACATCCTGGATAACAATTAAGAAGCTTGTTTTAATCTGGTGTGAAATTTTTACAGTGTACACCAGTTAAAAGATCATATAAAGTTCATACATTAAAAGATTGA
The DNA here is from genome assembly GCA_030533445.1 of Cyprinodon diabolis. Taxonomy (NCBI): domain Eukaryota; kingdom Metazoa; phylum Chordata; class Actinopteri; order Cyprinodontiformes; family Cyprinodontidae; genus Cyprinodon; species Cyprinodon diabolis. The sequence continues at coordinate 15,908,247 of CM060085.1, forward strand.
TCAGTTGGGATGAATAAGCATCTTAAGCATCAGTTTATAAGATAATGAGAGCCTGAACTTTGTGAAAAAAGGTATGGTCAGTTTCTCTGTCATTCATATTTCCTGTTTCTTTTCTTTTTGAAGTTTCCTCTGTCAATTACATTTCCCTTTCAGATAAAAAAATCTAACTTTGGTTTGCCATAATAGCATATCCACATAAAGAACCACTGACCACTGAAATAGACTGAGCAGGTGAGGCAGAAGAAGAAAGCTGCCAGCTCTAACATACCTTTCCTGGTCTGGTCGGCCCACCCTCTCTCTGTCTCTCCTAAGGGAAAGATCTCCGATCCAAATCCAGACCACCAAGAGCGAAAGAATGGACCACATGGCAGCAGAGATCGTTGCCTTTCTTCTCGCAACCTCTGGGTGGATCTTGGTCTCATCTACGTTGCCGACCGACTACTGGAAGGTGTCATCCGTAGATGGGACGGTGATCACTACGGCAACCTTCTGGTCAAATCTGTGGAAGACGTGTGTGACGGATTCCACAGGAGTGTCCAACTGCAAAGATTTTCCGTCAATGCTGACTCTGGATTGTGAGTTTGTTAGAAATTCTGTGTCTGATATTCTCTTCTGATAAAACATTTCATAAGCATATGGCCATGGCAGTGTGTGTCAGTGAGGTAGCTGTGCTAAATAGATATGACTTCCGAAAAGATTGAGTTAAGCAAAATGATAAAGACATTCAAGTCAACACAGTTTGTCAAATTACAGTGCCTATCAGTTCTCTGCTCCCATGGGAGCACTATAGCATGACCTTTGGCTCCTATAGGGGCAGTTTAGCACATGTTTTGGCTCCCAAGGGGGCATTTTAGCTCATTTTGGCTCCAATGATGGCACTTATAACTAGTGTTGCACCGATACTGCACTAAAATGGTGGTATCGGCAAGTACTGCCAAATACCATTTTGACAGCCAAAAGTTTATTCAACTATTGTCACCCATTCCAGGTAGGCAATAAAAGTTCTACTGGATTCACTTTGTATTAGTCTTTTTCCTGCTTCACAAAGGTAGGCAGCAGCTTGACAAAGCCATAATGGCAATTATTTTACATCCAAGTAATATGCAGTTCTTCATATATACACACACACATCAATTTCAAACAGATGGTATGGGTATCGGCCAATAATGCACAGCCAAGTATCGGGACCAAAAATGGCATCGGCGCAACACTACTTGTAACACATGTTTTGGCTCCCACAGTGGAACATTAGCAGACGTATTGGCTCCCTAGAGAGCATGTTAGCACATGCTTTGGCTCCCACAGGGGCACTTTGGCAAATGCTTTGGTCCCCACGGGGGCACCTTAGTACATGTTTTGGCCTTCATGGGGGTACTATAGCATGACTTTTGGCTCCCATAGGGGCACTTAAGCATTGTTTTGACTCCCAAAGGGATACTCTAGTGCATGTTTTGGCTCCCAATGGCAGACTTTAACACAGGTGTTGGCTCCCACAGGGGCACATTAGCACATGTTTGGCTCCCTAGACAGCATGTTAGCACATGCTTTGGCTCCCATGGGGCACTTTAGTACAAGTTTTGGCTCCCACAGGGGCACCTTGGGACATGCTTTGGTGCCCATGGGGGCACTTTAGCACATGTTTTGGCCTTCATGGGGGTATTATATCATGACTTTTGGCTCCCATAGGGCTGTGTCAGTTTGGGTCACTGCTGCCAGCTACTTCTAGACACAGAACGAAAAACAGTGGCAAGCAGAGTGGTGGGAAAGAAGGAGAAGATGATCAGAAAAAGAAAGCAGAGAAAAAGATGGACTGCTGAAAAATCTGCGGTGAACTGGTGAAAGAAAAGTGAAATGATGTGCTCAAAGATGACCCTGCACATTTTGAGTATGTTTGGCTCAACCTGCTGCTATGAAGCAGGATTCTCCACCATGAACAGAATCAAAAATAAATATCAATCCAGGCTCAATATGAGCACCTTGATATGTGCTTGAGAATGGCTTTGTCACCATTCAAACCCAATTTTAAAAGCATTGCAGGGCAGCCTAAAGCCCACTGCTCTCATTAAGCAATAAAAAAGAAAAAAACAACACAAACGTTAAGTTCAGCTGTTTTATAAAATATGGGAATAAGGAAATTGTCTATATACCAAACTGAACGATTCTTCTATACTTCAAAAAACCCTTTTTTATGAATTATTAAAAATTCAATGTATAACATAGATGCATTATAACCTGCTTTTTATTTCCGTGTTAAGTTCTGTTTAAATTAACAGATTATAATTAAAAATGTCTCCGGACCTTTACTGATTTTCTGTGTTCGGACCCCACTGATTTTTAATCGGTTACCCCTGCTCTAGCGCATGTTTCGGCTCACATTAGGGCACTTTAGCACACATTTGATTACCTGCTTTACTCACAATTGGAGACATTTATAACACCCCATTTTGAAACTGCACCATGACAGCCCACTTTTGCAGAAATCTAGAAACATGCCTTTTTGTCTTCCTGTCAAAGCTTATATTCAGGTTTGTCGGGGTTTGGTGATCGCTGCCGTATGCCTGGGTTTCTTTGGTGCCGCCTTAGCTTTACTGGGAATGAAGTGTACAAATATAGGAGGCTCGGAGGCTACCAAGGCTCGTCTGGCTGTCCTGTCGGGCTTAAGCTTCATTTTGAGCGGTAATTTTTCAACAATTTTTTTAATTCAATCAGCATAGCCAACTGTGTTCTGGTAATTATTTAATGTCTGCACAGGCATCTCCTGCATGACTGCATGTTCCATATACGCCCATAGGATCACAACTGACTTCTTTGACCCCTTCTTTGTTGCACAGAAGTATGTATTAAGGATTAAAAAAAAAAAGTTCTGACTTTCAGCCAAAGCTTGATTTAGATTGAAATAAGACCAGTCAGGTTTTTTATTTTTTTCTCTCTGGGTAGGTTTGAATTGGGAGCAGCTCTCTTTATTGGCTGGGCTGGATCCGGCCTTTGTATTATAGGTGGAGCTATATTTTGCCTCCCACTGTCCAAATGCTTTAAACTAAGGTCAGCATCAGTAACTTTCACCATGATAACCACTTATGCTGATGATTATTTCATGGCTTAGTTTATTTTTTTTACAGAGTTAAGTACTGTTACACCGGAGCCCCGTGCAAGATAGCCAACAGCCTGCAAACGGACCCACTGGAGTTGAAGAGACAGTTTGGAAGAAACGCTTATGTTTAAAACAAACTGGACTTTTATCTTGTTTTTTTTTTTATTTCATTTTGAATCAGAAAACATCTTAATTAATGGCATCCAAATGATAAACATACTGTGTTGGCTTTTTGACACAGTAAACTGATAAAAAAAAACACAATATCAGACAAAAATAATCTAAGTAAATCCTAAAAACTGTTATTAAAAGATGATATTCTTTGAAAGAAAAAAAATCTCTCTAAATCCATCTGGTCTGATGTGTAAATATCATTCTCAATCCTTGTTAAATTTTGATGTAACTGGAGTGAGCCATCATTAATTTGGACACCTGACCTCAGTTTCTGTAACCCATTATACTAACAAATAGCTTAAGCAGAACTTGTAAGTAAAAACTAAGCTAAAAGATCTCAAAAACAACAAATTATGTCCTTATATGTAAAAATTTAACAACAGATGGGTAATAAAATGATAGAGCTTCATCAATTAGATGAGATCTAGTAGGGCTTTGGGACACCAGTAAAGAGAAAGCAAGAGATAAAAGATTTTATGGGCCGTGTTTTAGGATTATAAGAATGTCTCATTATCCATTTCGGATCTTAAGATAAAGGGCAATAATCTAAAAGAAACCGTTAAATCTACTTTTAAATAAAAGCTTTGGAATGTCCTGCTGAAGTCCAGATTAATATACATTTAAAATGCCATTAAAATAAATCTGCTTAAAATGATCAAACTGGAAGTATTTTAATGATTCTGTAAGGAAGAAAGAGTCAAATATTATGTAATCTAATGTAAAAGACTCATTAGCATCTATATCTAAATCTTAAAAGCTGTAGTCACAGAATGTGGCACAATACTTATTAAGCTTTTAACAGGACAATATTTTGGAGGTTGTTCCAATCTGGTGTGAAGTAGACATACACTATATTGCCAAAAGTATTTGCTCACCCATCCAAATTATTGGAATCAGGTGTTCCAATCACTTCCATGGCCACAGGTGTATAAATTCAAGCACCTAGGCATGCAGACTGTTTTTACAAACATTTGTGAAAGAATGGGTCGCTCTCAGGAGCTCAGTGAATTCCAGCGTGGAACTGTGATAGGATGCCACCTGTGCAACAAATCCAGTCGTGAAATTTCCTCGCTCCTAAATATTCCACAGTCAACTGTCAGCTGTATTATAAGAAAATGGAAGTGTTTGGGAACGACAGCAACTCAGCCACGAAGTGGTAGGCCACGTAAACTGACGGAGCGGGGTCAGCGGATGCTGAAGCGCATAGTGCGAAGAGGTCGCCAACTTTCTGCAGAGTCAATCACTACAGACCTCCAAACTTCATGTGGCCTTCAGATTAGCTCAAGAACAGTGCGCAGAGAGCTTCATGGAATGGGTTTCCATGGTCGAGCAGCTGCATCCAAGCCATACATAACCAAGTGCAATGCAAAGCGTCGGATGCGGTGGTGTAAAGCACGCCGCCACTGGACTCTAGAGCAGTGGAGACGCGTTCTCTGGAGTGACTAATCGCGCTTCTCCATCTGGCAATCTGATGGACGGGTCTGGGTTTGGCGGTTGCCAGGAGAACGGTACTTGTCTGACTGCATTGTGCCAAGTGTAAAGTTTGGTGGAGGGGGGATTATGGTGTGGGGTTGTTTTTCAGGAGCTGGGCTTGGCCCCTTAGTTCCAGTGAAAGGAACTCTGAATGCTTCAGCATACCAAGACATTTTGGACAATTCCATGCTCCCAACTTTGTGGGAACAGTTTGGAGCTGGCCCCTTCCTCTTCCAACATGACTGTGCACCAGTGCACAAAGCAAGGTCCATAAAGACATGGATGACAGAGTCTGGTGTGGATGAACTTGACTGGCCTGCACAGAGTCCTGACCTCAACCCGATAGAACACCTTTGGGATGAATTAGAGCGGAGACTGAGAGCCAGGCCTTCTCGTCCAACATCAGTGTGCGACCTCACAAATGCGCTTCTGGAAGAATGGTCAAAAATTCCCATAAACACACTCCTAAACCTTGTGGACAGCCTTCCCAGAAGAGTTGAAGCTGTTCTAGCTGCAAAGGGTGGACCGACGTCATATTGAACCCTATGGATTAGGAACGGGATGTCACTTAAGCTCATATGTGAGTCAAGGCAGGTGAGCAAATACTTTTGGCAATATAGTGTATCTGGCACATACTTTATAGGGCAATTTAACGTTTTTGATCACTTGAATACCTCTTACAAATAGAGTCCTCTCCGTCCCCTATATCCAGCCATTCAACAAAGATACTGCTACATGGCTGTACATCTTATTTTGCCATCTGACCAATTAGATGAGCCCTTGAATGATATATTACCCAAAGTAAATTAAGTTGAAAAAAAAGTTGACACGTCAATTAAATAGTAAAAAGCTAATTGAAAAGTTAAAAAGTAAAGTTAAAAAGTTAATAAGCCTCGTTAACAACTATATTTATGATTATAAACTAAAAAATATAAGTGTCAGTATCAGCATTAATGCCTCTAAGGTTAGGTTGGACCAAAGAAAATGGAGAGTTTTTAATTAATTTCTTATAAAAGCACTTGGTGTTTCTTGTTATTACATTGACATCAAGTTTTGCCATTAAAATTTCAATATCTTATTTAATGTTACAAAGGTAATAATGTCTTGTTCTGGATTCCAATAATACTATTGGCATAAAATTTAGATTATTAAAGTAGATAATCAAAAGTATTGCCCTATAAAGGGTTAAGATTAATATTTTTACCAATTACTTCACCATATAAGAATGATAATTGAAAATATTTCAGTAACTATAAACTTCAGGTACTACTTTTTACAAGTATGAATCATAAAACAATGACATAATTTATTATTTGTAAGCCACTGGTCTAAAAAAAATGTATACTCCATTGTAGTTGATCATAGTTAACATATTTCAAAAATTACAAAATCAAAATGGACTTAATAGCAGGAGCAGAACATTCATTGCCTATGGGACCTCATTATGATGGCTTTAGTTCTAATTAAATCAGCACAAAGGCTCTTTGGTGTATTTCTTGAGCTCCATGGCACAGTGAGGTCCTGGTGAAACTACCAATAACTAACAGCTTATAGCCCAAGGCACGTCGAGAGCGATGCTTTAAGCAGCTGGACTCATATCAGTAGAGTTATTACACACATCAAAGTAACTATTCATAACCACACAATATACCGTTTACAGATATCTCACAGGATAATTACCAAGAAACCCATTTTACCTTTTACAAAGGCTGAAATGGAATAATGCCTTTGGTGAACACGCACTAAGAGCAATAAAAACAAACAATTCAAACATTAGCATGTTCCTTTGGGCTTATTTAAATAAATGTATCAATTTATTTATTTATCCTATTACACAATCATTTTTATTATCATATCTGCACTGGAAAAACAATCTAGAAATAAGATCAAATTTCCTAAATTAAGCGTATTTACCCTTAATTTGAGTAGCTAAATAAGATAGTTTGCCAATGGAATGAGTATTTATACTTTTAAAATAAGATAATTAGATAATATGCACTTGAAATAAGACAATGCAATTGTGTTTTATTATTTTAAGTGGAAGTTGTCTTGTTCCATTGGAAAAATGTCTCTTTCACCTCCTCAATCCAAGACAAAATGCAATTATTTCAAGAAAAAATTATTCATCTAGATTTCGATTTTTTTCCAGTGTGAAAACACTAAAATGTGCCATTTATAATTGTATTTAAACCCAAACCATTTTGGTGAAATGTGATTAGTATGACCCTACTGTGATGTATTACATATGACAAGTTATCCTTATAAAATAAACATTGATTATTATTTGTGATGTACATTTTATTTCAAAGAAAGAAAGTTACAGGTAAGTTACCAACAGGAAATACCAACCTTATACTGATATCATTCAGGCGTTAAATTACTTAAAATTTACGGGAGTTTTTTCTCTTTAACTCAGTATTATTATGAAGTGTTTTTTTTTTATTTTTTATTCCCATTAACACCGGTGTTTAATTTTAATGATGCTAAACTTTGTTCTTTCAAAATAAAAGCCTCGTCCTTGGGCTTTTAAAATACATTAAATAATAAAACTGAATCCACATTAATCAGCATTTGAAAATCATGTACAGGGCTCTTCAGCATCTCATCCTCATATGTTGGAAGGAATAAAACAAAACCAGACAGAAAAAAAAAAAAAATTGTTTTTGTTTTGTAAGTTATTGATTAATGCATTTGTAGGCCCATGTTAGAAAATATTAAATGATTTGGGTTTTTAATGGAGTAAATGGATGTGTTCAAAAATTGGTATTTATTTTTTCTTTCAGGCGGAAATCTAAAGTGGAATAGCTTTGTTTTTAAAAAAAAATAGTCTAATAAATTTGGCCCCTTTTTCCTGAAGTAACTTCAAAAGACAGACAGGTTGGCGTCACTTAATGCTTTTATAAAAATGTAATATCCCTCTGCTTTGTTTCATATGTATCATATAATGGATTTACTTCATGATTTTAATACTATATCAGCAATATTATTGTTAAGTATAGTGATTATGGTTTTAACCCACACTTTCTTCATTATGCTTTCATCAAAATACCTACTAACACCGTTCCTATTCCTAAGCTTTCTAAACTTTTCCAACTAGACACATTATGAATGCTTTAAATATAATTTAATATATAATTAATGCTATAAATATTTTTTGGAAAGCAGTGTTTTATTCCTTTTTAAAAGAAAAGGATTTTAGCTAATGTCTGTATTTCAGCCTGATTATATTTTTTATTTGGAAGATTATCTAAATAAATAACTAAGTTGACCTTAGATCACTACATATAATTACCCATAAAGTAGAAACATCTTGCTTACTAAGTAGAAAACAATCATTTTTCAAAATGTATATAAATGAGTCTAAATCATTGTTGACAGCTGAATCAATGATGCCCTCTTGTGGTTATTCTTGGTACCACAAGAAGGAAAAAATGCCATAAGACAAAGGGTAATGGACAAATTAAAAAGAGGGTATTTATTTTATATAGAGCTATGATAGTTTTTCCTCCTTAAAAATTATTTAAAAACTGCATTTTTACTCACTTTATCTATATTTATTTCTTTGTTAATCTAAAATAAATAAAGAAGAAAATATTTGATATTCTAATTTCTGACACTACTGTTAAACTAAAGGTCATATTGATCAATTAAAAACACAAATGTTTTTTTTCATTTTTTATTTTGGACATATTCTCTGGATATGAGAGAAATTGGAGTAGATGCATTAAGTCTTATGTAATCTGATTCATGCTTAGTTCAGCGTTTTTCAGTCTAGATTCAAATCTGACTACCCTTAGCAGTGACTCATGGGAACTGGAGCCGCTCTTCCCTCCCACCCACATTTTAAGAAGCACCTTAACTGGTGAACCATCCTACTTCACTTGGAGAACCAACATCTATCAACATCTGTCCTGGACATCGGACTCAAACACCTTTCCTGCCTATCTGAAGAATAAAACCAGAGGCTGGAGACGGTAAAAATCGTTGGATCAAATATCTAAAAGGTAGCTGACTCACAGAGGCCTAAAGATGAAGATAAGAGTGGTCCAGATTTGGGGATTTTTAATGACAGTATTAGGCTGGATCTTCGTGGCCTGCACTATGGCCATGGAGGGCTGGAAGATTGCCTCTGTGGGTGGCATGGCTGGTTCGTCTATTATCAAAGTGGCCTGGCACTGGTCCAGCTTGTGGAGAAAATGCTTCACAGATTCCACTTCTGTCAGCAACTGTTATGATTTCCCTATGCTCAAATCTGATGAATGTAAGTCAATGCATACATGCACGTTATTCGTTTATCTATAGAGATAAATTGTTTATTTCTCTGTGTGTGATTCAGGGCACATCCCTATCGTGCGCGGCCTACTGATGGCAGCTCTTTCCCTGGGAATGCTGGGGTTTATACTCAGTCTGCTGGGCATGGAATGCACCTATCTTGGGGGTAAAGATCCTTCAAAGCACAAGAAGATCTTTACTGGCGGATGGTGCCACATCATCAGTGGTAAAATATTAGTTTCTATATGTGGGGAAATTATCATTATTAATGGTGTTTGGTACTAAATGTGCAAATGAATCAATGATCTCTCTTGATCTTTCCATGTTTTCCATTTTGTTTCACATGACTTGAGTTGCTTTATCCATTTTCCCCCAATTGCAGTTTACAAAAAATCATCAAACCTTTCTAATAACAAAAAACTTGCTAAAATACCAACTACCGCCTTGCAGCAAGAAGGTTCCGGGTTCCATTCCCGGCTCGGGGTCTTTCTGCATGGAGTTTGCATGTTCTCCCTGAGCATGGGTGGGTCGGATGGAAATAATTAATTCTCTGCAAGCAAAGTGGCAGCTGATGCTACCCTCAAGAGCTAAAAGAGATGCTAGCTGGCACTAACCATCTTTGACCTTTTTGTTTTATTAAGCATATACTGTATTTACAGAAGACATCTCTACATTTTAATCAGCTTTAGGAATAAAAAATGTCTTAAACAATTCAAAATATAAGAAAAAATCTTTTCTGCATGTACATTTTGTAACATAATAGTGACTGAGAATATATAATGTTTTATTAAAATCCATCTGGAATCTTCTGAATATTTTAAATCAGTTTTATTAAATGCATTAGAAACGGTTAGACCTGTACCGTTAGGCTGAATGTAAATTACCATTTTGACTAAAATGAAGGCATTTAAATAAATAATTGGTGGGATAATCTATTTTAAGTTGATCAGTTCCAAAATGAAAATCCTATTGAGGCCAACTGTACAAAGAAAGTCTCTAAATGGATTCTCATTAATACATTTTCATTTCTTAACATCTTATTTCCTCAGGTGGAATGTCCACAGCAGCGTATGCCGTGTATGCTGAGTATGTCCGACTGGAAAACCTCCATCCTGGCCCTGATGGACTTGAGTGAGTTAACAGGCTTTAAAGTGAACAAATGTGGAATAAAGATAGTGTAAACCTAGAATCTCTTAGCTTTAATTATTGAAATATTTGTAGTAAAACCCAAATCTATGTATATTCATCTAAAAATATCTCCTTTTTACCTTTTTTCAGGTATGACCTTGGCACACCGATGTTTCTTGGCTGGGTGGGCTCAGCTTTTCACATGGCTGGCGGGTTTTTCTATCTGTGGTCAGTGTGCAAACCGCTCTGTGGAGAAGGAAAAAGGTCAGTAGGAGGTCATTAACTGCTGTAGCATGAAGCCAAATAAAGTGAATACAGTAATAAACACCATATATTGCATGGTGAATCTGTTTTTGATAAAAGAGGACAATTGGCCAAGGATCCAAAATCAACAAAACAAAAAAAATGCATTACTTAGTATAAAAAATAAATAAAAGTTGCTGTAAAAACAAAGAATGCAACAACAACAGGAGCAGTTTTAGCAAATTTAGCAAACAAGACACACCTAGTGGATTGAAATCATTATAGTTTATTTCAATCACAACAAACTGGCTTGCAAAAATTATCATACACCTACAACTTTTTTGAATTTTTCAATTCTCCAAACAAAATTACATTTCAATAAACCTCTTGTGAAAGAACACCACAGTTTAGTTTTCATTTTTGGATTAAAAATTTAAAAAATAAATCAGGGATCTGCCAAAGATTTAGAGATCTGTTGGGAATAATCTGTAGATCTGGCATTTGGAAGAGACTCCGTTGACAGAAAGAATGGAAACTGTATTGTATCTGTATTGTAGCTTTATTGATCTCACAGCGGAGAAATTCACTGGCCACATATTGGCATACATTTAAAGAAGGTGCAAACAAGGAGGAAAAAGGTGCATTTAGAATAAACAATTTATATACAGTATATCAAGATAAATAAGGGTTAAGGTGCAAAAATATGTTTCTAAAGCAAAATAAAGGTTATAATCAAACATTATTCTACAAAGTTTTATTCATTATTAATAATGAAAACGATGTATTGTTTACCTAACATGTTTTTCTACTAGTTTGTGTTGTTCAACTAAGATCCAAATGTTTTATAAACTAAATATACCTTTAATAAGAGATCATACAAATGATTCTTGCATTTGATTGTTTTAGTTGTACTTTGTGTTTCCTGTGTTATAGGATACAAGTTTCTACTGCTCTTTTATCTGAAACCTATTCTTCCTCTCTCTTTTATTTTCCAGAGTAATCAGGCGGAAACCACAGCCAGACCTGGAGAAAAACAAGCCCACCACAGCTTCTTCTGCTGTATCAGAGGTCACCTCCAATACCAAACTCTCCTCCGTCTCTGAGCTGTCGTCCAGGTCTGAGCGTTCAGATGTTTCCTCCTTATCCTCTAAATCAGCACGCACCTCAAAATCCGGACAGACGGGCGATGTCATGCGGTCGTCCGTGACGGGGCGGACCCTCAGATCAGCTGGAACCTCAGTTTATGGTTCGGGATCAAGATCTGGATCTGATTTTCGGTCATACACCTCCTTAGAGTCCAGCGTATCTAGTTTGTCTGACTCTAGGAGCAGCAGTCGCAGCAGTAACAGCAGTCGAAGCAGCCGCACGTTGTCCACACCTGGCAGTGTGAGAAGAGGAGCCACGCCATTCGTCAAAAACTCCTACATTTGAACTGATTAATTCAAACATCAAATACTAACGCAGTAATTTTTTTTCTTCTTTTCCTTGAAGTAATTAAGAAGATTAACATTTCATCTGCAGTGAACAGCAGTTTGAGCGAACAACATATAAGCTTCATCAACAAGCGTTGTAAGGGCAGCATCAGTTTGTGTGGTTGTATTTTTTCTTTTCTTAAATAAAATGATCTGGTCAAATAAGGCCAAAGCTGATCTTTTTTGCCTTTTTTTTTTCAATGATATATAGAAACAAACCAACACTTTCCATCACCCTTAATGGGCAGTGAAACACAGCAATGGCAGGAACATTACTCTGACCAATTTAAATGAACACTGTTCTAAATATTTAAAGCGAAGACATGAAAACATAATTTAATCAGTTAACTAGAGCAAAGCTACCTGGCAGCAGAACAAACCGAGCAGCTTCTTATATATGCTGTAACCACTGATCTCTATTTATTCACTGGATTGCTGTGAAGTCACCAGCCGCCAGGGGCGCTGCCAGGAATTTGGGGTCCCATGAAATACACTGATATTGGGCCCATCCCCCCAAAAAAAGAAAACAAAAATTACGTAAGCTATAAATCTGCTATAAAGATGCAGTGGAGATTATCATTTACTTTGTCAATGTAATTGTTATTGTAAAATTTCTCCAAAAGAAAATGATCAGAATGTGACACAGTCAAATATACCTTAACTTTAAACTTTATATTTACATCCTATCAAAAAATAACCTATTTAAAACAAAAAACACAGCTGTATCTATGTACACATGAATAGAAAATATGTTCCTATTAGGTTTCACTATAACTTTATAGAAAAATATATTATTTTTTGTTGCCCCTGAGAACTTATTTCTCATTATAATATACATGTAATGACAAAACGTATTTTTTTAGGTGGTTGCTTCAGGCGGCTCATGACAATGATCCAGATTTATAGATGTATTTTAATGGATGTAATTTAATGTGAATATAAAATTTTAACTAAACTGTTTTAATATTGGCACAGATTTTAATACAGGCTGCTGGACGCTACCGAATGCACTTCAGCTGTCAATGAAAATAGATGGAGCTAAATAAAAAGAGACTTCGAAAGACTTGAAATTCATCATTTACAGTCAGAGATGCAAAAGAATGGCTTCTAGCAGATATCCTGCAACTTTTAGCTTCACCTGCTGAGCAAAAATATATGCATGTCAGTTTATAACTATATACTCTATACTCTGCTAAATGTTTGGCTCTAAATATGCAGTTATCTCTACAATTGTGACTGGACAAATTTCTGACTGATGGAATAAACGGTTTAAACTATGTATTTTTCTCACACTTTTTCTATCAGTGAACTGCGTAGACTTTGCAGTGCTTTGGACAGTCAAACTTGGGTACCCAACATAAAAGGGACATTTTAAAAAGGGCCATTTCAGCAAGAGTATTATATTGTTCTTTTTTTGCTTTTTGCAAGCATACATCCACTGTGTCAGAGGCCTACTGCTGACCGGGCTCTGCCTTGGTTTGGTCGGGATTGTGCTCTCGTCTTTCCAGAGTGGAGTGCACTTGGCTCGGTGGGAACCCAAGCAGCAAGAACAGGGTGCTGATGGCAGCTTCTGCTTTCCAGTTTCTGGGCTGTAAGCAGGATCTGTTCTAGAAAGCTCTATCTTTTTTTGAAGGCAGCTTTTCGGAACGCCTACTCACTGGTTTGTCTTGTTTTTCTTTCGGTGTCATCAACCCCTCTCTGATGTGGCCGGTTACTGTTTATACATAAACAAAGTGACTTCAGCTTTTTTAGGAAAGCAAACCCATCAAAGCTGAGGTGGGGCAACATGCTTGGTAAGAATGTTACACAAGAGTATATGAAATATATACAAAAATCCTCTTTCCAATGAAATCTCTTTAGCTACGAGATAGGACTACCACTGCATCTCCCTCTCTCACGTGGTTGCACCATTCAATGTGAAACTGCATGCAGGGTTTACTTACCTTTAAAATAAATATAAAAGAATCCAGAAAATGACACATTTTCCATCTTTCCTTTGAATCCTCTCTGCTACAGACCTGCTTCATTTCCTGCCATTAAACAAAAGAAAAAGGAGGCATTATCAGGGAAAGCGCCCGTACAAAATTCAAGGGTCTCCTCTTATAAGCCAGCCACTATAGTCATTGTGTAAGAATTGCACTGATGTTGTTGATGTGATTTATTCAGGTTTAAAGAGCTTGAGCTAAAAAGCCACGTATCAACGACCAAAACAGTGCTGACCAAAGATAACATAAACCAACATAACAGACCATCATGATGACATCTGGACAAATATACTAACCCAGTGTTCCGATACCTTCTGAATAAAACTACTTCAGAAATAACATCACGTCGTCGGTCTAATATCAGTTTTAAATGTGGACCTGGACAACTTACTTAGGTTAATTACTTTTATTTATTTATTTATTTTAAACAGTGTCCTGTCTGGCGATGTGGCAATATGAATAATTATTGATCACAAAAAGAGCCCAACAGATTTTGCTTTCACAAGTGGAGCAGTATGGCTATTGCCATTGTGTTCCGCTTGATTTATGCATATAAATTGCTCTATTATAATTCATGCAGGGAGTATTATAGATTATATTGACACTGCAATGTAAATAGAACCGGAAAGGAAAAACAGGAAAAAAGATAAAAGAAAGGAGATAAAAGGGAGATAACGATAAAACAAGCACCTGCAAAGAGATGCAAGAAGAACAGCACAACCAACGGATATAGTATAAGAGATACAATAAAGTATCACCTTGATACTATCATTAAAGCATATGTAGTATTATTTAATCTGACATGCATACTGTGGTAGTTGAATATAAGAATATGGGATTTCTGTATGAAAGTGAATCTCTAAGTACCTGTAGTTGTTTGTGAGAGTGCCTTTGTGCATGTAAAGTTTATCCAAAGGAAAAATGCTCAATGGTGGTTGTGAAGAGCCGAAGTAGCGCCCCTCCAGAGCACCGAGGCGAGTGCAGGGGGACCCAAAGCCTCAGACACCAAAAGGGATCCCAAAAGCAAAGGCGCTGGAAGACTTACTTCAATAGTAGATCAGCATTAATATAATCATTGGTGACAATATTGATGTCTGCCAATAATGAATGGCATCACTGTCACATAAGCTACATAAAAAGTGGTTTGTCTAATTTTTGTAGTTAAAAGCATCCTGTTTACCAGAAAACTAAATAATACAAACAAATAAAAACTTGACCAACATGAACAATAAGAATTGAAAACCTTTCTTGGTTTCTCCTGATTCAACTTTCCCATTTTCAATGAGACAGCAATATTGGCGTCTTTGACTGTTGACTGATACCTATAATGAAAATAATACATACTTCATTTTATAATGTTGAATATTAAATAAATCTTTATCAGATGATATAGATTAAACATAACAGTAATTAACGAGTTGCCCATTAATTATAAACCAATGAGTTACATAAGCACTAAACAAAAGCAGATAGAAGTGGAGCATTTCTATCAGCCTGCTTACATCCCAGATTTTAGCTGCAGCACAATATTTTCCAGTACTTGTTTTTTTTTGGCTGATATCACACCGATTGCTAACATTTATATCGGAACATCCTTTTTTTCCTTTACTCTAAAACATTGGGCCCAAAAGCACCGGTCATGTTAAAAAAAAAAATGTAAGGCTGCACCTAGAGAGATGGTTGTAACATTATCCCTTCCCCCAGCTGGGAAGATGAAGGATGCTTACTTGGCACAACTATCTAAAAGATAAGTTGAGAAAAAGCCCAATCTGTTACAAAACCCAGCAGTAATGACTCAGAGGGAGCCTTCTGCCACAGCTTCCACTCGAAGAACATATTTTTTCGTAAGGAGGATCGGCACCAACCATGGAATATCGGATGGTGATAATGTATGTGGAGCTGGGCTGCTTTGTGTCCTGCCTGTGTGGCTGGATCCTGGTGTGCTCTACTCTCCCCACAGAGTACTGGACCTTCTCTGAGGTGGGCAGCATCGTCCTGACCACGGCCAACTACTACTCCAACCTGTGGAGAGACTGCATCTCCGACACCACAGGGGTGTCTGACTGCAAAGACTACCCATCCATGCTGGACCTGCCTGGTAGGACACTCAGAAAGATTAATGCATTAATATAAAGAAAATTCCTTACTGCACATTAAACCAGTGATTCCCAACCGGTAGTCCACCAATGCTTTTTCGGGGGTACATGAAAACATTTAATATTTTTCTTCCCAGATAAAGAATTACAATAATAATAGGACTGGGATGGGTTTTTCTCTGTAAGGATTTCAAAACTTCCCTTTATAGGCAACATATTTATGTTTTGTTTTTATTTGTGAAATGAGATATTAGACTGTGCTTTTTCTTGGCAAAGTAAAAGTAAAAATCCTCCATTCTTTATACTGAGATGAAGGGAGTTGAAGCAGGTGTGAAAAGAAGGAAATTCCTCCCTAGTTTAGACAAGGGGGAAAATATAAACATGTCCTTACTGTGTTTAAGGTTCTCACGTCCTTTTTCTTGTGTGAACGGATTGTCTGAAATGTTTATCTTACTAAATGTATGTCTTTGATGAATTAAGATGTTTTCCTTCTTTTGTTCAAGTGTGTGAGAAAGCTCTTTTATGCAGGTGGTGGGTTTTAGTTTCATGGGAGAGAGTGTGCTGGGATTTTTGAAGAGTATAAATGTATGTGTTTAGGATGATTAAGTCAGAGCTTTTATATACTCTCCGTCTCATGTAAGGACGTTAAATAAAACTGATTATCTTGCAAGAAAATGCTTCCGACTCGGTTTCCTAACTTCACAAATTCTAATTGAAAAGAATGAAATCTCTGAACGTTAAATGTTCAAGATGAGGAAATTAAATTTTCCGTTTTATAATCAGTTGTACTTTATATTTTTGGAAAATAATCAACATGTTTGACCCAGGGGTACTCATAGTATGATATAATGGCCAAGGGGTTACACAAGTCAAAAAAGGTTAGGAACCACTGCATTAAATGATAAATGTGTTGATAGATATTCGACGCCCATTTGGTGGCACACATAGCTGGCATATAACTTGTATAAATTGGCATAAAAAATACATTTAATTGCACTGTATAAACAACTGGAATCATATTCGAATCAATGTAGCTTCAACATATTAGGTGACTTCAAGAGGAAAGGGGTTTTTAATTCTAGTTCAAAGTGTTAAGGGGGCTGAATGCAAACTCACTTTCTGACTTATTTCTTAAAATTGTTTGCCCCTATTCAAGGCATGTTTATTTATAAAGCACAATTCAGTGCAAAGAATTAAAAGTGCAATAAATGAATTAAAGAATAAAAATAAATGTAAAAAAAAAAACAAGTTAAAAAAGATAGTTGGACCACAAACAGGCTAAGCAAATGGGTTTTTAACTTGACTTCAAAGAACTCAGTCTTTTAGCACTTTTCCAGTCTTCTGGAAGTTTGTTCCATATCAGCGGATGATAGGAACTAAATGCTGCTTCTCCATGTTCTGTTCTAGACTAGGCTGGAACTAGAAGACCTGAGTGGTCTTTGAGGGTTGATCCACTGACAACAAATCTGTTATGGATTGAGGTGCTGATTTATTCAGTGATTTATAGACTAATAGAAGGCTTTAAAATCTTTAAGATTTAAATTGAAGGACTTCAGGACTGGTTTAATGTGCTCTACTTTTTGTTTTGGATCAGCTGCAGCTGTCTGATGGACATTTTAGGGTCTATATTACATCTCTTTTGAGCTTGAAATTGTACCTACATGTAATAAAATAGTATTTTATGATTTGTGCTTTTTTTTTTTAGAAACAAGTTTAATATCATATATCTCTTTTTCTTTTTTCTAGTTTGGCTGCATGCTCTTAGAGCACTTGCAATCTGCTCAGTCATTACAGGCTTCTTCGGAGGAGTCCTGACGCTCATTGGAATGAAATGCACCAAAATTGGGGGAACAGAGATTATTAACTCGAGGGTGACGTTTTCTGGAGGCGTAACATTCTTAGCTTCAGGTAAAGATTTTTTTTCTTGTAATACTGTTAAACTTAAAGTATGAAGGCATTGTTAATGAAATGAAGGACTTTTCCGGCAGGATTTTGTGGCATGATTACATATTCGTGGTGGGCTAATAGAGTCATAACGCAATTTTTGGATCCAAACTACAAGGCCCGGAAGTGAGTGATATTGAATTATTGAGTTGCATTGAATTGTTAGGAAAATAAAACTTTCAAGTCAGAACTAAATAAAAGGTGAATGAATATGAGTGGTGTCTCTTTATTCAGGTTTGAACTGGGTGCTGCTGTGTTCATTGGCTGGGGAGGCTCCATTCTTCTCATCTGTGGGGCAGGTGTGCTCACTTTCTTCTCTGGGAAAGAGGGTCTCATATCAAGGTGAGGCTATATTTCTGACGTGAAATGATTGCTACCAAGACTTTCTGGGAGAAAATGACCATGTTTGTGTCCATTTCCTTTACAGTTCATCTAAAAGGCCTCGAAGGCCGGCTTCTTATGCCACTGTCCGTAGCAGACAGACGTACATGCGGCCGCCATCATCATCATCCAGGGTGACGATAGTGCCGCCGCTGTATTATTCAGGCAGGAGTCAAACAAGCAGAGGGACAACAAGGACTCCTTTCATTCAGAGTCGGGATACCTTTGTATGAGCTCAGAACTCAGTTTAAGAATTTAAAGAGAAAAGTATACCAACAAATCTGCCAGGTTTGGTAAGATCAAAGAGACTTGTTAGTAAAACTGACAAATGAAAGCAGATATTTTATTAATCTGTTAGTTTTGCCAGTAAAATAGGGAGAGTTTTATCATTTTGCAGTCATAAGAATCCCTTGTTCAAACCAAAAATAGTTAATATATTTTTTATTTGGGGCAAAAAGGTAGAGTAACAAGAAAACTTTTTTTTCAATGTAAAGCAACCTTAACTGAAATTCCTTTTTCTTTTCTTTTTTTTTTAAGGAACCGAACCCTTAAATTATGTTTTTTTTAAAGCTTTTTGCTTGATAGTCATTTAAATATAATAAACTTGATTTAATTTCTCCTTATTCATTGTGCTGTAGTAATCTCACCTTTTCCTCTTTTTTTCTAATGAATAACTTGTCCTACTTTCTCATTTTGTTGAGTGCTCTGCTTTTAGCTGTATTGTTTTTGAAGATGCATTAATAAACTAACTACAAGACTAAATCATCTGTCATATCTGCAGAAATAGTTTCCTAAATAAAAACAATCTGTAACACAGAATGATTTACATTGTAAAATATACACAATTTTTGGAGAGTATTTGCAGCAACGTCAAAGTATTTTATGGAAAGTTATGTTTTAAGCATTTTTTTAATGGAAAATTCACTCATCAATAAAAAATAAGAAAGGTTATTTGTGCTTACTGCTTATTTTATGAAAGCAAAATTTTATGATTTGATTCTGCAATGATTAGATCAGGATTTCAATGCAGGAATTTTGCTAATTAAAAATTTGTTTTTTCCTTTCGTTGCTGGACTTCATGCAGGAATACCTAAACCAAAGGCTGCCAACTTTTCACCAAAACTTGGGGTGAGATTTTGAAATAGTTTGGACAGGAAACCCTGTCAGGATTCGATCAAAAGGCTCTGAGGATAGGAGCAGCTATAACGTCTGAGATTTTTCAGAGGATTTAACTGAAACAAAGTGTCAGAATGTGGGATTTTTATAGCACAGTAAATGTTGCTGAATAACAATCAGTGATCCATAGTTATGTGGAACAGTTTTCTCACAATAAACATTATTTTCTATATACTGGTGTTTTTTTTTTTTAGAGAATTAAAGTAAAGAAGAAAGGGCCCTACTAAAATAATTGCATCTTAAATATAATGTAAACTAAGAATTTCACAACTTTGTATATGAATTATTCTTTGCAGTTTGAGTAAAATAAACTATGGGGAACTAAAGAGTTATTACTGTATTACTGGCACTAATACAGGAACCAGTGCAATGGTCTTTTCTTGGGTGGCAGATCTTTTGAAAAATAAAATGTAATGGTTCTTTTTCTTTTTGTGGAGCTTCTATGGGTCTGAGAGGCAAACCTGAACTCAAGTACTAGATTGCTTAAAATCTTCAATAACTTACAAAGAGAATTATCCAAGTGCAGATAAGATACAAATTAAAATGACATACCTCGTAACAACTGTCAATATCTGGCACAGTGAACAGGTGGGAATACGGACTGAGTATGAACCTGGCATGTCCTTGAGTGTTAGCACTAAGGTTGTATTAAAAAGACTGTATTTTGATCACAGTGGCATTTCTATACATAAACGACTGGAACGGAGTTGTTTTAATGTCTGTTATTTTTTAGTGTAAGAAATTGGGAATATGGAATGAGAGTGTGTGAAGACACTAAGATGGGTGAGTCTCACTCCCAATGGGTGAGAGTTGACAGCCCTGTAAACCGTCTTTGCTGTTGGCTCTGCCTGAACACAATGTGTGTTTTAAAGATGGTGGGGATGGAGCTGCTGGAAAAGGAGGAACAGGATAAGGTTCTTAAGCAGCAAAGAGCTAAAAAAATGTTCCCTTGTCTCCAAGCACACCACTTCATGACTGTACCAGAGGGCAGCACAGGAAACACATGGTGTAGAGACAGCTGTCTGATAATTCTGCAGGTCTTGTTGAATCAGCTGGACATGATGGAGGTTTGTTTGCACTCTTCAGCTTTGATAAAAATCCTTACACAGTGCAAAGATGTATCCCCCCACATGTCTTAGTAACTATTTAATAGAAACCTAAAGCTGCTCACCTGTACAATGATGCTCTTCTGTTCTGACCTCATCAGAGCAGACTTGCATTTTAAGGCACAGATGCAACAGAACTAGAAGTGCAGGAAGAACAAATAAAATCTTTAAACAAGATATAAAAGTCAGTTTCTCCAGAAAGTGTTTCAAGTTCTTATCAAAGTGATGAAACTTTATCTTTACTCAAAATTAATATATACCATCAAGAAGACAGAAATAAAATATCTGAAATCTATAAGAAAAAGCTTCATGTTCTAATTTAAGAAACCACGGAAAAACATCTCAAATACACACCCAAAAATTGTATCAAAATTGAACAAATATTACTGTAAAACTTTAAAATTAAGCTTTATTTCATAATTCTTGGTTACAGAATGAAGATTAATCAATAAACTTTACATTTTACTCAAACAAAAACTACATGGAGCATTAAATAGAGCTTAATAATAATAATAATCTTATTTTCAGTTTTTAAATCCACAATATTAGACACTTATTGACAGGATTAACCTATTGATGCCTGAATTTTTAGACACACACCAATCTACATACATACACACACACACATATATATATATATATACATATACATATATATATACATACTGGGAGAGTGGCTACAGCAGATTCCAGGTAAAACATCAGAGGTCTCTGTCCAGAAGAGCGCAGTCCTAGGAACAGCTAAGATACTGCGCAGAACCCTCAAACTCCCAGGCCTCTGGTAGAGGACCCGAGCTTGAGGATGACACATACCACCCCACGAGGGGTGAGAAAACAGTTTTTTATATATATATATACAGTGGGGCAAAAAAGTATTTAGTCAGCCACCAACAGTGCAAGTTCTCCCACTCAAAAAGATGAGAGAGGCCGATAATTTTCATCATAGATATATCTCAACTATGAGAGACAAAATGAGAAAAAAAATCCAGAAAATCACATTGTCTGATTTTTAAAGAATTTATTTGCAAAATATGGTGGAAAATAAGTATTTGGTCAATAACAAAAGTTCATCTCAATACTTTGTTATATACCCTTTGTTGGCAATGACAGAGATCAAAGGTTTTCCGTAAGTCTTCACAAGGTTTTCACACACTGTTGCTGGTATTTTGGCCCATTCCTCCATACAGATCTCCTCTAGAGCAGTGATGTTCTGGGGCTGTCGCTGGGCAACACGGACTTTCAACACCCTCCAAAGATTTTCTATGGGGTTGAGATCTGGAGACTGGCTAGGCCACTCCAGGACCTTGAAATGCTTCTTACGAAGCCACTCCTTCGTTACCCGGGCGGTGTGTTTGGGATCATTGTCATGCTGAAAGACCCAGCCACGTTTCATCTTCAATGCTCTTGTTGATGGAAGGAGGTTTTCACTCAAAATTTGATGATACATGGCCCCATTCATTCTTTCCTTCACACGGATCAGTCGTCCTGGTCCCTTAGCAGAAAAACAGCCCCAAAGCATGATGTTTCCACCCCCATGCTTCACTGTAGGTATGGTGTTCTTTGGATGCAACTCAGCATTCTCTCTCCTCCAAACACAACGAGTAGAGTTTTTACCAAAAAGTTCTATTTTGGTTTCATCTGACCATATGATATTCTCCCAGTCATCGTCTGGATCATCCAAATGCTCTCTAGCAAACTTGAGACGGGCCTTGACATGTACTGGCTTAAGCAGGGGGACACGTCTGGCACTGCAGGATTTGAGTCCCTGGCGGCGTAGTGTGTTACTGATGGTAGCCTTGGTTACTTTGGTCCCAGCTCTCTGCAGGTCATTCACTAGGTCCCCCCCGTGTGGTTCTGGGATTTTTACTCACCGTTCTTGTGATCATTTTGACCCCACGGGGTGAGATCTTGTGTGGAGCCCCAGATCGAGGAAGATTATCAGTGGTCTCGTATATTTTCCATTTTCTAATAATTGATCCCACAGTTGATTTCTTCACACCAAGCTGTTTACCTATTGCAGATTCAGACTTCCCAGCCTGGTGCAGGTCTATAATTTTGTTTCGGGTGTCCTTTGACAGCTCTCTAGTTTTGGCCATGGTGGAGTTTAGAGTGTGACTGTTTGAGGTTGTGGACAGGTGTCTTTTTCTCATTTTGTCTCTCATAGTTGAGGTATATCTATGATGAAAATTATCGGCCTCTCTCATCTTTTTGAGTGGGAGAACTTGCACTGTTGGTGGCTGACTAAATACTTTTTTGCCCCACTGTATGTATGTATGTATTAGAAAGGATCTCTGCTTAAGAATCAGTTTTACATGTTATACAATGGTTGGTGACACAACGGTTCTGCAGGTGGGGAACCACAGACCACTTCTCAGTACCTATGCTTTCTGGTTGAGTTTTGGTCCCTTTTGAATGTTGAAGGTGCTTTTACACAGATGGTAGCATGATAGAGACTCTCCAACCCACACAAGTGGCAGTGCAGCTCATCCAGGATGGCATATCAATGTGAGCTGTGGCAAGACGTTTGCTGTGTCTGTAGCATAGTGTCCAGAGGCGGGAGGCCCTTCCAGGAGACAGGATAGTACACTAGGAAACGTGAAGGAGGCTGTAGTAGGGCAACAACCAAGCAGCAGGACCGCTACTTCAGTCTTTATGCAAGGAGGAACAGGAGGAGCACTGCCAATGCCCTGAAAAGCACCTCCAGTAGGCCACAAATGTGCATTTGTCAGCAAAAACAGTAAAGAACCTACTCCAGGAGGATGTTATGAGGACCCATAGTCCAAAGATGGAGGTTGTACTCACAGCCCAACATTGTCCAGGATGCTTGTTATTTAACAAAGAACACCAGGATTATCAAATTCGCCACTGGTGCCCTGTGCTCTTCACATATGATAGCAGGTTCACACTGAGAACATGTGACAGAGTCTGGATACACAGTGGAGGGCAATCTGCTGCCTGCAACATCCTTCAGCATGATCAGCTTGGCAGTGGGTCAGTAATGGTGTTGGGTGGCATTTCTTTGCAGGGCCTCACAGCCCTCCATGTGCTCACCAGAGGTAGCATGACTGTGGTCCACTCAGAGGGTATAATAACTGGCTGTGAGGTTTCAGGCATGCCCAAAGTCAGTCCTGGAGGACTGCTGTCCTGCAGGTTTTAGAGGTTTTCCTGCTTGAGCACAGCTGATTAACAAGCTTTTTTGAACTGCAATCATCAGAATGAGCTGTGCTCAAGCAGTGAAACCTGTAAAACATGCAGGACAGTGGCCCTCGAGGGCCGACTTTCGGTATGCCTGGATTACATGCTATCTATGCTGAGTACATAATACAAAGTTTGGTGCATATTTGCAACAATAGGCGTGAACCATTCAACAAACAATATAGAAATCTTTAAGCTCAAACTGCTGCTTTAACCTCAATGGATTATTAGGAAACAGCTTAGCTTTTTTCATCTGCAATAATCTATCCCACCACCTGCAGAGAGAACAGAGAAGACAAAATGAGTGTTTCCAGCATCTTTCATCAGCTTTCAGTCACTACTTGAGTTTCCATTATAAATATGCGCAACTCTGTCAATATTCTGCTTATTTTAAAAAATGCAATTATTTAAAATTTAAATAAGAAATGCAATTAAAATTGCATATGAATAAATTTATTCACATAAGTCTGGAAAAACAACATGGCAGCAGCAGCAGATAAAAAAGACGAGATATATCCATCATATTTCAGCCACGGCTGTAGTGCTAATCCTCACAAAATAAATGTAAAAGATTCTACTTTTGAATCAACATATGAAGCACCATCATCCTCCAACTATTTCCGGTCTTCATCTTTTTACAAGATAGTAAGGTCCAGTTGGAGGACAATGACTCTTGTGATCCAAAAAAGTGTTAGAGTTTTGCGGAATATATTAATTTTGATGCAATAACGCACATTTCTCCCCCTCTCTCATACCCTCTCCTGTCACTGTACAAAAAATGAGCCTCTAGTGCCATAAAAACCTCAAAAACCAAAGAATAAAAAAGATTGTTTGGGATTTGTTTGAAAATTTTCTTGTTTTCATTTTGAAATGTTTCGTGATTACAATTTGATAGTAAATTATAACACAGATAGTAATGCAGCTCAACTGATATAAAGGCAGTCGTCCTCAGAGCAGCTGTGGAGCAGAACTTATGTATGGATGATTTGTGAAATCAGAACTAGTGATTTTTAGACAGTGACTAAGTTGAAACTGATTGAATGTTTCCCATTTCAATAACAGAAAAAATCTTTTCGTGTATCTACTGACCGTTAGAGTCTCCAGTTTGTAGTCTGGATTGCTGACAAGATCATTCTGTAGCTGAACATCTGACTCCAGATTGTTCAAGCTCAGGTCCAGTTCTTTCAGATGGGTTGGGTTGGACTTCAGAGCCGAGGCCAGAATAGCACAGCTGGTCTCTGACAGACTGCAGCAATTCAATCTTTATAAAGAATAAAACGTGTGAGTGGATGTCAGAAAGATGTTGGTTAAATCTGAACCAGTTAAAGCGCTCTCATTAATATCTAACAATAAAAACTCTGGTAGTACAGGACAATTATTCCTGGAGGAAATATGAAGAAATTAAGATAATTGCAGTTTGATTCAACTATTATAATTATTCCACAACCATAACAACCCGACCGGAAGAGGAAAACAGACAGTGATGATTGCCCAACTGTGGAATAACAACCATACATCAGGAGTTTAGTGCAAACACAATTTTAACGTCAGAAACATCTGAATTTGCTAAAACATTTTGTCTTACTTTAATCTCTGTAGTTTGCAGAGGGGTGTCTGTAGAAAACCACAAAGCTCCTTCACTCCAGCATGCTTCAAGTCCGTGTTCCAGCCCAGGTCCAGTTCCCTCAGATGGGAGGGATTGATCTTCAGAGCTGAGGCCAGAGAAGCACCGCTGATCTCAGATAAACTGCAGTTCTCAAGTCTGAATAAAGCATCAATCATATGAGATGAAACCAGGGTTCCGGTTAAAATAGTTTGAGTTCTCACAACATCTCCATTAATATAAACTCAGGTACTGTAGCCAAATTATACTGGTTTAACAAAAATCAGGTCTGTGGAAAATTTGAGGAAGTATGAAAAAGTGTAGATTAATGCAGAAAAATTTAACTATACAAATTATTCCATAGCCATGACAACATGGTATCATGAAGTTTATTTAATGTAAACTTTACTTTAAGAGCTGAAATACACAGAACGAGAGCCAAGAACCGAGACATGTTGCACTTATATTCTACTCAGCTTAGTTTTTATTCCAGAGCTTCTAAAATTGTTGAATCCAGCAGTAAAAACTTTAACTGGACCAAATAAATGAAGACAGACTTATACCATGAAGATCCTCAGTATGAATATGTAAATTAGCCACATTTTTAATAGGTAAAGTTTGTTTATTTTTTGTCAGTCAAAATGCACAAATGATCCCTTATAAGTACACATCAAAACAATAACGAATGTAATCAAATAATGCCGGAACAGAAACCTTATATGTTCAACTCTAAATTTGTAGTATTTCACCAATTGTCTTCAATGTTAAAGAGAATAACATATATAAAGTAAGAAATAAAAGTAATAGCATGTTTTAACCATCAGAGTTGTAAAAGTGATACAAGCCAACACTGTGTAGTTTTAACTTATTACAAGTAACACAAGTTTTAACTTAATTTAAGATATATTAAAATGATCTTTCAGGTAAATATACAGCACTTGCAGCATATTGATGCTACATGTGGTCTTCCTCTCTCAAAAGCCCGCCTATGTACCTAGAGAAGATTGGATATGTCTGTGAATACATCATGTGACTCAGAGCATTGCTTTATGGCAGTCTGATAAACACCAGGGCTAACTGAGCTAAAAGTTATTAGGCAACAAACGTGTGACACTTATCTGGTCAGATGTATTTTTGTCTCTCCGATTAAAGGAGGAGGATTTAATCTAGAGGGGTGAATATTACCTTGTCTTTAACAATAACATTATGAATTTTCGATCGGCTAGTCTGTATTGGTCAGTTATCAAATTCCAAAACATGTAGGGAGACTGTTTGATTTAGCCACATTACAGTGTAGTCGGTGACCTTCAGATGGAGCCAAACCTTGAAGTTCAAGCTCCCCTGCTGGTTAAAAATGACAGTGTTTCTGTGA
The DNA here is from genome assembly GCA_030533445.1 of Cyprinodon diabolis. Taxonomy (NCBI): domain Eukaryota; kingdom Metazoa; phylum Chordata; class Actinopteri; order Cyprinodontiformes; family Cyprinodontidae; genus Cyprinodon; species Cyprinodon diabolis. The sequence goes on from CM060085.1 coordinate 15,934,958, forward strand.
TGATTCTGCCCTTTGTGGACTTCTGTTAGAGTTTCCCTTTACGTTTTCAGGATCCTGGATCCTGGTCATTCTTTCAAGCAATATTCCCTTCCTCCTTCTACTCCTCATTTGGGTCAGCAACAACATCCATCAACCCTGACAGTTTGTTTGAGGTATTTCAGTACATTTTAATTTGAGGAAAAAACATTTTCGACTCTATGCAAACATCATTAAACAAATGAGATCCAAGAACACAAAATCATGTCCTTAATTTTCTATTATGAACCTTGGCCACAATAAACATACAATAATCTCTTAGATTGTATTTGGCGTCTGAAAAAGTTGATTTCAAAGTCAATTTCAACAGCATAATATATATTTTTTTAAATACCCTTTCTTTGATCTAAAAACTTACATTTCTGTCTCTACTATTTTAAGATAATTTATTTGACATCAAACCATGTTTGAGCTCATTCAGTTTCTGTTCTATTACTACTTAAAGTGTTGTTTAATAAGTTTTTTTTAACCTGAGAAAATAGCTGTGTAATCTGTAAAAAAATAATAAATTAATAAAAAAATTAATTAAATAAAGAGAAATTAAATATTATTAATTTATCATTTTCTCTCATTCCATACAAATCAGATCTTTCAGATAACCACTAAGGGACAACAGTATCAAAAACGGTTTTTACTCTGTATACCTTTAGAGCGGGTAGAGGTCATGGATTAGTGCCCCAGGGTCCGGACCCATCTGCTTGCTAATCCGCACCCAACCTGATTTAACACATTTAGAAATTACAGCATGTAGTCCGACGGCAGTGTCTAACTTCACTTGCGCCGCTCCTGCTGTTTGTACAGTAAAGCACTCCAGAGCGTCTAGCACCAGGCTGCAGGTGATATAAATTCAGTCTGGGTTGCTGCTGCTGCCACTTTTAGACACAGCAGCAAACCTGTGGCAAGCCGGGCAATGGGAAAGAAGGTGAAGACGATGAGGAAAAAAAGAGCAGAGAAAGTGTGGAGTGCTGAAAGAACTGCAGTGAACTGGTGACAGAAAAGTGAAATGGTACGCTCAAAGATGACCCTGCACATTTTGAGTACGTTTGGCTCAACCTGCTGCTGTGAAGCAGGATTCTCCACCATGAATACAATCAAAAATAAATATGGATCCAGGCTCAAAATGAGCTCCTTGATATGTGCTTTAGAATGGCACCATTTGTCACCATTCAAACTCAGGTTTAAAGCCTTGCAGGACAGCTTAAAGCCCACTGCTCTCATTAAGCCAAAAAAAAGATAGAAAATAACAAAAACAAACGATCAGTTCAAGTGTTTTATAAAATATGTGAATCAGGAAATTGTCAAATACCAAACTGAAGGATTGTTGTTCTCTACTTCAAAAAAACACTTTAGATTTTAAAATGGAAAAATTTTATTTTTTCTCATTTTTTTTTTTATTTAATAAGTCAATGTATAACGTGTACGCATAAAAACCTCAATTTATTTCAGTGTTAAATTCTGTTTAAAGTAACAGACTATAATTAAAAATGTCTACGGACCTTTACAGGTTTTTGATTTTCTTTATTCGAACCCCACTGATTTTTAATTGGTGACCCCTGATGTAGAGTATTCAGGGCAGATATATTATGTGCTATAATGTCCATTATATTATGTCCATAGGGCTCTGAATCCTGAGGTTTTGATTTCAATCCCCCATTGCAGACTGCCACTATGGGTCCCTGAGCAAGACCCTTAACCCCAAGGGGATGGGTCAAATACAGAGAAGTAATTTCCCTCTGGGATTATTAGAGTATATAAAATACAAAGAAAAGAAATTACTGCATATGATAAAGTAGTTAGATGTATATGTCTGGTGTGAACAAGCAGACTTGTTCATGCCGAACTAAAACATGGAGTCTTACTTCAATGTCTGTAGTTTGCAGAGGGGAGTCTTAAGAGCTCCACAGAGCTCGTCCACTCCAGCATCCTCTAGGTTTCTGTTTCGGCTCAGGTTCAGTTCTGTCAGATGGGACGGGTTGGACTTCAGAGCTGAGGCCAGAGAAGCACAGCCAGTCTTTGACAAACTACAGGATTCCAGGCTAAATGAAAAATAAAACATGTGAGCTGATGCCAACAGGACCATGTAAAAACCTTCCTTAACTAATATCGATGGTGATTAATTCATAAATTAATCTTGAGTCGATTGGTCTGATCAACTAAGATTAATTGATAAGCAGACATTTTAAAATAAACCTTTGTTTTCTCTCATATCAAGCGTATATATCCATTAAAATAAGGGCCTACATTTGTTTTAACAATATGCTGAATTTAAAACAAAAAGTGTTAAATCCTTATGTATCCTTATCTTGTCTTTATTAATCCTTATGTATAAATAAAAATGTTTTCTAATATGTTTTTACATATTAAACTAGACATTCAGAGGAATAACATAAATGCATATATTGCACAACGACACTAAAGTAAAAATTGCTGTCTTACCACAATAACTGTAATTTGCAGAGAGGAGTCTGTAGAAAACCACAAAGTTCCTTCACTCCTTTATCTTTCAGGTCTTTGTTCCAGCTGAGGGTTAGCTCTGTCAGATGGGAGGGGTTGGTCTTCAGGGCAGTGACCAGAGAAGCACAGCTGAACTCCGACAAACTGCAGTTCACTAATCTAAATACAGGATAAAACATGTGAGGATGCAGTTTGAAGAGTCCAACAGAGCCAATTCAAGATCTCATTAATAATAATGGCAGCATTAAATACAGTGGGGCAAAAAAGTATTTAGTCAGCCACCAATAGTTCAAGTTATCCCACTTAAAAATATGACAGAGGCCGGTAATTTTCATCATAGATATACCTCAACTATGAGAGACAAAATGAGAAAAAAAAATCCTGAAAATCACATTGTCTGATTTTTAAAGAATTTATTTGCAAAATATGGTGGAAAATAAGTATTTGGTCAATAACAAAAGTTCATCTCAATACTTTGTTATATGCTCTTTGTTGGCAATGACAGAGATCAAACGTTTTCTGTAAGTCTTCACAAGGTTTTCACACACTGTTGCTGGTATTTTGGCCCATTCCTCCATGCAGATCTCCTCTAGAGCAGTGATGTTCTGGGGCTGTCACTGGGCAACACAGACTTTCAACTCCCTCCAAAGATTTTCTATGGGGTTGAGATCTGGAGACTGGCTAGGCCACTCCAGGACCTTGAAATGCTTCTTATGAAGCCACTCCTTCGTTACCCGGGCGGTGTGTTTGGGATCATTGTCATGCTGAAAGACCCAGCCACGTTTCATCTTCAATGCCCTTGCTGATGGAAGGAGGTTTTCACTCAAAAATTTGACGATACATGGCCCCATTCATTCTTTCCTTCACACGGATCAGTCGTCCTGGTCCCTTAGCAGAAAAACAGCCCCAAAGCATGATGTTTCCACCCCCATGCTTCACTGTAGGTATGGTGTTCTTTGGATGCAACTCAGCATTCTCTCTCCCCCAAACACGACGAGTAGAGTTTTTACCAAAAAGTTCTATTTTGGTTTCATCTGACCATATGATATTCTCCCAGTCATCGTCTGGATCATCCAAATGCTCTCTAGCAAACTTGAGACGGGCCTTGACATGTACTGGCTTAAGCAGGGGGACATGTCTGGCACTGCAGGATTTGAGTCCCTGGCGGCGTAGTGTGTTATTGATGGTAGCCTTTGTTACTTTGGTCCCAGCTCTCTGCAGGTCATTCACTAGGTCCCCCCGTGTGGTTCTGGGATTTTTACTCACCGTTCTTGTGATCATTTTGACCCCACCGGGTGAGATCTTGCGTGGAGCCCCAGATCGAGGAAGATTATCAGTGGCCTTGTATGTTTTCCATTTTCTAATAATTGATCCCACAGTTGATTTCTTCACACCAAGCTGTTTACCTATTGCAGATTCAGACTTCCCAGCCTGGTGCAGGTCTATAATTTTGTTTCGGGTGTCCTTTGACAGCTCTCTAGTTTTGGCCATGGTGGAGTTTAGAGTGTGACTGTTTGAGGTTGTGGACAGGTGTCTTTTATACTGATAACGGGTTCAAACAGGTGCCATTAATGAAGGTAACGAGTGGAGGACAGAGGAGCCTCTTACAGAAGAAGTTACAGGTCTGTGAGAGCCAGAAATCTTGCTTGTTTGTAACTGACCAAATACTGATTTTCCACCATATTTTGCAAATAAATTCTCTAAAAATCAGACAATGTGATTTTCTGGATTTTTTTTTCTCATTTTGTCTCTCATAGTTGAGGTATATCTATGATGAAAATTACCGGCCTCTCTCGTCTTTTTAAGTGGGAGAACTTGCACTATTGGTGGCTGACTAAATACTTTTTTGCCCCACTGTACCTGGGGGCTCTCATATAAAACATGCATAAGCAAGAACCTGTGTTAATTTCGTCAGCTTTTTTTATTTAGTCTTAGTCACAATGACGAAAATCTATTTTAATCTTAGTCATATTTAGTCATTGCCTTCCCAATTTAGTCTTATTCTAAATGATGAAAATTAATTTTAGTCTCAGTCAAATTTTAGCCATTTTAGTTCATACTGTAAATAATAGTTTCTCCACACACTGCTTCTCTTTTTTATTTATAAAACACTGTGCAGAATAGAACTTTCCAAACACTGATTCTCTTTTAAACATATATCCCAGTGCACACATTGAACCTTTTGTCAGCTTGTTTCATCATATCCACAAAGTCTTCATCCTCAATGGTCCTTGCAGGTAGGCCAGAATGCCCAATACACTTTGGCATTGACTTCTCCAGGTCTTTCTGCTCTTTGGCGTCAGGTTTGTAAGGTGGGGATGCTCCCAACTTCCCAGCCTTCCTCAACATCTGATTAGGCTGAGGTGTCAGTCATTATCATGCAGGTTGTTTGTTGTCCTTCTCGTTGTAAACGAAATGGCTCCACACATCCAGGCGTTTTCGCCCAGCTCCTCCAACAAACCATACACCGGTATCCGAGCCCAACACCATTACTGCAAAGTTGAGCTAGCCACAGTTAACTACGACCAGTGACCAGTATAAGCCCTCTGCTGCTACTAACTGAGCGGCGTGAGGCACTGTGGGACAGGCGCCATGTAGGGACAAGCAAGGCAGAAACGTGTTATCTTCTATGAAGATCAAGAAACACTTATATTAACAATTATAAATTAATTATAAACAATTACATTTTTTAATGTCCACTCTTCCATGGCTTGTTTATTTCGTCTGGTCTTAGTCTTGTTGATGAAAATAATTTTTTATTCTCATCATATTTTTATTTTCTGAAAACAATTTTTGTGCGTCATCGTCTCGTCATTTTTGTGCCTAATTTTTGTGCATCATTGTCAAAACTTGCAGGACATTTTTAGCACAGTTTAGTATTTACATAAAACCACAACATGAAAGTGGCAGGTTTTCCACACAGAACATGGAAAGCAACACAAATATTTTCAATCCAAAATAAATTAGAAAACAGCAAACCTAATGACGATATGCTGAAATATGGCATTTAGTTTTATTTAACTCATCAAACCCAAACGTTTGAGCTTGTACGATTTGAAGCTAAATCACATTTAGCCTCAAAATGATAACATACTCCAGTCTCCCCTTTTCTTAGGTCTTGGACAGTTTTTTTTTGTATGTTTGTTTGTTTTTTTTTTTTTTAAAGATGGATCAATTTTTTGAGCACCAGACCCTGGATAAAGGTTATCTGGAACAGAAGTAATGATTCTCCATTATGCACACCCACTTCTGATTCTTTGATTCTGGACAGGTTTCGACAAGAAGTTTAATATTTTGAGCACCAGGTCCTGGTTGAAGGTTCTCCAGAGTTGCCCTGGTTCTCTGGTTCTGGGCAGGAGGATTTCTGAGAGTGGTATACAGGATTACATCACATAGCTGTGGCTAAGAGTCATCCATAGTTCCCCTTTTAATCACATGTGGAGACTATCTAGATCCTAACTGAGAGGAAACCCTGTGAAAGGTACAGAAAGTAATGGTCTTGCCAAGTTTTTTTTAACTGGGGTAAGGAGGGATTTCTAATCCACATTTGAGGCTGAAATTGAGTATTTCTAAACTTCAAAATGGTATCACAGATCTTGTCAATTTAAAGTTATAAGGGCTCCCCATTGGTCAATGCTTCGCCAATATTGGCTCAATCTTAATGGGCCTAAGTGGACAGAGGATAGGCTCACAGATAAAACAGTTCCTGAGTGGCTGAGGAGTCAGACTTGTTGGAAAACAAGATCTCTGTGTTTCTTCCTTTTTTACTCTTTAGGTAAATTGCCTTCTCTGGCCATTCTACAGTTTCCTGTATAGCCTATGTAAAAAAAAAAAATATAAATGAAAATGAAAATGTTAGAACTGTAAATTTACAGTCATATGTTTATATTACTGTTTAAATAAGTATATATATTTTTACTATTTTTCAAGGCTGATGCAACATGATGATGTCATGGTCCTGGCACTGGTGGCTTGATTGCTTATTCCACCCACCTGCTTTAGCTCTGCCTGTTCTCATCATTTCTTATCCCTTCCGCCTGGTTCCAGCCCCTATATATACGGTTTGGTTTCAAGCTTCCAGTGCCAGATTATTCTAGCTGTTCTAGTGAGAGTAACTCTAGCGTTCGAACTACTGTTCTGATAATTCTGTTTGGTGACCTGTTTCTGTCTTGTGGATCCCAAGTTTTGCTTCGCCCCTGTCTGCTCATTTAGTCTGATCGGCTCTGGACTGTGTATTGGATGCTACTGGCTTACCGAACCTGGACTGTTTTCCTGACCACGGCTTGGACTCCCTCATCGGTACCTCATCGGCTCTCAGATCTCCTGGTAAACGAACTTGGTTCTGTTTTCAACTTCGGCTTGGATCTCCCTTTCTGGCAACACCTGCTCCTCGGCGCCGTTTGGCTTCAGCGCCGCTCTCCTCACTGCGCTTCGGGGGCCGCTCCCGCCTGCGGCGGTGGTCCTTTCCCCTTCACGGATTCCTCCTCTCCTCCTGTGATCGGACTGAACTTTGAACCAGAGGATCCGTGAAATCCGCCCCTGCTGACGCGCCGTTTTCACGCTGCTACTAAATAAAGTCTGTTAAACTCTTCCAGCTCTGTCTGTCTGAATATTGGATCCAAGGTTTGAGCCCCCTGACAGATGAAGCCAATGAGGATAAAAACTCAAAGGGACTAACTTTTGGGAGGACCTATCTGCGCTCCTGTTTTTGTTGTTTTCTTTTGATTTTGTGTGTTAACACAAACCTACCTTAATCTCTGCAGTTTGCATAGGGGAGTCTGTAGAAAACCGCAGAGCTTTTCCACTCCTGCATCTTTTAGGTGGGTGTTTTGGCTCAGGTCCAGTTCCGTCAGATAGGAGGGAATGGACTTCAGAGCTGAGGCCAGAGCACCACAGCTGATCTTTGAAAAACTGCAATTCACCAAACTGAATAGAACAAAACATGCCAGTTAGGCCAACAGGATGCAGGTTAAAACAGTCCAACAGAACTTGTTAATTTCTTGTCACATCCCTTCTAAAATTACCACATAAGTGCTGATTTTCCTTTACTTAGTATTTTAGTAATAGATCATTTTTTCCCCATCTCAGTTCTGACTCCCTCCTCTCCAGGTTTACTCAACATTTTACCGTTTTCTTCCACAGTCTGCAGCTTGTTTTTGATCCATTTCAAATCCAAAACCTTTGCAGTGTTTTGCAGGCTGAAGGTTCTCCTTTGCAAGGATTGATAAATGCTGGCTTGAATGAAAAAACAGCAGATCTCAAATAAGACTATAAATTTTTTCCCTCATCAATACTCTGGCCAATATTAATGACACTATGCTGATTGTAGCTCTAAGACATGTTTTCAATGGTAACCTTTGTAGATGTTTACGGTACGGTTGGTGAAGGGAAGGACATGTTTTGAACGCACGTGCCGATTGGACCAAAGCTTCAGTGTGCTTATAGGCACATAGGATGGCAAGAACAGAGCAAAGCCATATTTTGTTACATATTTCTGCTTTTGTAGCAAGATACAGACCTTCTTAGGCCTGCCTGCCCATGATCCTGTAAGTAAGGCTTTTTGGGACAGGGTGGGAAGATAGATCCATCGTCACAGTTTGGAGCCTGTTCTGGTTTAAAAAAAAATTTCTGAATGGTTTGTGCCTGTGTCGACAAAACAGAGGTTCCAAAGGGGGAACTGTGGTTTGCGTCTGGCTCTGCAGAATAGCTGTTTTTTCAGAGTAAATCTATGAGTCATGAGTGGCGTCACTTTTGGACGGCCCGAGTGGGAGGAAGAGAAAAACAAGGAAATTGAAAAAATGGTATGAATCTGCTACTCCAGCAGATGAACAAAGAGGATTTCAAAACTTCAAAAGATGGAACTGCAGTGTTGGGACTATAAGTCTGATAGGATTTTTTTTTTTTACTGCTATTTTTCGTTGTTGAATGTAAGATATTTTGCAGATATATTTTTTATACATAAATTATTTAGATTTACTTATATCTTTCCACCCCTGTTATAGAATAGAATAGAAAATCTCTTTAGTGTCCCACAATGGGAAAATTTATAGCAGTAAAAGGATTATAGAAAAAAATTGTCACACAAATGTGGACCTTAGAAAATTGTATAAGAATAACATAATAGTGAAGATAAAGATAAACAATAAAATCCTGTACTGTAAAGTGTTTTAACAATATAAAACTGGGCACCTGGAGAATAAATAACCAATATACAGCTATAGACATTTTACAGTAATGGATATTTGAAAATAGCAGCAACATCAGAGATGTGCAAAATGATAGCAGCATGTTATCTAACTGACTAATTTATATCATTACATTTGCTTTTATTTGTTCATGCTCCTGTGATTGTCACATTTATTCCACTCTGGTTTGTCATTAGTGTAGTCTTTGTTCACAGCTAAAACTCTTCCGCTCTCCTTATTTTCACAGACTTTGAAGGATCCAGTCTAGTTAGACAGCATCCTTGGAAGACGCACCCCATGAATACGAACATAGCCGTAGTCTAAGTTTTCAAATAAAATAAACATACCTGAGTGCGTTCTCTTAGGGGCGTGTGCCCAAGCCACCTGTGTAGAAGGGAGAGCGATAGGAGGGGAAGTGAAGGAACAGAGGGCACATAATCAGTGCCGTCACTCTGTTATTAATCATTTTATGCTGTTAAATATAGAAGATGCCAACTAGAAGAACATTTTTTTAGAGGGTGTTTTGACGTCCCCTCTAGTGCAGCGCCCCTATGCTATGCAAACACTTTTTACACCACTGTGTCACAACACAACTATAATCCAAAGGATATTCTCTTTTTCAGAAGATGGTGGACCATCAACCACAGGGAGAGAGTTGCTGGAAATGAGGAAAACATTTACCTAAGTTCAGTCACTGAAAAGCCGAGTGTATACAGTGTGAAAAACTGCAGGATGAAGCTTAGGAAGTAGATGAGTATGATGCGACCTCCTCATGTTTATATACTCAGACATGACTGTCATGCAGGGGAAATGTGCTGTGAATAGTTCCCTTAGTTGTTTCTGTAATTCTAAATATATATTTATTTTTAAATTAAACCAATGTTTCTACATTTGTTTTCACCTGTGGCTGTTGAAGTGATTCTAACGCCCGATTCCAATAATTTAGATTTTGGGGGCAAATACTTTTGGCAATAGAGTGTATTTTTAGCACAGCTGTGTGCAGATAGACACTCATACTATTTGATGATGCCATAAAGTGAGCAAGGGGTAAATTACCGGCACTGTCCACAACAGGGAGTCACAATGTTAAGTGACTAGCATCAGGCGACACATGTGGAAGTTTCCATTCAGGGGAAGATGACCATCAAACTTGGTCAGCTCCACCAACAACTGCATAAATATAGACTCAGGTTCGGCAGCCAAGTTATTAAAGCTGCAAAGAAAATTGTGTTGCTGTGTATTTCCTGCATGATCAACACTAAATTCACTGAATTCTGGGAAGTTTTTAATAACAGCTGCAATCAGACAATAAAATCTCCATGTTTCCCATTGGCTCAGTCGGAAATTGGACAAAACCTTTAACTAGAGCCCGCATTCAAGAAGGAAACAGACTTTACCATATTCTAGTCATATATCTATTTAACTATCAACACAACTATTGCATCAGTAATATTAATACATAATACATGGTGTCTTACTTCAATCTCTGTAGTTTGCAGAGGCGAGTCTGTAAAAAACTACAGAGCTCTTTCACTCCATCATCTTCCAGGTCTATGTTATCTCTCAAGTCCAGTTCTGTCAGATGGAAGGGGTTGGACTTCAGAGCTGAAGCCAGTTGTGCACAGCTGATCTTTGTCAAACTGCAGTTGACCAATCTAAAGATTAAATTATGAAACTTATCAACATAACTTTTTGGCTGAGGACAATAGAATGCAGGTTAAAATTATTTAGGTGTGGTGGCATATTGTACTGGTATGCCAGTTCTAAAAGTAGTATGCCAGTTTAAAGCTACAGTGTGTAATTTTCAGCGACATCTAACGTCCAGACTGCAGACCGCAGCAACATGAACATCTCCCCCCCACCGCTTCTCCCCCCCCAACAGTACGGCGAGCGTTACGGGACAAAATGTCTTCCACGACGTCCGCATCACCTACCTTCTCAAGTGATGAGGTTTGTTTACATAGATAATTTTAATACTGCCATCTATTGTTCAGTACCGTCTCAGTTCATCTCTCTCAACTTGCCGTAGTTACTTTCGAGCGTAATGGGCGATCTCGCAATTGCTAGTTTGTTGGCTCTGCGCTGCCGTAGCGCAAAGATGTCTGCCTCCGTGGCTGCGAGACCCGCTCCTATGTAATTATAAATAACGAATTCTAAGGCAACGCAAATATTAAGGTTAAGAGGCTGAGCTCGTAGATGATGATAAATAACATAGTTATGTATAATATATTACATTTCTGACTGTATATCCCTGTAATTATTACACACTGTAGCTTTAATAACTGACATATGGCGGTCTTTATGAGGTCATTTTGTTTATATCAATATTCAAACAATATAAACAAATATATATCAAACAAAATTAAGAATTATATTGTTACCAAAGTTTAGGTCATAAACTGAGTGAATTCATTTTAAAATAGTGACTCTCTGCAAATACCTTAAACTACAGTAGAGCTGTCCTGAATGAGAAAATAAATATTACATTTGAATGGTGAAATAGCAGGAAAATAAGAAAAAGGAGTTTAAAGCCAAAAATTGCCCAAAAGCAAATATAAACACTTAGGATACAATTCATCCCTAATTAAAGAATTCACAAAATGAAGGTATCTGGACTCACTGAGCCTTTCTGCAGTTCCTCACAGCTGGAATCAATCTTAGCCATCCCTCCACTGTTGTATTAAACTTCTTCAGGTCAAACTCATCCAGAACTTCCCCTGACACCTGTAATATGTAGGCCAAAGCTGAGCACTGGATCTCTGAGACATTCTTCTTTGATATGCCCTCCAACTTCAGGAAATGTTGGATCTCCTTATAAACTGAGAGGTCCTTTATCTCCATCAGGCAGTGGAAGATGTTGATGCTCCTGTCGGGACATGTGTTCTTTTTATCTTCAGATTGTTTATGACTCTCTGGATCGATTCTGGGCTGTTCTTCATTTGGCCCAGCAGGCCTGCCAAGAGTCTCTTGTTCGACTCTTCAAGGAGGCCATGAAGAAAACGAACAAACAGATCCAGATGGCCATTTTGACTTTGGAGAGACTTTTCCAACACTTTCTTCAGGAATTTATCCAGAGATGTTTCACAGTACTTTTTCCCCAAGAATCGACTGATCACTTCTGTGTTTTTGTTGGTGTAACAGTGGAGCAGGTAGACAGCAGCCAGAAACTCCTGAATGCTCAAATGAACAAAGCAGTAGATGGGTTTCTGAAGGATCGCGTTCTCTCTTTTTTTCAGATTTCCATACAAACGCCTGAGTACACCGAAGCCTCTGTGACATCCAGACCACACTGCTCCAGGTCTTCCTGGTAAAACATGATGCTTCCTTTATCCAGATGTTCGAACGCCAGCCTTCCCAGCTTCAAAAGAACTTCCCTATTAGCCTCCATCAGCTCTTGTGGACTCATAGGATGTCCGTCATCGTACTTGTTCTTTTTCCTTTTAGTCTGGACTAGCAGGAAGTGTGAGTACATGTCAGTCATGGTCTTGGGCAGCTCTTCTCTCTGCTCTGTAGTCAACAGGTTCTCCAGAACCGTAGCAGTGATCCAGCAGAACACTGGGATTCCACACATGATGTGCAGGCTCCCTGAGGTCTTGATGTGGGAGATGATCCTGCCGGACATCTCTTCATCCCTGAACCTCCTCCTGAAGTACTCCTCCTTCTGTGCGTCGCTGAAGCCTCGTACCTCTGTTACCCTGGAAACACAGGAAGGAGGTATCTGATTGGCGGCTGCAGGTCGGGAAGTTATCCAGACCAGAGCGGAGGGAAGCAGGTTCCCCCTGATGAGGTTCGTCACCAGAACGTCAACTGATGACTTCTGTGTGACGTCAGAAACAAGCCGACTGTTGTTGAAGTCCAGAGAAAGTCTGCTTTCATCCAGGCCGTCAAAGATGAAGAGAGGCTTCCAGACAGCCAGCTGCTCTGCTGGGAGCTTCTGAAGGGTTGGATGGAAAACATGGAGCAGCGTGATAAGACTGTGCAGCTGATCTCTGATCAGGTTCAGCTCCCTGAATGAAAGCAGAACCACCACACTGACATCTTGGTTCTCCAAGCCCTCTGCCCATGTCAGAGTGAAGTTCAGCACTGAAAACGTTTTTCCAACACCAGCGACGCCATTAGTAAGAACCAGTCTAATGGTTTGCAGCTGGTCAGGTAAGGCTTTAAAGATGTCGGGGCACCTGATTGGGGGGTAATGCAGGTTCTGGATCTTGAAAGCTCTTTCCAGCTCCATCACCTCATTTTGGGTATTAACATCTTCCCTCTGCCCCTCTGTAATGTAGAGCTGAGTGTAGATCTCTTTAAGGATGGTTTTATTTTGGCCTTCATCAATTCCTTCAGTCACACATTCATATCTCCTCTTCAGACTGCTCTTATATTCTTCTAGAATAACTTGGAGACCAACATCTACTGTAAATAAAAGTAAGAAAGTGTGTAAAAAAACAACAACTTGATTTTATGTGATTGCAGTTTATAGAAACAGCTGTAACATTGGGAGGTCAATAATTGATGGATTCATTAGTTCAGTGCACTTTTTTTTTTTTTAACAAATATATACTGATTCAGAAACCCCGCTGGATTGACCAGTTCGTCTGAACAGGGGGTTCATGGGTAATAGTTTTGAAGGATTTATACACATAAAAGCCAAAAAACTGCAATATTATTAGACAGAAGATTATTTTACATCAGTGTTAATATACTAGTGGACTTCAGAACAAAAGTACCAGCGATTTCCTTGAAGGGGTCATAGCTCATCCCATTCACACTGCAGTGTTTGCTGTGCAATAGTGCAAATTATTTTTCTTTCTCTTTTCCTCTCCAACCAGCCTGACCTGCATAGCATCCGGCTTGGACATTTAAGATAAACGAGTGCTAAAGGGTCAAAGGTAGATATGTTTTAATTATCAGTCTTCTCTCCCATGGAACCGTCTACCAGTTTGAATCCGTATGGCAGACACCATGTCTTATATTAAAACTAGGGCTATATCTCTATGGTTATGCTGCTATAGGATGAGGCTGCTGGAGGACACAAAGACCACTTTAACACACTTTTCTGTGTTAAATTTTTTTCCCCTCCTAGATGCAGGTATTGGCGCAGCTTTTACTTCCAACTATATGTGCTCTCTTTCGACTTAAAATCTATTTACAACTCATCGGCCTAGCTGTTTTTTTTGCCTGTGATGAACCCAGACTCAATCTAAATACAGAAAATCTAGGTCAGCGATTGCCGTGATAAGTACTGTTAGAATAGTGCTGGTGGTAAGGAAGATGGTAGGGGGAAAAGTTCCTTTAGAATATGGACTGCTCAAGTTTATCTGGCAATGGGAGGAATATCCGTCCTTTGCCAGAAAAAAGCCCATCTAACAGAATGTAACAAAAGTACATTATTATTTTGTTTGCACTTTGTGACACATGGTATTATATATGTGCTTTACATGATTTAAGTTTCATAAAGAAGAGTTTGCAACATCTTTTGGGTTTTTGTAGTCCTTTTTTAGAAGGCTCTAGTCCAAATTTGACAAATATTATCCAGAGCTGAACTGAACTCTGGTTTTCCTATAGCTCCTAAGATAGAAAGGGATATCAGGAGGTTCATATGCTAAATGAACTACGATAGGAAGATACCCAGGATAAGTTGAAAGAAATGACAAGAGGCTAACATTTGATAAGGATAAGAGGTGCTATAACTTGATGTATTTGGCACAAGACCCAGTTTGCTTTGTGGTTTTATTTTTGTTTGTAATCATTTTCAACAGATGTATTTGAAGGAAGCTCTTTCCAAAGATGTCCATTCTAACCTGGTGAACAGCTGCTTTTAGTGGCTGTCAGCTGTCCAGGGCCTGTTCTAAGTCTTTTCACCAGCTGGGAGCAGGAGGAGCTCCCTGATACCAGGTATGATCTGATGCACCCTCTGTGGCAGTCTTCACACTCAGAACAAACCGGATTAATCCGGACATCCCAAAACAAAGCACAAAAGGACGGCTGCTCCTCCAAACAAACACTGCTCCTCTTCCTCCATCTGTAAAGACATTCCTTCATCACTAGGATAGTCAACTACTGGCAAGTCTTAATTCATCATGTTATATTTGGTACGTTAATTGATAAAACGAATAAATTAGTCACATATATTTCACAGTCCTAACAAAGTTAAAGGAGCTTTTGTTTGTACAGCAATTAGTAAATAATTGTAGTTTTCTGGAGGTTACAATCAATAAGAGATGGTTACCTTGACCAAAATTGTATATAAGGGCCGGAAAAAAATGTATATTTTGAATTTATATGTTTTTTAAAAACAGATTCAAAAATTTAAGAAAAGCTCTGTGTTTAGGGCATGTCTTCATCCTGCTCCTTTCGTTGTTGCTGGGTAACTGCAATGGGGATGCTTTTGCAGATACACTTTTTACTAAATTCTAAAAATATTCATGTTTCTATTCTTTCATCCATATTTATCACCAGTGCTATGATCCTTATGGCAAGATAAAGTTCTTTTTCTAACACTTAAAAACAGAAATTAGGAGTCTAACCATTATAATGTTCTGTCACTGCGAAGGTATTTAAAGCAAGTTATAAAAGTAAACGATGAAGAAGCCTCTAATGAACAGGGGTAAGTTATTCTGTCATTGAGGAGCAACAATGGTCTAAAAAGAACGAAAGTTATTTGAGCCACGATCTCCATTTTCTTAGACAACAGTTTTTCTAAATCTTATAAATTTCTTTGCTCCTCATAGTTTAAGTGTACCTAAGATGAAAATTACAGATCGCTCTCATCTTTGTCAGTAGGAGGACCTGCCCAATCAGTGGCTGTCTAAATACTTTTTTGCCCTACTGTGTATTTTTGCATCTTTTGTGAGGTTTATAAAGGGTAAAAAAAAAAATCATAATAAAATAAAAAACTTATATGTCAGAGAGAGACCTGACAAGCATCCATAAGTTTATAAACTAACTAGATCTGGGTGGATGCATGACACGTTTTCCATCTTGAAGAGAAAAATGTCATAATTTCTGAGATTATAACAACATGCTGTGTTCCGTCCTGGTGCTGCTTGTCAGGTTTTAACTACTGTTTATGTCTGTAAGACCATTCTATTTCAAGCACATCATATTAGCCTGGCCTTCACTCTGCTTAAATGTTAGGGGGAAAATAGCTTTTTTATTTATAAAATGGGGTATGTTACATTCTATAACATTTCTAATTTATCATACAGTTATCAGCTCAGGATGGGACTGTTTTAATATACTGTAATGTTAAACTCCACAGGTTTTAAAAAAACAGGAGGATGGATTGTTATGAGCACAAAAAAGCGAGTTTGCTCTGATTATTATCCACAAAAACATGGGAAAACAGCTTATAATTACCTAAATTAGAGTATTCGATTTTATAGTGCAGTACTTGCAGTATTTACCACAAACCTAAAAAACACTTTATTTGAACTCCTAGCCACTACAAACGGCAACCCCAACGCTGCCGCCTGCCAGTCTGCTGGAGGTCTGCCACTCCAAGCAAGAATTTTAGCAGGATCATAATCCTGATCAATCTCTTTATTCAATCTCTCTGCAATCCAAACATCATATGTGAACTCCCTTCACACATGATGTTTGGAGGTTGACTTTCTCCCTTAAAAAAATAGTATTTTAGTAAGGCAAAGTTAATCAAGCCAAGCTGCTCTCTGTCTTGTAGCTACAGAACTAAGCAGATAAACATCCAGTGTGTAAAAGTGCCAAAGCCTTCTGAACAGCATTTGAGCCAGTGTCCAAATTTCAGTATTTAAGCATTTTTGACGTCCAAAATTGGTTTGGGAATAAAAAGAGGCACACATTCATACCAACTATTAACTAACAGTCCTCTAACCTTTGATATGAGGGTTCGGGGTCATTACTAAAGAGTAGAGGATGATGTTTGGACATGTCACTCATCTCACTGTCATAGAAACACATCTGGGAGCTGGAGAAGCTGCTCTGTTCCCCTCCGTCTTCATATCAACAGTTGATCCCAGCTGGTATGAAGCCCACCTGACAGGGAACAGATGAGATAACAAGTGATTTATTACTAGTGTTACCAGTATGCTGCTCTCTAAATAGTCCTGTAAAGCAGGAAGGCGATTGTCTGAGAAACATGATGAGCTGATTACTAGGACTGTTCATTTTAAGGTCAACTATTTATTTTGTGAAAGCAAGATTCTAGCTGACTAAAATTAGACTAAATCAAAATTAAAAGCAGTTCATGGCACCAAAACTATGCCTAAAACTTCCAGAATTAAATAGGAAAATAGTCATTTAGTGTTTTTCACTAAAATCATAAATTTTCATTTAAAAAAATATAAGACTAACCCTTATTATAAATGTTGTCAAATTGACATTGAATATCATGTTTTAATATCAAAGTTTATCAAACCGATCCAGCACTAAAATGGCGGAGGTATCGGTATCAGCGAGTACCAACAAATAGGGCACCGATACCATTTTGAGAGGTGGAAGTTTATTCAACTATTGTCACCCATTCCTGGTAGGCAATAAAAAATTCTACTGGATTCACTTTGTATTAGTATTTTTCCTGCTTCACAAAGGTATGCAGCAGCTTTACAAAGCCATGATGGCAATTATTTTACATCCAAGTAGTTTGCAGTTCTTCATATATACACACACATCAATTTCAAACAGATGGTATTGGTATGGTATCGGCCAATACTGCACAGCCAGGTATCGGGGCCAAAAAATATGATCTGTGCAACTCTAAAGATATACAATCATTGTTTATAATATATTAGTGAACGAATGACTTATTTTCATATGAAACAGGATGAAACAAGAGAGGCACATTCCTGGATTTCACCCTTTTTTTTTGTTGTTTAAATATTAATAAACATGTAAAAATGGATAAAAGCAGCACTGTCTCCGTTTCCTACTTAAATTTTAATGATATGTATTTATCTATACCTACGGGCTGGAAATGTCCCTAGGTTGGACTTTAGAAATCAGGTCTCCTTATACAGGGTTGTCAACTGTCACCCATTGGGCGTGAAACTTGCACATCTCAGGCCCCGTCCACACGAAGTCAAAACGAACACGAAACACTAATATTTTCCAGAACGTTTGTCGTAAAGACGGAGACGTAAAATAAATGTGATCGTCCACACGAATGCATGAAAACGCTGCAAAATGTATGCCAGGCCTGTAAGTGGCGCTGTGGTGCCAAAGCAAAAATAGGCGACGAAATGTTGGGCATGCAGACTAATATTTATACATGGTTGCCCTGCTGGTCCATTTTCGTGGTTCAGTCAAATTCAGGTGCTGAACTATGTCGTCGATATTGCTCTGTTCTTCCTGGAGATATTCCAGAAGAAGAAGATTCTGTTGTAAGCCCGACAGCAGGGTGAGTAGCATGAGCAGCAACCATTCAACACAGTACGGCGCCATTGTTGTTGTGATACTGTGTCGCGCATGCGTGTTTAGAGGCGACGCTATGACGCATGCATGTAAAAAAAAAAAAAAAAATGCGGTTAGAGCTTAAAGATGGAAACGCGAAAACGGCGTTTCAAAATCTTCCCACTCTGAAGGCTGAATAAAAAAAAGATTGTTTACAGACCTCTGAAACGCCGGCTTCGTATGGATGAGAGGCTGGTTTGGTGAAAAATTTGTGCGTTTAGGCCAGGGTTTGGCTTCGGTGGACGGGGCATCAGTGTCTTCATTGAGATGTGTCTCACTCCATATCCCCAATTTTTCACGATAAAAATGACAGACATTAAAACTCAACTTCATTCCACTTATTTATATATAAAAATACCATGCTGATAAAAATCCAGTCTGCATTTTCAACACAACCTTAGTGCTAACACATCATTATTTCATGCCAAGTTCTTTACCAGTCCATGTTTTTGCACCACCCCACCTATTCACTGTGGTGACAGCAGCAGAGGTGAGGAACAGCCCCAGATATTGAAAAAAGACCAGGATTTTATGTCATTTTAATTTTATCTTATTTTATCGGGAAACATTGGAAATCAATGAAGATTTTAAGCAGTCTAGCAATTTATTAAATATAAATAAAATATACAGCATTTAGCTTAAATTAATACTGTGGAGACTGAAGTGCAGGATCAAATCAAATGGTTTGTTTCCTTTATACTTCATGCTTTTTTACTGAGCTTTACTACTTGTTTGCTCTAGTTTATCCTCCTGATTTAGTCCCAGTTTTAGTCCATGTTTTTCTCACAAGTTAAATAATTATAGCTCAGTTTAGTTTAATAATCTCCCGTTGGATTTTAGGACTAATTAAACCAACACTAAACTAAATTCTTAAAGCTTTCAGGTTTTCATCACAAACCCATAGGAGCTCCACAAAAAGAAAAAGAACCATTGCACTTTATTCTTCAAAGGATCAGCCTCCAAAGAAAAGACCAACCACATCCAGAGAGGATGTGCAGAAAAACTCAGTTATCCAGGATTCATAAAGGGAGAACCACAGGGATGTTCTCATTTAATTATTACTTATTTATATATTCTTTGTGTTGGTCCATTAAATATGTTTAAAAACTTAATTTACATCACATCCACCAAAATCAAACATCCAGAGAAGTGCCGTCTCCTGTCAAGGGGAGTTTTTAATTAATCTACAGCCTCCTAGAAGTTCCGAATAATTTAGCTGTTTAGTCAATTGTAAAAGAAACTAATAAGATAATAACTTAAGATTTTTAATCCTGAGCCTATTAGCAAATATTCACAGTATAGTTTGCACAGGATTCAATTTCACTGGTTTCTGTACTAGTGTCAGTAATCCAATAATACCTTATTAGTTCCCTATGGGTTATTTTACTTGAACTGCATAGAATAATTAATAAACACAGTTGTGAAATTCTTAGTTTACAGTATATTTAAGATGCAAGTGTTTTAGTAGGGCCCAATTCTTGCGTCAGTTCTCTGAAAATCACCAGAATATAGAAAATTATGTATGTTGTGTGAAAAATTTTCCACATAACTACAGCTCACTTGTTGTTACTCAGTAACATTTACTGTGGTATTTGTTTCAGTTAAATCCTCTGAAAACCTCCAACCTTTAGCTGCACCTGTCCTCATCTAACCCTGACAAGGGTTGCATGTCCAAATTATTTCAAAATCTCACCCCAAGGTTTGATGAAAAGTTGGCAGCCCTGCCTTATATAATGGCCGCCATTGATTTAATGATATAAAACATAAGTATTCATTACATCTTACAAAATACTTTAGTTGTTCGAGTTATTTCCTGGTGGACTACTTTTAAGTTTCACTTCGGTAATTTTGTAAAATGTAAAAGAAAAAAAATCTATTCCTACTAGAGAAAAAAAGTTTATTTACTCTACCAGCCTCTGGCAGCCATGCTAAAGCCTTTTAAGTATCACAGCATATTTAGAGCTGCTCACACTTACAGAGAAATAATGTTGTATTTAACCTGGAGTTTGCTGCAGCTTTGTTATTCCTCAAGACGGGAGGTTCTGTTATCTCCTCTACATCCAGTAAAAACAGCGAAAAACTTCCAAACATGACCGAAACAGCTCTATCGAAAGTGTTGTACCATTCACCGAACAACTGCCTCCAGGTTCGCGCCAAATAAAATGGAGTCAACCGCTAACCGGGGATTTGGGCAGGCAGTTTTAGCATTTATTATGTTGACCGAATATTTATATTAGACATCTTACATACAATTCGTCCTAATCAAAATTATTATTTAAAACCACAGGAATTTAAAATAACACCATAAAAATTTACATTTCAAATACCTTGAATGTCATTAATTCCAATTATTGTATAAAAACGTAAAATCAAAATGAAAATTCTGCGTGTCTAGAAATGAACTTAGATTAAAATTAACTATAATATGAGATCTCTAAGTGTGACTGAAATACATTTTCAGCCATAAATGATGACAAAGCCACTAAGAATTTAAGATTTAAAGGTAATTGAAACTTAATGTCTACTAGTACAATTTTTAAAAATCATATCTTGAAAACCTGGTATTGTTGGCATAAATGTAATTGAGGGAACCCAATTACAGTTCTGACTAGTAGCAACGTGACTGTGAGCGAGAAGAATCGTGGACTACTGATATTTATTGTTGAACTGTTACTGTCTCTTTAAGACGTTGAGACGCCCGTGGAAAGGGAGGGATGTTTAGCGGGAAAACTTTGGGAAGTTAGGAAATTGTAGGTGGAGGAGCGATGTTCTTGCGCTGGTATAAGACTTCCGTCAACGACCGTTGTCAACTAAACCTGAGCCTGGCGCTTAGGATGCTTAGCGGCGTCTCAACAGTGTTAATACTTTAGTGATCTATAAATGGGAAAGAGGTGTGCGCTTTGAATAAATATCAAACAGCCTGCCATGGCTGAGATAACTATAGGCGTGGCTTCTCAAAACCTCTCTACCCAACAAGGATGCCTGTAAACTTCAACTACGGTTGATTCAAGTAGCATATTTACTTTATCCGTCTTGAAATATATCCGTCGCTTTAATACTGCATATAGATTATTTTTAATGCTTTACAGCTGCAGAGCTTTTCCTGTGTACTTGCCCTCATAAAAGCTGATGCCTTTTAACTTATATTTTATAAACACATACAAATAATTCGATTTCTAAAGAAAACGAAATTATTTCATAGATTTTAATTATAGTGTGTTTGTGAGTGAAGGAATGATATACAAAGCTGTGCACAAATATGTATATATTATTAAGTGTGAATGTATGTTTAGAAGAAGTTAGGGTAGAGTATATGTATATCAGGATAAATATTTAAACCATCACGAACCACACTCCATACCAGTAAGTGGCGGTAATGCTACTAACAGTTTGTTGCCAACCACCATAAAACTCGACAAGAAGAAGAAGAAGAACTTCTATTTTATGACAACGCCCCTTTTTTTTTTTTTTTTTGCAGCTGTTCAGTCATCACCGCCACCAAAGAATCAATCTGCAAGATGCAGGCAAAGTTTGTTGAAAATATATAAATGTATAAGTCATTTGTGACATTACAACTTTATTTTCTGTTGCTTTATCAATGACACACAAACTACTATCTTCTAAAATTTCCTGAAAGTCTTAAGTTATTTTACAAAAACTAAAAAAAATATTTTAGTACACTTCTTATTAAATCAGCTAAATGAAATGAAACCACACCACAATACATTTCTTTAAGACTATCCCAGCATGTATAAAAAAAACCCTCTTTAATTACATTTTTCCTATGCAGAAGTTTAATTATGACTAGTCTTCTAAAAATATCAGAATCGCATTCTTTCCTTCTTTCTTTTAAATCAAAAGGGCGCCCTGCAAGAAAAGTTTAGAAAACACTAGATTATCCATTGTAGTTAGTTTAACCAAAAATTTAGGGCCAGCAGCAACATGTATGCTTTGTGTCAGCATAGAGGCATTTTACAGCCTTCTGTTCAGCCATCAAAACATATTACTGTTTAAGGATGTGTTTACACTTTGAAATTTTCTCTCTGGTTCATTTTCCTGAAAAGAGATCACTCGGGACCAACTCTTTAAATAACACTTCATAAGGTATATGTGTTAAATAACCAGGAGACATGACAACAGATTTTGATAGAAACTGTAATCTTACTCAGATCAGAGAAATTGCTACTGTTACAGAAGGCAGCTGCTTACCAACTGGGCTCACTTCTCAGGAAACCGCCCAGACAAACAGTTAAAGAAGTATTTTATACATCTCCAGTCTGCCATATCATCACATTTTACATCATACACGTTAGCAGATGAGCAGACATCCATAGCTCCAGCCTTATAAAAATATTACACTATGTTTTTAGATTAAGGACATCACTCTTATTACATTTCCAAATCTTTGCCACGTACAGAATGAAGATTATAACTGTATGTAGACTGAGGAACTGGCCAAAATAAATAAACTATTTCAGGAAAACTTCTGACACGCAAAAGGCAGGTAATATTAAGGTGTAATACATACACATAATCAATGATAATTATCCTAACATTACCATTCATGATGATGCGGTCATAACTCACCATTTCAGGGGCGGAGCTAGATGGGTGGCGGCATTAGGTGAACTTGACCCCTCTGGAATCTAATTGGTTCCCTCAGCTCCAACCCCCTCCAGATTGAATGACTTTATTGATCTCACAGTGGAGAAATCTACTTGTTACATCAGCTCAATAGTCAAGAAGTGCAAAACGGAGATAAAGGTGCATGGGTTATATACATTATATACAGAGCGTCCATATACAGGGATATTGCACTGGGTATTAAATGGGTTTTATATAGTTATTGCACTGTGTATTAAATATAACAAGGGTTATTGTACAGGGTATTAAACAGTGATTGCACAAGTTATTGCAGTTATAGTGCACTAACATGGCAGATGGTTGCCATGACAACACAGCAGTTCCTCCTACACAGTAGCTGGTGCTATTTAGGAGGAAAGAGTACAAGAAAAGTACTCAAGTAAAGGTAGTTAAACTTCAGCTCGAATACAATTAGGTTCATAACATAAAATGTTTAACTTAGTTGCATTTTTGTGAGCAGATTATCTCTAATCGTTTCAGGCAGGAAAAGATAAGATTTTGCATTTTCTCTCAACTTCGGGTCCCTTCCACAGTCTAAATACATTACTGACGTTTGGATGGGTTAATTGGTTACTTTAAACTCACCATAGGTTGTAGTCAGATGTGTTTCCAAGTTGTCCTAAATTTAGATATTCAGAATTTAATCCCTAACAGATTTTTTTGTTTGACAATCTGTGGTTTTAAACAACAAACCACATTAAATCAACCTAATTCAATGTAACTTTGGTCTGATTGAATACCTAAAGGAAAGTAAACAATTACATATTTGATAATTTTATGAAAATACAAACCATGTGTCTCAGCAGGTTAACATTTCAAATGAATCTGAAATTATTTGATCATGGAAAAAAAAAGCATTTGCATAATCTTAAGGTTTAACACTGTTTAGATGTTCAATAATTATTTTTCTAAAAAATAAAGAAAACTCTTGGAATAACCAGACTCCTGTATTGAACCATAAATGTTTAAGAGTAAAATATTGTTTATAAAATATTGTAATGCATAAACAAAATACTATACATTTGTTAATTAATAAACATAATTAAGTCAGAAAACTGGAGTTAAAGCCAATGGCGGCTTAGGCTAAAATGAAGTAAACTCAGTTTAATCTGCTGATGCCATATGAGTGGAAGGATGACTGGAGTCTGGGGATACAAAACCTGATACTTTTTATTTAATGAATTAATATCAGTTTTAGATCAATACAAAATTTGATGTACAAAACCTGGTAGAAATTAAGTCTGAAAAGATCTAAGGCAAAATAAAAAACAACCAAGGCATGAAAAACACCTTAAAGAAGAAGCCATCATCTAGTTACTCACTAAAACATGAACAGGATAAGCATGTTTTGTCATTTAAATGTTATTGTATTGCTTCTTCTCATTAGCTAAATAGTCAGTAGAATAAATAATAAAAGCTCTTTGGCATTGGCTGGAGATGTGAGGGGAGGTTTCTGTGCTACGTTCGCCGCTCTGCTGTTAATTATTGCTTATATCCTCGGAGTCGCTGAGGTCACTTATGGAGAATGAGCTGCTCTTCAAAGTGCTTCCTGTTCCAGCTTCAGTCAGACCTGTTTGAAACAAAAACATCTTTTTCACCTTTCCTCAGTCTTGTTTAAAAATTTGATAAAATGGTCTAAAAACAACCAGATGTTCCAGTTTAAGGCTCCTGTGTCGGAGGAGAGATGCCACTGACCTGATTTGGGGCCTTTTCCGGTAGAACTCCCCCAGACGCTGGTGCTGGATGAGTCCAGGCTCTTCTTCAGAGTTCCAGAGCCACGGAGAGGTGCTGGCTTAGACGCTTCATGTTTGTCCTCTAAGGAGGAGACCACCCAATCACTGCTCTCCTCTAGATCTGTAAACTGTAAACAATTACATTATTCCTCTGTTCTGTAGGTCATCATTAAAGCATCAAACCCAAACAGCAGGTCTTACAGAAAGCTCCTGAACCTCATCCTGTCTCCCTGGTAGGACGCTGACGCCCCCTGCTGGTTTCTTCACTCCTCTCTCTGCCAGCTGCGTTTCAACCTTTCTGACCAACTTAAAGACTTTATCTAAAGTAAAAAGAAAAAAAAAATTGTGAAGCTCAAAAATAGAAGAAAACAAAGTAATTTATTTGATGTAAAACGAACCTTTATCTTTGTTTCCTTTATCAATGTTACCGTTCTGGTCTTTAAAACCTTGCAGCTTTCTCGGCTCAGGTTCCATCATTTCACTGACGTCCGACCACTCATCTTCCTCGCTCTCCGTCTTTGCGTTTCCTTGCGTTTTCACGCTGCCCACCGATGGTTTAGAGGAGAACTGGCTGACTGCTGTCTGCCTGGACAGGACCGGGGTAGCTCTGCTGGATCTGATTTCCACCGGAGCTGCTTGGTTTGATTTGAGCTTCAATGACTTTACCCTATGCTCTGGCTCCTCCTCCATCTCAGACTCCTCCTCCTCTGAACTAAATGGTGGAGTTCTTCAGAAAAGAAGATATACAGGCTTTTGATTAGAATAAATGTTTGTTTTTGAGGTAAAATATGTGAGAAAATAGTAAATACATTGATTTTTAAAAATTATTCAAAACTTATTTCAGTTTTTAAAGTTTTCCTGGAATTTTATGTACTAGAGCAGAGGTTCCCAAACAAAACAGCAGGAGGTCCACTTACTCTGACATCCAAACTTTTTAAATCAACCAACAGAAATATTTTAATTTAACATTTAAAAAAAAGAAAGGAGAGCAGATATGTTTTTACAAACTCAGCATTATTCAATTCAGTTTATTTCTTTAGCGCCAATACACAACACATCATGTCAGGGCTCTTTACAGTTCACCAGATCATACAGTCAAATTGATTCAAAGTTTTCTATCCAAGGAAAACCAGCTGATTGCATCGACTCATTGACTCCAACGCAATCCCTCAAACTAAGCATGCTTGTAGTGACAGTGGAGAGGAAAAACTCCCCTTTAACAGGAAGAAACCTCCAGCAGAACCAGGCTCAGTGTGAGCGGCCATCTGCCGAGGCTGACTGGGTTCAAGGAGACAGAAGCAGAGATTATGCAACTTGAAACATAGCAAACAGCGCCGACTTTCACCTTAGTGGAAGAAATTTGCATTTTAAACTTCGGATGAATGGGGTCAAGTCAATTCTTAGACATGTAATCATTTATCATTCATCATTGGAGAGCATAATCAGTTTTTAACAGTTAGAGATTTATTGATCAGATACTGATGTGTTAGTTGGACCAGATATTTGATAAATGATGCCGATCCAGAGTGATGATCCAGTCCTTTTTATAAAATAAATATAATCCACAATACAGTTACAGCACTTCTATTCTACAGGGTTTATACAGGAATGACAAACTCTAATTTAATGCTTTTTAATGCTCTTAGAAATTATTTTAATGCCATCAACGAAGCATATATATATATATATATATATATATATATATATATATATATATATATATATATATATATATATATATATATAAAACCCCGGCAAAATCCTTTATCATCTAAGTTGTTTTTAAAACCTTTTTTGACTATAATCATATTTAATGAATTTTAATGCCACTTAAGGCCTTAATTTAAAAAATAATTATTTAATGACTTTTAATGATTTTTAATGACCTGCGGAAACCCTGTTCTAGAAGCCGGTTATGTCACAATGCTGAGAACAGCAGCTATTGATCACAATTTATATAAGTGATGGATTGTTGCTTTGTAAAAAATAAACTTTACATAAAGACTGATTCCGAAACTCAATGGTAGGATGTACAGATTGTTTATTCAACAAAAAGAAAAAGGAAACCACACATCCTTCTAAAAAAATTTACATTTTAGCAACTAAAACCAGTTAAAGATGTGTAAAATGAATATATCTGTACCTGTTTGAACTAATCCTCCCAGCAGGTTTCATGTTGGGGGTGGAGGTCTTGGGGTGGTTGAAGCCTTTTGTCCGCGGCGCCGGCTGTGGTGTCCTGGGCTGTTTGATGTTTGCCGCTGATGCCACCTGGCTGGCTTTGGAGGGCAGGCTGCTGGATCGAGGACGAACCTGCATCACTAAAAGCAGACAGAAATCCGTTAATCGTGAGCAGAGTTAGAGATGATCTCATGCATTAAGAGGCTTTTCTTTGATGACTCAACCCTGGAAAGCACCTTGAACAGGTTGTTTGGATCTGGTCTGGAAATCTGCAGCAGCTTCTCCGTCTCTACCCTGTCCAGACACCTTCTGCTCCACAACGTTTGCCATCTCCTCCCAACAATGCCAGTAGTCTGGCATGGCCTTAGCAACAGCCTCCTGCTTTGAATGTACCTTGGCCAGGAAAGAGTTCAGCTCCTTGTTGGTCAAACTTCTCTGGTCCTGAGCAGCAGGGGAAGAAATAGCAGTTGTCATGCAGGTAAATTGCTGTTTTAGAGAAGAGATTTACAGAAATATCCTTTTGTTCATACAGGTTTGACCCCCAGGGTCTCCAATTTCTTGATTACAGAGCGCTCCAGCTCTGATCGCATCTCCTTCTTGATGACGGGATTCTTTTTCACCACACTGGCGCTTACTTTCGGTTTCTTAGCCGTCTCGGTCAACTGCTTACTGGTCAGCGGCTTCCTCTCAGAGAAGCTGGAGTCTGGGGAAAAAAAAAAAAAAAGGAGCTCATGCTGTCAGAAACAAAAACATCTCGACACTAAAGCATGCATCAAACAATATGAACGGACAGCCATGCTGCAGGATGAGTTAGACAGACGTGGCTGAAGAGGGACGAGAACATGTTTTTGTTCTTCAGTTTGGCCGACCAACTAGGCAACAAGAAAGAAACGACAATTTAAACTGCTCACAGGTCAATCAACCCTCTCATTCCAAGTTCCTCTTTTAACGTTTTGGCACAAAATGATCTCAGTCTGAAAACAGTCAAGCAACGAGCCGCTCAGCGGAGAATCATGCAGCATCATGCAGCCGTCTGGTTCCGTCGGTCCGACCCGCTTTTACCTCTCTCCTCCTCTGACAGCTCCTGTATGGGCTCCAGCTTTAGAGCAGAGACCGGCTCCTCTAAGCACATGGAGGTAAACAAGCATTGGAAGCCGGGACAAACGGGTGTTACAGAAGGTAACAGGAGACTGAGCTGCTTCTAAAGCATCGGGTCAATCAATGGTGGACAGATAAACATGCTCTGCTTCTAATATGGCTAACTCACCGAGTACGACCCTCTTTGGTTTGGGCTCTGGGGCTGGTCCGCTGACTGGAAAACGATAAAACAGTAGAACAGTCATTATTAGAATGGAGCTCATAGACCAGCTGGATATGTTTTATTAGAGCCTGCAGTGATTTCAACTGACCTGTAAGAAACTCAAATAATGCAGTTCTACCCTGGATTGCTTGATATGTTCAAACATTAAGTTTATTTAAAGGTAAGAATGATTATACCAAACACAACTTTAATTGTTTTCTAAAGCTTATATCACATACAGGCTCAAAGATGCACACACTAACTCAGTAATGTATATTTCAACGTATCTTAGCAACTAATTGAATTGAGAAAC
Source organism: Cyprinodon diabolis (assembly GCA_030533445.1). NCBI lineage: Eukaryota > Metazoa > Chordata > Actinopteri > Cyprinodontiformes > Cyprinodontidae > Cyprinodon > Cyprinodon diabolis. The sequence continues at coordinate 15,963,221 of CM060085.1, forward strand.
CTTCACATTTTCTACAAGCAGAGATGCCAACATGGGACGATCCTAAATCTTAACAGTTTTTATCAGATGTTGCAACAATATTTAAATAGCATGGATGAGCACAATAATTAAGCTAGTATCTCTAACAAAAAAAACCTAACAAAAACAAGCATTTTAAAATCAATATTTTTAGACACAAAACGTAAACAAATCTGTGGGAATGTTGCTACAAACAATGAATATAAAACCAATAGAGATCAATGGAGGGAAAAACTGAAGCATTAAACACTGATTGAGGGACATCATTATATTCTTTCATTTAATTTACAACTGTGATAATAAACATCCCATCAGAGAATCATGTGGAGCCCGAGTCCAGAATGTTACTATGGCACTTATAATCCTTAATATTATTATTTACAAACAGGGACGTACCACAGGAAGCACTCATAATTGAGAAACTCCATTAATAAATTCACAGACGCTAAAAAACAAAAGGCCAGCAAATCTTTTCAAAAGATATCTTTTAAAGAAATCCTGGTAAACATATTTCCTTTTGCAGCCATTGCGTCCAATGCATCTTTCTATTCCTTATTTTTTATTGCTCCAGCTTGGTTTCTTTAAAAGCTATAATGTTGAATAACACCACTGCTTTGTCAACGTCAGCCTAATTGTTTTTTTCCCCCTTAAAAGTACATCGAGTTATTGTCAGCCTTGAAGTATAACCGTTTAGATTACCAAATTCCGTCTTTTAAGTTTTAACAGTAGATGCTAATACTCTTTGCATCAAAGTAGCGTCTTCAATTATGGATAAATGTTATAGGACTCAACCAATCACTCATCTATGCTGACAAACCATGGAGCTTATTGTGACTTTAAAACATTCAATTACAACGACTTTGGATAAAAGTTGTAAAAGATATGATTTCTTTAATTAATCTGCAAAAAAACAAAAGCTAATCAGGGCATACAGGGTTGTGAATATTTAGAGTCATTGCAGAGGCTAAAAAGAGCAACTCTAGATATGAGCAATTATCTCATTTCAGTTGTTTAGCATTAGCATACTTTATCTATTACAAAACATGCTTGGATGATGCCAAACAACAAAATAGACCCTCAGCATGATGTTCACACCACCATGCTTGGCAGTTAGCACACGGTTCTCATTTAAAGCCTGACCACAACTATTTCAAACAAACTTGCTAATTTTTTACAAACTACAGGGTCCATATGAACAGGGAAATAAATTCCCTGAGCTTCCCAAACATTTTCCTTTTATCTTGGGGTAAGGCAGTAGGACTGTGTTATAAAATATGTGTTCCAACAATCCGAATGATCCTAACCCAACATTAAACTGGTCGCTGGAACTAGAATTGGCTAATCTTTATGACTACAAAAGTAAGCATTACTCTGCAGTTAGCTGAGAGTAATAAAACCATGATAGGTGTACATATTTAACGCTTTAGACGAGTTTCAGCTGTGAATACAGCAGCAGACTAAATAACAAAGAAAGTGATTCCTTACCGGGTGTTTCCACCACCTTGGTGGGTGGATTGGAGGAAATGATCTTTATCTGTGGAATAACACATAAGCATGATTAGAGACAACCTTTTAGTGAATATCCTAGCTTTTAAACTTTTGCTATTCTTAAATATTAAAAATTTTTTAAAGTAAAACAATAAAACAAAACGAGGTCAAAAATCGATTGCAAATATAAAACAAACTAATTAATCAGCAATAATCAACACAAGCCTACATGCAAATGAGTCTGCTGGAATATAAATTGAACATTTCGTTAAACAATCCTGATTGAATTCGTTTTTCTACATTTCAGATCACAATATATTTAAATGTACTTTCCAGACTTCTTCTTGATAAACTACCACAAAGTAGTGTATAATAGTGAAGCAGAAGTAGAACAAAAGTTTTCTAATCTTTCTAGTACAATATTTGCTTCCAGAAATCCCATCTTTATTCAATAAAGTCCACCTGTGTGACTTAATTGCAGTATAAATCCAGCTGCTCTGTGAAAGCCTCAGAGGTTGGCCTACTTTGGATGAGCTGCAAAGAGCCAGAGCTCAGGTGCAAAAAGGGACCCCTTTGCTAAACATTCTTTAGTTATCTGTCACACAACGTATGACAGATAACTAAAAATCAAAACCCATGATAAATCATGGCAGAGGCAGGGAATACTTTTCACCAGTAAAGGAAAGGAAAGTTGGTTAGAGAAATTCAGGAAAATCCTGGAAGAAAACCAGCAAAAAACAAGAGACTGAGCCAGAGGTTCACTTTCCAGCAAAAAAATAAAACCTAACAGTCGGAGTTACGAGGAAGAGGTTTGGAGCAATGAACTACTTGCTAATTGGTCCTGTAGAGGATGACAAAAACATGTCTGGTGTCACCAATTTTCAAGTAAGAAATTTACAAGAACAACAAAAATACAACTTTTGCAAACACAAAGTAAATGCCCCTTAAAAAGACATAATGTAAGTTTTTACTGAAAAATATCTTCAAAATAGCCTTTTTATTCGAACCTCTAGGACTAAAACATCGTTTGAAAAGCATATTGACACCTCAGTAGTTCAGAGCTGATGCATCTATTAGCCTGTAGGCTATTTTTCCTGAATTTTTTTCTGGTTGCGAGTTCCTGCGCTGTTCGGCTGTCCGATCTAGCAAACAGTCGAAGAGTTATATTCAAGGTGGATTTTGTGGATACTCAGAAGCTATCAGCATCAAGCTTCAACTTAGAAACCAATGGTAACTCCATGTAAAGTCAGAAAGTTAACAAAAAAACAAAGAAAAAAATGTTTGTGCGAGCTACGAGAACGAGCAAAAGAGTGCTACAGTTCTGCGTTTTGGCCACAGGTGGCAGTATGATTACAAACTTAATGCGTCTTTAAGAAAATTAGAAAATGTTCTACTTGTGAAAACACGTGTTTATAACCGAGAACCCAGAATAAGGTTGTCAAAAGTACAAATACTGTGTATCTATACTTTAATAGTGTACCCAGATACTATGCTAATATGGAATCCATGTTAAAAACAATTGCAGATTTCTGGATTATTTATTTTGCACATTAATTCAACTAGCCTCTGTGATTCTGTTGAGAACGCATGTTCCACGATGAGATTGAAAAAGGTGTTTTTACTAAATATATGAAGAATGTTATTTTTCAGCCATTTCTCCTTTTTAGCTTCAGACATTATAATGCTTCAATGTCACATTCATGACAAAGCTTTCGTCCAACGTGTCTTTTTATATGCATTTATTAAAAAGAAAACTTTTGGTAGCAGCTTTAAAAATGGAAATAAACATGAGCAATTAATCTTGAAACTGTCTGTACCTCAGCAATATATGCAAGGAAGCCATATTTAAAAAAAGGAGTTGTGAAATTATGGAAAAACCTCCAACTTCTAGTAAAATTATTATTATTTTTTTTTTTGCCAACTTCAGACCTGGAAATTCCAGCTTTCAGGTCTTAATACTACACTGTATCCTTCAGCTAATCAAGCAGAGTCTGTGCATGTGAATTAGCTTGTATCTGGAGCTCTTCCAAAAAAGCAGCATTGCCTTCCTGTGTACAGTATCATTATGTGTTAACACCAGCAGACGTGGCAAATGCAGGATATCCTGAACAAGGGCCACCAGTCCTCCCAGCTTCCTCTCCTGACATAATCTCCCAGAGTGCTGATTACAGTCAGGCTGACCTGCTCCCTCTGAGCCTTGATGGTCTGCTCCTTCTCCTGCAGCCTCCGGCCCATTTCCTGCTGCAGCCGCTGGCTGAGCTCCTGGTGCTCCGTCACAGAGGTCTGCATTCTGCTCAGCTCGTTCAGCAACTGGAGGATGATGCGGGTTGAGGAGATAAAAATCAATCTGCTTCACTCTAGTTTGCTGCTAGTAGCCCATGATGACCCTTTAAGTGATGCTGTACCTGGTTCTTTTCAGATTCGTGTTGAGCCTTGAGTTCCTGCAGCCTGGATTCCCACTTTTTATCCTAGGAGAAATTTTATGACCCATTAGACTTCTCTATCAGAGCCTCTTGTTCTCTAAGAGTCTCTCAGGTTGCTGACCTGTCTCTTCATCTGTTGCTCCAGCTTACGGATGGCCTGTAGATTCATCTCTTTATAAATGTCCAGATCTCTTTCTGGCTGAGAGCTGACGGGGCTGCCTGGTTTCGTAGTCTGATTCTGATTCACTTCCTTGAAAAGAAACGCATAAACAAAGGAAAACATAAGACAGTATTCATTTTAAAAACTAAATAATTTAGTAAAAAGAGCAGTTTCCTCCTCTTACAGTGAGAGCTTGAATGTTTCGGTTGTAGAGGAACTCCATCTCCCTCCGCATGCCGTCCCGGCTGTCCTCTATCTTCCGGTCCATGCGTGCCATCTCCTCCGCCTTGAAACGCTCCAGTTCTCTCAGCAGCTCTTTTTGCATGGACTGCTGTTCCTGTTCCTACATGAAAAGCACCTCCACATCAAATCGAGTCTATCCCACGCCTCCATCTGTCCCACCTTCAGCAGGGATCTTACCTGAGCAATTTTGACTTGCAGAGTCTGTTGCTGTTGAGTTATCTGCTCCTTCAGATTGCTAATCTCCATTTTGAGACTATCAATCTGAGATTTCTTCTCACCGTCGGACTGCAGCTCTGGAAATTTAAAATAATCCAATGTGTGGAGGCAGACATGGAAGGAATAAGTCAGTAAAGTATTAATCCCCTCACACCATACGCAGGTTTAACTAAAATGGTCTCATCATCATCATGCTCTGGGGATGCAGAGTTGATGCCAAAGGAGTTTTATCAATCTTCAGCTATTTTAAGTTTTCTTTGTTGCAAAAACAAATAAAATCAATACAGATGTTTGTGTTTGCACTTTGTGAAAAAGCCCAAGTGGGCTGAATACTTTTCCAAGGCATTCAGTTCTTCATCCCACCAGTGGAAGGGATAGACTTACGGATCTGGTACTCATCAGGGTGCCGGCGCTGCATGTGGTTATGAAGAAAAGAGGAGTTGAGGAAGGACTTTTCGCAGTGTAGACACTAAAAGAGAGCAGAAATCCAACCGACTGTTTACTGTCTCCTTCTACAGAGAGACACCACAGGTCAACTTTTTTCCAGTTTAACTAGAAAAAAGCTCTGAAAATCAGTAAAAACTACCCTCAAAATTAGATAATTAGATATTATGAACTTGAAAGAGACTGCAGTTGTTTTTTTTTATTATTTTCTTATTTTAAATGTATTATTCCATTGGAAAATTGTCTCACTTACCTTCTCAATTAAAAAAAGAACAAACACTTATTTTTAAAGAATTTACTTAGATTTATATTTTTTGTAGCACAACAAACAGTTTAAACACAAAGCAGCTAAAAACTTTGCTTGGAATAATTAAATTCCCAACAGTCATTAAAAATGATCAAATCAAGATGTCCTAAACTGCAGGAATGTGACAACAGAGCAGAAGATATTACATTTTCTAGTGGATTTTTTTCTCAGCTACCGGGGCTGCAGCTCCCCTTGTGGTGGAGAGCAGAGATAGCAACAAGCTCCAGTAGCAGAGATTTAAACACTTTTTCATTTGAAAGTAAAGACGTAAACAAAAAACGTATAATCTGCTGTTAAAGTTCATATTAGCCTCGCGGTACAGCTAGCTTGAACAGGAACATGGAAAAGTAGCTGTTTAACTCTACTGGGAACATTTGCTTCAAAAGGTCACGGGAAACTATTTCTTTATTAAACCCTTTGGAAAAAACATAAAGTAGTGTTACTTCAGCTTTTAAATGGATATATTTATGAATATTTTCACCAATGTAAAAGCTGAATCAGCAGGAGTCTTATCCCTTCAGTTTCACAGGGTAGCGCAGCAGAGACAGTTTGTAAAAGGAAAGATAAAAGGTTAATTTTTTTGTTTACATGTTTACATTCTAACAAAATTAGAAAACTGAACAAAGATTTAAAAGGTCAATCCAAAACAGATTTGTTATTTAATTTGAGAAAGTTTACACTATTTGTCAGAACCCAGTTCTTGGATTTACCATCCACTCTATTGTTAGTTTAACAAAGTCTACTAATCTTCAGCTTGACAGGCCTTGGGCTATTCCCTGATATTCTTTTTGTGAAAGAAAACTTTCCTCCTCACCTAGTAGGCAGTATGCATGATGAAGGAATGTTGCAAACATCTAAACCCCCCCTTCTGAATGGAACCTGACCTTGAAAGAGCAAGCTGTTCGAGGTAAAACAGAGGCAGTATAAAAATTATTTCAACTGGTAAGTTAATTTCTAGTAACATGGTATAAAAACACACCCCTCCTTGTTTTTTTTTCCCTGACAGCCTTACTGTTTACCTGAACAGCAAATGAAAGTTTAAAAACTTAGATATTAAACACCATAAAACTATGTCAATAATTCAAATCTTTACCAAGCTTTGCTAAACAAACTGGCAGAACTCAAAAGCAGGGATTGATAAGAAGGTTTAAAGGTTTTACAGCTGCGGGAAATTTTAATTGTTTTATTTTTTCTAATGTTTATGGTAACTTTTTTACATGGAAAAATAATGTTAGTGCAATAATAAATATTGTGTTTTAGCTACCAGTGCTAAAAGTATTTCCTTTTTTAGCAAAGCAGTGGCATCCTGGTCGTTCATTTCTAACCTTGAAACAAACCATCATGTAAACATCAGCTTATGGATTTGATAAATAAATGTTTCTAATTAATCATGGAGATAAACACCACAAAATGTATTGAATTTATTTTCACATAAAGTAAGCATTTCATGCGTCTTCATTTCATTGTGCTATTCTGGATCCAATCCCTGTTTGGACCGATGATTGTTTATTAAAAATAAGGAACCAAGATAAAATCAGTCTGAGTGATCATCAGTTACTGGAAACAGAAAAAGTAAATTTGCTTTAAGTAGATTAAAAGGAAATCCAAAAATCTCTTTAACTCCTAGGATGTCACAGCAGGTGTGAGCTACACTGGAATAACGATCTAGAAATAACATTTCTTAAATCAAGTGTATTTACCCTTAATTCCAGTAGGTAAATGAGATGATTTGCCAATGGAATAAGTATTTTTAGTCTTAAAATTACATATTTAGATAAAATGCACTTGAAATAACAGAATGCACTTGTATTTTCTTATTTTAAATGTAAATTATATTGTCCCATTGCTAAAATGTGTCTTTTACCTTCTCAATTCAAGAACAAATGCACTTATTTTAAGAAAAAATGACTTATCTAGATTTAGATTTTTACCAGTGTATAAATGAGCATGTATGAACTGTCTTTAGAACAATCAGGTCCAGTTTTACCTTCATTCATTTACACTAGCCAAACATTTTTTATACTTTGGATTAAAATCCATTAAACTGTGGCTCTCTCTACTTTAAGGCTATCTGTCTGTGAGAATCTCATACCAACACACACACAGCTGCCGATCACAGAGTGATGCGAATGAACCTGTAGCCTTCATAAACAGGAGGCTCCACTGAGCTGGATGTTAAAAAGCCAGGCGGCGTAGGTGATGCTGATACGCTCCCTGCTGCAGGCATCCCTGCTCTCTCCACACGCTGCATCAAACACAGACATCCACTTCATTCAGCATTAAATCCACTGATAAACCAAGTGCCACAGACACGTGGCTCCTCTATCAATAATTGATCCCACTCAGTTAGCTGAGCTTTATGCTTACACCTAGCAACAACAGCTCTACCAGGAAATGCTATAGCTGTAGTCATGGCAACCTCCTGGTCGGGTCAAAGGCAATCATTCAGTCAAGGATCACTGACATGTATAAATACACCACACTACTTTGTGTTTGTAGATCACTTAAAAACCTAATAAAAGGTAAGGTTTGGGGCTTTAATGTGACAATTTTTAAAGTATTTAGCAGGGAGCTGTAGCTCTGATGAGTAAAGCTCAGTTAGAAGACACACAATCTACAAAACATAAACACAGGAGGTGGGTGGGGGAGGTAGGAGAGAAACACTGATTATTGCCTCTTTTTTTGTAAGTGGATTATCAAAAAAAAAGACTTAGAAAACCCCACCATCTGCTCTGCAGCTCTAAATCCTTTCTTCAGGTCTGATCTTACCGACAGAATTTGAATAGGTTTATCTGAGACAAAAGCGCCGTGCCTCCCCCTGCATTTCTCAGCTGCAGCTGTGAATTGATTTCAACAATGACAGAGAGGGGGCCCAAAAGGGAGGAGAGAAGGGGTGCGGGGGTGGAGTTGGACCTGTACCTTGTGACTGCTGATGATTCGTGGAGCAAGCAGGGATTGTTGGGTGCGTATGACCTTCTTTCTCTGTTTGAGCTCAGCCATCAGCGCCTTCGCCTTCTCCTCCTGCTTCTGGAGCTGAGCCAGCAGCTGCTCCCGCTCTCCGCCGGCCGCAGCCAGCCGCTCCTCCACCTCCCGCAGGTTGAGGCTGAGGAACTCCTGGCAGTGGAGGAGCCACTCTACCGTTAGCTGGGCCAGTCGTAGCAGCTTGATCAGGGCAGGGTCCACGGGGCTCTGGCACCGCTGGCAGCGCTCCCCATCCAAGCTGCAGAAGGTCACGGCGCCGATGTGCTCCTGCAAGGTGTCCACGTCAAGCTGGCTCACCACCAGGTCCACGTCCACGGCGTTGATGCGGCGCCAGTCCACGCTCTCCCTGCGTGGGCGGAACTTGAAGGACAGGAAAGCGGCGGAAGTCATGCCTGGTTGATGGTTTGCGGAGTGCGGGGAATTCAGGAGGGATGGGATCCCTGATGATGAGTGGGTCCCCTGGGTGTCACTGCTGTAGGGGTAGTAGACTCCATCGTGAAATGGCTGAAACAAAGACCAAAGAGCTCAATGATCGGCTCACATAAGCATCAAATATCAGCTGGAGGGAGAGAAGGTGGCAGACCTGCCTCTGTCCTGCTTACCATCCTTCCCTTGGTGAGATCTCCTCTCCTCTCCGCCCACACCTCCCCTTTACATGCAGCGGAAAGCGTCAACGGCTTGTTACCATGGAGACGGAGACGGGCGTCCCTGGGGAGATACATGTTATCAAAACACCGCAGGCAGTCAGCAAACGTTCGTCCCAGTAGAGAACGTGTGCCTCTTAACGAATACAGCAGCAAAGCTGGAGTTAATAGACATTTTACCTTTATATACACGCAAAAAAAACTAAAGATTTAATTAAAGAAAAATAAAAAGACTTACCTTTAGGTGTGTTAGAGAGGGTGGTGTTAGGGCTAGCAGCGGCTAATCAGTCGGTATCATGTTTCTGAATCTCCTTTTTTGAAAACCTCAGCCTGGTCCGCTACCCAAACAATGTAAAAACAAGGCCGAACCTGCTTCATCCACACTCACTAACACTTAGTTTTCCATCTACACATAAAATATCGCGACTTTTTGCCCTTTTTTCTCCTTAAACCCTCCAAAGCTAATTATGTCCCGAAGCCGTTAACTTGCTAACGAGTGGTCTTCGCTTAAAAAAAACATTTAAAACAAATATATACCATCCCTTACAACTGTACGAGTTAAATATCGCAATTTAAGTAAGTACTTTATAATATAAACTTACGGTAATGGTGGGTTTAATTATGTAAAGTCTGTAAAAAAAAAAGTTTTTTCATTTACGACACCCCGGGCAGTTTTGTGGGTGACGTAGCTGCTGGTCTCCACATTCCTAAATCCCTGCTTGGTATGAAAAAAAAAGGGCCTCCGTCAAGTTCCCGCGAGAGAAAACTGGGTTTCCGCTCGAGACCTTCAAAATAAAGGACTGTGGAGTACGATGTAGCGGATTAACAAAAGGAGGCTTTATCCAGCTCAATTTAATGTCAATTTTTCACAAAATAAATAAATAAAATAGACTAAGTCTGCATTCTAAAGACATCCATAAATATAAATTATATTTATACTTTCAGGAACTTTTTCTGTATTTTTTTACTCGCTAAATATTTTTAAGGGACCTTTAAGGAATCTCCCTTCAAGTCTCCTAAAACAATGGAAGAGTTATAACTACTAAGGAACACTAAAATAACATTAGTTGGAGTAATACTTTCAAAGGTGGGTTTTGTTTTTTGGTTAATAAACCAAAAGGTTTTGTCACCTGCAAGGTTTCTAAAAATCTAGGGCAGGGGTCTTCAACGTTTTCCAGGCCAAGGGCCCTCAAACTGATGGCGAGATGGGGCGGGGACCCCCAAATTATATATATGGTATGAAATTGTGTTATATCAAACTGGTCCTATAGCCACTCTATTACAGATGGAGTAATGTAACAAAAGTAATTTTGCCCTGGGATTATTAAAGTATTTCTAATTCTGATTCCTGGTTGATGGGACAGGTGTTGTGAATCAAACGGTGCCAAGCTTGAAAAAGCTCCTGTGTGTCGCTGAATGTGTGAATTGATGACTGAAAGACATCTTCTGCCTCCATTTATCTGTTTACTACAGTGTGTTAAAGACATTTCGATTACTGGACAAAATGGCACGGGGAATATAAAAAAAAAAAGTCTAATCAACCAAAACTAAACTTAGGGGTCGCGAACCCCTTGTTGAAGACCTACAATCTAGGGTTTAAGATAAAGAGTATACTTCTCTTTGAAGGCTGTTTAAAGTTTATAAGAAATGCAACAAAAAGCCTTTATTAGAATTATAATCTTTGGAAAATGCCCAGGAAGCTGCTTGCGAAAGCATTACAAAGCGTCAATTCTAAAAAAATAAATAAATAAATAACATTTCAATAACATTTCCTGAAAGCTTCCAAATTAAAATTCCACTGTAAAATTTGCAGAATATTCCTTGAATATTCTCACAAGTTTAAGTTTATAGACATTTAGGCAGGGTTGTGGGACCATTCATTCTCTATCAAATCAAGATATTGCATGATGATTACCTCCTAAGTAGCCACCAAGACATATTAATAAACAATTTAAGTAAGGTGTATGGAAACAGGAGACATAAGAAATTGTAAGACAGTATTTCCTTATGACCATTGGTCTCAAGGCTAAACAGTTGCAATGAACACTTTAAACAGCATTGAATTAAAAGAATGTACACTTCATCCAGGAACTACCTTTTACTTTGAAAGGAGAGCTTTTGGGTTCCGGTATGAGTCTCTCTTTTAAAGTTCCAGCTTCCAATGAGATGGGGGGAAGGGAAAAGGAGCTTTTTAAAAGAAGGGGAGTCAGAAGAAGTTAAAGCATTAACAGGAAAGATCAGATTTAGATTGAATAATAACTTCATTTTGTTTTTGGAGTATAGGTAGGTTAAAAAAAGTTTTAATTACAATGTGCTTGGAATAAAGTATAATTATTAAGGTTCTGTTTTTCCTGAAGTGTTATATCTATCCATCCTAGATCAGGTAGCTTAAATGATAAGCCTGAGACTTATCAACGACCTTTTAACGCCCCTTACAGCAATTTCCTGTTTCATCTGACCACCAAACATGACATTAGAGGAATCTATGTGGCCCCATTAAAGAGATACACAGATTTCCTTCATCAAGTCAAGACGTTTTAAGCTTTTATTTCTTAAAGTTTGAATAAGTATGGGTGTAAATTAATTAAAGAATTGTACATAAGGCAGATTAAAAATATAGATATTTTTACACTAAATAAAGCAGCTTTCTGTTAAGTTTGTGTATTTATTCGGGGTGTGGGAAACATCGGTTTGGTGATATATTGTGATTTTCGGCTGCCTGATATAATATTCATCTTTCAGTTCCTAATATCGATAAAACAACAACAACAACAAAAAACGATGCTACCTCTGAACCGCCACTATGGCACATAGCCCTTTGGAGACCTTTTACTGTAGTAGAGGCCATTACAGTGGAAGATGTGGACTGACTCAAACCCCAAACAACTTGGAAACCAAAATACATAAATAATCAATATCTTTTGATGAACATATACAACAGTTCATTTATTAACTATATTATTTAATGTTGCCTCTTAAGCCGAGGATGTACTGCCCCTAGTGCAGGAGTTTAAGTATGTTGGGGTCTTGTTCACGAATGAGGGGAAGATGGAGCGGGAGATCGATAGTCGGATTGGTGCGGTGTCTGTGAAGCGTGCGCTGTACTGGTCTGTGGTGGTGAAGAGAGAGTTGAGCTAATAGGCAAAGCTCTCGATCTACCGGTCGATCTACGTTCCTACCCTCATCTATGGTCATGAGCTTTGGGTCATGACCGAAAGAACGAGATCCAGGATACAAGCGGCTGAAATGAGTTTTCTCTGTAGAGTTTTCTCTGGAGCTCAGTCATCCGGGGAGGACTCAGAGTAGAGCTGCTGCTACTCCAAATCGAGAGGAGCCAGTTGAGGTGGCTTGTGCCTCCTGGACGTCTCCCTGGTGAGGTGTTCCGGGCACGTCCCACCAGGAGGAGGCCCAGGGGGAAACCCAGGACACGCTGGAGGGACTATGTTTCTCGGCTGGCCTGGGAGAACCTTGGGATTCCCCCGAACAAGCTGGTCCAAGTGGCTATGGAGAGGAACGTCTGGGCCTCCCTACTGAAGCTGCTACCCCCTCGACCGATCCCAGATGAGCTGAAGAAGATGGATGGATATTTAATTTTGATAGCTGGAAAAAAATATTTTGATATATTTAGTGATATTGCAATATTGTAGTAATATCGTATTGTGACCCAAGTATCGTGACAAGTATTGGTTCTGGTGTCTTTTTTTCTGACAAGTTTACCAGTTGAAACCTTATTTACAAAAAAAAAAGATCTAAACTTACTGTAAAAATCAACTTTGGGCACAAAGAAAAACTTCAAATCTTTTTCCTCCTTAGGTAAGACACTGTTAAAGTTGTTCCTTCTTCCAAGAAACCTAGTTTTTGTGGCCCAGAGGGACTTGACTGTAGCAGCTCCTGAATGAATTTTTCATGACTTCTGTCTCACCTCTACGATGTTTGAAGAAAAAAAGCTTTGACTATGGAAGATGAAGGATGAATTGAAGGCTGGACAAAGTCTCAACTGTGATTGACAGCAGGACACTCATGGAGAGCAGATCAATCTCAGTGATGAATGTTTTGTGACAGAGCAGTCAGATTAATCTCTGCCATTTTCAGAGGAAATGAGGGAGGTTCTGCGGCGGAGCCATCAGCCCAGAGTTGCATTGGTTTAAGCTGCTGGACCAGAGATTCTGTGTGGCTGCCTCCTCCTCCCCCCACAAATGGTGGATGTTTTATAAATACCAGAACCAAATCCCTCTTATAAACAAAAATTATTAACTATCATGTTGTGTCAATAGGTGACACAGAATAAATGACAAACATTTTAGAATCAAAACACAAAACTCTTATTTTCCCAATTTTAATGTGTTTTCTATTTCCTAATTTGTCTATTCAAGATAAATGTTTTTGCATTGCTTATAGGTCATGTGACTGACATTTTCAAATCAGACTGGTCAGATGATGCAGACTTGTTTCTATCCAATTTTGATGCATTTATTCTGTTATTCACCTTTAAAATGGAGACAACCACGATTTTAAATTGAAATTGTTTAAATTGTTTAAAATGAACAAAAAAACTTTTTGATTTTTTTTTCAAACAGTGTCCTGTCTGGCGATGTGACAATAAGAATAATTGTCTTGATGCCAAAGGGAGCCCAACAGATTTTGCCTTCACAAGTGGAGCAGTACGGCTATCGCCATAGTGTTCCGCTTGATTAATGCATATAAATAGCTTTGATATAATTCATGCAGGGAGTATTACAGATTATAAGGACACTGCAATGTAAGTAGAACGAGAAAAGATGAAAGAAAGAGGAGACAGAAGGGAGATAATGATAAAACATCTTCAGTCTGCTTCATCACCTGCAAAGAGATGTAAGAAGAACAGCACAACCAACGGATATAGTATAAGAGATACAATAAACTAGCACCTTGATACTATCGCTGAAGTATATGTAGTATTATTAAATCTACCATGTATACTGTAGTACCTGAATATAAGATATGGGCTTTCTGTATGGAAAGCCCATATCCCACCAAGGGAGGAGGAGAGACAGCCCCAAGAAAAACCACCAGCCATCACAATGCTGGAGCCCCCAGGAGCCGCAGGGACAAGTCTGTGGGCTCCACAGGCAGCCAGCCATCCCGAAGTGGATCCGGCCAAGTCATGTCCAAGTAACTCATTCTTAACAAAATAAGGCCTGTTATACATTAGCAGTATTTTAAAAGACACTAATAGAATTTATTAGCAAAGGTAAATAGATAAACTAGGCATAGGTATTTCTTTTAGGCTATGATTATTTCCATTCCTATAGCATGCTTTTTTCCTTCCGCTTAACTTACTTAACTTTTTTTTGTCTAATCTCTTTGTGGAGGATGGCAGTGACTGTTTAGGTCAGATCAGGGTTTTTAGATGACTTAGTTTTCTGTCTAAACAAATATAAAACAATATTTTATATTTCATGAAGATTGTAGTTATCTAAGACACTGACTTTGAGGGTTTTCATAACCTATGAAACTGTATTTTCAATATTAAAATAATAAACTTTTAAAATGTTTTTCTCTGTGTGATGAATCCATATAACATATGGTTGAATTTTTAAAATGAGTGAGGAAAATATTGTTTCCACAATATTATGATATCAGGGAAGTGTAACTCTATATTTTCAAATGTTTTTACATCAACGAATGCATTAAACAATTTTAAAGCCTCCTTTAAAAGGCGCCAACAGTCTTCTGGATTGTTGGAGCCTTTTGTAGCCCAGGCACAACAAAAGGCTCCATCAGTCCAGAAAAGAAAGGGTTGGCCATTTGATTTGCATCTGACTTGCAATGTATGCAGGAGGTTGGTCCTCCATGCTGCTAAAATACACCAGAACTCCAGTAGAATTGACAAAGACTGCTGGATAGGTGTCAAAATATCTTTAAAATATGAGTTAAAGTCCAGTTTTCTTCCATTTAAAGCCTGTTTGTGGTTTAACTGTGGCAGCATGACCGCAGTTACATCAAATCACCAAAAGAGGTCAGTAGAGTTCTGACCTAAATTTTTTTGACTAGTTGGCACTTTAAGGCAAAGAAATAAGGGTATTCTGATTTATGAAAAGAAAACCCTTGCATGCATGCTGCTCTGTCTTAATATTTTTGCCATTTGAATATTCATTCAGTTGTAATTTTAAGAAAACAGTCACATTCTGTGGTGCTGTGATGTCAGCCGATTTGCATAGGCATGTTGGATTGTGTTAAACTCTTCATCAGAGTCCCATTGCTGAGAGGCTGTCCAATCCCCAGAGGGATTCGGTCGACATCTGATGAATGGATACCTTAATTCCTCCAGACAGGCCTGTGACTGGCAGCATTACCTAAGGCTAGCAGAGAACATCTCCTCCCAGGCTGGGTGAAGACAGGCTCCTCTCAGCTTCTCCATCCCAACAGAGAGTTACATTTATCTGTGGGACATGATACCACTGCTGTGCTCGCTTCAGTTTCATATCAAACCCAATTTTCTTTTAACTTTTTATCTTCTTATGTTCCTTTATTCAAAGTAGCCCTCAGGTCAGAGTTATGAAGCGAAGTTGGAAATAAAATCCACACTTTTTGATAAGTTTTTCCAAAGCGAGACACGCACACAGCAGAGGAGTTCCAATGTTGCATTAGTCACGCAGTAAAAAGGAGCAAAGCCAGTGCAGAGGTAGAGGAGCAGACCTCTTGAGATGAGTAAGCACAGCCCTACACTCAATTTACTGCTTGATTTATGAGTTCATTTCCTGTACGAAAGTTCTCAGCGGGGGCGAGGTGGTATACACTATATTGCCAAAAGTATTTGCTCACCCATCCAAATTATTGGAATCAGGTGTTCCAATCACTTCCATGGCCACAGGTGTATAAATTCAAGCACCTAGGCATGCAGACTGTTTTTACAAACATTTGTGAAAGAATGGGTCGCTCTCAGGAGCTCAGTGAATTCCAGCGTGGAACTGTGATAGGATGCCACCTGTGCAACAAATCCAGTCGTGAAATTTCCTCGCTCCTAAATATTCCACAGTCAACTGTCAGCTGTATTATAAGAAAATGGAAGTGTTTGGGAACGACAGCAACTCAGCCACGAAGTGGTAGGCCACGTAAACTGACGGAGCGGGGTCAGCGGATGCTGAAGCGCATAGTGCGAAGAGGTCGCCAACTTTCTGCAGAGTCAATCACTACAGACCTCCAAACTTCATGTGGCCTTCAGATTAGCTCAAGAACAGTGCGCAGAGAGCTTCATGGAATGGGTTTCCATGGTCGAGCAGCTGCATCCAAGCCATACATAACCAAGTGCAATGCAAAGCGTCGGATGCGGTGGTGTAAAGCACGCCGCCACTGGACTCTAGAGCAGTGGAGATGCGTTCTCTGGAGTGACGAATCGCGCTTCTCCATCTGGCAATCTGATGGACGGGTCTGGGTTTGGCGGTTGCCAGGAGAACGGTACTTGTCTGACTGCATTGTGCCAAGTGTAAAGTTTGGTGGAGGGGGGATTATGGTGTGGGGTTGTTTTTCAGGAGCTGGGCTTGGCCCCTTAGTTCCAGTGAAAGGAACTCTGAATGCTTCAGCATACCAAGACATTTTGGACAATTCCATGCTCCCAACTTTGTGGGAACAGTTTGGAGCTGGCCCCTTCCTCTTCCAACATGACTGTGCACCAGTGCACAAAGCAAGGTCCATAAAGACATGGATGACAGAGTCTGGTGTGGATGAACTTGACTGGCCTGCACAGAGTCCTGACCTCAACCCGATAGAACACCTTTGGGATGAATTAGAGCGGAGACTGAGAGCCAGGCCTTCTCGTCCAACATCAGTGTGCGACCTCACAAATGCGCTTCTGGAAGAATGGTCAAAAATTCCCATAAACACACTCCTAAACCTTGTGGACAGCCTTCCCAGAAGAGTTGAAGCTGTTCTAGCTGCAAAGGGTGGACCGACGTCATATTGAACCCTATGGATTAGGAACGGGATGTCACTTAAGCTCATATGTGAGTCAAGGCAGGTGAGCAAATACTTTTGGCAATATAGTGTATCTTCCCACTATAGGTAGCTGTGGCTCCACTTCCCAATCCCCAGGAGAGCCACTCTCACCACTGCAGGCCTTAGCAGGACTATAAATAATGGCTTCTGTAACAAGTGCACATTGAACACAGAATGTAGAGGACGCCCCAACATCTTTATTCATGAAGGAGCTTCTTATCTTCTGATGCAATGGAGCACTCTTGCATGCCGAGACAACAGTGAGGTTATACAGTACCTCTGTTCAATAATAATAATAATCCAGATCATTTAAATGCTTTTAAAATGGGGAGCTGTTTTAAAAAGGTAAATGAAATCCAGCTTAACAAAAGGACTACAGATGAGCTCCACTTAAACATCGGAGTGCTTTGGTGAAAAGAATAATTGGAGGACTTAACATGTAAGAATTAAAACCTTCAAAGAAAGGGATTAAAATACACTTTCTCCTCTTTGTGTATAATCAGAAAAGAAGATTTGTACTGAAGAGGCAAAAGGATTAACATAAAAGGAAGAACATGAGGAAATAGATGGTCTCTTCTTTTTCTCTAATTTTTTTTTAAGATCATTTCTTAATTTTTTCATAAATAAAACCAAAAATTTATCCGGTACCTTTAAAATCTACCGATGCAGAGAAGAGAAAAAAATTCCACCTTTTAAAATCGACCCCAGAAGACCAGATGTTAGAAAACAATACTTTAAGTTTGGAAGATCTCATTGTTTAATTAATCAGCTGATGAATAATGAAAGCTGACCACATGACCCTCCATGAGTACAGAAAGGAGAGAAGAAGTCAAGAAGCCCTTTGCAAAGTCGTGGCTGTGACCTACAGTGAACAAGCAGGACTATGTTGACAAAGGATGTAGTTGCAAATATTCTTAAAGGGGTCATAGAATGCAAAACCGAGTTTACATTGTCATAGATGAATAAGGATAGTTCAGTGGGTGAAATGGATGTACAGGTTTAGTATTCAGGTTCCAAGTACAGAGGTACGGCTGCTGGGTAGCTGACTGGACCAGACCGGGCATTTGAACCGAGCCGTGAGCTCTGGGGCTGGTCCAGGAACCCCGTCCAGGAAAAAGGGGACGTCTGGTCACCCTACCATATCAACAATTTGATGTTTCAGTGAATGAGTGCTTGTTGCTATGATACGTCTTTGCTCAGCAGCTTCGATCGTTCTAAACCAACCAATCAGCGCACAGCTCACCTAAATATTCATGAGCATACCATAAAAGGAAGAAAACCTGTTGTTTCATTCTGGGGTTTTTAACCAGGCTTGCATTAGGGCATAGAACAGCAAGTATGCCATTTTCAGCCCTAATCAGAGACCTTAAGTACCAACACCAATTACCCTATAGGGGTCGGGGTTTTTAGGTAGCTCTTAAAAAAGCTGTTTTAATTTAACCCTAGAAGGACTGTTCGCCTGCTTCCCTTATCCCCAGCAGAGACACTTTTTCTCTACAGGAAGTAGAAGCGCTTCTGTGCCCTTTCGACCAGTGAGGTGGAGTTCACAGTCCAGGTCTGTGAAGTGCACCACCAGGAATATGGGGGTGCACACACGGCCCCCATGCGACTTGCTTTTGCTGGTTTTGCATTCAGTGTTAATGCACTCTGGATGTTAGTAATTACCACAAATAAAGACTTCAAACATGAGATTGATGGTGTTCTGTACAGGTTAGACCTAAGTAGTGTTTTTAGGCCAGAAAAGTCTCACTGCACAACTATGCCAATGGAAAACAACACAGTGGTGGCAGCGTCATTCTGTGGAGTTATTGTTAATCAGAAATATAGATGCATGGATCTACAATACATGCAGGGCAGTCAGGAAAGAAGATATGCAGGAGGCTTTAAAAGGCTTGATGGGGGCAGATGTTCCCGATACAGCAAGTGTTACAATGAGTTAACCTGAGTCAAAGCTATTACATGTGACAGAGTGTAAGATACTTGGCAGAAGTTTGACTGACTTGCAAAGGAGAACGGTCGAGAATTTCAATCTAAAGCTGCACAAAGCTGATAGAATCATAAGGAAAATGACCCTAAATATACATCATGGTACATTTCAATGTCATATCTATGAAGATCTGTGAAGATTCTCAGTCACACAGATCATGGTCAAAAGTTCAGTCTAAGCAACTGGATGTGAAGATTTTTTAGAAGACGTTTCGCTTTTAATCCAAGAGGCTTCTTCAATTCTAAATAGTGGTGGGGAGCACTGAGATTAATATACTGTAGATGTACCAAAAAAACAGGGGGGACCAAAGGTGACTTTGATCACTCCCTCTGGATTGGCCAAGGAGGACACAAGAGGGGTGTTAATGGTCGTTAGGGGGTTCTGATGGGTTGTTAACTCCCTTCTCAGATTGGTTTTGGTCACATCCCTCATTCCACCATCTTTCTTCATTTGTAAGAATAGGGACGTTGTTGTCCTCAAGCAAGTGTCTTTTAGTCCTCAGGTGTAGGTTAACAGCTGAGTCCTTTCCTGAGGATCATATCTATAGGTATCCCTCCACTTACTGGATGGCTGAACTTGCTTATGTACAAAATTTGGGAAAAGCAAAAATATAAAGACAATAGGCTTTGCACAATACATTAAGACATGCCTTCGTAGTTTGCATCATTTTGTGATCTTTTACAAGACAAACTGGGGTTTAATGAGCAAACCACACTACCAGAGGCAGGACTGGATGAAAAACACTACTTTCCTGTAATTTTTAAGAGTTCAGTTCCTACCGTCTAGATTTTTTTAATTTTCCTTTTTTCTGCTTGTGTTGGGTGTTTTCAGCTTTCCAAACAGCAGCAGCAAGGACAGATAAGGAATGGGAAGAGGCCTGGATATCAGCCTTTGGCACAAAGTCCTGGTATCATAACCCTGCTCCTATCATTCATCTACTCCCCTGGCTTTTTATCTGTTGATAATGGTCACATGTGAAACCTTTTTACCAGTCAGCCCCTTTTACTAGACCACAATTCAGATAGGAACAAGTGCCAGCTTAGCTCAGCAAGAGATCTCACCACTGCAGGCAACTTGGAGCCGAGTGGCAATGCAGCCAGCCACTGCCCACCGCTTCACCACCAGCTACTTTGTTGTCTATTTTCTACGAAGCAGCAGCAGCAGGGGTCACCAGTGGTGAATCAGCTTTGTGGGAAGGAGAGATGAAAGAGTTCTGCAGTGAAGAGGGGAGAACAAGCTAAGCATCCCACTGTTTGCTTTCTCTGTCCCCTGTGATGCTGCACAGGTCATAAAAGACCCCAGCTCTAAAGAATTTTACACGCACATACATTTTTACAAAAAGAGAAATGACGAAGTTTTCGCTGTTTTTTTCTTTTATCCTCCCACCAAGCGAGGAGGTTTTGCTCTATAGGGAAAATAAGCCACAGCAGGGGATCTTATCAAGAGAACACAGGTAAGATTGCTGGAAAAATAATGCATGATAATTGTGCTCATGGGCATTACTCTAAACAAAGACATTACAGCCACATTCCCTGTACGTCTTGTCCACATTATGAACATAATGCATGCAATTGCTAAATTTTAAAGCTTTATCAGAGTTACCATTTATGGTTTGCCATAAAGTGCCTCAAACAGCATATAGAAACAGAGGCAAACCTTGTTGATGCCCCTCTTTCTATTAGGACACACTGCAGCTGTCCTCAAAATGTCAGCTTAACATATTAGCTCAGCCAGCCACATTGTTAGTGTAGATAGTTGTTGTGGTTAACCCAAAAAGCTTCACAATGCAAGTTGGCCAAACCGACCTATAAAAAGTATGTGCTGTGCTACTTAACGCTTTTATTGACTTGTGGAGAGAACTATTGCTTAGCTAGGTCAATTGGTATAGCTGTTTTAGTCTGACTGACATGTGGGGGACCTAAGTTTGAAACTTGATTAGGGCAGGAAGGGCTTAAGGTGTAAAAACTTTACACATCTGAAGAGCATTTGATGTTGTGACCCCTGAATGAGGGAGCAGCTGAGAGGATACAAACAACCATGAAGCTAAGCCAAGGGGAAATGTGTATTGGAGGAAAAGTCAAAGAAGGTGGCCTCATTTAATCCAAAGTGAAATCTACCATTTGTACCCTAAAGGTCTAATTTAAGGTGTATTTATATTAACAGGATGTTTTATTTTTAAGCAGGAACTGCAATATTTCTCGGACACCCCTATTTAAGCCATTACAATGGCCGTCCACCTAAACAGACAAAGAACCAAGACGCTTATAACTCTGAAGGGCCTACAGAGACCCACGGTCAGCAAGGAATGACCAATGGGTCATTATTTATACCTGAAACTAATATGTTTGCGGTGATTTAATGAATTTAGCGTTAATCAGTAAAAATAAATTAATAAATTTAGTCAAGATCACAGAGATCCTAGATCTCGTCGAGATCACAGCCATTTTTGCCCAAATATAGTAACACCTCACTCCTGACTAATGTTACACCGATACCGATACCAGTATCGGACGGGGCCCCGATACTGCCCTAAAATGGTGGTATCGGTATCAGCGAGTACCAACAAATATGGCACCGATACCATTTTGAGAGCCATAAGTTTATTCAACTATTGTCACCCATTCCTGGTAGGCAATAAAAAGTTCTACTGGATTCACCTTGTATTAGATTTTTTCCTGCTTCACAAAGGTAGGCAGCAGCTTGACAAAGCCATGATGGCAATTATTTTACATTATTATGGTATCAGTATCGGCAGATACTGCACAGCCAGGTATCGGGTATCAGGGCCAAAAAATGGCATCGGCGCAACACTACTCCTGACATCAACCGACAGTGACTTCACGGTGCAGTAAGCCTATCACCATTCTCTCCACTTTACAAGGAAAGTCAATGGGAACTACTATACACATCTGCAATAAACAACAATTATTTAAGATTTCGAGAGGACTTCACCATTGAAATTTACGAGATATGCAGGTTCTCAGTCATAGTCATAGCATTTCAGTCTAACAAAATAAGCCAGAATACCCCCATTCCAAATGGGTGGATCACTTTGTTTTTTTCCAATTTGCATTTTTCAAAACAAAAACAAGGCTTTGTTGGGCTACTGTATAAAACCTCAAACTCAACGCTATTCCTGACATTTTGAATTGGAAAAAGCTTCCTGGATGGGAACAGAAACGTTTTCAAACTTGGAAACAAAGTCCAGTGGATTGTTTTTAATTTTCTCTTTTTGGTAATTCACAAGAGCTATGGTTAACCTGACAACGCCCATGTGCATGGCAGTTGGATGTTGTAAAACATAGGGTAAAAGTGAAAAAAAAGTGTTATTATACCTTTTCAATTCATGATCTGGGTTCGAGGTTGGATTGCCAACTTGAAGAGGAAACTTCTGGGCAGAGAAAAAAAACAGACCATTAATCCGTTACTCTCTGCTTAGCATAGTGCCCTGGTTGTCGCCATCATGGATAATAGCATGTTGTGGCAAACACCAGATACAGCACTGGGACTTGCCGAACAGCCGATACCGCACCGTGACGTCACAAACCGGTGGGTGGCAGTAGTGCTCTTTGACAAACATGGATGTCTCTGGTAAAGCACATTGAAATGAAAATTACTCTTAATTAAAAACACTTATTTATTGAAAAGTATCTAATAATTTCATACTTAAAGACCTTTCAGAAGTTTGTATTCTGAATGTGACCAGACTTTTCGTTTAACAGGAGAACTCTCAGTCAAGTATTCCAAAAATCCCACAGTTAAGGAAAAAGGGCACAGCAGGTATTTGGAAGTTTTTTTCTGCTTAGATGACACTAAAATGTGTGTAAACTAAACGTGCCACTGTGAAACATGGTGGAGGCAGCATCATGTTCTCGGAATGATTTATTTTTTTTGAAAGCTGGTTGTAGTTGTTAAGAAGATGGATGGAGCAAAGCACGGAGCAGCCTTTGAGATAGTGGGAGACTTACGTTTGGTCCAGAGGTTAATCGTTTAGCAGAACGAAGACCTTATACATGAAACTGAGTGGCTCAGGTTATCCTGAGCTATCTCTATAGTTATGCGGCTATAGGCTTAGACCTCTGGAGGACATAGGGACCCCTATTTCATCATTCTGCTTCATTCTATCTCTATTCTCCCACTCTGCAGAATCTGTTAGTTCAATCTGTAACATTATGCTCTCTCTACTTTTTTCTCATAGTAGATTCATCTGGTCTGTTCCTGTTTGGCTGTGACACCATCCTAGAGAGAAATATCCGCTGTGCTGCTGCCATAAACACCTTTGTTTATAGATGTCGGAGATCTGCCTGTTTTTCAGTGCAGTCCTGTTTCTTTGACTGTGACTGTCTGGATGTGCTCTCTTGTCCTCTCACAAGGGAGTTGGCTTAGAGCTCGTCTGCCTGGCTGTGTGTTTCCTGGACGGGGCCGCCTTTTACACTTGCTTTTTGTATCTCTGCCTCTGTCTCCTTGAACCCCAGTTGGCCGCTCACACTAAGCCTGGTTCTGCTGGAGGTTTCTTCCTGTTAAAAGAGAGTTTTTCCTCTCCACTGTCGTTACAAGCATGTTTAGTGTGAGGGATTGCACTCAAGTCAATGAGTCAATGCAATCAACTGGTGCTAAACTGCCCCAGTCAGGGTCCTTACAAATGTATAAGTAATGAAAATCCGTGGTGAAACTTGCGATTTATGTTCATAATTTAGCTTCAATTCTTCCAGAGTTTGATGAGGAAGAGTAGGTAAGCGTTTTGTTGTCTTCATGCAGAGATATCAGAGATGAACCCAGTGAGACCAGAATTCTGACATTTTGACACACCTTTCTTAAACCTTGATATTTTGCCGTACTTTTTTTCTAGCACATAAAATCTTAGTAAAAAAAACACTGAAGAAATAATTTATTAAATCTCAAACCAAATCATCTTGGCTATATAGTTTGACTTCAATCAACAGAGCTAAACTCTACGTTTCAGAGGTAGAAACATCTGCCTGATATTATGAAGAATATGTCTTTACATCATTCAAATGCCATATGGCTAGTTTGTATCTGGCTGTGTAGATTGAAAACACTGCAGCCATGTCCTAAAAGTTCATACTGCATGTCACCCACTTCATAATCACAAATCAATGTTTGATTCCCAGTTGGTGATTACTCGCCCTGTGTTGCTATAGGCCAATGCTGCTGAGTGACATCCTGCGATGCACCAGACACCACCCCATTCTCTCTCTTAATCTTGGCATTTATATGCCACCGCTAAATGTCATTAACTTTGTGTCGCCTTTCTCTCATCTTTCCTTGTACCTTCCTGCAGGAAACTGTGGCAAAGAGAAACAATTTCTCTTCCCAGGCGTTCCCTGTTCTTGTTCCCTCAGGGGACGACAATGAGGTTTGCATAATCGTTTGCTTGGAAAACGTGTTGAATACATAGAAAGTGAATTGTTGATGTTGGTTAGAGGTATTTATGCGTGTCCGCAGCAAACTGATATGACATAAGGTGTTCACTGTGCTACCCTGAGGGGGCTCTGGCTTGGCAAATCTTTATTTTAAAGGGAAAAAAAACGATAGTGGCTTCTAATGACCTCTAGAGATTGTTGGATCTCTAACCATTCCTATGTGTACAATCTCTAGAGGATTCAGGGTCTCTTATGCTCTCTCCTTATCTCAACCCGCAGGACTAAAGGTTGGGACCAAGATGACCACAAAGCAAGGAGGCTTTTTGTTTTGTCTGGTGTGCTCTGTTGTTGTTTATTTTGTCACTTGTTTGGGATTATGCTGCTGATAGACCATGTTTAAATCTATTTTGATTCTAGGCCAACCCTGCCAGGCTTGATTTGAGATGTCATGTTTCCACCACTAACCTTGGGTCCAGAGGTTCTATGGCTGTGTCTGAACGTCCGCCCTAACTCTTTAATCCCTCAATGACTATATAGAGCGGGGACTATATAGTGGACTTTAAAGTGAACTAGTAACGTAACCCCGCCTCCCTGCATGGTGCCTGTGTCATCTTTGTTCATTGTCGCTGCCACAATATATCCCATGATGCTTTGTGAGGAGACCTCTCCCAAAGCATTTTGTGATACATATGCTCATCTAGTGGCCAGGGTGCATTGTGGGAAATTTCTAGTCCACTACTTTTTCATACACTAAACATCCAAACACTCATTTAAAATAGTGTAAAAGCTATATAGCGCTATATATAGAGATTAGGACGCAGCCTATGAATGAGAAACAGGCCCCTAGCATCAGGGGTTCTTCCCCGTACTTATTTGCTTTCTGTATCACAACAAACCAAACTAGACTGCTGAAATTCAATTCAATACAATTCAATTCAGTTTATTTATATAGCGCCAATTCACAAC
This sequence comes from Cyprinodon diabolis, assembly GCA_030533445.1. Taxonomy (NCBI): domain Eukaryota; kingdom Metazoa; phylum Chordata; class Actinopteri; order Cyprinodontiformes; family Cyprinodontidae; genus Cyprinodon; species Cyprinodon diabolis. The sequence continues at coordinate 15,988,457 of CM060085.1, forward strand.
ACGTCATCTCAAGGCACTTTACAGTTCAACCAGATTGTGGTGGATGATCCTCCCACCACCACATCGTGTTAGTATTTTCTTTTCTTGCTTTATATTATATTACAATTTATGTTTAAGTTGGTTATTTTAGACAGGTATTTTCTAATAGGTGCACACTTTAGTTAATGTCTGTCTGAATGGTTTATTTACACTTGTTCTTTTGTTTGAGGTGCTGCTTATACAAACCAGCTGGAGAAGGAAATCTGGAGCGTACCATCTTTGAAAGACTGACGGGGGAGACTTGTTTCAAGAAGTTTTAAATCAATTAAATACTCATTTATTGTTTCTGTTAAGTAAGTTAGTTTTGCTATATTTGTTTCATAGAATGGTTAATTTTGTATTTATTGGTTCTTTTGTTATGTTGTGCCTCCCTCATTTTGTCGACTTGGGTTACTCCATCCCTTTTTAAGCAGCCTTTAGTTCTTTGTTTGGAGGTCAGTTTTTTGTTTAAGTTGGATCCTCAGTTGACCTCAGTTAAGTTGGGCCCAGATTCTGTATTTAAGTTATTTTGTATTGCTTTTGAGCCTTTAACCATTTTTACACAATTAAATGAAAGCACTTTTTCAAATTTTGAACACCATTTGTCCTTATTTAAGTTTGGTCCCTCACACAGATCATCCAGTCAGATTGATTCAAAGTTTTCAATCTAAGGAAAACCAGTTGATTGCATCGATTCATTGACTCGAATGCAGTCCCTCACACTCAGCATGCTTTTAGCGACAGTGGAGAGGAAAAAAAAAAAAAAAAAAACCTGAACTTTGACTAGGACCTTCCAAATTCTATTTTGTTATCCAACCCATTGCTTTTTTCCTCTTCATTTAAAATGCACATTTTACAAACAGCATTTTTTGTTTACTCGGGTTATTGCCTGATGATCTGAAACATTCAACTTGTGGCATTAAATAAAAAACAAAAAACAAAACAGTAAGGGCTAAAATACTTCTTTTTTTTTTTACTGCAGTAAGACATATGCTAGCACTTTTGATGGTATGTTTGACACTTACATGTTCGTTATGCAAGCATATTACCCGGCAGGATTAGGTGTTTCACCTTTAAAGAGCCGTGGCAGCTTAAAGAGGGTTTTTCTTTGCAGTCATGTTGTTGAAGGGTATTTTAAAATGATAAAGCATTTAAATAACCTGTTTTTAGTCTAATGTTGTTTCCCAATCAATGCTGAATTACCAAGCAATTAGAGAGCAGTTTTGTGCACAGTCTGCAGTCAGATTCTCAGTCTTCAGTAGACAGAGTTTCAATTTCAGCCTTATTGATTAGAATGGTAATACAACTTTCCATGCTGCATCGCCTTTTGTTTAATGAGAGTATTATAACTTTAAATGTTAGATACCGCCAAGAGTGAAAGTCTTTTGTCTTGTTTTTACTTTTGGGCAGCGCTATTAGAGACTAAATGTTACCTTTGACAGCTTGAACAATGAGAGTGAACAGGAAAGAGTAGCGTCGTTTTCTTCGAGCTCTGGCAGCACTCCAATAAAAAAACACCTTTGTATTCAGAGGGTGACTCGTTTTCGTGTTAGCGCAGGACAAGAGAAGCACTTAATGTGACATTTAGAGATACTCAGGGATCCTCTCCTGAGGCCATAAGGAGGGAGAAAGGATCCAACGATGTTATCGGAGGCGCATGTTTTAAATGCCACGAGGGGTGCTTTGCCCAAGAGCTTTGGCCACAAAGATAAGAGAACAACCTGACCTCTGGTCGTGCACCTCTTTCACCGGTTCTGAGCCTCACTTTAAGATTTCTCTGCAATGGCTTCATCTGTTTTCTATCACATTTGATATTTTAAGGCTTATAGACAATCTTCTCAGGTTGTACATTAGTGCTGGTGTTATCCTTACAAGAAATCCAGTCGTGCATAGGGCATTTTAAATACTGAGCCTCAAAATAGAACACAGAGCTTGGCGAGTAGGCGATTGAAATCTTAACCAGATGGTAGAAATACACATCTTAACTGTGGACCACAGTCATATTTAAGACTGCTTCCTTAGCATAATTGAGAAATCAGCTTTTCGCTTATAGCACATTAAATACCTCACACTGATGGAGGTTTATCCCAAAGGGTCGTCCACGTGAAGACAGCATGAATATTTAACAGGTAGTGAAAGGTCAGTCCTCTGGCATGGTTACACAGACTGAACTAATCAATCATCATTTCTGCGTGAAACCACTTTCAATGTAAAGGAAATGTTCCCAGTAGTAATGCACTCTACAGATCTGAGATAGTAGATTTAAAAATAAATGCATTTTGTCACATTGCCATCTCAAATTAAATGTATATTTGTCGTTCCAGTTGAGAATCTATTTATGTTTTACATGATAATCAACGAAACAGGGAAGCTAATTTCTTTCTGCAATTTACCAGAAATATTCAAAGGACTGCTTTTTATCCCTGGAACTCATTTTCCTTTATGTTTCAGGTTTTATTTCAGTTCCTCAACTGATTCAGGTAATTGTACAGTATTACCTCCTCTGCATGCAATCAGAAAGCTGCAACAGTCTGGTTTTACACACTTGTTTGTAAGGGAAGGCAAGCACTTATATAGCATATCTAAGTAGAAAGACAATTCAAAGTGATCTACATTAAAACAAAAGGAAAAGTATAGTGGCATAAAGGCAACACAAAACATTAACTCTCAACTGCTATGTTTTTTCTCAGGGATTCAGCAGTTTCATAGTTTTCTGCAAGAACTAAACAGCTGCTTCTCCATGTTTGGTTCTGGGTAAACATTAGAACTAAGCTTGAAAACCAGAAAGCTCTGAGTGGTTGATACAATAAGTCTGTAATATATGTAGGTACTAAGCAATCCTATGATTTATAGACCAATGTTTTTAGACAGGATGCAGAACTAATTTGTTGTAATAAATTTTAATTCCATTTAGACCATAGTTTTTTTATTCCTGGAGATGCTCTTTAGGTGACAGAAGGCCGACTTTGTTACCTTCTCTATGTGACTTTGAAGGTTCAGCTATGAGTCCATCAATACACACAGATTTAGAGTCTGGTTGGTGGTTTTCTAGTTGTTTTAACTGAAGCTGTGTGGTATTTTTAAGTTCTCATTTTTATGCAAAAACTATTACTTCAGATTTGTTTTACTAATCTCGCATACAGACTGTTTCAGACTCTGCCCTTAAAAGTTCTAAGGAGAATTAGAGCAAGACCACCAGGCTCAGAAACTGTTTCTAACCTCTTTCTATTCATTAATATTAGGCAGACATGTTCACAAGTCATTTTTTGCAAGTCCAAGTCAAGTCTCAAGTCTAGAGTAGGCCTGTTGCAATATTAAATTAATCGCACAATATTAAAATTCCACAGCCCATAAATTCACATTTAGCAAATTCATTTTAACTTCATCACCTTTCAAAACACACATCTTAACGGAAGTACCATAGATATATCAGATGCAGCACATATTTCACATACCACTGTTTAATATTAAACTTTTAGGGTTTAATGAAAAAAAAAAAAAATTAAATTAAATAACATTTAGAGTGGAAACGTATGTCTTAAAATATTAATCCACAGCTTCAAAGGTAGTTTATAGCTCACCGGCTCCTTTTATTTGAACCAAGCATTTTGGTCCTGCAGTGTTTCTTTCACAGCATTTCTCTCACATATTACTTTTTACTTCCCTGTGAGTGAATAACTCCAAATTAATAATCAAATCATCTACACCTGGAAAAACCGGTCTGCTGCCTCCAGACTGGGATACACACCCAGACCTATACTTAGCCAGAGGGTCGGGGCCTGAAGCACAGCTCAACAGGCCCTAAGCCGGACCCTTGGGGAACGCCTCATTGTGCCACAGCAGGAAAACGCCTGAAAATGCAGAACAATGGGCGCTGGACATATAGGGAACAACAAATATATGAAAGAATGTGTGTATTTTAAAAAAGTCCAAAAAATATTTTTGGCTTATTTACATGCAAAATGCTATGAGCGGAGAAAATTCTAAATTGCACCTCGCTCTGATCAGAATGCTTCTAAAATCCTCTGCGATACAACAGAGACTTGATTAATGCTGGAAGGAGCAGCAAAAGACTTATGACTGTGGTAATGATATTAAACACATAACTAAATCTACAAAGCCATGATTTATATCACAGCCTTTCAATGTGCTCCAGGGTCCAGTCGAGTCTGTGGTAGTGATATAAAATCACCACTTTCAATCAAAATGATACTTTTACAAGGCGCCGTCAGTATTTTCAAAAATACACATTTTCACAAATCATTTGTTTTAGTACGTCTGTGGAATCAGAGTATATGTAAGCAATTGAACTCTTTAACAAAGTGAATGTTTGATGCAAAGTCTGGTGCCTGAGCCTAACCCCCCAATAAATCAGATTTGGACTTAGATATATGAAGATAGAGCTGCATAGTGATGAAGCTGCTGCAGTGGAGCAGAGTCGAGGAAACAAGGTTAGCTATTCATCACCAGACATCATAGCCCATAGATCCACAGGACTTCCACAGACTAATTTCAGCCCATTCGTCTCTGATATTCTGACTTGTTCCTGTAGGTGCTGTGTTCCCTCTTTCACAGTTACAGTCACCCTGGTGAACAGTTTACTCAGAAACGCCACCGAATACAGCAGAAGCGGCAGATATAACACCGTCACCGGCGACAACAGGATATTGTGGGAAGTTCAGTTGATTTATTGACGAAAACTGCAAAGAAAAATGTCTGATTTATGTGTATCTGCTGTGATGACTTGGAAACGGGTTGTTTTTTATTGCCCTCATCATTTTCTGTCATCTCTAAATTGTTGGGAGGTTTTCAAATTCTTCCCCGAAGATGACTTTTTTTCCTCCTCAATTTGGCAGGTGTCTTGTCTGACTGTGTTTACTGAAGGAGAAATAATCAATTTGTTTACTTTGTACCATCTTTGGGCAACGTGAATATTTAAGGCTCTGATGTTTGGATGTGTACGGTTACCTCCCAGAGATCCTCACTGGAAGAACTATTTAGAAATAAGTAAAAATTTCTTAAATTAAGTGTATTTACCCTTAATTTGAGTTGGTAAATAGGACGATCTGCCAACGGAATGAGTATTTTTACTCTTAAAATAAGATATTTAGATAAAATGCACTTGAAATCAGACAATGCAATTGTGTTTTCTTATTTTAAATTCAAATTGTCTTGTTCCATTGGCAAAAGGTCTGTTTACCTCCTTAATTCAAGAACAAATGCACTTATTTTAAGAAAAAATAACTTATCAAGATTTTGATTTCTCCTAAATGTCTGGAATGTGACAAACTATCCCTCTAAAGCTTCTCCTCTTGCCTCTTGAACAGGTGTTTCCAATCAATAATGACCCATTTCAAATTGTGCCTCTCCCAAAGAGAGCAATATAAGTCCTTTTTAACTTTCATTCCTTCTTTTCAAGTGTAAGTGCATTAATGTGTGGTGATCTGATCTTTCAGCAAAAGCAGAAATAGTGGATTTTGCTCAGACATTTGTTTTCCATCTTTGCAGCCCATATAAGAAAGAGGCGTCGTGATTAGGTGAAGCAATACCCAGTCGTGTAGATAAACATTTGAAGAGCATTGGGCCCAGCAGTGGGGTGAAACAATAACTGAAACACATGGAGAAAAAAAAAAGATTGGTTAAAACTCTTAATCCCATAATACAAAGTACTAATCCATTTTCATGACAGCTAAGGAGAAGTGAGAGCTGATATTGCTGTGAGGTCACACAGCTACAAGATGGAACTGCAGAAAGATTTTATAATTGATTTGGTGCATCCGCTCAGAATTGGGCCCATCTTATTTAGATGCTAACCCTTCTCTTTTTAAACAATAAGTTTGTAAGTCAGCAACCTGCATGCATCTCTTTGTTTCCATTTAGCTACTGTGTACCTTGCATGAGTTGCACATGTTGTAACTGACGGTGTTGCTGTAGAGTAGCTCTGTGGTTTCAAAGGGTTGGGCGTACATACTACAGTCCTGTAGTGCAGCAGGAACTAACAGTGATGCACATTTTCTCCTAAATCATTTATGCAGAAATACGATGTTTGTCTTTGTGTGAAATAGGCATACTGGATTGTAGAAATATTTTATCTGCATAGCATGATAAACATGCTAAAATGTGCTTAGCTGTTTATGCTGATAGACAGACGTAACAGAAAACAACCGTTAGTGGTCCCTAAAGATATATGTGGGATTTAGTAACCTTGCTTGAAGATGTATCCTTGAAGTATTTCTTTATTCACAAACACACAAGACTCCTTCTTGTCTCACTGCCACTTAAACCATTTGAAACAAACCCAAAATAGGTTGGCCAATCATGTACTGTATTATGATTTAAGGCATGATGTGTAGCTGTGATGAAACCGAGAGCTATGGAGAACCAAAATAAACATGGCAGCTGCCATCCAATCTGTTTTATCAGAATCTTTAGATTTCATCTTTGAAATAGGAACAGCAAGCGCGTCTTAAGGTGCATTCCCATTTTACTCAGTGTCCTCTGCAAGAGCCATGAATCTACATAGTATTTCTATGGAAGCCATGTGGGAAAGCGGAATGAGGTGTCCAGCAGTGAAAGTGGTCGCAGCCTCGCTCACAACAACAGCTGCTTGACAGTACTGAGATGTTGTCAAACAGCAGCACCGCAAAGAGAGAGTGGAGCGGTGACCCCTGAAGTTGAAATATCTGAACCTTTCTATGAAATCGCATCATGGCGACCAAACAGGGACGGCATTGCTTAAAGAAGTGCAGCCGAGATTCAGCTTTTTTCAATCAAAATGGAAAATAGAGAAATGAATGTTTACAAAGGATGAAATAAATAATGCTTTTAAGAAGTTTTTAGTTGGCTTTTAAAAAATCTATTTAAATTTAGCCGTAGAAGGAATGTTGGTCATCCTCCAGCGCACACCCTGATGTTGATGTCTCTCTCCACCACTGGTTAGATACAAGGAAATACCACCGAATCTGACCTCCAATTATTTTTTGGGAAAAAGTGGACTACTTTTTAGGAGTTTCGTGGCTTTTACAAAAACCGATAAGCCATCTTGCTTGCAAGACAACATTAACTACTAAATATTCTCAAACAACCTTTCCACCCCAATGTTCCCTCTAATTTTTCAGGATACATACAGGCCTCCTGAGGACAGAGGACCACTATTAGTGACATTAGATTTGCACACTTAGGGCACACACCAATACTAAATTTGTTACAAACCTGGGTTTATAGTCAGCTACATTGTTTATTAATAGAATAAAAGATTAGAGCAGCAACTTCGGCCCACTTAAAAAAAAACAAGAAACTTGTTGGTCTTTAGATGTTTAGTGTACTATATGTAAGAGTCCTGATTTGACCATGGTGAGGGTTGTGCTCTGAAATAAATTAGACTTTACACCTTTTAGACATAACTTATTGTTCACATTAAAACATTCACATGTTGCACAATGAAATGTTTGCTGAAGCTTATGATATGATATAAATCCCTGTAAATCTGTCTTTTTTTTTTTTTTTACTTCACAGTTTTTTAGCTTTTCTATTAACATATTTTATATAATAGAATAAGCATTTAATGATTAATATCCATAAATAAAAAAAAACCCTGAAAAATGTCACCACAATATGAAAATGTCTGTCTTTTTCACTTCTGCATTTCCCCTTTAAGACACTTTCTGGATGCTATTTTGATATGATTGATTAAAATAAATCCTCTTTCACAATCACCACTGGATGCTTGAAATAATTGTGCAATAATTTGCACTTACGTATCACTAAATGATACTTTAATGATCACTTACAAATGATTACAAATGATCATTTTATCTCCACAAACCTGCACTAACAAAGCACTAACCATTCAGTCTACATGTTGAGTTTTTTTTCAGCGTCTTCTGCCATTTTACTTGGTACCATTATTGACTAAGCAGATCTAAAACGGGGGGGACTAGGTGTTGCTTCGCCTAATCAGCTCAGAACTTTCTACTAACTGTCCCTCTTTTCCCCAAACAGATTACATGGGAGCAATCTCAGATTAATAATATGTTGAGTAGCGGTCTAGTGGTTATGGCATAGGGCTTTTAGTTCGATTCCCCCACTCCCACAGACTGTCACTCTGGGTCCCTGAGCAAGACCCTTAACCCTACACTGCTCCCCGGTCGCCACACAATGGCAGCCCACTGCTCCCCAAGGGGATGAGTTAAATGCAGAGAAGTAATTTCCATCTGGGATTATTAGAGTATATATATTTCAATCTAAAAAACTCACACAGAAAGAAAAGATAATTAGAAGAATTTTATTGATATGATAGTATAGTCTTTGGCGCTCAGACCTCGGCAGGAACATTAATGCTGAATTATGCTTTAACATGCATAAGTAGATGAATGAGAATAGGGGTGTTCCCCCCTGGCCTGAAACTGGTGGTGGTTTAGTTCAAGCTGGTTAACGAGGTGATCTGCTTGAGCTGTATTGTTGGACCAAAAGACTGTGGGAGCTGACACCGGGGCTTCACTCAGAGACTCAGGATATAGAGGTCCTGCTTGGTGATGCAGGTACCATGAACTGTCCATGATGAGCAAGCATGAAGCGACAGTGGAGAGGAAAAACTCCCCTTTGGGAAGAAACCTCTGGCAGAACCGGGCTCAACATGGTGGTCTTCTGCCGGACCAATTGCAATGAGACGAGGGATGGTGATGACTGGGATTAATACTCTCTGATGAGGTTGAGGTAGAAATCATGTCATGGAAGATGACTCAGCTACGATGGCGGAGAAGGGGATGGAGGTGGGTGAATTGGTCGTCTGAATCAAAATCTGACATCATGCGATTGCTGGATAGCAGGCTGAGACGAGGATTTGAAGGTGCTTTTAAAGTGAAAGCAGATTGCTGATTGGGCTTCGTGGTGGAGTAGTTCGAAGCTGATTGGCTCGCGTCAGAGGCGGATCAGCTTCTGATTGGATGGAGGTAAGCCAGAGTTTCTTCAATTAAACTTCCGCTAGAGCTTCATATAAAATAAAAAAATCTAAATCTGAGTGCTACAAATTATTATTGTCACTTGCAAGGTGAGGGACTAAGGGGGTTGCTAAATTAATAAATTCTTGAGTTTTTGAGAGAAGATGTTTGATTTTTCTTTGTGTTTGCATGCCAATTCGCTCCATGTGTCACTTTATGATAAACACACCTCATCAGGCAGCGATTCATTAAACAGTAATTGACTTAAAACTATGTGACTATTGCTTCCTGATAATCAGGTGGTAGCTGACTTTCTAATTTTGATATCTTATTATCAACTGCTTTGGCTACTTTTTAATAACAGCCAAAAGCAACCTTTTGTTGCATAAATTAATTCTTAAATTCCTGGGACCTGAGATATAAGCTGTGGGGTTCAACACTGCACACTAAAATGTTGCCACATATTGTCTGTAAAATACATAACTATGATTGAACATGTGGTCAAGAAACTTCCCTGATTTAGATCAAAGTCATTAATCAACCACTGACTTACATGACCAGCTTGGATAATACATCACACTTTTATGACTTCAAACGGATACATTATCCGATGTTTGCATAGAGTCATCTTCGGAATTAATACAATATTAATTTGGAGCTTTTAATGATGCATGAACCATTTCTTTTAATGTAAGCATTCCAACACCAAACACCCCTGCAATTTCACATTCCATAGCAAAGCATAGAGCCCATAATGCCCCATGTCTGGCATAAAGGCAGCAATTATTCAAACTTTTGCAAAACAGTTTATTTTTATTCGGATTTCAAAGCTTAGACTTAGACAGTTTTTATTTTGTACACACAAGTATATACAAAAAGAAATTTCGTTAAGTAAGCTAAACCAAAAGTTAATTTATATCTGACATAGATAGACTGCACTTTATCAGTTAAAGTGATAAACTAAAAAGAAGGAGAGCCCACCATGGATCTCCCTCCTGCTGCAAACAGGAGCTGGTTCTTCAGATGCTGCAGCTTCTAGAATTGCACTGCTTAAGTTGGCTGCGTGTTGGAGTAGCTCTGCTTGCTTGCCTCTAATATTCTTTTTAACATAATGATAGTGAAAAAAAACTTAGTTCTTCTGTTTTAGGATCAGGGTGTCTTATTCAGATTTTTTTTCCACCTCTGTTTTTGAATGCTGTGAAACTGGAGGGATTTTGACTGTCATGTTTGTCCTTCTTGGATAATAATTATGATGTGTAACCACAGCAACCATAGCAAGTTGATATTTTACACCTGGGAGCAGCTCTTTAACATCTTTATATCTGAAATAATACTTCAACTACGTCCGCAAGAACCGGATGAGTTGAAAGGAGGCAGCAGGAATGCAAAGCCGGAGCAAGGGGACGAGAGGGGAAGAAGAAATCTAAACCATCTCTTCCATCAATCATCATGTGCAATGTGAGATCTTTAGGAAACAAGTTAGAAGATCTCCAAGCCCTAGAAAGGACCCAGCCTGAATATTGGCAATGGAGCATTATGTGTTTTACTAAAATGTGGCTGCAGAATCTTATAAGCATCTCTCTGCCAGGCTTTCTGACCATATGAGCAGATAGAGATTTAAAGAAGGCTGGGAAATTCAAATAAGGTGGGTTGGCAGTGTTTGCGAATATGTTACTGTTGAGGTTTGTCACTGCAGCCCAGATATTGAACTGTTGACACTTGGTTTTGGGCCATATTATTTGCCCAGAGAGTTCAGCAGTGTTCTATTGGTAACTTACTATTCCACCTTCTGCCATTGCCATGTGTTGTAAGCAGTTCCTTTGTTGCTAAGGTGCAGATACAATAGCCAAATGCAAATTTCAAGGATTCATATATTTCTGAAGAAAACCCTCCTGATGGAAAATCAGATCACAATCCCATTTTACTCTCAACAGAGCATAGGCCACTCTATAAGAGACAACCTGTGCTAAAAAGAAGTGTAAGAAGATGGTAAAAGGAAGCTGAAAAAGCTCTGCAAGTTTGTCTTTAGGCTACAGACTGGGAAGCACTGTGTCAGCCACATGAAGAGGACATCTTCAACCTGACTGGAAGAAAATTCCAGAAATGTGAAGGACCTCCTGCCTCGTTCGAGTACCAAAGAAAACTCAGCCAACAGTCCTCAGTGACTAAAGATAGACCTGTTACACTGAGATCCAACATCAAGAAAAACCTGTTGAGACTTCTGTTGGTACACCTCAGAAAGCAAACAAGCAGCTATCAGAACCTTCTCAAGTTAACTTATCGCCGTGGAGTTGACGATGCCATCATACTGTCATGGGCCATTTCTCAATATGCATTCTTGAGCGTTCTCGTGCACTTGTGTACTCGTGATACGTCATCAGCCTCAGCCCGAGCACTGTTTCAATTGCTGTGAACGCAAGATTGAGAACCCACCAAATCCCCGGATGTTGTTCTCGCCCCGCCCTCTTTATGCATGTATGCATCAGAGCAGACTTGGCAGTTCTTGAGATTGACAGCTGTCCCAGCATGCACTGCGGCAGCAGCAGTTTTCATTAGAGCGCTCCATTGAAAGTTCAAAGTTCTCTTTCTGGTGCTGTTGCTCAATAAAAGTATGTTTTAAGGTAATTTGAGGCAAGAATATAATACTTTAAAGCGTCACTATGTGGTCCATTTACTGATTTAATGCGTAAAAAAAAGATTTCCGAAGTTGAGAGGACCGCAGCAACCAGCGGAGCTCCAAAGCTAACGACAGTCAGGGCTAACTGCAGCCCGTCTATAGTAGCCCTCTCTCGGCATAACCATGTTTGAAGGACCAATGGCTCTGATGGCGATTTTTTTTGTTTTATTTGGCAAAATGTTAATTTGATTTGTGTTTATCTGACTGTGTCCATTATTGTTCCCCCATTAAATGAAAAAAGTCTGAATTTATTATTTCTTTTTTTTTATTTATTTTTTTATTTATTATTATTATTATATAATAGATACTATTAATAACAGGAGGTGAAATGCAGCTCTAGACGACCTGAGCGTGTGGTGACGTCATCAGCACACTTCTGTTACAATTGACCCATATCTATGGTGCGTGCTCGCGTTCTCACCAAGTCCAGACTTTCCTGTGTTCTTGTCAAGACCGGACATGAGGAGAACGCGAGTACGGACTCGCGTTCTTATGAATTGAGAAACGGCCACTTTCTTGGTTCTGTTAAGTTTTCTTTTGAGTATTCAGTTTTATTTTGCTCCATGTTTTGTAATTTTATTGGTTTAATTCCTATTTTGTTGTGTTTTCTTTATATATTTGAGTTCTTAGGTTTTTCTTTGTTGCCCTCTTGCGTCCTCTCTTCACACGTGCTCCTAATTAGTTAATTAGTCCAGTCTTTATTCAGTCTCCCATATAAACTCTCCCTGTGCAGTTCCTCAGTGATGGTTCCTCGTCTTTACCCGTCTTTCCCTGGCTCCTCGTGCATGTTTTCCCTGATGTCTCCATGGTTCTGGTTTGTTTTACATTTTTTTTGTAAAATTTTTGGATTCCCTCTGCCCCACCTCTGCATCCCTGCCTCTGCATTTGGGTCCTCAAAACCTCAACCAAATCCTGACAGTAAAGAAAACGTAACGGAACCAAGACCGTGACACATACACCTGCTTCAACGAGAACAAACTCACTTGGACAAGACAGAAAACACTGTGAGGATCATGTTTATTGATTTCTCCAGTGCAATTCAGCCTGACTTTGTGAGAAATTTCAGAAGACTCCACATGTTCTCTCCTTCTAGAGACCAGTTAAAATAATTCAAAAAATAAATAAATAAAATAATTCCAGTTATGTCAAGAGTAGTCAAATATCCAGTCTGATATATGCCATGGGACTGACTTGGCCTAACATTCAGAAGCTTGGCAATAAAATAAAGTTTTTAATTTGTTGGCAACTTTCTGGGGCATATTCATCTAAATAATGGCTAAGGGGGAAGTTTTGTGAATTTAGGGGATTTAGCATATAACGTGCAGGAACAATTGCTGAGCAATTATCCATTATCCATAATAGAAAATTGATCTTTATATCACATCTTCCTTCTTCTTGGCTCGTATAACATCAAGAAAGAGAGACAGGAAACTCGTTAGAAATGGATGCAGAAACAGGTCATTCATTATCAAGAATTTACTGTATATATATTCTTCAAATTTAGGTTTTAAATACCCACCCTCACTCTAATTACCATTATGTTTCTATTGCTTGGCCCCTATCTCTTTGATCATACCTTCTTTAACAGCAAGATGAGCCACTGAAATGCCCTTAAATTATTTTGGGGCATTCTGTAAGAGTTTTTATTTTTAAGCTTGACAAAACAGGTAAGTTTATATTTTTATTATTCATAATAGTTCTCTAGGTAAATTAATTGGAGGCCAAGACAAAAATCAAAAGATCAATAAATTTTTTATTTTTCATGCGAATTAGTTCAAATACAATTGTTTTCTCTAATCTGAATACTTTAAAAATCATTTAACCCGTTTTGGATTTCATTTTCAACTGTTAATGCCAGAACCATGCTACTTTTCTGAATTCTTACAGCCAGTAGCTTGCGACCATTTTAAAAGGAAATTACAACCTTTCTTTTGTATTGTTAAAGAAAAATTATTATTTTTAGTTTTTAATACAGTTAATCTTATGGCATGTGTAAAAGGTATGTTGAGCACTCTCATTTTGAACATATTTCTTAATTTTGAACAAGTTTGTGAAGATAACCTTTCCTTGAACCAAAGGACTGAATTTAAGTTTGTTCCTGAGAATTTATGGCAGGAAAGAGGCCCCGCATTCCAGCAGCTATTCTGTGAGGTCTTATCTTATGTTTTCTTTAGCCAGAAGACCATAGAATTCCTGGACGGCAGGCTGTAAATTAGGGGAAGCTCTAAGTTTTTCTGAGTGTCCAAGATAGCTCCTGGTTGGAGGAGCAAAAGCCAGCCTTATTTGAATAAATTAAATACAAGAGGATAAAGCTTTCTACATAGAAGTAACAAATCAGATTTGCTCTTGCAACTCTCCAAAGATGTCTTTGTACGTCTTTGCTTTCTTTCCTTCTCTCCATTTATGTCAGGTAATTGAATGTATGTCTCCGTTGTTCTGCAGTTTCTGGTATAAGTTTGTCCATTGTCTTATTTCTAAGTTTGTGCATTGTCTTATTTCTAAGTTTGTGCATTGTCTTATATTGGATTAAACCCTGTAATTCTGTGACGTCAACACGCAATGCTGGTTTTCCTTGTGGCCACACGCAGCTCGCCGAGATGAACCTGGGAAAGGAAGAGAGAAAGCCAACCTTTTTCCAAAGTTAACTATTTTAGAATATTATCTTCCTTAACAGTATGCTAATTAGTCTTGACAAGCAGGGACTTAAAAGTTTAATGCAGAGGCACCAAAATGAAATGGAGTTTGAGGTGGATTTATATTTTATATTCAGGTTAGATGTAAAACCAAGACCATTACAGACTGAAATACCTTTTATACCCAGGAACCATGCTACAAGGAAAAAAGGGAAATCTTACATCCAAAATAATAAACCTGATGTATATATATGTAGCTAAACAAAACAATTTAACATGCATAAAAGCACTTCCCTCCTATGTTCAATGTTGTTTGCAACTCCACCCTGCTGAGGAGACAAACAAGCGGAAATTTAAGGGAACTAACATTTCAAGTTGCATTCTCTTTATACAGGAAAGACAGTCAGAGCCTCTGACCACAATAAAATTACAAAACATGGAGCAAAATAAAACTGAATACTCAAAAGAAAACTTAACAGAACCAAGAAAGTGGCTGTTTCTCAATTCATAAGAACGCGAGTCCGTACTCGCGTTCTCCTCATGTCCGGTCTTGACAAGAACACAGGAAAGTCTGGACTTGGTGAGAACGCGAGCACGCACCATAGATATGGGTCAATTGTAACAGAAGTGTACTGATGACGTCACCACACGCTCAGGTCGTCTAGAGCTGCATTTCACCTCCTGTTATTAATAGTATCTATTATATAATAATAATAATAAATAAAAAAATAAATAAAAAAAATAAATAATGTTTGCAACTCCACCCTGCTGAGGAGACAAACAAGCGGAAATTTAAGGGAACTAACATTTCAAGTTGCATTCTCTTTATACAGGAAAGACAGTCAGAGCCTCTGACCACAAGCAGGCCTCAAATATCTTCCCATAAACTACTAGAATTACCCCACCATGTGGTCTGTAACACAATCAAGCATCTCACTAGATCAGTAATTATATTTCATCAAGTAGTGGAACCCCTGGTGTCTGTTACCACTGTCTACTGGATTTTACATGCCTTTTCATTTTGTTCACTACGATCTCTTTTATTGCAGTGTGATCTGATGGGAGAGTAGTTGCAGTAGGAGGACAAGCACTATATCTTGCAAATAAATAATTTCCCTGCATGCATGTGGTGTGTCTGACACGGAAATTGCATGGCTGGATGTGAAAGAATAAATGTACCAGCAAAAGGTGACCTCAGTGTTTGGGTGCAATAAATTCTGATGTGCGAAATTACAGCAATTTCCCCTTCTGACATTCACTCAGCAGCTCAAATCAACTCCTATGTTTAAAGTGAGATGGGCCCTGTTCGAGGAGGCGATAAGCATCCATCAGTGCATATGTTAAGGACAGAAGGGCCGATTAGCTCGCAATGGGACGTGCTACTACTGTATCTGCTGCTTTGCCAAAGCCTCAATCACCTGAGAGAAAATACTGATTGTTTCATGGCTCTCCTCTCTAATATTCGCGCTGTGCTGTGGATAGTTGCACAGTAAAGGCAATTCCTTGTCAGGCAGCCAAAGTGCACGGCATGGGCCAGCAGCTCCGTTTTCATGCGGTACCAAGCAGAGAGAGTGTCCGTTTTGATTAAACGTTTTGGATGTGCTCATGCTGGAAGCCCGGAAATGGCTGGCGTGGTGCCGTCGCTGCACTGCAGCATATGCAGCTGAGGCAAATGGCCCCATTTGTTGATCGGCTGAAACCTAAGACAGCTAATTATATAATTTAAGAGGAAATTTCAAAGTTGGCAGTGTTGCAAGCAATCTATAAAGAAAAACTAAGCAGGAGCAAGCTTAATCATATTAGAGATATTTGACTAATCTTGTGAAAGTCTTCATACATCAGACGTTTCCACATATTGTCAGGTTACAACCAAACCTCCATTGTATTTTATTAATCTTTTATTAGATAGACTAACACAAAGAAACACACAACTTAAATGTAGTAAACAACACATCACTTCAGGTAATAATCTAAAACAAACAGTCATTTCCTTCTACCAATACCTCTAAAAATTCAGCTAACTGCTTGCACAATCACCTAATTAGTGAAAAGACTTGAAAATTTGGGACAATCCATAAACAAGAAAAGAAAAGAAGCATTAATAAAAAAGTGTTTCATTGAAATATTTTACTATATTTACTATCTTATTTTTTACATTTTAAATAGGATTCCTGCACACTGTCCAACCTGCAAGAGAAGACATTTATTTGTAACAATTTGGTACTAGACCTTCATCAGGCAAAGTTTACTCGTCACGTGTTAGATGTGCAAAGTGCTCCATTAAATCACTATATGTACTACACATTCATTAATTATTACTCTGTACTATTATTCTTATACTGTATAGCTCTGCGTTCAGTAAAGATACTAAATGACATATTCCTAGTTATTGTCTGTCCACTGCAGGTACAGACAAGAAGAAAGTGTGGCCATCTAAAATAAACCAGGTCATAAACTTGCTTTGAAACTATATTTTTGCAACTTAAAAAAACAAAAAAAACTTTTAACTTTACTTTGACTCCTTTAATTCAATTTTAATTAAAAAATTCTGAATTTTTTCGTGTCACATATTCCAATCCCTGAGAAAGACCAGAGTAACTGAATTCAGATTTATCTTGTGCAAAGGTTTTTTATGTGGCTGAATTTCGACCTGGAGAAGTGGAGCACAGAGGATTTAATGTATTACCTGCATAGCAAGTGTCAGTAAATAAATGATAGGCTAATTGTAACGGCTATGACACTTGTTGCTGGATTTGCATAATGTGCAACAGTTCTTGCATCATCAATGTTCCTCTGATGGCTCCACACCTTTGGAGTCTGTAGGCGGTTTCTCAATATGCGTACTTGTGCGTTATTATTTGCTTGAAAAAGTTATCAGCCTCAACCCTACAAATGTTCCAGTTGACAAGAACACAAGACCGAGAACGGAGAGAATCTGTGGATGTTCTGATGCATACATCAGAGCAGACTTACAGCTGTCCCAGCATGCACCCCGGTACCAGCAGCTTTTGTGCTGCCGTTATTCCATTAAAGTACATTTTAACATTGTTTGAGGCAAAAACATTCTACTTTTAAGGTTCACTTTTTGTCCCATTTAGTGCTTAATAAAAAAAAAATAAAAAAAAAATAAAAAGAGTTCTGATGTTGAGAGGGCCGTGGCAACCAGTGGAGCTCCAAGGCAAACCGCCTCCAGGGCTAACGTTAGCCCATCTGCAGCAGCCCTCTCTCTGCATAGTTGTGTGTTAAGTATGAATGATTGAATGAATGATTACTTTATTTTGGTTATATATATATATATATATATATATATATATATATATATATATATATATATATATATATATATATATATTTTTTTTTTTTTTTTACAAAAGAATCCATCAGACAGCAACTGAAAAATGAATAGTTTGAGGCCCCAAGGCTTATTTTTGCCTATTCTGTACCATCATAAGAATAATTCACAATAAAATGTTGGTACTAATACGTACATAATTAAAAAACACATAATAACTTAAACTGAAAAATCAAATTCAGTCAAATTTCATTGTAACCTTTTATAATTTTAGATTTTAAAGTCTTCCAAACTAATATAGAGTTACATATCTTTGTTTCATCGTTTAGTCCATTCCATAATTTTGCACCCAAACTGACACATCTGTACTTCAGATTAGTTCTGGCTTTGGCTTCAAACATTAGTAACCCCCTTAAGTTAAAAAATCCCCTGCCTTAGCTTAAAATGTGTTTCAATACAAACAGGGATTGTCTTATTTACAACTGCTAACATAATTTCTAATGTTTTCAAATATACAATGTCCAGAAATGTTTATGTTTATGATCTTATAAATAACTGACTTGTAGAACCACAGGTCCAACTCTATTTATTATTCTAATAGCTTGATTCTGTACTTTAATTATTGGATATAAATTCGTTTTATATACATTTCATAAATTTCAGCACATTATGTCATATAAGGCATCACAAGTGAAAAGTACAGCAAATAAAGAGTTCTTATTCAGTAAATCTCTAGTTTTGTAAAGAATTTTAGAATGTTTTACATATTTTATATGTGAGACTTCCAACAAACTTTATCATCTATTACTAGTCCCAAAAAATGAGTTTCATATACTCTTTCAATTTCAACATGGTTCAAACTCAGTTTTACCTCAGTGTTAGTCCTTTTGCGACCAAACAACATAAATTTAGCTTTACTTTCATTTAACGATAGCTTATTTAAAACAAACCATTTGTTTAACTTCGTTAGTTCTATTTCTACCTATGGCTCTGGAGGGTTTTGCGTTTATCTAAGTGTGTTAATCATTATTCCACTACTGTTGGGAGCTGGAGAAGTACCACCTTCCTCCAGCAGAGTCCGCCATGGATCCTCCTTGGCCGAGCCTCCTGCACAGCTGAAGCTCATCCCATCATCAGAGGATCCACAGTATTTAAGCTGTCTTCAGACCTTGCCTCAACGCCGCAGTGTTTTATCCAGTTGGTTAGCACCTAAGCCTAGTATCTCTGAGAACCTTTGTTGACTTTTGAATCCAGACTGGATTCTAACCTTTGTCTCTGTCTTCCAGGAAACCTGTTTTTCTCCTGTGAAGCTCAGGAGGAGCTTAACCTGCCGAGCCTGCCCTCTGAGCCAAACCTGAAGTCTCTCTCTGGATTTTCCTTGCAGCTCTGGACCAAGAGCTGGAAACTCAAAGCCAAGGTCAGCTCATTCTCAAGAAGTAAGACGCTGAAGCAGTTAACGGACTCTGCTGAACAAACTATCTCCGGACCCAACAGTTTCCCTCTCAAGGCTTTAACCAAGAACCCTCAAGACTCCAGTGAACCAGTCCCCAGGCCAGAACCAGAACCAGTGATTAAACTGTGCTTGTGACAATAAACATTGTTAAACCTTTTACTTCTGTTTCCGTCTCCGTGGTGTTCTGCATAACTGGGTCTCACTAGAGAACCCATCATGACAGAACACTGCGGCCAAACACAAGGCCCAGCAGATCACCTCCGCCGTCGATTGGAGGAGCAAGATGCCCAAATCCAGGGACAAACTCAAACCCTCCGTGAGTTATATCGTTTGGTTGAGACCCACAATCATATGCTTCAGAGTTATGCTAATTTTATGAGCAATGCTAATGCCACGTCGGCAGCGCAACCATTTCCGGGTCCAGTTCCGCCTCCGAGGTCACCAGCAGTGACGTCATCAGAGTTCCGCCCAAGCCTACCTGAAAAATTCTCTGGTAATATGAAAGACTGCAAGGGATTTTTGTTTCAATGCCGTTTAATCTTTCAGAACTCTCCTGGCAGTTTTCCTACAGACTATAAGAAGATAACTTTCATTCTTTCCCAATTGACAGGAAGAGCCCTGGAATGGGCTCAGGCAAGGTTTGCCTCCGACGAAAGCCTCAGTTGTCGTTACCCTGAGTTTATTTCTGAATTTTCTCAGGTATTCAATCAAGAAACTGATCAAACCCTTGACTCTCGTGCTCTTTTCAACATTAAACAGGGAAATTCCTCAGTGGCGGAGTTCTCCATTAACTTCCGGGTTAAAGCGGCAGCCTCCGGATGGAACCAAAGCGCTTTAAAGGGAGCTTATTTTATGGCTTTGAATGAAAGCATCAAGGATGAACTAGCAACCCTCGACGAACCTGCAACACTTGAGGAATTAATCCGTCTGACGATAAAATTGGACAACAGAATCCGAGCTAGAAACAGCTCCAGGTCTAGAAATCTGGGTTCTGTTTCTTCAGCCCCTGCTTCTAATAATGTGACTGTTTTTTCTGCTCCCACAGAACAGTTGTCCAAACCAAGATCTAAAGTCCAGTCTCTCCCTCTGCCTATTCAGGCCTCTCATTTCGGAGAGATGGATGCCGAACCCATGCAGGTTGGACATACCAGGCTCACTCCAGAGGAAAGACAAAGACGTTTTTTGAGCAAACTATGCATCTACTGTGGTGAGAGTGGTCACTTCATCGCTTCATGTCCAGTTAAATCAAAAGCCTGGGCCCGCCAGAGGTTCTGAGGAGTCTGGTGGGCCATGATAACTCTAAAAAATCTCCTCGACTTATGCTCCCCGCCACTTTGTTTTGCTCTAATCAAAGCCTCTCTTTTTCTGCCTTCATCGATTCAGGCTGTGAACGAAATTTAATTGATTCAAACCTTGTTCAGCAGCTTCAAATTGAAACCATTCCCCTGACCCAGTCTCTTAGTGTCTCAGCAATTGATGGGAAAAAAAGTCCACCAGGTTACCCATCAAACTCAACCACTCGAGCTACTACTCTCAGGTAATCATCGTGAAACCATAACATTTTTTGTTTTTCCCTCCGCATGCTCTCCCCTGGTGCTTGGATTCGAATGGTTGGAGAAACATAATCCACATATTAACTGGACTGATCGTCATGTGGAATTGTGGTCAACGTTATGTCACGAAACATGCCTCCGTTCAGCAGCCCCTGTGGTGGGGTCTCCTAGAGGTGGGGGGGAGATGGACTCTCCTGACCTTTCTTCTGTCCCTTCTGAGTACCATGATTTGGCTCCTGTCTTCAGTAAGGTCAGTACTACGTCCCTTCCACCACACAGACCATATGACTGTGCGATCGAGCTATTACCTCTACCCAGCAGTAGACTATACAATATTTCCAAACCAGAACGAGAAACCATGGAAAAATACATAAACGAGTCTTTAGCTGCTGGGATAATTCGCCCATCTTCTTCCCCGTTGGGTGCAGGGTTCTTTTTCGTCGGCAAGAAGGACGGTTCTTTAAGACCATGTATTGATTACAGAGGCCTGAACCAAATAATAATTAAGAACAAGTACCCTCTTCCACTACTTGCCTCAGCTTTTGAACCTGTACAAGGGGCAACTGTTTTCACCAAACTAGATTTGAGGAACGCTTATCATCTTCTTAGGATCCGTGACGGAGATGAGTGGAAAACAGCCTTTAAGACCCCCTTGGGCCAGTTCGAATATTTGGTCATGCCCTTTGGTCTAACAAATGCTCCTGCCTGCTTCCAAGCCCTAGTGAATGACGTTCTCAGAGACTTTTTAAATGTGTTCGTGTTCGTCTACATAGATGACATACTCATTTACTCTAAAGACCTCTCAGAGCATAAGAAACATGTCCGCCTTGTGTTGCAAAGATTACTGGAGAACAAACTTTTTGTCAAAGCCAAGAAATGTGAGTTTCATCAGCCTTCAGTCACCTTTTTGGGGTTTGTGCTCGAGGGCGGGCAGGTTAAGCCTTCTGAGGATAAAATAAAGGCAGTTTTGGAGTGGCCGGTTCCTGAAAACCGCAAGCAGCTACAGAGATTCCTGGGTTTCGCCAATTTTTATCGCCGATTCATCAGGAACTATAGTCAGACAGCTCTTCCTCTAACCTCCTTAACCTCAGTCAAACGAACCTTTCAATGGACCCCTGAGGCACAAACCGCATTTGAGAAACTGAAATCTTTGTTTTCCAGAGCACCCGTGTTAATCCAGCCTGATCCTTCCAAACAATTCATCCTCGAAGTAGACGCTTCCGACTCTGGTGTGGGAGCTGTCTTATCTCAAAGACTCGACACTGATCAAAAGATTCATCCTTGTGCCTTTTTCTCTCGAAGACTTTCCTCCGCAGAGCAAAACTATGATGTTGGAGACCGAGAACTACTGGCCATCAAGTTGGCACTGGAGGAATGGAGACACTGGCTGGAGGGAGCTGAGCACCCGGTTCTCGTTTGGACGGATCACAAGAACCTTGCTTACATCCAGTCAGCTAAACAAGCCAATCCCCGTCAATCAAGGTGGTCCATATTCTTCTCTCGTTTCAATCTCATTATCTCCTACAGACCCGGATCCAAGAATGTCAAACCCGATTCTCTCTCTCGTCTATACTCCGTTGATCAACCCGAGACGCCTGAACCTGTCCTTCCCGCATCATGCACTGTTGGAGTGGTTACCTGGGAGATCACCGATCTAATTAATTCCGCCCCGGCTTCAGAACCTGACCCAGGTAATGGTCCTGCTAACCGAACCTATGTACCTTCTTCAGTCAGATCTCGCCTAATACAGTGGATGCATGCTGCCAAGTTCTCTGCCCATCCGGGGGTGAGCAGAACCGTCGCTTTGATTTCAAGACGTTTCTGGTGGCCAACTCTTCACAGAGATGTCAAGGAGTATGTGTTGGCCTGTTCCACCTGTGCTAGAAATAAAGCCTCACATCAACCTCCCTCAGGCCTGTTACAACCTCTTCCAGTTCCCTCGCGTCCATGGTCCCATATAGCTATCGACTTCGTCACTGGTCTTCCCATCTCCCGAGGTATGTCCACAATCTTCAACATCGTTGATCGATTCTCGAAATCCTGTCATCTCATCCCTCTCAGGAAACTTCCCACGGCTTTTCAAACCGCCCAGCTCCTGGTGAAACACGTCTTCCGTCTTCATGGCATTCCCCAAGAGATCCTCTCAGACCGTGGTCCCCAGTTCATTTCACAAGTTTGGAAGGCATTCTGTTCCGCTCTCGACTGTAGGTTCTCTCTAACTTCCGGTTATCACCCACAGTCCAACGGCCAAACTGAGAGGATGAACCAACAGCTAGAGTCAACCCTCCGTTGTCTGACATCAAACAATCCCACCGACTGGAGCCTGTACCTAACTTGGATAGAATACGCACACAATTCTCTTAAATCTGCTTCCACCGGCCATTCACCGTTTCAGGTCAGTCTCGGTTACCAACCTCCACTTTTTCCCGCAGACGAGAGAGAGATTTCGGTCCAGTCAGTCAACCAGCACATCAGACGCTGTCAACGCATATGGAGAGAGACCATCACTACCCTCAATCGTTCCTCCGAGACTACCAAGCGTTTCGCCGACTCCAGAAGACGTCCCGCCTCTGAGTACTCCGTGGGCCAAGAGGTATGGCTATCCACTCGAGATATTCCCCTCAAGGGAATGTCTCGTAAACTCTCTCCAAAATTCATTGGTCCGTATAAGATTTCCCAGGTCATCAACCCATCAGCCATACGCCTTCAACTTCCCCCGTCTCTTCGTATTCATCCCACATTCCATGTCTCTCAAGTGAAACCATCCGACTCCCCTCCACCCGCCCTGGAAGTCGATGGTCATCCTGCATTCACCGTCCGCCGGATCGTGGACTCCCGTCGGCGAGGTCGCGGATGGCAGTACCTCGTCGACTGGGAGGGCTATGGCCCGGAGGATCGTCAGTGGGTTCCTGGCTCTTACATCCTCGATCCAGCACTGATCGAGGAGTAGGAGCATTCCTGTCCATCGACATCTTCCGGACCGCCATGACACCTACTAAATTAAAAAATAAATGATTTATCATTATCTAGAACAGCCAAGATAAAGTTAACTTTCTGTTGGATTAGTTGTCCAAACACAGTGAGTTCAGAGTTCTCCAAACTCCGTAAAAACTGTTCTTCACACGCAAACTGTCCAGTAGGCAAAACACGCCTGATGCAGGCAGCAGGTTGGCAGCAGCCTTCATTTAACCACAAGAGTCACTCTTAAAAAAGTTGTTCAGTTTGACCAACCGTCTGTAAAAAAAATCATAATCTACAAGGAAAGCAAATAAGAGTCTCTCCTAATGGGTCAGGTCAGTAGGTTACCAGGTGGATGTACCAGCTGCCTTTGTGGGCAGCACTGTCACACCCATGGCTATGCCAGAGATTTTGGCATGCTCTTCTCAGCATAACACCAGTCCTGTCCAAGTAAAAGCAAAAACTACATCTAATCTACATTACTAAATTGGAGCTTATTCAGCTGCATTTAATTTTTTTTCTCATAAATGTTATTAACAAGCATAGTTAGCGGTTATATTGCTAATTCACGTCCAAAAACAATGGCGTAAATATCGGTAAGCAGAGACGCCAGTTGCTTACGGGCCCATGACCTCTTAGGGGCCCCATCATTGACACCTTGCTGGCCCCCGAAGCAATTATAGACTAGGATGTCTCTTTGCAGATGTAATGGTGTGTAAAATTTCACTCATACCTACCTGACACCGAAGTGACCAACCGCACCGGACATATTTATACTGCAACACATGTCAAATTTCAACATGATGGTGAGCCGTTTAAATACGACACCAATAGCAAAGCAGACAGTGATACTTTTAATTACTATGTTAATAACTGCGTATAGTTTATTAGACGGTTGGTAAAAAAAATACACCCATATAATATGTTTCAAACTGCAATAAAGATCTTAAAAGAACAATGTATTTGAGTATTTTTTTCACCGCGACATAGAATTTGGTTTTGATTGTGGTATTCCAGAAAAAAAAAAAGGAAGGAAGAGCTGCTGGAAGAATTGAAAAAAACTCTTTCAAACACGTTCTTTCAAAGTAAGAGGAAGAGGTGGACGTCGCTGCTACAGTGAGTAAAGGTTGCGACCAGGAGATGAATGGAGAGAGCCTATTGTTGTGTCGTTACGCCATTGTCCAAAAATATAACTGCTAGGTTAATTGGCGTCTCTAAATTTTCCTTAGGTGTAAATGTGTGTGCATGGTTGTACATCTTCGTGTGGCCGTGCGCCAGACGGGCAACTTGTAATAGGTGGACCCCGCCTTACAGAGAGTTGGGGGATCTGGAGTCATCAAATCATCTCTATGTCATCTATTTGTTCTGCCCAACCACTGAACCAGGTGAGTGAAATCTGGTTCAACCTGTGCAGATTTGATTCACCTGGTTCAGTGGCTGGGCAGATCAAAATACATGACAGAGATGATTTGGTGATTCCAGATCCCCCATCTCTGCTGCCTTTTGCCCATAGCCTGCCAGAGATAGGCACCGTCCACACTGCGACCCTGACGCAATAAGCGGAAGAAGATTGATGGATACATTTCTGCCGTAGTCATGGATTCTGAGCCTTAAAAAAGTGCCAGGAAACGTCTCAGCCAACTTGGATGATTCGCTCGCAAGACTTGGATTCCAAGGTAAGAGAATTCATCAGCAAGCGGAAAGGATCTCTCACCTTTTTTATATAAAAATAAGAAACACTTGGAACAGCAGATGAATGCTATGATTACTGACGTAAAAGACGCATCTGAGACGAAGCTGCACAGCCTCAACCCACTGCACCTCCCATGAGTTTATTCTAGTGTTCTAACACATTTTTAAGGACTTCAATTTGTCCTGTGTGTGTAAATAACAACCCAGGATATTCACAGATTGAAAAAAATGATCACATCCACTATAGAAAAACAGATAACCTTCATTTTCAGTTATTAAATCTGGATGTCATATATTCAAAAACTGTGAAAGGTCTCCTTGATAAACATTTGTATATATCTGGTTTCAACTATACTTAAATAACTGTTTATAAGATAAAACATGAGAGAAGGCAGGGAAGAGAAGCGGAGCAGTGGTTGAATTGTTTGTTGTGTCTACACACACACATGCTGAAATGAATGTACATGTGTGAGAGAGATGATGCATAAACATAAAGCAAAAGAAGAGGGACAGTAATGCGCCATTTCCACAAGACAGCTGCAACATTAAAGACCTACATAACTGAAAATGCTCCATGCCTGCTATGATGGAGAGGTGCCTGAACACACGGTACATCACAGCTTGTAGCATACGGGTCGGTGGAGCTGCAGATGGGCTTGTGGAGGCAGTGTGATGTTCTACTTGGAGATGTACCACCAACCTAAACATTACCACCTTGCAGCTTCCAGCACTACAAGGTGGAAACACATTTCTTTTCAAATCATAATGTTACTGATTTTATGACTATAGTTTGTACCTTATTAGGGGCACACCTATTCCGGGTATTTTTTTTTATAAAGCTCTGTTATATTCTTTACTTCTTTAACCCCTTGAAGCCTGAATTGATATACATGCACATATAAAAATACATTTTGTACATGTTTTTCCCTTTAATGAGATGCCAAATTAAAATAGTTAATGATGCTAAATAAATAGAAATGAAGATTAAGTGTATTTTTTAACAGCAGTTACAACTACATAACACTGTGACTAGCACTGGGGTTATGCAATAACGTTGTGGTAGCTGTTTGCCTACACTCCAAAAATATTCTGAAAATGAGTAAAAATTTCTTAAAATAAGTGTTTTTATCCTTAATATGAGTAGAAATATAAGATGATCTGCCAATGGAATGAGCATTTTTACCATTAAAATAAGGTAATTAGATTTTATGCACTTGAAATAAGACAGCAGTTGTAATTTTTTTTTCTTATTTTAAAGAACATTGTCTTGTTCCAATGGCAAAGTATCTCACTTACCTGCTCAATTCAATAACAAATGCTCTTATTCTAAGAAAAATTGACTTGTGGTTTGTTGCTTATTAGTGACAACAGTATGGTGGCCCTGAAGTGCAAACTGCAACTACAAATCTAAAAGCGCAACTACATTAAGGAAATCGCAACTACAAAAAGCAAAGCGCAACTACATTAAGAAAAACACAACTACATTAACCTACCGGAAAAGGTAGGTACCAGTGGGAAACATGAGACATCGCTGATTGGACGATGGGGCCGTTTGACCCTTGAACCGGAAGTCGTTCTGCCTGCTGCCGCTTTTGAAAACATGGATATTGTCGGCGCCCCAAACATAGCTGCCGTTATCCAGGAATATTTTGAATCAGGACATACGTACGAGGTGATACTGGATATGCTCAAGACTAATCACGAAATTTCAGTTAGTTTGCGTATACTGAAAACACACTTAAAAGAAGCTGGACTGTTCAGACGACGCAACTTCCGGTTCAAGGGTCAAACGGCGCCGTCGTCCAATCAGCGCTGTCTCATGTTTCCCACTGGTACCTACCTTTTCCGGTAGGTTAATGTAATTGTGTTTTCCTTAATGTAGTCGCGCTTTGCTTTATGTAGTTTTGTTTTTCTTAATGTAGTTGCGCTTTGCTTTATGTAGTTTTGTTTTTCTTAATGGAGTTGCGCTTTGCTTTATGTAGTTTTGTTTTTCTTAATGTAGTTGCGCTTTGCTTTATGTAGTTTTGTTTTTCTTAATGGAGTTGCGCTTTGCTTTATGTAGTTTTGTTTTTCTTAATGTAGTTGCGCTTTGCTTTATGTAGTTTTGTTTTTCTTAATGTAGTTGCGCTTTGCTTTATGTGGTTTTGTTTTTCTTAATGTAGTTGCGCTTTGCTTTATGTAGTTTCTTAATGTAGTTGCGCTTTGCTTTATGTAGTTTTGTTTTTATTAATGTAGTTGTGCTTTGCTTTATGTAGTTTTGTTTTTCTTAATGTAGTTGCACTATGCTTTATGTGGTTGTGATTTCCTTAATGTAGTCGCGCTTTGCTTTATGTAGTTTTGTTTTTCTTAATGTAGTTGCGCTTTGCTTTATGTAGTTTTGTTTTTCTTAATGGAGTTGCGCTTTGCTTTATGTAGTTTTGTTTTTCTTAATGTAGTTGCGCTTTGCTTTATGTGGTTTTGTTTTTCTTAATGTAGTTGCGCTTTGCTTTATGTAGTTTCTTAATGTAGTTGCGCTTTGCTTTATGTAGTTTTGTTTTTCTTAATGTAGTTGCGCTTTGCTTTATGTAGTTTTGTTTTTCTTAATGTAGTCGCGCTTTGCTTTATGTAGTTTTGTTTTTCTTAATGTAGTTGCGCTTTGCTTTATGTAGTTTTGTTTTTCTTAATGTAGTTGCGCTTTGCTTTATGTAGTTTCTTAATGTAGTTGCGCTTTGCTTTATGTAGTTTTGTTTTTCTTAATGTAGTTGCGCTTTGCTTTATGTAGTTTTGTTTTTCTTAATGTAGTTGCACTATGCTTTATGTGGTTGTGATTTCCTTAATGTAGTTGCGCTTTGCTTTATGTAGTTTTGTTTTTCTTAATGTAGTTGCACTATGCTTTATGTGGTTGTGATTTCCTTAATGTAGTTGCGCTTTTAGATTTGTAGTTGCAGTTTGCACATCAGGGCCACTGTACAACAGGCATCAAAGGATTAAA
This sequence comes from Cyprinodon diabolis, assembly GCA_030533445.1. Classification (NCBI taxonomy): domain Eukaryota; kingdom Metazoa; phylum Chordata; class Actinopteri; order Cyprinodontiformes; family Cyprinodontidae; genus Cyprinodon; species Cyprinodon diabolis. The sequence continues at coordinate 16,016,643 of CM060085.1, forward strand.
GCTGCTGAAGCTGAAAGATGTGTTCTTGTAATTTATTTCTACTTTGCATTAGGATCTAATTCGTGTACCAAATATTACATTTTACAGTTTATCACAGGGTCACAGACAAAGTTGTGTCCATGTTGCGTATAGGCAAAACTAAAACACTCTTCTAGCTAACAATAATTTGGGAACGAATAGACACAAACAAGATCAGAGATGTAAACAGTATGGAAGAGTAAAGAGCTTTGCATTTGAAGTGAAGGAACGCTGATAGTCAGATGGAAGATATAATGTCTGAGTGCAGAAAAGCTCTGCTCAGATTAGACCAATATTCAAATTTTAGGGCTAAAAACTGCATGTTTAATTGTTTTAATACAGATGAAAATATTGTGGAGATAAGTCTTATAAACAGGACAACTTTCAAAAAGAAAGAAGCAGAATAGTCAAGCATAAAAGTTTAAAAGCAAGGGTCTGCTATATTGCTTTAGGATCTGGACAGAACAGCAGTTGTTACTTTTTGCTTTACAAACAACAAAACTGAATTTGGGTTGCCTCTCTGCCTAATAAATGAAATATTTTGGTGACAGCTATTTATGTATACACCACAATATATTAATAATATCACTATTTTAACTTTAATTTTCATGATGATCAAAAATATTTTCCTTAAAGTCATACAGGGCTGGTTTATTCTATTCAAAAAGTCCAGTAAGGACATTTCTGAAGGGACCGAAGCAGTTAAATGAGGCCAAAGTCATATTTGGGTTATTCTGTGCAGGTATTAGACTTGTTTTTAGCTTTATAAACTGAATTTTACACTTAGAGAGTTTTTGACTCTGCAAACTCAGTAACTAAGAGCTTGTTCAGACAGTTCTCAAATCAATACCAATTCCAGTTATTATAAAACACATATCTGTTGGCACGCCGGCCTGGCTCTGCTTGTGAAATTGAAAAACTGACTAAAATGCATTAATGGAAACCCAAACCAATCCAATCATCATTTCTACGAAAAATTTTCAGTCTCATTTCTCGGAGAGCTGCGCACTGCTGCATCCAGCAGAGTCAGCACTTCCGGAGGGTTATTTCTCATAAAGGCGTGCAGCTAGCATCAGGGACCTTGTAAATACCCTTATTGCACAGCCAGAACAACACAAGTCTCGCCTCACTGCTCGGAGCATTAATGGAGGCTCCTTCACATCAGCTCTGAATTTAATAGGCATGCCATTTGTAGAAATATGGGTTTCCTCCTTTGCAAAGTGAGCCCTGCACCGTTGGATGAGGTCTTAAAGGTAAAGAGCACGGTGACACAGGATGTTATCACCTCAGCAAAAGCTCGTCGGTTCATTTCAACTTGACCTTTAGAAAATGTCTCCAATTGTGACACTTTTCATAACCGATTCTTCTCATGCCACCCCCGGCTACGCCTATGATGTGAGAGGATGGCACAAACAAATAAAAGCACAGACCAAACTCCCATACAGATTAAGTCAATGTCAGCAAGAGTGGGGCAAAGTGCACTCTGTGATGAAAGAGGATTGAATACAATGCACACCAGAATGCCGCCTGGTTAAATCCCTTGATGGAGGGCATCTTAGGGAAAATAACAAAAGCTTTTGATCAGGACAGGCTTAAAGAAAATCCTTTACAGACGACTAAAATGCCTTTAGTTCCAGCCTGTTCTGTCCACAGAATGCTGTAAATTTCACTCAATCTCCATTAAAGGCTTGAGTCAATCTGTATGAGCGGTAAAGGAAAACCTATGTGGGATGGTGACTGAGTGCGCTCTTACACATTTCCCTCAAACACTGTGCCAATTATTGACTTGACATGTTGGAAGCTGTCCATGGTGCTGAAATGAATTGACTGGCCCTCACCCTGAGGCTTTGGAGTAGGACTACATGGGAAAGTAAATGATGGAGAGACATTTCTCCTGATCTATGAAGACCAATAATATCTCCACTTGGATGTAGACATTATTTCTTATGGAGGACCCATAAACAGCAGTTTAAAAATATATATATAGCTATAAAGGGCTTTTGGTGTAATACTCAATTTACAGTGATTTAAACCTAAAAAAAAAACAACCCTAAGGAGGAGTTCATTGAATTACATATAATTTACAAAATCTCGTTTTTGCTGCCAAAACATTTCCTGGATTAAAGAAAAATCTCACGACTCTTCTCATCATTTTTTTCCCCACAGACACTTCAGGCTGTGTGTGATAATAGGAACCGTTGCGTCATGGGCTCGGCAGCCAGGACAGATGACTGGCGCAGATGTTGGGATAAGCGAGCCAAATCCAAGCGGAAATACTACAACTGGCTTTTTCAAAATAAAATTAGAGTGAACTTGACCCTGTTGGCTATGAGAACCACACTCCTAACCATATGGCACTTCAGAATTACTTTTAACAAAACCAAAAAGATTAATTCCAGGATTATTAAGATGTTATGAGGCGGTGTTAATGAAATTCTAATTTCTGGCATAAAAAAAACAAAACAAAACAAAAAACCATACAACACCAGCTTTTGCGCTAAACATTAGATCTGACATAATCACTAAAATCATCCAAAGTAAAATACTTTTTTGTAACAAGTAATTTGTTACACTTGGTTACATTTCAGTTTAACATATACCAGGTTTATTGGTATATTAAAAAGGCATGGAATACTTAAAGAATTATTTTTAAATCAAAACAAATATATTTTTATACTAAAAAGAAAAAAAGAGCTTATATAGTATATAAGATCCCTACAAGTACACAGATGTTTTAGGTCATACATACCATAATGTAAAAAGTCAAGTTTGTATGCAAGTATGTATTTCTATTAGCATGATAAACCAGACTAAATGGGAGATTAAATGTGTAATTTATTCTGGCCCCGATGAATGAGACATCGGAAGATTTTTGATGAGAACAACCCGTTGTTTTTCAAACCATGTCTGTGTCTATTGAACAACACTCTGACCAATGAGCGCAACTGACTGTGACAAAGTAAGTGCGGAGACATCCTTCTGAATAATGAATGAGCGTAGAGCCTCTTCTTGCTCACGTTTCAATTTAAACCCCAAGTCTAATCCTTCCAAAACTGATTCCAAAGCTGAGTCAAACCAGAACTGTTCAATAGTTGTTGCCATCTTCCTTGTGCTTTCTCCAGCGTCGTGCAGCTTTGTCATCACGCCCTCAAAACCCCGCCTGCTTTGCATCCAAAAATTCAAAACACACCTCTGCGTTGTGATTGGCATGCCAGTTCTAGGGCCGGGGGCATTGATCGAGGCTAGACCACTCGCAGTCAAAAAGGATTTAGGCCGGTGGTGGGTGGGGCTAGTTTATTAGGATATATTTCTATGAGTGGCCCATGTAGATTGTAAACTGCAATGTGAGCTATAAAAGGCATCCATAATCACCAGACCCGAGTGGGTAATATAAGTTGATGGAAAAATGTACCATAAAAAATTTGCATTATTATTATCCATCCATCCATCCATCCATTTTCCCTCACACATCCCAGGTGGGGTCGCGAGGGGTGCTGGTGCCAGCTGTCTACGGGCGAGAGGCGGGGTCCACCCTGGACAGGTCACCAGTCCATCGCAGGGCAACACAACCATTCACGTACACACTCACACTTAAGGAGAATTTAGAGAAGCCAATTAACCTAACAGTCATGTTTTTAGACTGGAGGGAGGAAGCTGGAGTACCCGGAGAGAACCCACGTGTGCTCGAGGTGAACATGCAAACTCTGCCAGGAATCGAACTCATTACCTTCTTGCCACAAGGCGGCAGTACTACCCACTGCGTCACTGAGCAAAAAAAAAAAACAAAAACAAAAAAAAACTAAATTATAGACAGAAGATTAACAGAATTGTTGAAAAGCAGCGTTCTTAACGTTTTATTTTGAAAGTCAGAACCGGAAGTCGCCTAGTTCACTCCGTCCGTCTTGTCGCTGGAGTCTCCAGCTCAGATACCGATCAGCAGTCTGCAGGTCAGCCGATCCGGGACGCTCTGTTTGCGGGGATGAGTCGTTTCCTTCTCGGCTTTATTGCGCAAGACATTTGGCAACAGTTTCCCACTTTTTAGTGACAGCCATGCCCCGTTAGCTTAAACCGGCTTATTAAGAGTTGGAAGTTTGCAGAGTGAGGTGTTCTGGTGCTCAGGACGGGACCCCTGGTTCAGTTTCCAGGCTGAGCGTGACAGGATGAGACCGGGGAGAGAGGAGCTCCGCTCGGGCATCGCGTTCAGGTTTGTGCCGGTGGCGTGAATCCGATAAAAAAAATCTCCACCATGGAGGAGAAGTTCAGCAGACTCATCTTCATCCCCATCGCTGCGGTGGTTTTCCTAATGATCGGCTACCAGTACGTCTGCCCGGGGGACAGCAACACCTGCCGCTTCAGGAGCGACGTCCTGCAGCGACCCCCGACCTCCGACTCTCTGTACCCGGAGCCCGACGAGGACTTCCCGGCCAAATTCACCTCCAAGTTCAACTTCACGGAGCGGGACCTGGACAGGCACGCCGACTTCAACATCCGAGGGGACGATGTGATGGTGTTCCTGCATATCCAGAAGACCGGAGGGACGACTTTCGGGAGGCATCTGGTAAAAAACATCCAGCTGGAGCAGCCGTGTGACTGTCTGCCCGGCCAGAGGAAGTGCACCTGCCACCGGCCGGGCAAAGCGGAGTCCTGGCTCTTCTCCCGGTTCTCCACCGGCTGGAGCTGCGGGCTGCACGCAGACTGGACGGAGCTGACCAGCTGCGTGCCGGTGGTGATGAACAAGAAGGACAAGAAGAATGCTCCAAAGAACAAAAAGTGAGTGAAAAACGCACAATTTCCTCATGAATCAGGAACACACACTAAAAAAACACACAAACAGGCAAAACTTGCAGATATTACCTGTTTATTTACCATCCATCCTTTTTTCCATCACGCTTATCTAAGGGTGTAACTTTGTAACTCTGCAAATTTTCTTTTATCTAATTAGTCATTTTTTTCTTAAAATAAGGAATCTTTTTCTTTAATTGAGGAGGAAAGAGACACTTCACACATGGAACAAGACAATTTGCATTTAAAATAAGAAAAAAAATATTGCATTCTCTTATTTCAAGTGCATATTATCTAATTATCTTATTTTAAAAGTAAAAATACTCATTCAATTGGCAAAGCATCTTATTAACCTAATCAAATTAAGGGTAAATACACTTTTTTGTTTTCCTTATTTCTAGATTGATTTTGCAGTGTAAGGATGGTGGCTGATGAACCTACAGCTACTCACCCCGAACGCTTTCATTAGGTTTTTGTATTTTCCAAAACTGAATGCTTTCCTATTGTTGAAGACACAAGAAAATCATAATACACCAATATTTATATTTATAGATAGTTGAAGAGATGGCTTTTAGTGCATTACATATATAGACCCCAGAAACAATGTAAAAAAAAAAACAGTTCAGAGGCCAGAATCAATTCAATTTCAATTCAATTCAGTTTATTTATATAGCGCCAATTCACAACACATGTCATCTCCAGGTAAGTTCACCAGATCATCCAGTCAATTTAATTCAAAGTTTTCTATCTAAGGAAAACCAGTTGATTGCACCAACACATTGACTTGGATGCAATCACTCACACTAAGCATGCTTGTAGTGACAGTGGAGAGGAAAAACTCCCTTTTAACAGGAAGAAACCCCCAGCAGAACCAGGCTCAGTGTGAGCGGCCATCTGCTGAGGCTGACTGGGGTTCAAGGAGACAGAAGCAGAGATACAAAAAGCAGCTGTAAAAGGCGGCCCCATTCAGGAAACACACAGCCAGGCAGACGAGCTCCGAGCCAACTCCTATGTCAGAGAATGAAGAGAGTACATCCAGTCAGTCACAGTCAGAGAAACAGGACTATACTGGAAAAACAGGCCGATCACTGACATCTATAACAAGGGTGTTGATGGCAGCAGCACAGCTGATTTTATGGAATGTTTTCCACACTCCAAAAATGATCAAAAGTCTTATTATTTGTGCACATATTACTTCCAGCATTTACTCTTAACACTAACCCCTACTTTTCTGTGTTGAGTAATGCACCTTCAGACTCCCCTCAGGACCACTGAGATCAGTAACAATGACTCAGCACGAAGAAGGAAAAGAAAGAAGATATAATAGGAGTTTTGATCACCAACAGAGAAGTAGTTTTTCTCTTTTTCAGCTCATATTTCAAACACAATCACCATCCTTTACTGGATGTACAAAAGGTGATTTTCTTTCCGTGGTTGCACGGAGCTGTAGTTGTTTGTGGGGGTGGTCTTACAGTAACTGTGACACAGTTGGTAGCACTGCTGTCTTGCAGCAATAATGTCAAATCCTGGTCTGGGGTCCTGGTGTATGAAAGTCTCACTGTGCATTGGTGGATAACTTTGCTCTTCTTCTAACTCTTCCCCAACATGACTAGCAGATCTATGTCCTGTGTGTCTATATTGTCCTGTTTTGGACTGGCGGCACGTCCAAGGTGCACCATCAACCTTGCAGTGTTTATAGACTTTGAATGGATACATGTTCCCTTTACAATTAATATCAGGGGATGAAGGTTCATTTTTATTGATTTTGTTTTATAGACCTTTCTATGTTTTATTTCTATCTATTTATCTATCTATCTACATTTAAGCATGAAACAACCAAGAAAAAATAATAAATAAAAATCAGAAGGATAAAAAGGCAGTATGAATGCGCTTCTACTTGGTTAAAAAAAGGAAAATTCAGTTAAGAAATACAAAAAGCAATTCTTAATATTTGTCTTGATGGAAAAATGATATATAATGGAGAAGGAATTCTGCCCATTTCTTTTCAGTAAAGACGGGATCCAACAATCCTCCTTCACTATGTGATGAATTTGGCACTTTTTCTTTCAATAAAGCATTGGAAGCTGTTTTAGCAGAAATTAATTAAAAAAACATTTAAAGATTTTTTGACACTCCTGGATTGTTGTTAACTAAAATATTTAAGAAAATATCCCTCGTCTGATTCCACCCAATGAAGAGATGCTTTGTGTCTTCATCAGCATCCCAGTAGAAACAAGTCTTTACTGATAAAAATGTGTGACATTTAAATAAATAATCACAAATGTATTTCTTTATTCCCTTAGAATCAATCTTCTACAATTTTGGGTATCAAGGAGATGAACTGGGACTCCTTAATGTCTATTTTTATTTTAACCGACAAACTGATGCCAATTCCTTCAACTTGTGGAGTCTGTCCAGAGGATGCAGATGAAATCTTCTCTCTTCCTTAACTTAAAACATTTTGTGTAAAAGATGAACCCCTTACCAAAAACGAACATTAGAAAATGGGCTAATTTAAAATAATTTTCCTCAACCTGGTGAAAATAACTGGCTGATTGATTCCAAGTTAAATCTATTATTAAAGAAGTATCTTTTTAAAGAAAAACCCTGCAGTAAAGAGGAATAATGTGGATTTATGGTTCTTACAATCAAAGTAAAAACACCTGGTGCTCCAATCTGAAATAAAAGCCTGAAACAATTTAAACATTAATACTAAATATTCATACCTAAAGGATAATTAGGTTTTAGGTGAATATTTTACGTCAAATTGGTACTTTTTATGCCAAGGCCTTAATATTAATACCTTATATTAACTTCCCTAATAGATATTATCTCTCTATGTATTTTGTGTGTTTTATTCAATTTGTATCTCACTGATTATTAGTTCTAGCAGATCTTACACATCAACTTACTTTTATCTACCAATAAAAAGCATCAAATGACTCCAGATTGAGGGATATAGCAGGAAATGATGCATCTATGCCTCACTGGCATGTATAGCTTGTGATAAAGATGCAGCGTTAACAAGCGCCGCTCATGTCGGCACCACAGACATTCAAGGAACAGCCAGCGAGGAGAAGGGCTCCTACTGATCCAAAAAGTCTGTTTCAGTTTCCTGTAATTACAGCAGCAACAAGGCTAATCTTAAGAGAATAAATCACTTAAGCCGGCAGGGTCCTCTGAGGTGTGCGGCTTATGCGTTCGAAGCCAATTTGGCTTACAGCTGGTTCAGAGAGCAAATCTCCATATGTTACAGAGAGCACCGGCGCGTGTCGGTGGGACCAAGGAGCACCTTTAAGAATCCTCAGGAATCCATTTACTGACCTAAGTGGCAGCCGTCAGACTTAATTTAACACTTTGAAATAGTTTCTAAGAGGTGTCTTAGAGCCATATCAGCACCCTGAGTGAGTCACCAACACACTTGTCCGTTCAGCGTCACGTTGGGAGGAGAAAATCAGCTCTCATTAACAGAAGCTCTGCTGCCTGCTATGACTTCATTTTAGAAGGCATCAAATCTGGGCGGGGAGGTGTTTTATCCAGAGTCATGTTTCCAATAAGTGCTCTACTAATGCATGCAGGCGTTGATGATAAAGTACTCCTATTACTCAATGTTTTTGCCCTGTTTTCAGTAGGGATGGGAATCGAAACCGGTTACTGTTCAGAACCGGTTCTGTGTGTTCCAATTCCATGGCACCGTTTGGCAGCTCGCTTAGCGATTCTCTTATCGATTCCAGGCAGCACCAGAGCCTATGGCTGGGCAACATGTTTTTACGTAACGTTTTTTACTCAAGTTACGTACTCTGCATTCAGTAAGCTAGTATGACGTGACTAGGCATAAGTCTAGAAAAGCAAAACAAAAAAATGGCGTCACATCGGGTAAACCGATCGAATGTTTGTCTTAATTTTAATAGGGTGACCAGATGTCCTCTTTTTCCCTGACATGTCCTACTTTTCAGACCTAGACAACGGTGGCCCTGTGCCCCCCCCCCCAGCCTACCTTACTGGTCCCCAGCCCTGCTCCTCCGGGTAAGGACGGGTGGCTCATGGCTCTCAGTAGTCGACAAAAAGTGTCCTCCTTTTCAGAAACCCAAATCTGGTCACCCTACATTTTAAGAAAGAGAAAGATGGCAACAAGGTGCTTTGCAATCATTGCAAAGTGGCCATTACATCGCGGGAGGAAATACATCCAACATGCAACAACACCTGTGCACACAACATCGCATACATTTTAATGAATGCCGTGTTTTTGATGCTTCCGGACAGAAGCTAAAGTTACGACCAGCATGGAAGGCAACTCTGGTGGTAAGTAGCTAGTTTTATATCACTGGCTGTGCTTAATGTGGTTCCTAGTAAATCATACACCATTTCTAGGAAATAAACCAATTTCTTATCTATTCCTATCTATCTAGGTATTGCAATGGATGTAATGAAACATGCTACAAAGTTGCTCCGCAGTTCAGGGAGCGAGATAAAGGTGACGCTCGTTTATTCAAATGAGGGGGAGATGAGTTTATTTCACGAAATTGTACAGTAATGCTTTTTCATTAAACGGATGCCTTCTCCATTAGATTAGATGACTGTGACGAGAATCGATAAGGAATCGAATCGTTTCACAGAATCGATAAGGAATCGAATCGTTTCACAGAATCGATAAGAGAATCGATAAGGAATCAAATCATTTCACAGAATCGATAAGAGAATCAATAAGGAATCAAATCATTTCACAGAATCGATAAGAGAACGGATAAGGAATCAAATCGTTTAACAGAATCGATAAGAGAATCAATAAGGAATTGAATCATTTCACAGAATCGATAAGAGAATCAATAAGGAATCGAATCGTTTCACAGAATCCATAAGAGAACCGATAAGGAATCGAATCATTTCACAGAATTGAAAAGAGAACCGATAAGGAATCTAATCATTTCACAGAATCGATAAGAGAATCGATAAGGAATCAAATCGTTTAACAGAATCGATACGGAATCGAATCATTTCACAGAATTGAAAAGAGAACCGATAAGGAATCGAATCATTTTACAGAATTGAAAAGAGAACCGATAAGGAATCGAATCATTTCACAGAATTGAAAAGAGAACCGATAAGGAATCGAATCATTTCACAGAATCGATAAGAGAATCGATAAGGAATCAAATCGTTTAACAGAATCGATAAGAGAATCAATAAGGAATTGAATCATTTCACAGAATCGATAAGAGAATCAATAAGGAATCGAATCGTTTCACACAATCCATAAGAGAACCGATAAGGAATCGAATCATTTCACAGAATTGAAAAGAGAACCGATAAGGAATCGAATCGTTTCATAGAATCGACAAGGAATCGAATCGTTTCATAGAATCGACAAGGAATCGAATAGTGTCACAGAATTTATAAGAGAACCGATAAGAAATCAAATCATTTCACAGAATCGATAAGAGAATCGATACGGAATCGAATTGTTTCACAGAATCGATAAGGGAATCAGAATCGTGAAAATCTTATTAATTCCAAACCATAGTTTTCAGGATAACACCCACCAAACATGGCTGTATGTTTATAGAGAATCCTTCATTTAAAATATCTGTTTTCATAGAGGGTGTTGAACTTGAGACAAATGCTTCTGTCTTTTCAGTGGCCCAAATCTGTCACTCTGGGTTTTGATTTTCCTGAGGATAATGCCCACTTGGGTACCTGACTGCACCCTTTCAAAGACAGATATGTCAAATAAGCAATAAGCTTGGTGAAGTCCATCTAAGGATGATCCACGCCATCGCCGGGCTCAGCCAGTCCTGAAAGGCTCTTCGCCTGTCACTTCCAGGTCCATCCTGGATGTTGACATAAATGGCAGCACAGGGAACGAAGCCAGGTTTGAAGCATGAGTTTGCATATTTTTTTCTTCTATCAATCTCAGCTCTACTAATGCTATTAAAAAAAATAATTTAATTTGTCTAAATTTCAGCTCAGATAGTCCCCTCCCCTCTTCCTCTATCCAACGTTCCAATCTTCCTCTTACAATCTAACCTCTTACATTTGTACCTTACTTAAACAGAAAAGCATGGCTTCTTATGCCCTGAGATGATCAGCTGTTGTTCACTGTTCCTTTTGCCCGCACAGAACTAGGGAAGAAAGCCTGTAGCTATGCAGCTCCTTGTGCGTGGAATTTTTTACAAAGAAGTCGGAAGTCGATTGAGTTTTTATCTTTAAATGCTTTTAAGTTGAAAGTGAAAGAATTTGAAGCAGCCTCAATGATCTGTAATTGTTTTACTTGATGTGTTTTTTTATGTACCTGTCATTTCGATCTTAAAAACTCACACGAAGAGAAAAGACAATTAGAATAAATTTATTGATACAATAACTTGGTGTTTGGCGCTCAGACCTCGGCAGGAAACATAGCGCTGAATTTTGATAGATATGCATGAACAGGAGCAAAGAACAAGGCTGTTTCCCCCCCAGGCCTGAAACTGGTGGTGGAGTGGAGATAGATGAAGTTGGTCAGTCTGTAGACTGCTGGTTAGAGAGACGGTCTGCTGAGCTTTATGGGGAGATCCAGTGGACTGTGTGAGCTGATACTAGAGCTTCACTCAGGGACCTGGAAGATGGAAGTCCAGTTTGGATAACACAGGTTGAGAGAACCTGTCCATGATGAGCGAGCATGAAGCGACAGTGGAGAGGAAAAACTCCCCGTTGGGAAGAAAACCTCTGGAAGAACCAGGCTCAACATGGTGGTCTTCTGCCGGACCGGTTGAAATGAGATACGGAATGCAGTAACATTCCGGGAATAATGAAACCCTGATGAAGTTTTAGCTACGATGGCGGAGGAGGGGCTGGAGGTGGGTTGAAACGGGATCATCTGAATGAAGTCACATAGCGCGGCCACCGCCTGCGCACCAGGCAGCAGACAAGTTGCGGATCGGAGGCCTTTTAAGATTAAGTTTGGATGCCAAATAGCTTTCGTGGAGGTGTGGTTCAAAGCTGATTGGCTGTGTCGTAGGTGGATGTAGGAGAGCAATCAGTTTCTTCAGTTGAACTTCCTCCTAGGCTCAATTTAATTTAATGTATCTCTGTTATGTAACTTTGCTGCCTCTTGGCCAGGTCTCCCTTGAAAAAGCGTTTTTTTCAATGGGATTTTTTGCTGGTTAAATAAAGGTTAAATAAAAACCTAAAAAATATCCCTGAATTTAAAAATTTCGCCCCCCCTCGCCTGATACTGACAGAGCTACCAATTTAGCAACAGTCTGATGCTGTCATAGGAAACCTGGACTTATACGGGTGCCATACAGCAAGAAAAGAGCAGACAGTCAGCGATCAGACATGCAGGGAAAAAACAACGCCCACATTTATCTTGAGGCTACATCTATCAGGCTGTGATACTTTGCAGGAAGAGTTTATATATATGTAAGACTGAGGTTGTAGCTGTGTACCTTCTTCCTTCTTATTTCCAGGGATGTAAAAGAGTGACAGGAGGGCTGATGAAAGCTAAGACCTCACAAAGCATTGAACATGTGGAGAGTATGGATTATCTGTCAAATTAAGGTTGCTTGCTATCAAATTAACTTTCTCCATTTATAATATTCATAAGCTGTAATGATTTGTTTGGTTTATATGTGGATTTGAGAAGGCCGCAGAAGCTCCCACACAGCCCAGAAATCCATTTTGACCTATTTATGTTCTCTGGAATATGAGCTCAGGCACATAATAAGGCTCCTGTCCGTTCTCCTTTCTCTATCTTGTTAATCAACCTTCATTATTATTGGAAGAAATTATTGGATTTGCCAAAGAAGGGTAGAAACTCAATATTCTGCATTTGATTTAAGAGGCGATAGTGAAGGTTGGTTGGGCAGACAGAACTATCCTACTTAGAAGATATTTAATAAAGAAAAAATCCCCTGGTTTTAAAGAGTTTTCATTTTTTTTTCTCTGTAGAGTAAAGTTGTAAAAAAAATACATAGAAATAGATAGCAGTGTCTTTCCATCTAATGTTCACTTAAGAAATGTTGAAAACTTGCTTTGTACCAGACAAATTGAAAGGCTAACCAGCCATAAATTGACAAATTGGAGCCATTTTTCATCAAATGTTTTTAGACACTAGCTTTGGGGATTTAAAAGAATGAGCTGCTATGACTCCTTGAAGGCTTGATGTACATAGAAGGGAATAAAGTATCCAAACAGAAAAGTTTGGGCTTAAAGATTGTACCAAATGCAGTAACACTGCTGCATAAGGGGAATACGTACACTGCATAAAAATCTAGAGAAGTATTTTTTTCTTAAAATAAGGGCATTTGTTCTTGGATTGAGGAGGTAAGACATTTTGCCAATGGAACAAGACAATTTACACTTAAAATAATAAAACACAATTGGATTGTTTTATTTTTTTGTGCATATTATCTTATCTTATTTTAAGAGTAAAAACACTCATACCACTGGCAAAAAATCTAATTTACCTACTCAAATTAAGGGTAATTAAAGTTGATTTAAGAAATTTGTAATTATTTCTAGATCGTTTTTTACGGAAGAGGATTAGGGCCACTGGAAAAAAAAAGTTAACTGATTTTTAAATTTTATTTCAGTTTAACATGGGGAAAAAAGTCAGAATTCTGACTTTTTTTTCTCAGAATTCCTACTTTAATCTCAGAATTCCTACTTTAATCTCAGAATTCTGACTTTAATCTCAGAATTCTGACTTTAATCTCAGAATTCTGACTGTAATCTCAGAATTCTGACTGTAATCTCAGAAATTTGGATCTTAATGTAGATGGGCACCATGAAGGAAGAGATGTGGGAGCACTCAGCTTCACTGACAAAGATGTGAGTAGTTTGAGGTGGCCAGTGACAAATTGGTGGAAAGCTAACATGTTTGTTAGCTGTCAGAATTCTGAGATCAAAGTCTGAATTCTGAGATCAAAGTCTGAATTCTGAGATCAAAGTCAGAATTCTGAGATAAAAGTCAGAATTCTGAGATCAAAGTCAGAATTCTGAGATCAAAGTCAGAATTCTGAGATCAAAGTCAGAATTCTGAGATCAAAGTCAGAATTCTGAGATTAAAGTCAGAATTCTGAGAAAAAAAGTCAGAATTCTGCCATGTTAAACTGAAACAAAATTTAAAAATCAGTTAACTTTTTTTTTTTTTTGAGTGGCCCTAATCCTCTTCCGTAGCTTTTCCAATGTAGAAGTGAGTTTAAAAAAAAATCCAAAATAGATCATGAAGGCTCTGGAGCATAACCACGACTCTGGAGCCTCTTATGGAGAGTGTTTGTAGCAGCACAGTAAGTGTGAATGGAGAAGCAATGTCTTAGTTGGCCTGGATGCTGTGAGTTTCCATCAGCTTTTTTTAATGCTGAAAAATCTGAAAGAAAATCCCTCAAATTTGTAAAAACAAGCAAAAACAAAAACACTGCAAAAACAATCTAGAAATAATTAAAAAAAATCTTAAACTGTGGGCCGGATCTATCAAAGGTTTGCGTGTATAAAAACGTGAGCTATTTCACTGCGTACGCTAAAAAATGTACAAACTGATCTATCAACAGCGTGCTAAAAGGATTTGGTCTTTAAAACGTGCTAAATAGCGCCTCTTATCCATTTAGTACTTTTTCTGCAATGAATATGCAATATGGGGCGTTTACACGCAAAAGTGCGTCTTGTGGGAGGAGAACATGTAAATATATTAATTTAGCACTCGCAAAGTGATTTATCAAACCTGAAAGCAATTTTGCTAACGGTATCTGAATATGTATTAACACGTTTCAAAAGAAGGTGCAAATGGTCTGTAGGCGTAATTGCGCACACATGGCAGCGGTTATTGTCGCAAGAAGGAGACATCGAAATGAAGCAAGGAGACGCAGAGAACGCATTTTTTCACTCCGTGTGAATATTTTTGGAATGAACGAGGAAACGATCATCAAAACATATCGTTTATCCAGCATTGCCATTTTGGAGCTGTTTGGGAACTCCGAATGGATTTGGAGCCAGCCACAAGGAGGACCCACGCAATACCAGATATCACAAAACTCCTTGCAACATTGCACTTTTTTGCACCTGGGATCTCCCAATCTCGTTTTTCAGAAGTGCTGTCCGACGTTCTAAATGCCATGTCGCCCTGACGCCCTATCGGAGAACCCCGACCTCCCCCCTGCGCCTGTGGAGCAACATGCCAATGCTGCGGGAATGCGTACGCGCTGTCATCTTATCCACAGTCACTTCTTGTGAGCCATTTGGTATGTGCATATTTCTACAGGCCAATACAAAACACCTGTTTTTTATTTTTTATTTTTTACTGCAGTGAAGTAGAAATTCAGCCACATACCATCTTAGGGAATAAAGGTTGCCAAAGTTTGTATATATATATATATATATATTTTTTTTTTTTGGAGGGGGTGGGGGTGTCACAAACTACAAACTAGTTTGCCGAAAACCACAAAACGCGCAAAACCATCATTTAAATAGGGTGTCTCCAACAGTTTTGCACCTGCTACCAGTTACGCAATCGCTCTTGTTAAATCACCCGCAAACCATGGTTCAGCCCCTCGCGCAAAATTCCAGTTTGCGAGCGCAAATTACTGCACGCAAAATTCGACCTTGATAAATCCGGCCCTAAGTGTATTAACCATTATTTGAGTCGGTAAATAAGATGCTTAGCCAATAGAATGAGTATTTCTACTATTAAAATAAGATAATTAGATATTATGCACTTGAAATAAGACAATGCAATTGTTTTTTCTTATTTTAAATGTAAACTGTCTTGTTAGATTTGTAAAGTGTCTCACTTTCCTCCTCAATTCAAGAAAAAAAAAACTTTTTTTTAAAAAATGTTTTGCAGTGGAGCTCACTTCATTTTTTTTTTTTTTGGCTTTTGTGGAAAAAGAGTTGATGCGCAAATAAGGAAATGGAAATACTGTTTTTGAATCAGCTCTGATGTTACAAATTTTTATCTCACATAGCATCTTGCCATTATGGTCGTATACATGACACATCTGTGGTCAGTGTTAGCCTGCAGCTTCTACTTCCTGTTTATTACAGCAATGTGTGACAACGTAATGTGGACGATGACCAATGTCTGTCACTTGTTTTAATCCCTTCAAAATAAATGAAAAACACTGCAAATGTGCATTTCTTTTTTTTTCTTTGAAATTTTAAAAAATTTGCTTCAAATTTGCATTTCATTAGGATGGAAACTGTCATATTTGTTGGACAGATTCAGAAACGAGTTGGCAAGTATGTGTGAAATAAGGGTTTCTTTGACTTTGAATGAGCAAAAATCGACCTGAATGTTATATTTTGCATACCAGCTTAGATAATAATAGATTTACAGGTAGAGAATATTTTACTTTAACTTAAAATTAGCTCAAGGTATGCATAGAAAATAAAACGTAACGATAATGAACCCAAGTAAGCCACTTGTATAAATAGTTAACTAAACACTATAAATAAATTACATCATATTTTCAGATGTATAAATGATCTTATTTAATCAGAGGGAATAAACAGCTCTTACACTGTCCTTTAGTCACAATAAATCATAATTCAGTTGTAAAATTCAGCTAGATTAAAGCAGAACTCACAAAAACTCAAGGGGGTTTTTGTCACAGGAAAATCAGGCAAAGTATTAAAATTTTTAGCAAACAAAAATTTATTTAAAATAATAATAATAATAATAAATCGCACTTTTACCAAGAATCCAATGTTTAATTCAATACTATTTCAGTATAAATGATAAATAACCCAAAAAACCTTCACAAACAATTTATAAGTAAACTCAAAGTCTCAATTTATCCGCAAAAACCAAAAAAAATCATCCCTAATAACTAAAAGTCCAAAACTGTCCGTCTCTTTTTATTTCTTACAATAATGTCCAAACAGGAGTTCCATACGCTCCGAACTCAAAGTAAAATCCTGGAACCGTTTCAGTCCAAAGTCCTTTCCAAAACGAAAAATCCAAACGGTAACCCCCCCCCCCCCAAAAAAAAGATTAGAAAAAGAGTGGTACCACCAAAAATCCCCCAAAAGAAAAAAAATAAGGTCCAGATCTCACCGGTGCGTCTTTCTTTCCCCTGGGCGGCGTCTCCTTGCACCGGGCGGCGTCCTCTGGGTGCAAACTCTGATCTGCTCTCTACAAGATCTACGGGTTTCTGTGGCGCTGAGACAAACTCTGTCTGTATTTCATCTTTATTCCTTTATTTTTCAAAGTGTTTTTAACGGACATCCAGACAAAAACTCCTGCTGCACAGTCCTGTCAGTGAGCGTCTTCCTCACCTGTCGAGCCGCGCGCGCCGATGCACACGCCCCCTTTTATTCAAAAATGTTTCCACACCAAAATAACCCAGCATGTTAATTTACATCATCATTTCTTAACCAGTGGAGTTTTGAAATAATTTTATCAAAGACATAACTGTTCTACCAGACAGTATATTATTGGTAAACTTTAAAGTGCTTTATACAAAAGGTAAAAAATAACATAGTGGTTATGTTACACAGTTAACCATATATGGCTCTTTGGAATCATTACAAAGGCTCTTAATTGTGGCTAAAAATGAAAAAGAACCAAGTAATGTTTTTGAACAGCATAAGAATAATTTGATTCAATATTCACAACAGAATGACATTAAAAATAACCAGTAATATTTTTTTTTCCATCATTAGCTTCAAAACTATGTAATTTATTTGACATATTTTCCACAGATATTCATATCTCCCCTTTATGCCAAGGCTTAGTGTTATTCTTTATTCTAAAACCTAAAATATAAATGAAAAGTTGGTTCTTTTCCTATAGCAGGTATTTAGCAAAAATAATAAGTTGTCTTTTATTACGTGTCTCTAAATGACATATTCAGCTTGACTAAAACTGGTCTTTGGATTTATAGCCATAGGAGCTGCTAATACTTCCTGGTTATGTGCTGGGAAAGGCCTTAAACAGGAATTTATCTTTGATGTTGGAAGTTTAATTTTAGCTCTAAATTTGAGTGAAGAAGTTAAATTACCCACCCCTAAATGATGTCACTACTTAAATTAAAATTCAAATAATGACTATTTTTGGAGGTCTTATTAATGGAGGGGCAATTATGGATCCAGCTTCTTGGGGCTGAGTAGGGATTTTAGCAGCACATCCTGAAAAACAAAGTTATTCTCATAATTGACCATCAGTATATATGTGTATAACTATTCTGTGTAATTTGCACATAAACTGTTGGTCATTGTTTTGCATTTTGACTGCTGTGTTATTCCAGAAAAGCACAGCCACTAACAAAATCCTACCGTAACTGTGTGATATAATGAGCCCTCCTGCTGAAAACAGGCAATTATTTTTAATCATGTCCGACAATATATGCAAAATTAATAGAGAGGAGATACAAAAAACAGCTTGACAAGGGATGCTATTAGTGATATGGAGGAACGGACTTTAGATGAAGTTTTACCCATTAGCATTGCTAACTGTAACAGCAGCTTCTCCATGTTGTTTCTAGATTGGATAGGTTTTCATCTTGTGTCTTCCAACAGGTTTTCAGCATTTTAAATTGCTATATGTTTTCATGAAAAATAGTTTTAAAGTCTAAAAAGATCAACTTATTCACTTTGCCTAATATTGCTGCTGAAGCTCATTGTTGCTTCACTAAATCTCCAACCGTTTCTCTTTGGTTGTTAATTTAAGCCTAAAGGCTGAGTTATGCCACTCTAGGGGGGCGTAAAACACCACACATGTACAATAGAGGTAGAAAACAGAAGCTTTTCAAAGCCTCTTTGTGCAAGAGTGACTTTCCACTCAAAGAGTTTATCACAACCAGTTGATCAGTTATATTTATTTATATAAATTAATTATAAGATGTCTCTAAGGCCCCGTCCACACGAAGTCAAAACGAACACGAAACGCTAATATTTTCTAGAACGTTTGTCGTAAAGACGGAGACGTAAAATAAATGTGATCGTCCACACGGATCCATGAAAACGCTGCAAAATGTATGCCAGGCCTATAAGTGGCGCTGTGGTGCCAAAGCAAATATAGATGACGAAATGTTGGGCATGCGCACTAATATTTATACGTAGTTGCCCTGCGGGTCCTTTTTCGTGGTTCAGTCAAATTCAGGTGCTGAACTATGTGGTCGATATTGCTCTGTTCTTCCTGGAGATATTCCAGAAGAAGAAGATTCTGTTGTAAGCCCGACAGCAGGGTGAGTAGCATGAGCAGCAACCATTCAACACAGTACGGCGCCATTGTTGTTGTGATACTGTGTCGTGCATGCGTGTTTAGAGGCGACGCTATGACGCATGCGTGTAAAAAAAAAATGCGGTTAGAGCTTAAAGATGGAAACGGCGTTTCAAAATCTTCCCACTCTGAAGGCTTAATAAAAAAAAGATCGTTTACAGACACCGAAACGCCGGCTTCGTATGGATGAGAGGCTGGTTTGGTGAAAAATTTGTGCGTTTAGGCCAGGGTTCGGCTTCGTGTGGACGGGGCCTAAATTTTTATATTTGCAAACCTACCGGAGTAGGAATAGTTGATCGTCAACAATGTTTTTCTAGGTGCGCAGTTTGGAAAACCAGGCTGCATGGACGGCATACGGAGGGTGTGGCTGCTAAAATGTTGTAATTGACCACGGCGACACGTAAAGAAAAAAAAACAACGCGGCCGACGGGTGAAAACTCTCAGTAACTGACAAAACGAGCTGCAAACATGTGGCGCAAACAAAGAAAAAAAAGGAATAAAAAAAAAATGCAACAAAGAAAAGACAACAAAACACTGCAAACAAAAAACAAACCAGTTGAAAACATGCAATTACAAAAAACAAGTGCAACAGCAAAAAAACTGCAAAAAATGCTGCAGTTACTAAAATAAAAGAAAAAACCTACAATGAACAAAACCAAAACTCTGCAAATTATGCAACTAATAAAACAGCAGAAAACTCGCACCACAGAAAAAGAAGTGCTCAAGACCACTAGAGATAGTCTAACAAAGAACGAACCACAGAGGGA
The DNA here is from genome assembly GCA_030533445.1 of Cyprinodon diabolis. Lineage (NCBI taxonomy): Eukaryota > Metazoa > Chordata > Actinopteri > Cyprinodontiformes > Cyprinodontidae > Cyprinodon > Cyprinodon diabolis. The sequence goes on from CM060085.1 coordinate 16,036,404, forward strand.
ATAAACCATATGGATCCAAAACTCGACCGATAAATTGGTGGCCTTGAAGCCGCTGGTCAAAATTCAACATTGATAAGCAGGCCTACACCTGAATATATATTAACAGGCATTTTGTGTCTTCTTATAATCTTTAGCAAACATTTTAATTTACCCATTGATCAATTTTCATAAATCACAAGTATTATTCCTCAAGCCTGCAGTGGTTAAAAAAATTGTTTGACTCATAAATGAAATTAGTCATCAATAATCCTGTTTGCATTTTCATTTTCTTCTTCAACACTGCTCATCCTTTTACTTAATTAAAATGAAAAAGACATTTGAGATTTATTTTTCATTAAAAATTAAAAATAAAAAAAAAAAAAAAAAAAAAAAAGATTTATTTTTCAAAATAAATACATACCAAAATTCGATTTGAAATGTAAAATTTGAAAATGAAAAGCATTTCCAGAAATGCTTTTTCATTTTAAGAACGTGGCTGCATTGTTTGACTCATAAATCAAATTAGTAATCAATCATCCTATTTGCATTTGCATTTTCTTCTTCAACACTGCACTTTTATGCCATAATTAAAGAGAAAACACAGCGGACATTGCTTTATCGTTTTCATGGTCTGCCTGCAAAGTACTGTCCACAACTCGAAAACGGAAAAGCATTCTGAGCGGCGGGGGCAGCAGAGTGACGTCAGCAGCCGCTCTTCCTCAGGTCCTTGCTGACCGGTGTTATGCCCAAAAATGCATGCCTGCCGAGATATGCATCCTCAGTCGCGGGAGCGCGCATCGCTCTGTTCAACTGCATATCGACAAGGAAAACTGATTAAAATACGACCAATGGAGCTTGGGTTCTTATATTAATGATATAAAAACGTTTAAATATATCTCTTGTGGGAAATAAATGTGGTTATTTGGCAGATTCATTTACAAAAATATGGATTTTTTAAAAAACATTAATTCCAAAGATTTTGACCGAGGTACGGCTGATTTACTTGTTGTGGTCTCTTGTTATTTACACACAACAATAAACCGTGGTAGCAGACGTGAGTTTTGAAATTGCAAAGCTTTCTCTGAAGGGTAAAATCAAGTGCGCATCTACACAGCACAGCGTTCACAGACCAGCGTGATGCATAAGACGCGCGCGCCGCAATGGCGCCGCAAACGCGCTGCAGCTCGAGATGGAAAAATTTAACTTTTGCTGCTCGACGCTGTGCATCAACCAATCAGAGACACTGGTCTGGGAGCTGCCAGGGAGACAGACAGATCGCTGATGATACAGAGCGCTGTGATCACTCCTCTGAAACAGTTTAACGCCTAAATTAAGTTAAAATGTAGAAACCTGCCGACAAACCGTGTTTGCTTTTATTATCCTGGTGCCTTCAGTTTGGATTATGTACGTGAAAACTACCTTCCAGCCGCCGCGGCAAACCGCAAGGAGGCGACCGGGCCAGAGGCTGCCAGCCTACTGACACCGTACCGCCAGTATGTGGGGGTCTGAGCAGCTCCAACAGAAATAATATTTGAATGCAGAATGGTAATATCGATGAACTGACTGCACTGATTAAGTTTTCAGGTGGATTTTCTCACTTAAAAACATATTAAAACTACTTTATTCCCACTGATCACAGCAAATATAGCTGCAAGACAAAGAAAGGATAGAGTAGCTCTGCCCAACCCGCGTCAGACCCACTTCTCCACAGTGCAGCCAGAGCAGCGAAGCTGCTTCAGCCGCACGTCAGAACTAAACTTGTACAAGCAGCAAAAAGGAAGCAGCAGACGCGATTTTGCTGCTCCTGTTGCATCCGGTGTGAAAATAAAACCTGCTATATATGTCCCCCCTGTCTAAATCAGACAAAAAAGGTCCCAGCTTTTTCATTTTTGACTTATACGCATCTTTTATGATGAAAACTCACTCCTGAAACTTAGGAGGTGATATACCCAAGGGGGGAACAGATTATAGCAGGTCACCTGCTATAATCAGCGCCCCCTACCGAACAAGATGGGTAGCCCGGTCAGCAAGGACCTGAGGAAGAGCGGCTGCTGATGTCACTCTGCTGCCCCCGCCGCTCAGAATGCTTTTTCGTTTTCGAGTTATGGACAGTACTTTGCTAGCCTGACGTAGTCCTACTCAATTCTAGTCAGAATATGAGTCTGATACTGCTCCATAGAGCTGTGATTATGGGGCGTGTTTTGAACGAACCAGGAAAAAAAATGCCTCTGCACTCAATTGGATAGACCTACAACCAATAAGAGCAACGGAGTGCGTGACGCATGTTAAGTGACGCATAGATGTCAACAAAAATCAAAGCGTGCAGTTGCACGCCTAGAATAAGAAGATGAGCCTTGATCACGTTTCTCTGTTACTCTTTTAAAATTAATTTGCTGTCGATATCTTCTAGAACAGACCTAATAGCAGAATCTACTCACCTCAACTCTCCAGCGGCAGCCATTGTTGTTGTCACCCAAGCGCACTTTGGTGACGTGGTTGATTATGTTACTGTTGATCATCTGTCCATCATCGTATAAAGCCCGCTACTGTTTAGCAATGCCAGACCGAACTTCCCGACCTCAAACGTTGTGGGCGGGACTAAGTTCGGAATGGCACCCAGGCTAGTACTTTGCAGGCAGACCAAGAAAACGAAAAAGCAATGTCCGCTGTGTTTTCTCTTTAATTATGGCATAAAAGTGCAGTGTTAAAGAAGAGAATTCAAATGCAAATAGAATGATTGATTACTAATTTCATTTATGAGTCAAACAATGCAGCCACATTCTTAAAATGCAAAAGCATGTCTGGAAATGGTTTTCATTTGATATATGGTAACAATTTTCTTTCATATGAGACATGATATGATTTATATAGCAGCCTTTGGAGTTTGCATCGTTTTAGCTACAACTTCTTGAAAGTGCATCTATAAAATCTTTTAGTGGCAATAATAGGAATAGGGTTAAGAGTTATGGAAAAGGGATAAAGGAAATATTTGTTCTAAACTGAAAATAATGGAAATATTGAGTCACCAAGGTCTCTAACCAAAGAAGCAGTCATAAAATTTGCATTTTTTTTGTCCTGCTAACCAGCGATTTAAACACACTAGTATGGAAGCAAATCTGTCGCTGGGACTTGAATTAAAAATGCCAAACACAACGGTGAGTTTATTACTTTCATTTTTCTGTAGTTGAGTTAGCGTTAGCTTGCATGACCGGCTCCGTCATGCTGGTTTTCCTTCCGTATGAGCGCCACATGCGCCACATCACGTCACTAAGAAAACGCAACGGGATTGGCTGGGTGTTGGACACCACAATCAATTGCTAATGTCTGTGACCTGAAGTAACCCTTCCCTTTTTACAAAGAATTTAGACGCCGGATTTAAGACAGTGAAATAGAGCCAGTTGAATCTCAGGAGGCTGAAAATATTGAGTTTGACTTTTGAAAGGTTGAATTTTTTTATATGCAGATTTTTTTAACACTCAAAAATTAAACTGAAAAATAAGCATTGAAAATGTAATCACTTTGAAATTGTAATGTGAATTTTTAGCTTTAAGAGAAAATAAATGAAATTTCAACTGTGTAGAAATAATGACAATGAATTTTTTTTAGGTCAAAAATGTGTTCTGAATATATTTTAACACTGAAACAGTAAGTACAAACATACAACATTTAAAATTCAGTGGCATTTTTAATTTAAATCCCAGCGACACAGATTTACTTCCATACACTATGCATAGTTTTATCCCAGTTTTTTTGTCAACCTCTTGGGAATCTTGAACCGCAATCAATAAACAATACATCTATTACTGTATTCTACAGAGCTTGTTGATTAATTAAACAAAGCTTCTACATTCTGCTTAAAGCATACAGTTGTACATTTGTGCTTATCTCACTATAAAATGTTAACATGGCATAACCTGTAGAATTTCTAAGCTACCTATATTTAAATCAGCGGACCTACTTTAATGTTTTAGTCGCTTTTTTGTGTCTGCAGGGCAATTATTCCAATAATAGGAATATTCATAAGTGTCTAAACTTGCCCCTGGCTAATTCTCCACCATCTTTCTCCTGATATAATAACTGGGTCTCAGAGGGGTTGTAATGAGAGGATGACATGCACGTTTCTAACTACGCCCTTCATATTCGTACTAATTCTCTGGAGAACCAAATATAGGAACGTCAGGACATTTTCGGATCAAGCATATTTTGATATAGTATCCAGTTGTCGAGTGATTATTCCACAAAATTTTTTTTTCTTCTTAAACCTTAGTGAAAATCTAAGGGGTCTTTATGTTCTTTAATCAGATGTATATTTTTGTCCTTTTTCTCATGGATGCCATTTTTGTTTAGTCTCTTTTCTGTTTAATCATGGACGGCCTTGTTTAGGGTTCTTTTTTTCCTGGATGAGTCACCAACGCCTTCCTGGAGCTATATGATTGGCTTCAAGTTCCTTTTTGTGGTTTGTAGACACTGGAACCAATTTCTAAATTAACCAATATAAATGTGATTTTAAATGTTACTGGTTGACTTTATGTTGACAGACAAGTTTTATTTAAGGAGATTCTTTCTTGTACTATTACAGTAATTAACTCTATGGGTGGTGCAAGTATAACTGAAACAAAGGAATCAAAGTTTTGTTTAGTATTTCACTGAGGATTAGAAAGGGAAGGGTTGATTTTTTTTATATTGTATTTCACGTTTAACAAAGATGTTTCAAGAGCTAAAACTGTGACTCCCAGCAGTGAACCAGCTTTCACCCAAACTAATCTCATCACCATCTCAGGGAAAAAAGATGAATGTTTGGTACATTTGGTGTATGTTCGCGTTCCTGCTGCTCAGTTAGAGAGACGCTCCATCTGTCTGCTTTAGAGCTGCACTTTGCAGTCACCTTGAAATCACCTCTCTCCTACACATCCTTCCACCGCTAATAAAACCATGAACACTCACAGATAACTGCTCAGTATTACATAAACGCTTCCAAGCTTTCATTAGGAAGGTTTTATTTTGTAATGTCTTTGACAGGTAAGATACAAACCGGTAATGACTGTGAACTGGAAAGAAGAAAAAAGAAAACTGGTGAGCTCCCTCCCTAGTTATTAAGAGCTTGTACAGAGCTTGTTACATTAATGCGTTATTTGAATCCTGTTTGCACTAACAAGCTAATTAAAAGATGTGATTAAGAGATTTCTAACCATTTCTTCTTTAGCTGGAGTCATCTTTTGGCATTTCGTTTACTAGTCACAAAACATGTATAGATATACACACACCCCTCTTTGCTATGATATATATATATATATTTTTTAATCACAGAATAACAGCCAGATAAAGTAGCCTTCTGGATTCTCCCTATTCGCCTTTTCGGGGCCCTGCTTTCAGCACATCCCAGCAGGTAATCTAATTTTTGTAAGGACAGACGCCGAACCTACATCAGTCAGAGTGCTGCCCTTCTAAAACTCGGCTTTAGACCTCTTACAGGGCACTCAGAGTCTGTAACTTTATAATGAACCTAATTATTTGAGATAACAGCATGAATACGGGCCAGCCTTTATTGCTTCGACTTTTTAAAATGGGTAATTTAGGTTTTCGTTCATCATTCAGTATCAACATATTAACAACTTGGGTGTAAGCAGCCCGAAAAGGTCTGACCAGGTTCTCATTGTGTAATGAGAAACACATTACTCTCAGATAGAAACATGAAGATTATCTGTGGGATTTATTGGACTTTGATAAAAGAAAGGCTGTTTTTTCAAGAAGAGATGTAAATGAAGAAAACTTAACAGATTATACATTTAAAGATCATTCCATTGCTTTCTTTTCCCCTCGTTATGGGGTAACGAGTCTGCAAAGGAAAACTGGACATAAAGCTAATCTCTCATCCCATCCTGGAAAACCAGAGGGGTTTCTTGGTCAGAAGTGACATCCTGTCTCCCTGAAGGGTTTAGTCTCTACCCCAGACTGTATCCCCAGTGAGACATGCCCTGAAAACCTCCAAAGAGAGGAATCCAGGAGGTTTTTTAATCAGATGCCAATCTCACCTCAGCTGACTCGGCTTTAGTCTCTGGGGCCACCTGGTAGGTCTGCCGTTTAAAGAGTCCCAAGTGCTGACTAAGCCTTAAAGTCCTCCCTTTTTAACTTGACTTGGGTACAATGACAGGTCTTTTGGTTTCTTTTGGAATCAGTGACCTTGATCACAGGTCCTGGAAGACCCGTTTACCAATTCCATGTTCCCAACATTAACGCAGTAACCTAAAACCATGCGTTTACCTAGTTATAGATCTAAGCTCACCGTCACATTCGGCTTCAACAGGTCTGTGGGGCAATCTCTCCTGCCAGCAGATTAAACTCTAGTGAGTGTTGTTCCGTTGAAATTTCTACCTTCTTAACACTGCAAGTCTGATGAAACGGTAACAAAATTGATTTTCACAGTTTGACCTGGGTTGACTACCCAGTAAAACATTGTCTCAATGTTTGTAAAGGGACATTGGCATATCTATCAAAGAAGTACAAAAAAAAGCATGTCTTTAAAACACGAGAAGTGACATCATTATTCAGTATTAAAGTCCAAGATGAGCATCTGTTCATCCCTACGGACTAGAAAAGAGCCCTGATCAAACTGTATATACCTACTTGGTATGGCTCAACCCACAATGACATTCTAAATCCCAAAGGCCAGATTATGGTTACATGAATTGATAAGGCCCAATCCCCCACTATGGCTATCCACCCTTTCAGGGGAGTGGTAGCCTAGTGGTTAGGGCATAGAGCTTGGAATCCTGAGGTTCTTAGTTCAAGCCCCACTCCCACAGACTGCCACTCTGGGTCCCTGAGCAAAGCACCCTTAACCACCACACTGTTCCCTTGGCGCCACACAATGGCAGCCCACTGCTCCCCAAAGGAATAGATTAAATGCAGAGAGTTCATTTCGTTGCTCTGTGTAATGACAATAAAAGCTTGAAAGAAAGAAACGACTTACCCAACCTTGATCTTTCTCTCAAATTCATATTTCCTTACAGTAGACCAGAAATACCTCATAAAAATAGCTTAGTCATTAAAGTTAGTTAAAAAAAAAACCGCCTTTTGCAAGAAATAGACACAGTTGATTAAGAAAAACAAAACAAAAAAACACGCTGTTACTCACAGCTGTATTTCATACTTGAAAAACTTTCTTATAAAACCCCAATAAAGAAGAGCTGTTAGACTTAATAGCAATAAATAAAAGTGAGTTTGTGAGAGGGCTTGTACGGTGGAAAAAAATCTAAATCTAGATAAGTCATTATTTCTTTAAATAAGTGCATTTGTTCTTGAATTGAGAAGGTAAAACAGACATTTTGGCAGTGGAATAAGACAATTTACATTTAAAATAAGAAAACACAACTGCACTGTCTTATTTCAAGTGCATTTTATATAAATATCCTATTTTAAGAGTATAAATAATCATTCCATTGGCAAATCATCATATTTACCAGCTCAAATTAAGGGTAAATGCACTTAATTTGAGAAATTTTTACTTTTTTCTAGGTCATTTTTCCAGTGTATTTATGCAATTGGTTAATTCATGTTTGTAGTGATGTATCTGTGTCATTTTGTTGGTTAGAGGTTAAAATGTCTGTAAGACACTGGTGGTATCACAGAGGGCAACAAAAACCTGTGGCTCAGAGAGAAAGAAGACAGCAATTACATCAAACATTTTTCTATTTGTTGATGATTTCCTTTTTCAGCATTTGATTTTGGGCAGAGAGAGCTTTAAAAAAAAATCACTAGTCGAATCATCTAACATTATGTAGACTCCTTTCAGCATTCATACAGCAGAAACACCACTTATTCTGGATTTTTGCAACTTTTATTGTAAACTCTCAAGTCAGTTTTTTTTTTTTATTAAATACGATTTAATGGATCTTTGGAAAATGCAGGTTGACAAAAATTAAAAAGATTTGGTGGTTAAAACATGTTATAGGTCGTTTCCTCAGTCAAGCCTGGCTTACAGGTGGATTCAGGGTCAGTGACGTCAGCCTTTTGCTGATAAGGTGTCAACGTTTGGCACTTCTATTTGGGTGTCAGCGCACCAGCTTGTTAGTGCAGTCTGTTGCTGAGTAACAAAAATGCATAAAACATGTTATTTGTCTTGACATTGGTTATATTATACATCTTGTGTGATAGATTAACATTGAGGCTAAAACAGTGGTCTAAATGAATTGACTTTCTCCGAATTAAGTTTATTTCATTACATTAAATAATTATAAACCCAGTAAGGATATGATCAGTGAGAAATTTGATTAAACTTCAGTTAATGATAAAAATCTTTATAAATTGTGATTATGTTTCCCTTTTTTTCCATTTGCCTTGCTTAACTGTTAGTTACATTTCAAACAAGCTAACTTTATGTAACGACATTTCAAAGACAGGGTTGTCTCTATCAAAAGTGTAGAAAGACAAATAATTTGAATTTTGTTCTAACATCTACAAAAATAAGCCAACTAATAATCTGTGCTCTTTGTTTAGCTATAATAACTTTCTTTTATGCTTTTCAACAAATGTTAAAAGCGTTCAATAATTTTTCTTAAGTCATAGGAGATAAATCTGTTATTTTTCTAGGAAAATAAAGTGCCGAACACCTTATTTTTGAATATTATATATATATATATATATATATATATATATATATATATATGTATATAGCCCAACTTGCCAATTCTAATTTTAGTCATTAAAGAACAAAGAAACAAACTCAAATAAAAAGGAACGTTATTAAACAAGTATATGGAAACACATTGTATTAAATACATACATTTTGTGGTGAAATAAAAGTCAAAACATTTACCAAATAAACATACTAGAGAGCTCAGCTGTGTGTTCAATAGATGTTGCAGAAGATCCCAGTAATCTCCACACTTGGCCGGATTAGGGGCAGTCTAAGAAAGGTTTTATTATGTACCCAATTGGGGGTGGGTAGGAACACTAATCCGAACGTCCGGATTTGACTTTAAACTGTTGAACTGGGATTGAGAAAAGCTTTATGATTAAATATAACAATAATCTACATTAGAGATATGTTCTAGATTATAAGCTAATCAAACCATTTGATTTTACAGTGTGAAGCTGTGACTGCAGAGAAAAATTTCTATATTGTGTACATTTGTTTATGTTCAGTCAGACTGGATGAAGAACATCTATAAATACTTTTTTTATGTTTATGGACCATAATTGTTTCTAAATAAAGAGATTGATTGATTTATTTGGTGCCGATACCGGCCTTTATTTGAAAGTGATCCAAGACATGAGAATACATGGAGAAAATGTTAGGACTAGAAATCTATGTACATGCAGAGTAGGGGTGGAACGGTTCACAAAATCCACGATTCGGTTTGGTTCGAGGTTTCGTGGTCACGGTTTTCGGTTTGGTTCGGTATATGTTTATTGTTACACCGAAAAATAAAAAAAATAAAAAAATTTATGAAAAAATAAAAATTAATGAAATTAATTTAAAAAATCCCCAAAAAGTAATGAATTGTAATTATTTGTAATGATCCGCGGAAACCCTGGATCATTTCCGCATGTTTTGCTGCTTTGTATTTAATCATCTTGCGCATGCCTTCTACAATCTCCAAGGAACTCAGAGCGGAGCAGACGGGAGCCACAGCAGAGGCTCTAGGCTTTGCTTTGTGCAGGCGGTCTGGAGCGCAGCGGGGCAGGGCGCTGACGGAGTATGTGGGATTTCGGGGTTAGCCTGACATGTTGGTCATGTTGCTGTTAGCATAAACTAAACCTGTTGCACAATGTTTGCCCACTGTTGCAATTTTATCCACAACTTTCTTTCTGCCGTCATCGTAGGTCACTCTACCGAACGCAACACACGCGAATCGTACCGAGACATTCGAACCGAACGGTTCGGACGGTTTCCATTAACCGTTCCATCCCTAATGCAGAGAACTGAGGGCTCTGAGCATGCATTTTACACCCTACCTCTACATCACCGCTGCTAGTAAAAAAATGGATCAATGGATCTTTTCTTCTTCTGCTGTTTTCTAGAAGTCTTAAACCAGTGCATTATAACCCCCATGAGGTTTTAGTGAAAACTGGGTGGCACACATCGGTTCAGCTGAGCTGAAAATCAGTGGTTTAGCCGCATATTTGTCAAGTTGCTGCTTTTACAGATGCATAAAAGATATCTTCAAAAAAAAAAGGATTTAATCTTAGAATTTATCACACAGGTAATCTCTATACTTTTTTATTTATAAAACCAACGTGATGCTTCTGGATTTTTAATATAGGATTATTATTATTATATAGTATTTTATAGGAGTATTATTATCATTATATTGTAGTATTATTAAAAATGCTGAAAACATTCTTCTTTTTATTTACTTTTTCATGGTCTTTCGTAAAAATCCAAATAAAACACCGAAAGGTTTGTGAATGTAGATGCAATAGAACTATAAATGCTCTTCGTCTTTTACCTGTTTTATCATAATTTACCGAGGTAAAAAACAGACATGCATGATTTGAAGAGAAAAAGTACAAGTATGAATACACTGTATAAAAGATGAAAGGTGAATAATCAAAGATCAATTTTAAAGCAGCAGTGAGATAGAAACAGCATTCGCACATTTTAAATAAGCCGACTGCCTTTCTGCAGTATGTGTGTGGGTAGATGTGACCTTTCTGATGTACAGTCCTCCATTAATTCTTATTCCTTACATCGACATGGACCTGGAGGACTGGCTGACACCTCACCAAGCAGTTAAAGATTATGATATCAAGCAAACATTGAAGCTAAGTCGCTGAAGCCAGGAAAGCTTCACATGGCCGATGGTCTTTAATACTACGCATGCAGTAGGCGTGCTTTTGATATCCTAAAGAATAAGGCCACTGGAAAATTTCTCGGTTCAGCAGATGATCATCCGTTTTTGTAGATTGCTTTGAGGTGCCCGGTTTTCACCAATCTTCACACCCTCACTTCTCCAGACGAGGCGTCTTTCTGGAGGTGTTCTTTTCTTAGGTTCCTTCGCTTTTTAAAGCCAGCCTCCTTGGGGCTTTTTCTTTATAGCCGGAAATAGCATCTCATTTCTGGGACCAGCTTCAGCGTCAGTCCCATTTCTGATCAACACTCTCCCAATAAATCTTTATTTCCACCACACAGTGCTTATATTCCATACAGTCGGGTTATGTTTTAGAACAGAGCGTATGATATTGATTAAAGATAAAAGACTGGCTGCCATGCTGAATTTTTTTTTGCTTTATGTGAGCGCGCTGCATTTGTTAGAGTGTCAGTAAACCTGCTGTGCACAGATGGGGACGGTCGCTTTGCCTGTACTTGTCACAAGAAAATTAAATTACACCTTTACAGAAATTAGACAAGTGAAAATGAATCCTGCTTGACCTGTTGGTCTCAATACTGATGTCTTGAGGAGTGATATTTCTCTGTACAGTTCGGCAGCTTCAGTTGCTACATAAGCTGTTCTCCTACTGTATTTTACCATTTAAATTCATTTATACACTAGAAACGAGAGGATATTACACTTCAAATATACATAACAGTCTGCTCTTTGGTTCAGTTAGGATTAGGTTGTCAAGTGAAGGAGGAGGTTTGAAGGAGGACCCAAATGCTGAAGGTGGTTAATGATAGATTTTAATAACAAAAAGGGTAACAGAAGCAAAAATCCAAAAACATGTTTCCACAAAAATCTAAAACTACAGAAAACCAGGAATTCTCACAGCAAGGGGCAAAGAAATGACAACAAACCAGCAAAGACTGACAGAATAGGAGGAGAATATATGAGAGAGAGAAACAAAGACCAGGTTAATTAGCAGATTGGGAGCAGGTGTGAACAGAGGAGGCAAGAAGGGAAAAGGAGACTGAAACAAGAGGGCAAACAAGAAATATCTAAGGCTACGTTCACACTGCAGGCCTTGATGCTCAATTCTGATTTTTTTGTGAATCCGATTTTTTTTGCGTTGCCGTTCATACTTCCAAATACATGCGACTTGTATGTGATCTCCTGTGTGTCCCGCATGCGCAGTAGAGGATACAATGACATCACGAGCCAGCGTGCTCTGTGTTTACGGAAATAAACATGGATGTTAGCGCTGGAGCGCATCTAGCAATCTATCCCAACCATAAAAACGCAATCTTTTCAGGATGGTTAAACATAAATAATGCTGTCCGCTTCATCTTCCAACCATAGTTGTTTTTTTTGCCGCTTCTTCATACCAAGACCAGAATAGTGACCTTCGTTGGGTATTAATGGCATTCAGGTTGGATAAATGCGACCTGGCCGTTCAGACACAGGTCACATTTCAAAAGATCAGTTTCATATCGGATTCAGGTCCACATAGCCAAGTGGCCTGGGTTGCATTGGAAAAAATTGGATCTGCGTTGTTCAGACAGCCATGAAACGATCAGATACAGATCGCATATGGGCAAAAAAAAAAATTAGACTTGGGTCACAATGCTGCAGTGTGAACGTAGCCTAATTAGGTGAATGCACTGGTTCGGGGAGAAACGTTTAAAGAGGGGGTAAACTGTGAAAAATACAAGGGAGAAACTATGCAATTAAATGCAAGTATTCACTAGCTAAAGTCAATAACAAAACCAACTAAAAACACTAGAAAATGGGAAGAGAAAGACAAGAAAAAAAATGAAAAAAGTAAACTAGTATGGCAAACCCCTAATGGCAAAAAAACAATATTACAAGACCCAAATAGACAAACTTAAAAACAGACTTAAGGCAAAGCCAAAAGCCAAAAAAAAACTACATTCAAAATAAATATAAGAGAGCCCGAACATTCAGAAGTTTATCAAAAGAAAAAATATTTTGAAGGCCGATATAGATATTAGGGGTATCTCTATATTTGATATCTTGTCTGTTATCAAATATGTATTGGCCAGAACATAAAAAAAAACTGACATGCGTATATCCTTGTTTGATAAATATGTTGACTCTGAATTGCATTACACATGTTACCGTTAATGTTTGTAAAAACTCACGATTTACACAAGATTCCTTAGAGTACAGAATTAATAAGAGATTTTATATGTTACAGTAGAAGCAAAACAATGTATAAAACCAAAGAAAAAGAGTTTATTTCCCAACTGTGAGGTAATAAGCCCCGACTTAAATCAGTCAAATAATAAATTAGTTCTTTCAAACCTCAGTGTACCAGATTTGCTGAAAGAAAATACCTTTTTGCTATTGGGACCTTAGACTGTCCCAAAGAGATGTTTCCATTTTTTATGGAATTAATTAATTTAATTGATCCCGTTCCACAGAACCACAGCAGACTGTGCGCGACAGCATCCTGCTTTTGTAAAGTGGCCCATAAAATGCTCACTAGCGCTAGGCTATCTCAATCTGAGCCCTAAGGTGTGCAAACATGGCAGATTACTGATTACAAAAGCTTGGAAAGTGGATACTTGATGCCCAAGGCTCATTGAATAAGGATGAGGATGAGTCACAGCAATTAAGTTATTTCTTTTAGAAAAGCCCATACAACATGAAACATGATGTATTTTATGCATTTCAAAGGCCAAAATAAATCACATTGTCGTTGATCCACATAGTTTGTGTGCAGACTGTTTCTTCAACAATATAAATAGTTTCCATCAAGGCTTTTATCACGAGCCTGATGGTGTCCTTGATGGCAGTGAGTGAATTAACAAGGCAGATATCGATCTGCTGCTGTGAGTTTCCTCTGTAGCTTTTTTTTATGGTGATTTAGAGAGAGAGAGAGAGAGAGAGAGAGAGAGAGAGAGAGAGAGAGAGAATCAGGGAGAAATGGAGATCAAGGCGATCAATAGTGTTTGCAGCTTTGCTGTGTGGAGAAAGGTGGCAGGCCGCATGAGATGGGAGCGCAGTGACGAGGCGTTCAATGGATCGCTAGCAAAATGCGACCGGTTGATTTAACCTCGCATTGGGGAGCTCTTAGGCCTCATCCCACTGACACCGCTTTATGCTGACATACAATGTACTCTGTGAAAGTGTCTCTTATGGTCAAGCAAGTCTTGTTTAGAAGGTTGATTTCTGAGGAATGTGGATTTTCTTTTTAGATTCCTCAGAAATCTTTTATTTAAAGGTGTTGAAAGGCGTGAGGACTGAGCAAAACAGAGTTAAGCAAGCTAGTGCTAAACATTTAACAATAAACTACTCAGTCTTTAGCCACTTTTTAGATAAAATCTCTTTTTGTGACATTGCAAATGGTATCAGGACATATTGAAATACAAACAAGCAAAATTCATAAAATATCTTAATTTGTGTGAAAAAAACACACTTTTAATGTTAATTTTAAACCATTTTGTGCTTGCTCTGAATTAATTTTCATTGTCTGGCAGGTTGGTCAAGGGTTACAGTTGATTAGGCTGAATATTCTCGGATATCTCAGTGGAAACAAATAACATCTGCATAACAGGTTGAATTTCCTGGACTGTCCTATATGGAAGAAAAACAGTCTCATTGGAATCTGCCTTTTTTTTTTTTACACCGAATTTTAAACACTGGATTTTTTTAGACATTGAATTTCTTACACTCAATTTTTATCTGGTAAAAATTCACCAGAAGAAAATAAAAATCAGCTGCAAAAATTCTGCCGCAAAAGTGTTGACCTTTTGGTGAACTCAAGCCAAAGGAATCTACACTTGATAGAGTCGAGCAGCTTCTAGCCAATTACTTAGCTCATTTCGTCACGTGACACAATGGCTGCGCTCAGCGCTGTTCCCGGCTGAATGAGGAATTTTTTTTTTTTTTGTCAGATAGAACTACAAAATGTCAGTTAGCTACTAACAGACAGCTATTAAAGTTTTTCCTCTTATCAGACTGGGTGAAACAACTGAGCCGATCACAGCTAGTACAGCACCTCTGTCAAACACTTTTGCGGCTGAATTTTTGCAGCTGAATTTTTACCAGATAAAATTTGAGTGTAAGGAATTCAATGTCTAAAAAAATTCAGTGTTTAATATTCGGTGTTAAAAAAAAGGCAGATTCCAATGAGACTGTTTTTCTTCCAGAGTCCTAAGGTAAAGTCCCAGTGTCAGTGTCTTTGCATGCTTTATGCTATGCTTGTATCTACACTGGTAAACTTCATATGCTTGGGTATCTCCAAAGCCCTTTGGTAGAGCCAACTTTTCTTTCTATAGTCATTTCCTTCAAGGTGAGCTTGAAGAAAGAAGGGCCACCAAAACAGGTAGCACTGAGAATGAAATGAAACGGCAGTGTCAGTCAATTTAAAGACTGCTGATATAAAGAGGTGGTATTATTTACCACTGACTGAAAATTATGTTTTTCTGGCATAATTCTGAATTATTCAGGATATTTACAGCAGGACTTGGTGAAAGCCGTACCCGAGGATTCAATTTTTGTACTAAATTCTTTATGATAATCTGAAAATTCAGCTCTATTTTGCACAGAACTGGATGATTAAGCTAAAAAGGTGTGGTTTGTGTAATCTGGAGTGATAAAGCTGAGTTTTTCTGCTAGCCCATGGCCTAAAGGGCAAATCCCATGGGGGATCTGAAGTTAACAAGTCATCTCTATGTCATGTGATTGTTCTGCTCAGCCATTGAACAGGCTGAGTCCAATCTGCGCAGGTTAAACAAGATTGGGCTAACCTGGTTCAGTGGCTAAGCAAAACAAACACATGACATAGAGATGACTTGATCCCCCATCTCTGGCTATACAAAGAGTGCACCTTTGGTTTAGTGACCAAAGCGTATACTAATCAGCGTATAGAAATGTAATTTATAATTGCAGAGTTGCATATTATATATTGCTGTAGCCTCATAAAGTAGATAATTACTTCAGAGTAACAACAAATGTAGTCATTAAGTGAAAAAATACATTTGGATAACGGCTGAGTGATTGAGTCTAATACGTCTGGAGCGCTCGTAAAATCTGAGAGATTAGAAATAGGTTTTTTTGTACAAATTTGTTTGTACGAATGCTTCTTGTATGAAGCCCAATGATCCCACACTTATCTTATAACCCCACAAAGCTTTAGAAGAAGATACGAAAAATACAGAGGTAACCACCCATAGTTACCCCGACTTCCATTGCATTGGAAATATGTTGTACGATAGAAAAAATAGGGAAGCTGCAGGTCAAAAACCCCATAATATTAATGGGTGGGCCCTCATCATCACGTCTACTGACAGAGGCATGTTTCCGGCAATGCCTCAAGTTGGCCTGAGAGAAATCTAGAGAACTGGAATAAATCCCCCAATTTTCTTTGATAGCTGGTATACAATGCTTGATCTAAGGGGCATTTTGGATTTCCTACATGATAAAACCCCAGGCTTACATCCGAGAGAAATTACTGATGACCTTCCTAGTATGACCCCAACTTTGTCCCTGACATGAGTAACCAGAGAGCTTTGACATTTGCTGCTCCTGTCAATAGGTCAGGATGAAACCAGAAGCAAAAAGGCAGGTTTGCATGGACACTTATTGATCGGCCTGTCCTGCGGTTTAGCTGTTTCAAATAGCTGATAAGAGGGGAGGGAGGGAGGGTGAGGGGTTTTCAAGGAAGCACAACAAAAGGCCTCTTCAGTTCAGGGCTTGTATTTATCCATCTATGTATCCATTGCTTTCCAATCTATCCCAGATGGCAGAGTAATTCACTTAGCTCCCGCTGTGGATTGCTGTTATCTATGGGTGTTTTGCCTGTCTGCGACTGCGTGTTGTACTGTGCTATCATCACAGCACTCACTTAAGTATATATCGCTGCTGATTGATATCTTGTGTCTGGCTCTAATTGCTAAATTGTTGACCTTTGAAGGCCGCTTGCCTCTGTACTCTTGGCTCAGTATCAGGGCTGCTTTTTCAATCAAATGTCTCTATTGAGCCGTGAAGTGAAATCATTAGAAGTGCAAAACTAATGATCTCTGTTCATCTAAAACACAGCAGATTTGTAATGAAGGATTTAACTGATAATACCCTTTTCCCATTAATGCAACACTTCACATTACAATCAGAAACGGCTAGGCTTAAATAACTGCAGGTCGATGTATATTACCAAAACAAATTATTCAATACAAATAATTGGTTTCCATTCGCAACACTTTGGAAATATAACAGTTTTAATAAAGAAATTCACTCAACTTAACAATTTGTGCTACTTTCTATGATCTACTACATAAAAAAAACAGTTAATTCAAACAGAAAACTGTCATGAAACGGTGTTGGTATGGAGGACCCAAATGCAGAGACGAGTAGGTTGAGATGAATTCAAGTGGTTTAATTAGGTTCACAGGTAATGAGACAGGAGGTTAACAGGCACTGTGGCAGGAGTCAAAAAATCCCACAAAAATATCTCAAGAACAAGAATCTAGAAGACATCAGGGAAAAAACCAAAAACTAAGAACCTGGAAGAGACGAGGCAGGCAGACAGACGATTGTTCAGAGGTTGAAGAGAAGTAAGACGAGGATCCAGCCAGAAGGAACTGAAGAGGGAAGGCTTTTAAAGGGGACAGAGACAAAGAGAGAGCTGACGAGGAAATTGGCAACAGGTGCTGGCAGGACAGAAAACAGCAAGGGAGGACAGAGTAGAAAACAGAGCTAGGGATAGAGGACACAAGAGGGCAGCAGAGGACAACAAATGGAAAACCTGGAGGACAGGAACTAACAAGAAAACAACAAAATAATAATTAGACACTTAAACAAGGAGCAAAGACTGAATACTCTAAATAAACATAACAAAACCAAGACTGTGACAAAAACGAGGCAAATCTTACGGATCTTATGGAAAAAGAACACCAGTATTTAGAAAGTGGCAGGCAAAGAGCCAGTTATGAGATTATTAACAGGGAAGGGTGAACATGATGGCACCATGGAAAAGGGGCAGCTGTGCACACTAGGTTGACAGGGAATTTAAAGCAGATGTTCTTATAGGAGTGGAAACCAGGTGGCAACCTGGTTTCCAAGTCCTAAATAAGAAATATGTCAGGGACACTGCTGAGATTTACCCTCAGATATGGATAATTCTTGTAATTAAAACCACTGGTATGACCAGTAGGTTGACGGAATTGACCGTTTTCACGACAGCTTTTGAATTTCTCCCTTTAGCTGTTAAAATCATGGCTTGCATTCATTTTTGTTGGAAACAAAGCATTACATCGAGGTGCCAAAAAAACTGTGGCTGTTTATCACAACAAATGTAAGATCATTTTTATAATGCGATGTCGGAAAGCTGTTTTCTACCACATGTTTTCAGTTCATTTTGGATGTGACACAGCAAGTGAGAACAAGGTTTTATGCAGATAACAGGAAGGCTGAATGAAAAAGCCAGGGATTTGATACTATTTTTAAGAGAAACTTAGAATACAGACCTTAAAATGAAATTACAACCTGCCAAATTGGGAATTAGCCACAAAATTCTGGTACATATTTTAGTGTAAACAAATAAAAAATGTTATAGAATAGAAGACTTTTTTATTTATTACTAGGGTAATTCATTAAAGAGAATTGATTTGTTTTTCTTCTTGTCTTCTTTAATACTGATGAAATGATATCTTTACATCTTCAGGAAATAGGAAATCTAGCCTCCTGAATGTAAGAGACTGATGCAACAAGTTAATAACAAAAATATATATACTGTATGACATAATGGTGCACAGTGTATAATCTACACCTTGCAATAAAAATAAAGTTCAATTGAACGAACAGCTTCAGAATATTCATAAAAAACTCAAACAGCTTTGGCGTGAGAGGCTGAGGGGGATTTTTCCAGCTCTGCTGACAAAAACTGTAACTCAAACACTTCCAAGGTGATTTGTGCCAGTGTTTGTCTTGGCTCTGCTCTGCTCAACACCAGCAGTCCAAACTTAGCCTCGACTAATCAGGGACAGACGTGTGTTTGTAGATGTATAATTCTGTTCACAATTCAATGGACATGATTTCCTTGTGTTTTCTTCACAATGAAAGCAGATCTACTGAAAACAGTCTGTACCAACAGCAGCCATGCAAACACAGGGCCCTGCATCACATTGAAAGTACAATGTTTATCATTAGGAATTCACATGAGGGACCAACATTGTTGTGCTTTTAGCATGACGGGCGCCATGAGGGAGACCTGACATTTACCTGTACAACCAAACTCACACGTACTCACTAAATGAAACCCATTCTGCAAAATATCTTTTTATTATTATAACATTTAGAACCAAATCAATAAAACAGATGTCTGCTCAAGATGTCAGACCTAAAGTCATAAAAGCTTTAAAAATTGTCTCTTTTAAAAACCGTTTCAGAAATAGAATTTAGGTTTCTAAATAAAAACAATGAACTCCATTAAGTTTAGGACTGAGAGTTGCAGCTTTGATCAACACACACTCTGTATTCTTTATGTGAAATAGCTCTTTTGTAACATTAACCAGATATGATGTACATTGTTAGTCGTATAATGTTGGATCTTGCATACCTTGTCGACTTTGCAATAGGAGGTAAAACACTGATAAAAAGTCCTGTTCGTGCCATGCTGGGTGGGTGGTAACCACTTCAGGTTTCTTCCAGGCCTGCTGTGTATTTATCTCCATTTATCTTCTCATCAACTCTGATTAGCTTTCCTGTCCCTGCTGCAGAAAACCATCCACTCGCCATCTTTCCCTTCTGGGATGTGTGCTCAAGGGGATGCCAAAAAAAATAAAATTTTAGTGTCATCTGACCAGCGTACTTAAAGGCAGTGTGGAGGATTTTTGCGAACTTTTAAATGAGAGAGCCCCCTCTCCACTTAAAAAAAAAAAAATGCACATGCATACACCCTGAGAGGTAACGCCTATTAAACGCGTGCAGAGTATGCACAAGCCAATTTCTAATTCCGACGTGCACACTCTGTTTAAAAGTTGCTGTTTTCATAGCTCATACAAACTTACTGTGTTCAAACGTCCACCCTAACCCCATCCACTTCCACTCGGAAATAAAAGACTGTCCCCTATACCTTTAATAACAAACATCCTACCGCTGTTTTGGTTTTAAGGGGTTATAGAATGCAGAACTGAGTTGATATTGTCATAGATGAATAACGATGGTTCAGTGGGTGAAATATACAGTATGACACCTGCTTTCTCTGCAAATCTCACAATTCTAAACTTCCAAGATAAAACGGGCGAATTCAAACGAAGCATCGAATTGAGATCAATTCGGAGATGTTGCCTTATTTGGTTTTGGCCTGAACTTTTGTCTCACCCCGAAATTGACATACAGACCACCCCACTGGTTCAAGAACATGATTAGAGGTAGATGTAAGACACCAGTTTAGCCTACAGTTGGGTTTACTTCTACAAGAATTACAAAGCAAGCAGTTTCTCTATGAAAATGAGCCAGAACCACGGGCAGAAATGCAGTGTTCGCTGACTGGACCGGACCGGCCATTTAAACAGAGCCATCAGCTCCAGGGCTGATCCGAACCCGACCCGATGACGGTATACTTCCCTCCGTCTGGCTTATAATGGTCATCCTACCATATCAACAATTTTGATTTTTCAGTGAGTGAGTGCTTGTTGCTATGATAAGTCTTTGCTCAGCAGCTTCGCTCGTTGTAAACAAACCAATCAGCGCACAGCTCATCTAAATATTCATTAACAAACCATAAAAGGAAGAAAACCTGTCGTTTCATTCTAGGGCTTTTAACCAGGCTTGCATTAAGGCTCATAGAACAGCAAATATGCAATTTTCCATCGAACCAATGTTACACACCCTATTCAGAGACCTTAAAGGGGAATGCCGTTTTTTTTTTACATTGGGCCCTTGATTTTACGTTATTACATCATGTTCTACTCATCCATATGAGTTTTGTGTCATTTGGAGCCATTCTGAAGATATTCCGTTAGGTCATATCCAAGTAACGTCTTCCTTTGGGCAACGACTTGAAGGCACAAACTAAACTGTTCATAATGTATTCCCTAATGGTACGCCAGCATTCATAACATGTAGGCGAATCACTGTCCACCAGACATCCGCAGTTATATTTTTTATATTTATATTTTTTTAAAACAAAGCGGAGTGTGTATGATGTCATCCGCGCATGCGGACTGGGGTTGTGACAGGCAGCCCGGGCCACAGGCGGCTACGCTCTACCCCTACTATTCATTCTGCTAGCTAATCTGAATCGTTCAATTCCGTTTCGAGAGCGAGATCATCTGTGGTAGTGGCACTAGACAGCAGCAGTTTAGACTAGCAGCAGTTCAGCGGACAGGATGAATGAATGGTAACCGGCACGCGCGGATGACATCATACCCACTCCTATTTTATTTTCCTCAGAGCAGCTCCAAATGACACAAAACTCATATGGGTGAGTAGAACATAATGTAATAACATAAAATCAAGGGCCCAATGTAAAAAAAACGGTGTTCCCCTTTTTAGGATCAGCACCAAATACTCTATATACTGTAATGATTCTATGACCTCTGTAACACAATTTATTCAAATTTTAAATTACATATGTATAAATAATGTTATGGCTGGGCGATATGGACAAAAAATATCTCAATGTATTTAAGCTGTCATATATCATGCAGAGACATTTTCTAACCCAACACCTATAGATAAACATGAGAATTGGCTCAAATTAACCTACCTGGATACGCATGAGTGTAATTATAACACAATGTAGACCATCTCAATGTGACTGTATAGTCTCATATCTCTTTCAAAACAAAATCGTAATATCTTTAAAATCCAGAAATGTGGCTAGGCCCTAAATATAGTGGTTAAATATGAAAAGGTTCAACCGGTGTTTATTATTGTTAGGCACTATGTAAAGCGAAAGAAGCGGTGAAATTACCTAAATTGTGGGAAGATTTTCTTACATTTCTTCAGGGAAGTTTTTTGTGTTGCTGTTAACCAAAGGTTTAAAGGTATTAAACTGTGGAATAGAAAATAAACAAAAAAAGAAACATGAAATGTCCAGCATTTGCTTTCCACTTTCATAGATCTTTTTTTTTCCTACCCGATATCAGGTCACAGTGATCTGAGCAAACCAGAAGACCTTATTCAATTTTACATTAATAGAAGTTGCTTTCCTTCTGCTTAAAAGAAGTTTTGAAATCATTCAATTTCTGCTGCCCACTCGCTCCCTTTTAAGATGGTTATCACTGAATCAATAGAGATAAAAAAACAGCGTTTGTCTGTGGAAAGCTAAGTTGCAGTCATTTTCAAAGTGCTGTTTGTGGAAGATTGGAGTGATTCAAAGCAGGAAACAAAAAGAAAACTCATTATGAATGGTGGGAAGGAGCAAATTGGTGTGACAAAAACAAGAATAATTCCACATTTGCAGGATATTAAACTGTATGCATGCTTGGCTTGCGTTTGTTTCTCATTATTCTCTAACATCCGCAGACGCACTCTGTAATGTTTTTCATTTAAACCCTAATCAGAATTTCTGTGCACTGCATGTGCTCTCACCTCTGAGGTATTTCTTCCCACTCATGTTTCTTTTTTCAAACTACAGCAGGATATGAGAAATCTAATGTATAGTTTCATTTTTCTTCGGTCTGTTGAAAAGGTCTGAGAGTTCGTATTTTTCCAGACATTTTTCATCAACCGGAAGACACAAAGAACTTGTCTCTTTTTAATACTGTGTAGTGCCATTGCTTGATCAAAAAAAAAAAAAAATCCACCAGGAAACAGTTAAAGGGGAATTTCCAAACAGTTATTAATCTGTGAAACAGAAAAATCAATCCTTTGAGGTGAATACTTTATCAAAAATTTTCCCAATGGGGGCGTAAGATGGACCAATAAACACTCCTCATTTTGTTTGGCAAAATATAAGGGCTTCTTTCTCTTCCAAAAGCTCTAAAGAGGCTTTACAGTTTTCTAATGATACTGCCCCCTGTGGCCAAGACACAGAACTGCAGTGGATAAGCTAAAAGTGTCTGAGGTGAGCTTCCAAGTATCCACAAAATCCATCCTGAATATAACACTTCCATTATTTCCTAGATCAAACCCCTGATCTCTATTTATTCCGTGGATTGCTGGTAGGCCATTGGTAGTATACGGTGCTGTGATGTCACCAGCTGCCATATTGGAGCTTCCACAGCATCAAACAACGAGGATTTTCTATTTTTCGGGGGCTCAAGATTTAAGATAAATTCATCACTTTGACCAACACTTGCTGTTTCATAGCATAAGTAGATTACTGTAATATATAGACAATATAGGCACATCAGATTGCATAGGCAGTATGAAGTCTATGAATCATTAAATATAACCTAATATACAAATCCATCATAACGAAATGTGTATTTTAATGGAGCATAATACTCTAGTCATATATTAAGAACATTACACACACAAATACACTGTCTGATGATGTGCCAAAGGTGCTAAATTGATGATGTACAGATAATATACATCTATTAATTATGTTATGATAATTACAAGCATACATGATAATTACATGTAATTCCAAGATTTTACATCAAGACTGAATTATAAGTGCATGCATGTTGATGCTATAGTATTTCTTATGCATGTAAATTGTGCATGCATAATGCCATATACTTTTATGCTGTGTCTACATTGCATCCACTGATTGTGCAAGTACCTGTGAAGAGTCTACCCAGAGACAGAAAGTTGCTTGTTTTGCAGCCAAATGCTACACACATTGCATTTTTATGGCGTGACTACGTGAGAATGGGGAGTACCAAGACAACGGCAGTTGGCTTTACTTTTCTTCAGCCTATCAGCAATCCAGTGAATTAGTAGTAGAAGTAGAGATCAGTGGATTGAATCCATTCATCATGGATGCGGTGGACGCGGTCAAACAGCGACCTGAATTCAGGAAACTAGGCTACAGGCTTATGGCTGCATCAGCGCTGAACAGCTGAGGTGTCAGTCTGCTCATCAAACCATGTTTTAAAGGGTCAAACAAAAGGCTGTTTCAAATTATTTTTTCAGTTGAGTCTTTGTCCAAATTGCCTAGTCAACAAATTGACAAACCGCAGGTATCATTGAGAGAATGCAAGTCTTAACGTGTGTATCTCTGTCTTTGCAGGAATTTTTACTACATCACTATGCTACGTGACCCTGTGTCACGCTACCTCAGTGAGTGGAAGCATGTACAGCGAGGGGCTACGTGGAAAACAGCCCTCCACATGTGTGACGGCCGCCCTCCCACTCAGGTTGAGCTTCCCGCCTGCTACAGCGGCGAAGACTGGACAGGGGTGCCGCTAACAGACTTCATGAACTGTCCCTCAAACCTAGCCAACAACCGTCAGGTTCGAATGCTGGCAGATCTCAGTTTGGTGGGCTGCTACAACATGTCCTCAATGAGCGAGCTAGAGCGAGGTCGCGTGCTGCTCGCCAGCGCCAAGGCTAACCTACGCAATATGGCCTTCTTTGGCCTGACGGAGTTCCAGCGTAAGACGCAGTATCTGTTTGAGAGGACTTTCGGGCTCCGCTTCATCCAAGCCTTCACCCAGATCAACAGTACGCGAGCCGCCAGCGTGGGGATCAGTGAAAAGGTCCGGTGGCGCATCGAGGGGCTCAACGCCTTGGATGTGGAGCTGTACGAGTACGCCAAGGAGCTTTTCCTGCGGCGTTACCAGTTTAACCGGCAGCAGCAGCACCAGGAGGAGCGGCTGAGGAGGCGGCAGGACAGGCAGCAACGGCAACGGCTGCACAGGAACTATCTGGTTGAGCTGCTGAGACTTGGAGGCGGAAGAGTTGCGGAAGAAGAAGAAGAGGGGGAGGTGAAAGTGCTAGAAGAGGTAGTCACCACCGAGGATTACAGTAGCCAGGTGGTGCGATGGTGAGGAGCCAGAGCATTAATACGGACAGACGGCTCTGTAATTTCCTCCGTGTTCTGTGACTCAGCCAGGACCTCCTGCCCTCACAGGGTTATAGCGCTACGCCAGACTGCCGAAAGGTGTCTTAATATTTACGATGGATGTACTTGCTAGGGAACCATGAACATTTTATATTTTTTTCTTAAGGCTACATTTCGGCACTGCAATTGTGGAAAATGTGTTTATTTAGTTGCAAATGCTTTGAATGTTCTCAAGGCTGTGAAGATGTTCCCTAAGTTCTGCAATAAAAGAAAAAAAACAAGACATGAAAAAACATGTAAATTATATTAAAAGAAGGCCTATTTATTACATTTCCTAAATGATGACTGGGTCATTGATGTCCTGTTGTTATCTAGCTCTATGTTGAAATCTTGTGACTCTGTGGTGTTTGGCTTTATGAGAGTATCAAAGCACAAACTTGGCAAACTGCAGTGTTTCCTTCTTTCTGACTGCACTGATTAAACAAACTGTTACAATTTGACCAATAAAAATGGTGTAACAAGTTGAATACATTGTATTTGACTAGGTTTTTATCAATATACATCTGAAATAAAAGAAGGATTCAACTCCTAGAAGCTGTGCCGACAAGTCTAAAAAAATAGAAAATAAGATTATGAGAAAATACTTGCAGCTTTTTCATGTGTGCTCAAAATCTAGAATATTTTAAATCATTTTAAATTTAGGATTTCTTGCAATTTTTTAAAACCTAAACCTTGTAAGTTCTTGGTAAGGCCTGGTGCCTAACAAGGCACTGCGTACCGTGTGTCTTTAAAAAGGGGTGTGGATTCCAAAGACTACCTCTGTGGACATTTGAGATTTCAGTCCAATGTATTTCCTGTACTTTCTACAATCCAATGTGAAACAGTCTGATTTGAAGACCTTTTCTCTTTGAGAAGAATTTTCCACCAGGTAGATGGCTGCTTTGAGTCCAGCTGTAGCACATGCAGACGTCTTTGGAGTTGGCCAGACTCAGCCGTAGCCTTTACTTAGTTAGATTAGTAAACTTCTGTTATTCTGTTGTCAGTATTCACCATCCATCCATCCATTTTCTAACACGCTTACTCCCAAGTGGGGTCACGAGAGGTGCTGGTACCCATCCACCCAGCTGTCAATGGGCAAGAGGTTGGGTAAACCCTGGACAGTTCGTCAGTCCATCGCAGGACAAACAACTATTTACACTATAAACACTCACACCTAAGGAGAATTTAGAGAAGCCAATTAACCCAACAGTCATGTTTTTGGACTGTGGGAGGAAGCCGGAGTACCCAGAGAGAACCCACGCATGCTCAGGGAGAACATGGAAACTCCATTTAGAAAGACCCCGGGCCGTATATTGAACCCGGAACTTTATTATTAATATTTTGTTAATTTTTAAAGCATGTACTGTTTGCTTTACTGTTCCAATGGGGTGGCATCTAAGCCATTTCCAAAACAGCGACATTTTACCAACGACGGCGTCAGGCTTTAGAAAATAACCTAACAAGCAAGTTTGACTGAAGCATTAGCACTGCTGCTACACAAGCTTAAAGGTATCGCGGAGGATTTTCATAATTTTTTTTTAAAACATAGCATGCATGAGCCCATTTCTTCTCGGGCACGCTCTGCTTAAAAGTTACTGTTGTCATAGCTCATACAAGCTAACTGTGCCTGAACATCCGCTCTAACTCCTAAATCCCTCAATCACTATATAGAGCGGGGACTGTATAGTGGACTTTTATAGCGAACTCAGTTATCTGTTCGGACAGATGATCACTGCTTTAGGTCACGTAACTCCTCCTCCAACTGTCGGGTAGTGACAACAGGAGAGTTCTCCTCCCAAAGCATTTTGGGATATATCTGCCTCTTCTGATGCCTTTCTTCTCATACACTTTCTTTTGACACTTTTCCTTGTGACACTCGGCCATTTTCAAAGAACCGCGGTTCAAAAAGTGAGCTTCAATGATTGTCTGAAACCGTAACTCACCACAGATATAGGCCTGAAAGTGCGCATGCGCAGAAAAATATAGCTAATGGGACACGCATGTTGAACGGCTTTATGTAAACATATCACCAGAATTATTGACAATTAGGAGGACCACTTATTTAGATGATCCACCCGGAAATAAAAGATTGTCCTCTATAGCTTTAAGCTGACCTACTTCTATGTCTACACAGAAATGTTCCCAACTTTTGTTTTTTTTATTTAATTAAGCTAATATGAGCGCTGAAAACAGTTAATCAAATTAATTGTGATTAATCAGTTATTGAAATAATCATCAAATAATTTAGTAATTGATTCTTAACTAGAGTATAAAGACTAACAAGATTTTAGCTGACAGAGCGACCCACTTATAGCAGTAATTATACAAATATTGTAAAAAATATATATAAATATTTTGTATTTAACATAAAAAAAGCTTTTTTGTGTGTCAATATGTTCTATCCAGAACTCCTCAAGTGGAAAGGTTTTAGTTGCACCTGATTTAAATCTGTAAAAAAAAAAAAAACTTTCTTTAAGGAATCAATTATCGACAGATGAATTGATAAGCATCATAATATAAGTTGCAACCCTTGCTGATATTCTCATTAACAAACAATAAAAATGTTAGCCTTACGGTTCTCTACTATGACCAATAAGAACAATATTTAACTTTTAATTTAATAATTCAGGTTGGATGTATTGCTATAAAACTATATAGGTAATGATAGATTTACCGGAATAATAGAGAGCTCTAAAAATATTACAATTAAAATATTTTTTGCTAATAGTCTCAATAATGGTTTCTAAAAAGAGTTAAAGTAATATTTTAGCAGCGTGCGGGTAATTTCCACCTGATGCAGTACACACATGAATTCACATCTTATTTCCACCCTATACGAATCGCACATTTCTTTCCAAATCAAGCATGGGTGATTAGGTTTTTTCTTTTTTACTCTTAAAGAAGGGGAGAGCAGCGGGCCTGAAAGACAAGCTGTCAGAGCCACTTCGAACACTCTTACATCACACTGACAGAACTCTGGTATTTGTACCATTAGGGCATTGATCACTGGGCTCTTTGCTTCCAAATTGATCATTTAAACTTCAATTGGCCGTGACTCTGCCGCAGCAGAAAATAGAAGAAGCCGGAGGCTTTTTTTTTCCCCTCCCTCCCCAATTTGAGAACCAGTGCAGCACGGCGGACGCTCCATTTTCGCTCCAGTAGAAAAACAATCAGGTTTGGAAAATTTCCACAGACAGGAGACCTTTAAAAGTGAGGTGCTGGGATGATTGCCCAAAATTAATATCCTTGTGCTGGCGCCTGTGATACACACTTCCTGACGGCTCTGCGATACACCCTGGAGGAGGGAGAAAGTGTAGCGCCTGGATCAATGTGGAGGCACAAACAGAATATCCATAGACTAAAATAGCTTTTCCATTCCCAGCTGTCGGCTCCGATGGCACAGCATGTAGAAGAAAAACATTTTATAAATCCATAATAGGATCCACTTCTACTCTGTACACCTGCTCACGGAAAACAGGTATCTTAAAAACACAAATTCATACTAAGGAAGCCTCATCTGGATCAATTCTCTGTTGGTAGAGGCAATTTGTTCTGTCTCAGCTGGTAGAGGATATGAACTTTTCACAAAAGTTTTGCACCAAAACTTAGAGACTTTAGGGTTTTGTGAGAGAAGCACTCATGTTATCTAAAAACTTAGTGTTTTAGGGTCTCTCTGCACCAGCTTTTTACCCTTCCTCAACAAACATCAATTATGCATGACTTTCCACAGATGCTCGTTTGGATTTGGGGTGGACTTTGACTAGGACGATCTGACAAATTAATCTATTTTTCTGTTTCCTTTTACAGCATCTCTTCCCATCAACTCAAAATAGTTTCAGCTTCTTTGTATCTACTAATGATGCCAAGACAGCTGTACACCACCGCTTATTGAAAAAGTTTTCAAAATAAAACCTTAGCGCCACCTTAAAAAGTTAATTTACCTGAAACTTCAAGATACCATAGAAGAATGTTTGTCTGTTCTTACAACGGCTGAAACATTTATTTGGATTAATTGTGATAAATCCTCTAATATTGAAGTCGACCTATTTACTGCAGTAATTAAGACAAATTGCAACAAATATAAACTACAAAAACATAAAATATATAGTATTGCGTCACTAAAGATCAAATTGTTTCGTTATCATATATTCAAATAAATCAAGTTTGTACACATTTTGCCACTTGCAATTGTTTTTCAAAAGTGCAATAAATGTTTTTTCCTGTATTACAATTTTTGTTCATCTATAAATGTAAATGTGTAAGTATGTTTTTAGATTCATTGATTAACTGGAAAAAATAAATGATAGATTAATCTATTACTACAAGAAATTATAGGTGAAGTCCAAGTGCTTATGCAAAATTTTCATGTATTGGCTTTAGCAGGCAGCAACGATGAACATTATTTTTTTTAGTTCCAACAACATATCTAGATTAACTATCTATCCGTCACGGCTCAATCACAGCAGAAGGTGTGGTCTATACTTGAAATGCACTCCATCACCAAGTCAAGGTTTGTTTGTTCTACTAGGACATCAGGATAGGAGGTGAAGACGTCTGTATTTATGGTGCTGGTGGTGATATATGCTTTACCAATCCCCCATAGGGGAATTTATGTGCCCAGTACATCTAGTAATCACAGTAAGAATATTTAAATAATACAATAAAATCAATAAAAGTTAGAGGATTGGTGAAATGTAGAGAGTCACTGGGACTCACCATGACTACTTCTCTTAGCTACCAGAGTCCCATGCAGAGGAGACTTTGGTTTTAGAGCAGAGGTCATGGATTAGTGGACCTCAGTCTGGATCCGGACCCAACCTGATTTAAAACATTTAGGATGAAGCAGGATTCTCCACCATGAACATTATCAAAAATAAATATCGATCAAGCCTCAAAATGAGCACCTTGATATGTGCTTGAAAATGGCTTTGCTGCCAATCAAACCCAGGTTTAAAGCTTTGCAGCCTAAAGCCCACTGCTCTCATTAAGCCATAAAAAGGAAAGAAAAAATACACAAAAACAAACGGCGTTTTATATAATATCTGAATAAGGACATTGTCTACATACTAGAGACTGACACGGGAGTGGATTTTCACTCCTGTCCCGTCCCACTCCCACAGAAAAAAATTGTGTCCCGTCCCGATCCCGGGGCAGAGTAGAAATCTAAATCCTGTCCCGTCCCACTCCTGGTGAAATTACTCCCACTCCTGCACCACTCCCATTCTTGTTGTTTTTGAGTGTGGGTGAAAAACTCAGAGCAGAAGCACTTTTGGTTTTTGGGTCGTGTAGTTTTTTTTGACTCGCATTATAGTGTAGGCTTCAAGGAAAAAAACGACAAAATGGCGGCGCCAGTACTGGATTTTTTTTCTTTCTATTTTATTTTATTTTTTGGCATCGATCCTAGTTTTTTTTAGTTACTATTGGTTTGCTCCCGCTTCCGTTAATGTTTAATCCTGTACCGTCCCAATAACGTGATCGTTACCGACTCCCATCCCACGGGAATCCCGTGACCCGTGGGATTCCCGAGAAAATGTCAGTCTCTACTACATACCAAACTGAACGATTGTAGTTCTCTACTTAAAAAAAATACCTAGATTTTAAAAATGTAAAAAAATCGTCTTTTTTATTTAAAAAGTCAATGTATAACATGGATGCATAAACACCTCATTTTATTTCAGTGTTAATTATGTTGAAAGTAACAGATTATAATCAAAAATGTCTCTGTATCTTTACTGGTTGATGATTTTCTTAATTCAGACCCCGCTGATTTTTTATTGGTCATCCCTGCTCTAGAGGATGATCTATAACAGGGGCGGGGCTAGAAGAGCACCAGGGGTTCCCAAGGCCCATCATTAGCCACCCCTATGTCCAACCTAAACAAGAGGTTTTCTGTTCCCATGGGAACATACTTTGTCACCTCCAGAACAAGCAGTTGTCATAGGGACCAGAGGGTGGCAGCACTGACTCTCTTTGTGAAATGTCCTAAATAATTAGATTTTTTTCATTTTTCATTGATTCAAAAACTGAAAACAAAAAACAAAAAAAGTTTGTATATATTAACATTACACAAATCTGAACTGGTTCTCTTTTCAGAGCAAGGTTTTGTGCTTAATGGCGAAGAAAGAGACAGTTATGAGTCTCTGCAGTCATCAAACAGTCTTAAAGAGACATTTTGTAAGGTTTTACTGAAAATTATCTTAAAATAGCCTTTTTTTGACACTTTAAAACATGGTTTGATGAGCAGACTGACGCCTCAGTAGTTCAGCACCGATGCATCTATAAACCTGTAGCCTATTTTCCCTGAATGTACTTTAGGTCAGAAGTTCCAGCGCTGTTCAGAGCATGTTACATCAAGCACGACCATGTTGATGGGGTCCAACCTAGCCAACAATATTAGTTTTATATTCAAGATGGATTTAGGGGTTACTCAGCATTAGTTTTTGGCCACCACCCAGCCCAAATTGGTCCCTGCCTGCCCACTCTTAACAACATTTTCTGGCTCCGCCTCTGGTCTATCGAATATATCATCCTTTTTTTTCTCCATACAATGATTTTGTCAAAGTCATTCATCTCGACAGATTCATCAGAGTAGCATCAAACGTCTATCTGTCCAGAACAAAGGATCAGGAGCTGCTGTAGTTTGACGGAAGCTCCTGAAGGTTGTTTTTTAATCCTGACAGAAAAAAAGAGCTGTCTTATTTGGACTTTATAACCCTACATAACAACCACATTTAGTTTCTGACTGGTTAAAGCAATGCAAAGAAAAGTCGAAATTTTTAGGTTCGATCAAATATTTATTTTCACTCTATAAAAAAGTCCACTGCTCTTATCACGGTTATACTTCGCTCTAAGTCAGGGGTGGGCAATTCCAATTCCTGGGGGCCGGTATCCTGCAACTTTTTGATCAATCCTTGGTCCAAGACACATGAATCAAATGGTTGAGTTACCTCCTCAGTAGGCAGTCAGTTCCTCCAGGGTCCTCTCAATCATCTAATGACTTGATTCAGGTGTGTTGAACCAAAGGCACATCTAAAAGTGGCAGGGTACCAGCCCTCAGGAACTGGAATTGCCCACCCAAGCTCTAAGTGCATGATTTCCAAAAATGCATCTCTAAAAACATCCTTTATATCACTGACTGTTAGACATGCACCAGTTAGGAATTTGGGAGCCGAGCGCCAATCACAAAAATCTGACACATTGAATCTATAAATTCTTCAACTGCTGTCTTTGACATTGTATTATTAGATGAGAAACTATGAACTGACAACTGTTTTAGTGAGGGAGGCAGTGGAGACAATCTTTTTTTTAAATCAAAATGGAAGATAGAATAAATAATTTTGACAAAGGATGATATGGGAAGGCTCTTAAGATGTTTAAGGTGGCTTTTAAAAAAGCTGTTTTAATTTAACCCTAGAAGAAATGTTTGGTGGTCCTACCTCCGCATTGACCAGCTAGTCACCTTCTCCCCCTGCTCCACGGCGCTGTCCGCCCCTAGACTCCTCGTATCCCATGCTGTCTTTTTTCCACCTCTAGAGCGGAGCTCTTCAACAGGGGGTCCGGGAAGGTACTGCATGGGGGTCGTGAAAGGTTTGGTTGATTAGCCTTATTTTTTATATTCCCCTTGCAATTTTTTATCCACTAATTTAAATGTCTTTAAATCCACATTAACATGAATTTAACACACTGTAGTAAACAGATAAATGGAGGCAGAAGATGTCTATCAGTCATCAATGCACACATTCAGTGACACACAGGGGCTCTTTCAAGCTGGGCACCGTTTCATTCACAACACCTGTCCCATCAACCAGGAATAAGAAATACTTTAATAATCCCAGGGAGAAATTACTTTCATTACATTACTTCATATGTAACAGAGTGACTATAGGACCAGTTTGATATAACACTATTTCATACAATATATATAATTAGGGTTCCCGCTCCATCTTGCAATCAGTTTGGGGGTCCTTGGCCTGGAAAACGAAACCATGATGGCAATTATTTTACATCCAAGCAGTATACAGTTCTTCATATACTGTATATATATATATATATATATATATATATATATATATATATATATATATATACACACACACACACACATTAATTTCAAACAGATAGTATCAGTATGGTATCGGTATCGGCCAATACAGCACAGCCAGGTAACAAAAGCCAGGCAACACAACTTTTAAGCTTCGCAATATGGCCTATTTACTGATTTAGTGCGTAATTTTATAAAAGTTCAAATGTTGAGAGGACTGTGGCAGCCAGCGGACCTTCAAGGCTAACCATAGCCAGGGCTAACGTTAGCCGTCTGCGGCAGCCCTCTGTCTGCATAGCCTTGTGTGAAGTACTGCTGGCTCTAATGCCGTTGTTTTTTTTTTTTTGTTTTTTTTTTGCTTTATATGGCAAAACCTTTTTTTTTTATTTGTGTTTATATGACTGTGTCAATTATTATTACCCCACTAAATGAAAAAAGTAATTATTTTTTACCTAGAGACTATTAACAACAGGAGGTGAAATGCAGCTCCTGAATGGTTTTGAATTTGGTGATGTTATGAATATGCTTCTGTTCCAAGTGATCCATAAGCATCATAAGTCCATACTTTCCTGTGTTCTTGACAAGGTACTGGCTGAGAACATGAGTCCATAGTCACGTTCCTATGGACTGAGAAACGGTCAATGTTTCTCAGCCTCAGCACAGCTGATTCTAATGATTGCAGTTCAGGAAAAGTCTGTTAACAAGCTATCAATGGAAATCAGCTGTGCTGAAGCAGGGAAACCTCTAAAACATGCTGGCTAGAAATGATAGAAATTGTCAGTGGGAGTATTTTACCCCTGTCCTAATCTGTATTTAATTCTAAAAGTAAGGATTGGTTTCATTAGTTTTATATTGAAAACAATTTTTCAATTCAAAAGCCTTTACTTCTGCATCAACTTTGTTTATTTTTTCATCATCTTTTCATATTTTGGTATTTAAAATACCAAAACTTGCACATAAATTCTGTCTGACTACATCATCTCAAAAAGTTAAGTTCAATGATATGAGTAACATTTTTAACAATTTATTTTTTTTCTACTTCTACTGGAATTATTTTTAGAGTTATGATTTTTTTAAAAAGTAAAACAAAACAAAACAGAAAAAAGGTTGAAGTAGTGGTACATTTACTTGTGTACAATTTGCTGATACTTTACAACCTCTGGTTCACGTGTAAAGATGAACAGTGATTTTTTTTTTTTAATCAAAACATTTCGTAATGCAGTATATCAAACAGCAAAAAATAAAATAAATAAGGTCACATTTTAAGTGATTAAATATTTTATGTAACCACGCCCCCATCTTTATTTATTAAATATGAATCAGTATTACTCTATATTAGTTTTCATATATATATATATATATATATATATATATATATATATATATATATATATATATATATATATATATATATATATATATATATATATATATATATATTATTATTATTATCATTATTACTCTAAGCTTTTTGTGCTCTGGTGACTTGTTACAAAAAAAATGAAAATTAGGAAATGCCTGAGAGATTAAAAAAAAAACCCTGAGTAGGACCCATGTAGCCTGACCTTAAAATAGGCTAGCAGGAATTAATTAATGCATTAAAGCTAATTCTCATGATTTTTTTTTCATAGATTAACACCAACTACCAGTGAACTTAAAAAAAAAATCATTTTTTTTACTTTGCATTTAACAGTGACACAATCTGTTAGCTAGTGACTCGCATGCGTACCAACAAAAATTTGATTTTTTTTTTTTTTTATATCTTTTTGAGCTAACATATTAGCCATATAACACAAATTAAAAAGCGAATTTACCTCCTATCTCTTCTGGCGGCGGGAATATCTGCCTTTTAATGGCACAGGTAGCATCGTTAACACCTTAACCAATCGTGTGTGAACAACTTCTTCTGTAACTGAGCTACTAGTTAACTCTCAAGGGCACCAGTGTCCCCTTCTGGCTTGATTGAGAATTGCGTCTTGTTTTTTCATGCAGTGCGCACATGAATTGTGTCCCTATGGGAACAAACCTGCATAGAGAAATGTTCCTCCTAATTAAAGGGTCAAAAATTAAAGCTTGTGCTGCTTACATTAACCTCTAATTAGGGAAGAGGATTAGGGCCAGTGGAAAAAAAAAGGTTGACTGATTTTTACATTTAATTTCAGTTTAGTATGGGAAAAAGTTAGAATTCTGACTTTTTTCTCAGAGTTCTGACAGAATTCTGACAATAAAAAAAGTAAGAATTCTGAGAAAAAAGTCAGAATTCTGAGATTTAAGTTAGAATTCTGAGAAAAAAGTCAGAATTCTGAGATTAAAGTCAGAATTCAGACTTTTTTCCCATACTATACTGAAATAAAATAAAAATAAAAATCAGTTAACTTTTTTTTTTTCAGTGGCCCTAATCCTCTTCCGTATCTAATACTGATTGGCCAATTTCAGTTCAACAAATAAGAGAGGTGGTCTCTGGTTGGCTTCTCTGAAGGTTCTCTATGTATGTCTTAAAGGAATAGTACACCCAAAACATGATTAGCCTTCATTTTCTTCTCACCCCCATGCTGAACAACACTCTGGAGTACTTTTTTGATATCTCAAATGCATCTGGAGATCTGGGAGGTTTCTTGCTGTCTGCTGACATTCAAATAATGGAGGTCCATAGCGCCCGAGGCAGAAAGGTCCATAAAAGTCCACAAAAAACGTGTCAATATTCCTCAATACTGCTCGTCCAATGTATTCCAAGTGTCCTGAGTTGGTAGCGTCCATAATTTACTCGAAACAAAGTCATTTAGAATGTTTTTAGAGCATAAACAGTAGTGTATAGGATTTCCTAAAAGCGCGTTCACGAATCTACGGAAACCGCGGCAGACCAAACCAGATGAAAGTGCGCATTCAGCGTCTGCTTTTGATGATGCAAGCGTAGAAGAAGAAATGTGCTGTTTACCTGTGCAAAGAAAGAAACAACGAAAGAAAAATGTCTGAGGACTTCAGTTTTGAGGAAGAGCATGAGTTCTTTGCCGAGCTGAATGCGCACTTTCATCTGGTTTGGTCTGCCGCGGTTTCCGTAGACTCGTGAACTCGCAGGGACGCGCTTTTAGGAAATCCTATACACTACTGTTTATGCTCTAAAAACATTCTAAATGACTTCGTTTCGAGTAAACTATGAACCCTACCCACTCAGGACACTTGGAATACATTGGGCGAGCAGTATGGAGGAA
This sequence comes from Cyprinodon diabolis, assembly GCA_030533445.1. Taxonomy (NCBI): domain Eukaryota; kingdom Metazoa; phylum Chordata; class Actinopteri; order Cyprinodontiformes; family Cyprinodontidae; genus Cyprinodon; species Cyprinodon diabolis. The sequence continues at coordinate 16,072,419 of CM060085.1, forward strand.
TATTGACACGTTTTTTGTGCACTTTTATGGACCTTTCTGCCTCGGGCGCTATGGACCTCCATTATTTGAATGTCAGCAGACAGCAAGAAGCCTCCCAGATCTCCAGATGCATTTGAGATATCAAAAAAGTACTCCAGAGTGTTGTTCAGCATGGGGGTGAGTAGAAAATGAAGGCCAATCATGTTTTGGGTGTACTATTCCTTTAAGAGTAAGACCACTGATCTCAATTCATTCACTGAAATGGGCTATCAGCCTGAAAAAAGTGAAGCCATTGGCCGCCATATTGGTACTCCCTAGGTAGACCGGTCACAATGTAAACAATACATGCCCTACAGCATCGAACTATGATTATGTTTTCATTTTCAGGGGGGCCTCTTTAAAAAAAAGATAAATTCATCACTTTGACACAAACTTGCTGTTTCATAGCATAAGTAGATTACTTTAACTTATAATAAAATAAATAGTATATATGTCATGTAATATTACACATCATACAAATCCACCACAACAAAATGAATGTGTTAATGGAGCATAATGATATAGATGTGCCAAAACTGTTAAATTGATGATGTGCATGTAATATACATGTATTGATTACATTGTTATGGTAATTTCATATTACATATAATTTCAAGATTTTACATCAAGACTGAATTGCAAGTACATGTCTGTTATTGCTATAGTGTTTTCCGATTTGCAAAATATGCATGAATGATGGCATATACTTTCTATGCATTTGCCTTTAAAAGTGTTTGAGTTGCTTTTTTTTCGTCAATATAACATGCAATATATTTCAGCACATTACTTTTTCAAATGAGAAATAAAACAAACACTACAAAAACAACAGCGCCATCCGCTTAATATAGAATTACCCCTTTGACTTTTCACAGTGAATTACTTTCTATTTAATCTACTTTCTATTTTCTAATGTTAGACACAATGTCACTGGCTGACTCAAGTCAATATTTTCGAGTCGGACTGAGACAGTCAGACTAATGTTACAGGATACTATGGGATACAACAGGGTATATATGGATCTTCTTGGTTAGTACATCCACTGACTGTGAAATTACCTGTTAAATGTATTTCCAGAGCCAGCAAACTGCTTGTTTTTGCAGTCAAATGCTACACATAAGGATTTTTATGGTGTGTCCCTATGGCTTCAATTTTTTCGGGCTATCGGCAAAACAGTGAATAAATAAAGATCAGTGGATAAGACTCCCAGACCAGACCTGAGACATGTCACATGGGAAATGAATCTCCAGATTTCCCTACTGCATTGGTTCCCCTGATTAGTTTTGTTTCCTAGATGTGTCATACCTTTATAAGAATGTCTGATGGCCTATTGAGCGATTTAGATTGTCAGGAAAATAAACACAATATGATAATAAGATGTCTACCTTTCACTTAAGTATATAAAAAAAAGCTAATTTGCATTTTGATACAATCAGCTTGAGAGGCAACTGGGGGAAAAAAATCAGCTAACTAACAGGATGTCTAAGGCTTATGATGTCTGAAGTACCTGTTATCTCTACTGTGGTAAATATGTAAAGAACACTTTAACTATAAAATCAGAAGCTCTGTTAAGATGCTGCTTACAGATAGTGCTGAAAGTCATGTAAGTCAGTGGTTTCTGGGCAGAAAAAATGGCAGAACCAATTTATAAAGACAATACCAAGAATTAGACCCACAGTGATGAGAAACTAATAGAGCAGCATGCAGAGATGCAAAAAGTACCGCAGCCACAAGCCAACATAAGTAAGAACTTTAGATTTGTATTCCTTTCTAATATGTATAACTGACATCAGATGTTTCATCTGTGAAAGTTACAAAATACAACACAAGAAAAAAAAATCACAAGTTCTTTAGGATAAATCACAAATCTATAACTTGATGAAGCTGTTAACCTCCTGATCAGTTGGTGTCAGTAATGCACCTGAAATTCTGTAATGTGAATAAAAGGAGGAAAAAAAAAACTTTATTTCTTTGCTAAGAAATTGCACTGATCAAAAGAGCAGAAAAGCTAATTCTTGCGGAGGAAGAGCAGAGCCCACCTGCCCCCACCCATCCTCACCACCTTCTACAGAAGCACCATAGAGAGCGTTCTGACCAGCTGTCTCACTGGGTGGTGTGGAGGCTGCAGCGTCTCAGACTGGAAAAGGTGAGGAGAGTGGTGAGAACAGCAGAGAGGATCATGCCAGCACTGCGTGTCCTGAGCCCATAACATTATAAATGACCCCTCACTCCCAGACCATGGACTGCTCTCCCTGCTGCCCTCTGAGAAGAGACTTCGAAGCATCCGATGAAGGTCCAGCAGATTGCAGAAGAGTTTCCTCCAAACTGCTATTAGACTGATGAATGTTGTATGAAATCGGGTTTATTACAAAAAAAAACAACAACTGAATGTTGGAATCTGTCAATCATATTCATTCGTATGATTACATTTATCACTGCTGCCTTTAAAAAAATGAAAATCTTGAAAGCTGTACTGAACTAAATTTAATTTTGTATACACTCTGTGTGAACAAAATGACATTAAAGTCTGTCTAAGTCGAAGTCTACATTTAGATATTTCAAACATCCCCTGATAAACAAAAAACAAGACTTAAAGGAACCTCAATGGTTTTTAGAGAAAAGCTGCAAACAACCTAAGTGGTTGGTTTAGAAAGTAATAAGCCCTGAGTGATTCTTTTTTTCTGCATATGTGCTGCAGTTGTTATTTGAATTGTGAACCACTGAAAAGAGTTAGCACTGCACAACGGTTTCTTTTCTAAGATACTTTATTTCCCTTTGCTAAAGAAAGTATTTTGGAATTTTATATTTTGGTTCCTTTTCATATTTTTCAGTCTTTTGTGAACTCTTTTGCGTTTTCAATGAAATGTCTCCTCTCCTCTCCTCTCCTCTCCTCTCCTCTCCTCTCCTCTCCTCTCCTCTCCTCTCCTCTCCTCTCCTCTCCTCTCCTCTCCTCTCCTCTCCTCTCCTCTCCTCTCCTCTCCTCTCCTCTCCTCTCCTCTTTTCAGCCATTCTTTTTGCTTTAATTGTTGCTTTGCTTCAATTCAGTTTATTTATAAGCACCAATTACCAACGCCTGTCATCTCAAGGCACTTTACAGTTACAATTTACATTAGAATAATCATTTTAACGATAATAATTTTACAAAAACAGACAAAAAACACAGAGTAAACAGAAAATATCAAGTGTATCTTAAAAAACATAAGTTTGTGGGCGTGCACGGCCGACGTAGGTTCGAATCCGACCTGTGGTCTTCTCTCATGCCCCCTGTCCTGTTGAAAAAGTGAGCCACTAGTGCCGTAAAAACCTCAAAAAAAAAAAAAAAAAAAGCATTCCTTTGTTTCTGAGAAATTTACACCAGTGAATCCTCATATGTGTGTCAATCTGGCCCCAATATTTTTTTTCCTGGTCTAAATAAGAATTTCTAAATGAAACGATATTTAGAAGTAATAAATAATAATTTCATCATGAAATTTTGTCTTTTTGTTACCATATTTATATACAATTAACAATTAATTATTTTGGAGGAAAAAAATCCCAAATAATTAATTGTTTTCAGGGGCTCAATTCTTTCCCTGAGGCCCTACACTGGAAAAATTATCTAGAAATAAGTAAAAAATTATTAAAATAGGTGTATTTACTCTTAATTTGAGAAGGTAAATAAGGTATTTTGCCAATGTAATTAGTTTTTTTACTCTTAAAATAAGATAATTAGATAAAATGCACTTGAAATAAGACAATGCGATTGTGTTTTCTTGTTTTAAGGGTAAATTGTCTTGTTCCATTGGCAAAATGTCTCTTTTACCTCCTCAATCCAAGAACAAATGCACTTATTTTAAGAAAAAAATTACTTATCTAGATTTCGATTTTTTTTCCAGTGTAAGCAGCTTAGTTTTGTCAACTAAAGGGTTAAGGATGCTTGAGGACCCAAATGCAGACAAGGAAGCAACTAACAACAACAAGGAACCAGCAAACAGTGACTGAACATGAGGTTTAATCTTCTTCTTTTTCTCGTAGTGATTTATGGTGGTTGGCAAACTAATTAAAGTGCATTACCGCCACCAACTGATAAGGAGGAAACGGGAACCAAGACTTGCACCACAAAAAATGAATAAATAATTAAAAAGATTTTTTTTTTTATAGTTTTCCAATATCAAACATAATGAAATACAGTCAAATTCGTCCTCATAATTTCTAATTTGTCTCTGCCAGTTTCTGATGGTCCTACTAGTTTTCCGATCATACTTTCAACAGTTTCCCAGTTTAAATTTCTCACTTCAAGGTACTTTTCTACAGCTCTTCCTATTATTTAGATTTTTTTCCTGTTTTTCTTTGCCGTCTGAGCTCTACAATTGATCAATTCTACCATAAAAAGAACAAAATCCTTCTTTTCAACAATCAATGAGTCTTTTGCAATGTTGGGACACTCTCCCAGAGGTTTTCAAATTGTCATTTTCTGAACTGTTGAGTCTTTCTGACTGGGATGGGATATGCAGCAGTATGTTCTCCACCACAATTTCAGCATTTAATTTGCCTTACCACACTTTCAATATTCACTCCCCAGCAAACCTTCCATATCGCTGTATGCTTTTACATACTGCTGCTATATGACCACATTTGTGACATTTGAAGCATCTTAGAGGTGGAGGATTGTACATAACGACAATGTAGCTCATGCATCCGATAAAAACCTTACTGGGTAATTGCTCTTCTTCAAATTTCATCAACACTGATAAGCTTTCACACCTTTCTCCATTTCTTGCTGCTTTTAACCGTTTCACCTCTTTTAATTTTGCACCACTTACATTTTCAAGAATTTCCTTGTCAGTTATTTTTAGAGGCAGTCCTCCAATGACTCCTGAAGTTGATCAAAAGGTCTCCACCATAGAGTATTTTGGCACTTCGGACTTCTGCTACAAGTTTGTGTACTGATTTTGTTAACTGCACCGGACTTGAATCTACAAAAGAGTCTCCCTGATTAACTAGTGTGAATATGACTTTGTAATAATTTTGTTTTCCTGTGGAATTTCTAGATTGTTTAACACTAGATTGTTCTGAACTGGACTCCCCTCCTTTGATATTTTTACGCTTTTTTTCTCTTCCAATCTTCTTTGTTTTCACTATTTCCTTTTTCCATCCCACAAGAATCGCTTCCTGTTTCCTCGCTTCTCAAGACCTAGGACATTTCTCCACAAGCGACTTAGAAACAGGCAGATGACTGATCACATGAGGTGTATAATTGGGAGACTGAACAAAGACAAGGCTAATTAGCAGATTGGGAGCAGGTAAGGAAAGAGGAGCCTAGAAGGGAGCTAGGGAAAAAAGACTGACACAAGAGGGCAACAGATTGCAATCAAGAAATACTTAAGAACTCAAATACAATCAAAAATAACTACAATGACACAAAATGGAAAGTAAACCAATAAACTGGAAAACACAGAAAGGCATGAATCAAAGTATAACTGAAAACTCAAAAAACCTAAACACAACCAAAAAGCGCAGTCAGGACAAGTTTGGTTCATGCATTGGGTTGTCTCCGTTTATAACCTTAGCTAAAATTTATAAAGTCTAAACTGATTTTTCTTATGAAATAGTTACACTGAATTTCCAGAAACAATGCGCTTAAACTATCCGCAATATATTTTCTAGAGCTTTTTTTCATTAGTTTTTAAAAGTATTTTTTTTTTATTAACTGTCTAAAAAGAACATCTTACAAACTGAAATAAATCCTTTTAATGCTAAATTTCTTTTTATCATTATTACAAAATAGAAGTAAATGCTCTTTTTGTAAATGACGATAAAAGTTGTGAATGTTGCTTTTTTTTCAAAAGATATTGTAACAGCTCTGACTCAAAGGTATTCTTTAGATGAACTAAATGAAAAAAAAAATGTATTTTTGGATTGTAAAGGTTGCAGACCCATGGTATGAACTATTGTAATATACAGTAGAGGGCAAATACAAAACAGCATACTGGTCAAGTAAGGAAAAACATAATGAGAAAAATATTATAGCCTCACACCCACATTTCCTATAAATAAATACAGTCAGAAGATCAAGATTAAAATAACAAAGGATGAATGCTAATTCAATGCACTAATAATGTAAACTCAGGGGTAACTGCTCTAATACCAACTGTCCAGTTACGAAGTAACAATCTATGCCCTCAAAGTGTTTGTTGAGGATTTTGGTTACAAAAAACAACAGGTCTGCTTGAATTTTATTCATGCAGCAGGCGTCCCATTCTCTGCTTGGTTATTAATGTTCAGGTGGAGCAGAGATCTTGCCTTGCTGATCCATTGCTGCCGGCAAAAAGTGTCCAGAAAGGCCTTCCTGAAGTTATCACCTGAGAGGGTGTACAAAGCCAGGTTAAAGAACGTGTTAAGTCCTGCTAGAGGCCTGGAGATAATATACGCTGCATGCACTATGTACTTTGTGCACTGTGTTGTAGAGCTCATTCGAATTTCCACCCACAGGACTCGCAAGATGTGATAAGGCAGGTAGCACATGACAAACACCAGCAGGATGAGGATGGTCACAAGGCGCGCACGCATCCTGTAGGAAGAGGTGGGGCTGGATCCCCTGGCGAGCCGTTTAACAATCCCAATGTAGAAGATGAACACCAGCACTAAGGGTAGAGCAAACCCAAATGCAGTGAGCAACAGGTTATACGTCCTAATGCTGCCGTCTGTTTCTGTGTTGGCAAAGTCAACACAAAAGGTCATGTTGTTATCATCATGGGTCAGAGATATGATATTGAGCATTGGTGTGACCTCAGCAGCAGCAACAATCCAGACTACCAGGCAAGCAACAGCGCCCCAATGCTTCTGCTGCAGCTGTGCCACCCTCAGCGGCTGGGCCACCACCAAGAAACGGAAAACCGCCACACAGCTCAGGGACAGGATGCTTCCGTACAGGTGGAAATGAAAGGCAAAACGCACAAAGCGGCACATGAATTCTCCGAGCATCCACGATTCCCCGTTGCTGTAGTAGTAGACCAAAAAGGGCAAGGTGAGGACGTAGAGGAGATCCGTAAGCGCCAGGTTGACCATGATGATGCTGCTGCTCTTCCACGGACGCAGCTTTGTCAGATAGATGCTGATGGACGTTAAGTTCCCGATCACACCCACTATAAAGATGATGCCATAAGAGGCTGACAGGTAGTAACGTTTCAAGAAGTCGTCCAAGAAAGTGCAGCTGTTGTTGAGATCAGCCATGGAAAAAACCCTGTTTAATAAATTAATAAAAAAGACAGATTATAACCAGTAAAAAGAAATATTCATCGTCTAATTTTTGTATACATGGGGAAGTGTCACTCTGTGTTAACTGCATAGAGTGCGAATACTAAAATGAAGCTAATGCCAAAAGAAAATTTGATAGATGCTAACTAGTATTTTAAATGCCTGGAGGAAGATCTTTTATGTCCGGGTGGATCACCTAAATAAGTGGTCCTCCAAATTGTCAATCATTCTGGTGATATGTTTACAAGTCTACAAAGAGTATGAGAAAAAGAGAAAGGCCACAGAAGAGAGAAACAAGACCAGAGTTTTTTGGGGAGATTCTTTCATGCGATGGCGTACAATGAAAGCACAGGTCGGGCTTCCCACTGGTGCTTCAGCTGCAAAGTTTCTATTCAACAGATAAATTTAGCACGCTATTTGGAGAAATCCATTTCCCATCACTGCTGGAAAAAGTTATCTACCTCTATATTGTAACTTTCCAGGGCAGATAAGTTTATTTATTTTGTAATTTGCATCATTATACGGTGGCTTACCCTGCAAACATGTCCAAGCTTACATTGCAGCTCATAAGTTTTTATTTTATTTTAATGCACCAGTAGTCTTATTTGCAGGGATTGGTGATTAATCGTGGTTTTTCGCAGAGACGACTTGTAAAGATGACGTCCATGCTCTCGTTAGCGTTTGATAGGCTTTCCCACTTGGGAGCGGTTAAAAGGTTGCACATGTGCATTGTTTATTTAAAGTTGAGAGGACCGGTCTTTTAAAATATACCTGAAAATCCTCCTTTATTCCTTAAATGCTCATTACAAAAGTTTCTCGAATTAAAATGAATAAACTCTTCAATTGCATTTGAAAGTATTTATCTATCAAGCTAATGTTAAAGTCACATGTTAATATCAAGCTGTTGCTTGTGGTTGAGACAGTAAAAGGGTTCAAATAAAAATGTAGGTTTGTGTTCAACTTTAGCTAGTTTAATTTAAATTTAGACACAAAATAACACAATAACAATAACACAAAATGCTATCAGGGGCAGGTTTTAATTTCAACATATATCTCTTTGGAAATTAACATTCTTTTTAATGTTAAAGGACAAACTGATCAGCAAATAAGTGTGGAGTATGAGAAAAAATATTGGTTGGTTTAATAACAATAGATTCATTTAAATGAAAATATATATGTTTGTTTAATCCGTTTGGAGAAAGACTTTAAATTAAATCTAAATAGGTTTGCCTCTCTAATTAAGCAAACACTGATCATTAACATCTTATCTGTTATGACTGATAGAAAGAAACAAAAAGAAAAATATGAAGAAAAAAAACACAACTGAGGAAAACTATGTTTAGATAATTGTTGGAGTTTAGAAAATGCAACTGGGTTTGAAATCTAATAATTTTATTATTGTAAATGCATGATGAATGCTCTCATATTACAGATATTTTTTTTGTTTTAGTAAGATTAAGCTACAAAAAAGACCTATTTTGTCTGTTGTTCTATTTATATAAATACATACTTGAATATTGACTAATTTGACGGTAGAATTTCATCATCGTTCACAAGAAAAAGCTACAAAACACCCCTATACACCAGTATTTACAGTGATTAAAAAAGGAATTGATCATAAAAGTGCTGCAAAATAAAATAGAAAGAATGGAATAGAATAGAAAATCTCTTTATTGTCCCACAATTGGGAAATTGTGGTGTTTACAGCTGCAAAAGATTATAGTAGAAGTGGTCACACAATGTGCACCTTAGAAAAGTGCATGAAGATAACAAATAGGAAAATAATACAAATAGAGTATTGTAATGTACAATTTGTTTGAGTATAAATACTATATAAAACTGTATAAAAATTATCATATGTGAAACAGTTGCATTTTAGGGTCACAAACCATCTGGGAAGAAGGTCAGCTTTTGTCGCTCTTATCTACAGCTGACCCAACAAAGTTGTACGAATAACAACTGACATTAAAAACAAACCAGAAGTAAAGCTCTAGTCCCATACCCGTCGTTAGACGGTCAGCAGCAATTACTGCAGAGGAAGGAAACAGGAAGCAGGACTGAAAAGCAAGAGGTGAGCAGAGCGGGGAAGAAAGGAAGCAATCAAAGCGCCTCAGTGGGAAAGAAGCGAACGGTATCTCGTTTCCTTGTCAACAGCTTGGTCTGTGAAAGCCTCTCAGGATATCACAGCTGTAGCTTTGCTTGTGAAACTTGTCCTATTATGGATGTGAGGAGATGTGCTGCGTACAGTCACACATTGAAACGATGGGACTTTGGAAAAAAAAAACATTAATTTGCAATCATCATTAATGCCCCATAATTTCAGAAAAAAACAGATTAATACTAGTAAACATATATATATATTTAACCTACTTGAAATGAATGTGTCCTCATTAGTGTGCGGTCCAAATCCTTAGTGTGTCGTCTTTGTTTTTGCTTCCATTCCTTCATCTCTTCACCTCCCACTCAGCCTTCCACACCCAGGGGGGGAACTCCAGGATATTTCAGTTCGAAGGTGCACTGTTGTGTGAATCACCTTTAGCCATTTGCAGACAACATTCCTGTGCCATGCTTAAAACTGACAAAGGTCAGGTTTCATAGGAGTTTGCAGGAAATGAAGGAGAAGTGAGAGAGTAAAATATTTATTTTGTCTCGTTAAATCAAACTCCTGAGTGCTGCTTTGTTCAGGAAACAGGTGATTCAATTGAGGTCTTTGTTAATTTTTCTCAGGCTGACACATGGTTCAAAGACTTTGACACCTGTTAACATAAATCTGGCACAGATGCACATGGTGTGTCATTTAAGAAAAACAAGGAGGTGTGGGAAATATGCAGAAAGGAAGAGCTGTTTGTGTTTATGCAGCCATTAAAAAAAAAAAGGTCTTCTTGTGCCATTTGATTCTTAACAAAGAGTTTCTAATAAACCGGACCTTGGTATTTTTACTGCTGTTTAAAGGAGTTTCAGCATTCCTTTATGTATCTATTTACTTTAGTTTAGTCTTTATTCCAAATGCTTAAACAAAATTTACACACTAATCATTTACCATCAAATTGGACCATTAAAATCCATACATCCAAATTATCTTCCAAAACTGAGGAAACTAATACTCCAGTTCTCATAGTAAACCTAAATACACAGTACAATGGAGTACTACAGTGTAGTGGTTTGGCTCAAACATATATGTTTTAAAATGTCCTAATCAAAGTCTAGTTTCTGACAGGAATCAGCAACCTTCTTGCTGCAAGGCAGCAGTGCTACCCACTGCGCCGCTGAGCAGCCGTAAATACAGATATATCTGGTTCTATTCAAACCATGCATCTTCCTTCCGTTTCACATTTATGTTTCACTTTGTGTTCATGTAAATACATTTGCTTTTTCTAAAAAATCTCAGTTTTTAAAACAATAGGAAGTGTTCATTTTCTTTGCTTAAAACGATCTTAAAGTTCTGAGAAAACCTACTGCCCAGGGTTGAATTACAATATTGCACATACCAAACAATTTCTTCAAAAAACAGCTTAAAATTAAACATTTTGTGCTTTTTTTCCCATCAACACAAAGTTAAAATTACACCCACCTAATATGCACCCCTCTGTTAATATTTGGATAAAAATCTCTCAGCACACAGCGGAGAAAATCACATCATAATTAAAGGTCACATACCATAATGTTACAAATTTCTTTGCCAATAGGTCCCTCCTTTTGCTTTAAATGGGTTTCTTATGAAATTATGGTGCCATCTTGGTGAATTATATATTTCTGTTTTTGGTGTTTTTTTAGAATTTTTTTTTTCAATTATCTATGACAAATTAATACTGTTTAAAAAGGAAAATCCCAATATTAACTTTAAAAAAAGCACAAAAATATATCCAATATACAGGGCTGAAACAAATAATCGGATCAATCATGATTAATCAATTATTATAAGCGTCAAATAAGGACAACTAATTAAGTAATCGATTAATCTTTAACTGAAGTATAGCGACTCTAAAACATGCCTTTAGCTGACAGAGCAACCCACTTACAGCAGTATTTATACCAAAATTGCAAAAAAAATATATATAAACTTTTCTTTGTCTGTCAATATTCTCTATCCCAACTATTCAAGTAGAAAACTTTTTAGTTTCAAATGGTTTAAATTTAGTAAAAACAATCTTTCAGGAACATTTGGCTATCTGGTTATGAATCGATTAATCAAAAAAAATAATCGATATATTGATTAATTTGCAAAATAATAGTTAGTTGCAGCCCTACTAATATATCTAATATGTCGGCTACCAGCAGATGGCGACGGCGTACAGTGATGTCCATGTCTGCGGCCATAGCATAAATTCTTTTCAGGCTCAAAAAAAGCTGTATTTCGACATCAATGTGAATAGTAGTAGGCTAAGCTTGCTAGCATGACTGAGGCCCTTTAAAATCAATGCTTTTCCAAAGAACTGATGCTCACCCAGTTCCTCTGCACCATGTCTCTCCCATACTGTTAACATTTTGATCACTGCTGCACTTTGTAAATGGAAATGTTGATTTTCACCGCTAAGCGGCTCCTCATTCACTGTCGGAAAGCTGCATAAACAAAATTTAGTTTTGTATACACTCTGTTTACACAAAATTACAATAAATTAGTCTAAATCTTGAGCAGTTTTGAACTGTGTTTGGGATCAGTGTCCTGGTGAAACAGCCAATGGTGTCCAATTTTAAACAGCTGACAGGTTAAAAAAAAAAAAAAAAAACAGTGTTAAAATGCTAGGAATCAGTTTTAAAAGCATTTAAAATCCATGTAAATGTTTTTAAATATTTTTTTAATTAGTTGAAACAATTTTTCAGTTAGTGTAAACACATTTTATCTACAGCTAGAGTTAAAGACCAGACATCTGTTCTGATTCTTTGGTTTTTATCTCAGAAGCCAGTTTGACACCAACCTAAGCCTCGTTTAAAAAAATCATTACCCAGTCATTTAGTTTCAAGGCTATAGTCACTGTTTTTCTCCACCTCCATGTTTACCTGAAAGTTTCTACAAGTATGCATTACCTGCAGCCCTAAGCTGCCCTAAAAAACAACATAAAAAAGCAGAAAAAGCAAAGGCAGAGGCAAGAAGGAGAAACATTTTTTTATTATTTTTTACAAAAGACATGCTAAAATTGTGTAAACAGAGATTTAGAGATGAAACTAAATTGCGACCTCTGTTTTTATGCTCAGGGGATGAGGCGTCTTTGGAAGAGAAGCTGAAGGGAGCTTTTATTGTACAGATAAAATCATCTGAGTTCAGAGAAAATATTAATGTCAAAGATCAACCCATCGCCTTAGAAGCAGCTCGGAGGAGGAAAGGGAGGAGGGGGGAGTCTTTGGAAGCTGTTAAATAGATGAGGCTGAGAGGGAAAATGGTTCTGTCTACAATTTGGGCATCCTGGCAGTGTTGAGGCGCATAGAAACACAGGAGGAGCCTGCGGCATAGCGCATCTCCCTCAGCATGCCGCTCCACTGCTTCTTGTCTTCCTCATACCTTATAGACACAAAGAAAACATTTTACCTTAAAACAATATCTGTTCCACAAGGTTTAAGCTTTAACTACATGATATAAGCAAGCTTTTATCCTGTTAATCATTTATAATGCAATAAAGCTGGTAGTTTATTTTAGAGAGTTTAATGATAAAATACACCAACCTAGAAAAGTAGGTGTAGGAATGTTTATTGTTAGTCAAGAAATAAGGGTGCTAATGCTAAAGCTGAACTTGTAAGCATGTGTAGCATCCAAAAGTAAAGGTATCATATTGTAAACAATGAGAAAAATACAACAAAAGATACACTGTTAGCCTTTTAAATTGGGTTCAAATAGAGTGAGGCATTTTAAAAGTGTTTAAAATTGAGTTATCAATGAAAGGAAGACTTCTTTAGAATAAAAAACTGTCCAAATGGGACGATTTAAAATGTATTTGTGACTATTTCTTAGCTCTGAATAGAAAAAGATGTTATAAGCACATTTAAAAAAAAATAAAATCACTAATGCATGCAGCATGAATGTCCACCTTGAAAGTATAAAAACAAAACAACAAAAAAAGTAAAAGAATTTCTGGATTACTCCAAATAGCCCCAGGGTTAAATAAAAAAGGAAAAAAAGTTGAATCTTTGATTTAAAGCAAAAGGAAAATACAAAGCTGGGAGATAACAACACAGACAGGGAGTTAACAGCCAGACCACTAACAGGAGTGCAGCTGCTGTTTATGGGCATAAAGTTTACCACGTATGAAAACATTATATATTTAATAATAACCCGCAAGAGTTACTAGTTACCTCTCCAAAAAGTAACTGAGTTAGTAACTCATTAACTGGTCAGTGAAAGTACCTCGTTGCTTGCCAAAGTATGTAGTGACTTTTGATAATTTAAAATGTCAAAGAACTTTATTGTTATTGGTATTTTAAATAAACCTAAAGGTTGAATTATGGAATAAAACATGCTTGTTAATAATTACTAAATTAAATAATTTAAATGTGTACACAGCTGAAAACGTTGAACACTAGTCTGCATTATTTTGATGTGTGGGGTTTGAAAAATTAGTTGTAATATGATTATGTAGATGGGAGGTTTCTTGTTTATAAAAAAAGTAAAAAAGGATGTTTTGGCATTTATTTATTTGCACGCTGACAGACTTCAAATGGCCGTAACATAGGTATAAACCTGAAAATGTTACTTATCAAGCAATTTAAGAAAAGCAAAATAATACTTAATAAAAATAATAATACTTAATATACTTTGCAATAGAATTAAACAGGGGTTATACTATTTCAGAAAGAGAAACCCAAACAGGATTTTTGTGTACTACCATGCAAGTAAAATCATTATAGGGCGGAGGAAGTAATGAACGTGTGTTAATTTTGTTCTTTTGAATTATTAAGATGATTTTCATAAAATAAACAAAAATTTTCTGTTTTTATGAATTAAGGAGATAATTCTGCTATGATTTCATAGAGGATGTTCTGTTGCTGTGACGTTTAAGCAAGACCTCTTTCCTTTAGGGAATTTTCAACATGTCCCGTTTGTTGAGTTTAAATCGTTTTTACTTTCTTTTGGGATTGAGACAATGGGAAATTCTCTTGTCTCTTGGTTATTTAGATGTGATCATTATTAATTTGTTGTCTTTGTGAACACACCTACTTTCTGGGCACCGTTGTTTCAGTCTCTTTACAGTTTATCTCGTGATTAAAGAAAAACAGGGATTTTTAAATTCTTTTTCAGAAAGATTATCTTGCTAAGTCAAAAAGAAATGATGCTTAATTTCTTTTATTATTTTAAGTTATCTTGTTTATAGAAAAAATTTTTTTTTTCTTTTCTAAAATACAATTTTTTTTTTTTTTGTTCTTTTTTTTGACTGCAATATGCTTCCATACATCGGTCCCCAGTTTTAGCATTTCAGCCATAAAGCTAGCATGCTTAATTAATATACGCTTCACTTGTTCTTGATTTTTATCACGTTTTTCTATATGTTAACTGGTTTCAGTCATTGAGGGAAAAATAAACAAATAAAATGACATTCAAACCAAAACACTGTAAGAGAGGAGAAGTTAAAACAAAGATCACTTATACTGTCTTTACATGGTTTATCTGTTATTATTCAGACAGTTTGTCTAATCTGTGTGATAAAGTACAAAAGTATTGCATCCAAAGCTTGGAAGACTTACTGCCAGACATCAGTGACCTCTGTGGGAGCCACCTCCTTATTCTCCATCTGCACCATAGCAAAGCCACCCACAGCATACAGGAGGCCTCCTGTGCTCACCAGGTTGATGGAGCTCCTCTCCTGGGGGAACTCAGTGAAGGGTTCCCACCTGCAGAGACACAGCACACCAAGAGAAGCTCAGACCATCCTACAGTTATTAGACATGTTTTTTTTTTTTCTGGAGGAAATAAACTCCATCCCCCTCATCTCACACGGATGAAGTATTGCCAGCAGCACCATCTGGCTCCAGGATAAGTTAGAACTTGCAACTGTAAAGAGGTTAGATAATGCCTGCATTAAAGCTATATTTTACAGACGTATTTAGCTTGTTTTACATCAACTCCAGCTGAACATAGATCTATCCAAAGGATCCAACTCTATATAAGCTATCTCTGAAACTAATCATTTCTACAAGACACAGCGATGTCTTTTAGGGACAATTTCCAAAAAAAATATGTAACAGGAAGCATGTTGCTCCAATCATGGTGGTCTAACGCTGCCTTCATGTAGTATGTTTAGGGCGACAGTGGCGTTGGATGTAGGAGTTTGCCCTGAAATCGAAGGGTTGACGGTTCAAGCCCCGACTCCGACTTTCAGTGTCGTTGTGTCCTTGGGCAAGACACTTCACCTGCATTGTCTACTGATGGTGGTCAGAGGGCCCGGTGGTGCCAGTGTACGGCAGCCTCGCTTCTGTCAGTGAGCTCCAGGGCAGCTGTGGCTACAATGTGGCTTGCCACTATCAGTATGGGTGAATGAATGTAGTGTAAAGCGCCTTGGTCAAGTCTCCTAACTTGAATAAAGGCGCTATATAAGTACATGCCATTTACCATGTTAAAGATGATATTTTCCACTTGTGCTTAAGTGTTTTTGTTGTCATAGAGTAGAAAAACATCGTAGATCCACAGATTATCCTTACCTACTACTTGGGCCAGACAGTTGTGCTTCCTACAAGCTGCTACAAGAAGAATAGGATGCAAAATTTCATCAAATTAAAATAATAATGGTTAATTTAAAAACGACACAGGTTTAAATGGCGATTTTTCTTTTTTTAAATGTATGCCACAGCATACAAACCATCTTTGGGGTCCGTTGCTAGGCTGCAATTCAATTCAATTCAGTTTATTTCTATAGCGCCAATTCACAACACATGTCATCTAAAGGAAGTTTACAGTTCACCAGATCATCCAGTCAAATTGATTCAAAGTTTTCTATCTAAGGAAAACCAGTTGATTGCATCGACCCATTGACTCGAAGGCAATCCCTCACACTAAGCATGCTCGTAGCGACAGTGGAGAGGAAAAACTCCCTTTGTGCAAACACAACGGAAGAGAGCGTTTAGCAATTGAACAATTTTATTGACTTAATTGATCAAGATAATTCAGCTATGTTATATATATATATAAATATAACATAGCTGAATTTTCTTGTTTAGCAGGATTACTATATAGGGTTATTGCACAGGGTATTAAATGGTAATTGTGTCATGATTGGTTTTAATTCAAACCCACATGCAGAACACAACGGAGGCTGGGTAAAAGTTTAACAGAGTTTATTAAAGATTGTTAACAAGAAAACATGAACAGGATCTGGAACTGGTCCGGGTTGGGTTCACTGAAGTCTGCAGAGATGGATAGTTTGATTAGCTGGGCAGACAGATGATTAATGAGTCCTTTAAGATAATTCTGAGTCTACCTTGACGGGGTCCAGGCTTCTCTTGTGAGAGAGGGAACCGTTGGGTCCAGAGACTGTTGGTTCAGCGGAGTACACAAGCAGCTGCAGCGTCTAGCTTCTGACTTTGAAAGGCAGACCTTGATCAGAGTTTCCAGCTCTTCACAGAGAGCAGCAGGGGATATCCAAATAGTAATCTTCAGGTTTGGCTCACCAGGGCTGGAAGGCAGGTTAAGCTCACCCAGAGCTTCAGGCTTGAGACAGGTTTCCTGTGAGCAAAGACAGAGGAGGGTTAGAATCAGTTTTCTCACTTAGAGACAACTTAGATTCTTTCAGGTAGCAGAGGCTCAGGTTGCTAACCAAACTAAGGTCAACACTGCGGCGTTGAAGGAAGGTCTGGCAGCTGCTTATGTAGGGAAGGTTCCTGATGAGCAGACGAGCTCCAGGTGTGCAGGAGGGCTCCAGCCCAGGAGACCCACGGCGCACTCTGCTGGAGAAAGGTGGTACATCCCCAGATCCCAACAGTAACCCAGTGCCTAAAAGAAAATAAAAAACAGAAGAGGATCCTCGGCGCCCCCTGGTGGGCAAGCCTCAGGATCCCAACAGAGCCCCCCCCTCAAGGGCGGATTCCAGAAGCCCTCAGAACAGTCCATAAAAAAAAGCCAACAAAAAACAACCCACCCAGGGCGGGCGGAGGGGGCACTAGGGCAGAAACAACATAAATAGAGTCCAAAAAACAACCCACCCAGGGTGGGCGGAGGGGGAAACAGGCCAGGAGGGCAAAAAACAAAAACTGACTCCAGAACAAAAAACAATCCACTTACGGTGGATGAAAGCAAAAGAAATCCCAGACGATTTCTTAGGCAGAGTCTCAGGTGGGCGGCCATGGGACTGGCAGCGGGACAGAGTCTCAGGTGGCCGGCCGTGGGACCGGCAGCGGGGCAGAGTCTCAGGTGGCCGGCCCTGGGACCGGCAGCGGGGCAGAGTCTCAGGTGGCCGGCCGTGGGACCGGCAGCGGGGCAGACTCTCAGGTGGCCGGCCGTGGGGCCGGCAGCGGGGCAGAGTCTCAGGTGGCCGGCAGTGGGACCGAAGGCATGGCCGACGTTCCGGAGGCCGGCTGCGGGGCCGGAAGTGTGGCAGAAGTTCTGGAGGTCGGCCGTTGGGACGGAGGCGAGGCCGATTCTCAGGGGGCCTGCCGTTGGGCCGGAGGCAAGGCAGATGTTCAGGAGGCCTGCCGCGAGGCCGGTGCTCTGAAGGTCGACTGCATGCTCGAAGACGTGGCTGAAGTTTAGGTGGCCTGCAGTTGGACCGGAGTCGAGGCTGACGCTCCGGAGGCCTATCGCGGGGCTGGAGACGAAGCAGCGTCTTAGGCAGAGTCTTAGATGGCCGGCTGCGGGGTCGGAGGCGAAACTGACGCTCTGGGGGTCTGCCACGGGGCCGAAGGTGAAGCTGATGCTTTGGGGGCCGGCCGCGGGACCGAAAGCGAAATTGACGCTCTGGGGTTCTGCCGCGGGGCCGGAGGCGAAGCTGATGATCAAGAGGTCGACCGCGGGGCCGGAGGCGAAGCAGCTTCTCAGGAGGATGATGACCGTCGACTGCGGCTCCTGGACTGGAAGAGGCTCTGAGGAGACCGCCGACTGTGGCTCCTGGACTGGAACAAAGGAGTCCGCCGATTGCGGCTCCGGATCAGGAACAGGGGAGCCCGCCGATTGCGGCTCCGGATCAGGAACAGGGGAGCCCGCCGATTGCGTCTCCGGGTCAGGAGCAGAGGAGCCCGCCGATTGCGGCTCTGGGTCAGGAGCAGAGGAGCCCGCCGATTGCGGCTCTGGGTCAGGAGCAGAGGAGCCCGCCGATTGCGGCTCCGGGTCAGGAACAGAGGAGACCGCCACCTGCGGCTCCTGGACCGGAACAGAAGAGCCCGCCGCCTGCGGCTCCACCTCAGGAACAGGGGAGCCCGCCAATTGCGGATCCACCTCAGGAACAGGGGAGCCCGCTGATTGCGGCTCCACCTCAGGAACAGGGGAGACCACCGACTGTGGCTCCCAATCAGGAACAGGGGAGACCACCGACTGTGGCTCCCAATCAGGAACTGAGGAGACCACCGACTGTGGCTCCCAATCAGGAACAGTGGAGACCACCGACTGTGGCTCCCAACCAGGAACTGAGGAGACCACCGACTGTGGCTCCCAATCCAGCATGGGGAAAACCGCCCATGGCAGCAAAGGTTTAGTCTCTGAAGTGGCTTGTGATGCTTGTAGAGGGCTCCTTGCGGTCAATGGCGCCTGTAGAGAGGTCCTAGGAGGGGTAAAACCACATCCTTCGAATTCTGACATCTCTTTAAAGTTCTGCTCAGGGGTCTCTGGACGGCACAGAGCTAACGCAGGGGTCTCTAGACGGCACAGACCTAATTCAGGGGTCTTTAGACGGCTAAGAATCGGCTCGGGAGTCTCTAGACTGCTTGGAGCAGGTTCAGGGGTCTCTAAACGGCACGGAGTTGACTCAGGGGTTTCAAAATGGCACGGAGCTGACTCAGGGGTTTCAAAATGGCACGGAGCTGACTCTGGGGTTTCAAAATGGCACGGAGCTGACTCTGGGGTTTCAAAATGGCACGGAGCTGACTCTGGGGTTTCAAAATGGCACGGAGCTGACTCTGGGTTTTCAAAATGGCATGGAGCTGACTCAGGAGTTTTGAAGTGGCACAGATCTGACTCGAGACGGCTCACGGCTGGTTCAGGGATCTTTAGACGGCTCAGAACCGGCTCAGGGGTCTCTAGACGGCTCAGAGCTGGTTCAGGGGTCTCTACACGGCTCAGAGCTGGCTTACGGCGCCTCTTACGTCGGGGTTCATTAGGTGCTGGGTTAATAGGTTCAGAGAATAACTGTGGATAAAGGCTAACTGGTGTGCAATTGGGTTCAGGTGCTGGTTTAGCTGAAATGCTAACAGACTTAGGAATTGGGCTAGATGGTATATGATGAGGTGACAAGAAGGGGAACAAATTGTCTCTATCCCCGTAGAAGAAGTTCCAGAGATCTGTTTCTTGGATTACAGGAGCTCTGACTGTTTGGGTATTGACTTGTGGTTTGACTTTAAGCTTCTTAATGGATGGTGCTAGCTGGCGGTCATGTAAGTGATGGCTGAACTGGACAGAACTGTGCGGTAGTGGACTGAACAGGGCTGTACAGAGCTGTACTGGACTGGACTGAAATGGACTGGACTAAGCTGGGTTGAACTGGTTTCCTAGACCTGGGTTTGAGTCTGTGTTCATGGTATAAGGCTGTGTAAATGACATCTTCCAGGGTTGCAGATTTATCTAAAGTGGCTAGTTTGTTCCCAATTTCTTTATTTAATGCCTTTATGTAGATGTATTTAAGCATGGCATCACTCCAACCGGAAGCGGCGGCTCTGACCCGGAAGTCTTCTGAAAAATGTTCGACGGATCTATTACCTTGTTTAATGTTAGACAAACCATGAGACTCAACAGATTTACTGGAAAAGACAAGAGTGAATTCGTTAAGAAACTATTCTAATGTACAGGTGATAGCTGATTCTGAAGGAAAACGGGCTTCTTTCCATTCACAGGCTTTACCAGATAAAAGTGAGAGAATAAAAACTATTTTTTTCTCATCGTCAGGGAAACTGGACGGATTTAGTTCAAAAAACAATTTGCACTGCCAAAGAAAACTTTTACATTCACTAGATTTGCCAGAAAATAGTGAAGGACGGAAATCAGGAAATGACGGAGCAGATTCTGACCTTAGAAGCGGATCTGAAACCGGAAGTGACGGACGGAATTCTGGAAGTGACGAAACGGGCTCCGGAACCGGAAGTTGAACTGGCGCCATCTTGTGATTCCCACGAAGCCTGTGGGATCTTGAAACGTGTGTTTTCTTTAAATCAAAACGGGATTTTAACTCACGGAGGGTTTGTGTCTGTCCTTGGATCAGGTGGCTTGTTCTTAAAGCTTCCTCCGGAGGTGATCTGCTGGGTCCAGTTAATGGCCGCAGTGTTCTGTCATGATTGGTTTTTATTCAAACCCACATGCAGAACACAACGGAGGCTGGGTAAAAGTTTAACAAAGTTTATTAAAGATTGTTAACACGAAAACATGAACAGGATCTGGAACTGGTCCGGGTTGGGTTCACTGAAGTCTGCAGAGATGGATAGTTTGATTAGCTGGGCAGACAGATGATTAATGAGTCCTTTAAGATAATTCTGAGTCTACCTTGACGGGGTCCAGGCTTCTCTTGTGAGAGAGGGAACCGTTGGGTCCAGAGACTGTTGGTTCAGCAGAGTACACAAGCAGCTGCAGCGTCTAGCTTCTGACTTTGAAAGGCAGACCTTGATCAGAGTTTCCAGCTCTTCACAGAGAGCAGCAGGGGAAATCCAAATAGGAATCTTCAGGTTTGGCTCACCAGGGCTGGAAGGCAGGTTAAGCTCACCCAGAGCTTCAGGCTTGAGACAGGTTTCCTGTGAGCAAAGACAGAGGAGGGTTAGAATCAGTTTTCTCACTTAGAGGCAACTTAGATTCTTTCAGGTAGCAGAGGCTCAGGTTGCTAACCAAACTAAGGTCAACACTGCGGCGTTGAAGGAAGGTCTGGCAGCTGCTTATGTAGGGAAGGTTCCTGATGAGCAGACGAGCTCCAGGTGTGCAGGAGGGCTCCAGTCCCTAAAAGAAAATAAAAAACAGAAGAGGATCCTCGGCGCCCCCTGGTGGGCAAGCCTCAGGATCCCAACAAATTGCACATTAGATATTGCACAGGTAATTGCCATTGCAGTGCCACATTGTAGAGTCCAATGGCAGTAGGGATGAATGACCTGTGGTAGCGCTCCTTTCTAAAAACAGGGTCTGATGCAGAGGGTGGAAGGTGTTGTCCATTATGGATGTAAGCTTGGAAAGTACAATCCAGTTTTTACAATACAAAATTGTTTCTCCACTCTCCACCATGTTGAAAGGTCAACATTTACCTCATCTCGGATATCATGAAATTTTTCTTGCTTTCCAGTTGAAATTTCAACATAAGTGAGTGTTCATGTGCAATATTGATGCCGGATTTTGGTATTCACCACATTTACGATACCACATGAAGGCACCATTAGAGCAGATTTTTGCATGGCAGCAGATCAGGCTGACTGACAGCACCAATAGCTTCCGCTTACAAATGTAGCATTATAGAATGTAACCTTGATTAATTCATGCTGTCAATAAGACTTACTTTTAATTGTGAAAAAAAACTATTTTGTTGGTCATGAACATTTAGTACTTAAAACACGATTTGGATAAGGGTTTAATATTATAGGTGGAAACAACTTAGGGCTTGAGGCTGTGTCCGAACGTCCGCTCTTACCCCTAAATCCCTCAATCACTATATAGAGCGGGGCCTATAAAGTAGAATTTATAGTGAACTCAGTTAACCTCTTAATATCCACCTCATTTTTGGGAAATTCTCACCTATTTTGCATGCCCAAATGGAAAAGCAAATAAATGAGGAACTGTAAGCCCAAATTACATGTTTGATACATTATTTGAAAGCTAACACCTTCTAGTTTCTGATTATATACAGGAATATCGGGTGAGTAAAGCACAGCCCAAGCTGCATCAGTTCAAACATGACTCAAAGTTGTTTTTTTTATTCTCGAAAATAATAGTTCTTTTTTGAACAGCAGTTATAAAGACATGCTTGCTTGTTGTGGCAGCTTTGTCAGGGTTCATTTTGACATGCTGCTATATCTGTGTTAATTGTGCTTTGCTGCTCGCTATGTCCATAAAATGAACTAGGTAGTTGAATTGTGGAGAATCTAAGCCTTCCGAAAATGTCTAGCATGTCTATATAGGTAAACATTTTACCAGTGTCATTTTCATGCATTCTAAGTTATTATTTTTAAACGCTTTGAAACAGCGACTGACCGTTCGGACAGATGATCACTACTTTTTGCCCCCCTTTGGTCATGTATCTCTGCCTCCTTGCACGGTGCCTAGCGATTTTTGTTATTTTGTTGCTGCTGTCGGGTAGGGACTGCGAGCCGCTGTGACAATAAATCCAATGATTTCTTTGTGAGGAGAGCTTTCTTTGCAAAGCCTGCTGGGATATATCCGCTCATCTAGTGACCATGGTTGATCACTGCTTTTCAAGGTGCATTATGCATCCACTAGACGTTCTGACAGTCATCTAAAATGGCATAATCATGTAATCACTATATAGTTCCCTATATAGTGATTAGGGTGGACATTCGGATACAGCCTGAGCTGTTGCATCCGCTATTGTTCTGTGCTTTTTTCCTGCTATTCAGAATAATCAAGAAGTTAAAAATAAGTACAACTGTGGACCACAGAGGAATCTACCACAGCTACCGTCAGAGAAGTTTGGCTTAGAAAACATAAACAAACCTTTTTAATTATTTAGTTAGTTATTTTCTTTCATAACCTGATTAACGAGAACAAATATCACAAGTGTACACACAAAAAACACCCAAAACAAAATCCAGAGTTTTTTGTACAAACTAGAATTAGCACAAATTGCCTCTTTTCCAATGAAAACAAGAAGGAGTTTAACTGGCAAAGGAAGCCATTAAATTTTTATAATAAATTCACTGTATTGCACTTAAGCAATATTGTATTCATAAAAATGTAAACCAAACATTTGTAATTTAAACTAGAAAAACATTTAAACTAGAAAAAAAGGTATTTTGTAATATTTCGCAATAATAGGCTTTATAATATAGAAGACAATAATGCTGTTAGTAATGTGAAAAATAAATGATTAATTGACTTTTTATTATTCATACATACTTGTTTGTTGTTAAATCAAAGGCTTCACAGGAAGCTGAGAGGCCCTCCTCATTCACTCCGCCAGCCACCACGATCTTGCTCTTGTGGACGACTGCTCCGAACATGGCTCTGGGTGTCTTCATGGCCGCCATCTCCCTCCACTCAGACTGCTTGTGGTTGTACACAAACACTTTGCTGAGGGCTTTGCTGTGGTTCACAAGAGGGAATAAATATTGGTAATACTGATGGTGAAAATCTGTCAAACAACAGATAATATTCGGGGATCAAGTTCAGTTCCAAAGGTTGTGATTTTGCATCCCACATAAGAAATTTCCTTTTAAGATAAGATAGAAAGAAAAGATAAAACAAAGTCTCCAAATGAAACTAGACTGTGGAAACTAAATGAGGTCATTGAATGATTCTATAGGGTATTTGGTGCTCATCCTTAAGGTCTCTGAATATGCTGTGTGACATTGGTTGGGCTGTAAATGGTATATTTGCTGTTCTATGAGCCCTAATGCAAGCCTGGTTAAAAGCCCAGAATGAAACGACAGGTTTTTTTCCTTTTATGTTATGCTCATTAATATTTGGATGAGCTGTGTGCTGATTGGTTGGTTTACAACGAGCGAAGCTGCTGAGCAAAGACGGATCATATCAACAAGCACTCACTCAATGAAACATCGAGATTGTTGACATGGTAGGGAGACCAGACGTCCTCTTTTTTCATGGAGATGTCCTACTTTTCAAACCTAAAAAAATGTCCGGGTAGAATTTCAAAATCGTCCTGGATTTTGGTCGACTACAGTGCAGCAGAGCCGATCCATCAGCTCCAGTTCCTTGGACAATGGGGGCCCCGTGCTTCCCGAATGCTCGGTCCAGTCCAGTCATCAATCTTTGCAGGAAATCTTCTGGTACACAAAAATAATCCATGCATGTTGAGTATTCGGATCCTTGGGAAGACTGAAAATGTTCCCCTTTCTCCATGCAGCCTGGAACTCTGCATTTTTACCCGTGGTTCTGGCTCATTTTCAATAGAGAAACTGCCTGCTTTGTAATTCTTGTAGAAGTAAACCCAACTCTAGGCTATACAGCTAAATTGGTGTCTTACATCTACCTCTATTCATGTTATTGGGCCAGTGAACCAGTGGGCTGGTCTGTATCTCAATTTCAGGGCGTGGCAAAAGTACAGGCCAGAACCAAATAAGGCAACATGCCAAAATTGAGGTCATTTCTTTGCTTCGTTTGAAATCGCCCGTTTTATGGTGCAAGTTTAGAATTGTGAGATTTGCAGAGAAAGAACTATTGTTACTCATCTATAATGATGTAAACTCGGTTTTGCATTCTATGACCCCTTTCAAACCTTGGTATTTTATTATTATATTACAATCAGTGACCATTCAATCTAATAATAACCAATGGCACCACCAGGGATAGCCAGGGGTAGCCACGGCCACCCTGTGCAATGCCCTGTTCACCCCACTGGCTACCCCACTTGCCAGTGTAAATACCATCAGTTTAGCATCTTTATAATGTCTACAAGCAGGTTTACCACAATAGTAGATTCAAACCCTGGAATTATTGGTTTTAGTTTCAGTGGCCACCACTATGATACATTTCTGTACGAGCCACTGATAACAATCACCAACATCAGTGTATTTTAGGTATTTGTGTTACATACAGATGCAACAAACCACACAATTGTTAAATTTAGGGAATGGTTGTAGCTTTCTTTTTATTTGAAAAATCAGCACTATGCTATGGAAATGACTGCTTTTACAAATCCCTGCTAAACCCCAATCCATTCGTGCAGCAGGTAACATAAAAGACTGTTTAATTTATTTTGTTCGAAAATTTTCACTGTTTTTAAAGGATTGTAAAACATAACAGTCACAAACTGAAAATATATATTTTTTCGCTTTTATATTCAATTTTTTAATGTAATATTTTGAGCAAATAGTTCAGTTTAGCTCTTCTTTATTTGAAATTTAAAGCAACAGCAATAGACCTATTTCCTCTTTAATGAGTAACTGACAGCTAAAATAGCTGCGTTATTTCATTGGCGCACAATTAGTGACACAATTTAATTCCAGTAAGTTTATTTGCCATAACATCAAATTAAGTTTGCAGAGGTCAATCTTCCTGCAGAGCACAGTGATTGCACTGTGTGCACCGGTGCTGTATCCCCAGGCTGTGGCAATAAACAGTAGCTGTGTTATAGCTATAAAAGGGGATCAGGATTCTCCATTATTGCTGTGTATTAGAAAAACCCTGGACTGTGGCTCTGCAATTTTTGTCTGTGATGTGAAGCATGTAGTTTTCCTGGCTTGTTGGATGAAATATCGAGAACAGCAGCAGTTTGTGGCCTTAGTTTGTGTGCAAACACACTCACTTGTCATCCGTTTTTCCTCCGATGCAGTAGACCAGTCCTTTGTATGACACAACAGCGTGGCCGTGGATCTTAAGAGGAAGCTTTTTGCTTTCAGTCCATCTCATCTTCCTAAAGAAGGCAACAGTGTTACATATAAAAGATGTGTCGTTTATATTTGGGTATATCTTCATCCATATTTATCGAACACTTCGGTTGTAGCATTGACTCTTTGTTTTGTTTCTTACACATAAATTTACATGTTATTCATTAGCAAGTACTAAATGAGGCAAAGCTAATTAAGGTATGTGAGATTTATAAACACTTTAAGTTGTAAAGAGAGGGTTTTTTTCGCCTGAAGTTAATTATCACCTGAAATACGCTCACCAAGTTAGAGAGAGGGAAAAGAGGGAGGAAAGATGAAAAGAAGGCATAGCAGGGAAAAAAAGTAATACCACTAACTCAACATCGTAGCACATCACGGTGTCCAGCGAATCGTTGGTCTCAAGATCCTTTCCAGCCACGGCAAACAGCAGGTTCTGGCTCTCCCCAATATTGAAAAGGCATCTTGGAGAAGGCATGGGTGGCATGGCGACCCACTCAGATGTGAGGGGATCAAACTACGAGGGGAAGAAAAGGCACAATAGAAGATAAGAGCCTTCATAAGGGTGACTGCATAGAGAACATAAAACCTTTTGTATACCTTATACCCTTGTCTTTTAATGCTGAATAAATAATTATCACCAAAAGATACACTTTCAGTTGGTTTAGTTTCCTGAGTTCCTGAATGGGCTTATAGATTAACTTTAACACCAACTGAGAACGCTTTTGGAAGCTAAAACACATTTTAAAAGTATTCCCAATATGTTTTGTAATTGGTAACAAAATAAAAACTATCAACAACTTTATTTAGACAATTAAAGGTATTATGGAGGTTTTTTTGAAAGTCCCGCCCTCTCCACTTGAAAAAAAATGCACCTGCAATGTGCATGAGCCCATTTCTCCTCGTGCACGCCCTGTTTAAAATGTGCTATTCTCATTGCTCATACAAGCTGTGTCCACATGCAGCGGAGACTATATATGTTGGGATCTGGTGAAGTTCCACCTTTCTCCAGCAGAGTGCGCCGTGGGTCCTCTGGGCTGGAGCCCTCCAGCACACCTGGAGCTCGTCAGCCCATTAGAGGACCTCCACTACTTAAGCAGCTGCCAGACCTTCCTTCGACGCCGCAGTGTTAGCTAAGTTTGGTTAGCGAACCTGAGCCTCTAAAATCTTGAACTTTGTCTCCGAGTTAAACCTAACTCTAACCAGCCTTGTCTTCTCGCTCCTAAGAAAACCTGTCTCTCGTGTGAAGCTCTGGGAGAGCTTAACCTGAACCAGCCTGCCTGCCCTAGAGAGCCAAACCTGAAGATCTCACTTTAGCATCCACCTGCTGCTCTCTGGATGAGAGCTAATCACTCAAGCCAAGGTCAGACAAACAGTCAGAAGTTAGACGCTGCAGCTGCTGAGCACTCTGCTAAACCAACAGTCTCTGGACCCAACCGGTTCCCTCCCTCAGAGAAGAAAGCCAGAACCAAACCAAGGTATTTTCTGAGAAAATCTGAAATCTCAACAACTTCTCAAATCCACCTGGTTAACCAAACTGTCATCTCTGCAGACGCCTGAGTATCCAGACCGGACCTGTTTCCTAAACATTATCTAGTTTTTGTATCAACTTTTCATCAGTCTCCTTTGTAGTGTTCTGCATGTGGGTTTAATTCAGAACCGATCATGACAATATAGTGGACTTTATAGCAAACTCAGTTAACTGACCGTTCAGACATATGATGACATGCACTTAACTCCTCCTCCACCACGCGGTGCATGCGCCATCTTTGTTATTAGTCCCTGCGGCCAGGTAGCGACAGCCTATGGCGACAGCGGGCCGGTTTGACTGCAAATCCTATCAAATCTCCTCGCAAAGCATTCTGGGATAAATCTGCATCTTCTGAGGCCTTTCTTTTGTTCTCATACACTTTATAGACACTTTTTCTCTTGTGATCCTCGGCCATTTTCAAAGAACCGCGTGAGAAAGTTGAGCTTCAATGACTGTCTGAAACTGCAGCTCACCACAGATATATGCCTGAAAGTGCGCATGCACAGAAATAGATAGCTAACGGGGGTAAGCATGTAGGAGGGTCTTACATTAACATATCACCAGAATGATTGACAATTAGGAGGACCACTTATTTTGATGATCCACTTGGAAATAAAAGGTTGTCCCCTACCCTTAAATGTGAGGCTATCAATGGCGAGACAAATTAAACAACTACGTTAAAAGCTAAAGATTTCTTCAATTCTTATGTTGCATGTAATAAAAGTTGTGATAATGTCTAATATTTACTAAAACCCAAAAATCTTTATACAATGCTAAAGATTTTTAGACGAATTCAGTGCTTGTCCAGCTATCCTAAGCTTACTGTCTCGTTTTTCCTGAAATAACCCTTTCATTCATCTTTTAGGACAATCTTATCTGGGACGCTAAATGTTTTCACAGCATGTCAGACATTTTATCTGCGTAATTTCAGGAATTCTCACCAAGTAGAAGTAACATTGTAAAGGCACGTCCTTGTTTTCCTCGTCCACAAACAGTCCTCCAATGATGTAGAGCTGGTTCTTTTGCGTCACCAGGCTAACGTGATTACGGGGGACCTGCTCTGACATAGCAGCGAGGAAGCACTCGTTCTCATTGACATCGTACGCCACCGCCGCTGTGTCATTGATCATCAGGATGAAGTCTCGGACGAACATGCCATGTCTGCGGTTGTCATTGAGGAACCCGGGGAATGGGCTGTCTTCCTCCTCTCCCTCCTTGCCGGCCCCCTCCTCGCCTTCTTTTTTCGCAGGTTTGTCTGGGAGTTTCCCCTTGAAGGCATCCTTGATGACCTGAATCATCTTTTGGAGCTCTGGGTCAGCTTTGATGATCTCTTCATTCTCCACTTTTTCTTTGAAGTACTTCTCTGGCATAAGCCGGAACCGGATGCAGTTGAAGGCATCTTTTAAAACCTTGACACGTTTCTCCTTATCATGGCGGGCCCAAGACATGACCGATTCATACACCAGCTCCTCCTTCTCAACATTCAGCGAGTCTCCACCTATGATAGCAAACAGTTCATGAGCTGCAAGCTTGAGGAATTCATCATCCTTATGAAGAAGCTCAAAGCGGTCCGCAATGTAATTTCGTGCCGCTACAGCAAGTCTTGGACAGCTGAGCACCAGGCCCATCCTGAAAATGGCCATGCAGTTACCCAGCGACAGCTTCTTCTGAAGATAATTGACACAGACTGTGAAGACGGAGGGGATTTGAAATCTGTTTGCTACAGCAATTATATCCTGAACATTGTCATCAGTGAGGTCAATCTCAGCCGAGTAGAGGTACTGGATAATCATGTCCAGGACAGCGGGGTTGACGTCCTCTAGGACCACTTCTTTGGTGTTCTCCACCTCCTTTCCATCCTCTGTGAAGAAGATATCCCTGAAGTAAGGGCTGCATGCGGCCATGATTAGCCGATGGCAGGGGAAACTGCGGTCGCCCACTTTCAGAGTGCAGTCCACAAACTTGTTCTCATTCAGAAGCTCCTTTAAGCCGTCTTGAAGCAGGGTGCTCTGAAACAGACGCAGCTCCTCCTTGATGGCGTTGGGGTCCATTGCTAGTCAAGAGGGGTAACAGCCACTAAAACAAAAGTATCTACGGACAATGGAAGGAGTTGGTCGCCAAAGGTCCTTTTGGCAGTCAGTCCTGGCTGGAAAAGGCTGAACAGAGAAAGGGTTCCCAGCATGAAGACTGAGCAATTTAATCCCCCCCACCTCTAAATATAGCTCCCACTAACCCCAGCATGCTTCAGCTTCAGTGGAATCTCAATGGGCCAAATCAGAGAACAGCCCGGGCCTGGGCTTCAGCACCTGCTGCTGCAGACTGAAAGTAGCAACTGCTGGGATATTCGGCTGGAGACATGCCACAGTGATTCAGCTCCCAGAGTGTCATGTGATCCATTAAAAGCAAAGACAATAGTGTCAAAGCCCCTAAATAGCCCCCTTAAAGCCTAAGTTAAATATAAATGGGGTGATAGAATAGTAGTTGATGTCATATCTAAAAAGGTAAACTCATCTTTAGAAATTGATTCATATTTCGGTCCACGTGGAAGGGCTGCATGGAGTCTACCTCCAGTTTTTAGCCATAGAACCACCTATAAAGGAAGCAAAAAGGCCTCAAACAAGAAAACACGTTCTGCTCTATAATAGATGAGATTTGTCTCTGATTATTTAAAGAGCCCTTTAAGTTTTACACTTACGCTTCTCAAATTATAGCAAACAATTTTGATCATTAACCTTCTTTTTAACTGTCGTACTGTTATTAAGCTCTGGTCTCATGAATTACACATTAGCTGGGTTAACACTTTGCTGATATAAGTTTTGTTTATCCTAACATGTGAATGCACAGCTGATTTAGAAAATTATCTTTATGTCACCCAGCCTTTGTTTTCTTTTTTACCCATCTCAGTGTTAATTAGCGAAAGCTGCAGAACGCTGTGCTATAATTGGACCTAAAAAGTTCTGAGCGTGGCAGCTGTGAGAAAAACAGGTGAGAGTCACACGAGCAAGCAGCTATTTCCGCAAATAAGCAGAGTGTGTGTTTGACTGAGCAGCTCTCCATCCAAAACGCGTCAGTCGCAGATAATAATTTTAGAATTAGACACACTTTTTTCCCCCTTCCTTTGCTGACACAGATGATTTCTGCTCGCTTGCAGCCATGTTTCCCCTCTAACTGGTGGAACTGCCATAATGAAAGTGGCTTTTTCATTCTGTTGTATTTCTGCAGCCTGATAAAGTTTGAAAAGACTTTAGAGTAAGGTAGCATTTCTCTTGCAGGGTGCACTAAAGATAGATCAGACTACGCCACATGTCGAGGAGCCTCTAAAATGTAATTTAAGCAGAAGGGAAGAGCTGATGTGCGTAAGAGAGTTCCACTACTTTCATAAAGCGACAGTGACATTTAGGAAAAGTGAGATTTAACATATCGTGGAACTGAATTTTACATTCTATTATAGCAGTTTATCTGTGAGGGAAAACAAACAGGATAAGATAGAAGGGAATGTTCCATGACTTTTTAATTTACCAGCTGAAATTGTGTCAAATTACCACAGATTACTGATTGGTTTAAATCTAAACTTTGACTGGGCCATTTTACCACATGGACATGCTTTGATAAACAATGTTGACCTGTAGGCTGCCTCTATAACTTTCTTGTTAGTTTTCACGTTGTGCCATACTCTTAAAATGATGATTTAGCAGAGTTTTGTGAGATGTTTAAAGCCTGGGATATGATTTTATACCCTAACCCTTCTTTAAATGTATCCCTAACTTTCACCTTAACCTGTTTGCTGTCTTCATTAGCCAATTTAATCAAAAATGCTCTCTAGCAAAGCTCAGTCTTTCACTGAAAAGTGGACTCTTTGGACCAATTCAATGAGTTTCCATAGATTCAATCGTCATTATTTTATTTAGGGCATCAAAGTAAAATGGGCTTACTACAAATGAAGCTAAGGCGGAAATTCAACTGAAGAAACTCTGATTACTTCCATTCAATCTGAGGCTGATCCGCCTCCGATGCAGCCAACCCGCTTCAAGCTACATTTCCTCGATGCCCAATCATCTTCCAACACTCTACTTAAAGCCACTCCAAATCATCTGTAGGCCTGCTCTTCAACAAGTGCAAGATCCGTCGCTCCTATGTCGGACTTTGATTCAGACAACCCACCTCCATCCCCTTCTCCACCATTGTAGTGAGCTCATCCGACTCCTCCTCGATGCTCCTTCAACCTCACCTCCAGTGTGTACTCCCTCCAGACTTTCATGGAATTCCCTGTCACTTTAAACGGTCCGGCAGAAGACCGCCACGTTGAGCCTGGTTCTGCCAGAGATTTCTTCCCAAAGGGGAGTTTTTTCTCTCCACAGTCGCTTCATGCTTGCTCTTCATGGACAGTTTATGCAAACTTTGTTCATTCAGTGACATCTAACTCAAGCATCACCCTATATACCAGCCTCTATGGATTAACCAAACTTCATCTATCTAAACTCCACCACCAGTTTCAGGCCCGGGGGAAATATCCTTATTCTCATACATCAGTTTATCTGCATTAAAGTATAAATCAGCGTTTATGTTTCCTGTCGAGGCCTGGGCGCCAAAGTTCAAACTATTGTATCAATAAACTCTTCTAATTGCATCTTTCTCGCTCTGTGAGTTTTTCAGATTGAAATACACAAATACTGCAAAGCACATATACTTTGGTTTAGTATTTGAAAAAAAACTCCAAATAAAATACATTTAAGTTTGCATTTGAAAGGTGTAAAAGGGGTATGAATATTTTTTATTCTAAATGTGATGTCAGTGGATCACATTTTGTTTTTAATCAAACATGGACTTCAATTACAGGTGACTGATCCAACTTCTCCCAATTCCAAACCGCTAAATATTGACCATCAACAAACTTTTACATGTTTTAATTAAGATCAGATTTATTTAAACGGTTGACATTTTTAACAAGGCATTACACAGTACAGTAATTATGCATTTATGAAGTCAGTACATCTGGGTAAAACATCCAACAGCCTCCCACTGAAACTGAAGCGTCTAATTCAGCGGAAGAAACATATGTTGCCCAGTAAAGGGTGATATGTGCGACAGTTTATAAAGATTACTCCAAGTAAAAGAAACGGATAAAACAGAAAAAAGGTCACATTTTATAGCAATGAAAACAAATGTACAAAATCGTTTCACGAATAGAAAGTTATCGTTAATGTGTGCACAATGTGCAAGAGTCCCCACCTTTAAAAGACCATAAGATCTTTTTAATCACTATCTTTCAGACATTTTTCATTTTTTAAAAGCTCTACTCTTGGTGTTTCTCAAGAAGTTCTGAATTGGATAAATGTAAAATTATGATCTCACAGTGTGCGGAAGAGTACAAATAGATAAATACTGCAGTCGTGGTTTTAAAGACAAAGAGCAAACATGTAACCTGAGAAATTTACCATTATAAATTCAACATGTGATATTTTTTTTCTGAAATTAAATCAAAACAGAAGGTCAGTTACCTAAAGGTTACAAAAACGCTGCAAACCTTCTACTTGAGCCAGCCACATCTAGGGGGTAAAACAACAGGGATGATGAATATCAAGCCTTGTATTATATTAACACGCTTCACACCCACTCACAAATTAGCCTCCCTGACATTCCCTCCCGATGCAGGGGTGCAACAGCCGTCAGCTTCACCCCAATCCTCTATTCCTGCTTGGAGGTGTTGCTTAGTATATCTGTTAATTACAGTGAGGAAAGCAATCCTCATTGCCAAGATGAAGCATCATTTGGAGCAAATACACTGGAAAAAATCAAAATCTAGATAAGTAATTTTTTCTTAGAATAAGTGCATTTGTTCTTGGATTGAGGAGGTAAAGGAGACATTTTGTCAATGGAACAAGACAATTTACACTTAAAATTAGAAAACACAATTGCATTGTCTTATTTCAAGTGCATATTATCTAAATATCTGATTTTAAGAGTACAATTGGTCATTCCTTTGGCAAGCTATCTCATTTACCTGCTCAAATTAAGGGTAAATATACTTAATTGAAGACATTTTTTACAAATTTTTAGATCATTTTTGCAGTGTATGCATTTTTTTTTCTTTTAGGTTGGAGTGGTTATAAAACACACAACACACCTGCTGCTGGTATAATTCTGGCCAGATATTCTTGACCTAATTCAAAATTGTTGATTTTAGACTGTAGCCAGTACAAAAATACAATGAGGTGCGGCCCCTCAAAGACGCAATTTCCTGAATAATCTTCTCCAAAAGTCCTGGTGTGGGTTGGCTGTTTTTATTTTTCTACTGAAACACTTTTTAAATGACTAGAAATTCCACTCAAATTATCAAAATAGAAGGTTTTTATGATGTAGAAAATCACTGAAATGCCTTAACCACATGTAATATGACATGTATTAAAGCTACAGTGTGTAATTTTCAGCGACATCTAACGTCCAGACTGCAGACCGCAGCAACATGAACATCTCCCCCCCACCGCTTCTCCCCCCAACAGTACGGCGAGCGTTACGGGACAAAATGTCTTCCACGACGTCCGCATCACCTACCTTCTCAAGTGATGAGGTTTGTTTACATAGATAATTTTACAGATAGTATTTCATTAGTCTGTGTGGGGTATATTGTTCAGTACCGTCTCTGTTCATCTCTCTCAACTTGCCGTAGTTACTTTCGAGCGTAGTGGGCGATCTCGCAATCGCTAGTTTGTTGGCTCTGCGCTGCCGTAGCGCAAAGATGTCTGCCTCCATGGCTGCGAGACCCGCTCCTATGTAATTATAAATAACGAATTCTAAGGCAACGCAAATATTAAGGTTAAGAGGCTGAGCTCGTAGATGATGATAAATAACATAGTTATGTATAATATATTACATTTCTGACTTTATATCCCTGTAATTATTACACACTGTAGCTTTAAGTAAAATACATCTTTATGGATCGGGGAAAACTTAGCAGCCTTAATGTGCATTTAATTTATAATTAGTTGAACTAATGTTTAGTTGATTTAATTTCAGCATTTAGTCTCTACGAACCACAACTGTGCCAGGATTTAGCTAGATGCATGTTTTGGTAAACATACATACATATATATATATATATATACATATATATATATATATATATGTGTGTGTGTATGATGTAAAGTATCACTCAGTTTTTAATCCGTTCATCCTGAGTAAAAGACCTGTTCAAATGTGTCATAATATTCTAATATTGATACAATACTCAAGAAAATAAATCTGTATTGCAAATTGATCCTGTTAATATGAGTTAGTAAAAATATCTCCTTTAAAGAATAACCAGAATAGTAATTTTTTTTTTTTTTAAAAAGGTCAATACCTTCAAAATGTTTGAACAGATACTCATCAAAATCGGTTAAAAGATCACATGAAAGTCAGACTACAAGGAAGCAAAAATGTAAAGAAACGAGGGACGAACCAAGACGTTTAAAACACTGACAGAACCTGTTAAGTTATAGGATTTTAATCATCTCCGTTTTGCAAACAGTCTATCTTTTCGCAGTGTTCACAGTAACCACTGAGTGTGAGGGAAATAAAACATACAGAACTGTAGATGGAGGAAAGCTGGAGCAAACAGGAGCCCTCCTCTGTATACCTGAGCAGCAACGATCAAAGATCTCCATGGTAACAAAACATTTTCCTTTTCAAAGTCATTCTGTGGTAAGTTATAAAATACCAGAAACTGAAATGTGCACGTGTTTGCCTGAGAAACTGGAACCCGACTTTCTGTAACCTGCTGGGAAATGGCTGCGTTTTACGACTCCTCCTTGACGTTTTCTACAGCAGGTTTAGGATGAACGCCTTCGCTCAAGCTGCTGAAGGGACAAAACATGCAAGGAAGGTCAGTAGAAGGTCAGAGATTGATGTGATGCGTGTATAGTAATAGGAAGGTATACCTGTTACTCTGGAAACCACACATGTCCTCTTGCACTCCTCCTCTGTGTCAAAGCGGTTCCTGTTCCCACCGCAGCCCCCATACCAGAATTGAGCGCAAGCGTTGGCCTGCTTGTCGTAATACCAGCGGATGTTATATTCTCGACATGTTCCCTGATCCAGAACCAGCCCGCAGCGAGGGTCCAAGGGTACGGTCTCTGCAGGAAGATGTCATGTGATAAGGAGTAAGAACACGCACAAAGTCACACACACACAAAAAAAAAAATACAAAATTCTACCCCCAGAGTGACCATTTCCGCTCCGTTTCTTCAGGGAGAAGCCGGTTCCACGATAATAGCAACACTACTTCAAAAATAATTGGCTTCACTGTTCCTCGCTTCGCTGCACACACAGCATGGAGGATACATCGAGCAAAGCTGTGCCCTCTCTGCCACCGGCTCACTAAACCCACCAGACCGCCACTTTACTAGAGGCTCTAATCATGTCACGTCACTGCAGAGGCTCCTGCAGACCCCTAATGATTCTGACTTAATTGTTAGAAGTGGAGGGTTTTAGCATTGTGTTATTAGCATTTATCCCTGCTTCATTTTTCATGCAATTTTCCCAGCTGTGGCTGGTTGGAGGGAGTTAAACTTATTTCAGATATAAACCAGAAATGATTAATATAACTGGTGCATAAAGCCCCTTTTAATGGAGTTTTCTTTGTCATGGAAGCTTTTCAGTCAGACTGGATGAAATGGAACCACAGATTCACATTTGATTCAATCTTATCCATTGCTCTACAGAGTCCAAAGTCTTTGACTCCCCCTATATTTTAATCATGTAAAGCACTTTGCTTTGTCTTTGTAGTGAATTGTGCTATACAAATAAATTTGCCTTGCCTTGCCTTGCCTTGCCTTTGACAGTTTAGCAGTTTTATTTTTTCAGTATTGCTCTGTTTTTCGTTTCCTCTGTACGTCTTTCCATAAACCCTGACTAGTTTCCATGTCGCACGTCTCCAGCATATAGGAGGTAGTTGTGTTCACAGTGATTAGTTGGTTTTCATCACATATGCAGGATTTTAGAAAAAAGGAAAAAGACTGCAGCCATCCAGTCATCAGGAAAACTCTGCCTGCTCTAATGACATTTTCTTAATATTAGATTTCTTAATTGTCCTTTTAAAAAGATTCTCCCACCTAAGCTCTGGGTGTTCCTCCAGAGTTACAGTGGGACTTAAGCTGTAAAAATGTATTTAAAAATAGGTAAAACATTATAAAATAGAAATATTTTCCCTATATTTGTGCAGGTAAGTAAGTTATCTACAAATGCAAATCATATTTTTGCTTCTACAATAACACTCGAAATAAGTTTTAACTTGAAATAAGTTTTATTTACATACTTAAGTCAAGGGCAAATACACATATTTAAAAAAAAAAAATCATTTTTATGGTGTAGTCTTTTCATTTTCAGTTAATTTATTAAACAGTACTCCAAAACTCCCGATTGCATTACTTCAAAGATGCAAAAGCTTTGTCTGAGATTTAAAAGATATGCTGCAAGCTAAATTTAGAGCTTTTTCTTTTCATTTTTATTCTGGAAACATTAATTGCCAGCTGTAAAATCTTTTTTTTCTGTTGCAAACTTATGGGAGAAAATACCAAAAATGCAAAACTAACCCAAAAAATATGTATAGAGTATGTATAGAGTAGTGGTATGGTTTGGTGTACCTTTAGGAAGAGCTGGCCGCGGTGGAGGCTCATATTTCACAGAAACACTTGAGGATGAGGTGCTTATGTTTTTAGAGGATGAGGATGAGGAAGAAACTTTGCTACCAGAGGATCCCTCTCTGGCAGGAGGTGGAGTTCTATAGTCTGAGGTGCCACGGTTAAATGTGTCCCCCCGTTCATTTCCTCTATTGGTTATTACTGTGGCCTCATGCTGTCCTCCTGCAACCTGAGGAAACAACAAGCAGATTACTGTGGTGTTAGAGAGCTTAGGTAATGTACAGCTATATCTACACTGCAAAAAAATTAAATATCAATAAGTCATCTTTTTTTAATAAGTTCATTCTTTCTTGAATTGTGGAGGTATGTGAGACACATTGCCAATGGAACAAGGCAATTTACATTCAAATTAAGAAAAAACTATTGCATTGTCTTATTTCATGCGCATAATATCTAATTATCTTATTTTAAGAGTAAAAATACAAATTCCATTGGCAAATAATCTTATTTACCTCCTCAAAGTAAGGGTAAATACACTTAATTTAAGACATTTTTACCCATTTTTAGATTGTTTTTGCAGTGTGCTGTACTGTGTTCCTTACGTGGATGGTGCTGGATCCTTTACTGCTCTCAGTACCAGATCCAGAGTTAAAGCCGGTCCGCTGGCCGTTAAGCAGGTCCTGCTGAGATATCGGCCTGTACCCATAACCACCAGTGGCGTAGCTCCCAGTACCAATCCTGTTACCATTGTAGCCGTTGTTTCCTTGGCCGTTGTAGCCGTTTGTTATCCGGTTGTATATCAAGGCTCCATTTTCGTCCCCACAGAACTGACTGACTAACTTGGACTCGAGAGCTGAGAATGAATATAAGAGGAGAGTAAAGGAGAAACAGGCTGGTAAGATCAGATGAGTGTTAACCTGAAATGTCCATCAATGAACAAGAAAATGAGCCAAAAAATGTTTTGTATGGTATAAAACAGATGTCTGCAACCTTGACGAAGCAAAAAAACATTTTATTTATTGAATCAATCTAAATAAAACTATTAAGAGCTGCATCTGTTACAAGACCTTTTAGAAATCAACAGTCATTTTTTTCCCGAAGGTCTATTCACTAGAACGTTTGTCATTTATTAAAAAAAAAACATTAATTTTATTTATATTTTCATAATGATAAAAAAACTAGCAAAAATAAAAAGATGGTTTAATTTTCTTCTGTAAGATGTCATTTTTGGATGGTTAAATAACTTATTATTTTTTTTATCTAGTGACAAAGAAATTATCCAAAAATTAAAATACATGTAGTTTTTGGTGTCCTTTTTTTCTGTATATTCAACGTAACTATTAAAAAAAACAGCTGAAAATACAATTTTTATATTTAAATTATCAGTTGGGTCTTTATATATGTTAGCTTAGGTTATCAAGGCATAAACGGCATAAACAAACTAAGCCACTGCTTAAGGCCGCAGGGCAATGTTCTCTCTGATTTATCAAGTGTCTGAGCATACACAGAAGGCCCCTGAGTACACTGAGGGCCACTGTGTGCAAAAGATGTGTACACTGAGGCTTTGTTATAAACCCAAGATTATAACAATTTACATGGTTTATTAAAAGAATAAGCAGCAACTTTCATGAGTTTACTCTTAATTTAAGGGATTTGTCACATTTAAAATGAAAACAAAACAACTAAAAACTTGCTGGGCTGAGAGATGTTTTACCTTTCAGACATTTTTATTTTTTATACAATGAAATGTGTGCTAAGCCTTGTGATACGGTATAAATTCCTTTCCTTTATATACAGTTTTTTTGTGTTTCTAATACAATCAATTTGACAAAAATAAAGGCATAATATAATATCTACAAAAAAATCTTTAAAAATGTCACTACTTTACAAAAATATTCTGACTTAAATTATAACTATTTTTCACACCTGTCCTTTCCTCTCCAAGGGCTGCCCAAATATGCCAAAGATGTTGTTTTGATGATTCATTAAATAAAAATCTGCTTTCAAAATTCGGCACCAGAGGCTTGAAATGTAGCAGAAATATCCAGAAGCAATGACATCTTCTTTTGCTCCTCACATCTGAGTGCTGCAGCCACCATATCTCTGTGGATGTGCAGATTGACCCCTGATAACATTTCACTTCATCATGTATCTCCAAAAAGTAATTGTTCACACAGAACATCGCTCTGCATGGCGAACAGGTGCTTCTTCAGTTGTGTACGTGTTGGACAGCAGGGCTGTTACAAACCAGTGATTCTCATTGTTCTGCAAGTCTAGGGAATAAATAATTTGGACGGCCGCCACATTCATCCCAGTGCAATAACTATATATATATATGTATGTACTGGCATATATATATATATATATATATATATATATATATATATATATATATATATATATATATATATATATATATATCCCATGCACCTTTTTCTATTTTTGGCACCTTCTTCTTTTTGACTATTTAAACCGATTTAAGTAAATAAAGTACATTTCTCCACTGTGAGATCAGTAAAGTCAATCATTAAATCAATTATTCAATTCTTTTTCCTGTTGGATTCTCATATTTTCATTGTAGGTTTTAAACTGAAAAATGAATGATACACGGATTAAAAACATTACAGATGTTAAATGTTATTGGTCTAATTGATTGTCAGTTTATGTTGGATTTTATTAGATTCATTCGATTTTCTTCTGCGCTGAGAACGCGGATGAACATTTCGCCAGGGCAGCAACGCGGCTCCATGTACAATGAATTATTTGGGATCTATGATGATTTCTATATGAATATTGAAACAAAACAAATAATTTCATGAGAAATGTATACATTATTATATCCAAATATCTAAAATCATGTAGAAATTATTATTTATACAGAAAAAAAGGACTGGTCTTGGGGCCGGATTGACACACAGACAAGGAAAGACCGGCATAAGCTTCTCTGGAACAATTTTATCTACAAAGCTACTTGATATTTTTGTTAACTGTAGAAGGTCCAAATACTTTAATACACCCTAAAGCGATTTAAATGAAATGCCAGAGAAGGTATCAGAGTGACTACAGTTTTTTGCTGTTGTACGCAGAATCAAGTAACACAGCCCTGCCCTTCTCCCGCCTGTTTCTACAGCAAACCAGCCAGCTGGCTGAGAAAAAGCTACCAAGCTATGAAAAAGGACCACAAATAGCCCAAAGCTCCTGGAAGGCGACCATCTGAGAGGAGGATGGCTTGGGTTTGTGTTAGCCTTAGCATAAAACACTGTTCTCTTGGTGCATTCATGCTTCCTCAAACACAGCTTCCATCTTGCACCTCTGCCAGCCGTGGAGAGTTGAGCCAACCGCAGACCTGATCCCTTCACTGAGCCACAACGGTACACTTTCAATCAAGTCATGCTGCCCGAATTTTACTGCATCTGCTTCACCACTCAGATATAAAGGCAGTCAGCATGAAATCACTTCTTTTTTATTCCTTTTCTTTTACCAATTTGCCTCTCTCATTTTCTACATTATTAGATACACTCAAACTAATGAAATGAAAGGACTCTTTTATTAATGCTACTTCAAATACTCCATGTAGAGCTCATCAATTTGTTTCCATTTCTGCAGGAACAATAACAAATTGGCTATTTGTGTGAAACAGATGATCACCTCCGCCAAGGAGTTTATTTCTTCGGTTGTGTTTTTCTTTTGTTTACTTGAAAAGTTATGAACATATTTGAATGAATTTTTTAGCAGAGATTACATTTTGGTGAGGATCCAGATCATAATCCAGATACAGGATTTTTTAAAAGGATTATTTAACATTATATGCTGGAAAAAAGCAGTTCCTCCCTTAACCAGAGGGGGGCAGCACCAGCATCTGTATATAAAGAACCAGCATCAGTCTCAAAAAGTCCAGGAGTATTATAATGAAGATTGAAAATATAAGAACACAACAATGGGAATCCATGCCCTCAAAAGTCTCTTTTGATCAAAGAAGAAAAAGAATGAAGAATGCGAGAGCAGAGCAGACACCAGAGGCTGCAGCACTGTGCCTTAGTAAAAAACATATAAAGTAAAAAAAAGTTATGGAACCCCTCTCTAACCTTAATCTTAACTTTGAAAATATTGAAAGGTTAGCCTTCTGTTTGATTTTCATAGAGCTTTTTAGAACGTTTATAGATGCTAGAGATCAGCCTGTTTTCCTTTGTGGTCCTGTTTCTCTGACCGTGACTGAGTGGATGTGCTCTCTTCGTCCTCTGGCATGGGAGTTGGCTCGGAGCTCGTCTGCCTGGCTGTGTGTTTCCTGGACAGGGCCGCCTTTTACAGCTGCTTTTTGTATCTCTGCTTCTGTCTCCTTGAACCCCAGTCAGCCTCGGCAGATGGCCGTTCACACTGAGCCTGGTTCTGCTGGAGGTTTCTTCCTGTTCAAAGGGAGTTTTTCCTCTCCACTGTCGCTACAAGCATGCTTAGTGTGAGGGATTGCATGAGTCAATGAGTCAATGCAATCAACTGGTTTTCCTTAGATAAAAAACTGTATGATCTGGTTGAACTGTAAAGGGCCTTGAGATGACATGTGTTGTGAATTTGGCGCTATGTAATTAAACTGAATTGAATTGAATTGAACTTTTATGGTTCCAGGTAGGATTGAAACAACTAATCGTATGAATCGATTCTTGAAATAATCATCAACTAATTTAGCAATCGATTAATCGTTAAATGGAGTATAGAGACTGTAAAATATGCCTTTAGCTGTCAGGACAACCAAAGTAGAGCATTAATTATATCAAAATTGTAAAATATATATATATATTTATCATAAATATATGATAAATATTTTGCATTTAGGATTAAAAAATATTTTTCATCTCCCAATATGCTCTATCCAGAACTCCTATGGTGGAAAAAAATTAGTTTTATCTGGTTTAATTTCGTAAAAAAAATCTTCTTTAAGAACCTCTGCTATCCGATTATTAATCGAAAAAGTAATAAAAAAAAAGGATTAATCGATTTGCAAATAATCGTTAGATGCAGACCTAGTTCCAGGTGAGAAATTGAAATTCAAAATGGCTGCAGCTGACATGGCAACTATTACTATTTGGAGATCACAGCTTGTTTTTTACTTCTCTTTGTTTTAGTAAGTGAACATGTTCATGTTGGCAAACAAAGCAAACAAATTTAAGGTTCCTGGTTTGCATTGCTAATAGCAGTTAGCCAGGCTACTGAGCACAATAAAGACACTTAAATGAATGCAATGTACTAATATTTTTTCTGATTGTCATGTTAAACCAAAAACTTTTTTGCAGTGTGGATATTAAGTTAGTGAAGACAAACAGAATATAAATATATAATATATATTTGATGGTAAGATGGAGGGAGATAAATGTAGAACAGTCCTGGGTAGCTAAAGAAATATAAATAGTTTTGAAATTCAATTAGTATTTTTCTTCACATTGCTTATGTAATCTTTTGGTTTTTATATCTATTCTTACCTGGCAAAGTGTTGAAGTCATCGATACGAAGCATGTGCTCGCTGTCTGGGTCAGAGGCGATCAGGTTGAGCTCTCGGAGGAACTCGGACTGAGTTGGGTCCGAACTGTTGACGATCCCTAAAGCAAACATCTCAATGTTGGCAGCATGGGCTTCTCGGACGGCCAAATCCAGCTTGACAGGCTCCCGTTTGTCCGTCTGCCCGTCGGTAATGACGATAGCCACCTTGCTGACGCCCAGGCGTGAGCTGTAGAAGGCCTCCTGAGTGGCTTTACGGATGGCGGTACCGGTATAGGTGCCCTCGCCCATGTATTGGATGTTCCTGATGGCCTCCTTGATATCCTCTTTGTTGGAGTAGCGGGCCAAGTTGAAAACCAGCTTTACTTCCAGGCTGTAGACTATCAGACCAATCCTGGTGGCATTGCGGCCTACTGTAACCCGATCCACCAGAGTGGTCACAAATCT
The DNA here is from genome assembly GCA_030533445.1 of Cyprinodon diabolis. Classification (NCBI taxonomy): domain Eukaryota; kingdom Metazoa; phylum Chordata; class Actinopteri; order Cyprinodontiformes; family Cyprinodontidae; genus Cyprinodon; species Cyprinodon diabolis. The sequence goes on from CM060085.1 coordinate 16,115,364, forward strand.
CTTGATGATCTCAAAGTTCTCAGGGCCCACGCTCTCTGAGCTGTCGATGACAAACACCAGCTCCATCGGCCTCTCCTTGCACTTGATCCCGCATCCTTGAATGAGATCATCGCCTAAGTGTCACTTTCAGTGAGTGAAATCTGATCTAACCATCTACAGATAAGACTAAACGTAAAACAAACCTCCCCTGTTACGTTTCTGCTGCTAATCTAATACAGACAAGTGAAAGATCAGAGGATACTTTACCACAGATCTCTTTGATCATTCGAATGATGTCCTCTCTCTGAAATCAATACGTCATCAAAACATGAGCTCATGAATGACCGCATTAAATAAGTAATGCAAAAGAATATGAAGTGGGACTCACAGTGAGGCCTGCTTCCCCTTTTACACCCGGCAGCCCCTAAAGGGAAAAATCATTGAGCTCTTATCAGGTAGAAAACTATCAACTGATCCGTTTCCTTTCTCCATGTCTATCCTGACCTGGGAAACCCCTTAAATCAAATTCCTTATCACTCACAGGTTGTCCCGGCATTCCCGGATCCCCAAATTCTCCCTTAAATCCTTTTAGTCCTCTTTCTCCAGATGAGCCTCTGTCACCCTGATGCACAAAAAACATCAAAACAGCAGCAATCAACATTTTTTTGTGAGAATAATGAGGGAAACGTTCAGAGGGACCTAATGAGTGACTGACTTTTTCTCCTGGAAAGCCCTCTCCAGGTAAACCCCTCGGTCCTGTCACACCCTGGGCGCCCTGTTCACCCTAAACAAAGAGTTAAAACATTCACTAAGAGATAAATTGCGTGAATGTATTTGAATACCTCTTAGAGTTAATTGATGATTATACTTATTGAGTGCATTAAACCACAGCCTACCTTGGGGCCTTGAACTCCTAGTCCCTGTGGTCCCATTTGGCCCGGTGGACCTGGCCTCCCAGGGTTTCCCTGCAAAAAGAATCCCAATCAGTCCCGGTAAAATAAAGTGATGCTCAACCATTTCCTTTCAAAAAGTACCACTTTTGTCTCATCTGCCAAAGATAACTATAGTGATACTTTAAGAACATTTTAGGGAAGTTTTATGTTAAATGCCAACCTAATTAACCTTTGTAAGCACATCTTGAAGGTGAGCTAAATGTCATAGAGGGCTGTTTAAAGTTATCCAGACATAAAAACTGTCTTCTCTAACATGAGTTATGTCTATCATCGTTAACACGGCTTGAACACGGCCTGACATCTGTCAAAGAGATGTGTTTCCTCACTTTGTTCTGCTGTCTGGGACTTCATCTGAGCTCCTGATTAAATCGTGTTTAGTGCAAATGACTGTGGAAGCGCTCCGACCTGCAGAGACACTGGTCTGGAGCCCACAGGGAACAAGGACGGGGTCTGTGAGGACATACAGGGTGCTGGAGGTTGTTTAATCAATGCCTGTTAGGACAAGTGTTCCTCAGAGCACATCTGTCTGAAGAGATTCACACTGTTCAGAGTGCTGTAGGGGTGATAATGCACTGTTCAACAAAAATCAAAGGAGCACTTAAATAACACATTAGATCTCAGTTGGAAAAAAATAAATCAAAGTGATGGAGATCTTTACTGATCTCGCAGGAGATCAGAGTTAAAGAAGAAGGGAAACTTCGAAAATGAGGCACATTGGTCCAATTTACAGAACATTTTGGCTATCTATACTTTACTGGACAACTTTTTACTTCTATTCCTTACTTTTTTTGCCATTATATACTTTCTACTCCTTACATTTTAAAAATGTATTATTTGATCATATAAACAGATCCATGTTATGGCCTGTTGGTATTTAAAAAAAATTAAAACTTTGACAGCACCATTAGTTATGAAAATAACAAAATTAAGTCTAAGGAACAGAGGCGTGCACAGACATTTTGGGGGGCAGGTGCTCAGGAGGGGGGAGGGCACTTTTTAGTGCACGTGAAACACTTAATTATTAAAAAAAAAAAAAACACACGCATGTGCAATGAAATTTGACTTTTATTTGTAAGATTCTCTAAACGTGAGTTTTCAATGGAAAAAAGTCACACCACCAACAGAACAGACTAAAGCGTACTATTTGCTCATCTTTCTTCTTCTTTCATCTGGCTCATCTCCTTGTTTTCCCTCACCCATCTGCTCTCCCTCATCCATCTTTTCTCCCTCATCCTGCTGTTCTCCCTCATCCTGGTCTTTTTCTGTCTCTGTGTCTTCCCTGAACTGTTCCTCATCTCCTGTCCTGTTATATGTTGATGGTATAGAGCTTCCCTGCTGTGACTGGCTACAATATAATAATAATAACCATCATGACAATAATAACAATAATAATAATAATAATAATAGCTTTAACAAATATGCCACATTAGTTTAAATAATGGGCTATTAGGGCAACATGACTGGAAGTCTTGTCACGTGGATATGACTTATGGTAGCCTACAAAATAATAGCTATTTTAATACCTGCTAATTTTATACAAACCACTTAAAAATAAAATGTGAACAGCTTTTAAGATTTTTCAATACGATTAACCCTCCTTTCCTGGCATTGTGTTGCAATTACTAAATCAATATACAATTAAGACAATAAAGAGACCAAAAGGTGTTTATTTATGTTTCCTAACAAAACCTATACAACAGAAAACGTCTGTCTTAACACATAGATTTGCGATTGCTAACTCTACCAAATATTTGTAGCCTATGTGGTCGTCCTCACGTTATCTGTCATTGACTTGGGCTACAGTGTAAAACTTTATCTAGCTTTATCTATCCTAACTAGTTTATCAGCTGACCAGTCGGCAAAAATGCTTGTTTGGTGCTGCTGAATGAGACATTTTAATGCACAACAAAATGATTTTGCTTGATCTGTATATTACCTGGCTAATGGGGCACGGGAGAAGCAGCCTGTCAGCGACCGTTCCTGCCATCTGAAGACGCTTACTGAACTGTTATGATGCTGCGCATCTGGCTGCGCATCTGCGGGCGACGTGACAAAGGAAGAGAGAGAGGCTGGTCGGGTGTGCGCAAGGAGGTGGCTCCTTTCGGGGCATTGTTTCAGTCGTTTTTAATGGCTCAGGTTTTCAAAAGATCATTTCAAAACCGACATCAGTAAAATCTTAATAATATTAATAATAAAAAAAAAAAACAAGTTTCAAAAGGGCATTTTTGTTGATAAAGGGCACACTTCCTAGTGCTTTAGCACCACTTAGTGTCTATGTGTGCACTAGAGACTGACATTTTTTCGGGAATCCCACGGGTCACGGGATTCCCGTGGGATGGGAGTCAGTATTAGTAACGATCACGGGATTGGGACGGTACAGGATTAAACATTAACGGGAGCAGACGGGAGCGGGAGCAAACCAATAGTAACTTCCGCTCTGAGTTTTTCACCCGCGCTAAAAAACAACAAGAATGGGAGTGGTGCAGGAGCGGGAGTCATTCTGAATGGGAGCGGGATGGGAGTGGGAGTAATTTCACCAGGAGTGGGACGGGACAGGATTTAGATTTCTACTCTGGCCCGGGATCGGGACGGGACACCATTTTTTTCTGTGGGAGTGGGACGGGACAGGAGTGAAAATACACTCCCGTGTCAGTCTCTAGTGTGCACGCCCATGCTAAGGAATTTATCATCCAGAATTGTAGAAAAATGTTCCTTTAATCGTCTAGTGCAGTAAAACTTCTCTCTTTAACATTTTATCTTGCATTACCTTTACTTTTATACTTCAAGTAGTTTTAAAAATGGTACTTTTTCACTTTTACTGAGTAAAAAGCTTAATTTAAGACTCATAATTATTTTCAAACAGTAGGATTTATACTTCTATTTGAGCCATAATATGAATACTTTTGAAACCTAAGCATGGATGCATGCATGCGTAATATGCATGATGTTGTCCTGCTGTATCTCCTCCCACATCCTGACCAGAGTATTCCTTTGTTCCAGGTCAGTCAGAGGTTTAAGCACCAAAACATGACATCCCACAGATCTATTACTGGATTTGCATTAGAGGAGTATGGAGATGAGTCAATTCCTTTATCTTCCAGGAACAGCCTACTTACTTTTGGCACAGGAGGAATGACCAGGATGAGCCCAAGACCAACTGCAGCAGCAAAACAGCTGAGGCTTTTATTATGACAGCTAATTGAGTCTGTAAGTCTTCCATCATTCATCCTGTGCATGTCTACGCGTTGATCCATAGATATGTTGAAATTCATGTTAAAGAATGTTGCAGGTAGCACAACATGAGCTCTGAATGAACCTGCAAAAACAACAGGATACTAGTGCTGAAGCTGACGCTGTAGGTACCAAACCTGCTCTGGGAACTGCCCCTGCTGATGATGTCACAACACGGGAATACCACTCGGGCAAACTGTATTGTGTCCGTTTCATAAGAATTCTAATCTTTTCAGGGGTCTTAACTTATCATCAACTATTTTACATTTCCTTTAACGACCTAAAGTAGCCGAAATTAGAAAACAGTCATTCTCAGTCTTGAAGGCAAGTACTGCATTAGGCATCTTAAGCCCCTGTCACACACATGCCTGATGTCCCAGAATCTTCTAAAACGTTGGCATATGCTGAACTTCCTATGTATTTTTTCAATTTTGGGCGTATACATAGCGTAATTATAATGAGTCCAGAACTTATGTCCAATGACTAACTTATGCATAATGGACGGCAGTGTAATGCCCATGAAATGTCACAAGTGTTGGGATCCTGAGGCTTGCCCACCAGAGGGCGCCGAGGATCCTCTTCTGTTTTTATCTGTTTTCTGTTAGGTCTGGGATTGCTGTTAGGACCTGGAGAGTTACCATCTGTCTCCAGCAGAGGGCGCTGTGGGTCTCCTGGGCTGGAGCTTCCAGCACACCTGAAGCTCATCAGCCCATCAGGAGACCTTCCTTCATAAGCAGCAGCCATACCTTCCTTCGACGCCGCAGTGTTGACCAAGTTTGAAAGCCTGACTGAAGTCTGAAGCTCTGGATGAGCTTTACCTGAAAACCTGCCTGCCTGCCCAAGGAAGTCTGGATTCCTCCTTCAGCTCTCAGGGGAGAGCTAGGAAGTTGAACCTGAAGATCTCAGTCTGGATTCCTCCCTCAGCTCTCAGGGAAGAGCTAGGAACCAAACCCACGTCTGAGGCTCACTAGCCAGAAGCTAGACGCTGCTGCTGCTGCTGACCTCTCTGTTACTTCCTCAATCTCTGGACCCAATCGGTTCCCCATCTCAAGGATCTGTCAGAACCTCTTCAAGGTACATTCAGAAACTACCCACTCATCAATCCATCTACTTCCTGGCTAACCAAACTCTCCATCTCTCCAGATATCAGTAATCCCAGACCCGGACCTGTACCAGAACCAGTCCATGTTTCTCTGTGTATCTCCCGTTAATAAACATTGTTAAATTTTCTTCTGTCTCCAGTCTGGTGTTCTGCATATGGGTTAACTCACTTAGACCCATCATGACAACAAGCCAGTGTCCTGAGGGGGGCAGCAATGCGCCTAGCCTGCATAAAAAGCTTTCTTTAATCGTGGTATTTATCTAGCTGCCATTTATCTCCCGCCAAAAAAATATATACACAAATAAATAAAAAGAAAAAAAAGAGGATCAGCAGACTCAGCATCATGTCTGCTAGGAAGTTTGTTGATTGTTGGCGTGAACGCAGGGAGGATCCATCTCACTCACCTCACGCTCACCCTGTGATGCGGATGAAGCCTGGAGGAGAACTGACAGTTTCCTCCTGTGAGCCCCCTGACATACCAAAATGCTGACAATACGCCATTAAACAGTAGCTGTAAATTAGAAACACGCTTAGCGGTCGTCAGGAACACGTCAAATACGTTGATATGCGTTGGAGATAAGTTCTTGATAAGTTAGGCTTAAGTAACTCATAGGTTTTGGATAACCTAGACACCACGACTTATGAGTAACTTACACTTAAAGTATGTCAACAATCAGATAACTTACCTGTCACTTAAGCCGGGCATACACTGTGCAATATTTTTAATTGTTGCACGCAGCTACAACTCACACTGTACAATGAAACCGCAGGGTTTAAAAGTTCACAGATCACGATGCAGGCAGCATACTTGCCTTCAAGAATGAGAATGACGGTTTTCTACTTTTGGCTACTTTAGGTCGCTAAAGGAAATGTAAAAGAGGTAATGATAAATTGTGACCCCGGAAAAAATTTGAATTCTTATGAAACGGGCGCAATACAGTTTTTCCAAGTGGCACACGATGCTCACACTGATGCGATCTACCTGATCACACTGTATGTCTAAAAACCACGTTGGAATCAGCTCGACAGTAAGATGGAGCTACATGGACACTTCCATCCGGAAGCCAAAGAAGAGAAATATAAAGCTCAATAGAGTGAAACGTGCTGCCTTGGCAATTTTTGCAATTTTGTGTGCTGAAAGCTCTAAAAAGAAAAGGCAACGATGTATTTGGACAAAGACATGGCTGAGCAAACGTGGGTACTACGGTCTGTCAATTTTACATAAACAATTTAATTTCACTCGCACTCCCTGCCATGCTTTTGTGTTTCCTTCAGAAAGGAAGAATGAAGAATCCTTGTTTGCGCATGCCCACTGAGCGATCCCCGACCTCATGATTCCTTATCAGGAGGTGTTCGTGAGCGACTGATCGCCTGTCGTTACCCCCTGTATACTACACGATGCACGACGCATGATCAGGCTGAAAGTCATCCGGACTGAAAAATTCTCCCACGACTGGAAAAATCTTCTCGAAAAGGGCAAAAAAAAATCGTACACTGTACGCCCAGCTTTATGTCCCACGTATGGCATATGCTGGCATACGTACTTGCTGTATGTTGACGTGTGCCAGCGTGCTTCAGTGTGCTCATAACTTATACAAAACATACCCATAAGTTATCCAACATATGCCAGCGTTGCCAGATCTTTCATTATATCAGGCATAAGCTGGTCTAAGTGTTTTACCAAAAATTACTTTTTTGGAGATTTTAGACAAAAAAAAACAACAGTTATTCTACTTGCAGAAATTGGACAGTTCTTGTTGACAAGTCGTGTAGCTTAATTTGGGTAACTGACCAAACTTAAAGAGGCTAACCTGTTAGTGGGCACTACCCAGGTCTACCCTTTATACCATATTCTTGAAGGTACTTAGTTCACCAAAAACAGATCTTTTCAGTTTTGTTATCCGACAGAAAGCCAACTAATTTCATGGATGCTGCAATATGTTATTATTCTTATTTGGACCAACTTTACAAAATCTGTTTCTAATAGTTTAGTCAGAGACGTTTAAGGAAACAGTCCTGCTGATGAAAGACGAACCTCCAACAGCCCTGTCTACAGGATCTCCTTGATGCTCTTCAGACATTTCTGGGAGACCAAGCCAACTTTCTGACAATGCCATGTATAGAAATGTCATCATGATGGAGTTGGATTCCCTGTGGAACCTCCTTTGGGTCTGGCCTCCACCTGCAGAACCATTTCTGTTTCAGGACTTGTCTTATTGTTGCCCCGTTAGTTCACCTGTTTTTTATTTCATTACCACCTAAAGAAAAGCTGATGCTGATTTAAGCCTTATCTGTCATGGTCTGGGTTCTGTTAAGTTTTCTTTTAGTATTCAGTTTTACTTTACTCCACATTTTCTAGTTTTATTGGTTTTAATTTTGTTGTGTTTTCTAGATATATTAGAGTTTTTAGGTTTTGTTGCCCTCTGTTGCCCTCTTGTGTTATTCTCCTTTTCCCTAGCTCCTTTCTAGAAGCCTCTGTTCACACCTGCTCCCAATCAGCTCGTTAGTCCCTTCTTTGTTCATTCACCCATAAATGCTCTCCCTGTGTAGTTCCTCAGTGCCGGTTCCTCATTTTTCCCACGTCTATTCCTGGCTACTCATGTTTGTTTTCCCTGATGTCTCCAAGGTTCTGTTTTTTTCCATATTTTTTAATGTTGGATTCTTGCTTCAGTTGCCTGTGAGCACTGAGTAATTCCATTAAGACTACAAAAACTCACCTCTGCCTCTGCATTTGGGCCCTCAAGCAACCTTACCACCCATGGTTGACATCTGCTATTAAATGGCCCAGATTATAATTCCAGGGGTTTGACTAACTCGGTATTATACTCTGATTAAAAATTGTTTCTTCAATTCTTTTTGATCATTGTATAAAACATCAAGGTCAGAATCATTTTTTTTATTTAAATATTTCTGTCATGATTTAAAAGTTAAGATTTAGGTTCTGATTTTTTCCATAATGGCTTTCCATGTCTCTTATTTTTGCAGTTATCTTTTTTTCTTACATTTTGCCAGGTGTTTTCTAGTTTCTCTTATATATTTTTTTATTGCTTTAAGTATGAGGTTTCTTTATTGTTGCTTCTGTATTATTGAATAGATTAGCCAGGTTCTCCTAGTTTCTCACGTGTCTCCCCCCCCCCCTCTCTTTTAAAGATTTCTTTCTCATCCAAAGTCCTCAGCTAATCAGTAGATTTCCTTCACCTGTGTTTACTAATTTGTATTCCCCTGATACCACGCCTGTGTTCTGTTTCTTTGCTTGTCGTTTATTAAATAGATTAATCTCTCCACGCTTCATCTGAGCAACTATCTGCATTTTGCTCCAAATTTACAAGTTTTGACAAGTTTCACAACCAACAAAAAGCATAGCTGGTTTAGGGAATTGTGAAAAGTTTTCTGTTATTTTTTTTTTTTACCTAACAAGAATCTGAAATGTGCATCACTGAGCTCTGCTGGTTTGTAGAACTAAAAACCCCAGAAGGCTTTCAAGGCTTCAGATCGTTTGGGTGTCTCTAATATTTCTAAATTGGAGGAGAGTATCTGTGAACCGTAATTTCCACATTTTGTACAGGTTGACTTTAATTAGGCCATTTTAGCACATGGCTATGTTTTATTTTAGTAATTAAACTGAGTCAGGTTTACCCTGTATTTAGCTCTATCCATCTTCCCATCAGTTTTAAACCATGATCCACATTCCTTAAAAAGCCCTTTCTTAGGGAGATGGTTTATCCAGATTGATAAAGGCAGAATCCCAAACTATCCCCTAAACACTAACCCTTAACCCTGGAGTGTCCCCCATGCAGTCACACTTGCAGCTGTGAAGAACGCCTTCATTGAGGATGGGGGTATCAAATGAGAAAGGGCTTGCCTCTGACCTCCACAGGAAAAGGAAAGCAACCACTGCTATGGAAACGCAGTGAAGCCAGGTGATGTTTGTAGCTCTGTGGCACAGCTTGACATGCAATCAAACATATTCGATTTTCTTAAAACAAAATGCGTACGTCAAATAAAACTATTCCTTCCATTTACAGTTTAATGTGATTTTCTTAAGTTGTGATTTTCTGTTAAGTGTGATGAAGATGAAGCAAAGCAGAGGAACTTACATTTGAATGCAGGTGTTTCCTCCTCCACTAGTTCGCTGTTACACCTGCTGCCAAATTCCAGCAAGCCTGCACTGATGCAGATTCTCTATTTAAGGGCTGGTCCACTTACCCTACCTACTACATGGTTTTGGATGGCCCATAATGTGTCGGACCCCCGCTCCCACGGGGGCTTTGTGCTTAGGGGCCAGTTTGGGATTCTGCCAGATAGTGTGGTGAAATTAAGTTTAGATTGGTTTCATCTGACCACAACACCTTCATTTATATATTTGTTGCGTCTTCTTCATGGCTAAATGCTTGACTTGTGAAGTGCATAACTACGATTAGAGTTGCTGTATAAAGAGGTTCTCTGGATGTCAGCAATACCCATAAATCAATAAAATTTTACTCCAGCCTGTTTTAGATTTGTTTTCGCAAATGTTTTAATCATATGATTTTCCCTTTTTGTGATTCAACCCAATCAATTATATTGAAGTTCATGGTAAGAGCTTTGACGGAATATAGAAAAAGTTTTATAAATGCTTGTGAGAAAAACTCTTTAAAGACATCCAAAAGAAATCTTCAAATCCTGCTTTCAATTCAGGTTTGCAGGATTTAGGTTCACATTGTGCTTTCAATTAAAAAGAAGTTTAAATGAAAATCTCTAAACATTGAAAAGGCTTTTTAAATTTACCGGAGGACCTTGGACGCCTTCGCCTGGAGGTCCAGGTAAACCAGGCAACCCTCTGAATCCAACATCCCCCTGAAAAGTTGCAGAACAAACAAGATGGTCAGTAAAAAAAAACTACATACATTTACTGAGAAAACCATTTCAAGCGCTCAGTAAAAATATTTAATCTCTGAATTAGACGTAATAAAAATCATAACGTTCTGTTGCCAGCAGCTTTAGAGGTCATTTTATTTAGGATACAATGGGACTTGTATGAACCCATTTAAACTTTTTATAAAACATATTTAAAAATGGAACAGCATTTACAAAATCAGAGAGATGATATATTCATGTTTTGTTTTTCATTTGAACCAGGGTTTTTCTTTACAATGAGCTGAATTGAAACATAAACTGGATCTTTAGGTGAAGGCTGTTTTTTATTCATTGATAATTTGTGCTTTTGAAGTTTGGATCATTATATTGATAATTTCATTCATTCAAGCAAGCCCATTACTATAGTTTGGTTTGCTGGATTGCTGAAGAATAAATTAAGCCAAAACCAACTTAAATTGGTGTCTGAACTGTTTAAAGTCCAGCTACAACTGAACCTGAGATTCAGAATGAACCAAATCTTTCTAATGTGTAGGTAATCATTCTACCACCAGAGCAGAGCTTGCAGAAGACTGGTTCTGAGGTAAATTATGCTCTCTGATCTTTCAGGTAAGTCATTTGTACAAAAGGAAAAGGAGAGAACTTTAATGTCAGGGTTGTTTCTCATCAAAAGGATTTGAAATATTGACCAGTTCTGGTCAAGTTTACCGCAATGAACCGAGAGAAAGGATCAAACATCGTTCAAGAGGAAGTTCCTCAAACGATCTGGGCCTAATCTGGTGAGGATCATATACTGTGCTAACTCCAGTGATGGAAGGAAGAAATTACGCTTAAGTGTAAATTCAATCTGGAAGTCTCAGACTATTCTCAGTCCAAGTCATCCTCTGGCTCATTCCACCATCCGGTGTCACGGACCCAGGGAAGACTACAACTCTAATCCTTTTCTTGGTTACTCAACCAAGCATATGTCGATTCACAGCACCAAAGTCTTCTGCCGGGGCCCGAGCGCCAAATAACTTATTTTGTTCGTCTTTATCTGCCTCTGTATGGTTGCTCATACTAAGCCTGTTTCTACTGAAGGTTTGTTCCTGTTAAAAGGGAGTTTTCCTCTCCACCTTCGCTACATGCACTACATACAATGAGTCCTCACAATCAGCTGGTTTTCCTTAGATAGAAATATCTTAAGGAATATGATTGTGTTATCTGTATTAATAAATTGAATTAATAAATTGAATAATCTCTGTTTGAACTTTTATCTGTGAGTCTCTCCAGGTTGAAATAACATCACTATGCTCTTACTTTCATGGATTGGGACTGTTTGCAGCCTAATGTTGAAGGAAAAGCTTTTTTTTTTCTTTTTTATACATCGTGTAAAAAAAAAAAAAAAAAAAAAGAAGTTCACTTGAATGTAATTTTGTGTCTAGCCTTTAGGGGTCACCAACAACATCAGTATCTTGGTTTCTCTCTTTTTGAATGTCCATCTAGTTCAGACGTGTTCTCACCTTTGGTCCTGGGATGCCCACACCCTCCGACCCAGGTTCTCCAGGAAGCCCAGGCAGGCCAGGAGGACCCTAAAGAACACAAACCATCATTCAACTGAGCATTATGCAGCATCTCTAAGCGTACTCGCTAGTTTGATTTTTCTCAACATAATTATCGTCTTCTAGTCAATTACAACGTCCTCACCTCCCTAAATTTAATTTATCCATTTGGGAAAATGTTTTTCAAAATAAGAATCTGCTCCTGTAAGCCTGTAAATCTAGTCCTTTTTTGTCTCTGTTAGCGGCAGGAATAAACAGGACTTCTTCTGCTACTTTTGGGTAATAAATGTCTAACAGATGGATGGACAGATGGAACCGATGAACATAAACTGGAAAATATGAGACAGATTATGAAGAAACGAGTGTAATATGTGATAAATGGTGCTTATATAAAGAATTAAATTTATATTTTTTACCATGGGACCGGGATAGCCATCTCCTTTAGGACCAAATGGACCTGCAGGGCCTGGATCACCTCTATCCCCCTATAACAGAACAAGAAGTATAAAGTTAAAAAGATTTTATCCAAACAATGTTTTACGAAAAGCAAAACCTTTGGAACAAGGGTAAGAAAAACAAGATGTGAAGTTTTCTTTAATTTCCTCATTATGATACGCTCTCAGCTCTTGCCAAGGGAAGCTCTGCACGGTGCAAACATGTGCAGCCCAGTCTGCCTCCCATAAGTGCAAGCTGGTAATTGATTTTCCGAAGAAAACGGTTTGGTCAGGACATCTGAGGCCTTGTTTGTTTGAAGTTCAACTCAGTTCATTAGAACTTTCCCCATACCAGTAAAAGTATCATGATTGGATTTTAGCACGAGGAAATTTTTCTGTTACCTTCGGGCCAGGAAGTCCATATCCAGTCTCCCCGATTGGACCAGGAGGACCACTTGGACCAGGATCGCCCTACAATAAGGTTTCATAGCATCAGTATTTCTGATTTAAGTAAAACACACACACACAAACACATCTACACGTTTAGCTGTTTTAACTAGAGGTCAGGGTCCAGATCACGCTATAAGACCCGTCATTGTTTTAGCAGGAAATATAAGCAGCTCTTATACTCAAAAAAGCAAAAAATGTTCAGTCAACCCACACATTTTATAAATGTTTGTAGTATGTCAGTCACTCTAAAACAGTTTTTCCTCACATTATAAAAATATTTTTGCATTTGTGATGGTCCATTTTGTATTGATTTGCCTTTATTTACCTTTATTTTAACTTTAATACATTCTATCAGTACATCTGTTATATGATTAAAGTCAAGCAAAATTAAAAGCCAATGAGGATTGGCTTTTAATTGGTCACCCATATAATATGAAATGTGGTAGCAACACTTGTTTAGACCTTTCAAAATAAAACTGACAAGTTAACAATTATTAACTTCAATTAGATATAATTTACACCTCTGTGCTCTAACAAATAATTTTGTATGTGCTCTTGTGAATATGGATATATGAGAAATATTTTAATGTTTTGTTTTTTTATGTAGTTACCGCTTTACACAGTTAATTTATGCACTTAATTTCAGAATGCCCATTTATTTTACCTAAGTTTCAATTATGATAAACCAAAACTTTATTCCCAGTTACTGATTTTCTTTGACAGTAGGAGACCCCTACATGCTTCTCACCAGAGGTCATCAAGGTCTGATGCGCAATTTCAAAATTAAAGCAATTCATGAACATTGCTAAGAAACTTCCTGTTTCCAGTTGCTGATTCCAGTTCAAGGTGACAGTAGGACATCCCTAGATGCTTCTCACCAGATTTCATCAAGGTCTGATGATGAATTTAAAAATTAAAGCCTCTTAAAATCTGTAATATTGGCAATTTTATCAATTTTTCCATGAATATTGTTAAGAAACCTCCTATTTCCAGCTACTGATTTCACCAACTTGAACGAATTAACTATGACATTAGGACATTTCAAGACTGCTCAGCCAGGCGCACCTATCTCATTAGCTTCTCTGCAATTAAAATATTCCTGTCTCCCACATTTCTAACCACAGGCTGCATGGGAGGGTAAGTAAACCAAATATGGAGGAATGTAAATGTAACAAAAAGTAATTAGTTTATGTTCTTAAAGCACATTAAGATTACTTATCATGTTATCTAAATTAACTTAATGTTAACTAATTATTTGAAGGAACACTCAGCAATGGTCATGGTCCCAGAACCTCATTAGCTCTCCCTTGTGGTCATCTTAGAGTACTCCAGGTAAACTAGAATGAGAACAATCAATCTGGGATTACAGTTTAGCAGATTTACTAACGTAATTAATAGACAATACACATGTCAAATTAATCTCAATGTTGTTTTTTCTCACTGCTAAATGTCTCCATCTTTAGATCAGATAGGATAAAAAATGTGTTTTTATTTGCTAAAAGGCTGAATAATGTCAACTTTCCTTAATTTGATGGGTTAACACACATTTTCATGTTGCTAAGCAATATAGAAAACCTGGATTATGATATCAGAGCTTTACAAGATCTGTGCAGGATTAATTCACATAATGTGACTTAAAGGTCCTTGGGTGTTTTTGTTTTTTTTGGCAACAACTTAGGTGCACTGCTTCCTTGCATGTCATCATGGGAGATCAAAATCAAACAGCCAATAGGCTACACCAGAGGAGGAACCACATGTCTCTGATTAAACTAAAACTGAATAGCGATTGTTATATTCAGAGGAAAAGAGATACACTTGGCAAACTAAAGAAGCATGCTAACCTTTAACTACGGAGGTGCCAGTATCATGGTCAAGAGGGAATGATGCCCTTCACATTGATGGCATCATAAGCAAAGGTGGAAATACTACTGTATCATCTCAGGCTGTTAGACAGTTAAAGCTTTGGTTACAAAATAGACAGATAATATAAATATATGAAGCAAGCTGGGCTACAAAACAGGAAGCCCTGTAAAGAGGAATGGGCCAAAATCCAGGAAAGGCTTGAGGAGAAACGTAAACCTCTGAGTTTGAAAAAGCCTTCTATTATTATTCTGTAATCATGCAAATAGAAATCATTTTTAAATCCTCATCTTATCTTTTACTAAACTTTTTTTTCTATTGTTACAGAGAAGCACTTGTCATGATCTGCCCTGATAGCTGTCCTTAATTGTTCACTTATTTCACCTGCCTAACTCTGCCCGGTTCCCAATCATTCCTCATCTTATCCACCTGTGTCTGTTCCTTTATATTCGGCTCATCCCAGCTATCAGGGCCAGATCTTTGTTTGATGTATGTTGTATGTTTGTTCTGTTAGTTTTAATCCAAGGGTTATGTCCTTGTCCCTGGAGGCCAGTGGGTTGAGAGGGTCTTGGTGTTTGTCTTGTCTCCTGATCGTGTCCTGGCTCCTAGGTAGAGTACAGTTTAAAGTTCCTGCAGTTTTCGTGTCACCATGTCTTGTCTCTGTCCCTCAACAACTAAGCCTATCCGTCTGCATCTGTGCGTTTCTGTCTGAGCTTTTGCACGCTGCATGGAACTCTGAACCTGCCTTCATGCACTGTTGGTTCCTGAAACCCTGGATCTGTCTGTTCCTGTGCTAATCGGAACCCCTGACCAGGCCGCGGACTCCTGGATTCCAGAACTGTTCCTGTATGATCGGACCTGGATCAGACTCCTGCCTGCTCATTGAGGTTGCTGCATCGTGGACATTCTGGGCGGCTCGTTTGGCAGTCCATCGGCTGGATGCTGCCTTCCTCAGAGAGGATGGACTGAACTGTTAAACCAGGTAAGTGACTCACCCAGATAATCATCTCCCGTCAGATGACTGTGGTCACATACCTGTGTTTCTCCTTCCATTGTCAGTGATTGGGCGGTGCCACACCCCACCACTGCACCCACTGCGTTCCGCAAATCCACATCAGCTGAGCATTTTGTTTTAATAAACGTTTTGAACTTTCCCACCGTCTGTCTCACCTTGAATAGTGGATCTCTCTGCCCAATTTTTGAAACATGTACAGCATGTAGCCCAGTGGGTTGGAAAGATCACAGAAAACTTCTACAACTCCAGTTCAGATATGAAGGTGATCTTTAACTATGCAATCAAGTCTGCAATCAAGAGCTCTCATTAGAGATGCAGAATTTGCTTTATAATTCTATGTCCGACTCTCTTCATGTGGAAAGGACAATCAATTCTTGACATGGGCTTTGTGGTATGTATTATTATATATTTAGAAATTGTCAAAAATCTGTCCTGATTTTTTTTTTTGGCTTATTATACTTTTTTTTATTTAGATCACACTGAATCAATTAAGAATAGCATTAATTATTCATTTATACTAACAGCAGTGGTAGAATTAATTTACATTAAATGAAATGCAAAGAAATGGAAAAATAAATACTAGCACTTTAAAACTCTAATCAAGTCAGAAATCGAGACTCTGTATCACCTTGTAAACATCATCCTTGCATTACATGGCAAATCTTCAAATCCATTTAAATTGAATTCAACTCAATGTTTCTACTGCATTTTGCACCATATCTATTTATTTATTCCTTGCACTGCTCTGAACCTTCCACATCATGCCTGTTTGAGCCATATTTCTCCTACACTGTTTTTACATTTTGATCACTACTGCACTGTATACATTGGAAATGTTCATTTTCACTGCTAAGCTACTCATTCCCTGTCGAAAAAATGTATGTATCGAAATTTCATAAATTTCATAAATGATTCAATGTACTTTTACAAATATGAGGTGAAGAACATTAAGGTTTAACTTTTACAATTTTACACCTCTAGAATCAGGCTGTTGGTTGAGGGAAAAAAAGGATGTTTGGGTCCTCAGTTAAACTTTAGTTTTACTGACTCGGAAACTCAGATCAGCTGCTGTTCTGGTCAGAGAGGTTGCTACAAGTATAAAGATCAGGGTTCTGTTTCAGTTAACAGTTTCCCGCTTTGGATCAAAATGGAACCAAGTTATACAGGAATTGAAATACAGTCTTACTGTAAGATTATCTCTGAGAGGTGCTGAGTGCATGAAGGTAAAAACAAAATTAAACTTCAGTGTCCTTATTGATTCACTCTGGACTAAAGACCTAACCTGCCTTAACAATTCCTAAACCCATTAAATAATAAAACTCCGAAAAAAACAAATTATATATATAACAAATTGTGATGGTCACATGGTCAGTAACCCCACACACAACCACTTTTTCATAGGTTTGAATTCACAGTATCATAAATGTATTGGTTTATTTTGACAATTTTAAAGACATTAGTTCCAACTGTAGCGCACACTTTTGGTTAACTTTTTATATTTAATTAAGTCAAATGCTTAATATATTTTGTGCTTTCTTTTCTGGTGTTGTGGGAGTGCCATCAACTGGGAGATTGTGGCTGACATAATCATGGACTGATTGGGTGGTACCATCTGGAGTTTCACTAAGGGGGAAGACAATGGACTCAACATTTTAAATATGTTGCATAATTTCTTCTTCTTGCTTTTGTGATTTGCTCATTTTGTTAATTGGTTTTATGATTGTCATTTAAGTTTAATCCTTAAGCTAACTGTTTAGTTATTTTTGTTAAATTGGTGTAGATGTTCTCCCTACCTCTTCCTCAGTGTGTCAGTCTGGTCTGATCAGCCAGTATTTAAGTCCCCTTTGTTTGCTGTGTGTCAGGTCAGTTTTTGTTTGTTCAGTTAGTTTGAGGTTTGATATGTTTGAACTTGATATTTTTTGCCTTTAGTTAGTCTCTTAATTTGACCTTTGTTTGGATTATTGTTACTTTGGGGAAATAAAACCCAGTTTCTTGACAATGTGTCCTTATGCTTGGCTGGCTCGGTCCCTCACACAAATTATATATATTTTTCTCATCCCATAAACTCAGTGAGAATAAGAAAGAGAATGTGAAAACCATAAAAGATAAAATAATTTTTTTTCCCCCACCATTATGAACTGAGGTTCATTCGAACACTCATTTTAAGATTGGCAATGAGATACAAGGTTTTTGGAGCTAATAGCCAGAAGAACATTTTCAATGCACTTGAAGCAGCAGTTAAATGTGCAGATTTAGGTTGTGTTCACCACACTGTATAATAGCCAGTATCATGAATGCAATGGACCAATTTCCTTTTGCCATGGCTAACCCATTTTAGCATTTAATTAACTTCTTTTCACAATATCGGTGTTACTCTTTTGCTAACCATGAACTTTACCTTCGCTTTCTTGCTTTTTATTATAATTGTACAAAGTTCTTTCCCTATATGCATGCTGCAGGAACAGGAATTTATCTTGAGTAAATAAAATATTTTGATCTCAGCTGAGCTAAAATCATGTCTTTGTTGAAAAAAAAAAGTGATAATTGCTTTCACTGAAAATTAAGTGAGAAATAATTATCACCTGATAACAAACTTGAAAACATGCAGGAAGCAAGTGTGGGTTTTTTTTCACTGTGAGAACTGAGAGCGCATACCTTAGGTCCAGTAATGAAACGTCCTGGTGGGCCAGCGGAACCAGGCCTTCCCTGCGTCCCGGGTTCTCCCTGGTTAAAAATTAAACCATTATCAGCATGCCTTCATGCAATAATAGGCTGTTCATGGTTTTACCCAATAATTCATTCATGGACTTTTACCTTTGGCCCCGAGGGTCCAGCAATGCCAGGTGGGCCCGTCAGTCCTCTTATTCCCCTTTGGCCTTGGTCCCCCTGATAGGCAGCATTGGAGATATGTTATCTATGTGACAGCTGCTACGTTCACACCAAACACGATTTGAGCAGCAAAAACACGCCTGCTGCTTCATTATTGATGCTTTGATACATTAAGGACAGACACGCCTCAGGAGCATCTTTGAAGCGCGTCCAGTAAAGTGTGTCCAGATGCGACTGATGCATGTGCTGCTCGTCTGTTCAAAGGCAGGGGGTCGCTTTGCTATATTGGCTTTCCGCCAATCTGTAAAAAAAAAAATGTATCTCATTATAATGAGATAGTAACTCAATATATTGAGATACTATCTCATTATATTACCATCTCATTATAATGGGATACTATCTCATTATATTAAGTTATTATCTCATTATAATGAGATAGTATGTCATTATATTGAGATAATTTTTTTTTTTTTTTCACAGAGTGGCAGAAACAGGCTTCCATACAGACCCCCATACTGGCTGTCACTGAGAATCCCCAGCAGCAGATGGGGGGGTTTCCCCTACTGTTCGTGGCAGCTGGAAGTAGATATTTGCATTTTCATGTATGTGGTACCAACTGGAGGCACCAGAATAATAACAGCAAACATAGTTTGCCGACAGGTTTTGACATTTCATGTTCATTTATGCATTGATAAACTGCTTTAGAGGAGTGATCGTAGAGATCTGCATCAGCAGTTCAGTGTCCCTCTCCCTGACAGCTCCCAGATCAGCTTCTCTGATTGGTTGACGTGGTGCGTCGAGCAGCAAAAGTTGCTTGTGAAGTGTGTCCCGCCCCTTAGCTGCTCAGATGCGTAAAGATACGTTGCTCCTGCCGCTCTAGACGTACTGCAGGACCTTTTGATGCGCCTTGATGCGCATCAACCGTAAATGTAAACCAGCTGCTTCTGCTGCTTCAATCGCGTTAGGGTTGAACGTAGCATAAGACTAACTCTTAATTTAATCATGTAGATACAGAACAGCAAAGACTGTTTAATATAACAACTTTAATAAAATGTCATGTATTTATACATTAATACAAAGGTCACAGCATGGATGTAGAAAGAAGAAGTGGCCATAAAAGTAGTCAGAAGACCCATTGGACAAAGGGAAATGTGTTGATTTTTTTTATTTCATATAGCAAATACAGTATAAAGCCAGATATGTTGCTACAAAGATTGGTCTGATTGAATTAATAGTTCTCCACCCATAAGTAAAGTCACCCCTCCTAAACAGGAAATCACATCACATGGGAAGAGATAAAAAGCTATGAAAAGAAAATTAAGTACCTTTTTCCCCTGAGTCCCAATCCCAGGTGCACCTTCTGGACCTCTCAGACCGACAGCTCCCGGCTCGCCCTGAAGCCAAAACTCTGTCATTCAACAAACTTCCCTTTCATTGGGTGTTATGAAATATACAGAAAAGTGTTCCTTTAGCTACCTTTTGTCCTGGAGCGCCATCCTCTCCAGGAAGCCCAGGCAAACCTGACAGTCCTGCTGATCCTGGCTCACCCTGCAGAAAAGTTAAAGTATCGACTGCAGACTTTAACAGCTTATTAAGCTCAGGCCTGATTCACACCAGACAATGACTAGACTATAATATCAGAAATCATTTAAAATGTAGATGTGATAATCTTGGAGCATCTTATAGATTGTTCTTCATATATAAATCATTATGTTAATGGAAAGCTCTGTGTTAACACCTTGAAGCTTTCTCTCTCCGGTTCTTTTGTCCTGAAAAGAGATCACTCAGGACAAACTCTTTAAATAACACTTCATAACATATTTGTAAGAGATTTTGATAGAAATTGTAATCTTACTCAGATTAGAGAAGTTACTTATGGTTACAGAAGGCAGCTGCTTACCAACCGGGCTCACTTCTGAGAAGTGGCCCCGACAAACAGAGCACCACCAGGGAGGTAGGTAGAGGACGAAGAAAAGAGTGGTGTGTGTGTGCTCTTGTTTTATGTATTGTGGGGCCTGTTTTCTGTAAAAAATAGCCCATTGTGGGGACCGACTTTTCCTTGTAAGGCCCAATGCCTAAACCCCATAAGGGGAATTGTTCTTTTTTGGACTAAGGTATGAATTGAGGTTAGGTTAGGCGTTAGGCGTGAACCCGTAATGGTTAGGTTTAGGGTATGGGTTAAGGTTAGGGTGTAGATATTAACAGAAATCAATGGAAAGGCCCTGCAAAGATAGTGAGACAAGTTTAGGTGTTATTGTTGAGACTTTTTTCACTTATCACTTTGGCACCCCCTTGTGCCACATACACTGCTTAACTGGAACACTTGACAGTGCATACACCTCCATATTGCACATATAAAATGGAAATAAAATGGAAAATAAAGTGGAAGAAGTTGTTTTTTTTCCTATACTGTCAAAGGGAGGCATTTTGCATTTCAAGAAATTAGACTAAAAGAAGATGAGCAAAGTGATAAAAAGTAGCTTATGGAGTTTAAATTCCAATTTTCCATTGTTCTATTGATACGACTATTTTCAGAGCATCTGTATAATAGGCTTTTAGATTAATCAGAGGAATCTCACACATTTGCTTCAATATATATAATATTGGCAAATAAGTCACAGATTCCCACACATAGGAAAGCATAGCTTATAAAACACCTGTCTCTACCCCCTCATCTTTCACTCAATCTCTCAATCTCTCAGATGCAATAACAGTTATTTCCTCTGACAGAGCAAGATCAAAACTGATGTTTAAGGTGAATAAATACTCTATTTATTCCAAATTAGTTTATACCAATTCAGCAGACTGGTGGGAAAAAATCAATGTCCTCACAGATAGCATTGTAATAAGCAGAGCATAAAAGCATATTTGATATTTGGAAATTGCAATAGTGTTAAAATCTGTTGTATATTAAAACTGGAATTTCTAAATCTGCTATCAACCAACAAATTTTGAAATAAGATGCAGAATAATTTAGAGTGGTCTTGATCCAGTGTCAAAGGGACCTGAAATTATTTTTTGTTAAAGTGGGTTTTTAATTATATATAAAAACAAACACACCCACCTTTGCACCAGGCTCACCAGCCCCTCTTTCTCCTGGAGCTCCAACTTCGCCAGGCAACCCTTGATCACCCTGCGTTAGACAACGTTACATTCATTGCTCAAACTTAGAGACAGCTATTGGTTAATTGTTGAAATAATGCAGAGATCCTCAAGCCATGGTATCTCTCTCACAGGCCATGCAAAATGAACGTGTGATTTTAACGTATTTAGCTAGATTTTGTCAGGACAAACCTTGGGTCCTGGAAAACCCTCTCCTGGTGGACCTCTTATTCCTGGTGGCCCCCTTGGACCCCCTGTTCCCTAAAAGAAAGGGAAATAATCAATTACTTCCACCCCCTCAGTTTTATTTCCCTACATTGTTTTCGACTAACAAAAATCTTCATCAATATCTTATTAAACATATTGAATATTCTCAAATAATCTTAGAATTATACCTCTCTCTCAGCACTGCATTAATCCTAGTTTTAATTATTTCAGAAAATGTAAGGCTCTCTTTTGCATATCAGTAGAGGTGAGTCAAAAACAGTTGAAAAAGTACATATTGTCAAAGAAAGAGTCAAATAAAATCAAAATAACTCTTAATAATCAACATTAGGAAAAAAAATGGCAAAAATAGTTTACCAAGCAGCTACATACCTTTTCTCCTTGGATCCCTAAACCTGGGAGACCAAGGGGGCCTGGAAAACCTGGAGGGCCAAAGTCCCCCTATAAGAAGGAGGTATGAAGTTTTAACATGGAATGTGCTCATAATTTAACAGTGCATCACACTTCAGTTTCAGTAGTATTTCTTTAAGATTTATTATTTTGGAGAGTGCTTATCTTTATTTTTTCTCTACACATGAAATTCAGACTTAGCCAATCAGCTACATGAGATCCGATTGTAGTTTATCCAAATGTATCTATGGATGGCTTAAAACAAAAATGTTTTCAGGTCATATAAATGCTAAAAAGGAATTCTTTTTAGTAAATATATTCAATATTTCAAACTCATACATCTGTGAGTCAAAATAATCCAGATGGTTTCAAAGATCTGCAGCAAATTCTGATAAATAAAAACCTCTCCTTTACATTGATGTCTAAAGGCCCCGATAGAGTGTTAATGTTCCCACATACAACCAAGCCAAACCATTAAACTGCAGTCCTCCTACACCATTCAAGCTTTAACCTCAATTCATACCCTGTAGACTGTAACCTCCTATATAACACCATGCTCGGTGCATTTATCGGTGCTTTTGGCCTATTCACAACAGGGCTCTAGCTTTCTAGCTTTCTCTGCTTTTATAAAGTCTTTTCAGCGAGGTGCCTCATTTATGGCCTCTCTGTACTCTACCTTGTCTCCTTTGATTCCTGGGCCCGGTTGTCCTCTGGGCCCCCGTGGCCCCTCTATGCCTCGCTCGCCCTGTGAAGGCGGGCAGAAAAGTTATTGCATTTTGACTTTTGAAATATTAGATGTGCTCACAGGAATGGCAAAGCAACAGTGTATGCCCCATATCAGTGAAAGTAAAAAAGTATTTCCCGGCTACTTTGAGAAGAGCAGCACTTAAACACATAAAAGCATACTTTTATTACCCACCGTGAAGTAATATTCACATACAGCATATAGGGCGACATTATATATGGGCTCAAAAGCCGGGAAAAAGCTTTCTAAAATATTCCTGGTTAAATGGTTTATGCTTTCTGTTTCCTTAAAAAAAAAACAGACTCATCAACAAAACACAAATAAATTAACATTTTAATTTATCAGCCACCCTAAGGGACTAAACAACACACCTTTTTTAAACCCAAAGATACTGAGGTCAATACCACTTTATTCAGCTAAAGAAATTCCCATATGGAAAACTCCAGTTCAATTAAGATGTAATGCAGATAAAGCGAAAACTATCAGCTTCTGTGTATTAGTAAATTAAAAGTATAAAATTCATATTCCTCTGTTTACAAAGAGCCATAACAAACCCAGAGGTGAATATCAATGTCCTTTATCGGGTTCTTTTGATTAAATTTATTGCAGTAAAATCTAATTAGAGGAAAGGCATCTTGGTTTGATTGAGATTTGTCTTTGCGGTCTGTATGGGGGCCTAAAAGGGCCAAAATCAGACAAACAAATATACAATGAAATCAATCTATGTAAATTAATTTAAAAAAATGAATGCACTATTGAATAATTAAATATACAATTTATTAATTCGATATGTTTTAATGATTTAATATAACCTTAAACATTTCATGGTAAAAGCAATGGTTTTACAATGAAATAGTAATGTGTATAATTGGCACCTACGGTTTTAAATGGGAACAGCACACATATTTATAGAGCGGGGACTAAATATTGGACTTTATAGTGAACTTAGTTAACTGACCTTTCAGATCGATGATCACTACTTTTCTCTCCTCGTTGGTCTGCGCCATGTTTGTTTTTTCTTGCCACCAAAACGAATCCCATGATGCTTTGCAAGGAGGGCTCTTACAAAACATTCTGATATGAATCTGCTCATCTAGTGACCATGGATGACTGTCACTACCCGATCCGTCCCGGAAACACGATCCGTTCTGTGCATGCGCAATCAGCTCACTTGTGCATGCACATCCAGATATACATCCGGGTTGTCCTCGATTTTAATTTTGTTAAAAATACCTAAATGACATTTTCCCCTCCCAAAAACTAGTAAACGTACTAAAATATAATGTGTTAAAGGTTAATAATGTATTTCCTGAGTAAATAAATGCCTTAAAAACCTGTTTTATCACTCGTCTCTACCAGACCTCCACCGGAAATGGGATCCTACGCTACTTCCGTTGGGAAATTTTTTGGGCTTTGGATTTAAACATAAATCTAGTCTTTTTGAGTTTTATGTTTACGTTGCGTTTTAACCTTATGTTATATAGTGCGTAATCTAAAGAAAGAAACAAATAACGTGCAGATAAACATCATATTTTGCCGGACTGCTCTCAGAATGTGTGATGACGTCAGAGAAGCAGTTTAACGAAAAAAATCTAAAAAGCATAAAAATTCTCTCATAAAACAAAAAAATCATAAAACATTTTTTGTTGATGTGCATTAGCATTCTTTAGTGAGTAAAGGATAGAAATAAGTAGTTTTAGTACTATAATTACATTATTTATGGACACCTGGATGTACATGTGTTCAAGCATGCGCAGGATGGATCGTACTTCCAGGACGGATCGGGTAAGGACAATGACCACTACTTTCCAAGGTGCATTGTGGTGCAGAAAGCTTGGTCCTTGGTTTAATGCAGAGCTGCGTACTTTGAAGCAAAATGCTAGGAAACTGGAGAGAAAATATCGCTCCACAGGCCTGCGGGAGTCCTTCCTAGTCTGGACAAATGGTTTACTGCTGTATAAGAGGACCCTTTGTAAAGCAAGAGCAGCATACTTCTCCTCATTAATAGAGGAGAATAAGAATAATCCTAGATTTCTTTTTAATACAGTTGCCAAACTCACCCAGAGCCATAGCTCTTTTGAACAGTCCATCCCACCTGCTCTTAGAGGCAATGATTTTATGGGATTCTTTATAAATAAGATTGATCTTATTAAAAATAAGATCATAAGCACTCCTCTATCCGCGATTGTACCTGAGGTAGTCATGGAATCTGAACCGGGTTTAGACTGCTTTGATCCAGTTGAACTTTCTGAATTAGCAAAATTATTGTCTTCATCTAAGCCTTCAACTTGTATGTTAGATCCAGTTCCAACCAGGTTATTTAAGGAGGTATTCCCTTTGATCTCCTCCTCCATTTTAGATGTGATTAATTCCACATGCTCAAAGGTTACCTGTGGAGTACCACAGGGATCAGTGCTAGGACCAATTCGCTTAACTTTATTCATGCTCCCAATTGGTAGAATTATTAGACAGCATGGGATTAATTTTCACTGTTATGCTGATGATACCCAGCTATATCTGTCTATAAATCCAGATGAAGCTAACCCATTACATAGATTACAGGCATGTCTTGAAGACATAAAAACCTGGATGACTCTTAACTTTCTGCTTCTGAATGCAGACAAAACAGAGGTTATAGTCTTTGGACCAGAGTCTCTGAAAAAGAAGCTGATTAGCCAGTCACTTCATTTGGATGGGATTAAACTGATTTAAGATAATAAAGTAAAAAATCTTGGTGTTATTTTTGATCAGGACCTGTCATTTAAATCCCATATCTAAGAGGTTTCTAGAATTTCCTTCTTTCATCTGAGGAACATTGCAAAAATTAGAAATCTCCTGTCCAGGGGTGATGCTGAGAAACTAGTCCATGCATTTGTTACTTCAAGGCTGGACTATTGTAATTCTTTACTATCAGGAAGTCCACAAACTGTAGTTAAAAGCCTTCAGCTGATCCAAAATGCTGCAGCCAGAGTTCTGATGAAAATGAAAAAGAGAGATCATATCTCTCCTATCCTGGCTTCTCTTCATTGGCTTCCTGTTAAATCAAGAATAGAATTTAAAATCCTCCTTCTCACATATAAAGCCTTAAATGGCCAAGCTCCATCTTATGTCAGAGATCTGATTGTTCCTTATGTTCCTAACAGAGCACTTCACTCTCAATCTGCAGGTTTACTAGTGGTTCCTAGAATTTCTAAAAGCAGAATTGGAGGCAGATCTTTTAGTTATCAGGCTCCTCTCCTGTGGAACCAACTACCAGTTTTAGTCCGTGAGGCAGACACCCTGTCTACTTTTAAGGCTAGGCTTAAAACTTTCCTTTTTGATAAAGCTTATAGTTAGGGTGGCTCAGGTTATCCTGAGCTCTCTCTATAGTTATGCTGCTATAGGCTTAGACTTCTGGAGGACATAGGGACCCCCATTTCATCATTCAGCTTCATTCTCTCTCTGTTCTCCTATTCTGCAGAATCTGTTAGTTCAATCTCTAACGTTCTGCTCTATCTGCTTTTCCTCAGAGTAGCTTTGCCTCGTCTGTTCCTGTTTGGCTGTGACGTCATCCTGGAAAGAAACATCAGCTGTGCTGCTTCCATCAACACCCTTGTTTATAGATGTTGGAGATCGGCCTGTTTTCCAGTGTGGTCCTGTGACTGGCTGGATGTGCTCTCTTCGTCCTCTGGCATGGGAGCTGGCTCGGAGCTCGTCTGCCTGGCTGTGTGTTTCCTGGACGGGGCCGCCTTTTACAGCTGCTTTTTGTGTCTCTGCTTCCGTCTCCTTGAACCTCAGTCGGCCTCAGCAGATGGCCGCTCACACTGAGCCTGGTTCTGCTGGAGGTTTCTTCCTGTTAAAAGGGAGTTTTTCCTCTCCACTGTCGCTACAAGCATGCTTAGTGTGAGGTATTGTATTTGAGTCAATGAGTCGATGCAATCAACTGGTTTTCCTTAGATATAAAACTTTGTATCAATTTGACTGTATGATCTGGTTGAACTGTAAAGTGCCTTGAGATGACATGTGTTGTGAATTTGGCGCTATATAAATAAACTGAATTGAATTGAACTGTGGGAAATTTTGAGTCCACTACTTTTTCCTTCACTAAACATTCAACATTCAAACATAGGACATTCGGACACCTATATAAAATGACATGACCCCTATATAAGGCTTTCTGCAGGTGTTAGGGTTGACAAATGGACACAGTCTACGACATTGTTGATGGAGAGGACCCATTTATAGGGAATTTTACTTCCTTTGTGGTTTACAAATGAAAGTATTTGATTAACTTTATAGTAAATTTCCAACTTATTAGTCCTTTAAACTGACCCATCAAACTCAGTAAGTGAGAAAAGGACAGCCCCTAAACAAATCCCAACGCCTAATTAGTCGCTTCAATTAGCAAGTTTAGACAACAGCTCGATTCCAAAACAGCAAGTTGGAGCCTCCATCTCCTGTTCCTAGCTTCTGTTCTTCACCTTTCATGGCATCAGGAGTAAGAACTCTACTCTGGCCTGGAAAGGAAGTCTGGACTGCGTGTGGACACTCTTGAGGACATCATAGATGATACTTGTCTAATGGGACAGCAATCCAAAAAAAAACAAAAAAACCCAAGTTGCTCTTCATTATAACACCCATAACATACAAAGATGCACATGTTTGCATGTGTACATGTGAAGCATAGTGTATTTTTCCTGTCATATAAAGGGCAGGAATGTCACAAGCTCCCTCGGATAAAGATACTATAATAGGAAACATACAGCCTCCTTTTTGTACCCCCTTCCTTACTTCTAGCACTATTTTAACAGCACTTATCATGGAAAATGGTGACAGACATCCATTTTGCTGTTTTCAGATTGAGTCACCTTCTCCCATGTTTGCTATGACTCTAAAGCAGGACTGGCAATTCCAGTTCAGGAGGTCCGATATCCTACGATTTTTAGATCCCTAACTGTATCTGTAGTTATGCTGCTATAGGCTTAGACTTCTGGAGGACATAGGGACTCCCATTTCATCATTCTGCTTCATTCTCTCTCGGTTCTCCTATTCTGCAGAATCTGTTAGTTCAATCTCTAACCTTCTGCTCTCTCTGCTTTTCCTCAGAGTAGCTTTGCCTCGTCTGTTCCTGTTTGGCTGTGACGTCATCCTAGAAAGAAACATCAGCTGTGCTGCTTCCATCAACACCCTTGTTTATAGATGTTGGAGATCGGCCTGTTTTCCAGTGTTGTCCTGTTTCTCTGACCGTGACTGAGTGGATGTGCTCTCTTCTTCCTCTGACATGGGAGCTGGCTCGGAGCTCATCTGCCTGGCTGTGTGTTTCCTGGATGGGGCCGCCTTTTACAGCTGCTTTTTGTGTCTCTGCTTCCATCTCCTTGAACCCCAGTCGGCCTCGGCAGATGGCCGCTCACACTGAGCCTGGTTCTGCTGGAGGTTTCTTCCTGTTCAAAGGGAGTTTTTCCTCTCCACTGTCGCTACAAGCATGCTTAGTGTGAGGTATTGTATTTGAGTCAATGAGTCGATGCAAGCAACTGGTTTTCCTTAGATAGAAAACTTTGTATCAATTTGACGGTATGATCTGGTCGAAATGTAAAGTGCCTTGAGATAACATGTGTTGTGAATTTGGCGCTATATAAATAAACTGAATTGAATTGAATTGAATTGGATAAAGTAATTAGAAGATAAAGAGGACTCTCAGTTGAACACATAGTGAGAAGGTAATTCAGCCATTTAATTCAGGTGTGTTGGACCAAGAATGAATCCAAACCTTGCAGGATCCTGACTCTTGGAAAGTGAAATTGCCAACCCCTGCCTTGGCTAGAAAGTTCAGAAATAACTTTAAGAATAGTGGTTATTTCTTGAAAACAAACTCATTCTGAGTGATTCCCGCCTCTATACCCCCTAGCTTGGTCTTAGATATCTCTAATAAGTTCACAAGAGATCTAAATTAGGTCCAATATGGCAGCCGCTGAGTTTGATGGATCAAGTTAACAGTTCTAATAGTTAAACGGTGACACTGCTTCACTATTTAACTCCACCTTGTTGATGAGTCCATGCATATTACTTTCCTATAAGGGAGTGTAGCACTAATAAGAAATAAGTTTACAGTTATTGAACTAAGGTAATGCTGGAGTTTAATAACTTATCTTTGATTTATTGAGGTCAGTGGATTTTCTCATACAGGATTTTTGCTCATCAGTGATTCAAGACTGCTTTGTTAAGCAATTTACAGATTTTCCACTAGATGGCACTAAACCCAAAATCCATGTCCTTTAATTGATTAGTACAAGTGACATGAGGCAGATGCCTATCACCAAAGCGCAGCTATTGAATAATTACTAAGACAGGTCAAGCTCTCTGGGGATGTTTCATCAATTAGAGGGTGTTGGTTCAATTCCCAGCTTCCCTCAGGGTGTATTGCAAAGTGTTCTCCTGATCACCAAAATCTCACCTATTTTGAAAAAAAAAGGTAATCTAAGAAACACTGTTTGGAGAAAGAACCTGTCAAAGAAAGGTTGATCGACTTTTGAGACCCTGTTCGTTAAAACAATCTCCTGTCCAAGGCTTTGTAAAAGGCTTCAGGGACAAATACTGCCCAGAAAACAGCAATGGCCTCCATCACCAGCACTATGTAAGAGAAAGCTTCTGCAGATGAGTCACCTTTTTTTATACTTTGAGTAAAATTCACCAAGGTCATCCAAGGAATGAAAAAAGACAAAGCTAGCAAAAGATGTACAGTAATTAGCATAGCAATGCTGCATTTACATGTAAGCTTCCAGAAGTTTGCATTTATGGTCATAAATCCAGCGATCGGAGGTTAATGCAGAGGCGCTAATGATGTGGAAAAAGGGTTACAATGCTTCAGCGCTGCTGCGAATCTGGAGCATGTCGAGGCACGTCATCTGAGGAACGCTGCTTTGGAGAAGAACGCCATCTGTGAGATCACAGCCAAGTGTGCGGCAAAGAAAGAGACCGGCACTGAGCCTGAAAAGAAAGAGTGCACCCTTGAGGGAGATCTAACAGTGGGTGGGAAACACCTTTTCCAGTTTTATGGTAGAAACTGTTACTTTTCAGAGCATCGGCACCAGTTGATGAATTACATACATGACAGTAAGGTGTGAGTGTAAAATAAGATTTTCACCTGAAGCTGACCTTCTGTTTCAAGGCTTCTCGGTAAATAATATAACAGAACCAACAAGTAATTATATATGTCATGTCCTGAAGGCAGTTTGCTCAGGCTTCCTTTAATATTTTCTTCTGTCGAAACACAGAAGCTCCATAGGAATTCAAACCTGAGGTCTGACATTTTTTTTTACGTTAATCATCAGGGTTTTAGTTGGTTACTGCGAGCAACTTTGGACAAAAATGATCCAAAGGAATGAGTCAATTGTTAAGAGATTATTTTGCTGTAATTTGAACATTTAGCATTTCAAATTTTGCTTTGTGAAAGTTATCATCCTTCTTAAATAGATGTTAAAAGTTTGGGAAATCATTCTAAAGTCTCAACCTGATTGCATTGATTGGTATTTAGGGTAACAGAGTAAAAGGGGCTGGATACAAATAAAAAATATATATTAATAGAACAATTTTCCATCCAGTGAAAAAATCTGTATTGTATTGGTTGCGATATGATAAAGTACGGAAAAAACGAGGATGGACATTTTCTTAAACACTATAAGTTAACGTTAATATGATAAATACCGTCACGTTCCTGGTCTTTGCCTCTAGAAAGGAGGAGTGTTTCTACATGTAAGAGATGTTCTGTTTGTTTCTTTATAGATGTTGGACTGAGAAAACACAGACACTGTAAGACAGATCAGGTCCTTCTTACTGAATCACTGTCTGAACTGTGGGGGTGTCCTGGCCTTTTTATTCCCCCTTTTCCTGTTCCGTCTCTGAATCTTCTGTGCGCCGAGATGTTCTCATCTCCTCCTGTCGGGTCGATCAATAGGCTTCACCACAGCATGAGGTAATGGAAGCAACACTGCAGCTCCGTGTGGGAATTTATGATGCTTCTGTCATGTGTTATCATGTCTAGTATCCGTACGCCATGTCAATTTCCTGTAGTAATGCTTCACAATCTGGAGCCCAGACATCTCTTCTCTGCGCGGGTCAGAAGGTGGACCGGTGGAGTGAACTCGGATGCATGAAAGACGAGTCAAAAGGCTGAAGCTTTTAGCCGACTTGAGTGCATGTTTCTTTCAGGCCATACCGTCTGTCCCAAGAGCTTTAGACATAAAAGACACGGACGCCCACTCACCTTTGGTCCAGGGAGACCTTCTCCTGTCTGTCCTCTCTCTCCTTGGACTCCCTGAGGCCCTTGAGGTCCCTAAATAAAACCAAAGGGCGTTAATATATATTCCTTAGCTTCCAAACCCATGAAGAAGTGCTTGTCCAGCCTGCACAGTGACTGAAGCTCTTTTCTGCTAAAATTGAACATGTGGGCGACCATTGTGCTGTCCTGTTCTCAGCATACAGGTTGGAAGTAAACATTAAGCTCATCAGGTGAGTGCGAATCATAAAGATCTAAAGTGGTCCTGATACCAAAAATAACAAAAGATGCTCATATTTTTGTAACCTCACAAAAAATATTAAACCTCTAACTTCCTTTTGTGACTTACATAACTGAGTTGTAAATAAAATTGGGCGGCACTAAGGCTATATAAAAAAAAACAATTTAAAGGGAAATTTTATTTCACAGCTAGACTGCGATGAGCGCTTTTTATTTTATACTTAACTAAAGATTCAGAACTGATATTCAGTACATAGTGGAGCTGGGAGTCGCAATCCACAATTTAACATGCAGTGCTGTCCACAACCCCCCCATTCCCTAGCCTGGGTGCCATTCCGAACTTAGTCCCGCCCACAACGTTTGAGGTTGGGAAGTTCGGTCTGGCATTGCTCAATAGTAGCGCGAGTATGCTCGCACAATATCTGGCGGGCCTATCAAATTGTCAGGGCGGGCTTTATACGATGATGGACAGATGATCAACAGTAACGTAATCAACCACGTCACAACAATGGCTGCCGCTGGAGAGTTGAGTAGATTCTGCTATTAGGTCTGTTCTAGAAGATATCAACAGCAAATTAATTTTAAAAGAGGAACAGAGAAACGCGATTAAGGCTCATCTTCTTATTCTAGGCGTGCAACTGCACGCTTTGATTTTTGTTGACAACAACTATGTGTCGCTTAACATACGTCACGCACTCCGTTGCTCTTATTGGTTGTAGGTCTATCCAATTGAATACAGAGGCACTTTTTTTCCTGGTTCGTTCAAAACACGCCCCATAATCACAGCTCTATGAAGCAGTATCAGACTCATATTCTGACTAGAATTGAGTAGGACTACGTCAGGCTACCTATCCCTTCCATCCCCAATAAATATACTAATACGTTGCATTTACATATATTTAGAGAAGCCTCATCATTTTATTTTGAAACACATTGGGATTTTTTGAAAAACAGAGCAAGAGGCTATTTTTTCCAGACAGTCCGGCAATTGTCACTACATTCCATTATTTTGCTGTTAAAAGGTAAACAAATAATGCAAGCTTACGATAGCAACGTGTGCAAAACTTGAACAAAACACATTAGAAAACATGTTTAATTTTAAACATCTATCTTTCTGAGAGCTTAAACATAAAAAATATTTTCCTGGTGAAAAGCAGGAATGTTTTTCTGAGACTATTTAATGTGACAGCTGTGCCTGCTTGTTTGCAGCTGAATTCATGGCTTGATGCTAGACGCGGCCCCACCCTCAACTCTTAGGATTCGTGCTCTGTGTTTGTTTCTGGTTGCAGCTTTTAATAGTTTTGGAGACATTTATCTCTGCATTTAACTCATCCCCTTCTGGAGCAGTGGGCTCCCATTGTGTGGCGCCCAGGGAGCAATCTGGGGTTACAGTTCTTGCACAGGAACCCAAACTTCTCAGAGCACAAGTGCACTGCTCTAACCACAAGGTCAACACTACCCAGTGTGCATTCCAGTGTTCATGCAGAGAAAACAGTAATGTGAGATCAGAGATCCAGCACGGCGTCCCGCAGTTCTGATGACCAACTGCAACCAACCACTCGCCGTCCAGTCAGAAGCTACAGAAGCTTAATTTTGAGCTTTATATTTTCTCAAAAGGTTTTGCTGACCTCCAGGAATCATCTTGCAACCCAATGTTGAGAATGGCCGTCCTAAAGATGGTGTTGTGTTATTAAATGTAAGCCTTTAAGGATATAAAATGTCTACATTCTATAGTAAGTACAAATGGAGACTGATACTCATACAGAGCAACACTGAGGATGCTTATTCCTAATGTAACTTTATGATTTTCATAATGTTTATGTCAAAATCTCAATTACATATTATTCTGAAATCACTGATCTATTAAATGCATTAACACTGTTAGTTTGTTATTTAAGTGTTTACATAGTTTTATATCCTATTCAGACGGTGGACAAAATTCAACAGAGACGAAAAGTTCCTCTAGAAGTCCGCAGTTCACATGGGCGGTTCTAGATGGGGCCCTACAGGGGCCATTGCCCCTGAAAACTATTCATGGCCCCTGTACTGAAAACATAAACTGCAATATTTTAGATCAAATTAATTATTCTTAAAATTAGTACCTTGATATTACCTAATATGATTAGGTAGGTAAGACAATTTGGGGATGGAATAAGATGATTTATGTTTAAAATAAGAAAAAACAACTTTACTATCTTAATTCAAGTGTATAGCACTTAATTATTTTTCTTCTTTCCTTTACTTGTTCAAATTAATGGACTGTAACTGATTTTACCTTTAGTCACAATTTAGTTTAACTATTATTTAGAAATTACTGTCAGTTTTAACATTCAGCTGTACCTAACATATGATCACTATTGTCTTATACACTAAACAATGTGTTGCTCTGTTTTCTTTCTTATTGTTTTATCCTTTTGTTCTTTGCCATGGAAAAAAAACTGTTCCCCTCCAGAAAAATTCCATCTAGATCTGCCACTGCTTCATATGGTAACAAGCCAGATGGAAGAGTAAAAACTCAGAGCATAATAACAGACTCCTTTTTTACTCCTCTACCACCATCTATATTACACAAGTAACATGTTTTGTCCTCGTTTCTAACTCACCGGTGGTCCGGTCTCACCAATTCCTGGAGGACCGGGAGGCCCTGGTTGCCCCTGGAAACCGACATCACCCTGCAGAGTGCGAGATAGCCAAGGTAGTGCTTAGACAGAGTGAAACACAAAGGTTCATCATTATGTTCCTATGAAATGATTTTCCAGAACAAAATGGCAGTAAATGTTACCTTTGGTCCCGGGAGGCCGATCCCTGTTTCACCTTGAATTCCAGGTGGTCCAGGAAGCCCCCTTTCCCCCTATAAAAAAGGCACCATAGTTTTTATGCACATTCTTGTTTACGAAGTGTAGCTGCCAACATTTACTGATGCAAGGTGCAAGAAAATCAATGTTACTCCACAAAAAACACAACACTTTCTTTGTCCAGTTTTAATACCTCATTCCAGACTTAATTGTTTTCTTAAATGCAGTTGCTTCTTTACATCGTGGTGGTAAATCCCAGCTGTGTTCACAAAGAGGGCAGGTGGGAGATGGGAAAAGGGGCGTGAAAGTTGTCCTGGGTGCATACCAGCGCTTTTTTCTCTGCTTTTTAAGCAAGTTAGGACAATGCTTTGAGACAGACATTACTATGCTATTACGCTGATGTGGGGTGACAGCCAGACTATTACCATGAACATTCTTCTAAAATAATTAGGAGGCGACCAGTTGGTGGGGAGCATGCGTTTATGGCAGAGATGGCAGGTAGAACCCGGTACGGAGGGCTAAAAGCAGAAGCGTCCGACAAATGAGCCGACGAGTTAATAACAGATGAGCTTCTTCAGAGGAGTTGCAAATGTCACGGTGACGGCGGATTGTAACTCACCAATAAGTGTTCAAATGTATAGTTTCCTCATCTGTTTTATGAGCTTTTTGAGATACTTGACATTTCTGATGTTATTTATGCCAGTGTTAGGTGATTTTAATCGGAAGCACCATAAATGTCAGCTTCGTGAGAGCGGGTGTTATTTATCGCTGTTATTCTGAGAAAAACTCTCAACATCAATCTTTTTTTTCTCCAATCACATGCCTCCATCGGATTCTTATCTTTCCTAACCCCCACCCTTCCGGCAGGTTTTGCAGTATGTGGGTCATGGTCGTTGTTTTTTCTCCAGGATTTATACCAAAAATCAGATTGAAAGAAAACAGATCGGGGTTACTTATGAACTCATCTGGTTTGGAGACAGGCACTTAAAAGCTGACATTAACACTAAGATGTTGCCCAGGATTATTAAAAATGATCAAACAGGAAGTTTGGATGATATCATAGATATGTCTTCTGTATGGATATATTTAAAAGTTGGCAATGGTTTTAATCCATTGTCATTTCTAAGCCTCTGGAAGTTTGGTTTTGTTGTTCTCTTGGATTTAGGGGTGATGTAACAAACGGCTTCATCGTTTTCCAGGTTCTGAGTTAGAACAATGGGATTTAAAAGGATTATTAAGTTTTCATTTTCTAAAGAAGTTAAACTTGAAACTGTGGATGAGGTCAAACCAAAACTAACCAAGTTCAAATTGGGCCTGAATTTACCGCTAATTTATGTGACCTGCAACTAGAGCAACAGGTAATAACGATGCTGATACTCCTAAATAAAATCTAGTTCAACCAAACTTCTTTAGGTCAGCATCAACAAAGGCTAAAAAGGTTTATTCCTACTCTTGGTCCAGTCAAGGAAATGGTCCTTGAATCTGTCCAGGGATCATTTCAGGAATTGGTCCTAGGACTGGTTACTAGTCTCTAACATGGGCAACACAAAGAACCTTTACCACTACCTCATATTCATACTCGAGGGTATTGAGTGTCTGCAATTACCTGAAAAATCATGTTTTTTTGCTCAGGGGGGGCAGTGGAGTAACCAGAGAACCCCTGAGCATTCACAGGTCCACCATCCAAACTCCACTCAGAAAGGATTATTTTCTCAAAAATGCAGAAGTGAGCTTAAATATGCAGATTAATGGCCTAAATAAAGGGTAAGTAATCATTTTTAATATGATATGAGTATAAGTCAACTCCTTCAACACAATGCTATGTTCCCTTACATGTTGCTGCATCGGGTAAATCACTCTCTGGACTAGCGCTGATGTATTGGCTATTGTTTTGTAAATTTTTCATGGCTTTGGACATTTGAATCATTAGTTGATATTCAAAAACAGTTTCTTCAGGACGGACAGACAGACAGACACACATATACATATATATATATACAGTGGGGCAAAAAAGTATTTAGTCAGCCACCAATAGTGCAAGTTCTCCCACTTAAAAAGATGAGAGAGGCCGGTAATTTTCATCATAGATATAACTCAACTATGACAGACAAAATGAGGAAAAAAAATCCAGAAAATCACATTGTCTGATTTTTAAAGAATTTATTTGCAAAATATGGTGGAAAATAAGTATTTGGTCAGTTACAAACAAGCAAGATTTCTGGCTCTCACAGACCTGTAACTTCTTCTGTAAGAGGCTCCTCTGTCCTCCACTCGTTACCTTCATTAATGGCACCTGTTTGAACCCGTTATCAGTATAAAAGACACCTGTCCACAACCTCAAACAGTCACACTCTAAACTCCACCATGGCCAAAACTAGAGAGCTGTCAAAGGACACCCGAAACAAAATTATAGACCTGCACCAGGCTGGGAAATCTGAATCTGCAATAGGTAAACAGCTTGGTTTGAAGAAATCAACTGTGGGATCAATTATTAGAAAATGGAAAACATACAAGACCACTGATAATCTTCCTTGATCTGTGGCTCCACGCAAGATCTCACCCCGTGGGGTCAAAATGATCTCAAGAACGGTGAGTAAAAATCCCAGAACCACACGGGGGGACCTAGTGAATGAACTGCAGAGAGCTGGGACCAAAGTAACAAAGGCTACCATCAGTAACACACTACGCCGCCAGGGACTCAAATCCTGCAGTGCCAGACGTGTCCCCCTGCTTAAGCCAGTACATGTCAAGGCCCGTCTCAAGTTTGCTAGAGAGCATTTGGATGATCCACACGATGACTGGGAGAATATCATATGGTCAGATGAAACCAAAATAGAACTTTTTGGTAAAAACTCTACTCGTCGTGTTTGGAGGAGAGAGAATGCTGAGTTGCATCCAAAGAACACCATACCTACAGTGAAGCATGGGGGTGGACACATCATGCTTTGGGGCTGTTTTTCTGCTAAGGGACCAGGACGACTAGAAAGAATGAATGGGGCCATGTATCGTCAAATTTTGAGTGAAAACCTCCTTCCATCATCAAGGGCGTTGAAGATGAAACGTGGCTGGGTCTTTCAGCATGACAATGATCCCAAACACACCGCCCAGGTAATGAAGGAGTGGCTTCGTAAGAAGCATTTCAAGGTCCTGGAGTGGCCTAGCCAGTCTCCAGATCTCAACCCCATAGAAAATCTTTGGAGGGAGTTGAAAGTCCGTGTTGCCCAGCGACAGCCCCAGAACATCACTGCTCTAGAGGAGATCTGCATGGAGGAATGGGCCAAAATACCAGCAACAGTGTGTGAAAACCTTGTGAAGACTTACAGAAAACGTTTGATCTCTGTCATTGCCAACAAAGGGTATATAACAAAGTATTGAGATGAACTTTTGTTATTGACCAAATACTTATTTTCCACCATAGTTAGCAAATAAATTCTTTAAAAATTAGACAATGTGATTTTCTGGATTTTTTTTTCTCATTTTGTCTCTCATAGTTGAGGTATATCTATGATGAAAATTACCGGCCTCTCTCATCTTTTTGAGTGGGAGAACTTGCACTATTGGTGGCTGACTAAATACTTTTTTGCCCCACTGTATATACACACACACACACACACACACATACACATATATACACACATATGTATATGTGTGTGTGTGTGTATGTATATATATACACTATATTGCCAAAAGTATTTGCTCACCTGCCTTGACTCACATATGAGCTTAAGTGACATCCCGTTCCTAATCCATAGGGTTCAATATGACGTCGGTCCACCCTTTGCAGCTAGAACAGCTTCAACTCTTCTGGGAAGGCTGTCCACAAGGTTTAGGAGTGTGTTTATGGGAATTTTTGACCATTCTTCCAGAAGCGCATTTGTGAGGTCGCACACTGATGTTGGACGAGAAGGCCTGGCTCTCAGTCTCCGCTCTAATTCATCCCAAAGGTGTTCTATCGGGTTGAGGTCAGGACTCTGTGCAGGCCAGTCAAGTTCATCCACACCAGACTCTGTCATCCATGTCTTTATGGACCTTGCTTTGTGCACTGGTGCACAGTCATGTTGGAAGAGGAAGGGGCCAGCTCCAAACTGTTCCCACAAAGTTGGGAGCATGGAATTGTCCAAAATGTCTTGGTATGCTGAAGCATTCAGAGTTCCTTTCACTGGAACTAAGGGGCCAAGCCCAGCTCCTGAAAAACAACCCCACACCATAATCCCCCCTCCACCAAACTTTACACTTGGCACAATGCAGTCAGACAAGTACCGTTCTCCTGGCAACCGCCAAACCCAGACCCGTCCATCAGATTGCCAGATGGAGAAGCGCGATTCGTCACTCCAGAGAACGCGTCTCCACTGCTCTAGAGTCCAGTGGCGGCGTGCTTTACACCACCGCATCCGACGCTTTGCATTGCACTTGGTTATGTATGGCTTGGATGCAGCTGCTCGACCATGGAAACCCATTCCATGAAGCTCTCTGCGCACTGTTCTTGAGCTAATCTGAAGGCCACATGAAGTTTGGAGGTCTGTAGTGATTGACTCTGCAGAAAGTTGGCGACCTCTTCGCACTATGCGCTTCAGCATCCGCTGACCCCGCTCCGTCAGTTTACGTGGCCTACCACTTCGTGGCTGAGTTGCTGTCGTTCCCAAACACTTCCATTTTCTTATAATACAGCTGACAGTTGACTGTGGAATATTTAGGAGCGAGGAAATTTCACGACTGGATTTGTTGCACAGGTGGCATCCTATCACAGTTCCACGCTGGAATTCACTGAGCTCCTGAGAGCGACCCATTCTTTCACAAATGTTTGTAAAAACAGTCTGCATGCCTAGGTGCTTGAATTTATACACCTGTGGCCATGGAAGTGATTGGAACACCTGATTCCAATAATTTGGATGGGTGAGCAAATACTTTTGGCAATATAGTGTATATATATATATATATATATATATATATACACACACACACATATACACATATATATACACACACACACATATACATATATATACACAAAAAGACACATATACACACACACACATATATATATATCTTTTTTATTTAAACCTAAGCAAGTAACTAATTAAGTACCTAAGTATCTTAAAGCTACAGTGTGTCATTTTCAGCGACATCTAACGTCCAGACTGCAGACCGCAGCAACATGAACATCTCCCCCAAAACCGCTTCTCCCCCCAACAGTACGGCGAGCGTTACGGGACAAAATGTCTTCCACGACGTCCGCATCACCTACCTTCTCAAGTGATGAGGTTTGTTTACATAGATAATTTTACAGGCATAATACTGCCATCTATTGTTCAGTACCGTCTCAGTTCATCTCTCTCAACTTGCCGTAGTTACTTTCGAGCGTAATGGGCGATCTCGCAATCGCTAGTTTGTTGGCTCTGCGCTGCCGTAGCGCAAAGATGTCTGCCTCCATGGCTGCGAGACCCGCTCCTATGTAATTATAAATAACGAATTCTAAGGCAACGCAAATATTAAGGTTAAGAGGCTGAGCTCGTAGATGATGATAAATAACATAGTTATGTATAATATATTACATTTCTGACTGTATATCCCTGTAATTATTACACACTGTAGCTTTAAGAGTGGGTTTTTTTTGTTTGTTTTGTTTTTAGCTTTAACAGCTTCAAACAAAGTCCAATGCAATCATTTTCCTTCCACCTAATTATTAGTCTCCGAGGTCAGAACTGGAATATACGATTGCTATAGCTATAGTTATTTTTTTATATTAGGATATCAATATTTCTGATTGTAAAATGTTTTATCAGTCCATAATGCTCACAGTCTTAATTCAAATAAAAGGCTTAAGAAAGACGTGAATAGGAGAATCTAAATTTGTAATCCTTCAGGTCATGGTCCATCACAAACTGGGTAACTCTTTAGTTTTTCCAGGTGACCTCCTTTTGCTCTTTATTTGTCGATAAGGGAGAGATGTGGAAGGTTTCCTGTCAGCCTCTATTACTGACCCAGGTTAAACAGTGAGCCACTGCTGGGGAAAGATGATTGCCAAAGATGAAGCTGTTTAGCGACTGGATGTGACAACAAAAGGTCAGATCAAGAAGAAAAAAGCTGATTCAAAGGACTCTCGACAGAATCGGTAAATAAAATGTTGGACTGATTTAAGAAAATTTTAAATTGGCAGATTAATGTCTAATTATTGGTCACAGAGCTGCTTTCACAGTGTTATCATATTTTACCATTTGAAGCTGCATCTAAATGCTATTAAAGGCTAATAATTTTGACATAAAGTGCATGATGTCAAAAATCTAATTATTAAAAAAAGAAAAAATCATATATGCAACACTTTTTTTATATTGTTCGCTTTTTGAGATAAGTTATCTCAAACTTATCTCAAAACTCAATATCTATTTCCACTGCTGAGGGGTCAAATAATTAAAAGCTGAACTAAACAGGAGTCCAACCTATCATGCTGTTGCAGCCACTAACTGTTTGGTAGGCTTCGTCTGTGCAGACAGAGCGTTTGCATAGTGTGGCATGAGATGTGTTGTAGATGTTGTATGTTGCACAGGAAAATCATCTTGAACACGTTGGTGGGAAATGGTCTATTTTGGCTGTTGAACAAACTACATATGTTACAGTATTTCATGTATTTAAAGACCAATTGTGTCTCCGATATCTTCCAATCAGGCTTTCAATGACACCCATATAAATGCAGACTGGAAGAACCACAGTGCTGGCATTACTGCACTTAGTGTAGCCTTCCACAGTGTTGATCACAAGAGCTTATTAGAGTGGCTGAAAAACTGGGTCTGCCTTTCTGGTACAGCACTGGACTGGTTTAAATCGTATTGAAACAACAGGGTTTTTTGTGTCAGTAGGGAATTTTACATCAGAAACAAATATCAAATGTGCCGTTTAACAAGAGTCCATCTCAGGGCCCTTTGTATTTACAATCTACATGCTTCCCTAAGTCAGATCCAATTGAATGACACACTGCCGTACATTATGAAATCACTAGGTAACTATTAATCCATTCAAGTGCTGCTGTAAATGCAAAAAAGAAATCAATACATGGACGTGGCACAATTTTCCTCTGCTGTATAGAAACAAAACTGAAGTATACATTTTTTAACTAAAGGAATAGTGCTGAAAAGTTAGCACCGAGCTTAAGTTTACGCAGCAAGAAACCAACCAATCAGGCACTAAATCTGAGTGTAGTGATGGACTCAGACCTGAGACTTCAAAGGCATGTGAAGACGGTAAAAAAGTTGTCCTTCAATCATTTAAAGAACATCTTCAGGATTAAAGGACTAATGTCGCAGCAGGACCTTGAAAAAACATTTAATGCAACTGATTAGGAACGCTGCTGTCTGCGTCCTCACTAGTACTAAGAAAGTACATCACCTCAGTTCTAAAGTCCTTACGGTGGTTCCCTGACTCCCAGGGAATATTTAAAATACTTCTGTTAGTCTATAAATCCCTGAGTGTCTCCAAAATGAATCACAAATTGCTTTCAATTTATTACCCACCCAGACCTGTAATTTGCTCTGTACTGCCATGAGCACAACCAAACTTGAAGAAGTAGGTTTTAGTTTGAATGCTTTACAAATATTGCGTAAAAAAACTAAAAAAAAGGAGATTAACCCAAAACTGTTTTAAATCCAGATTAAGAATTTATTTTTTTAAGAGCAGCCTTTGCAGGTGCTATCTAAAAAATATTATTTGTTAGTTCAGGTGGACTTTTTTCATTTCTATCAATCATGTTGAAATATAATTATCCTATTCTAATTAACATTTTCTTATCCTCCTTAATTATCTGGATTGCCTGTATCCATCCCACTGCAATGCAGTTGTCTTTTTTTGCTTTGATTTACAGCACTTTCAATTGTTGTGCTACTTAAATGTGCTACATAATAAACTTACTTTACCTTAAAAAGCTAGTTTATTATGTTACAGTGGATTTTTTTCCATATTAAACTAACGTTTTTCCACTTAAAAATCACATTTGCTGGTTTGTAAAAAAAACATGGCTTCATATAAGGCAGCACTACTGGTTAATCCTTAGGCTCATAACAGAACTGATAAAATTTTCATCACAAAATCAAATCAAAGAGCAAGTTCTTCAAAAAATAATGATTAATATTAAAAGTGAAGAATATCAGAGGTAAACACTTACTTTTTTGCCCATGTTTCCCTCAGGTCCCATGTCACCTGGTTGCCCAGGCAAGCCCTAAAAAAACAAATGTTCATTTTGATTTTTTTCCTATTTGTTAACACATACATTCTCAATTACAGTTTATTATTCCTACTTAAAAACATTTCAGATCAAGTCTAAATATAATACAAAACCAAATGAGTTCATGAAAAAAACAGTTTGATTTGCTTAAGTAGTGACAAAGGTTATACAAACCAACTTAAATGAAAAAGGAAATTATGATTTATTAGCTGCTTTTTGTTCTCATTCATATTATGGAATTATCACCTGTTTGATGATCAAAAATGTGGACTTAAAAGCAACAAAAAAATAACCACTATATCTTTGTATAGTTACATGCAATTTTTCAATTTAAAAATATTTTTTTATCAACTGTACATTTTTGGTTGTGAAAAAGCAGTAGCCGGATTTAATTGATTCCTATATAAGAATATGGAAAAGTTAGAAGAACCTGAAGTCCACGGTTTCCTCTTGGACCAATACTGCCTTCAGGACCCTGAAAAACAAGTTTTTTTCCTTTAGAAAGTAATTTGACAGATTTAAAAGGAAAGCAAACATATATTATATTCAAATAGATTATATTTACTCTCACATTAGAATAAGAAATATGTACAAACATACTCTGTCTCCTTTAACGCCTGGTGTGCCACACTCTCCTCTCTCTCCCTGTGAGAGAATAAACAAATTTCAGGTTCCTACAAGGCATCCAACTCAAATACCATGCCTCTGATAAATACTGCAAGCACAATCTAGCTTTAAAAAAATACATATGTTTATAGGTTTAGCTCAGAGCTCCTGTGCACAACTAATGCCATGGGAATACACAGAAACAGACACAAGAATGTACAGATACATGCAGACAGTTTTGAGAGGAAACACGGTTGAACAAAGGGCAAGAAAATGCCACAGT
The DNA here is from genome assembly GCA_030533445.1 of Cyprinodon diabolis. Classification (NCBI taxonomy): domain Eukaryota; kingdom Metazoa; phylum Chordata; class Actinopteri; order Cyprinodontiformes; family Cyprinodontidae; genus Cyprinodon; species Cyprinodon diabolis. The sequence goes on from CM060085.1 coordinate 16,158,461, forward strand.
CTTTTTACATTTGCAGCCTGTCATCATGTCTAAAGCTCATAATCCTCTTACTGCCATTTATAATGACTTTAAATGAATGTGGGAACCTTGTGTTTTGGAAACTAAAGAGGTAGAAGAGGGGTTTGCACCAGAATCCATACAGTACCTTCTCTCCTTTGTATCCTGGCTTACCCTGTGTGTGTAAGATAGCTTTATTTACTCAGGAGTACACAAGAGATGTCAATTTGCAAAAAAATATATAGAATTTGGTGGATGTTTTGCACAGAGGACAACTCAGTGGACCAAAGGGAAGACCTTAGGCTCACCTCTGCTCCTTCCTGACCTGGAAGTCCACTGAGGCCACTTTCACCCTAAGGAAAGATGATTTGATTTAACTTGAAAAGGGCATCTTAGTATAGCAGATTTATTTTTAGAAAAACATATTTATAGCTGAGGGTTAGCAGCACCTTCTGCCCCTTCAGGCCGGGGCTTCCGTCTTCTCCTGGACGTCCTTTCTTTCCCTGTTGAAGAAGACAAGTCAGGCGTTTTAAGATAAAAAAAACATCTCAACCACTTCAGACTACTCATTTGTTCTTTTGTGTAATAACTCAAGGACAACAAGGACAACAAGCAGATTAATGGGCTTTGAACTGTTGAATGTTTCTTCTAATTTCTTTGAGTTGTGGTTATGGGTTTGAAGACGACTTTTAAGGGTAGGCTTAAAATTTGCCGTTTTGATAGAGCTTTTAGTCAGAGTGTCTGAGGTTAACCTGAGCTATCTTTATAGTTATGCTGCTATAGGCTTAGCCTGCTGGAGGACATGGGGACCCCTTTTTATCATTCTGTTTCATTCTCTATTCTCCCATTCTGCAGTATTTGTTAGTTTAGTCTCTTCAGAAGCCTACAGACCAGAACCACCAGGCACCGGACTAGCTTCTTTCCCACAGCTGTCACGCTCCTGAACGCCTCCTGACACAACTATAAGGACTGTATCCCCCAATACAATAATAACATATGGACTGTCCTCACACTCACGCACATACCATGGACTGTTCCCCTCACACACAATCTGTATACAATCTGTAAATCTGATCTGCCATTATTTATCTTGTATTATAATCCCGCTAATACATATATAATCATTTTCCCAACATTCCTGTATATTCTGTATAATCTGTGCATGTAGCTCCCATATTCATATTTATACACAACTTTTTACAGTCCCTGACTATTAATTTTTGCCTGTACATACACCTGTAATAATATTTATATTCTGTATAGCATTTCTGAATAGATGCAAATCACATTTTGTTGCCTTGTACTCGTGACAGCTGTGCTGCTGCCAACAACAACTTTGTTTATAGATGATATATGTTGGAGCTTGGCCTGTTTTTCAGTGTAGTCCTGTTTCTCTGACTGTGACTAAGTGTATGTGCTCTCTTTCATCCTCTGACACGGGAGCTGGCTCAGGGGCTTGTCTGCATGGCTGTGCTTTGTGTGTTTCCTGGCCGGGGCCACCTGTGGAGCTGGTTGACAGTTGCCTTTTGTACCTTTGCTTCGTTTTGTATGTCTGCTTCTGTCTCCTTTAACCTCAGTCTGCCTCAGCAATTGACTACTCACACTGACCCTGGTTCTGCTGGAGGTTTCTTCCTGTTAAAAGGGAGTTTTTCTCTCCACTGTCGCAACAAACATGCTTGGTGTGAGGTATTGCCTTTGAGACATTAAGTCGATGCAATCAGCTGGTTTTCCTTAGATAGAAAACTCTGACCCAGTCTGATCTGGTTAAATATTCTCTGTGAAGTACCTTGAGATGACGTGTGTTGTAAATTGTCTAAATAAACTGAATTGAATTAAATTAATGAATAAAGAGCATCCAGAAGTATTGGGTGTTATCATAGAGATCCATCATTGAATAGAACCATTAATGGTCTTTAAAACTTCCATCTTCAGCACTTAAACCTCTTCATACCAATAGAAGAGATTATCTGTTTAAAAAAACATAGCTTAGGTCATCAGTCGAACTTAACTAAAGCTTAATTGTCCCTTTTTTCCAGTATTTGATTCTGTGAACACTCCAGTGTTCAGTCTATCCCTGCTATCTGTGGCCACACACACACTTCCATCACTGCGTCCCCTGACGCCCCTGATGTATAACAGCTTTTGTTCAGAGTTCCTTCTGGGTAATTACTTTGGTCTAATCCAGAGAAAATACTTCAAAGCAATAATCACTCTGTCTGATTGAGACTGACCTTTTCTTTGGACCAAAAGGCAAGTCCACATCACAACATATCTGGCAAGCAAAGAAAGTCCTGCATGTAGCATTAGATCTGCCAAGCATGTGTTCTCAGACAGTCCCCAAGAGGCTGGATTCCTTCAACAGACGTGACCCTGCTGATTTCCCATGTAAATATATGTTTGGACCTGTTCTCCATAAACTGTTGGAGGAATGTGAGGCATCCGCCTTACTCTCGCTGCTTCAGGGAGACAAGACTTCTAAAAACCCGCACAAGTCACTAAACTCCTCTGAACCCTGCAATTATGTGGCCTGTAGGAGTCTTTGTCTGCGGTGCCGTCCTCTTCACTGATTGTAAAAGAGACAGATTTAATGCCTGGGAGCAGCAGAGGAGCAGAATACAGCAGAGGTGGTTTATTATGGATGTGGTTAGTGATTTTAATGAAATGGGTAAAAAACACTCACATGTGCCACACTTCCTGAACCCCATTTGTTGGGTTTTCTTTGTAAAAACCCTCTTGCATCCTTCTGATCACCCAGAGCTTCTGGTCCTTTCTAATAAGGTTCTCAGACAATCAGGCCCACATTACTATAGATCCTCTACTATGCTAACGGGTTAATCATTTTAATGCATTGCTGGTCTGAGGAGGGTTTGGTAAACTTCACGTTTGATTTTCTGATACTAGAACAGAGAGGCTGTTTTCCTGAGGTGTCGCCTAAAGAACCGGTTGGTATGTAGAAGTAATTGTAATAGTTGTAAAAGAGGCTTGGTGACCTGATTAAAGATTTTTTTTTCTCCTTTGGGTACATACCTCATCCCTAGTGCCAGAACTAGTCTACCTATTTACTGCCCACTCATATTTTCAGGAATGGTAGAGAAATCATTTATGTACCCCTTTTTGAATTTATTGTTGCTCTATGAGATAACTTGTCTTAATCTGCTATGCTCCACTTACTCAGGTTAGTGTCTATTATATGAAGAACTGCATACTACTTGGATGTAAAATAATTGCCATCATGGCTTTGTCAAGCTGCTGCATACGTTTGTGAAGCAGGAAAAAGACTGATACAAAGTGAATCCAGTAGAACTTTTTGTTGCCTACCTGGAATGGATGATAATAGTTGAATAAACTTTTGGCTCTCAAAATGGTATCGGTGCCCCATTTGTTGGTACTCGCTGATACCACCATTTTAGTGCTTGATCGGGGCCCCGTCCGATACTGGTATTGGTATCGGCGCACTAATTAGCAGCCTGTTATCTGCAGCATGTTATGCTGCTGCAGCCACTTTAACTGTTTGGCAGGTTTCATCTGTGCAGATAGAGCATCTGCATAGTGTGGCCTGACATGCATTGTATATTCTTTATGTACTGGCCAGTAGGGGTCTCCATCTGCCAAACTCAGTCCAGTTTCTGTTTCTGCCTTAGTCTGAACCCTCCTCTAAGGTCATTTTGGATACTCCAAAAGGGACTGAACCTCTGATTTGGGATGAGCCTAAAGCCTGGCACACACCATGCTAGGTTGTTTTTGAGGCAATTTTCCAGTTTTGTCAGAAGTTTGGCGATCAGGCTGACTCCTGGCCCAAACGGGTGTCGTGCGTTGTGCAGTTTACAAAGTGGTCACAAGAGGAGATTAGCACCTCACAACTAGCTCCCCATCAGAAATTGTGGGTCGCAAGAAAATCTAATTAAAATTGGAAATATTTTGGTTGTTCTTGTGAGTGACTCGTGTGTTGAAGCTGTGACACGATCAGAGGGAGAAATCTTTCCAAAAGATAATTTTTTTCTTCTTCCATTAATAGCTACCTCTATTTATTGCGTTGCATGTTGGGATTGTTTAACACCCCTAATTAATTACTACTTTTTCAGAAAAAGTATGATAGGATTGATAAATGAGGCACTCATTTATTCAATTTTAAAAATTAAACAGAAAGATTTGTTTTGAAAATGCCTCAGTGAGAAAAACAAGATACTTTTATATCTCTCTACCAGCGATGCTGAAAGATGGAGATGGTCCTGTCCTGTCAGAAAGCTGTAGTGAAACCAGCTTTATATGAGCCTAATGACAATAGACAATTTCGGGTTAACCTCATGACATTTCCAGGTTTAATGTATTTAAAAGTGACTTTGTTTTTAAATGTAATAAAGCCAAATATTATAAAGAAAAAAGTAAATGTTTTTTTTTCTCATTGTTGCAAGCAAAGAACACATATACTTGATTAAATTCTAAGGAAAATGCAATTCAAATATGAAACTTAGAAAAACATTTGAATAAAAAAGATTTTAGAATTTGTAAATTAGCTGTTTTCCGATTAAAGTTTTTTTATTTGTTTTTTTTATTTTCTAATTTTATTTGCATTTTTCCCAAGCATTATATATATTTCCAGATTTTATGGTTTTAAAATATGGTTTTTTCAGATTATGCTTTAGAAATTGCAATCTTCAAAGTGAGATTCACAGATTTTCTTTTTTTTATTTTAATTTGTATGCTTTTTGAATGTATTTTAGATTTTTTTTCCAAAAATGTTTTTTTTTTTTTTTTATGATTTTTCAATTTTCTAATTTTTTTTTTTTTTTTTTCAAATTTCAGGTATGTCTGCCTTTGAGTCACGTGTATATATCCATAATACTGTGGTTACCTATGGTTTAAAATGGCTGAATGCTATTACAAAGTTTCTACTTTATTTATGCATATGAGCAAAATTATTATTCCCAGATTAGGACCTTTTTAGCTGCTCAATGACTAAGCCACATAAAAGCCATTATGTATGATAGGATAACGATGAAGTATAACTTACTGGAGAGCCTGTGGGTCCTCTCTCACCTTTCTCACATTGACACTGACTTTGGGATATTGGACACTGCAAAACCATCAAAACTGAGAGTGAAAAAGAGCAAATGGACCAAAAACCAAACACAATTTAGAATAATTGTGGTTTTAATACTTACACCTTCATCTGCCAGCGCTGTCTGTGGGCAAAAAATACAACAGAGTCAATTAGTCTGAGGCACTCACTGGATTTTAAAAGAAGACTTGTACACTCACCGGCCACTTTATTAGATACACCTGTCCAACTGCTCGTTAAAACTTAATTTCTAAGCAGCCAATCACATGGCGGCAACTCAGTGCATTTAGGCATGTAGACATGGTCAAGACAATCTCCTGCAGTTCAAACCGAGCATCAGTATGGGGAAGAAAGGTGATTTGAGTGACTTTGAACGTGGCATGATTGTTGGTGCCAGAAGGGCTGGTCTGAGTATTTCAGAAACTGCTGATCTACTGGGATTTTCACGCACAACCATCTCTAGGGTTTACAGAGAATGGTCCGAAAAAGAAAAAACATCCAGTGAGCGGCAGTTCTGTGGGCGGAAATGCCTTGTTGATGCCAGAGGTCAGAGGAGAATGGCCAGACTGGTTCGAGCTGATAGAAGGGCAACAGTGACTCAAATAACCACCCGTTACAACCAAGGTGGGCAGAAGAGCATCTCTGAACGCACAGTACGTCGAACTTTGAGGCAGATGGGCTACAGCATTAGAAGACCACACCGGGTGCCACTCCTTTCAGCTAAGAACAGGAAACTGAGGCTACAATTTGCACAAGCTCATCGAAATTGGAAAATAGAAGATTGGAAAAACGTTGCCTGGTCTGATGAGTCTCGATTTCTGCTGCGACATACGGATGGTAGCATCAGAATTTGGCGTCTACAACATGAAAGCATGGATCCATCCTGCCTTGTATCAACGGTTCAGGCTGGTGGTGTTGGTGTCATGGTGTGGGAAATATTTTCTTGGCACTCTTTGGGCTCCTTGGTACCAATTGAGCATCGTTGCAACGCCACAGCCTACCAGAGTTTTGTTGCTGACCATGTCCATCCCTTTATGACCACAATGTACCCAACTTCTGATGGCTACTTTCAGAAGGATAATGCGCCATGTCATAAAGCTGGAATCATCTCAGACTGGTTTCTTGAACATGACAATGAGTTCACTGTACTCAAATGGCCTCCACAGTCACCAGATCTCAATCCAATAGAGCATCTTTGGGATGTGGTGGAACGGGAGATTCGTATCATGGATGTGCAGCCGACAAATCTGCGGCAACTGTGTGATGCCATCATATCAATATGGACCAAACTCCCTGAGGAATGCTTCCAGCACCTTGTTGAATCTATGCCACGAAGAATTGAGGCAGTTCTGAAGGCAAAAGGGGGTCCAACCCGTTACTAGCATGGGGTACCTAATAAAGTGGCCTAATAAAGTTATTACACTGCACTGGGCATGACAGGCCTCAGCTTAGTGGGACTGATTGATCTTCTTGTTTGAAGCTTACTTATGATATATAATAATAGATGGTTTAAGCAGTCGCCTATGAAATATCTTTCTTGAAGTCTTCTTTTTTAAATCCGTTCTCCACAAAGGACTGAACAATAACCCATCTGGTTCCTCAGATTACATCCTGTTTGTCTTATATGACCCATCTTGTCAGAACTCTGATTTCTTTTGAAAGCAGATCAAATTGTCCAATATGTAACTCTACATCCATCTAAAGGAAAACGTGGTGAGATATTTCGACAAAAGGTCGAGCATTGGGACGTAAAGCCATGCAAACAGGCTGCAGGATCTTATAGAGCTACATCTTTCATGAAGCGACCAAAGATGAAAGAAAACCTCTGAGCTGGTACAGAGACACATGCTTATGACATACAGATGCTGCCTCTACAAGTAAATGAGATGAAAGTCTGATCCTAGCTGCTGCTGGGCCTTAGCATGCCAGCAGAATGTGGTCTGTCAGATGCTATGCTTTGGATGTTTTTCCACAAGTTTCCCATAAACTTTACCATTCATGGCATTTCGATGTGTACCACCTGTGTCAACACTTCAGCTCCAGCCTAAAGTAGTGTTTGTTGGATAAAATTGCATGTGTTGCATGTTCTTAGTAGATTCTGGCGCTTACTTCATCCTTTTTTCCCCACAGTGAGTTTTAATACCTAGCATATGTGCCGACCAAAAGTCAAAATGTTGACTGTGGGATGTTGTTGTGCAGCACATATTGTAATTAACCCAACAGTGGCTTATAAAAAAAAACAATCATTAAAGTTAACCTAAACAATCAGGTGCAAATGCTTTGGCATTTCTAAATTTTAAATATGAATGTTTACAGACAAATCTCTATGTTTTTTAGCCCTGCTGCTGATTTGAGTAGGCGTGTAGGAGGCAATCTAAGTTACCAGCGTTTAGAGAAGACCTGTTAGTCTAGCAGCAGGTGTACATTAGGGATGCAATAAGCCAGGAAATCATAGCATTGGCTGTCATCGGCAGCGGAAGCTGGGGAAGTTGTTATGGGGTGCATTGTGAAACTAGAAGTGCTAACATTTGGAAAGCACCTGTTCACATAATGGCTTTTTGATGCTTCCATCTCCAATCAATTTCTGCCCTTCGGAGAAAAACAATTATCAAACAAACATGCAATTTCACCGGTGACATAAGTTCCAGTGAAATGTTGTGAGCTTTGGATGTTTTTTGCAAGTCGGAGCATGAACACAGAAAACATGTTACTGTTCTGTCTCCTTAATTAATTTGTTTGAAAGAATTCAAAATCTTGTCAAGTTGTCATATATTATGTTTTGGGAAAATGAGCAACCTGTTACTTTTTCTGTCTGAGCAGAACTCAGGTGTTAGTCTAATGAAACCATTAAATGTCTTATAAGGCTCTGGCACAGATTCCAAATCTACACCTTATAAGGAGACAATTTCTGCATTTTTTTGGAAGCAGAAAAAGGATTAAAGTTTAAAATGTGACATTCCTAAACTTCAACTAAAACCACAACTCAGTTTTAGTGACTAATTCAGTGCTTAAAAGCCAAATATTGGAAGATTTTGGTCTTACTAATCAATTAATATGAAAAAAATTACAGGAGGATTAAAGATCTTAAAATTTTAACTCTACTCCTTTTGATAGACAAACAATTTAGACAGTTTTAAATCTTGTGATCTTAATCAATGATTCCCGATGAAGGCCAATTAAAGATGCAAAGAGAAGTTTAATTGAAAGCGATCTCTGGTTGTTAATTACTGCTGGCACTAGAGTCTTGAAATATGCTATTGATGAAAAATAAAGAAACCTTTTGCTGGTTCTGTTTTTTTAACCTGACTCCGCCAGATGGATTTGCTCCGCATATCCATCTGGAAACCTTCCGTTTAAGTAATTTTGGGAGGGGGCGAAAATACTGGTTAGCTGATTGGCCTATGTTGGTGATAGACGGGCCAAATAAACCAATCAGATCAACGAAGTATATGACGTAATAACAGAGCGACGACGAAAACACAACCACAAGCCAGGCTACTCTTGCTGCTCTTGGCGAAACCAGTCGGGAGAAGAGCAAAAACATCTTTTCCTCTGAGAAAAGCCTCCAGAGCAGTGTTTTGCTCTTCTTTCAGTGAAGAAATACTCTGTAATTCCGATAAAACTTGCTCGATAGCCACGCTAACGCTAGTTTCATCGGCTGAAGCCGCCATGTTCTTTAGACAGAACTGTTGCGCTTCTCGTTGCGTCACACCTCAACGCCAACGCTGATTGGACGTTCGTTTGGTGAACGGCTCAAAATTTTCTTTAACGGAGAGTCTCCAGACTGATCTGCGAGTGAAACCTTGAAAGCTCGCGAGATCAGGATGGTCTCACTAGGCTACTGTTTTTTACCCTTACCAAAGCCGGATTATTGCCAAAATGGCAGATATACATCCTGAAATGATAGCTATGGCTTCCCCAAAGTTATGAATCCCCATGAAGTGGATGTATTTCAATGGATGACAAACAGAATCCATTCTTGGAACAGTTCCTTTAACTGCTGCCCCATATGTTCCAGCCTGATGCCTCGTCAGATGAGGAACATTTTTTTTTTCATTACACATCTCCTTTTCATTGAGATAACAGCAAAAAAATAATCAATCAAAACCCAAACACCATCTCTAATAACCTCATTCGGTTGTTAAGGCGGTTGCTATGGGTATTCTTGGATTTGGCTGAACGATTTGATGAAAAAAATATATGGCGTTCATTAATATTAACCATCCAGTCCTTGATGTGAAAACATGAAAGCTCCATCCATTCCTCTTATTGACTAACTTTTCATCACATCTTTAAAGCACTGAATTGTCTGTGTGATCCTGTCCTGAACAGGAAGCGTACGTGTGGATCAGTGATAAAGACATTCACAGTGTTGTTCAGTGTCATTTCGGATATTTCTTGGCCCTATTGTAACCGTATCATTTTATTGATTTTTTTAAGCACTACTGGCATTTATATTTACTATTAGGCAGAAAGGAAATGGGATTTGTACCAACCCTTGAATACAGTGAAAGGGTTTGATAAAGAGACAGAGTCAGAAAAAGCTGTCAATAACAACGATAAGCCCTTTTAGCTGGAACACAAAGGAATTGGCTTATTACTCCCATTTTTCCTCTCTGCAGTGCAGGACTTTATTTTCAAATGTGTCTATTTGTCATCAAGTCTTTAATTGGTCTTCCTCCTCATCCCTCGCTAAGCTACTGCACCTGTGTTTCCCTTCTCTGTCCTGAAATCAGGTAACCAGATGTTGATGGAGGTACAAAGCAAGGGGAAGACTGAGGCTCCTAAAATATGCAATGCTTTACTGCTGCAAATTAAAAAAACTTCTTCAATAGACTTTTTTAATCAACACTTATCTTTGGTATTTGAACCAGTGTGATGTGTTAATAATTTTTATGCATCTGCTTGGCTCTGCCCTGGTAAAGTGTTAAGTAAGGGCCAATATACACTGAGACAAGACAATGTAACCCTCACAGTTCACATGCTCCTTCCTGCCGCCATGTTGCTCTGTTTGTCTCTCATAATCCTTCTACACATGCATACCGTTTTTTGTTGTGCGTGCATTGCAGTGTCATAGCGCCACCAATGGCTTTCAAACATACTACATTTTCAGATATGCATCATGAATTTTTCAAAGCTCTTTCTGAAACTATCGTTTTTGTATCTGCAGGGAAAAATAACCAAAACCTGCTTCAACAAATGACAAAAAAGTCAGTCTTAATTTTTCTGAAATACAGCATGCAGTCTAGTCTACTATCAAGTAAATATGTTTTACTTACAATCTCCTTGATGACCTTATCCACAATGCCAACATCCTGCAAGTTGTGGAGGTAGCGGGTAGCTGGGGAACTAGCAATCCTACTTAACTGCTTAACATTGGCGGCCTCATTGGCTTCAGGGGTGATCCCTATTGTGAAGAACCGAACACCTTGGTTCTTCGCATCAGACACAGCTGAAAATATGTCTGGGTTCCTTGGGTGCCAGACGCCATCAAAAAGCAGGATGGCCACCTTGATGCTGCTGCTGTCCGACTCTTCCAGGTAAATGCGTGTTAGGTTGGTGATGGCGTAGGTGGTGTAGGTGCCATGGCCTATGTATGGAATGGGAGCAATTCTAGCTTTGAAATTATCAATGCCCCTCCAGTCTTTGAAGGTCTGCTCTATCTTGACTTGGCTGCTGTATTGGAGGAGAGCAGCACGGGAGCTGAGTCCCCGGCCGGTCTGCAGCCGGAGGCCCTGCAGTCGGTCCATCACATTGGCGACAAAACGCTTTTCCTGTTCGTGGTTGTCCTTGGCGCTCTCCGAGCTGTCGACCAGAAAGGCCAACTCCAAACTGCAGTCCTCATCAATGAGAGCTGGGGAGAATATAGTCACCATTTGAGAAATTTTATAGAGATAAATGTCATTCTGGAGCCTGACATTTCACCTTTGGTGGGAAAGTTCACCACACTTCCATTTTTTTATTGGTAAAAAGCAGAGATGGCAAAAGTACTCACTTTCCGTACTTGAGTAAAAGTACAGATACTTGTGTTAAAAAATACTCTGGTAAAAGTGAAAGTACTGATTAAACTTATTTACGCAAGTAAAAGTAACAAAGTACAGGCTTGTAAATTTACTTAAAGTATAAAAGTAAAAGTAGAAACCACTTTTTTCATGCCGTTGCCTACATTTTAAATGGATGTCTGCCAATAGGACTAGATCTCCGTTGTGTTCATTTTCAATCATCTCGTCGTCCATACTACTATGCTAACGCAACCGCCACCAAGCTGCAATGATTTGCCGCCAATGAATACCGCCGAATCTGTCGATTCATCTTGTAGTGGTGCGTCAAATGAAACATAGATTCCCATCCAATTAGATTGAATTTGGTATTGATGACGTGAAAAATAATAAAGGTAACTCCATTGAAATGATTCAAAACTAAAGTAACGAGCCAATTTTTTTAAATGTAAGGAGTAGAAAGTACAGATATGTGTGTAAAAATGTAAGGAAGTAGAAGTAAAAAGTCGCCATAAAAATAAGTAGTAAAGTAAAGTAAAAATATCAGAAAAATCTACTTGAGTACAGTAACGAAGTATTTGTACTTTGTTACTTCCCATCTCTGGTAACAAGCCTCTAATCTATAAATAAGAGTCAAATCAGGTAGGGTTAGCTTAGTTATTTAGTTATTTTACAAGGGGATGATTCATTTTGTCACAAGGGGCCTAATTGGTTAAGAAGACCATATCCTGTTTTTGCCGCTTTGGCTTCAAAAGGAACACATGTTCTGCAGAAGTGTATTTATTTTCTTCAGTTTCCTGGAGCCAAACTTCTTTTCAACCTTTCATCAATAACTCATTTATCTCTTTCTTTGTCTGCCAAGTATGAAGACCCAACCGGTCAAAATCAACATGACTCAGTGAGTAAGAAGCTTTACGGGTGGAAAAAAACATCTGCAGCAGGATAGCTGACTTACTGGCTGTTTAGCTTCTGCAGCATTTCTTTAGAGCATTATAGGTTTTATGAAAGTGGGTCTTTTTATTTTCAAGACAAAGTTTCAACATCAACCTTCTGCTGTAGGAGGAGGTTGCAGATCTAAAACAGGCTGAGTATAAACCACATTAATCTTCCCATGAATATGTCCCAGAGAGAATGCGCCTGAGGAAAAATGGATTCTGAGTGAATAAAACATTTGGATAACAGAGCACTAAGCGGTCACGCTGGAGATGGATTGCTTGGAGAGGAGAGATATGATCAATTCATGTGCAATGCATCCTTCAGCAATACCTTGCTCTGTATCATGTTCAGTTTTTTTTAAACTTTGGAAGCATTTTTTTATTACCAACCTCTTCTTTTCTTGAAATATTAGGAGGAACTTACGTCTGCCATTTTGTGGTATGGAATTAGGTGCAAGAAGTTTGCTTTTCCTCCTCGGGGTGACCACCTCATCCTCTAAGTCTCCTTCATAGTCTTGAGCCCACAGAACCTGAAGTCTCCACAGCAGGAGCAGCCAGTGCAGGGAGGGGACCATGACTTTCCTCTCAGAACTATAAGAGCAAACATGAGGTTTAGAAATTGCAAATAAAAATCTGAACTTCAATTTCATAACAGATAGAACAAGTTTTCATCTTCTAGTGGATATTAGTAATTAAGGATGCATACCTTTCAATGTTGCTGACTCAGGGCTTCAGGCTTTAAGGTGCTGCTCTCCTTTAAGTAATGGAAAATGTTCAAATTTCCATGTGCAGGTTATCAGGCTGAGAGTCTGTTTCCAGTTGTTGGACCAATTAGGCACCATGAAGTCATGCAGGCAGAGGTAGCAGCAGCATTACTGGGTAAAGCAGTTGAGAGCTCACTCTGTCCGTCTCTCATGGGACTCCCTCAATTCGAGTCATTGAGATCCTCAAGTAAATGAAGACATGGTCCAGCCCTTTTTTTAAACTCTCCCACTCCCTCACAAGCTTTTCAACAGGCTGTGCGTGTGGAGGAAAAAAATAAAAATCCCTCTCTATGACTCTAAATTCACTCTCTTTTCCCATTTTTTTCTATGGACATTTTCACATTTTAATCTATGGTCTGCATGGAAAGGAAGCAGGGATAAGATCTTTGTTGTCGGATTGGTGAAAACAAATCTGGATTTTCTCAGCTTTTTTTTTTTTTGGAACAATAAGTTATCTTCTGTGCTATTGAGTCAAGGAAATAATAAAATCACTGTTTAACAAAATACAAATATTTTTAAATTTGCCAAGTGAAATCCACAATTGATTTAAAAAAAGCTCCAAATGATCTTTTTGAAATTATCAAAAATAAAATCAGAACGCTTAAAAAGACCAGGGAGAGACGAAACCAGCTTTATAAGCAATAAAACTTTAAGACGCTTGAATAATGTTTAATTTACAATGAAACCTTTAAAGGTATAGTGGAGGATTTTTGAAAAGATCCCCCCTCTCCTCTTAAAAAAAAAAAAAATGCACATGCAGAACCCAGGAACGCTTATCCCTTTATTGGGCAAGTTAGCGTTTTTTTATCACTTGCATACCTCTTACAAATGGAGTCCCCCCCGTCCCTCAGTGCGGTCTAGAAGCACAAGATCTATATCAGCCATTCAGCAAAGATACTGCTACATGGCTGTCATCTTATTTTGACATTTGACCAATTAGATGAGCCCTTGAATGATATATTACCGACTATAAATTAAGTTTGAAAAAAAAGTTAACAAGTCAAGAAAAAAACATAAAAAGCTATTTGAAGAGTTAAAAAGTAAAGTAAAAAAGTTAATAAACCTAGATAACAATCATATTTAGGTGCCAGTATCAGCATTAATGCCTTTAAGGTTATGTTGTACCAAAAAAAATGTGTTTCTTTCACTCTCAAGTTGGCGTTTCTTGTTGACATTCATTTTTGCCATCAAAATACCGGTATCCATATTTTATGAATGCTACAAAGGTAATAAGGTCTTGTCCTGAATTCCAATAACACTACTGGCTTGAAATTTTGATTTTCAAAGTATTTTACTGATTCACTTGATTTCACTATGAAGGGTTAATAAACATGTGCGAGATCATGCACGAGCCCATTTCTCCTTGTGCATGCTCTATTTAAAAGTTGCTGCTTGCATCGCTCATACAAGCTTTCTTTCCAAAAGAAGATTTGCAATTTTTCAACCATGTAAGTGAAAATGAGGACGAGCACGGGGACGGCCTTATGTAAACATATCACCAGAATGATTGACAATTAGGAGCACCACTTATTTTGATGATCCACCCCGAAAAAGAACATCCTCCTCTATACCTTTATGTCATTATGAGCCAAAATGTCAGTTTCAAATTTATGTAATTTGTTTTCTTCAAAATGACCGGCTAAAACTAAACTGATATAATCAGGCACTGCAGACTATCTTGATCATCCGCATAATGAAACATGGAGTTGGAAGCATCATGCTGTGTGGTATAATCCATATCTTTGCAGGTACAGTAGTGGGGTTCATCAGCTAACCCACATTTAGATGTTTGAATGTGTTTGTTCTTAAAATGTGTAGCTGTCAGATGATCTGCAAGCAACCAGCGGAACATCATCTGATTCTAATCTTCAGCTAATCTGGAGATATGAGACATCCTGACAGCTTGCTTTCAATCCACAAAGTTTCAGTTTTTTACTCAATTCTGCCCACATTTATGCCGCTTTGACTCAGGTAGAGCAAAAATAGATTTAAATCAGAGGACATAAAGTCCCATTTTTACTAGAGTATAGTGATTTTTGAATAAAATTTAAGGCAGAGTTTTAAATCTGCTTTATTCAACCAGCTGAAGGTTGTTTATTATTGCATGATTTAAAGCTGTATGAAGCATAAAGCTGCTGGTTTACATTTGTTGAGATATTATGAAGGTAAGTTTATCTGGATTTGCACAGTTAGACCAACTACATCATAAAAGCTGGGCCACAATAGCTAACTTTATATTGAGGTTAAATATACTGGAATCATTTAATTGCATATATAACTATTATCTCAATAATCTAAATGAAATAGCTCACTGTGTCAGATATCTACACTAATTTGAAGGACTTTTATTAATAAAGAAAGAGTTAAAATCCTCGGTATTTTTAAATCGGCTCATTTTAAACATTAGAATATGTGGTTGCTGTAAAGAAAAATACTTTCTAACCTCTAATCTCTCATATATGCCCCAGCTTGATGGACATAATTTGCATTCGCAAATGTACAAAGGCTTTAAGTGTGTTTATCAATCATCCGATTTTAATTACGGTTTAGAAATGTTAAAGAATGAAGTATAATTTATTTACTGTTCATGGTTGATTTTGATCACTGCAAACACCCGAGGGAAGAATTAAGAGCCGCCGCAATCATCTACTGGTTGGTGCTGAGCAAGCAAGAAATACTGTAAGTTTACTCAGTGTGAATGGGTTTAATGCAGCCTCATTCTTTATATTTGTTTTCAGTAATCGTGCTTTAAGAGCCTCGCCCATATGATGATCAAGAAAAACAGTCTGAAGATCTATGCCTTGAGGCTAAACACTTTGTAGGCAGCCAGCTACGGTTCTCCTGTGAAAACATCTTTTCATTCTTGTGTCATTGATGGTTTTGACATGATTAACTGCATAATTCCACAAGCTGGAGAGAAGTACAGTCACATAAAGGGTGCTGGGTGTTTTTTTTGTTGTTTTTTTTTAGATTCAGCGGCTTGCAAGAGCATTAATAATCCTCTTAAATCTCAAGTGTTTTGCCATCTCTAATATTTTCTTCAACCTTATCTGATCTTATCTGAAACCGATAATTAGATCTAAAAAAGTTAACGTCTTATAAGTCTTATTCATTGACGCATATAAACCTTCTCGACCCGAAAGAAGTTTGCAGTCTATTTTTCCAACAAATATTTTTATAAGATTGCCCTGTTTTTAGTTTCATCTACTTATTTCACTTGCCCCTCTTTAAGAAAAGGATTCCCACATCATGACACTGCCACCACCATGATTCCCAACAGAGATGGAGTGTTGAGCTTTAAACTTCTCCATAACTTTATCCCCAACCTGTCCGGTGTGTTTTTTGCTCTTCATGGTGCTTTTCTTCACTAAATTCAAACAGAAAAGCTGTATTTCTATTTATACTAAAATTATATTTGACGTTAAAAGGCAAATAGTCACCCTGGATTTTGTTTAGGGGTCTCAGGCTAAAGGTTGATGAGCATAAATGCAAATAGAAAGTTTTATTTGCAAAAAAGGCTGTTGTAATAATATCGGTCCAATTAAAAAAAATTAAGTGTGCCTGAAATGTGGATGTTTAAAAGTACTATTTAGTTAACTTAAACATTTACGAATATTTTCTAAATTTGCAAAGAAAAAAGTACTATACTGGGGGTTGAAATAACATTAACAAAGCTATTTTGCACAGTTCTAGTCAGCCATAGATTTGACTAATCTTTCAGCATAATGGATATATTTAATGTATGATTTAATCCTTAAATGGAAAATCTTTGTTGACCTATTGGGCTCTTTGTAGCCTGCAAACTGAAGTCATACAGCCCAGCAACAAGGGTAGCAGGGAGCGCTTTATTGCCCGCTTTTTCAAAAAGAAGGAAAAGGTCAGCTGTCACTCAAGAATGCTCTTCTGAAAAGATAGTCTTAAATTTTGCTCAGCTCCTTTTCTCTCCTGTAGCAGCATGGATTCCTGGGTTGGACCTACATGACTGAAAAAGTACAACATATATAACGAGGACACTGAATGGTACTAGGCCTTAATATTATACTCATTAGAGAGGTTTGGAATTTTCCATTTCCATACCTCTAAGTGTTCGGATGTAACCACCAACAATAAGCTTCAGTATAGAGTATTTTTGCCCTGCTTTTGTTTTTCTGAAACAGGTGTGGGCCATAAAGAAAATAAGAGCAAGCCTTTCTTCTATAAAACTAAGGAAACAACCATTTATCTCTTTGATATTCCATAACCCCTCTGGGTATTTTTGTCCCTCTGGTATAACTACTGTTTTTACAACATAATATGTGCTCTTTAAACCTATGGTTATGGCTAAGATGGTGGCCAGCATGTGTGGATCTCCACTATAGAATCAGCAAATGCATCTTCTTAGATTTCTTTAAACAAGGAAGACAATCTAAAATAGTTGAGATCAACGAGAAGACTAAAATCTAGGAAATTCTTTCTATGCGAGTCATGGGAAAAAATGCAGCTGCATTTTGTGTAGAAATTAAGCATTTTTTAATGTTAAAGGGAAAGTAGAGGATGTTCTTTTTCCAGGTGGATCATCAAAATAAGTGGCCTTGCTAATTGTCAATCATTCTGGATATATATGTTTTCGTAAGGCTCGTCGCCATTTTCACTTACTGGTGGTGAGTCTGACATAGCGGAAAAGTACAAATCTTCTTTTGGAAAGTAAGCTTGTATGAGCGATGCAAACAGCTCATTTTAAACAGAGTGTGCACGAGGAGAAATGGGCTTGTGCACGCTCTCGCACGCGTTAATAGGCGTTCCCTCTCGGGACTGGGTACAGGGTTGTGCCTGTGCTTCTTTTTTTTAAGTGGAGAGGGCAGGTCCTCCACTATACCTTTAAGCTAATAACTAGCCCCTACAGCTATCAATACCTGCAAAAACTGGTTAAAACACTAATTATGAGTTACTGCAACATTTAATTTCCCTTTGGAATTAATCAAGTACTTTTGAACTGAATTGAAATGTATTTTATGTCAGAGTTTGGTTGAGGTTTGAGGACCCAAATGCAGAGGCAGAGAGGCTGAGGTGACTTCTTGCAGTTTAATTGGTGAAAAACAGTTAACAAAGGCAGGTATCCAAAAATCCAACTTAAAACATAAAACAAACCAGGACCATGGAGAAATCAGGGGAACCGAACACAAGGAGCCAGGGAGAGACGAGGTAGGAAGACAGCAGCAATGAAAAACCAGCGACAACAAGGAACCAGCAAGGAGTAACAGCAGAGACAAAGGCAGGACTAACGAGCTGATAAGGAGCAGGTGTGAGTGGAGACAACGAGGAAGCCAAGGGGAAAGGAACATGCACAAGATGGAAACAACAGAAAAACCTGAGAACTAAAATAAATCTAGAAACACAAAGTAGGAAATAAACCAATGAAACACACAGTTACATTTTATATTTTCCTGCAAATTTATGATTATAATTTCCTGCAAAATTAGGATGCTTTGGGATCAATATGCAAAGAACTATTGACTTTTTTCACTAGAATGTTCTTCTTGAACCAGTTTAAGCTAACCTGACAATCAGGAATGTCTTCAAATGTGTTAGCAAGAAAATATAATAAATAATTAAATAAAAATATATATTTGTATATGTATATATATATATATATATATATATATATATATATATATATATATATATATATATATATACATATAAACTCTTCCTCAACCATCGCAGGTGGTCTCCCCCCTTTTTTCCTGCAGAGATGTTCCTGTACACTATTTCAGTTATGGCGCTACATGTAAGCTTTCCCTGCCAGCATCTTACACCCTGCAGTTATGTGCTGGATTGTTTCAGGGGCCTCTTTGCACAGTCTGCACTTGGGGTCTTGTCTGATGTGGTAGATCTGGGCTTCTATTGCTCTGGTGCTCAGGGCCTGCTCCTGTGCAGCCATGATGTGTGCATCTGTGCTTTCCTTCACTCCGGCTTTATCTAGCCATTGGTAGGATTTCCTGATATCTGTCACTTCGGTTATGTTTGAGTGGTACATCCCATGTTGGGGCATATAGCACCTCATCTTCTGTACCCCATTGTCTGAGACATTCACTGAGCATGCCATCTGTGGTAAAACATTGTCGCTGTTGTACAACATTGTCATTGTTCTAACTTGGCAGCTTTTACTTGGATTGGATTTAATTGGGTGCTGCTGTAATCAGTTTCCTTCCTAACTGGTAGAGAAAAATGCCTCCTTATGATTACAGTTAAGTGGAACGTTTGAAGTAAACTCTGCTTCCAATGTAGCCAGTTCTGAGAAAACTGCAGGGCAAAAATAACATTGCAGGAAAGGATTTTCAGTTTCTTTTTAAATTGGAAAAATTAATGTTAATGTAGCAAAATAGTTCTTGGAATTTGAATGAGAAAGAAAAGGGAAAAATTAATTAAATTAATTTCTATCTAAGGAAAACCAGTTGATTGCATCGACTCATTGACTTGAAGGCAATCCCTCACACTAAGCATGCTTGTAGCAACAGTGGAGAGGAAAAACTCCCTTTTAACAGGAAGAAACCTCCAGCAGAACCAGGCTCAGTGTGAGCAGCCATCCGCTGAGGCCGACTGGGGTTCAAGGAGACAGAAGCAGAGATACAAAAGGCAACTGTAAAAGGCGGCCCCGTCCAGGAAACACACAGCCAGGCAGACGAGCTCCGAGCCAACTCCCATGTCAGAGGATGAAAAAAGCACATCTAGTCAGTCACAGTCAGAGAAACATCTATAAAAAGGGTGTTGATGACAGCAGCACAGCTGATATTTCTCTCCCGGATGGCGTCACAGCCAAAAACAGGAACAGACAAGATGAAGCTATTATGCTGAGAAAAAGCAGAGAAAGCAGACTATTATAAATTGAGCTAACACATTCTGCAGAGTGCGAGAATAGAGATAGAATGATGCAGAATGATGAAATAGGGGTCCCCATGTCCTCTGGCAGTCTAAGCCTATAGCAGCATAACTATAGAGATAGCTCAGGATAACCTGAGCCCCTCTAACTATAAGCTTTATCAAAAAGGAAAGCTTTAAGCTTAGCCTTAAAAGTAGACAGGGTGTCTGCCTCACGGACTAAAACTGGTAGATGGTTCCACAGGAGAGGAGCCTGATAACTAAAAGATCTGCCTCCAATTCTGCTTTTAGAAATTCTAGGAACCACTGGTAAACCTGCAGATTGAGAGCAAAGTGCTCTGTTAGGAACATAAGGAACAATCAGATATCTGATATAAGATGGAGCTTGGCCATTTAAGGCTTTATATGTGAGAAGGAGGATTTTAAAATTATTTTTAAATTTTAAAATCTATTCTGGATTTAACAGGAAGCCAATGAAGAGAAGCCAGGATAGGAGAGATATGATCTCTCTTTTTAATTTTCATCAGAACTCTGGCTGCAGCATTTTGGATCAGCTGAAGGCTTTTAACTACAGTTTGAGGAGTTCCTGATAGTCATCCTTCCTCATAGTAAAGAATTACAGCAGTCCAGCCTTGAAGTAACACGTATATGGACCAGTTCTCTTTCAACATTCTTTTTGGTATCTCACTATTTTTGCAATGTTCCTCAGATGAAAGAAGGAAACTCTAGAAATCTCTTTGATATGGGATTTCAATGACAGGTCCTGATCACAAACAAAACCAAGATTTTTTGCTTTATTATCTGAAATCAGTTTAATCCCATCCAAATGAAGTGACTGACTAATCAGCTTATTTTTCAAAGACTCTGGTCCAAAGACTATAACTTCTGCTTTGTCTGCATTCAAGAGCAGACAGTTAAGAGTCATTCAGGTTTTTATGTCCTCAAGACATGCCTGTAATATATGTAATGGGTTAGCTTCATCTGGATTTATAGACAGATATAGCTAAATATCATCACCATAAAAGTGGAAATTAATCCCATGCTGTCTAATAACTCTACCAATTGGAATCATATATATAGTAAAGAGAACTGGCCCTAGCACTGATCCCTGTGGTACTCCACAGGTAACCTTTCAGCATGAGGAAGATCTGAAATCGATCAGATAGATATGATTTAAACCAGTCAAGTGCTGTTCCTTTAATTCCTATAAAAATTCAAGTATTTTTAAAAGTTTATTAACTTTAAACATCCACTGAATGTATTTTTAAAAAGGATTTATCGCAGCCTTAATTTAGATAATATTTTATTCCATAGAAGCATAGAAAAAATAATGAATTCACGCACACATTGACATGATAGTGACTCTTGTGTAAATTAGGGATTTGGGACTGATTGGAACACGCTTGTATTTGGTATTTAGCCAGTTTCTTACCGTGATACATTCACTGACCTCCACAAACACATTTCTAAATGACAGAGCACCTTTGGGATGTGTTGGAGTAGCCAATTCTCATGGTGAACATGCAGCCAGTGAATCTAAAGAAAATAAACAAAACATTTTCCCAAAAACACATTATCTATATGCCTTTAGGAATAAAGGCAATCCTGAAGGGAAAAGGAAACTACAGCATTTACTGCTGAGCATACCCAGTATTTCAGTGGTTACGTGTATTTTATAATCATTTTTAGAACAGTTTCTATCAGAATTTTTTATGCATTTTAGCCTTTGGATCTTGTAGCATTACTATACAGCCTGAAGGCATGCTGCAGGCAGTGTGATGGATATAAAAGAACAAAAAGTGTTTATAATTGCAGGCATCCCTTCAGCACTCTCAGTACAGTTTACCAAATGAACTCTTAAATAAAACAATAGCTCAAAAGTGCTAAAGGGGTCGGCTGATGGTTGACTCTGATACAGTAGCATGGATTAGCCAAAATACTTCACAAAACAAAAACAACATAAAGGTTGCATGAAGGTTATCTTTATTAAACCAATTCAACACATTGGTCTCTGAGTTTTCTACTGAATGCTGCACCTTCTAGGCTGGATATATTTCTTTAGGAAACATGTTCAGTCAGGTTTCCATCAAAACCAGTGCAGCTGCAGTCAGTCACAGAAACCTAACACTCTTTCCTTCCACACAGGAATCCAACTTATTGACCTCAGCTCCATTCCTTGGTTAGAAAAAATAGTTATCTCAATATTTAGGAGTCTACCCATGTGTTGGCAGCTGCTGGCGACCCCAGCGTGTGTCTGCAATAATCACAAAACACAAAAGCTTGGCAACGCAGCGATCTCAGTCATCAGTCATCAGGCTTCACTTTGAGGCATGCCTAATTCAAATGCTGCCTGTGCCCTGCTTTTGCAGATGAAGTCAGACTGTTGCGGGGCTTTGTCTAAGCGTGCAGATGGTCGGATATTCATCTGCTGAGTTGGGAAGTTATGCCAAGCATGGTTAAATAAAATTGCTGTGATATCAGACACACCTCTAAGTGTGTCTGATATCACAGGAAGAGGAACTGTTTCTGAGATATGTTCCAGTTACTCAACAGTGGTATCTTGACTTGAAGTAGATCTTAACTGTTTTTGGATAAGCTAACTAATTATAGCTGCTTGAAAAATCTCTAGTTTGGCAGATTCTGCTCTCGGTCTGGTAGCCATCGGTGACTTAAGTCCTCTAAAGAGAAATTATTACATGCTGCTATTCTAACTGAACAACAACATGTCTGTGTCCTTTTGTGAAACAGTGCCCTCTATTGTAAATATATGGATATTTTCTACATATCTAAAAAGGTTCACAGATCTCTATAGGGAATTTTGATCATATACCAACTATGATACATGTCACAACTGTAAGCTTCAAATATATTAGGTCTTCATGATAATATAAAATAGTGCTCAAAGGTTGGTTACAAATCTATTTATCCCATTTGTCAATACTTTGCAGAACCATACAGTTTAACTTTATTGCCATTACATTGTCAGAAGTACAAAGCAACAAAATTAACTCTCTGCATTCCAAGTGCAATGCACTAATCTCCATTCCCTTTGCATATCAAGAGACCCAAATTATTGCAAAATCCAGCCCAGCTTGGTCAGAGAGCTTGTCTTCAAATATTATCACAATTTTTTTTAATCAACTTCAGGTGTGAATTTGATCGTTTGTGTCTAAAATTGCTCCTTATTTAAGCCCATACATCATCTCTGACCAGTGCTCCTTTTCATGCAGAAAAAGTAGTAAATGTTAAAGCTCGGCACCTTGTTTTATAACTGAACCCTGCTTTAAACCCCTTCGCTGTTTTATGTCTGAACGGTCTGCTGTGTTTCTCAGTTTTCCAGATAACTGTTGAATGATTCCCTGAGCTAACCCCAAAATCACTTTAAATTTATGAAATAGTCTAAATGTGGGAATCAGCTTGAAGCACTCCTAAAGTAATACAGTCTCTCTATCTGTCTCAACTGTATGCAGATGACAGAAACTTTGCATTGACTAGATACAGTGGCGGTTCTAGAAAAATTAATCAAGGGGGCCAGGGTGGGGCCCAGGATTTTTCATGGGGGCATAGAATTAAAAATGTTGAAATGTCCATGTAATGTAGTTACATTTAAATGTTATGTTATTCCAATTGAAAATTGTTTTTTTTTTTTTGTTTTTTTTTTTTAACTGTTGATTTCACTTTACCAAAAATGTAAGCTCCATTATCATGGAAAAATAAACTGTAATAATTAGTTTCCAAGTAAAAATCTAATTCAAGTTGCATGACCATGTGATGTCACTCTCATTTGCTGGTGAATGGGACCTCATTGGCTGACCATTTCACTGAAAAAAATTATGCATTTACTTAATCATATTTAGTTACTTTAACACAATTTTTTAAGTCCTACTCTGCTAACATGAAACAAATATGTTAGAGTAACTACATATAATTAAGTAAATGCCAAAAATGGTTGCATTATTTTTGGATGTGGCCTATAATGCCACATCATGGGCAAAGTTTCTGTTTTGAAAAATAATGAGTTTTACTCAATATTTAAATATGATAGCGTGTAATCTACTGTCTGCAAAAATATCACAAAGAGCAAAGTAAGAAAAAAACACTATAAGGCATTTGAAAATTTTAAAAGATATTTTAGAGATTATGTGCTACATTATAGAGTATTTGAGATATAAATCCTGTCTCTTAGTCAATAAATAAATAAATAAAAGTTGGACCAAACTGAAATATTGAGTTTTATAAAAGTGTGATGTTTATAGTCTTTGGCATAATCAGTCAAGGTAAGGTAAACATATTATATGGAATATTTTTAAATGGATATTCATGATTCAGAAACAACACATCGTTTTTTTTTTCTTATTTAAAATTAAAATGATCCGTTTTAACCAGTTCAGAATTAGAACATAAGTAAATCTGATAAAATCATATGGAAAATAGAACTGTAAGGATGAAAAAAAATGAGATGGGTGCAAGAAAAAAAAAATCTGTTATGATGTTTCAGTGAATATCATAATAATACATTAGGTCATAGGACCAATACAAGGCCCTGAACCAGTTCTACAGAGGCACTGGCCCCTGGTGGCCCTCGTTTAGATCCGCCTATGACTGCATATATGTAAAAGCAACAAAAAGCTCAGTCAAGAAATATCCAAAATTTTCATATACGTACTTAAGCATCCTCAACTCCCCATATGATTAATGACACAAATTATAAATCTTAGTTCTCTAACAAATCTCTACCTTTGTTGATGAACTAGGTTTCCTCTGAAGAGGAGCTATTGTTTGCAGTGGCTTTAAGGAGCCTATAACGATCTGAATCCAAACTCACGCCACACTTTTCAGATTTTTACAAGTATTCTCTTATATCTTCTATCAACTTATTTTATGAGAGGTGCATATATGACAAATGAGAAAATATACAGGCTGAAGGATGACATATTGGTTAAGACTCTCAGCTCTAAGAGCAGAATGGTGGCTCTGAAGGATCAGACACTTTTATAATTAGCCCTTGTGGTTTTAAAAGTGTGCCAGTGGCTCCCTCTAGTGGTACTGAACATTTTTGTAGACTACAATATTTACAGTCCTCTACACAAGCATCCAACTCGGGAAATTTTAAATGCATGTTGGGAAAAAGAAAAGAAAACAAAATAAAAGAATTTAAAATGACCAATTTAGAAATCACCCAGACACCAATATCAATTATACCACCATGAATTCTACCAGAAGCAATAGAAGATAAGTCACTAATGGAAAAGAAACAAGATAAATCGTACACAGTAGATATTAACTTAGTACAGTTATTAGTACAGATGTATCAAAAATAACAAGGAAAATAGGAATAGCTTTTGTAATACCACAACTCAGTCTAAAAATAGGAAAATGAATTTCAGATTGATTATCAGCATACACAGGGGAAATGTTGGCAATATTATTATCTTTACAATGGGTAGAAGACATAAAACCATTAAAAACAGTCATTTGTTCAGATTTAACCTCTGTATTATTAACTTTAAAATATAATCAGTCAGATAGTAGGATGGAAATTTTATTAGAAATATTTCATACATTATTCAGAATAAAAAATATGGGTTTGATAGTTGTATTTGTGGGTTCCAGCACATATTGGAGTAGAAGGAAACGAGAGGGCAGATACAATGGCAAAGAGGACAATTCAGTATCCTATTAGTTTTACAGTTAAAACAACTAAATCGGAGGGAAAGAGTATTATTAAAAGAAACAAATGGAAAAAGGCAAAAAAGGTGGAATGAAGAAAAAACAGGAAATGGTTTTATAAAACTCAGAAGATAGTAGGAAAAAGAAATGGAAGACGAAATAGAAAGGAGGAGAGCGTGATAACAAGGTTAAGATTTGGACATACAGGACTTAATTATACACTTTTCAAAGTGATTACTGTGGAAAATCTGAATAAATAGATCATGTTATACTGGAATGTCATACATATGAAAGTGAGAGAAGATACATGAGGAGACAGTTTGACTGTATAAAGGAAAAGATTCCTTTATTAGATATTTTGAGGGAGAATTTGGGGAGTAAACATATACAAATAATTATTTGATTTTTAAAGAAAGCTAAATTATTTCATAGAATTTGATTATAGAGAGGTAGAATGTGTGTATGATATAGACGGGTAGAATACAAAGCTATGTATAAGTTTGTAGTTTTAATATTTATTTTTTCCCTTAGAAATCATATACATGTTTATTAGTAGATAGTCCATCACGAACCACACTCCATACCAGTAAGTGGCGGTAATGCTACTAAATGTTTGTTGCCAACCACCAATAAATCCAAGAAGAAGAAGACCCCTCTACATCAGGGGTCTGCAACCTTTTATATCCAAGTAGCCGTTTTGCCTCGATTTCCACCGAGTAAAACTTGTTCAGAGCCGCAAATTTAATTATAACATGACTTTTTTTTTAAACAACCTTTTTTTAATTATCTCAATACATAAATCAACAATTTATGTATTTTTTGCTTTTAAAATAATATTAAAGCTACAGTGTGTAATTTTCAGCGACATCTAACGTCCAGAGTGCAGACCGCAGCAACATGAACATCTCCCCCCCACCGCTTCTCCCCCCCCAACAGTACGGCGAGCGTTACGGGACAAAATGTCTTCCACGACGTCCGCATCACCTACCTTCTCAAGTGATGAGGTTTGTTTACATAGATAATTTTACAGATAGTATTTCATTAGTCTGTGTAGGGTATAGATTTCAGTACCGTCTCAGTTCATCTCTCTCAACTTGCCGTAGTTACTTTCGAGCGTAGTGGGCGATCTCGCAATCACTAGTTTGTTGGCTCTGCGCTGCCGTAGCGCAAAGATGTCTGCCTCCATGGCTGCGAGACCCGCTCCTATGTAATTATAAATAACGAATTCTAAGGCAACGCAAATATTAAGGTTAAGAGGCTGAGCTCGTAGATGATGATAAATAACATAGTTATGTATAATATATTACATTTCTGACTGTATATCCCTGTAATTATTACACACTGTAGCTTTAAAACACAACATTTTAAAGCTAAGTATAGGGAAAATGGCTCTTAAAACATATTCTGGTTCATTTAATCTTATTCTTTTCCATCTCATAAAAAAAAAACACCAAAGCTTTTAATACTGGTATATATTATAATACATTATTTAGCTCTTTATATACATTTTAGCCACTATTAAGAGTAGACCGTCTCGCTAACTAGCAGTCCACAGACTGACCAACTTCATCTATCTCCACTCCACCACCAGTTTCAGGCCTTTGGGGGGAAACAGCCCTCTTCTTTAGTCCTGTTTATGCACATCCAGTGCCAAAGTAATTGTATCAATACATTTCTCCTGTCTGTCTTTTCTCTTCTTGTGAGTTTTTCAGATTGAAATAAATAAATAAATTTACCAAAAGCCACAAATCACCATGACAGATTTTCACCTTCCTGCAGAAAACACCACTATAATGTGTATTACTGTAACTTTTAGACATTGATTGTCAAACTAAGCTGAAAAATTTAAAGGAAAAAATCTTCTTCTAGAATTTATTGGTGGTTGGCAAAGAACTATATGGTGCATTACCGCCACCAACCAGTAAGGAGTGTGGATCAGGACAAACATGCTAAAAAACAAACAAAAAACAACTATATTCTTTTCGCTAAACCTGTAACCATTAAATAATAAAACATAATTCTATAACCTAAATCGTAAGTGCTTTTCCTTAAACTATTTATTAGAAAATACTGCTCTTTTTCCTTTTCAAGACTCCTTATCAGCTGTGTTCTTTGTCTTTCATATTTCCTACAGTTATGCCTAACATTTTTTATCGTTTCAGATTCCCCACATACATTGCAGCTTCCTGTTTCATGTTTTCCCATTAACTGTAATGCTGAATTAAGTCCTGTATAACCCAACCGTACTCTTTTTATTATCCTTTCCTGTATTCTGCTCCTCCCAATTTGCCCTCAAACTTCCGCAACCTTCCTTTGTATCCTGTAAACCCATCTTCCTTTTATATCTTCTTCCTGCTGTTTTTGCCATTTTTCTTCAATCTTTCTTTTAATAATACTTTTAACCTGTGATTTACTCATGTCAACTCTTATATCACCCTTACTTTTGTTTATCGACTCTTTAGCTTTCTTATCAGCCATTTCATTACGTGCAAGAACCCAAAAAAACACTACTGTTAACCCCATCATCTGAATATGAATATTTCTAATAAAATATCTGGACGGCTTTCTGAATGATTTCTTTGTAAACTGATCAATGAAGAGCTTGAATCTGAACATATAAAAGCTCTTAGTGGTCTCACTTCCTCAATCCATTCTACAGCAACTAACAATACAATCATTTCTGCCGTATAAACAGATAATCATTTAATTTCCTCCCTATATGCAGTTTAAACTCTGGAATTATTACACCTACTCCAGTTTGTCCTAATGGACTTTTTGATGCATCCGTATAAATTTTTACATAGTTATAAAACTGTTCTATATATTCCTCCACTTTATGGAATTACATATATACATTTAATCTCTATTAATTCCTTTCCAGTATTGTTAAATCTACTATTATTTCAGTTAAAATTCAGGATGCTGTTATTAATAATGGAACTGTTTGACTAATATTTAAATTATTTAATCCTAATTCTGTTGCTTTCTGAATAATTGTCCCACCAAATGACTTATTATTAACTCTTTCTTTCTCACTGCAGGAATGTAAAGATACCTGTGTAGGATTGCTTGGATTGTGTCCTTGCAAATTAACCCAATAATTTAATGACAGTTGTATTCTTCTCAGTGCAAACGGCATTTCACCCACCTCCACCTGTAGAGCTGATGCTGAAGTTGTCCTAATTGCTCCAGTTATCAAACGCAATGCTTTATATTGTATTATGTCTAATTTTTTAAGGACCGTCTCCGATGCTGAGCCATACACTATACTTCTATAATCAATTGTAGACCTAATTAGATTTATATAAACTAATCTTATAGCTTTCCTATCTGCTCCCCCATTCATACCCAACTAAAAGTCTCATTAAGACCTAAGTATCTTTTTACATTTTTTAATAACCTTATCTACTATCTATTATCTTACTTTCCAAAAGAGCAAATAAAGTATATGTTTAACCTTTTGTTTTGCCAGTCACATTTCCTTCCACACAGCAGCTCTGGAGGGCAGAGTAATGTCAGCTGTCTGCACATCGTCCTGCGCATGCCCAGTCCAACGGCTCAATTTTTCGCGCATGCGCAGTCCGCCCGGACGCTCACTGATTTATAAAGCCCCGAATCGCTCCGTCTCCTTCCACCTTCAGCCATTTTAACCATGTTAGGAGCTGTGGGACGCTGTTGCACCGGGGCTTTGCAGGCTCTCAAGCCTGGGGTCCAGCCCCTGAAGGCCCTCGTCGGATCCCCAGCCGTCCTTTCTCGTGAGTCCCCTGAGTGCCGGGCGATTATTTTGAGAGAAAACCGCGAGAAAATGGATTTTAATCTGCGAGGGCAGCTGCAGCGTTAGCTTGAGCTAGCAACACGCTGGCTAGCCTACCGGTGAAGGTGTAGGCCTCTGTGATAAAACGGTCAATTTTTTACTTTATTTTGACCTACTGGGAAACAGAAAAAGCGCTTATGTTGCCCTTAATGTATTTTGAACTATTTTATTGTATTAAAAAGCAACAAGCTGTGCAGTTCGTAATGTTATCAGAAATGACCTTTGTGAAATGACATGGGGCGCTGCTAGGCTAGCAGGTTAGCAAGGTTACACCATCCTCTGCAAAAAAGACAACGTTAAACAAACTATTAGAATGAGCAAATAGGAGCTGTATGTATATAAAACATGTTTTTGTAAAGTAGTTGGCTTCAGAAATTGTTTAGTCATTCATTTGTCATTCATAACATTGCCTCACAATGAGGCGCTGTAGTTTGCCAAATCCTAATCAAATTGTTGTGGTGCTGCAGAAAATCTAGCTAAAGATAATATTAGCATGTAACTGTGTTTAACCTGCACTCTGGATGTTTCCATTTACAGGCAGAGACTATGCTGCTGCTCCTGCGGCTGCTGCAAGCGTCGCCACCGGCCGCATCGTGGCTGTCATCGGCGCCGTGGTCGATGTCCAGTTCGATGAGGGCCTCCCTCCCATCCTGAACGCCCTAGAGGTCGCCGGCCGCGACTCCAGGCTAGTCTTGGAGGTGGCTCAGCATCTTGGTGAGAAATCTGGATTGTAACTTTCCAAACACACTAAAAGCAATCCACTGGACTTTGTTTCAGAGTTCCCTTTCGCTTCCCATCCAGGAAGCTTTTTCAACTCAAAATGTCAGGAATAGCGTTGACTCCCAGGTTTTATTTTTTTTATTTTATTAAAGCAACATAAATGACAACACAGGATGCATTTACAGAGATGATATACCAACCCAAAAGCCTCCCTCACACTCTTTCACTTTCATTTATCCATTCATTCGTCCACAAATTACTTTTTCAGAATAAACATTTGAGAACTTCCCATCAGTTTTTATATTTTCTGGCTTCATTGGTTTCAGCCATATAGCTTTTTTAAAGTAAAAAAAAGGCTAAATGTTCTAAAGAAATTAATACTAAGTGAAAATCTATTTTTGGCTTTAAAGATAAAACTTTTACCAAGTACAATGGTTAAATAAACTTAAGTCAGGACTGTCGATAAATTCTCCCAGTCAAAGAGAAGCTCAAGCTTCATGGACCAATCCTTAAAAAATAAATTTTTTCAACTTCCACCCATAATGGACACAATAGACCATACCAAAACAAATGCAGGGTGGATTCAGACTTTTGACAACAGAAACTGCAATCATCTGACTCTGTCATATTCCATAGCTTTAACTTTTTTCAAGTGGGTAAGAAATTGTAAATGATTTTAAAGGTTAAACATATACTTTAAGCGAAACCTCTTCAAACTTGAAAAACCAAGTCCAGTGGATTGCTTTTAACTTTTTTGGAATTACTATGACCTGGATGACTGAGAACATTCACCAGCGTCTGGATTATAACCTTAAACAAAACAATTTGATGTGTTTGTGAACTTACTGGAAACAAACTTCCATTTACAGGGGAGAGCACAGTGCGAACCATCGCTATGGATGGTACTGAGGGTCTGGTTCGTGGACAGAAGGTTCTGGATACTGGTGCCCCCATCAGAATCCCAGTTGGCCCTGAGACTCTGGGCAGGATTATGAATGTGATCGGAGAGCCAATTGATGAAAGGGGTCCCATTACTACCAAACAGTGCGTCTAAATAACAAATGCAAGTTTAAATAAACCTGTTCAAAACAACTTCCTTGTCTTGGAAATTAAAATGTTTAAATCTCTGCTTCCTAGGACTGCACCTATCCATGCTGAGGCTCCTGAATTCACAGACATGAGTGTGGAGCAGGAGATCCTGGTGACTGGCATTAAGGTGGTGGATCTGCTGGCCCCTTATGCCAAGGGAGGAAAAATCGGTATGCATTGGCATGATGAAATGCAAGAAAACCTTTCGTTGTCTAATAAAACAACTTCTAAAGAACAGATAACTGGACACCTCAAATCTAGAGATACTTCAAAAAGGGGTTCTTTATTTCTACCTCACAGTTGCTGGAAATGGCTCTCACCAGCTGATTTGAGTGCATCTCTACTATGAGCTTTTTAGATGCTGACATGCTAGCTTAATAGCTAATAAACAGAAATTCAAGAGAGGGAATCAGCAATTTGGCTTTGTTTTTTAAAGTTTAATCTGGATGAAATTGAGCATTTACATATCCTTTCGTTTGGGATCCAGGATCGACTAATCTTGAGGTTTTCCTGAGCGATGTTGGTTTGCATCAATCTGATCAAGATACCCAGTTTGGGAGAATCACAAATTCCAGATTTTCAAACAAGACAACTTCTGTGTTGCACATCAACCAGTGAAATGAGTTTTTTTGCATCCCTTCTGCACTCTGCTTTGTTGCAGAACCATGTCCGATTGAAATTGGGAAGTGTTTTATGATTCTTTCGTTTACTTGGCTGTAGACTCGTATTAAAGAAGCTGAACAGGCTATATCACCCACCACCTGATCCCATTAGGGTGATTATTGAACAACTGAAAATAAAACCTTAGGGATGTATATGGGTTGAATGTAGGCAGCATGATCCACAAGTGATTTTTGTATTCCAATTTAAAGGTTTGATTAGACTTTGGTGCTAAAATCCAGACTGAATCCACTTGTCATACAGGTTCAGTTTAATCAATCTCTTGATTTCTTTATCTAAATCCATAAACTATTTTTTTTATGTTGGGATAACTTTATTTATAAAAACATTTTCAGGAATTGAATTGTGATTCTAAATCATAGAGGAATATTTTTTTTTTCAACCAGGACCTTGTACATGTGATAGTAGTTTGCAGGATCAAAATAACTTCAATTATATCGTGCTCAGGATTTTAAAAGAAAGGTTTGGTTATTTTAAATTCCCAGAAACTTGTGTCACAAGGAAAAATTTTGACTGTTAATCAATGAATGGAATCGCACAAAGAAAACCCACTGGACTGTCCTGTTGATGCTAAGCTAATGCTCCAGTCCTGCATTACTCTGCAGCATGGAAGCAACACGTTTTCTTTATTTCTCCCAGGCCTGTTCGGTGGAGCTGGCGTAGGAAAGACTGTGTTGATCATGGAGCTGATCAACAATGTGGCCAAGGCCCACGGTGGTTACTCCGTGTTCGCCGGTGTGGGGGAGCGTACCCGTGAGGGAAATGACTTGTATCACGAGATGATTGAGTCTGGTGTCATCAACCTGAAGGACACCACCTCCAAGGTTGGGTTTGACAGGATCCTTTTAGAAATGGTATACTTGACATGGTGGTATTCTTAAGAGGCTGTCCTAATGTTGTTGCCTTCTCCTGTAGGTGGCGCTGGTGTACGGACAGATGAACGAGCCCCCAGGTGCCCGTGCCCGAGTGGCTTTGACTGGACTGACTGTGGCCGAGTACTTCCGTGACCAGGAGGGTCAGGATGTGCTGCTTTTCATCGACAACATCTTCCGCTTCACACAGGCTGGCTCAGAGGTCTGCAACGTTTAATTAACAGTAAATGCGGATTCCAAATATTTGTTCCCAATTAAATTGACCCCATGACCTTTCAGGTGTCTGCACTGCTGGGTCGTATCCCCTCTGCTGTGGGTTACCAGCCCACTCTGGCCACTGACATGGGTACCATGCAGGAGAGGATCACCACCACCAAGAAAGGTTCAATCACATCTGTGCAGGTACGGTTTTAGCAGCACAATGTCTTTGTTGCACTTTTTTGAAAATTAGTTTGTACTTATCCTCTGCCCTCTAGTGGAGGACAACAATATTGCATGGGGCCTGGTTTGTACATACTAATTATACAGACTATAAAATCATTTTCATTGTGTAAAAATAAAAAAATACTTTAAGTGCATTTCTAATAGATTGTGGTACTTGCTGCTAATTTCTGATTTTATTTTTTTTCCATTGCCTTTAAGTAAATTGGTATTAACTAAAACATGCAAGTTCCAGACTATGGAAAAAATAGAAAACGGAGTCAACTTTAGATAGCATTCACAATATGGCTGCTAAAAACGTTGCATCAAGGACTTATGTAATGGCAGCAACCAACGATCTGAACAACCAGTGATGGAGGGAAGAGGCATATTTGAGTCATGCTACTTCATAGAAGATATTGACCTTTTATGTTTCTTGAATTTTAAAACATTGTTTAAATTGCAATGTATAATTATTTACTAAAGGGCAAAAAAATAAAATACAATATGAATTGAAGTAGTTGGTATGTCCTATACTAGCTAAGGAGAAGGAAAAAGGTGCAACAAATTTTTACTTTTAGGAACTGAGGAAAATCTCTACAGAAAATGCTATCCTTTATAAACATGTAAAAAATGGCAGACACTTGGCAGATAGTGGCATCTTAACACAAAGACAAGTTGAGTCCTGTCTACCCCAAGGTAAAGCCCTCTGTACAAAGGATGTTCATGTATGCTAAGGGAAAGAACTGCATTATGTGTAAAACTGCAACATGTGTAAAGTTCTTTCCCATGTTCTCAATAACTGATTGGCTGGAGAAATATAATAACTGTTTGACTCCAAATGTAAAAGTGATGCTAAGTCATAGTATAAACGGTGTCTAAATACAAGGTCAAAGCTCAAGCCTAAAAAATGCAGTCAGCAGCAGGTTCCATCATGCATATTTAGGAGGCAACTGATTAAATAGAAATAAGTGAATTTTTGCAGCCGTAAGTTGAATTCCTTAATAAAAAAAATTGTGGATCCTCAAACTGTTTGCTGAACAGTCTTTGACATTTATACTTTTTTTTTCTCTCCAGGCCATCTACGTGCCTGCTGATGACTTGACTGACCCTGCTCCAGCCACCACCTTCGCTCACTTGGATGCCACCACTGTATTGTCCCGTGCCATCTCAGAGTTGGGCATCTACCCCGCTGTCGACCCCCTGGACTCCACCTCCCGTATCATGGATCCCAACATTGTAGGAGCCGAGCATTACGACGTTGCCCGTGGTGTGCAAAAGATCCTCCAGGTTGGGGAATTGATTTTTTTTTTTTTTTTTGAAATTTATTACTTCTGATTGTTCTTACAGTAACCGATTTCTCTTCTTGCAGGACTACAAGTCCCTTCAGGACATCATCGCCATCCTGGGTATGGATGAGCTGTCTGAGGAAGACAAACTGACTGTGGCCCGCGCACGTAAGATCCAGCGTTTCCTGTCCCAGCCCTTCCAGGTGGCCGAGGTCTTCACAGGTCACTTGGGTAAACTGGTGCCCCTCAAAGAAACCATCAAGGGCTTCAAGTGCATCCTCGGAGGCAAGTTCTGCAAAATTCTTAGAACTGTCCACAGTTTGTCCTCAAGATCTTAAGACTCCAAAATAACCCGACTCTTTTGCTGTTCTAGGAGAGTATGATCATCTGCCTGAGCAGGCCTTCTACATGGTTGGTCCCATTGAGGAAGTGGTCCAGAAAGCTGAGAAGCTGGCTGAGGAGCACTCATAAACACCTAAACATTCTGATTAGAGAGGGGGAGGGTCCTGTGGTTAGGAGCACTTGGTTTGTAAAACATGTCAACATACAAATGTACCTGTCTTGTCATCCTGAAGAAAGTTCTATTTAATGTTTCCAGAGAAAGATGGAATAAATCGCTGTCTTTACACAAACAGACTTGTCAAATGCATATTTCATGAGCTTTATTGTAATAGAGCTCTGTCCCTAGTGAGGAATCTCATAAAATGGTTGTCCTCTACCCCGACCACAAGATGGCATACTCGAGCTGTTATTTGAAATGTGTTGCAGATTATGTTTGGAAATAAAACAAGACAATTAGAAACTTGTTTGTCTCCAACTTTAAAGGTGGTCACTTCACACGGTGGTACTACAGCTTAGAGGGATAATGCTTAGGAAACATTGGGAACTTATTTGTAAAATGAACAGCATTATACATGTTTTAAGAGGTTTAGTGTAACTAGGTATTTTGAAATACTTGAAGCAAAGTGTCAACTCAAAAGCAAATATTAAGAGTGATACAGCAAGTAGACTACATGATTGCCTGTTTTAATCCACAAAGCATTTATTGAGCTTTCATTGCCATTTCCAAACAATGCTGAATTTACACCACTTTAAAAACTTAAAAGAAGCAGTTACTTTTCCTAAAGGGCATTTGGTCCATTTTTAAACATGAAACCTCCAGGTGGAGAGAGATGTGTTTGTATAAAAATGACAAGTCTTCTAGGAAGGCTTTAAAACTAAAGAGTGATACGGTCTTACGGTAAAGATGCTCCCTTTCAACTTATGTAAAATTGCTCTCGCCCAACAGTGGTGATATCAGTTGAATCTAATCTTGGAAGGCTACTAAAGATTAAAATCCAACCCTTCCATGCCCAAAACAAACTATTGTCCCTTAACAACTGAAGCTCCTTTCTAAAGAATAGATGTGTTCTAGGGTACACAACAGCAGTGATCTTGGAATCAAGTGCTGTCAAGTGGAAGACTTTGGCTATGTTCACACTGCAGGTTCTTGAAGCTCAATTCCAATCTTTTTGTGAAATCAATTTTTGTGTGTGTTGCCCTTTCCAATTCCAAATATGTGACTTGTATGTGATCTTTGTGAACTGCAGCCATACAACGCAAGTCTCCTGCATATACAGTAGAGGATGCAATGACATGACAGGCTATTGTGCTTTATGGAAGTAAGCATGGATGGTAGTGCTGGAGCGCATCTAGCGCAGAATCTTTTCAGGATGGTTAAAGAAATACTGCTCTCCGCATCATCTTCTGCCAGGGTTCTTTTTCTTGCCACTTCTTCATAGAAAGACCCAGAATAGTGACAATTGTTGGGTATTGATGGCTTTCAGGTTGAATAAATGCGACCTGGCCGTTCAGATGCAGGTCACATTTGAAAAGATCAGATTATATCGGCTTCAGGACTACAGAGCCAAGTGGCCTGGGTTGGGCCGCTATGGGCA
Source organism: Cyprinodon diabolis (assembly GCA_030533445.1). Lineage (NCBI taxonomy): Eukaryota > Metazoa > Chordata > Actinopteri > Cyprinodontiformes > Cyprinodontidae > Cyprinodon > Cyprinodon diabolis. Next base: position 16,194,565 of record CM060085.1, read on the forward strand.
AAAAAAAAAAAATCAGATTTGGGTCACTTCAGGCTGCAGTGTGATACACGTAGCCTTTGATGCCATCAATGTCTGAGCAAATTCAAATAAAATAATCAGGCTCTAGTATTCGTCTGATTCCACTGTGACTATAAACACAGGTTTTAAAAAAACGGATTTCCATTCTGGGCAAGTTAATTTTTATATAATGCTTAACTTCTTTCTGAAAACGAGATGTTAGTTCTGCCACAGCCTGATTAGTAATGATATAAGTAGGCTGGGTGTTTTATTGCTTTTCCTTAACCTTTAACACCTGGCTATCATCAATGCTGAGGGTTCTTTGAACAGAGGATAAGGTGGCCTTGAGAATGTCCTTGAGACTAAAGTTTGGCCTTGTCATTATAGTAAACAATTCAAAACGTGTGAGCAGACTCCCGAAAGTATTACAATGAGCATTGCATGAAGTAGATGCACAGCTGGAGGGTTACTGTAACTTCTTGGCAATAGGAATGGCGGTCTTCAGGAAGATGTAGTCAACCATGCATGTTGGCATGTACGACAGCGGCAGCCAGAAAAACTTCGCGTCCCAACCGGGGGAGTAACGCTTGCGCGGCCAGACAGCGGACACTGCGTGCTCCATGCAGCTCACCACCTTCATCAGATCACTGTCACTCATCTGGGCAACCTTTTCTTTTATCACCTCTTTTGCTAGAAAAACAAAAATAATCAAATGAAGCAAATAAGTTGAGAATGGTAGAAATGATGAGTGGAAGATTTCTGGTTACTTTTTTCCATGTAGTCAACCCCGTAGTCGTCTTTGACGTCCTGCGGCAGTCTGGCCCACAGCGTTTCTGCATTTTTGATGTGGATTTGGCTGTCTGTGACACTGGTTTTGAAGAACCCTGGCTCAATGCAGAGGACTTTGACACCAAACGGAGCCATGGTGAACCTGAGAGGAATGCATTTGTATTCAAAACCAGAAAGCATGTAGTAGGCCTACACTGGCAGATTAGTCATAACACAGGTTAATATTTCACCGGAGACTATCGTTGAATGCCTCAACTCCGAACTTTGAGACAGGGTATGGGCCCCCAGTGACACAGATCCTCCCAAACACGCTTGCGACATTCACCACTCGGCCCCTGGCCTTCTTTATCAAAGGCAGGACGCTTAGTGTGGAGCCGATCACTCCGTTCAGATTCACCTCCAGCATTAACTTGTAATCATCAAGGGTATGCCAATCGCACGGGCCGGAAGGAACAGCAATACCTGCATTGTTCACCACAGCCCAAAGACCTGCAAAGACACACATTTAATGTACAACTAAAAATAAGATTGCAGATTTTAAGTAGAAATTGTAGAGTATGCACAAACTCAGTGCACAAATTAATATTTGCTGATGCATATCTGTCCATCTAAAACCCAACTCACCGCGCTCTCCCACTTTGTCCTTAATCATGGCAGCAACTTTGGCCAAGCTCTCCTTGGAGGTAACATCTAGGTGAGTTGTGATGAGTTTGTCAGAGCAGGCCTTCCTCAGTCCCTCCTCTCCCTTTTCGGTGTAACATCCAGCAATCACTCGGAAGCCCAACTTGTCCAGATGGCGAGCCAGGAGGTTCCCGAAGCCGCTGTCACAGCCTGTGACGTACACATACTTGCTGGCCTTATCGCCCACCCTGGGCACCTCCCTGATCCAGCGGAACAGGTAGAAGAGGACGACCAGGCCAAGAAGATACAGGAACATGTCTGTAATTTAAACGGTTGTTGTTATGAATTCCTGTAAATCAACTGGAGCAAGTTGTAAAAAAAAAACTTTGAGAAATATTTTTTTGAAATCTAAAAAATACAGTTAAACTTCTGTAAGCTGTTGAGATGTAGTACTTTTAAATGAAATATTTTCACACAAACATTGCCATAATGTTTGCGTTGCAATGCATTCTGAGTAATTTATGTCTGCAAGGTCCTGTTGTGCTATCTACGCCTTGCCAAAACATCAGTTTGAACCAGAGTCGGTTGAAAGCAGAGGTGTCCCTTAAGTACAGTTTTTAGGTATCTATACTTTACTCCATTACTTATTTTTCTTCCTACTTCTGACTTCTACTCATTACATTTTCACACAAGTAGCTATACTTTCTATTCCTTACATTAATAAAAAAAAACTTTACTCGATACTCTTGTCTTCGGTTTAATGTTTATAAATATGTATTTCAGGTCATGTGCGCCATCCAATGCACATGAACTTGTGCACGTTTCAAATTTGTAGTTCTCATAGCTCATGCAAGCTTACTGTGTCCACATACAGCGGGGACTTAACAGGGGACTTTATAGTGAACTCAGTTAAAGTCGTAGTGAAGCGGCTGTTCCAACCGTTGCATTTCCGAAATTTTCCCAAGAAGTGCCCGACTTTACACAGGTGAATAAAGTGAATGTGATTGGTCATTTATCAAGGGGGCGGGATTGTTGTGGCGGAAGGTTCGCAACCATTTTGGTTGAGGCCGGTTTGTCGGAAGTATCTTGCTAACCAGTTAGCAACTTAGTACTAGCAGTTTCCAAATGGCAAATTACATTGGGACCAATTAGCACTTAGCAACGACACTGTCAAGGAACGCTATGGACAGCATAAAACATGCAGAGTTTTGTGTCGGAAGTCGTGGATACATTTTTTATTTAGAGGAGGAAAGCGGGGACGAAGATGTTGTGGAAGAGGACGCCAGGGCGGCAGAAGCTTGGTTTGGTGTAGAAGGCTTCCAGCCGTACATGTTTGAGCCCTTGCCTCGCAACGCTGCCAGTTCTGTTAGCTCTACACCTGCTAAAGACACAGACGTCCATCCCCGTGAACACTGGGACGGAACTCAATGGGAAAGTAAATTATTCTTATTTCAACCGTTGCGTATATTAGCTGCGACATATGAATCAATATGCTATGACCAAAAAACTTTGATTGACAGATGACCGTTGATATATGATTGGCTGAATTTAGGTGTTCAGGCTGACGTATAACTGGCCTGCATAAAATTACGGAAAAAACAGATTTTAAGACAGGATTTTTTTGAAAATAGGAATTTTCTAAATTTTTTTGACAATATGGTCTGATTAAGAATACATTTATATGCATATTTAAGCCAGAATGATTTGACATTTAAATATGACTTCCATATGACTTAGAGGACGTCTGGTCATCCTAGTCAAGGGCACATTGGCGACTTAAGGGCGGATTATACTTCTACAACTCGCTTGTGTCTTGTTGTGAACCAGTTTTGCTGGTATGCTTCTGCACCAACGTTCTGCAATTTCTAGGGATGGACAGCAGTTTCCCGCCAAAGCGCAAAGAGCCTATTCGAGAACTCGCAAGATCTTCGGCGGATGGTAGGGCTGGGCGATATAGAAAAAAAGCTTATCGATAAAAAAAAATGCATATTGATCGATATCGATAATTATTGAAAAGATTTGAAACCATATTTTATGTGCAGCTCTGCCTGGACTTTTTATAATATTGCTAAATGATTTAATTTTAATAAAAAACACAAACACAGACTTCGAATTAAATCTTTATTTAACCAACGTTTTTAACCATAACAGAATTGTTTTAAAGAAAAATAACTTAAGAGACCTGGGTTATGTTATTAAATACTGACAAAGAATAAACTAAAGTGACCAGAAAAGTGACCAAAATAAATATAACAAATGCCCCCCCCCACCGCCACCGCCCCCGTTTCCTGCTTTGACCTGAGTTTTTACTTTGAAGTTGCTGGCCCCTCAGCATTTTTATCTCAATTGTTAGAACTACGTGGGAAACTGCCCAGAACTGAAAATATATATATATTTTCCTCGGAGGAGCGCCGCGCCGAGGCCTACACAGCTCGTACTCCTGCGGCTGTGAGCGGCTGAGATGATAAAAAAAAAAAAGTTGGTTGTGTTATCAGACTTGGTTTTCACTGGTTCCCGACACATTTTACAGATGACTGTGGTTTGTTTTTTGTCCGACTTGCCATGACCGAAATACTGCCAGACTGCCAAACTACAAAAACCCTTCTTTGAAACAATTTCCTCCGCCTCTCCTTGCAGCGACATCTTCATGTGCTCTGTGTTGTGGTTTGAGAGGGCGGCGCTTGGTGACGGCGTGCCTGGGTCCGCGATTGTGATTGGTTGGGAGGAAGCTGTGACTAGCATAAACCTACATGCTAGGCTACAATGAGAAGGAAGGAAAACTGCGTTTCTTTTTTATCGACCCTCTTTTTTTTCTATTGCGCCACACGTCTATCGATCGATATATATCGTTATTGAATTATCTCCCAGCCCTAGCGGATGGTCACGAGAACTTCTTCTTCGGCACCGCCTGGAGTGTTTATTTTCCAAACAACAATGGTCCGTCCGGAAGATATCACGGACACGGAGATGGATCTAGAGTATCCATTGTTTTTATTCCTTGGTTTTCTAAAAATGACGCGCCCAGGCACCGAATCGACAAGGGCGACCACACAGACAGCCAGAAAGGCATACCAAGAACCGATCACAGCTGCTTTTTGTCTGCACACTTCTGCTTGAGGTCTGTGCGGGTTTGCAACTGTCTGACATGTAGTCAAGATGTGCGCGACGACGGTTGTAGAGCCTTTGCGAGGGGGGCGTCGTCGCGCGCAGAGACAGATTTGTCAGTTGCACAGGCTATGCGTCAGAAGTATAAACAGAACAGAATGACATATAAAATCGTTTATGATTTTGCTAATTCACGTAAAAGACTGGGCTAAAATTACATAAATGAAAAAGATCTAAGGCCAAAACCAATGCGGACAAATAGACCCAATCTGTTTTAATACTGGTGACTTTTATTTGACCATTTGCTGTCAGAAAAAGTCCCCAAAACATGGGTGACATGTTCTACCCCTGCGATAAAATCATACAGAAGGGACACAATTTTGATGATTCCTGGTGTGATTGGAGAGGCTTGAAGAGAGTCTTCATGTTCGAAAAATCGTCTAATGTGGATAAATTCTTGCCTTTCTAAATCAATGGAAAAGGGCCTAGACTGATTCAGAAAGCTCCTTCAATAAAATATGTTCAAACTCAAATTATCTTTTTCTGATATACATTTTATTTGATAATCTAAAATAATTAATTATGGAAAGTAAAAGGCTTAAAAAATAAGAAATATGTAAAGGGGCAAATAAAAAAAAGAAGTAAATACAGGTCTTGCCCAACTTTCAAGCTAATACTGACACTCAAGGTGCATATCTCTTCAGGATTTAAGAAGCCTATCAGATTAGTTAGCAGAAATGCCCTTCATGGTGCAATTAAACCTCACATTTTATTGCACCATCCTTTAGTGAGCAGATTAGACAGACTGAGTTTCTTTTTATTCAGATAGTTGATTCATCATCCAGATTCTGTGCTTGCAGCTGCCTTTTATTTCAGCCTGTGCTTCAAATCTGATGTTTTTCTAAAATCATTTTTCAGAGCCGGAACTGCTTTTTCAGCAGCTAAGACAGAAAAAACGAAACTACCCAACGTCTGAACCGGCAACAGAACCAATCTGGTTGGCCCAAGAGCTCTTTAGAAACTATTTGATCTGAATTGGTTTTAGAGAGAGAAGTGCCGTCAGACCAGTGCGGTTTTCCATTTTGTCCAGTTTGTTGTGATCTTATGGTCATTTGTAGACACCTTCATATGACCCCTGAATACATGTAAGACAATTTTATAATTTAATATAATAAATGAAGCTTATATTGCAATTGCTTTCATCTTAAAGATTATAACACGTCAGTTATGGGATAATATCTGTTTATTCTGCGTTTTTTTGGTTTCAAGCTCTCTCCAGGGCTGCAATTGATTAATCTATTAATAATTGATTTCTTCCAAATTCATTCCATTCTAACTCTGCCACTTGAAGACTTCTAGATAGAGCATATGACAGACAAAAATGCTTTTCTTCTTGAATGCAAACTGTTTTAGTGTAATTACTTCTTGGAGGTGGTTGGTCTTTAAGCTAATGCCATATTTTGGAGTCTCTATACTCCAGCTGACTATTAATTATTCAATAATTGACCAATAACGATTAATCCAATGACTGTTTAAGCCCTACATCAGACTGATTCTTGGGTTCTCTCTTAATCCCCAACCAAAGGATTTTAAGTCTGGTTTGGAGGCCAAATGTTTTCGTCCATAAATCCTTGTATTTCAAATGGTCAATAATGCCATGAACTCCAATAAGGTTCTCAAGAACTCTTTAAAAGCCTACACCTGGTCCGCTTTACTTACCAGTGGGAATAAAACAGTTTCCCTAAAAGTCATTTTTTTTTCTTCAAACCAAACCCAAATGGAGTTTTCTTTTGCTAAAACGATTAATTATTGTCTAAAGCACATGGGCACAGGAAAAGTCTTAGAAAGGTTTAACAATTCCTTACATTACCAGCCAAACTGTCTTAAACAGGAGGTAATTCAGGCTGATAAAGCTGACGACCAATTACAGCACAGGAGGCGGGTCCATCATGCCGAAGTGCTCAGCTGCGTTTTCATTATGCTCTTTATAATGTCTCAAAAGAATTAATTTTTTTTCTAATTTTAACAGCTGGCTGCCGTATAATCGTTATAAAAAACACTTTTTTGCATCATCTGATTGGTTCTAAACTGTTTCCGCTAACCTGGATGCTTGTGTCACACTTAGGTCTGCGATAACTCTGCTAAAATATCTCTATTTAGATTTTATTGACCAATCTGGATCCGCTAACCTACAGAAGAAGTAATGACCTTTATTTTTTGTTGCTTTAAAGTCACAATTTTCGCCGTTCTTTTTCTTGTAATGTATTTCAAGTATTCAAATAAGCCGTTTCTTTAAAAGCACCATTCATGTTTGTTGTTTTTCTCTCATTTTATATTCTTTCCACCCTTTTTCTTCATCAGAACATAACATTTCAGTCAATTTAACCTCCAGATATATCCGAGCTATTGATCCATTAAGAATTGTTAAATTCAAAGCCTCCACAAAACATAAATAAATTATTATCATTATAATTAAGTAATATTATTTCCAATTGAGTCATTGGAACACCGTATAATATTGTCAGTCATTTAAAAGCAAATTCAATCAGCTTAATTTATTTTTATACAAATTATTTTGCTCTACACACATAGAGCACAATGGGAACTTAAGCTCAGTGTTTTAGCTGTTTTGAAGCTGGTAGTGTATATGATGGTATCCAAGAGGTGAGCCAACAACACAGCAGTTAAGAAAAAGAAGAAAAACATCAAGGATGCCTTTAACAAAGAGTGCAAATCATCAGTAGATTTAGTTTCTAAAATATTCCCTTTTTGACATGATCTGAATGCAAAATGCATTTAACAGACTTAAGTCATGTTTGTCCCAGTCATCCATCTTTGGGTTAAGGAGAACAAAAGCTGTTCTGCGACATCATCTGCCTTCAGGAAAGTTTATTGTGTTTTGCTACTTCCTTTATTTATTTATTTTTTCTTTTTAATTTTTAAACAAAGCCAAACACAACTTACTATTTAAACGGTGTCAGAAGGCCAGAATTTTAAATATTAGTATATATATATATATATATATATATATATATATATATATATATATATATATATATATATATATATATATATATATATATATATATATATAATATATTTTTTTTTGGCATCAACGTGGTTCCATACAGGAGCTGCAGATCACAGGCTCGTCTTTCACCTCTTTCTTCTCTCCCCTCTTAACAGACACTTATTTAATGAAGTCAGTTTAAACCTAACAACTAAATATGTCACATTCAGCTGGTTATTAATTAAGAAAGGTAATTAGAGGTCAAAGCCTAAAACATGACGTCACGTTTTCGAGAGAAGTACTTTGTAGAAAGTTTCAAACGTTTTCCTAAAAAGTATCGAGAACTGAAACTAAGCTAGACACAACAGTTCCTTTTCTTTTAAGATGACAAAAGGAGCAAACTCTCATGCCGCCATGTTTTGTTACAAGACTGAGATAACATTCAGAGATCGATGGAGAGCAAAAAGCAAAATAATGCGCAGAGTGGCATCGGATTTCACCGCACTGTTAATCTGTCAACACTCCTAGATTATATGCTGGAGAAGTTAGGGAAAGGAACTCCAGTCTTACCTGCAGCACTGTGAATGTCCGTGGACTGACAGAGTGTCTTCTGTTGGAGGGGACCTAATGAGATTTAAAAAAAAAACAAAACAAGAATCTGATAAGTAGATGTCGACACACCAAATACCAGGCGCCACCTAGCAGCGAAAGCTGGCGCATTACATATACAAAAGATTTTAAAACAGCCCTTAGGATATAGAATAGAATAGAATAATATAGAAGAGAAGAGAATAGCAGAGAATAGACTAGAACAGAATATAATAGAACATAACAGAATAGAACAGGATAGAATAGGATAGAACATAATATAATAATATAGAAGAGAATAGAATAGAACAGAATAGAGTAGAATAGGATAGGATAGAACAGAACATAACACAATAGAATAAAATAGAATAGGATAAGATAGAATAGAATATAATAGAAAAGAACATAATAGGATAGAATAGAATAGATAAAAAAACACCATAGAAGAGGATAGAATAGAAAAGAACAGAACACAACAGAATAGAGTAGAATAATATAGAACAGTACAGAATAGGATAGAATAGATAAAAAACAGAATAGAAAAGAACAGAACACAACAGAATAGAGTAGAATAATATAGAACAGTACAGAATAGGATAGAATAGATAAAAAACAGAATAGAATAGAACAGAACACAACAGAAATTCTGGTGTTTAGTGCAGCAAAAAGATTATAGAAAAATGGTCAAACAAATGTGGACCCTATAACAATGTATACGAATAACTTAATAGTGAAGAGTTGAAAAATAAACACTGTAAATACTGTACTGTAAAGTGTTTTAACAATACAAAACTGCACCTGGAGAACCAATATAACCAATATACAGCTATGGACATTTTTACAGTAATGGATATTTGTAAATAGCAGCAACCTCTTCTGTACATTTCCAATGACTTCTAGCATTTATACTTTGAAGTACAAGTTAAAATGATAACTTTTGCAATTTGAGTGTTTGGAAAATCTGAAAATTTGAAATAAAAATCAAAAACTTTAACCTGTGCAACCTTCTATTGGATGAAGTCCACATGGGATTTATCCAGAGCCAGAACTCAAAGGTGTCCAATAACAGTATAAATACTTAGTTTTGCTTTTACTCACTACATTTGAATACAAATCTCTTTACATTCTATTTCTTTCTTTCTGAAAAAGGCTCATTAATTCCGTAAATATCGATAACGACGTGATGATTAAGTCCAACACTGATAGCTGAATATAGGGGGCATTGCCGATGGATCAGACTCTGATGAAATACATTCCCCATCCATTCCCTCTTTATTCATTTATAAATGTACATTTCCTTAAATCTTACAGGCTAATGAAAGCACGCTAATGTTAACAAATGCAGAGTTGGTGGAAAGATAGAGCAAAAATGTTTTTAATAAAAAAAAATATTTTTCAGTCCAGATAAGATCTTGGAGACTGGCTGAGCTCCAACGCCAAACAGCGAGCAAGGCTTTCTGTTTTGACCTTTAAGCGTTTTTTATTGAGATTTCTTTGGATTTTATTATAATAAAAGGCCCATAAAGGTTGCAGTTGTTTATTACTTTCATCAGTACCATCAATGAAGGTGAAGAGTGTTGGCAGGGGACCTGGGGCCCTTGCAAACTTTATACTCCTTCAACTTTTCCACATTTTGCTGCATTTTAACCATTTCCTTTATTTTTTATTTATCTTTTAGCTGTTCAATCAGGTCTAGATATGGAATAATCATTAATATCTGACCTACATCTGCATCATATTTCTATACATTGAAGATAATCTTAGCATTCATCACCAAAACAGTCTCTGTAGGTTTAATTCTCCACCTTTTTTGTTTGCATAATTTTGAACTAAAACCTAATATATTTGTATATACTTTTAATTATATGATCTCTTTTTACTTTTTCTTGCCGCTTCTCTTTTCTTTGCAGCCGTGGCTGGGTTTCCTTACCTAAAGCATTCCTCTAAGTGCATTACAGGGCATATAATGTGTTAAAAAGAAAAATGAGAAAGTTCATAATAAAAGTGCTCCCCTTCCCCTCTGATACCCCTAAATATCTTCTTATCTTTTGGAGATTTCTATTCTGTTGTCAGGTTTTAAGAAAAAGGGGGTAATACAGTTGATTTCACATTTTTAAAACTTTTTTCTTGTAAACTTTTACGAAATATGTTTCCGATTAACAATATGGCAAAAAAAAAAAAAATATATAACAATAATATTGCAATAAGCAAAACAGAATATTGCGATTAAATACACTGAAGCTTTTTGTAAAATATGAAGAAGTTCAAGAAGTATGAATATTTTAGGAAGAGATGCAAAATACTTTATACATTAATGCTTCCCTAGCTTCTAAAGCTGGAATTTAAAAGAAAAATCTTGTATTACATTTTTTTCTAAGGTTATTGTGTTTTATTCCATGCAAGGATGCAGACAATGAATCTCGCTACTAAAAAACACTTTCAGTCTGCCAGGAATCACACGGGGGAAGTTTTCTTGAGTGGGGAGCTGTTCACATATCTTCCACCAGGTGGCAGCAGTGTAGTTTCCGGATTCATTTCCTGTCACACATATACTGCTTTCTTTCACTTCTGGAGGAAAAAAAAAATACCACACTTACAAAAGAGAAAAACAAATTGTAATTATTTTGCTTCTGAATACTATCAGGTGTTTACTTGATGCCAGTCCCTCAGTGAGTTCTAGAAGCACAAGATCTATGATATCCAGCCATTCAGCAAAGATGCTGCTACATGACTGTACATCTTATTTTAAGATTTTACCAATTAGATGAACAAGTCAAGAAAAAAAGGTAAAAAGCTAATTGAAAAGATAAAATGTAAAGTTAAAAAGCCTAGTTAAAAATTATATTTAGGTCTATAAACTAAAAACCTAAGTGCCAGTATCAGCATTTTTGTGTTTTTCACGAATTTGTTATAGAAGCACTTTTGTTATTTTCCTTAAAATATTCGGGGAAGTTAGCGTTTCTTGTTATTGCATTGATGATAATTTTGCCATCAAAATGTTACAAAGGTAACAAGGTCTTGTCCTGGATTCCAGTAACACTATTGGCTTAAAATGTTGATTTTCAAAGTATTTCCTGAGTGCCCTATAAATCAGTTAATTTTAAACTTGCAGCTGCTGTCTGTTAGTTAGGAGGCTATTCTGCATGAAGCAACATCGCATTTAAAGTATCAGATGCAGAGTTTTACAGACGTTTTTTTTTGTTGGATTTGTCCTGATAACATTTAAAGGCCGGGGTGAACGACCACCTGTTCACTGCCACCCACTTGTTTTCATGTACAAAAGCAGGTAGATTGTTGTCATGATGAACCTCAGAATCACATTCAAATGAACGAGGACAAACAATTATCTGTGCGTTGAATTTTTTTTCTATAGAAATCTCCCGTAAGTTTCTATTTAAGAAAAATAAATTTTTGAAAACCAGATTTCAAGAAAGCATAGATGAAAACTTTTCTTTAAATACCAGTTTGTTCTACTAGCAAAGAAACTTTTATGTGGAAAATGACACTTTTTTAGTGTTTTACTCTATTTTAGGCCCTATTAGTTTACCTTCAACATTTTTTTTATAGATGTTCAGCATTTTGTGCTTGAGTCTGAATGTGGCTTTTGGCCAACATGAACGACCAGATGTGTAGCTAGAAGAGGGCATTAACCACCGGTGCACTGACAGACCCCCTCAGGAGCCAGTTCCTTATCGGGTCACTTTACATTCTTTTGTGGGTTTAAGAAACAAATTTACATAATTTTGATGCAAATATCATAAGATTTGAGTATATTTTGTATCCAGGGGTGAATCTTCAATCGCTGAAGTTCTGTTTTATGCCAAATTTTGACATTTGGCATTCTTTTCTGCACAGGTTACCGTCACAATTATAATATAATACAAGGATTTATTGTTGATTTATCAAAGCACTAAAATCTATTTACAATGTGATGCTTTTATCATTTTATACAAATGATCTTTTAAAGCCCTGTGAATTAATACATTTTCATTTATATGAAAACTATATATATATTTATTTTTCTTAAAAAAAACCCAGAAACTTTATTTTATAAGTGTTGCATTTCTGTTTGTAAATGAATGAAGACTAAAGCTGATCTAACCAATGACAAAGAAACCCCTAAACATATATTTATTTAAATCTCTATTCATATTTTAGAACCTTAAATGAAAATGCACAAGTAAGTAAATATAAAAAAATATTTAATTACCCTTTTCAAATTTACCTTCACAAAAATAATACGATTTTATGGTTTTGTTTTAATTATGACCTTAATTTTCCAATTAACCCCCAGGGTACAATGCTTGTTAAGGGTTGAACAAAATGCTATTGAACATCTTTGTAGGTATTGAAATAATAAACATTAAAACACTGTAAATATTGGAATAAATATGTTACTTGAATTTGTATTTTTAAATATATTAAAAAGTGGTATCAAGTAAAAAAAAAAAACAAGCATTCAAAAATAAGTGGAAATAATTCAGCTAATATCATTGAATTAAGGGTTAAAAAAGACAACAAAAAAAACAGACATAAATTTTTTTTTTCTGTCATCCAAATGATTTTTCTATTTCTCTCTGTTCTTTTAAAAAACATCTCCCCCACTGAGAGCATAATTGCAAATATTCTAGATGCTCTGTTTAATACAATGCCTCACTTTGTATATCTTGCATTTGACCAAGATCTGTCCATCCTGGAATGTCATGACAAAGAAGAGGCCAATCCCATCGTAACGGATATCATCAAAGGGATGTTCAGTGACATTTTTGATGGGTTTTCTGATCCTGTGGAAGAGTACCTTCTCTGATTTTCACGTCAAATGACTCCTCTGGAAACATCCAACTAAAGTTCAGCACCAATGGGAATCATGGAATCATTGGAGGAGTCATGAATTGCTGAAAGCAAAGTAAATTATCTCCCAAAATATGGACATGTACCAGCAGCGTAGCTTTGCAGGTGTGAGAAAGAGCAATCATATCAATTCACTCCTCCCATGTGGAGGAGTGAATTGCACTCTGACACAACCTTTAGGCCTGGCACTGGGACTTTTCCCCCCTTTTCAAAAGTGTTGGACTTTGCCAGTAAAGTTGACAGAGACACAGGAGTTCAGCAGGGTGAGCTCTTTGCTATTTGACACCAGGCAGCCCTGTAGGATAGCCACACGACAGTCAATAAATCTTGATCATCTTCCAAATCCAACCCATCAACCTGTTCTTCCAAAATGTTTCCAGACCTCTAAGGCTAATGGCCCTTTTTGTATTAAAATCCATGTAAAGTTAAACATGATATGAAGTGTTTCTGATAGTCTGGCACGGCTGTAGAACAGTTCCTCCTAACCCAAACTCTTTGCCAGGGTTTTAACTGTTGGCAGTTGTGTTCTCAATCAACCCAAAAGACTCCTTAATATCAAAGTTTCATATTTTTGGAAGTTGATGTGTTTTTTTTTTTTTTTAGATTTGGTCATTTTATGAGGATGTCTGTGTGTGCAGGTAAATATTACTGTGCAGAATTATTAGGCAACTTAATAAAAAAAACAAATATATACCATCTCACTTCTTTATTTTCACCAGGTAAACCAATAGAACAAATCAAAATTCAGAAATAAACATTTGCGACATTCAAAAACAAATCAGTGACCAATATAGCCACCTTTCTTCACCATGACACTCAAAAGCCTTCCATCCATAGATTCTGTCAGTGTCTTGACCTGTTTGTGATCCACATTGCGTGCAGCAGCCACCACAGCCTCCCAGACACTGTTCAGAGAGACGGACTGTTTTCCCTCCCTGTAGATCTCACATTTCATGAAGGAACACAGGTTCTCCATGGGGTTCAGATTAGATTAACAAGGGGGCCATGTCATAAATTTTTTCCCCTTTTAGACTTAATCTAGCCAGCCATTCTGTGTTGTATTTTGATGCTTGTGACAGAGCATTTCCCTGCATCCATCGATCCATTATCTGACACGCTTGTCCCAATTGGGGTTGCGAGGGGTGCTGGTGCCTATCTCCAGCTGTCAATGGGCGAGAGGCAAGGTACACCCTGGACAGATCGCCAGTCCATCGCAGATTGTCCTGCATGAATATCATGTTTTTCCTAAATGATGGCGACTTCTTCTTGTACCACTGTTTGAAGAAGGCGTCTTCCAGAAACTGGCAGTAGGTCTGGGAGTTGATCTTGACTCCATCATCAACCCTAAAAGGTCCCACAAGCTCATCTTTGATGATACCAAGCCATACCAGTACCCCACCGCCACCTTGCTGTCATCTGAGTCGATGAGGAACTTGCTGCCCTTTACTGATCCAGCCTGGTGCCCATCCATCTGGCCCATCAAGACTCACTCTCATTTCATCAGACCAAAACACCTTGGAGAAATCAGTCTTCAGATATTTCTTGGCCCAATCTTGATGTTTTGTCTTGTGTGTCTTGTTCAAAGGTGGCCTATTTTTTCGGCTTTCCTTACCTTGGCTGTGTCCCTGAGTATTGAGCACCTTGTGCTTCTTTGCACTCCAGTCATGTTGCAGCTCTGAAATATGGAACAACTGGTGGCTAATGGCTTCCTGGCAGCTTCATGCTTGATCCTCCTCAATTCATGGGGAGTTATTTTACATCTTTTTTCAACACGCTTCTTGCGCCCCTGTTGGCTATTTGGCATGAACCGCTTGATTGGCAATTTCTGCTGCAAAACTGCTGCACCCCTCTGAAAGACATCTGACAATTTTTGACTTTTCAGAGCCTGCCAAATCTCTTTTCTGACCCATTTTGCCAAAGGAAAGGAAGTTGCCTAATAATTGAGCACACCTTTTATAGAGTGTTGATGTCATTAGGCCACACCCCTTCTCATTTAAAGAGATGCACACCACCGGCTTTTCTTAATTGTAGTTGGCTTTCAAGCCTATACAGCTTGGAGTAGGACAACATGTCTGAAAAGGATGATGTGGTCGAAATACTCATTTGCCTCATAATTCTGCACACAGTGTAGACTTCCCAGTGCAAACCAAGAGGTCATACACAAAGCCACACCTGCTCACACAAAGATAATAAAGGTTCAAAGGGTAGATACCGCCTGAGACTTCAAGCTTTTCTTGGTATTTTATTAATTGGAAAATGGTTTTGAATTTCAGTAAACATTTATTCCTAAAATAGATCTTCCTGGTTTGACTCCAACAGACTGGGACCCTTAACAACTCCCCAATGGATGGGTTAACGAACACCTCATGTTTAATTGGAATGTACAAAGTTACAATGACAAATACGGATGATTAACGGACAAACATTCGAATTTCTTCAGTGGCGTGACATCAGCCATCCGGTCAAACCTGCTATTGGTTCACCATTAACTCTCAACTGGTGGCCTTTTTCACCACACCTAGGGCGAGCCCAAGTAGAATCAATGCTTTAATTTGGCATCTAATAACCTAATTGTTTGGTGAGCTATGTTCTCAGTGAGGTCCTGATCAAATAGTTTAGAGAAGTATTAAGGGGAAGTGGATTCATTAGCTCATCAGGGTCAATAGTAAAGCAGTTGGATGAAGTTCAAATTCAATTTTCCCCAACTGCTGAGAAGGAAAATAGCAACACATATATACTCTGAGGGTTGCATTGTTATCTTCTCTTCTATAATAACGTGCACAGCTTTTTTTTCTTTTTTTCCTTTTACCCTGCAACCTCCTCCTCTTCTTTTTACCAAAGCTATCAGTGAAACCTTCGCTGCTTCTGCTATCATGCTCTGACTGGCCCTTCAGAAATAGTGTTTTCTTCATCCTCATCACTGGTTCCCCATCTCAATCTGATGAGGCACCAGGCTGAAAACTAGAGTCACTTCTCTCTTTCTCGGACTATAGATAGTCAGGATTGTTCCCCTCTACTCCTACAATAGTCCTATTGATGTGAGATGCAGGGGCTGGATAGCTCTCATGCTGTGAAATGTTGGTCTGCAAGAAAAAAATTAATTTTTTGTTGGTTAAAAAGTCTGCTCATGACATTATTGATCAATAAGGACCATTAATTGAAGTTTAAAAATAGAGGAAACAAGACTCCTAGTACAATTCCCCCTTTAACGACCAACCTTTTACAATCATAGACAGGTTTCAGATATTACAGGCTAACAATGGAATCAAACAACCTGCTAGTCAGTTTCAATTTACATGTTTCCATGCAATACAAGGCCTTTTCTTTATAAAGCCTCAAACTCAATGCGAATCCAGACATTTTGAATTGAGAAAGCTTCCTGGAGGGGAAGCGAAACGTCTTCAAACCTTGGAAACCAAGTCGAGTGGATTTTTTTTTTTTAAACTTTAATGGGAAAAGCATCCTACTAATTTTATCTTACCTATTAGCAAAAACCCGTTATATTAACTCAAGTAGGGAAATGTGGCCGCCATCTTGTTTTAGGGGGAAACACAATCCCAAAAAAAGCATGAATAGTCTTCATAAAGTTAATTAGTCAGACTTTTATGCCTTTTTCAGCTCACACAATTTTAAGAGCCTTTTGATGGATTATTTGTTTATGTCAGTGATCCAGATGGTACAATTACTTAGACTTAGACAACTTTTATTGTCATTTTGTACATACAAAATGAAATTTCGTTTTGTGCAGCTCTCGTGACTCTTCCATTTCTTAAAGTGCAGCAGTGATAAAATGTAAACTTTGTGGGAGAAACAAAAAACATGGTGCAAAGAAAAAAAAAATGCATTGATATGGTCAGTTTGATGTCTGTGACATGATTTAGAGTTGTTTCAACATTCAGCAGTCTAATGGCGGTGGGGAAGAAGCTGTTCTGGAACCTGCTGGACCTGCATTGAATGCTGCAAAGTCTCTTTCCAGAGGGCAGCAGGGGGAACAGTCCATGGTGGGGGTGTGAGGGGTCATTAATGATGTTACCGGCTCAGGACATGCAGCGCTAGGATGAAATGTCCTTTATGGAGGGAAGAGGAGAGCAATTGGCTCTTAGAAGTCTACGAGCCAATTGCACTGGGCTAACCTTGAGCACAGGTGAAGGTGGGTAAAAGGGTCCCTCTCTGAAAAACAGATAAACAGTCAAACATTCATCCAAGAGAGCTTAAAATGGGAAAGAATGATTAACAAAAATAACCTCTCTAGGAAGGGAGAGTACAAAGATGGCGGCTTTGTTAACGCATTGTACCAACAAGGAGAAGAATTAAAGGGGGAAACTGCTTGTTTTAACTCATAAACTCATGCAACCATGTTTTTAAAATTCTTAGTCAGACAGTCATTAGGTGACATTGTTTTATTGTAATAAAAAATATAAATAAATAATGTGCCAGTTTAAATACAGAGCCAGATATCATAAACAAACTGGAATATATTTAATTTCTTTATACTCACCAAATAAATTTAGCTACTTCTTGCTGACACTATCTGTGAGCTGTAATTTACTGCATTATCTTATAAGAAATGGCTGCTCAAACCATAAAACTCCAGCGGTGCTAAGATGAATCGCAGAATACGACTACGGCGTTTACAGAATCTGCTTCTTCTTGTCTTAAACACTTTATTTTTAATGTGCTTTTTTTTTCAAATTGCAGTACAGCTCAATTTAAGACAAAACTCAACAGAAAAGTAGGAAAAATAGTAGTATTTCAGTCCAAAGTATAAAACTAGGCCCTGATGATATGCAATGTCAGATGTTTATGTGAGTTAATTCAGATTATTTAGGCTTACAGCAAGTTAAAACATATAATTGAGGTAAAATATATCAAATCAATAGATAATTATGGCTTTGAATACCATCCAGAAAAAACTGTTATTATCCTCACTACAATCAGCACTCCTATTTATTATCAGTGACATTTATTTCTGTCCAATTTCAATAATTCTGGTACTAGAAGAACCAGAGTTGTTATTGCTCTTGGAGACTTTTAAACCTTCTCTTTGAAGAATTGCTCTTGAACTGCTACGTGGATTTGCTGATACTTTTACCTTTAATGACCTCTGGGCCTAAGCAGGTTCTAACAATATTGACGTACATTATTCAGTGTTGTTATCCACATGTCAGTTGAAATATTAAAGCTTGCTATGTTATTCAATTCGTTACCAGACTGTATTTCTCATAAGGAAGTAGATAATGATCATTTAAAGCTATGATTTTTATGAACCCACATGCCCACATTTAGCAAATACACAGAAAGAGTGAAGGGCTTCAGCAGGGGGAATGTTTGCTGTGCGAGGTCATTGGCCTTCCCAGTAGAGGAACCGATAGGACACTTACCTTCAAACAAAGCAATCTGACCCCAAGTTCCAACCAAGCCCAAATAACACCACGTGACTCTGCTGCCAACGTGCAAAGAGTGTCTACCTGTACCCACCTGACACTCTGTCACAACTGCAACCACCTTCCAGAAGCTGTGCATCAACCAACCGAACAGTGGAGCTTCTACTGACCTGGACAAATGATCCATTTCTAATCGTGGATAGGAAAGCCTCCAGATCTGAACATCCCTGACAATCCCTTACATTTGGAGTCATCCCAAACTGATTGAGCCGCCATGCCAGCGGGATCCGTAAGACTACAAAGCATCAAGAAACTCGGACAGGATAACCACAGCTATGAGGTTTCCGGCGAAGGTAATGCTCTCTTTCATATATAATCTAACAATAAAGAACGCTGACCCAGTGATGATCAGCGGGGGAATGATGTCTATATTACAGTTAGCAGTTTTAACCTTTGATTACAGCACATTTCCTGTGTTTTTGTTTCAGAACCAGCTGGCTCTTACATGTAAGTATTGCATCATAAATACTGGTGCATTATTATCAATAAAATGAAAACTATAAACTATTTTCTTAGGAATAGATTACAATATTTTGGTTTTACCGATTGAAACACCACCTTAATATCTAAAGTCCAATTAGTACATTATTGAGCAACGATTGCTTTGGTTTAGTGTGGCTAACTATTAATAAGGGCCAAGGGAAATTATTAACACATTTAGTCATTTTGATCAATATTACCAAGTCAGGATGGTGTCACCTAATTGTCAGGAAATATTTTCTAAATTGCTCACCTGCCTGGTTAGGCATTGTATTATTGATACAATAATTAATAACACAACTTACTTGACTTGGTAATTTAGTCATAGTTGATGGTAGCTTTGGGGTTGGATCTATAAGGGATATATGACACCTTGAACATACCTTCCTCACTTTGAAGCAGGGTAGTGGCAGCATTATGCTATGGGGATGCTTTTTTTTTCAGAGGAGGCAGGAAAACTGTTTTGAAAAAGGAAATTTTAACAGCGCCAAATACAGAAAAATCCAAGCTCTTGTAGAAAAAAACGGGACAACAACCTTCAACACGGCGCAAGAGCTGCAACGCAGATCAGGTCAAAACACATACATGAGATAGAAAGGCGTGTAGAACTCAATATGCTGAGATTTTTGCAAACTGACATTTAGAGAGACGCTCTGCAGTGATTCTGATTCCTGCCCTGAGCTGACATGAGTGGCATGTAGCGTGGTTCTCTGCTGCCGCTGCCCATCTGCTGATCTAAATGTGTTGTGCAAATAGCACACCATCTGGCCACAACAGACATGCAACTGTCAGATTCACTCAAATCCCTTTTCCATCCAGTTCCAACACTAGTAGACTAGATGCATAAAAGCATTGAGCCAATTGGCTTGATTTGTATTTATAGCTTGTAGTAAATTATATCTGATAGATTTTCAGCTTGTTATTGCTTTAATCTACACAGCCGGACATGCAGATTATCTTTACTCATTTTATTTGGAGACTGAAACCTCTCACTTGCTTTAATGCATGCGTAGTACATAAAAGTTGGCACCTCTGCTTGTGGCAAAGACGTGGGAAAATACTGTGGTTTGTGTAACACTGCTGAGTGATTTCCAGCTAACATTTTAAAAGAACATCTTGTTGTTAACTGTTTGCATAATGAGAACAGAAGGGATTTTATATTAAGTCTTCATTGTGCCATAGTTTCACAAGGGTTTCCTGGAGGCAACAACTCACTGTTCTGCTTTGTTCCTTCCAGGTCCATGACTAATTCTAAGAACACGGAGAAGTGAGTACCAAATGGAGATGTTCTGGATATCTAACTGCATTTAACTAACATGTATAATGGTTGACCTCCTCTTTTCACACAGAGCTCAAGGAAACCAAGACCAACCTGCTATTAGAGTCAGCTTCTTCCAGCTGGTAAAAATCCACTTTTTTGTTTCTTTAATCTGTGAGGTTTCTTCCCCTAATACTAGAGCTCTTCTTAATTATTACCTCCCAGTTCCGCTTTTCCACCTGCAAAGATGTTGTGATGATGGTGGTGGGCAGCCTGTGTGCAGTGCTGCATGGCTCGGCCCAGCCCCTCATGTTGCTGGTGTTCGGCCTGCTCACCGACACCTTCATCGAGTACGACATCGAGCTCACCGAGCTGAACGACGACAGGAAGGAGTGCGTGAACAACACCATCCAGTGGAAGAGGAACTACAGCGCAGCAGCAGACCTGAGTCTGCCTCTGAACCTGTCGGACCTGGGTCTTATCAACTCCACATTAGAGATGTTCACTCCACTGGGAAACATGTCGTGTGGGTAAGTGGGCTTTAAATATGGAGGAGAAAAGATGTTTGATGCTGTAAATCTACCATGAAGATGTTACTAAAAAAGATCCAGATATGCATTAAATTTTTTTCTGTATGTTTTATTAACCGCCTCGCTTGCTGATTTTCAGGCTTCTTGACATCGAACACGAAATGACCATGTTTGCCTTCTATTACGTTGGGATAGGATTGTCTGTATTCATACTCGGATACGTTCAGGTTAGTCTTGAAATGATAAAAATGTTTTCTTCCCTTAATCCTAAAATTAAAATAAGACAAGTCATCTTGAAATCTATTGATGGAATCAATCATATAACCTTTAACAGACATCAGCTGTGTAACATCTACGTTGTGGCTTTGATTTTGCAACAGCTGAAGGGGGTAACTACCTATCTGCAACACGATACATTTAGACATTGATCTATTTTTACTTAAAGGAAAGGAAAGCTCTGTATTTATACCTTGAGGTTTTCTCTCTCCGGTTCTTTTCCTGAGAAGAGATCACTCAGAACAAACTCCTTAAATTACGCTTCATAATGTAAATAAGCATGAGACATGACAACATATTTAGACATAAATTGTAATCTTACTCAGACCAGAGAAGTTGCTTTATTTTTCAGAATGCAGCAGCTTACCAGCCGGGCTCACATCTCTTTGAAGTAGCCTCGATTCAGAGTTAAAGAACATTTTTATACAACTCCAGTCTGCCACATCATCGCATCATTCACATCATTACATCATACACGTTTGCAGATGAGGAGACATCCATGGCTCCCGCCTTATCAAAATATTACACTATGTTTTTAGATTAAGGACATCGCTGTCATTCTATTCCCAAATCTTTGGCGTACCAGTGGCGCCTCCTGTTTCAAAGGGGGGGGGGGGGCTGATGGGGCCACTGAAATTCTTGGGGTGGCACACTCAAACTAAAAGCCATAATTTCAGGGTCTGAATCTACTATTGTGGTAAACTTGCCTGTAAAAATCATAAAGACTTAAGTAAACACCTATTCATATTTTAATTTATTGTGTGATTTTTTTTTATGTTATGTTGCTGGTTGTGCATAACGGGGTGAAATGCTAAACTGAAGCAACTAAAATTTACCCTGGTGATGGCCACCCCTGGCCAACCCCCTGGTGGCGCCACTGTCACATACACAGTGAAGATGATAACTGTATAGCTGGACAGGAATACTTGAGAAAACATTAATTCTGACATGATACAGGCAGGTATTACTATGCTTTAACAGACTCACACATCAATCAAGATAAATTACAACTACTGCAGTTGTGCTGCCAGTAAAATGACTGCCCTGTATTTGGCTGCATCATCTGTCCATTAACTCCAGCAAATACTGTCACCTCCATGTTTGACCATGTACAGGTTGAGGGCGATGTTAGTTTTCTATCAACTTGGCACCAAAAATGTAACCTGACTCCGCCAGATGGATTTGCTCCGCATATCCATCTGGAAACCTTCCGTTTAAGTAATTTTGGAAAGGGGCGAAAATACTGGTTAGCTGATTGGCCTATGTTGGTGATAGACGGGCCAAATAAACCAATTAGATCAACGAAGCATATATTTCCTCTGAGAAAAGCCTCCAGAGCAGTGTTTTGCTCTTCTTTCAGTGAAGAAATACTCTGTAATTCCGATAAAACTTGCTCGATAGCCACGCTAACGCTAGGTTTTCTTCTATTAAGTCCATCATTCCTCCTTCTGGTCTATCAATATTAGTCATGCTTTTGGATTGTGAGAGGAAGCCAGAATAGAATTAAATAGAATAGGAAATCCCTTTATTGTCCCACTATGGGGAAATTCTGGTGTTACAGCAGCAGAAAGATTATAGAAAAAAATGTCACTCAAAAGTGGACCTTAAAAATATGTATAAGAATAACATGCTAGTGAAAATACTGTACTGTAAAGTGTTCTCACAATATAAAACTGTCCAAAAGGAGAATAAATAACCAATATCCAGCTATGGGTATTTTTATAGTAATGGATATTTGAAAATAGCAGCAACATGAGAGATGTGCAAAATGACAGCAACATGTTATTTAACTGACTAAGGTAGAAACTCTGTGAAATCAGCATGATTGTAACAACTTATTGAGGTTGTTGGGAACAGTGATGGTTATAAAGTCTTACAGCTGCTGGGAGGAAGGATCTGTGATAATGCTCCCTGGTGCATTTAAGGTGCAGCAGGCTGTCACTGAAGGAGCTCTCCAGTTCTGCAACAATTTCATGCATGGGGTGGGAAACATTATCCAACAGAAATGTTTATCTATTTAGGATCTGTTAGGTCTTCTTTATACATTATGTGTATTGTTACTTTTGAGCCAGATTAGACAGAGCAGAAGGCCTTCCTTCACATTGTGGATGTCACTGTGTGTAAGGAGGTCATCTAAATAGGACAGCCTTCTTGTCTTTTAAAGATAGACAGGATATGGGCACATCTTGGAGCCGTACTGATAAAGGGAAGCTATCTGTAATTCTTGGGCATAGAGGCAAGATGCATACAGGTCAGGGCATGGATGGCATGTCAGTTTCTGATACAGACAGCTAAGCATCCACTTGATGCAACACATAGACCCATGAGGTATAAGAAGCAGGAGATGAACTTGTTCGGGGATCAATCTTTGCTGACGTTTTTTTAGCCCACAGCTGTGCCAGCTCCAAGCATTTTCTCTGTCCTGTAATGACCTGATCTGGAATAAACTCTGTTACTTTTTTACTCCTGTTTTTATTGTCCTTTTTTATATGGTTTTACCCAGTTTGAGTTAAGAGTAGTAAATAACTAGCTCCCAGGAAAAGAACCGGAAGGGAAGTCCCGAGGCGCAACTGCCTTCAAGGGGACATAACTTCCACATTTAACAGATCCGTTTGTTTCCCACCTCCTGCACTGAGTCCAGAGGGCATCCAATCACAGAGCTGGCCTTCCTGATCAGCTTATCATGCTGCAGTACCCTGTAAGAATCCAAACATGCATGAGGAGAACATGTAAACTACATACAGTAAGGTCCTTAGTATGGGTTTCAAACCCATCTTGCTGAAAGGCAACAATGCTAGAAACTGCACCACCGTGCAGAAAGCCATTAAGTCAATATCTGTGGATTTGGTCTCTTAAAAAATTCTCCCTGTTGAGATTTGGATCTCTGCAGCTCTTCCAGGGTCACATGTTCTTTTCTGATTCTCTGGTAGACTTAGTATCAGACCTCTGAATGTAACTGATTGGACTACATTTTATTTGAGGGTGTCGGAGTGAAAATGGCAAAATTCTAAGCATGTAGAACTGTTTTTTTAATCATGGAAACCATATGTTACTTGGTAGCAGCTTTCCTTTTATGCACAAACGCCGCTGATCCTCAATATAGAATCTTGAAGAAGGCTTCTTTTAGATATATTATTATAAAATGTGTGTAATCCTTCCATAATGTGAAATGTCATCTGATACTACCCTTTCACCGCTCGCTTTATATCTAAAGATGACTGAAGTGTAACCTTCCTCTTCCCTTTGTCAGATCTCTCTGTGGGTGACAGCCGCTGCCAGGCAGATTCAGCTCATCAGAAAAATGTACTTCAGCAAAGTGATGAGGATGGAGATCGGCTGGTTTGACTGCACCTCTGTGGGGGAGCTCAACACTCGCATGTCAGAGTGAGTTAAGAAGGGATGGCGTTACTTCAGACTTACAGACTGTGCCTCAGACTGAGAGTGGGACTTACAGCGCTCATATATGTGTTACAGTGACATAAACAAGATCAATGATGCCATTGCGGACCAGGTGGCCATATTTATCCAGCGCTTCACCACGTTTGTATGTGGTTTCTGCGTCGGGTTTGTCAAAGGGTGGAAGCTGACGCTTGTCATCATCGCTGTCAGTCCACTGATTGGGATTGGAACAGGTCTCATGGCTTTGGTAAAAAAGAAATTTAGAATCAAGAGAATAAAGCTGAGAATATTTATCTAATGTCAAATAATTGACACAAGCTTCGGCCCATCTCAGTCATCCTTTCATGTTTCTCTGATGTGCAGTTTGTGGCTAAACTGACAGGAATGGAGCTGCAGGCCTACGCGACAGCTGGAGCTGTGGCTGACGAGGTCCTCTCCGCCATCAGAACTGTAGCTGCTTTTGGAGGAGAGAACAAGGAAGTAGAAAGGTATTGATTATGCAAGGTTGTATATTTTACCAAAGAGTGCACTGGAAAAACAATCTAGAAATAAGTACAACTTTCTTAAATTAAATTTGAGTAGGTAAATCAGATAGTTTTCCAAAGGAATGAGGATTTTTACTCTTAAAATAAGATAATTAGATAATAAATACTTGAAATAAGACAACGGAATTGTGTTTTCTTATTTTAAGTGTAAAATGTCTTGTTCCATTGGCAAAAGGCCTCTTTTACCGCCTCAATTCAAGGACAAATCCAATTATTTTAAGAAAAAAATTACTAATCTAGATTTCATTTTTTTCCAATGTGCTGATTATTTTCCACATGATTGCATTTGGACTTATATACAATTATTTCAAGGTATGACAAGAACTTGATCTCGGCTCAGCATTGGGGGATCAGGAAGGGTATGATCATGGGTTTTTTCACCGGATACATGTGGCTGATCATCTTCCTGTGCTATGCACTGGCCTTCTGGTACGGCTCTACTCTTGTCATAGACACAGGGGAGTACACTCCGGGAACACTACTGCAGGTATTCAATTGGGATTGATGGAATGCAGCCCTGTGATTTAATTATCCTACAAAAACTTACTGTTATATTTCAGGTGTTTTTCGGGGTGCTGGTTGCAGCCATGAATTTGGGACAAGCCTCCCCTTGTTTGGAGTCATTTGCATCCGGCCGTGGAGCCGCAACCACAATATTTGAGACTATTGACAGGGTAGGAATGTGTCACGCTTTAGACTTTCCTATTGAAACTTCATGTTTTTAATTAGTTACCTTATCATAAATGTTATGTTTCTGCATTTTGTTACCCAAGGAGCCAGAGATTGACTGTTTATCAGAAGCTGGATACAAGCTGGACAGGGTGAAAGGAGATATTGAATTTCACAACGTGACCTTCCACTATCCATCCAGGCCTGAAGTTAAGGTGAAGTACTGCTTAAAAGATTTGAAGATTTCTTTTGTATAGTTTTCAGAGGAGCACACAAGCCAACTCCAACTCAAAAAAAGTAAAAAAAGCCAATTGGAGAAAAAAAAAGCCAATTTTTTCCAAACATTTTTACTGGCCTGGAATAATTTTCTTTCCATTTGAAATTTTCAAATGTTGCATCATTCAGATTATCAGCCACTTAAAAAAGATCAAGTTAAATTTAGTGGTTCTTCATCTTTATATGTGTATGAACTTCACAAAGATCTGTTTTTTAGGCAATTCTGAGCAAAAACTCCCCAAACCAACATATCTGCACCATGCATGATCCCACCCATGCTCTGCTCCCTAATAATGCCACCCTGGGCAACTGCCCATATGGGCCAACAACCCACACTGCCTACTTAACATCTATTCTGTAAATTTTAAAAATTTGCACAATATATATATATATATATATATATATATATATATATATATATATATATATATATATAAAAGGGGAATTAGGTATAATTATATCTCTCATGTGGAGCAATGACCTGTGTGTTATCAGATCCTGGACCAGCTAAACGTCGCTGTGAAGTCGGGTGAGACCACCGCCTTTGTGGGGCCGAGCGGAGCAGGGAAGAGCACTGCCATTCAACTCATTCAGCGTTTCTACGACCCTAAAGTAGGGATGGTAAGCGCTGCGCTCAGAACGCCACAGTGAGCTGGTTCCTCTGTCACTGCTACTATCGTTTCTCCTGAGATTGAAGTTTCCCTCCACACACTCCTCTCTCCCTTTCAGCTCTCAAAAATAACCGTCCCCCGTGGGCGAGAGAGGTACATGATAATCTGTTTCATTATTCAGTTAATGGTTCCTAAAAGCCTCATTTTTCATTTTTACCGGAATTACAGATCCTCACACAATTTCCAGTCCCGTTTTTAGCCTTTCAGGAAAGACATATTGCTTTCTGAAGGTTGTCCAAAAAGACAGACAACCTTTTTTTCATTCCTAACTACTTGTTGCTAGAAAAAAAGCGAACATTTATGTGGTACAGTGCTTTAAAAGAGTCATCCATCAAGTTTAGCATCAGGTCCCGTTCACTGTTGCCTCCATCCCAGGTGACACTGGACGGTCATGACATCAGAGGTCTGAACATCCAATGGCTGCGCTCTCTGATTGGCATCGTGGAGCAGGAACCTGTACTGTTTGCCACCACCATTGCAGAGAACATACGCTATGGTCGACCCGGGGTCTCTATGGAGGACATCATCACTGCTGCGAAGGAGGCCAACGCATACAACTTCATTATGGACCTTCCACAGGTGAAGGAGCTGCAGAAATAAGAAACGTGGTTTTAACTTCAAATCTAAAAAGTATAATTTTCTTTTCTGTTTTAAAATCCTGCAGAAATTTGACACTTTGGTAGGGGAAGGTGGGGGCCAGATGAGCGGTGGGCAGAAACAGAGGATAGCCATTGCTCGTGCGTTGGTCAGGAACCCACGCATCTTACTGCTTGACATGGCGACCTCTGCTCTGGACAATGAAAGTGAAGCTATTGTCCAGGAAGCTTTGGATAAAGTGTGTGAGATATTTGCTAAATCGTGTCATAATGCAATAAGTTCTGTGTCAGGTAGCCAGGTTAGGTGATGTTTTGATCTCCCTCACAGGTACGCATGGGACGCACCACCATCTCCATTGCTCACCGACTGTCCACCATTAAGAACGCAGACGTGATAGTTGGTTTCGAGCATGGCCGGGCAGTGGAGAGGGGCAAACACAACGAACTGTTGGAGAGGAAGGGGGTATACTTCACTCTGGTAACCCTGCAGAGCCAAGGAGACAAGGCTTTGAATGAGAAAGCCAGGCAAAGTAAGTATAGCATTTAACGTCATTCCCTCCCATTTCTTATTAGTGGAGTCAGTAAAATCAGACAGAGTTTCCCTCATGAGACTAAACCCTTCCAGACCAACTGAGTCATGGGAATCAGAAACTGTTTGGCACCAAAGTGCCTGAATAATGGTTAAGATTCCTAAAGTCTCCAATTGTGAGGTAGAGTGTTTACAGATTGGTATTTAAATCTGCAGCATTCCTCTTCACATTATTGTCTTTTTCTGAATGCAGAGATGCATTTTCCTTTAATTTGATGCTGATGCCATTAGAAAACATATTTTTGCATATAGACAAGAGCTTGATTAGTAACTTACACCACAGGTGTCACAGTAATCTACATTAAATTCAAGACCAAGGATTTTCAAGCAAAACTTTGCCAAAAGCACAACACCTGAGTAGATGGCTTCATTTAATCCCCAAAGTGTATCTTGGTTTCGAACTGTAAAGAAAACAATGAAAGCAGGGATCCTGACTCATTCATTGATTCATCATCTTCTATTTATCTAAGACCAAGTCATATCCAGACTAGATACCCAGACATCACTCTCCTCAGCCACACTCTTTTGCTCATTATTATTCAATTAGCTTAATCTGAGTCTGCCATAGGGTCTAAACGCTATTCGATATTACATAGAGGAGTCCTGATTGCATGGCTGACCCAGGTTAATTGACCCCTCTTGTTGCTGACGAGCAGCGGCTGGTGAATCCATCTACCCAATGGAGGAAGCTGATTTCAGCTATATTTACTTTGATTATTTGTTCTGTAAGTGTCCAGTCCTTTGCAGTGATGGGACTAACGTCGTTGAAAGTAACGGCGTTACTAACTAAACTCTGCAAATAGACTGAATGGTTAGTGCAACGTTAGTGCAGAGAAAAATATTGCTTGTGCTGGTGTTAACGTACAGCACACACAGAGAGATGGAGAGTGAGGAGGATCCAGCAGCAAAACAGCGTTTTCCTGATGGAAATACCGGTGTTACGTCGAGCTGCGTTTCCCCATCAGATACGGTTTCCTCTGCATCTCCGCACAGCGCAGGCGGCACGGAAATGCGCATGCTCGCTAAAGGTGCGCAACAGTCGCCCTGTGCTCGCGCCACAGGAGAACTATGGAGAGCGGGAACGTTAAAATGATTAACCTGACAACAGCCAGAAATTATAGCCTATATGGAGAAAGGGAGAAATCTGGATGGATGGATGATGGATGGATGGATGGATGGATGGATGGATGGATGGATGGATGGATGGATTGATGGATGGATGGATGGATGGATGGATGGATTGATGGATGGATGGATGGATGGATGGATGGATGGATGGATGGATACTCTGCCTTTCCAACCTACTGTATTTTTTATTTTAAACATTATGTGATGGCCTTTGTGGCAGGGATGGAGATCCATATTTTATGTCACACACACAGAGTATACATCTAGATAGATAGATGGATAGATAGATGTTGCAGTATCTATAACAACCCAAACACACAGGATTTCAGAATTAGACATCCCCAGTTATTAATTTCATATACTCACCAGATCTGAATGCCCTGTTAAAAAACTTCACGTGGCGTTCCCCCCTGTTGTCATTTACGTTGAGTTGTAATAAATGCAAAACTCTCTGCAGGTTCTTGTCTTTGTCATCCACTCTATTCAGCTGGCTTTGGAAACACACGGCGAGAAGGTGGGGGCTGGGTGGTGAGGGTTACGGGGGCGAGAAACGCAAAAGTAACGAAATAGTTACTTTTACTAGTAACTAGTTACTTTTATTGTGGAGTAACTCAGTTAGTAACTCATTTACTTTTTGGGAGAAGTAACTAGTAACTATAACTAATTACTTTTTCAAAGTAACGTGCCCAACACTGGTCCTTTGTCAATTAATTCTCCACTATGGTGTCAATACATTTAAAAAATACAAGATCCAAGTGTCTGATCCATTGAATACTTCCCTATAGCAAACATTTCAATCTGAAAAACTCACACAAAGAGAAAAGACAATTAGAAGAAATGTATTGATACAATTACTTTGTCCTTGGCGCTCAGACCTCGGCAGGAAACATAGAGCTGTATTTGATAGATATGCATGAACAGGAGTAAAGAACAAGGCTGTTTCCCCCCCAGGCCTGAAACTGGTGGTGGAGTGGAGATAGATGAAGTTGGTCAGTCTGTAGACTGCTGGTTAGAGAGACGGTCTGCTGAGCTTTATGGGGAGATCCAGTGGACTGCGTGAGCTGATACTAGAGCTTCACTCAGGGACCTGGAAGATGGAAGTCCAGCTTGGAAAACACAGGTTAAGAGAACCTGTCCATGATGAGCAAGCATGAAGTAACAGTGGAGAGGAAAAACTCCCTGTTGGGAAGAAACCTCTGGCAGAACCAGGCTCAACATGGCAGTCTTCTGCCGGACCGGTTGAAGTGAGACGTGGAAAGCAATAAGAGTCAGGTCCACCAGATCATAAGTATAGCTGACTCAGGTTTTTATCTGCAGTAAAAGTATACCTTAAAATAAAAACACAAAAATAGAGCCCTTTCCCTGAACACAGCCATTCTTTCATCAGTTGTAGGCTTTGTGTTTAAAGGCCTTCTTTTCTGGTTTGTTTATCAGATTTTTTGAGGTATCCATTCTTAGAAAGAAGATTTGCTCATGAAACTTTCTCTTTCACTTGGCCGGTAGTGGAAATTGTAAAACACAGCTAATCAGTTGGCACTTGACTGACAAGCGTGGCAACACACTGGAAAAAATCCAAATCTAGATAAGTCATTTTTTTCTTAAAATAAGTGCATTTGTACTTGGATTGAGGGGTAAAAGAGACATTTTGCCAATAGAACAAGACAATTTACACTTATAATAAGAAAACGCAATTGCATTGTCTTATTTTAAGTGCATTTTATATAAATATTTTTATTTTAAGAGTAAAAATACTAATACCATTGACAAACTACCTCATTTACCTACTCAAAATAAGGGTAAATGCACTTAATTTAAGAAATGTTTACTTATTTCTAGATCGTTTTTCCAGTGCATATCGGTGGACTTCTTTATTCCATTTGGAGTTGTATCACTCTAGAACAGGGGTCTTCAACGTTTTCCAGGCCAAGGTCCCCCAAACTGATGGTGAGATGGAGCGGGGACCCCCTAATTATATAAATTGTATGAAAAATTTGTTATATCAAACTGCTCCTATACTCCCTCTATTACATATAGAGTAATGTATCGAAAGTAATCCCTCCCAGGGGTTATTAAAGTATTTCTGATTCCTGGTTGATAACACAGGTGTTGTGAATTAAACGGTGCCCAGCTTGAAAGAGCGACTGTGTGTCGCTGAATGTGTGTATTCATGACTGAAAGACATCTTCTGCCTCCATTTATCTGTTTTCTACAGTCTGTTGAATTCATGTTAATGTGTATTTAAAGACATTTCAATTAGTGGAAAAAAATTGCAGGGGTAAATATAAAAAAAGTAATCAATCAAAACTTTCGCGACCCCCATGCAGTACCTCTGCGGACCCCCTAGGGGTCACGGACCCCCTGTTGAAGACCTCCGCTCTAGAAGACCAGGTCTTTGATTGAAGTCTTGTTTGTTCAGGGTTGGGTTGAGATTTTGAGGACCCAAAGATTTAAGAAAATAACTGAGGCAAAAATCCAAAAACCAAAGTAAAAAAATAAATGGAACCAAAAAATAGACAACTTCATGGGAAAACTCACGCGGGGAGCCAGGAAAAGACGAGGAACCAGCACGGAGGAACTGCACATATATGGGAGACTGAACAAAGACAGGACTAATGTGCTGATTGGGAGCAGGTGTGAACAGAGGCTTCTAGAAGGGAGCTAGGGAAAAGGACACCAACACAAGAGGGCAACAGGGGACAACCAAGAAAAACCTAAGAACCCAAATATATCAAGAAACCACAAAATAGGAATTAAACCAATAAAACAAAGAAAAACATGGATCAAAGTGGAACTAAATACTCAAAAGAAAACTTAAACCGAACAAAGACCGTGACGGTTTTATTATGCACACCTGCTGATGGGTTTCTTGTATGGAAAGTTGAAAGGACAAAAAAAACCTTGATGGTTGAGGGTCTTCTTGGTCGGACTCTGTGTCAACCCTACATTATTCAAACACCTTCATGATGGTTTCATAATGACAGTAAAGGTCTGTGGCCGCTTCCATTATAGTGTGGGTTCTGCCTCTTCTCACAACCAGTTTTCACCCCTGATGGTCGCTGCTCTTCATCACAAGATAATCAGTAGAGAAAATCTTAAATTGGTCTCAAATTACATGCAGTAAAACCAAGGGAATTTACACGTAGCACACAAACTGAGTTCTAAATGCTATTAATGTATTAAATATGTCCACCATTTTCCTTTTATCTGTCATGCATCAGTGGCTGATGAAGAAGAACAGGAGCCAGAGCGGTTAAATCTCGCCAGAGCGGGCAGCTATCGTGCCAGTTTAAGGTATTTTCGGAACCCATATCTTTATTAATTGCCTTTTCACCCACTTTGGCAACGCCATTTACTAAGCTCTGAATGTGCATCTAAATAGGATTACTCCTGCTGTCTTTTTATAGCTAAAATTGTCTGTAATACAGGAGTCACCTGCACTGTAATTTATTTAATTACCTTTTACATTTTCTTCGACATTTAGATTCTGTATCTAGAGCTGTTAATGTAATGTGGTGAGAGAGTGGCTTGAAGGCTCCTGTGAATAAGTTAAATTACATCAACAATGTGGATTATTTACATTAGACCTGAATAGTTATATAAACAATAAGCAGAGGATGTCAGAAACTATTTTTCCTTTGAGCAGAGCCTCAATCCGCCAGAGGTCTCGATCCCAGCTTTCCAACCTGGTCCCAGAATCCTCAGTACCTATTGCTGGAGATCTCGCACCCAGAGCCTTCGCAATGCCCCAAGAAGATCAAGTTAAGGTATGTTGCAATCTGTTTGCACTATTTTTGAAATCTTTTTATCGTTTTTCATCCATCCGTAGAGAGAAAGCGCAGTTGTTTTAATAACCCATTTACTGCATATCCCCAGAAAGCCATACCAGAAGAGGATGACGATGAACTTGTAGCACCTGCTCCAGTTGCCAGGATTCTGAAGTACAACGCGCCTGAGTGGCCTTACATGCTTTTTGGATCTCTTGGGGCTGCAGTTAATGGAGGAGTTAACCCAGTTTATGCACTGCTGTTCAGTCAAATCTTGGCGGTATGATCTGAGGGAATCCCAACTAATCTCTGGACAATTTCCAAAGTAACACTGTAATCACATATTTATTAAAAAACCTAGATTTATGAGTGTTTTGGAGGGAATTTAATGTTACAGACAGAAAGCAGATGTTACTCTGTTACTCTTGCCTAAAATGGGGTTCAACAATTGCCTTCTGATGTTCGTAAATTAAGTTCATATTTGTTGTTTTGATACTTCAACTTAGGTTTAAAATATTTACAGTACATTGCAGCAAATGACATCATCATAGGCAAGCTCCACAGGGAAACATGGTGGTGTTAGCATCATGCTATGGGGGTGCTTTATTTTGGCAGAGGTTAGAGGAAAAGATTAGATTTGGCAGAAAGATGGCTGGAGCTACTTGTAGAGCTTTAAGGAAACCTGATAGAGGTTGCAAAAGATGCGGGAACAGAGCTAAATATTATTCATGTCAAAGTCCCAGAGCTTGAGCTCCTTTGCTAAGAATTGTGGGAAAAAGTTTCATTCTCAAGATGAGCAATACATTAAATGTTAAGTAGATCTATAAAGTATTCAGTGAGCCAAATAAAAATGAATCATTTTTCATCTACTTCACTATTAAGCTCTACATTATTGGCCTAAAAAAAAAAACGATATAACAAATTGCAATGTGAAAAATCACATATCCATGCGTGATGGTTCAAATTAATACTGTTTTTTCTGCATGTTTACTCTGTGTGTTGCAGACGTTTGCTGTGACAGACCCTGAGGCTCAAAGGAAAGAGATTGATGGAATCTGTGTGTTCTTTGTTATTGTTGGAGTCGTCTCTTTCTTCACCCAGATGCTGCAGGTAGCACAGCAGTTAGCTTTGACATGACTGATTGCTGTAACGCTTTCTACTGCTTTCATTCTCTCCTTTCATCAAAGTAGCAAAGAAAGTCACAGGGGAACCTTCCAGGTTGAGAAATGAATACCTTTATCAAATAAAGAAATTTTTTATCTTTTCTGCTTCAGATCGGGTATTGAGTCTCGGGAATTTATGAATCAGATTAGGCGTATAACCGTCTGATGATGTGAGGGTGTTTTAGATTTAATAAAAGGTTCCTTTCTCCATGTGTCTGCAGGGTTATGCCTTTGCCAAGTCTGGAGAGCTGCTGACCCGCAGGTTAAGGCGAATCGGTTTCAAAGCCATGCTTGGGCAAGAAATTGGTTGGTTTGATGATCACAGGAACAGCCCTGGGGCGCTCACCACTCGTCTGGCAACTGATGCCTCGCAAGTGCAAGGGGTGAGAGTTAAAGCCTCAATAGTAATAAAGAATGTCAGGGACTCGTTCAGCTTTTGGTTGTGTAACTGATAAAACAATTATCACATCTGTCTTACTTTGTAAAGCTGCATTATTAAACCTGTGGGGTTTTCTAGCAGGCTAACCAGTGACAATACATGATCATTGTCTAAGGTAATGATCATGTATTTTGCTCTAAGAGAGATTGAATGTAATTTGTGACTCCAGGTCATTTTCCAGTTGATCTTTTAAATTTTAACCAATATGAAAGGAGAAAAACTAATTAACTCTGGGGATCATTGTGAAACATGGTGGGGGCAGCATTGTGATGAGGGAGGTTGGTCAGAGTTGGTGGGAAGAAAGACGTGGGAAATCCTAGAAGAGATACTGATTAGATCCTAAAAAAAAATAAAAATAAAAAACCTATCCCACCACGAAACATGACATTGGTATTAATGAAATACTAATACTAATGTTTACTTAATACAAATAGAGCTATAGAGACCAAAACCAGAAGAACAAACCATCTTGATGGTTAAACATGGTGGTGGAAGGATCATGCTTAGGGGATACGTTTAGCGACCTGATGATCTTTTTACTTTCCTCTGCAGGCTACAGGCTCCCAGATTGGTATGATCGTCAACTCTCTGACCAACATCGGTGTGGCCCTCATCATGTCCTTCTACTTCAGCTGGAAGCTCACACTCCTCATCCTCTGCTTCCTGCCGTTCATCGCTCTCTCAGGTGGCTTTCAGGCCAAGATGCTGACAGGTTTCGCCAAGCAGGACAAGCAGGCCATGGAATCCGCTGGGCAGGTCAGAAAAAACATACAGAACATATGTCTACATGTAACTAGAACTCAGTGGACAGAATAGTGGATTCATACAGATATCGAATGGCAAGTCAGGAAGTCACATCACAGTAATCTTGGTACCCATAAAGGTGTTGGGTGATATCTGCTGTCTTATCTTTTGACAGCTGACAAGAGAAGACCTGACAGCAGTGTCTATTTTAAGCTCCAAGTTTGAGCCTCTTCATAAAAATAAATAGATTTCTCTCAGTTTTGGGCAGGAAAGACGTCTCGCGGTCGCTTCTGTGATTTGGGTAAAACACTTAGGCTTCTGAAGCTTAAAGCATAATGTACCTAAAGGGCAGAGCAGAGAAAAAAAACAGAGGAAAGGGACAACACAACAAAAGCAAGTTCAAAATGAAAAGTGTTCAAAAGTCAATTTACTGTGAACTTTCTTTGTGCCATGTTAATTATAGCAATGCAGGGAACGCCACCCATCCAAGAAAAGTGGATTAGATGAAAATTTAATGATCCCCGTGGGGGGAAAATTGGCTTATTGCAGCAGCAATAGAAGAAGATACAGATAAGAATAGAGCGACTGTCTTATCTAGATCTTCCTCTCTGTCACATTTTAACAGAAATCTGAATCAGAAACAGCTTCTGTGCTCAGTCTGCCGCTTAAATCTACGCTCTCAACTCTTCTCATTTGTTTGCAGATTTCAGGTGAAGCCTTGAACAATATTCGCACCATTGCTGGCTTAGGGAAGGAGAGGAGCTTTGTGGAAATGTATGAGGCTCACTTGACCGCTCCATATCAAGCGGCCTTGAAGAAGGCGAATGTGTACGGGGCTTGTTATGGTTTTGCCCAGTGTGTGATCTTCTTGACGAATGGTGCGTCCTTCAGGTTTGGAGGTTACCTGGTGGAACAAGAGGGGCTCCATTTCAGCTTGGTGTTCAGGTGGGAACACTATACAAAGCCTTGCCACTCTTTTTCTATTCCTTAATATAGCTTTACAGACAGGGCAATCTAAAAAATGTTCACGCCCCTTGTAACATCACACACAGTATTAGAATTGTGTGTGTTACATAGACACAAAGTAGTGCATAACTTTGGGAGAGATGTAACGCCCTTTATTGTCCCACAATGGGGAAATTAACTCTCTGCATTTGACCCATCCCCTTGGGGAGCAGTGGGCTGCCATTGTGTGGCCCCCAGGGAGCAGTGTGGCTTCAAGGGTCTTGCTCAGGGACCCAGAGTGCAGGCTGTGGGGATTGAACAGGGTACTTGCAACCTTCTCAGAGCACAAGCGGACTGCTCCAACGCACAAGGCTATCAGTCCCCCACTATTATATAATTTTACATAGTATATTACTTTAAAGTTGCTTAGAGGGTGTAAAGCAAAACCAGAGATTAGTTTATTAGCAGGGAAATGAGCTCAAGTGTGTCTGTACTTAGATTTGTATACTTAGTGGCATGCACAGGGTAGAGGTGGGAAGAAACAAAAGGTGCAGGTAGTGCATCCTCACAACTGTAGAGGGCACTTTAGGATGCATTTTGGCTCCTCAGAGTGCTTTAATATGAGTTTTGGCTACACAATGGTCTCTTTAGTACATGTTTTGGCACCCCAGGGGACTCTTAATCATGTGGTTTAGTTCCCAAGAGGGCCCTTTAAAATGCTTTTCGGTGCCCAAAGTGGCTCTTTCCTTGTGTTTCTTTAAAACGCGTTTTGGCTACCAAGAGGACACTTAAGCATGTGTTTGGCTCTCAAGAGGGCCCTTTAACATGCCTTTTGGCTTACAAATGTGTATTAAAGGCACTTTAATACACATTTTGGCTCACGAGAGGGCACCTTAATACGCGTCTTAGCTCCCAAGGGGGCACCTGAAGATGCATTTGGGTTACAGAAAGGGCACTTTAACACATGTTTTGGCTCCCAAGAGGCCACTTTAGCATACCTTTGAAAAACAATTGCCCTCTCCCCACAGCACATCACTGTGTATATACACAATTACAATTAAAAAGAAAAATGTTTATGTATGTGGTACTGAATTTGAAAAAAAAAAGATCAGGTATGAAGCATTCCACATTTCTTGTCACAAACCATAAACAATGCTTTTCATTTTAGGAGTCTGAGACTGTAATGAAAAACAAAAATTTGCTGAAGATCAGACGACAGAGTTATGAAAAATGTCTCCCAGGAGGAACAAAGAAAGAGAAATAACAACCTATCTCTGTTTCAGGGTGATCTCAGCGATCGTCACCAGCGGCACTGCTTTAGGCAGAGCCTCCTCTTACACTCCGGATTATGCCAAGGCTAAGATATCAGCAGCACGTTTCTTCCAGCTGCTGGACCGTGTGCCTACCATCAGCGTCTACAGCAACAGGGGAGAAAAATGGGTATGGGAAGAAGTAAACAAAAAAAAGTAAAACCATTTCATCTAAACTATGTGTTCTGCTTTTATCCCACTATCTTATGTTTTTTTTTTTTTAGGATAACTTCCAAGGGAACCTTGAGTTCATAGATTGCAAGTTCACTTACCCCACTAGACCTGACATCCAGGTGCTGAATGGCTTAAATGTTTCAGTAAAGCCCGGACAGACATTGGCCTTCGTGGGCAGCAGTGGCTGTGGAAAGAGCACGAGTGTGCAGCTGCTAGAGCGGTTCTATGATCCTGATCATGGCAAAGTGGTGAGAAAAGCTACAAGACATTCAAAGTTATTTTTATTCAGGGGACAGTGCGGCAACTTGTTCAATAAAGTCTGCAGCAACATGTACTGTTTGAGTTGGGAGCTGGAGTTAGGGTCGTGCATTTAATGAGGACTGAGGGTCATTCAGTTCATGATGATGCTAAAATCAACATCATACAAACTCTTTCACAGCTTTAACTCCAAGCTTGTCACATGCCAGCTAAAACCTTGCAGAGAGGAAGTATGGGTTTAATTCCTTTTACCATTACACTGTCACAGCTGATGCTGACCTTTTGAGAAATGCCAGATATTGAACTTTCAGTTAGCTAAATGTGATGTACAATCACTATAATGAGGCACATCATAACTGGAAATGAAACACTTGATGTTTTTATATTCAAGAAATAATTGCTAGACTTACAATGCAGGTGCTGATGGAAGTATTTGACATTACTTCTATTGATCTGGTGAGAAATGCTGAGTGCATCCTCTTTAAAAAGGGTAGTTCTTGTACCAGAGGGTTGTCTTTGTGCCAGGCAGGGATCTCTGCCAGGAATCAAATGGTCTTTACTGCGATGGAAATGGTTTGAGATCACATTGCCTTAATGGTCAGCCAGATATTCAAAAAGGACAAAATCATTTCTGGACATTTAGGAGCAAAATTACAGCAGAGATAGTTCTATGATAGCTCATTATCCACTCTGGGATTATTAGACCACTTTTCACTAATGGCAAAATACATTTATTCTTGCAGCTGATTGATGGGCATGAATCAACTCGCGTCAACGTGCCCTTCCTTCGTTCCAAGATTGGCATCGTTTCACAAGAACCTGTGCTGTTTGACTGCAGCATTGCGGAGAACATTAAGTATGGAGACAACTCGCGAGAAATCAGCATGGACGAAGTCATCTCGGCTGCCAAGAAGGCCCAGCTTCATGACTTTGTTATGGCACTCCCAGAGGTACAGCAGATGTTCAATATTCAATGTGTCAAACAGGAAGTGTGGATCTGCTTCTGTTAACACTGAGTTCTTTGGCAACTTAAGCCACCCATGATGGGTCATTGGGTATGAGGCAAGGTACACCCTGAACCAGATCCAGACTAAACTTGTGTGCAATTAACATTTTACTGTTGTATAACAAATTTATCCAAACCCAGACTGTTCTAGTGGTGAAAAGGTTTACCCAGCAAAATATAATGCCCCTTTCACACCTTAACAATTTAGCCAGCTTATGCCTGACGTACCAAATATCTGGCAATAACGCTGGCATACGTTGGATAAGTTATGGGTCAGTTTTGAATAAGTTATGAACACGGTGAACCACGGTGAAGCACGCTGGCACACGTCAACATACGGCAAGTACGTTGAAGTACGCTTATTCCTCGGGCATAAGTTTCTGGTAAGTTATTTGATTGTTGACATACATTGAGTATAAGTTACTCACAAGTAATGGTGTCCAGCTTACCCAAAACCTATTACTAACTTGGGCATAAGTTAAGCGTAACTTATTGAGAACTTATCTCTAATGCATGTCAATATGTTGGACGTGTTCAAGATGACCGCTGAACGTGTTTCTAACGTACAGCTAGTGTATAATGGCGTATTGGCAGCATTTTGGTATAAATGGGGGTTCTCAGGAGGAAACTGTCAGTTCTCCTCCAGACTTCATCCCCATCATAGGGTGAGCGAGAAGGTGAGTGTGATAGATCCTCCCTGCGTTCACGCCCACGACCAACAAACTTCCTACCAGACATGATGCTGAATCTGCTGGGACTGGAAACCTTCTTTCTTTGTTTTTCTTTTTTCTTATTATTGATTTATTTATTCCCTTTTTTTGGTGGGCGGTAAACAGCAGCTAGATTAATACTATGATGAGATTATGCAGGTGGGGCGACTGCGGGTGCATCGCTGCCCCCCTCAGGACACTGGCTTGTGTCATTTCATGGGCATTAGGCTGCCGTGCGTTATGTATAAGTTAGGCTGTCTCTGGACATAAGTTCTGGACTCTTAATATATACGCCAAAATTTGAAAAAATACATGGAAAGCTCAGCGTATGCCAGTGGTTAAGAAGATGTCAGTTTAAATCGTCAAGGTGTTACAGGGTCTTGAAAAATGTAAATCTTCTCCAGAAATACAACACCAACGTGGGCTCTCAGGGTTCTCAGCTGTCTCGTGGTCAGAAACAGCGCATCGCCATCGCCAGGGCAATCATACGTGACCCCAAGATCCTGCTCCTGGATGAGGCAACCTCCGCCTTGGACACGGAGAGCGAGAAGGTACACTTCAGTAAACTGAAAGGCTTTGCTTCCCCCAACACAGTGCAGCTGCTGAGTGTTCTCTGGGCACCCCAGCAAAGAGGGCAGGCTGTTAGTTATTATCATCGTTAACATCATTATCATTCATCATGTCTATTATTATCTCAAGCTGCTTACAGTACATCCCAACCCTCTGGTAGAGACTCTCTTAGACGAGCATTATATGTGGCCCTTTTGGGTAGCTTTTCCATCTGAAAGGGTTGAACCATGCTGAGCGGCAAAGAGACCTCTGCAGTGCACTGATCCACTGGAACATACTAATGATAGTAATCAACACGTGATTGTCAAATAGCTGTAATTTGTGATGGTTTTGTCTCCTTTGTGGGAGATCAGATCATGCCTCCGTCTGCAGTGCGTGTGTCAGCACTATTTCACACACATCGATGTATTTATATTTATACGCGTGTGTTTTGATGGTAATTACAGACTGTTCAAGAAGCCCTGGACAAAGCCAGAGAGGGACGGACATGCATCGTCATCGCTCATCGCCTATCCACCATTCAGAACTCTGACATCATCGCTGTCATGTCCAGGGGCTTTGTGGTTGAGAAGGGGACGCATGACCAGCTCATGGCCATGAATGGAGCTTATTACAAGCTGGTTACGACGGGAGCACCAATCAGCTAACGGGTTGCAGTCACAGCCAGAAGTGGTTTACAGGAGATCAGGACTAAAAGTATGCCTAACTTGATATCTAATGAAGAGAAACCGTGGATAAACCAATCTACTGTTGCAATATTTATTTTTATGATGGTATCCTGAGAAGAAAAAGAAAACAAAGGGAAAATGAAGAGAACTAAAGCTTTGAACAGCAGCTCACGTTTTTGTTTCTTACTGTTCTACAATAGTTAAAATTGTCCAAAATCTACTGTACTAAATGAGTTGCTAGAAGTGGTGGGGAAAATTATGTTTTCTCACATAAAATCTAATTATAATTTTTTTATTCACTTTACATTTTGCCAACTCTGATTCATTGCTTCCTTCACATTCTATTATGAAACAGTTTTCTGTAAAAGTTTAAAGTGTATCGATAACAGTTTTTTTCATTGCTATATAATTTGCCTTTAGACATTAATTGTGTTGAATTGTTATAAGTGTGTTGCTTAAAACGAGAAATCTTTTCTTAGTTTAATCTAATTTTCTCATACAGAGGATTCGACTGGTTATTGTTGCACATAACTTTAGCATCCATATTTTTTTTAAATTAAAGGCTGTGATATTAATAAAATAAAAAACTATGCACTTTTTCGTTTATTATGTGTTGTTTGATACTAAAATAAAACTTTCTCTGTCTTTCATGGATGTTGCGTTCACTTTTTACTCTACAATTATAAGCTAGCTTTCCCAATGTTCTTTCAACTGAAACATTTGACAAGAAGCACAATATTTCCTTCCTTTTATCATAAAAAAGTTTTAAAAGTTGGTAAAAAAAAACAAAATCGCAATCTCCCCACGATATTTGATTTTAACAGACACTCAAGGGGAGTAGTTTTGACTCCGGTTCCCATTAACTGGTTGGTTAGCCATGCTAAAACCAGCTAGCATAAAATGTTTTATGCTTAAAATTTATTTTTAAGCTTAATAAATTTTGAAATAAACATCACACTAATACAAAGCAGGGCTACTGTGGCTTGTTGTGTAAAATTTGCTCAGGATATTTATCCAGCAATAGCGTAAATAAAAAAAAATTTTAATGCCAAGCCCAATGCTAATCAGTTATTCTAATTAATTTGCTCTTTATGCATAACGTACAAATTTATGTCCCATTTGGTCTTTTTATCCATCCAATAATGATTTTACAAGGGTTGTTACAGTAGGTGATTCTGTGGTTTTTTGTTCCAATGGCTTGAGTGGCCATAGTTCTGAGGAAAATTAAAAAGAGATCATATCTCTCCTATCCTTGCTTCTCTTCATTGACTTTCTGTTAAATCCAGAATCGAAATTAAAATCCTCCTTCTCACAAATAAAGCCGTAAATGGCCAAGCTACATCTGATATCATCTGATAGATTTACTAGTGGTTCCTAGAATTTCTAAAAGCAGAATGGGAGGCAGATCTTTTAGTTATCAGGCTCCTCTCCTGTGGAACCAACTACCAGTTTTAGTCCCTGAGGCAGACACCCTGTCTACTTTTAAGGCTAGGCTTAAAACTTTCCTTTTTGATAAAGCTTAGAGTTAGAGTGGATCAGGTTATCCTGAGCTATCTCTATAGTTATGCTGCTATAGGCTTAAACTGCTGGAGGACATAAGGACCCCTTTTTTCATAATTTTGCTTCATCCTATCTCTGTTCTCCCACTCTGCAGAATCTGTGCAATCTCAGGTCTGTTCCTGTTTTTGGCCGTGACTCCATCCTGGAGAGAAATATCAGCTGTGCTGCTGCCATCAACACCTTTGTTTATATGTGTTGGAGATCTGCCTGTTTTTCCAGTGTGGTCCTGTTTCTCTGACTGTGACTGGCTGGATGTGCTTTCTTCATCCGCTGACATGGGAGCTGGCTCAGAGCTAGTCTGATTGGCTTTATGTTTCCTGAATGGGGCCGCCTTTTACAGTTGCTTTTTGTATCTCTGCTTATGTTTCCTTGAACCCCAGTTGGCCTTGGCAGATGGCCGCTCACACTGAGCCTGGTTCTGCTGGAGGTTTCTTCCTGTTAAACGGGAGTTTTTCCTCTCCACTGTCGCTACAAGCATGCTTAGTGTGAGGTATTGCCTTTGAGTCAATGAGTCGATGCAATCAACTAGTTTTCCCTAGGTAGAAAACTTTGAATCTGAATCTATATGATGATGACTATATGATCTGGTGAACTGTAAAGTGCCTTGAGATGACATGTGTTGTGAATCGGTTCTATATAAATAAACTGAATTGAGTTGAATTGAATTGAGTACAACTACGTACCATTCCCTCAAATAACAGCTTTTTAAGTTGTGTTATTTGCTAATTGTTTAACTGAGTGACTGGCTAACCAGACTAATGGCAAACTCAACTGTAAAAAAATGTTTTTCTTACAGACTGGAACAGCTCTGTGTTTTAAACATGCTTATTTACACAGAAAGAGAAATAAAAAAAACTCATTACTCCAGCTATCAGTAGATGTTAGTAGGCAGGGAGGCTATATGGGATTTTTTCGGAGTTTCCAAGTTCATCCAAATTGACTGAATTTATTACTTTACTTTAATTTTATACATCGAGAGTTCAATAATTATGTTGCATTCCCCCACAAACAATCTTTCATGTAGTTCTAATGCACTACTAACTCATAATCCAGT
Source organism: Cyprinodon diabolis (assembly GCA_030533445.1). Classification (NCBI taxonomy): domain Eukaryota; kingdom Metazoa; phylum Chordata; class Actinopteri; order Cyprinodontiformes; family Cyprinodontidae; genus Cyprinodon; species Cyprinodon diabolis. The sequence continues at coordinate 16,237,752 of CM060085.1, forward strand.
TTACAGTAGATATGAGGAATTATGCCCAAAACATATTCAAGCAGTAGGTTGATCTGTGCCGTTAAGTTTTACTTACAGTACAGAAAGCAGTTTTAACCAGAATAGTACTCTACTATTTTTTTTTGCTTTACATGTTAGATTTGATAGATAAATCCATGTTTAACATTTTAATTCTTTTAGATTCACTCTCCATTCTGAGTAAACACAGGAAGCCATTTACTCATTTTCCTTTCACCTCTGCAATTTTCCCCTAATGTTCCCATCAAAGGTTCTATGCACTACTTCCCAGGTGGCAAAAAAGGAAATATAGCTCTGGCTCTGGCAAAATAACACTATGTGGCAACATAACTACAGATATAGACAAAATACATGCAAACAGACCGGTTTAAACACATTGTAGAATGAAAACTGTAATACTGGGGATAACGCTTTTAACAGTAGGTTGATTTATCAACATAAGCAAGCTGGAAACAACCACCATAATGGTTTGTTTGACTTCTTGCTAGAAGATTTAAAGCCAAAATACATAAAAACAAGATCTGCTTTTGTTGCATTTCAAACATTATATGATTACATGTTACAAAAGAGTTCTGCAAAAAATAAAAAAATATTCTAATTGAAACATTTAATGAAAGTAAAAGTAGCTACTTTCGGTGAGCATATTAATGGTAAAGTTATTATAATATGCAGAAATGATAGTCTACCATTAACCAAATTCATGGAAATGGCTCCAATCAAGGTAAAACAAGATATGTTTCTTTATTAAAATATTCTGTTAAAGGATTTTTAAAAACACACATAAATGGTCATAGTTAAAGCCTGCTTTATGTTTTACTGTTGTAGCTGAAACAAAAAAGGGAAAATAAAACTAGTAATTAGTTTTAAACTAATTTTAATAACCAACCACACTTTCTTGATTTTCAGGTAAAAAAGGCTCTGTTTAAATTCATGGGCTGCATCCTCCAAGGCCGCGGTCTACCTAGACTGGATCCTTCGAAGTCTTGAAAATAAGGAGACCGGAAGAGTTTTGGCTGTGAATTCAAACAGGTCAACCTCTAGATTTTTCAGATATATTTTTTATACATACATTGTTTAGATTTACTTATATATTTCTAACCCTTTTATAGAATAGAATAGTAGCAACATCAGAGATGTGCAAAATGACAGCAGCATGTTATTAACTGACTAAGGTTTCTATCATCAGTGCTCTGTTCGAAAACCTAGGACGCGTCCTTAGAAGGCCAGATTCGAAGGCCGATTACGTACGTCATAGCGCGGCGCCGAGGTCTGGTCGGATTCCAAGAGTCCTCGTTATGCGGCCTTAAAATGTGTCCTTCTTTTATCCCGATTTGAAGGACGGGTCCGATGTATCCTCGGTATCCTGGGTTTACCCGGGATTCATTGCGAGACCAAGCAAGCCGGCTGCTCCCTGATCAGAGGAAAGGTTACTTGGCACCGACCAGTGGTGAAAATCGGAAGTTCAGTTTAATATAATCCACTCTGTGAATAGTTCCGTCTGAAATGAATAAAAATAGTTGTTTTAATGGTTATAGAGTCAGATATGTGGCGGTAATGTTTGATTTATCTAAAGGTTTTTATCTGTTACTGTGTAAATGGGTTTGGCTGTAATTTAAGGACAGATTCTAATATATCTGCAGTGTGGGAACTAAATCTGATAGGAGTTTAATTTTTTTATTGCTGTTTTGAACTATATGCTTAGTTAAGTATTTTTTGTTGTTGAATATTAGAGATTTTGCAGATATATTTTTATACATACATTGTTTAGATTTACTTATATCTTTCTACCCCTTTTATAGAATAGAATAGAAAATCCCTTTATTGTCCCACAATGGGCAAATTTACAGCAGAAGAAAGATTATTAAAAATGGTCACACAAATGTGGGCCTTAGAAAAATGTATAAGAATAACATAATAGGGAAGAGTTAAAATATAAACAATAAAATACTGTAAAGTGTTTTAACAATATAAAACTGGGGATTAAATAACCAATATGCAGCTATGGGCATTTTTACAGTAATGGATGTTTGAAAATAGCAGCGACATCAGAGATGTGCAGAATGACAGCTGCATTTTATTTAACTGACTACGGTTTCTATCGTTACATTTGATTTTATTTGTTCCTGCTTCCGGTGGTTGGAACCTTTATTCCACTCTGGATTCTTATGAGTGTAGTCTTTGTTCACTTTATAATAAAAATAAATAAATAAACAAACAGTTTTTAAAACTTTGGTATTCATTCTTTTCCTGCTTTGTGTGTCAACTTTCACGGTTGCTAAGCAACAGAGCCTACGGCGGTAAAACCCGCAGACCTGTTCGAATCCACAGCCAAAACACTTCCGGTCTCCTTATTTTCACGGACTTCGAAGGATCCACATCTACGTAGACCGCGTCCTTGGAGGATGCAGCCCAGGATCTCGAACAGAGCCCATGAATTCGTACACTGCCTAGGTTGCATGGGAAGAATACATTATCGCCATCTACTGTAGGGGTAGCTTGTGAAAAAAAAGAAAAGAAAAGTTATGTCAAAAACAGTAATAATTCACATAATGGATGTAAAATATTTATTTTATCAATTTTACATACTTTTTTATATATTCAATTAACGTGCAATTAAATAAGCACAGAAAAATTTAGTAAATAAAGTTTGTGTCCCCCCTAAAGTGCACCATACCAACTTGGAATCAGCTGATTCGTTAACCTCCTGTAGCTGCTGATCAATCAAGCTCTCCAAACAGCTGCGCCATCTATTTCAAGGTTAGTTAAAATAAATCTATATTTAAATGTTTTGACTCAGGTTTCTGTCTTATCTCTTGCTTGACGATATCTTCCAAAATATTTTTGGGGGGTTATGATTCAGCAAATGAACAAGTTTTTGCTTTCTTAATGGGTTTATATATGATATGTAGCTTCAGGGTAGACGGCTTCCCATTATTTAACGCTGGGATTGGAAGCTACGATTCAGATACTTACTTTGGTGTTTTCCAAGCGATCTCCACCCCTCCAAATGATTGAATTCAGATATTTATGCAGATTATTTGGGGATAAATAATATAGCATGCTGCAAAACTGTAATTAAATCTAAAATTGCTCTATAGTTTAGAAACCAAAAAAATAGAACAGTCTTGTGGAGGTTTGTATCAAATTATTCAGCAGTATTTAGATATAATGTATGAAAATATGCAGCAAAAGAGGAAAATGGTGAAACAGGAGTAGCAGTTTATGTTCCGAAACAAAAAGTTTTTAAAAAAAGAACAACAGATCATTTATCAATTTTTTCAGCAGAGATCTTGGCATTTATTTTTGGCATTGCAATGTCTTTCTTAACAAGTATTATAATTGAAAAATCTGAAACCCTTCAAGATCTTTTAGATTAAGTAAGGTATTTGTTATATGGTATAAAGCAACACAAAATAAGTATTCAATTCACATGGGTTCCAGCACATAAAGGAATTATAGGTAATGAAAAAAAAAATAAGTTGGATAAAGAAGCAGTTAAACCAAGAGAAATTGAATATTATGTCCCATTAAGTAGAGCAGAAATAAAAGTAATTATCAAAGATAAATAATATATGGCAGGAGAGATGGAATTTAGAAGAAAGGGGAAGGCATTTACATAAAATACAGAAGGAGGTAATCATAAGAAATCTTAGTATAATGAATAGGAGAGAGGAAGGATGGATAAACGGGTTGGATTGGGCATACTAGTTTAAATAGTGGATTAAAAATTTTAGGGAAACATCCATCATGTGATTGTTCTTATTGTGGGGAAACAGAAGGAGTAGAACATGTGTTAATTTATTGTAGAAAATATATAAAAGAGAGGAAAGAATTGGAATTCAGTAAATATGGTTAATTTATTAGGGAAGCATCAATCACATGATATAGTTAAAGCACTTAAGTATTTAAAAGACAGAAAATTAGATGAGAGGATTTAGTATTTATGTGTGTGCGAGTGTATAAGTATGTATTTAATTTTTTTTTTTTTTTTTTTAAGATTTGAAGATGTATAGGAACATTTTTTATTTTTTTTCTGAATGATATCTCCGTCCAGTTGATGGCGGTAATACACATAGTCTGTAAACTGCCATAAAACACCATAGAAGAAGAAGTAGATTGATTTCAGGTGTTCCAGCCACTTTACCAACCTGTTTTTGAGCACCAGCACCTAGGCATGGAGGCTGCGTTTAAAAGTATTTCTAAAAACTTGTATGTAAACATTGGATTCTACTTTTTAATGAGTCCTAAAGTGAACTTTCCTAAACAAACATTCCCAGGTTAACTCTAGTGTCAGCCAGGAGCTTTATTGACCGTTCCAGATGCATTTTGTCTGAGATCTCATGAAGGAACATTTCAAGGTACATATGTCAAGATTTTTTTTCCTAAATTGAAAAATTAGAGTTAATTCCAGCCAGTGCAGTTGATCTAACTTTAGTAGAAAAAGTGGAAACTAAAGTTTTGGCTTGACTTGAAAGTCCAGTTAAAGTGTGCAAAAAAACGAAACAACAAAAATGGCCACAGTAATGAATCAGTTTCCTTTAGCTTGCTCATATCTGCTTTTCTCATAGTTACTTTTTTTTCTCCCAGGTTCCTTATTCCTGCACACTGAACACTTCTTTTTCTATTCTGAATTTGTTTTTCACCTTCTGCTTTATTGGTTTTTTGTAATTTCATATGTCAGATGTAAATCTCGGCCCCTGATCCTGCATGACTGAGCGTGGAGATAGGATGGAGAGGATGCAGCGGAGGCTGGAGGATCTTCCCGTCATGCTGCTTCAGTAAAGCCAGGGAACCGAAATCACCAACAAAAGGTAAATGTGCAATGTGAGGATGAATGGATAACAAAGGAAAAGATTTGGAGACTTTTATTTATTATTCCTGGGTTGTTTTCTAATGTTTTAATGAACCTCAGCCATTAAAAAAAAGGAGGTTTTAGGGATTAAGTAAAGTACTTCATAGCTGATTTTTATTTTTAAACTGAACAGCATCATGGAAGCCGAGCGTGACGCTCTGATGACCAAAACTGTCTACATCGTTTTACCTCTTAATCTATGAAATACCTAGAAATTAACTAGTAAAAAAAAAAAAATCCTTGTGGTGTGGATTATTAACACCTGTGAATCACACCCACTGCAGCTACTGGGCCAACAAGGCAGACATCCAGTTGAGTTGAGGATCTCTGCAGCTCCTCCAGAGTCAGATTAATGCCAAGCCACAAATATATATATTCTTGATGATTTAAAAAAACATTCTCAAACAACTCTGAAAGTTATATTATGGAAAGGTTTGATATTTTTCTCAAGCATTTTAGATAACACTTCTATATTAATTGATTCATTACACAGGGTAAAATATTTAAAGCCTTTACTTCCTATAATTATGATCACTATTGTTTACAAAAAATGAAGCCCCATAATTTAGTGTCTAAGGAAATGATTACTACATTAATTGCAAAAATTGTAATTTGGTACTGAGCAGCATGTAAATACTGTCTATTGTATATACTGTGATCCTTATCTTACTGTTTTCTTATATCTTATTTGTAATTAAAATCTTATTTTTCTCTCTTCTGCAAACGGTTGCACTGCAAGAAAAGAATTCCCCACAATTAATTAACAAAGTAATTCTGATTTTGTTTAAAAAAAAATAATAATAATTAAATGCATTGATATTAACCCACACTCATTGACTTCCTTTCACTTAAAGGATAAGCCTCAAAGCATCCTTGCTAAAGAAGCTGATTGTTCAGAATGCTGTATACTCACAGCACTCTGAACAATCAGTATATTCACAGAAAGTTAAGTGGAAGGAAAAAGTGTAGAGGTGTTCCAGCTGCAGGACGGTTGATACTGTAGCAGCCTTGACAGGATAAAGAAAACTATTCAAGACTTTGGGCGATTTTTACCAGGACTGGGCTGAGGCTAGATTCAGTGCACCAAGAACCATCCTGCATAGACTATTCCTACATACGGCCTAAAGGTTTGGGATAAATTGAAAAAGCTGGACTGTTGTCCCTCTGTTTTTAAACAAAAGTTAAGTTATTGTATTTTTTTTTCAAAATTTAGGTCCAAAGTGGGAAGAGTTAGTGAATCCACAATGCTTCAGGTCCACTGTGAAGTGATGAACTGATCCAACGGTTTTCTAAAGTCCGCAGTCAATTCAATCATCCAGCATTACATGCTTCTTTCTGGTGATGTGCTTTATGGAGATTATCAGGATTATAAGGACCGTGTTTTGGGCTTTATTAGAACCCCATAGAGTAGCTACGCAGTAATATGGAGATGAGAGGCATCAGAACCACTGATGATGATCCTGCCTTCAAAGGACCCTGAGGTTCTGAAACATCTGAGCAGAACCACAGGCTGATCCCCTCTATGTAAGCAGCATTTATGGCGTAATTCATGCAAAAGGAGCCTCAGCCATGTATCGGGAATCCCTTTAAAAACTCTGACATTGCTCGTTAAATTAAACTATACAATTGATGTTAGTTATCTATGATGCTGGATTTGGAGTTTTTATATCTATAAGCAACAGTCAATAAAAAAAACAATTTAAAGGCTTGACATATTTCCCTATTTGGGTAATAAAACCTTAACATGTTAGTTTTGCTTCCGACATAAAATATTTTTTACTGTACAGAGGTGTTGTGGTAACATGGACTCTGGTTGACAAAATGAGTTTCTAGTTGTCAGTCATTTATTTAAAGTGAATGCAACATGTTGACTTTGAAGCGAGAGCTGCTTTTAAAAGCGGGGCGATGCATAGCGGGGCTTTCTGCTGTGCCAAGATAATGCCGGGTGGCAGCATTTCAAGGCTAAGCTGCTGGAAATGCAGCTGCTGTCACCGTCCCCCCCCCCCTGCTTTCATACAAACAAGGGCAAGATAGAATAACACAGCTACTTAAGAACTCAGTGACCGAGTGAAATCCTCATGTGGGACAGGACACCCATCACGCCGTCTGCCTCCACAGGTTTTGATGACGGCCACAGCGTCAAAGCGCAGATGTCAGAGTCTCTCCATCAGTTAGCCGTAATATGTGATCACACCACGCTGACCTCTGGGAAATTGAGTCTTTAATCACAGCCACTCAGGATTCAGACTCCGGGTGAATTAGTATTCCTGAGATGGGATCTAATCTGTCTGCTTCTGCTGTCGGTGCGTCCAGTGAGGGGGACACGCTTTGACTTTGCGCCATGTAACGTCGATTGGATTCTGATTGATGGAAACGGGCGCTGGAGGCTGATTGATGGCTCTGTGTTGGATGTGAGGGGAGTTAGCAATGTCATTTAGGTTTATTTTTAAATATTTGGTTCTGTTTAAAGGTCATAAGCACCAATTGTTCTACCAACTATAGATAAATCTGCTAGGGTTTTCTTTTAGATTAAATACAGATTAGCTGGATGTAGAAACTAAAGCTAATCTGAGAGTGGACTTCAAACTCTAATCTTAAAACCTGTTTTGTTTTGGTTTAGGCAATTAACCTTTAAGCTGCAGTCCTGTTTGCGTCGTGCAGTTATCGCCGGTAGATGATTATTTACGTGGGCAATGTTCATTATCGTTTCTGTATCATTCTTTCTGAAGTAAAAAATCAATGCATAAAGCCTAACTGCTGAAGAATCAATCATCTAGCATTTAATTAAACCAACAGGAGTACATTTTTCAACCTGAGAGATTATAAGTTTTGCACAGCTGTTTAGATATAATCATCAGCTACAGTGTACCCACTCAGGACACTTGGAATACATTGGACGAGCAGTATGGAGGAATATTGACACGTTTTTTGTGGACTTTTATGGACCTTTCTGCCTCGGGCGCTATGGACCTCCATTTGAATGTCAGCAGACAGCAAGAAGCCTCCCAGATCTCCACATGCATTTGAGATATCAAAAAAGTACTCCAGAGTGTTGTTCAGCATGGGGGTGAGTAGAAAATGAAGGCTAATCATGTTTTGGGTGAACTATTCCTTTAAGTATTTCCTGCCTTGAACAAAATACAGTCTAACAGTGCATAAATAAATACTTAAAATAAAAACCTAATATAAGTACAATTTTATTGAGGCTATATATTGCAGCCTGTTTCTATTCGTAGTGCTCGTATTCTCCTACTGTTCACAATCATCTTGCTATAGAAAGGTTGGTAAAAAAAGGTGGATCTTTCATTACCCAACTTAAAACAATTGCATTTTCTTCAGGATTAATGGTGACACATTATGCAAAGTCCACTTTTTTAACTTTAAGTTATTTTTTGTGCACTTTGAGTCTCTAAATGTCCTGAAACATTTCAGTTGAGATCTCCAGTTTTTTTGTTGTTAACATATTTAGATGCTCTCTAGGCTATATATTTTTTTAATGAGTCCAATTTTCTTGACTTACTATTATGTTTCCCTAGCATTGAACACAGGAGCAGCAGAAGCATCAGACAAATCTGGACACTGTTTACTGGACGCGCTTCAGGAGCGTCAAAGATGCTCTTGAGGCGCGTCTGACCTTAATGTGTACAAGCATCAAAAATGAAGCAGCAGGTATTTTGTTGCTGCTGAATTTGTGTGTGGTGTGAATGTAGCATTACATACGACTATATTCTTGTTTTTCGGATGCCATTTTCGTGTTTTTCACGAATTTTCATTTCGTGTCAATAACCCAGCCATACCAACAGGCATGTGTGCTTTATAAGGTTTCACACGTTCCCTGGTGTTTGAGGATGGGTTGTATATCAGATAAGTTGTCAAAGGAAGAATCTAGAAGCCTGTCAGTTTTGTTTAGGCTCATGGGGGTTTATATGACTATGCTCTTTTCTGGTCAGAGGGGAAGCATTGGTAAGCAAGAGGTAAGCATTCAGTGCTCAATATGGCCATCGTTTGGTAGAATGCTTCTGAAACCCATCAATAAATCATGCATTTAGGAATCAAGAATCTTTGTCGCTTTGGACCTAAAATACACTTTTTGTTGAGACAGCCTGCAGAATGTAAAAAAAAAAATAAAAAAAACTCTTTTCAGAGGATTGAGCGTCTTTAAAAGTGTATAAATAATGTATTCATTTATACTGCGGCAGCATTTATATATTAAAAGATATTTTTGTATTTAGGATCATGTCTTAGGGTTACCCGTTTTTGAGATATTAGATTTTTTGGAGAAAAACTACCATTGCCTCTGCATTTGGGTCCTCAAAACCTCAACCAAACCCTCACAAACCCTAATCAAAATAACATTTTAAAAACTGTATTACATTAAATCGACAAATCCTCATAATAAAGGAAGAATAGCAAAGTCTATTTAGCTGAATCCATTCACTAGTTCCAGGATTTACTCTACTGCTAATTAAAAGTGCTGTGATAAAAGTTGAAATGGAGACAGGGAAGTGGAAACTTTGGCAACGTTCACACTGCAGGCCTTGATGCTCAATTCAGATTTTTTGTGAAATCCAATTTTTTTTTCCGTTCCCTGTCATATTTCCAAATATATGCGACTTGTATGTGATATTCTGTGTGAACAGCATTCATTCAGCGCAAGTGTCCCGCATGCGCAGTAGAGGACGCAATTACGTCACAGGCCAGTGTGCTCTGTGTTTACGGAAGTAAACAAGGATGTTAGCGATCTTTTCCAACCATAAAAACTCAATCTTTTCAAGATGGTTAAAAACTGCTTTTCGCATTATCATCTGCCACGGTTGTTGTTTTTCTTGCCGCTTCTGTGTAGCAAGACGCATAATAGTGACCTTTGTCGGTTATTAATGACGTTCAGGTCGGATTAATCCGACCTGGCCGTACAGACACAGGTAGCATTTGAAAAGATCAGATTCGTATCGGATTCAGGACCACCTAGCCAAGTAGCCTGGGTCGCTTTGAAAAAAAATCAGATCTGTGTTGTTCAGACTGCCATGAAAAGATCAGATTCGTATTGGATTCAGGACCACATAGCCAAGTGCCCTGGGTCGCATTGAAAAAATGGGATCCGTGTTGTTCAGACCGCCATGAAAAGACCAGATCCAGGTCGCATATGGGCAAAAAAAATCGGATTTGGGTGACTTCAGGCTGCAGTGTTAACCTAGCCTTTGACTGAAATCTGACTCAAAACTGGTGGGGAAATTTGAATGCTGCTTGATTCAAAAAGGCTTTTAAATCTTTGTGTAGGGTACTGATATGCTAGATCTCCCAACTATTGTTTACAAATATTTTCCCTCATTTTTACCTCCTTATTTGACAAATTTTGATGTACAGCTTACCTCTGCTAGCTTAAACCATATAGGTGTTTTTATCACTTCTGTAGATTTTATTGCTTGACGTATTGTTTGGATGAACACCTTGTTTTTTTTTTTGTTTTGCATTTCTCACCATCAGTGTCGGGCAGCGTTTAGCAGCATAGTCGGTCATCTTGTTTTCTGTTTCGTTGTTTGATGCTTTCCCTCATCTTACGTTTTTGACTTTGGATGTATGAATTCCTATATATAACTAGGGGTACAAAGTCAAACATGGTTGATAGATTCAAGTTATAAAATAAGTATATATATGCACTCAGGAAAAGCTTAGCAGCGTTTGAAATCAGATTCAATTTTTTGATAAATGAAATTTATCAAATAACCCTTGCGAGATCTTAAAAAAATACAACCTTAAAAAATATTTTGTAACTTAAAAGCACTGGTTAATGTTTCAGCCATGTTTTGTTATGAAGAAGGGGCTTCTGGTTCCAAAATAAAAGCAACATCTTTGAATTAAAGCACAAAGTCAGAATCTATTAGCAGCTCATTTTGTTCCATACTGGAGCAGAGTCTTGTGTTTAGATTGGTTTCAATTTTATCTTGACTGTTTTGTTATCTAAATGTAGGAGATAAAAGCCACCTCTTTATAAATGCAACTCATAAATGAAAACCACTGATTATTCTTATTAGGAGTCTTGCTGGATGCCTGGCCTTAAATTTATCAGTTATAAGTGCTAATTTACATCTCGGCTGGCAAATTGTTGCTCAGCTTCCATTAAGCACTATCTAGACATCTGTCATAGCAGCTGACAAGGGTGTAATTTCTTAAAGGTGATGAATTCAATTTAGTTTCTTGGTACGCCATCGCTTTAGAATAAAACAGATCTTGCTAATAATTCTCCATGGAGGGAGGGTGGAATGAGCACACTTGTCTGATCGGGTGTGAATCATATATCAGGTGAAAAAGTGAAACCCGGCAGGCTGGAAAAGCTGTCTTAATACCAGATCCATGTGTGTCGTTGACCTTGGATGGTGCCCTGTGTGAGAGGAGATATTCTGCATGCATCAAGTGTTTAATCTTCCCATTCATCAGAGAAGTGGGAATCGGTCTTGTTTAAACTAAAAGGGGAAGTGATGTGGGAGATCTGGTATTTTTGTACTGCTGACCCCAACGTTGAGAAAATGTTTCCCCTGAGAAGAATAAAAAAAGAGCGCAGGCAGCCACCTCCAGCTCCATTAGGGTTCAGCGATGCTGATGATGCAGTGTTAACATTCACAGCCCTGTGTCATTTCATCAACCTCCCAGATTTCCTAATTTAGTTCAGAAATTCCTATTTGGTGCTACTTAAAATCCTCTAAGATAACAGTGATCTGGAGCCTAAGCAGTCTGCTGTCTGAGAGCAAATTATCCATCAGATACAATCTAAGAATGACAACAACAACATGGTTTGATCAGCAAAGTGCTCCTTGGTACCGCTGCCAATAGATTAGCCTTGCAGTTAGAGCAGATCAATCTATGAGCTCTGCCTTGTTAAACGCATCGACTCTGATGCCTAGCTGACCAAACCAGGAATGACGTTGGCTAGAAGTTGACAGGAATGCCATCTCTGGTAAAACTCTCAACCTCTTTACAGACATTGTTTATTTATTTATTTATTTGAATAGGGACAAAGCACATTAATGAACATCAGTATAAAAACAAATGTAAATATGCCGGATTATAGCTACAAGCTAGTTTTCATCCGTAGTCCCTAGGCAGGCAAATACATAAGAAAGAACATATAATACACAATATAAGCATCACAAGGAAATGTTAAAATTTTAGTGGTCACATGACTGGTTTGTTTTTATCCATAGTTTGAGTTGAGCTCTAAAGCGGATCAGTGTAGGGCTCTCCCGTATGTGCAAAGGAAGAATATTCCAGATGTTAGTGGCTCTCACAGAGAGAGTGTTCTGACCAAAAGTTGTCATATTTAATCGCTTTATATCAGAGGTCTTCAACAGGGGCTCCGCGACCCCTAGGGGGTCTACAGAAGTACTGCATGGGGGTCTGAAAGTGGATTAGACTTTCATTAAATATTCCGCCCTGCAATTTTTTCCACTAATTGAAATGTCTTTGAATACAAATCAACATGAATTCAATACACTTTAGTAAACAGATAAATGGAGGCAGAAGATGTCTTTCAGTCATCAATGCACACATTCAGCAACACACTTTCAAGCTGGGCACCGTTTCATTCACAACACCTGTCCCATCAACCAGGAATCAGAATCATAAATACTTTAATAATCCCAGGGAGGAATTACTTTCATTACATTACTTTATCTGTAATAGAGTGACTATAGGACCAGTTTGATATAACACGTTTCATATAATACAGTGGGGCAAAAAAGTATTTAGTCAGCCACCAATAGTGCAAGTTCTCCCACTTAAAAAGATGAGAGAGGCCGATAATTTTCATCATAGATATACCTCAACTATGAGAGACAAAATGAGGAAAAAAAATCCAGAAAATCACATTGTCTGATTTTTAAAGAATTTATTTGCAAAATATGGTGGAAAATAAGTATTTGGTCAATAACAAAAGTTCATCTCAATACTTTGTTATATACCCTTTGTTGGCAATGACAGAGATCAAACGTTTTCTGTAAGTCTTCCTAAGGTTTTCACACACTGTTGCTGGTATTTTGGCCCATTCCTCCATGCAGATCTCCTCTAGAGCAGTGATGTTCTGGGGCTGTCGCTGGATAACACGGACTTTCAACTCCCTCCAAAGATTTTCTATGGGGTTGAGATCTGGAGACTGGCTAGGCCACTCCAGGACCTTGAAATGCTTCTTACGAAGCCACTCCTTCGTTACCCGGGCGGTGTGTTTGCGATCATTGTCATGCTGAAAGACCCAGCCACGTTTCATCTTCAATGCCCTTGCTGATGGAAGGAGGTTTTCACTCAAAATTTGACGATACATGGCCCCATTCATTCTTTCCTTCACACGGATCAGTCGTCCTGGTCCCTTAGCAGAAAAACAGCCCCAAAGCATGATGTTTCCACCCCCATGCTTCACTGTAGGTATGGTGTTCTTTGGATGCAACTCAGCATTCTCTCTCCTCCAAACACAACGAGTAGAGTTTTTACCAAAAAGTTCTATTTTGGTTTCATCTGACCATATGATATTCTCCCAGTCATCGTCTGGATCATCCAAATGCTCTCTAGCAAACTTGAGACGGGCCTTGACATGTACTGGCTTAAGCAGGGGGACATGTCTGGCACTGCAGGATTTGAGTCCCTGGCGGCGTAGTGTGTTATTGATGGTAGCCTTTGTTACTTTGGTCCCAGCTCTCTGCAGGTCATTCACTAGGTCCCCCCGTGTGGTTCTGGGATTTTTACTCAACGTTCTTGTGATCATTTTGACCCCACGAGGTGAGATCTTGCGTGGAGCCCCAGATCGAGGAAGATTATCAGTGGTCTTGTATGTTTTCCATTTTCTAATAATTGATCCCACAGTTGATTTCTTCACACCAAGCTGTTTACCTATTGCAGATTCAGACTTCCCAGCCTGGTGCAGGTCTATCATTTTGTTTCGGGTGTCCTTTGACAGCTCTCTAGTTTTGGCCATGGTGGAGTTTAGAGTGTGACTGTTTGAGGTTGTGGACAGGTGTCTTTTATACTGATAACGGGTTCAAACAGGTGCCATTAATGAAGGTAACGAGTGGAGGACAGAGGAGCCTCTTACAGAAGTTACAGGTCTGTGAGAGCCAGAAATCTTGCTTGTTTGTAACTGACCAAATACTTATTTTCCACCATATTTTGCAAATAAATTCTTTAAAAATCAGACAATGTGATTTTCTGGATTTTTTTTCTCATTTTGTCTCTCATAGTTGAGGTATATCTATGATGAAATTACCGGCCTCTCTCATCTTTTTAAGTGGGAGAACTTGCACTATTGGTGGCTGACTAAATACTTTTTTGCCCCACTGTATATATAATTAGGGGGTCCCCGCTGCATCTCGCCATCAGTTTGGGGGTCATTGGCCTGGAAAACAAAGATATCAAACAGAGGAAAGCTGAGCAAATGACAGACAATTTTAAATGATAACTGAACTTAAGAGAAAAAACGTTCCAAGCGAACCAGGAATTTTGACCCATTGAGTGTACGGCTTTGTTTGTTTTTTAACATGAAGTGCCTGTTTATGGCTAAAAGCTCCTTAGTCTTTTTTAAAATCCCAACTTTGATGAGTTTGCATTAAAATATTAATTAAGTTTGTATTGAACAATTTCAAGGTGAACCAGCTGCAGTGATTTGTGACGTTGTCCTTCTGAACTCAAACTGATGGCTAGGATTATCTGATGCAGAGCAGAACTCGTGGTTCCATCGATTATGGCATACTTGTGGCAACCCAGCCACACAAATGGTACTAATAAGAATTGGTGTCTGTTCTACACTAGCAGAAACGGGACACACACGCCTTCCAGAATGATCCACCAGAAAAGGATTTCCGTACAATGTCTGATTTTCTGACCTGCATATTTGTTCCTCTTAAATTAAGATATTTTTGCTCAGATTCTCTTCTTTCTTTCATTCTTTTTAATTGTTGAATTATGAACTCTTAAATTAACCGAGATAGTTGGTGTCTGCAGTGCTTTATATGCCTTTCCCGGTTATTTTGTGACTTCCTGAATGAGTTTTCGATGTGACAAGTCTGCCATTGTTGCCTGCTAGAGGACATGGAAGAGTTCCTCCAGACTTTATCAACTTTACTTGAGTTTCAACCATGAAGTGTTTGCCTATTTCAAGTTTTCGGACAGGTTTTAATACACATAACTTAAAAATAACTTGCAATACGTATTCCTGCATTCACGGTTAGGTAGGTCTAATCCATCTTTTATTGCTAACTGTAGTGTGTGCTGTACTACGCCCATAGAATATGTCAATAAGAGACACCGCCATGCAGGCCAACGTTCCCCCGGGGAGGGGCAACCTTCATGTTATGCAAATGTAAGTCAACTCAATTAGTCAGCTTAATTAAGTCAACTTTTTGGTGAATGCACTATGAAACGGCCATTCCACGACTTGACAGAATAGTTCTTTACAAAGTTTGAAAATTGTTCTGAATATGATTTGGAAGCAACATTTAGATAATTTTGTTTTAGAGATCTCCCAATGCAACTTTCTCATATCCAACTGGATGTTAACTTTGGGGTTAGCTTTGGTATTTCTATTATTAGCCAATTTATGTAATTAATGAAAAAATCATTGGTGAAAATAACCAGATGGGGAGTATTTCTTTCTAAAGATGAAACTAAAATCTGGTCCCACTTTTGTTTACTGATTCCCATAAACTGATTTGTCATCACTGTTATATAATAGGAAGTCAGTCAGACATTAATCAGATTCACTATTTCAGTATTTATTTTATTCACCAAATTTATGCACACAAAAAATTATTCCACGTTTCTCTCTGTGAAGATATTTTAGATATGAATGGTTTCAATCAAGACACCTTGATAGTTAATCAGAGACAGATGGGGGAAAGAAAATGTCTCTGAAGGTAAAAGTCTCAGTGGTTGTGTCTAGGATGTGTGGGGTCTGCAGAGATGTTTTCTCTCCTTTTCCTGACCTTGGACAGGTCTGACAGGTCATAAATAGAGGAAGGGCAGTCTCTGTGATCCTCTCTGCTGATATTATTGTCACTTGTAGTTTGGTGCAGTGCTGGATCAGTTGGGTCACTCTGGATAACGGCTGTGTAGAAGATGAACTGCAGCTGCCTGCTGCCTTTCCTAGCCCTGCCATCATGGCTGGCTTCTGTAGCAGTAGACGGTGGACTTATCCGATCTGCCATTAGCTATTGTTGCTAGTCCGAAGCCAGCTTAAGCCTCTCCCGGCTCTAGTGCGCTGATTCCCTGCAGGAATCCTCCAATCTTCCACCGTGGTTTGTTAGTTCCAGATGATGACACAGCTGGCTTTCTGGTCCGGGTTCTGTTTTTTTCTCTGCCGGTGTTCTCGCACTGATTTTCCGCTTTTCCTGTCTGAGCTCCAGAATGTAGTCTCACCATAGCCTCTGTTGCCTGGGTGATAGTCCCTCCAATGCAGGACCTGAACTTGGTTACAGACGGGCGGGAGCACAGCTGCAAAAGACCATTATCCAGACGTAGTTCCTGGAGGAGGTGGTGATATTCCCAATACTTATTCCGTTGACGCCGATGTTTTGTTTGGTGTTTGAAAGTACAAATTACATAGCAGCCTTCCTCACCTTGCCCTTGGAGGTAAAATCTCTTCTGAGCCTTAATTTGAACAGTGTATGTGAGAGGACCAAGTCAGGTCCTGAAAATAGGGGTTCCTAGCAACCAGAGGTGGACAACAGTAGCTCAGTATTGTTGAAGGAAGGGGATGGGCAGGGTGTTGTCTCGTCACTGTAGATCTGTCCAATGATGATTGTGTCTCCAAATGTCAGAAGTTTTACACACCGATCTAATGAGGTGCAGTCATTTGTGTAAAGAGAGAAGATGAGTGGGAGTGAACACATCCCTGGGGTACCACCGCTTTAGTTCCTGTGCACCAATGGGAGCATCTTGGCATAAGTTCCTGGGTGGTCCAAGTGTTGCAAGATGAAGTTGAAAATGACTTTGTTGAAAGTCCATCCAGGTATATCTGTGGCCATGAATCTGACTGTAGAAACATGCACAATCCCATCTGTGGATTAGAATCTTCAGGTTTCCATCCCATGATGCCAGACTAGCAAAGTACTTGATAATCAAACGTCAGAGAAAGGGAAAGTTTCTTTTTTCATCTCTAATCTGAGAACCCCGGTGATCAACCTAATAAATGAGTGGATTTAATTTTGGGACTTGAACTGTCGTGTTCTTCATTTTCTTTCTTTTCATTGTGGTCTCTGGTTTCCCATTCAGTGAGACTGTGTCACCTGGGAGTCCTTATCTCTTCAACCAAGGGCAGCTAAGACATACAGGATGGATGTTTCTGTAGTAGGCTGGAGTTCTCAAACTCTGTCATCTATCTTTGTCCGCCTGAAGGACAAGTCTCCCCAGAACAAAAGGAAACAGCCTTTTCAAGTCTTTGCACGTAAAATAATTACATTGAAAACTGAACATTATGGCATGCAACTATTGCATTACCTAAAAGGGAAAAAAACGGCACATCCACTTACTATCAAGTATGTTTTTTTTTTTTATAATTATAATCTTTACATTGAGAATGAACTTATCTCTCTAAAGCAATAGCTACAATTACATGTAAATTACTATTTTTCAAGCTGCCGTTTTAAATCATTGGTAAAAAAAAAAAAAAAGTTGAAGAAACTACTTTAAAACTAATAATGCATTAAATGACAGCTTCATGCTCAGCAGAGAGAGATGCAGATTACAGAGGGCTGGTTGATAGGTACATTAGATGTATTAGGTAGAATGTAGTTGCAAAAGTAAATTAACCAATCTATACTTTATGTTGTCTTATCAAATAATGTCCCAATTAAATAGTTTTCTGGCTGCAACATGGGTAATTAACAGGTTCAGGGTCCAGGAATTGCACATCCCTTAGCAACAGAGATACATGTTGTCTCTAATATTTAATGTTTACAGATATATCGTTACCCTAATCATATTCACGGCATCCGTGTCATCTTTACCTCTGCAAACACACTAAAGCTGTTTCTGCTCTGTTTGGGATTAACGAAGTAAATCTCTGAGGCATGGCTGACCGGCAGCAGTATACACAAGCCTGCAGAGTTTTTCAGAGCAAAGTTGAACATCGTTTGGCTCAGAAAAAAGTCCCAAAGTCAACCACTGTCTTATGAAAAACTGAAAAGGTTGAGAAATATTTGATATGTCTCCTCAAACTGCTAGGAAATGTTTAAATTCGTATAAACAGAACAAACGCTTCTGCTAGGTGTTTGCTCGATTCTCCAAACTGGAATTACCCTGACTGCTGAAATACGGACTTCTCAAACAAACAAGCAGTTTAAGAATTTTATCTTCACTCAAACTGCCTTGGCTGAGAGTTATACCTCCTTTAAGTGCCTGTTCTGTTGCTAATTTAACTTTCTTCTTCGGGAATGAACGTCTCGCTCTTCGTTTGTCCAACACTTTCTTTTTATCTCATCAGTTCCCAAGTTTCATATAAATTTAAAGCAAAAGACTAATACACTAGTACAAATACTTTGTTACTGTACTCAAGTAGACGTTTTAGGTATCAAAACTTCATTACTTATTTTTCTTTCTACTTCTGACTTCTACTCATTACATTTTCACACAAGTATCTGTACTTTCTATTCCTTACATTTTTAAAACAAATGTTACTCGTTACTCTTGGGTTCGGTTTAATGTTTATAAATATTTATTTCACGTCATGTGCGCCATCCAATGCAGATCATTGGCTCCATCCACATCTAGTGAAAACTAGTGTAATTGGATGAGTCATAGAACGCAAACACTCATTGGTTAGGTAAAGGAAATCATCAGAAGCAAGCAGGTGTTCTTCAAACTGCAAACGTGAATTGTCCATGCCATGCTACAATGTTGGATTCAGAAAAAGATGTTGAAATGTCTGAAAGGTTGGACACAGGCGAGAGCGTATCGGGAGATGGAGACCAACAAGACCTCCCTCATCCTTGGCCCTATCTCAAAGAACTTTTAGAAATAGTCGAAAAATTGAGCTTTCAATTCATATAGTGGCATCTGGCTGTTTTTTTGAAAGGTTACCTTATACTTTAAGTAGTTTTTGGAGCACATACTTTTTAAATTTTACTTGAGTAAATAGGTCAAGTTGGGGGGTGGGCGCAGCAGGCATAGTGCTCCCGGGAGGGGGGCTCACCCTATCATACTTTGAAAACCCCTGCTCTACAGGATAACTGGGCACACCCTTAGAAAAAGGGGATGGGCTGGTTCATCCGGTTTAAAGTAGTGCTGCTGTTTCTCCACATCAAGAGAAGTTACCATAGGTGGATAAGAAATGTCTTCTGGATGCATCCCTTGTTTTAGACAAACCCAGTTTGGACTGAATACTTTTTACGATTAAATAAAACCAGGATAAAAACATGCAGGCATTTTTTAGCCTGACGTAGTCCTACTCAATTCTAGTCAGAATATGAGTCTGATACTGCTCCATAGAGCTGTGATTATGGGGCGTGTTTTGAACAAACCAGGAAAAAAAATGCCTCTGCACTCCATTGGATAGACCTACAACCAATAAGAGCAACGGAGTGCGTGACGCATGTTAAGCGACGCATAGATGTCAACAAAAATCAAAGCGTGCAGTTGCACGCCTAGAATAAGAAGATGAGCCTTGATCGCGTTTCTCTGTTCCTCTTTTAAAATTTATTTGCTGTCGATATCTTCTAGAACAGACCTAATAATAGCAGAATCTACTCACCTAAACTCTCCAGCGGCAGCCATTGTTGTTGTCACCCATGCGCGCTTTGGTCACGTGGTTGATTATGTTACTGTTGATCATCTGTCCATCATCATATAAAGCCCGCCCTGACAATTTGATTGGATCACCAGATATTGTACGATCATACTCGCGCTACTATGGAGCAATGCCAGACCGAACTTCCCGACCTCAAACCTTGTGGGCGGGACTAAGTTCGGAATCGCACCCAGGCTAGGCATTTTTAGGAAGTTGTTAGCTTATGGCAGACAGCAGTAAAGGAAAATGTATATCTGGTTTACATTAGAGATTTTTACTGTAGTTGTGTCCAACTGTATTTACTTTTTGTTGAAAACGTCTAAATAATATGTAGCCAAGTTGGTTTGAAAAGACATTTCTTGTCTGGCTATGAATAAATATAGAACTGAATACATCTTTTTGAATAATCTGTGGGCTTGAAAGGATCACACAGTTGCTTGTGTGTGTTACTGGAATATAATTGCTTTGCTGAGCCTATTTGCATAGGTAATTAGTACTGACTGACACTGGTCTTTTCCTGTTTTAATCAGCTGCCTGAACGGCAACAAGGGGAGGAAATTGCTGAGAAGGATTGTCGGCTAACCCCCTAATTTGTCACAAACATCCAAAAACAAGGTAAATACACAAAAAATATATTAAAGACTTTTAAACTGTGTAAAAGCAAATTATGTGGTGAAACCGTATTAAGACAGCTCATTCAACTTTTGTGCAAAACTGTAAGATAAACAATCCCACTGTGAGATGGAACTTTCTCCAGTATTCCCCTTTCTCAGAAAAGCATCAGAAAGCAGAAAAACAATGTGAAAGTAAGAAAGACGACCGGGTTCAATGATTCCATGAGGTCAAGCTGCCTTTTTTCTGCCATCAAATCTGACATTTCTGTAAAAACCTCTTAAATTGGAAGAGCCAGTGAAAAGGTTATTTTGTCATGATTGGTAAAATGTGCACTTTGTAAAGTGTAGGTGTTTGAGAGGGATTTTGGTCTGATTAGCACGATACTGAGGAGAGGAGCTTCTAGATGACAGGTACATACAGTGCCTTCCACTAGTATTTGTACCTAAGAGGTCTATATAAATGACCAATTTAAATTATCTTATAATTTCCATAGACAAATACCGGTACACACTAAAGATTAGACACCCAGAAACAAGATCAAGAACGTTGTTTACGCCATTCAGTGTAGTGAAGAATGCATAGACCTTGGAGCAGCCGCTACACAGATGCATGGCTCAATACAGGGGGGCCAACTCCTTAGGACAGGACTCAGACGTTCACCTACACCTGAAGGCTAAAGGACAACAACGTCAATATTCTGGCCAAAATGGTTTTAGAGAGGGGTTAAGGAAGCATCTTTGTGTGACCTACTTCCAAAGCAATTTTAGGAAAAGTACACAGAAGATTCACCTCTCACCTCACTCACACTTCAAAGTCTGTTTCTGTAAAATCTGTCAACAACTGAAGGATCAACAGTTCTGTTTATTTTGTCCTGCTCTCCGCCACCCTAGAGAGGCCTCAGAAGTCTTGGTTGCAGGACAAGATGGAAGGACGTATAGATATACTTTAAATAGGATCCTTCCACAAGAAAATATAATGTATTGTAGAGACAATGCTTTTATCTTCAATAGTTTGTTGAACCTTTTTTTTTTATTCGGTGGGAGTATAATAGTGTTGAAAATACTTTTATATTCTATTGCTAAACAAATATAACCATAATTTAACATGTATGCAATTAAGAAAATCATTCTAAAAATGTTTTTTTTTTTTACATATAGTTTATTGTTGTCTGTTAGTTTTGCAGAGGGACCAAACGTCATTCCTACTTCCGGTGGTGCAGCAGTAAAAAGTTTAGAGACCCCTCTCCTGGAGAATGTTGGTACCAGTGAGGCAAATCTAAGATCAAAATAGTGATTTACTGCGTATATTTATTAAGATATTTTTCAGGTTTAAACACTCTTTCCGGAAAGGTTTTCTTTTCTATTAAGAAAAGAAATAATTTTTCTTTTCCGCTTCTAAAGCAGATTGATGCTATATGCATGTTTGGGTAACATTTTCCATATTCTCCCTTTATTCCTCAGTGTGAGTCTGTCCACCACATATAATCCTGCACAAACCCTTTGCTTGGCCCATATCTTTCTCCCGCAATGTCAGCATTTTGCTTATTTAACACACTCTTGTTTCTATCTTTTCTATTCGGATGAGGCTGTACATATCTCCCCTTATTTTGTGAAGTGTCAAACTGGCACAGTCTGAGATTTTGCTGTGCTAGCTGGAGTCAGAAGAGCAGCGGTGCAGCTACACGACTGTCCCTTATAGAGTTTAAACAAAATATTTATTTCATCAACCTCTGATTCAGCCTTGAATAGTTTGGAAATCCTCCAGAAGAAGAAGTCTTTGAAGGGGCTGAATGCAAATATAACCTATGCATAAATATTATTTTATTGCACAGCTCTACCATCCTTTGTTTTTTCTATGGGGTAAAATCCATGTAAAGTGCCTTAACCCTTTAAATCCTGCACCATGAAATAATTGACAGATAAATATATTTTTTATTAGATTTGCCATTGGGCTTTCTGACAAATGACATACAAAAATGAAAATAAATGTTGCTTATGTTAAATAAGACAATTTATTTGCGACACTTTTTATTCATTTAGGCATTTCTGTATACGTTTTCTTTTCACTACATGTCTGAAAAAATGTAAATCAGGGTTTTCAAGTACAAAAATATCACATTGATGAAGCAGAGGTCTCAAAAACTCAAGTATCAAATATGATAAACCTGGATTTAAAGGGTTAAGTAAAGGCTGAATAACTGAAAGGAGTTATAAAGAAATCAGGCCATCTGATCTGAAAAAAATTAGTCTGAGAAAATGTTGCAGGCAGCAGGTTTGCAGGTCGGGATAAGTGTGCTGTTTTGGGGGCCATAAAGATGGCCGGGGCCACTCATTTGGCCAGGTTTATGGGGCCCAGTGATCATTTCCCTTTAAGACATCAGCAGTCATATTGTGGAGTGTGTCCCTGCTGACAACAGGCCGTCGCCACTAACCATAATGCCACAGAGTGGAAGAATAACTGCTCTCCTGTTGTCAATAAAACAGAAAGCAAAGATGAAAGAAGGATGCTGACTATTACCAGCTGCCTGCAGAGTCAGTTCCTAGCGTCTGACCACCTTTAAATAAAACCCCAGCATCTGCAGGGTGAATATGATGCATCTTCCCCCACAGTCGCTCACTGGCCCAAACGGCGCACTCCCAGCACCTTTGAGTCGAGTCTAAATAACAGCGGCTATTAATCTCGCGGACACTTGAGGCCTGATTGGATTTTCCGCGCAGCTCGTCTTGACGCTGCGCAGGATTTCTCATCTATTCAGGCTTCACTTTGTCAGATATTTATTTATTTGCTTGCTGCATACCTGCATTCAGAACCTGGACGGAGGGTGATGAATGGGAGGAAAAAGCGTTTTAAGACCACGCTTATCAGGCCTTGGATGGTAGGGAGAGAGAAGAACAAGGGAAATGAGACGATTACAAGAGGTCAGGCAGAGCGAGGCCAGCATCACCCGGCTGAAAACTCCATGGATGGTAAATAGATTGAAATTAGAGAAGCAGAAGATGATCAGAGAACCAAAGCTTCCTCGTTTGCCATTATTCATTTCCACAAAATTAATTTAAATTAAAACCTACGCTTGATTTGATTGAGAAAAGCTTAAGTTACTAAAATTTGGTCAACCTACAGTCCTGTCAGATTCCCTCCTTCAGAGCTGAGCACTGTTGTCTAGTGGGTCCACTGAGCTACTGCATGGGGGTTGCAAAAGTTTTGTTTGATTACTTTTTTTATATTTTCCCCCTGCAATATTTTCCACTAATTGAAATGTCTTTAAATTCCCATTAACATGAATTCAACACACTGTAGTCAACAGATAAATGGAGGCAGAAGATGTCTTTTAGTCATCAATGCACACATTCAGCGACACACAGGAGCTTTTTCAAGCTGGGCACCGTTTCATTCACAACACCTGTCCCATCAACCTGGAATCATAATTAGTAATACTTTAATAATCCCAGGGAGGAATTACTTTAATTTTTCATTTCTCCATACGTAATAAAGTGACTATAGGACCAGTTTGAAATAACACTATTTCATGCAATATATATAATTAGGGGGTCCCCACTCCATCTCGCCATTAGTTTGGGGGTCCTTGGCCTGGAAAACGTTGAACACCCCTGGTATATGGCTGCACTAACAATTATTTTTTCAAATTGATTAATATGACGATTAGTTTTTCAATTAATAGCCACAGGTTCCTTAAAGATGTTTTTATGAAATTAAACCAGGTGAAACTAAAACTTTTCCACTTGAGGAGTTCTGGATAGAGCATACTGACAGACAAAAAAAATTTTAGTATCTTAAATTCAAATTGTTTATATATATATATATTTTTTTTACAATTTGGTTTAATTGCTGCTCTAACTGATTTATGTTTTTGATTCTCTATACCCGGTTATGGAATAATTGATTACTAAATTAGCTGACAATTGTTTCAATAATCATATAATCATGATTGTTTCACCCCTACTATTGTCTAGCATCTGAAGCTAAAAGTATGTTTATTTTTAAATCTTTGTGAAACAAAAAAAGTTTAAGTTAAGAAAATGAATTGGTTTTGTAGCAGCACAAAGAAATCACAAGAAATTATAATATGTTTTCAGTACAGGGGCCATAGAGGGTCTAGAATGTACTCTACAGTGAGTTTGGCCCTCGTTGTCCCCTGAATGAAACCATTCACACAAATAATCCAACTACATCACTAAAAGACGTCTGTGGAAAGTTTATGACACTGAAGCAACTCTCATGTTCAACAAAGCTTTGTTAAAAAGAAAAAAAGGTGCATTAGGAGTTATCGGTCTCTCAATTCAATTCAGTTTATTTCTATAACGCCAATTCACAACACATGTCATCTCAAGGCAAGTTCATCAGATCATCCAGTCAAATTGATTCAAAGTTTACTATCTAGAGAAAACCAGTTGATTGCATCGAATCATATAATACCTCACATTGAGCATGCTTGTAGAGACAGTGGAGAGGAAAATCTCCCTTTTAACAGGAAGAAACCTCCAGCAGAACCAGGCTCAGTGTGAGCGGCCATCTGCTGAGGCTGACTGGGTTCAAGGAGACAAAAGCAGAGATAGAAAAAGCAACTGTAAAAGGCGGCCCCGTCCAGGAAACACACAGCCAGGCAGACGAGCTCTGAGCCAGCTCCCATGACAGAGGATGAAGAGACACATCCAGCCAGTCGCAGTCAGAGAAACAGGACCACACTGAAAAACAGGCTGATCTCGAACATGTATGACAAAGGTGTTGATAGCAGCAAAAGAGCTAATATTTCTCTCCAGGATGGAGTCACAGCCAAACAGGAACGGGTGAGGCGAAGCTATTGTGAGAAAAAGCAGAGAGAGCATAACGTTAGAGATTAAACTAACAGATTCTGAAAATTGGAGAATAGAGATATAATGAAGCAGAATGATGAAATGGGGGTCCCTATGTCCTCCAGCAGTCTAAGCCTATAGCAGCATAACTATAGAGATAGCTCAGGATAACCTGAGCCACTCTAACTATAAGCTTTATCAAAAAGGAAAGTTTTAAGCCTAGCCTTAAAAGTAGACAGGGTGTCTGCCTCACGGACTAAAACTGGTAGATGGTTCCACAGGAGAGGAGCCTGATAACTAAAAGATCTGCCTCTCCAGGTTATCAGCAATGGGAGCTAATGGGACCATGATCAATAAGTTGACAATAGACTACTATGATGTGACTGTTTAGACTCTGGACGCTCTAACACATAGAAAGAGACTCAAATGTTTATTTATTTTGTTGTGAAAAGATCACACAGAGGCAAACAGATCTGATTTGGATTGCATTAGCTTGGCTTCTACTCTGAGTCTTGGTTCCGATCCTTCAAAATCAAAATCCGATTGAAAGCATTTAAAATACTGTCTTGATCAAAGATTTAGGGAATGCTATGTTGGATCATATGTGAGCTGCTCTGTAATGACAGCAGGATGGGGGTTAGTGCATGGGTGTTCAGCACAACTACTCACACAAAGGCCAAAAGACAATAGCTATTGTTTTCAACCTCAGAGAAACAAAGCTCAGAGAGACAGAAACTGAAATACTCTCAGCAGAGGGGAGATCATTACTTTAAAGCACATTGCTTTTCATGCATCTGATGATGGCTTCAGCTGCAGAACACAATACTAGATTCTTTAGTTTATAGATACAAAATACAGATTAAATAGAACATCTTCTGACATAATGCACAGCATCTTAGATTTAAAGTAATCCATGTGTTGGCTGAGAACACTCCTCCTCTGCACCCTGACCCCCCCCCAGCCCGCTGTCGACAAGTGTTGAACAAGGGCAAAGACTATGTCAGGTGTTCTTTGTAAATCCATAAAATTCCTGCCTGCAAAGCGAGGCGAGTGGAAGCAGGCTTGTTTTTGCATTCAGAGCTGCGTTTCTGTCAGCTACATGGAAGCAGCCAAACACTCTCTCATTCATCTGCTGAGATTTGCTAAGCCTCACAGAGAGAGCAGAATCAGGAGCTGCGACAGAGGAAGGCAGATAGACTAGATGGAAGCTTAAGCCTCCCTCAGATTTTCAGAGACACAGCGATATGGAGGGGAGCATCTGAGAGATGAAATTTGGAGCTATAATGTAAGGAAATAATAAAAAAAAAAATAATAAATTGTGGAGAAAATACAGCTTAAATAGTTCCAGGCATCTTGATTTTATGTTATAAATGGACCGTTGAAGAAAAGCCTCTATTTTCCATTAAGCTATTCAGCTCCATCATGAATAATGGGAATATTGTGTCCAAATGTCTTCAGAAACATGTTCAACTTCCTGTAACTAACGACCAAAGGGCCAAAATTCAGCTAAACGCAATGTATTTATCTTCTTTATTCCAGCGGCATCCAGGTGACAGAATGCAGATCCGTCGATGATAAAACTCTGAAGCAAGGACAGCAGGGGAGCTAGTCAGAACCGATGAGGCGGTAAAAAGAAGTTTTCCTAGTGGCCAGGAAGGAAGACGGAAGTTTAACAGTAGCAGCCGTGGTGGTCGGATCTCTTATGGTTGTGCATTTTAAAAATGGGCTTATTCGGCTCATGCTGAGAACAAAATGAGAACATTCACACGGCTCTCTTATCTGCCAGCTCAGGGTCGCCAGAGGAAAGTTAAGAAAAAGCTGCAGCCTCCCATGAAGATTTGAAGGAGGGAAACGGGTGGCTCAGAAATAAAGGAGCGTCTCCCAGCTCGTCCAGAGTTTAATAATTCTAAAAAGAATAATCATGTTTTATTGAATCAGGAGACTTTAAGCTTTGTGTAAAACTAGGTGAAGGTTGATGAACTCATAACTTGAGTTTACATGCTGTAGCTGGAGCTGCTCGTCTATTAAACCCTTCAGTGATTTTCTGTTCAGGTTTAATAATGCTCAGGTTACAGAGGAAGGCGGAGCCTAATGCAGCCATATAGTAAAATCTGAAACATTTAATCAGAATTCTTTACGATGGAGCAACATAACGTAGTGATGGCTTGTGACTTAAAAATGATTTGTTTAAAAGATTTGTTCATCGAATCATTCATGTCGTGCAACCAGGGCATTTTTTTCTTAAAAATGTGGCAAATTTATTTTGTCTGATGTTTAACTGTTACAGCAGTTAAACCCATTTCAATCTGCAAAACTCACACGAAGAGAAAAGACAATTAGAATAAATTTATTGATACAATAACTTGGTGTTTGGCGCTCAGACCTCGGCAGGAAACATAGCGCTGTATTTTGATAGATATGCATGAACAGGAGTAAAGAACAAGGCTGTTTCCCCCCCAGGCCTGAAACTGGTGGTGGAGTGGAGATAGATGAAGTTGGTCAGTCTGTAGACTGCTGGTTAGAGAGACGGTCTGCTGAGCTTTATGGGGAGATCCAGTGGACTGCGTGAGCTGATACTAGAGCTTCACTCAGGGACCTGGAAGATGGAAGTCCAGTTTGAATAACAAAGGTTGAGGGAGTCCATCCATGATGAGCGAGCATGAAGCGACAGTGGAGAGGAAAAACTCCCTGTTGGGAAGAAACCTCTGGCAGAACCAGGCTCAACATGGTGGTCTTTTGTCGGACCGGTTGAAATGAGACGCGGAATGCAGAAAGAGTCCGGGAATAATGAAACCCTGATGAAGCTTTAGCTACAATGGTGGAGGAGGGGCTGGAGGTGGGTTGGAACAGGGTCATCTGAATGAAGTCACAGAGCGCAACCAGTGTCTGAAACTGAAAAAGTTGCGGATCTGAGGCCTTTTAAGAGAAACTTTGGATGCTGATTGGCTTTCGTGGAGGTGTGGTTCAAAGCTGATTGGCTGTGTCGTAGGTGGATGTAGGAGAGCAATCAGCTTCTTCAGTTGAACTTCCGCCTAGACACCATTATTAGTGTGCAGTAAATTCTTTTTCCGAGCCGTCTTTGAATGCACCAAGAGCATTAAAAGAGCATAAAGGAAAACTACGCAGTGAAATGTGTTTACCTGGGTCGTTGATTTACCTCGCATCTGCTTGATTTCAGTGTTTTATAATAAACAGATGTGGCAGATTTAGAGTCAGCATCATGCTGTGGGAATTCTTTTTGTTCTTGGAATAAAATTTATAGAGGGCTGCAAAATTCTGAAACAAAAATGCACCTCTTAAATACATAAAGATGTGTTTTTAACATGAAGAGACATGTTGAGGGTTTGAAAAGAATAAATATACAAATCCAATTGAAGCTCCAGCTCTCATTAAGATGCATTGGAAAAACAGGTTGGCTTCAGGAAAGGGTTAAAAACTTTCAAATAAACTGAGATGAAAATGTATATGTGTGGATTAGATCAGCTCCTCTGGAGGCTGTAAGATGCGCGGATGCCTCAGTTTCTCAGTTAGCATTGTTGGCTTGCAGCTGGATAAAAGAAATGTTGACAAGGGTGACCTTTCAGGCAGAGACGCTTAATGTTCGACACCCTCAGCATCCATCAGGACACAGAGCTGAGCTTTAACTGAAAGATTCGACATCAAAAAGAATTGAAGGCTGGTTCAGGTACCTGCGCTCCACATCGGCAGCCCCTGAGCTATTTATGAGGCTCCACTGTGAAATATGCAAATATTAAGAAGCTCGCAGCTGGTCATAAATATGAGACTGCAGCTTTCACAGGAAGGTGAGGCTGAGCTCTATGCCTCCTCTACTTTCAGGGGAGCAGCTTTCATCCCAGCACATTAAGAGTTAATTTATAGTTGATGCAATGCAAATTCAGCCTGGCTGTCACACTTGTTTTCGTCAGGCACTCGCCGTGGCCCCTGCCTCGCACTGATGTATGCTTCCAATTTAAATCCCATCCATCTGTTTCAGGTGACGGCGAATAATTCATACTGTGAAACGCTGTCATCGCCTGGACCGTCCCATCCCGGCAGATATCAGTTTTAATGTCACAACTTTGGGGTTTGTATCACACATCTGTCTGCAGCAGAGATTGATACCATTGCCTTTTTTGGGGCGAAATTCAGCCGTCTTCTACGACACGCAGTGACTTACACTCTGCAGCAAAATCTAAAAACAAATAAAGCTTTTTATTGATTTGTTTTGCAAACCAAACTGGGCTGTTCATCAAATGGACTTTTGCTTCTGTGTGTACCTGAGGAGTGAAAGCATGCGGTCAGGTGAAGAGCAGCAGCTGCTGTGCTTCTGATCACTGAACTCCGTCAAGTTTCTGACCTTTCAGTTTAAGTTGAAGAAACCAGTAAATATCAGCTCCCCTGAACATTTCCTGTACATCCTGCAGGATTGTGTCGTCATCACGATCTCTCATGAGTCCATGGATGTTTTTCTATGTTACTGTTGAATACATTTAGCCGTCTTGATGCACATTCAATCGTAATTGGCAAATTAGTGTACTTTTGGGGGAACTTCAACTTTTTTTTCTTTAAGTTGTCTATATGAAGTTTAAAGCAAATAGAGAAGTTTGGATCTTCTGTGCATTTTGTGCCATTAAGTCGCCTTTAAAATACCAACATTTTGACTTCAGTTTAATTTCTGGTGATGAAATCCCTTTAGAATATCCTCATCTGTTGTTTTGCATGAGGTGAGGATGGTTTTTCCCACTGTAGACCTGCTGGTTTGATTATATGTTGTGCTTTACATTAAAAATCAATGGAGCTGACATGCTGACAGGTTTGGATTAGAGCAGCCCAAAAACTCCAGGTTGACTCTGTGATGGAGGAAAAAAGGCAAATTACTAAAACTTCTGTTAAAGACTTTGACAATTCAGAAAATGTTTAACCTGTTTGACATTTAAAACCATGAATGCTTTAACACCAAACCTGATGAGCTGATAATTCAAGTTATCAGATTCTTCCACCTGAGCTGTGGATCTCTGTAGCTCCTCCAAAGTTACCATCAGCCTCCATCCAACAGCTGCTGATTTAACTCAATAACATGCAACAATATTTAGAAACATTTACGTAAATGATCAATCATCACCTGAAGCTGTCAAGACTTGCAACAGAAGTTGGCTTTAGTTTAAAAAAGTTTTAGATCTATCTGTGAGTAGAACGTTTCTCCTAAAGGAACTGGAGACTGAATCTCAGTAGCCTTCAGGTTGTACAGTTACAGGGCCGGTTTCTCTCTGCTTACCTTCAGGGCCAAACACGGATATCCAAGCTCTCATGTTCACAGCTGACGGGGTTTAGATTGGATCTGAGCCTGACGTGCCCTCTGAACCCTGACAGAAGCCCACGCAAGCAGAGCTGGAGCATAACTGCAAAGTTCAATCCAGTAATATTCTCGCTTGAGGGCTACAACAAACATCTGGCAATAGCAAAAAAAAAAAAAAAAAAAAAAAAAGCTGGCGGTCACCAAGCCTGGAAATAGGAAATCTTTCAGGAAGGCTTGCATGAAGGTCCTCTCTGTCGGGGCACATCCTCCTGCAGGAGACAGAAAACTCGGCAGACGATTCCCAGCTGCCTTCAACCTCGTTTTCTCACCTTGGTTGAAAAATGAGGACACAGATGGCAAATTATTCCACTGACGCGACCCCAGAGGACCAGTGACACAGAGTTCATGTGGATTGGAAAGATGAGGCCCTTTCTGCTAAATGTACAAAGATGTATAGAAGAATTAAGGCTTAAAATTATAACATTGTGCAGCGGATTAATTTGCATGAAGAAAATTGCCTCCAGAGTCAGAGGAGGACAGCGGCATTTAAATCTGTGTCCTACCAGAGATTCCGTCCCTTCTAAGAGTCCATCTTTCCCACATTTTGTCTCATTACACCCACAATATACATATATATATATATATATATATATATATATATATATATATATATAGAGAGAGAGAGAGAGAGAGAGATTTTTTTTAATATAACAGGGACTGATTGGATAATTTTTTAGTCAAAGCAGGTTTTGGGGCATTTGTCTCTTATCAGCTTTGAGAAGAGACTCAGTTTTCTCTCCATTCTCTCCAAACAATTATGCACTCAGTCAGATTGGATCGGGATTTTGAGTGAACTATTTTCAGGTCTGGACTTTGACTAGGCCATTCAAATGCTTTAATACACGTTGGTTCCAACTGGGTGGATCTGTAGAATAATCCATCTCTGACCCATGTGGTTTATCTGCAGGGATGTCATGTAGTTTTCTGTCTTTCCAGCTGATGTAAACCATCTCCACAGCATGATGCTGCCATTGCCTTGTTTCACTTTGGTTTGTTACTGTGATTGTCTTTTGCCTCTTAGGTTGTGCTTTATCTTTACATGATGATGGATTGAACAGAACTCTATTTAAGTTCCATGTGAAAAGAGTTTTTTGCAGTAGATTTTATTCATTTACAGGCTAAATGAAGCACTTAGCATTTAGAAAATAGTTGCTGAGGGTGCGGAATGATTTGGATTTGGTTAGCTGTCTATGCCAGCTCCTCAGGCTTTTGTTTGGAAGTGTAAGCATTCCCAACGGTCCAGTTCTCCGCCTCCCTCGTTACGAGCTCCATTTACCACCAGCCCTGAACTAATCACATGCCTTTCATTTCCCCCTTACCTTAGATGTTTTTTTTTTTTTTTTATTCTCCACCATTGTTTGGCCAATTTCAGAGCGTACTATTACTCAGCATATTGCATCCATTTGTAAACACCAAAGGGGGGTGAAATCATAGAAATTCAAACCGCACCACTGAACCAAAGAAGCTGTGAATACCAATTATTTCACATGTGTGTGACCATTCCTGTAACGTTTCTGGAAGAAAATAAAGTTATTAACTGATAACAGAATGGAAGCTGGTGAGTCTCAGTCTTTTCCACACCAGAGCATCATAAACTCATGCACCGGAATAAAACTCAGCTCTGCCTAACTGTTGAAGGAAGTCATCAAAAAGAAGCATTTGACGCAAACACGCCAACCGGGACTAGTTCCATTATGAGAGAAGTCGTTACAGCGGCGATGAGAATCCCTGAAGGTTTCCACTGTGAAACGCTTTGAGAGCGGCGCCTCGTCAGAAGCGACTCCCACATTGTTCTGTTTGTCTTTGCAAGTGTGGAACGGAGGACGCCGTTTAATTTCCCTCGCATCGAGTCCCTCAGGGCCGCCTCCGCTTCCATAGACGAAGATACTGACAGCTGAGACAAAGAGCTGGAGAACTCCGGGTGTGCTCTCACTCTCCACACCTGCTCTAACACCTCATAGGCGTTTGGGCAAAAGCTGCAAAGAGGATAACCTTAAAGGAAAAATTATCTTTGTTGTTTCTTTGCTTAAAACCTTCAAGGAAAAAAAAAAAGTTTTTAGACACTTAAGATTATCCAGCTCTTGTTTTTCTCTTCATGGACTTCAGAGCAAACGGGCTGCCAGACACTAATGATTTCAGATAATTACCTTGGCCATCCAACATGAGTGGTGACACACAGGGACCCCCACTGACACCAGATAGGTCTCTGCTAGCCAATAATATCCAGTTAATTCCTCAGATGGACACTGCTGCTCATTAACATTTCTAGATAAAAATAAATCCTAACTTCAGGCCTTTAAGGTCACATCTGAGTGGAAATGTAAAGCATCCCAGCCTCAGTAAACCTAAACAACAAAGATCTACAAAGGATGGAATATACTGTCTTTAATCCTCAAATGGTGAAAGTTCTACATAAAATATTCACACCTTTAATTGTTTGGTTCCTTCTGGAGCATCAGAAAGGTTCTGTTGTAGTTCTGGTTGGTTTACTGGGAAGGACCTGGATTTTCAGCCACACTTTGTAGAGCTGGATCAAAACACTGTCGACATTTATCTAAACCAGTTTCAATTTAGACAGACTTGATTAAGCTTAAAGAGAAATTAAATGGTGAAGGTTTTGGTTTAGTGCTGGGTTCTATTTTTCTAAAAAATAATAAATAAAAATACGTTTTCTTGAATTGAGTTAGACATGTTGCAAATGGAATAAGACAATTTACATTTTAAAAAAAAATGCAACTACATATATATGGGAAAAAAAACTCTATTGGCACGTCATCTTATTTAGCTACTTAAAGAAAGGGTAAATATGCTCATTTTGAGAAAGATAATTTTTGCAGTGTAAAGTTTTAGCCAGCCGACCCAAACTTTGGGAGTAAAGAAAACTGGTTCTAATCCTGAGAGGAATTTTAAACACTTCAGAGTGTTTATTTACCACTGTGGACAGAGATTAGGCTCGGTCTCTGTGTCCAGATTTAGAAAATAAGCTGGACATTAATGCTAGATAAGATGGGAAATACTACACTGCAAAAAATATCTAGAAATTAGTCAACATCTCTTACATTAAGAGTATTTACCTCCTCAATTCAAGAACGAATGCACTTATTTAAAAAAAAAAAAAATGAAATTTTTCAGATTTCAGTTTTTTCATGTGTAATGCTAACATTGAGTTTCCATAGAATCTGCATCCACCAAGGCTACACTGGAAAAATGATCTGGAAATTAGTAAAAATTTCTTAAATTAAGTGTATTTACCCATAATTTGAATAGGGAAATTAGATAGTTTGCCATTGGAGTGAGTATTTTTATTCTTAAAATAAGATAATTAGGTCATATGCACTTGAAATAAGACAAACCAATTGTCTTATAAATGTAAATAGGCTTGTTCCATTGGAAAGATGTCTATTTTGCCTCCTCAATCCAAGAACAAATGAGCTTATTTTATGAAAATCTAGAGTTTTACTGGAGCTAATTTTGCAGAATGAGCCTTGTTTTAAGCTTAGATTGGTTAAAAGTCATTTTTTTCCTGCAGCATTAAGTAGGAAGTCATCTGTAATGTTTGTTTTGAAGAGGGGCCAGAGTCTGAGTCATGGTTCCCTACAGCATTATTACATTGAATGAACAAACAAGGATCAAGAATAACATTTTCAGTGCAGCAATGTTACCCAAATGTATGAAGGAATCATTTTTAGCTCATGTTGCCCAGCTCTAAACTATGGGTTTAGCTTGAATACTAGCATTTAGGATGCGACAATGCAGCAAACAAAAACTAAAGAGTCCAAGATTGTAATTAAATGAAAAAGGACAGCAATACCCCAGGAAAAAAAGAGAGTGTATGTCGAATGAATGCAATATTTGTAGATTTCCCCAAAATCCAAAATAATAAACAGTGGTCTTATTTTACTAATGGATAATTGAAAGTCTCTTACTGTAAAATCCCCTTCAGCTAATGAGCATTCTTCTGCTAAATAAGCTCACATCTTATTCATATATGCACCTGTGTTGGTCTGGTTGCCTGCTCTGGTTTGGAGCAAACAGGCTAGCACCACGCTTTAGGTAATATTCAATTATGATAAAAGTCCTCAGAAATATGTCCACTCATATACCGGAGTGATCCTTTCACTTTGTTTTGGTTGTTCATTCTGCCAACGGAACATGTCAATTTACATTTAAAATAAGAAAAGACAATTGCATTGTCTTATTTCAACTGCATATTATCTAATTATGTTATTTAATGACTCATTCCATTGGCAAACTGTCTCGTTTACCTACTCAAATTAAGGGTAAATACATTTAATTTAAAAATCTTTTTACTTATTTCTACTTTTTTCTTCCAGTGTAAAAAAAACATAAATGAGCTCCATAGAGCTTTGATTCTCAGCAGATCTTGTTACTTGTTCCTTCAATTAAAATCTTTGTGTAGACGGTCAGTTGTGATACTTTTGACCACCATGAATCGTTTCGTTCACTATAAATTGTTGGATTGCCGTACTCCTAAATTCTACTTTTGCTTTCTTTCAAAATCAAATCAGTAAATTAATAATTTTGTTTAGTTTGTCAAAGGAATTTCTTTTTCCCCACCTTGTGATGCATTAAAAATTAATTTTATGCCCCATTACTAATCTGTATACTTTTACCGATAGAAGAATATATATTGTAAAAAAAAAAAAAAGAACATAATGCTTTAAAACAATTTTTAACCCCTTTGGTGGAGACTGATGGTGAACTTGGATCTAAAGATGTGTTTTATGAGAGTGGGCCGAGACAGGAGCCTTGGGGGACACCGTTTCTGATCATATTCCGATCTCATTTATCCTCTAGAGTTATATATATATATAAGCCCATTTACCTGATGAAGCTTGGTCAAATGTGTTATTAAATAAGAAACTATCCCTACATAAAAATGAATAACACCAGCCGTTCATTAAAAATCCAAAACTCAAGACTATTGTTATAAAAGCCATACCCAAACTAGGATTAGCATATAAATTTAAAATCTGTTCTTAGCTTTAATCTAACATTTTGTGTGATGTCCGTCTGACTGTGAGAAACTAGCAGATAGATTTTACCTGTGAGCCACATCACATCTGATCAAAAAATTCAAATCACTACGGCAATGGCATAAAACAGGCTAAATTAAATTAATAAAACAGGCGTGATTCACATACTTTAGAAAAAATATATCACTTTTGTCTTCTGCTATCAAAAAAATTATTCCTTGCTTTAGCTGAAGTGTTTTTGTCAAAGTATAAATAGTAAGGGTTGAATTATAACCGGATATGTTAATGTTTTTATAGGGATTTTTACACTACAGAAGAACAAAGGAAGTAGAAGCAACTGTTTTAATAAATCTCTACAACATAAAGTATTAAAATTTAGGGTTGAATCTTTCAATGTGGGGTTTTATTTGAACAGCTCTAGCTCATATTGGATTATTACTTTTAATCTTTTAAAATCTTGCGACAGATTCATTTAATTTCGTGCTATTTGCAGTTCAGCACAAAGGAAAAACAAAAAAACGGATGCATGATTATTATCATTTTCTATAAACAAAAACTTAACCACGGTCTGCATAAACATTCAGCCCCACAGACCCATTAATACATGGTGGTGGCAACATCATGCTGTGGAGTCACTTCTCTTATGCAGGGACTGAGAAGCTGAACAGTTGGTTGTCTAGCCTGCCCACAGCATGATGTTGCCACCACCATGCTTATTTCAGGGTTCCCACACCTCAGGTAACATTTACCTTTCCTGACAATTTTAGTACCATTTGTTAATAGGTTTGCAAAATTGATTGAAATAAATGGTATATGGGACTAAAAATGCCAGTCAGAAAATTATGAACAGGATCAGCATTACATTTTCTGTAGGAATTGAGAATCCATTCAGAATGCAAGAAAAGATTTCAGGATCAAGTTAGCAACCCTTAATTTCGTGTTATATTTATTCCGTTTGTCATGTTGTTTATCCTTTTGTTTCATTCAGTAACAGGTTTATCCTTATTGTGATTCTGAGAGGTGCTTTTGGTTCAAATATATTGCATTAAAAGATTAACTTAACAAACACATTAGTGAAAGACAAAGAACTGATTTAAAACAAATGTAACTTATTCTCTATCTATTCGCTTACAAATATTCATGGTTCTCACAAGGATGTTTTATGTAGGAGGTTCAATCCATTTTGTTTTCTCTGCCTCTTTGCAAATTAAAACATTATTTAACTCCTTATTGTGAAGCGACGTTCAGATCAACATGCAGCCTCTAACTATAAAATTAAACTTTTTATACCACAACCTGACCATCATTCCATTCTCGTCCGTTACTCTCCGCCATAACTGCCTCAGTGCTAAAAGTAGCGTGTTACTTTGTTATAAATAAGAACTTGATGACCAATCATATAGTTCCCTGGTTGGTTGCACAGTTTGAACATTCTGACTTGCATATATCCAAAGAAAACTTTTCCCTAAAGTTAACACTGGTGAACTGGTAATCTCTTTCTGATAGACTAATGCAACGGCTCTGCCAGGGTTTGTTGGATAAGAGCTGCTTCAGTTTAATACCTGCCATAAAGTCTTAATAGAAATTAAACTAAAGTAAGTGGATCTATTTTTTTCCCTCTCATTTTCCACATGGAAAACTTGAACCCATGATCAGAATATTCCAACCGGAATTTTTAGGGGACACGTTTTTAGTCTATTGAAATTGCTTTTATCAATATAAAATAGGGATGGAACGGTTTATGAAAACTGTCCGAACCGTTTGGTTCGACTGTCTCGGTTCGATTCGCGTGTGTTGCGTTCGGTTCATGCGCTGCTCCTTTTTCTCATAGGCAAAGCGTTTACACTCCAGAGCAGAAGGTGGCGGTACTGCGACCAAAGCCAACCACCAGTAGTAAACAAGAAGAAGAAGCGAAGCAGCGTAGCCGGGTGTAGCAGAAAAAAATCAGTTGTTGTGGAGAATTGTGTGGGTATGGCGAGTGGGAAAGAACAGGAGTTGGAAGACGCGCCAGCAGCACTTTATAGGTCTGCTGTATGGGACCACTTTGCATTTAGAGTGACCTACGATGACGGCGGAAAGAAAATTGTGGATAAAAGTGCAACAGTGAGCAAGCATTGTGCAACATGTTTTGTTTATGCTAACAGCAACACGACCAACATGTCAGGCTAACAATCAACAAATACCGAACCGAACCGAAAACCGTGAACCGAACCGTGGATTTTTTGAACCGTTCCACCCCTAATATAAAGGATAATTGTTTTAGAGTCTGAATGCAATTCAATACAAAACTGAATGGAATATTAGTTGTTGAATCAGCTGATTTAAAAAAAGAAATTAATGATATATGGATACATGGATACAATTAATGATAGCAAAGGTAGGGTTTACTGTGGCCTTTAAGTTCTCTAGCAATTGCCTCAAGCAAGCAATGATTAAAAAAACAAAAAAACCCAGAAAGTAAATTTTTTGGGTCCTTTGACATCTACAACTGGAAAGCTGTGCTTTCCTGAAAAAATAAAATAAAAAACATTTTCCAGGCATGGTATCTCGTACCAACTGGATAACAAATTCAACACATTTGGCCATTCACCAATTCATCACCAAGATGGCGTGCAACAAAAAAAAAAAAAAAAGTAATTATCAGTTGTCGCCATATATGTGAAATTTCTAACCTTTCATTTTATTTTGTCAAAAAAAGATTTTAAGGACCGGTGGGAAACGTATTTAATGTTTAAATAAGAGTTGGAGGTTTCAGCAGACATGCATCGCAGCTTCCTCAATTTTCTAAAAAAAGAATTGCCAACGTTTTGAAAAACCCGAATCTGTCGAACTCAACTTTCACTTTTCCAACTATTCTTTTCTATGTGTAAACCTTAATATAAAATCCCTGTAACCCACAAGGTTTCTAGTTTTAAACTGCCGATTAAATACTTATGTACAGGTACCGTAATTCCTCTTTGATGCATTGCAGATTTGATTTAATCACACAGTGGAGTCTGCCTGACTTGTCCACCACCTGCACAGACAGCGGGAATGCTTCCAGAGGCACGAGGAAGGTTCATCAGCAGCTGCAGTGAGCAGCAGCCATAATTAGATGCTTTCACTCCTACAGGGAAACCAAACGTATATTAACTGCCAGGTTATGTGCATTAAAGTGTGCAGAACCAATAAGACGTAATATCTTATGAAACAGATTTATTTAATTTCAAGTAATGGAAAAAAGAAAATCACTCAAACGGTAAGATTTGTTCTCAGTATATAGTTCTCCTGCTCTCTATGTTCAAGTAATAAAAAACACAGTAGTTTGCAGACGTCTCTCAGCACTGCCAGAAAGAAACCACTGCACTTCACACATCAGACATCAACATTCACCTGGGAATGCTAGCAGCCATTTTTTCCCTCTGATATGTTCCTTTTAACCTTTCAGGAAATGAAACCTCTATCTGTGCTGAACAGTGATGCTCTCACATTAATACTTTAAACATTAAGTCATCGCGTCTTAGATCCACAATAGTCCTCACAATGACTACAGCTGGATCAGAAAATACATCAAATGCATGAAGAACATTCAGAATCAGAGCCAGTGGCGGAGCCTAGCAGAGCGTCTGTTGGCGTTTAGCTCATCTGTACTCCTGCTAATTGGGGACAGACTGTGCCTTGTATAAATGAGGAGCTAAAC
Source organism: Cyprinodon diabolis (assembly GCA_030533445.1). Lineage (NCBI taxonomy): Eukaryota > Metazoa > Chordata > Actinopteri > Cyprinodontiformes > Cyprinodontidae > Cyprinodon > Cyprinodon diabolis. Next base: position 16,276,841 of record CM060085.1, read on the forward strand.
ACATGTTTATGCTTCCTGTCATGGAAAAATCCGTGCACTGCTGGCGCGGACACATAACCGCCAGAGGGTTCTGCTTGGCTCTGAAACACCTTGACGTTTTGGCAAATAGAGTATTCCATAGGAGTTTGCTTTGGTCGTGCCTCCACAGCAGATGAAAAGCCCTGAAGGCATCCAGAGAGCTGGCCCAGTCGATCTGCTAACACTTGAGGTGTTTCTTGCTGGTCATGTCGTTCCAGATGCGGTGCATCTCTTCAGGGGAGATCTGGTGGACGGTGACCACCCGGCGGTAGCGGCAGAGGCTGTAGGCCATCTTCCAGTGGTTGAAGCCACTGTTCTGGAAGGGGTGGATGCCTAGCTTGCGTAGGCACACTCCCACGTACACGTCCTCCAGGTGCAGCAGTCTGGTGTGCAAGGAGGTCTTGTATATGAGCTCAGCCACGTCTGCTGAGAAGACGTAGCCAGTGCCAGAGCAGAATGGTGGGTATTTGCTCTCGGGGTAGAGATCTCTGGGCATATACCACTTGCTACGCATGTCTCTGATTGGCCCACCGTTGATGACGTAGCCTGTGAAATACCTCCGCCTGGGCTTGGTGGTGGGCTTCAGGAGGTTGTAGATGAGGTTCTCCATGTTGACAAAGATATCGCTGTCCGTCTTTAGAACATATTGAGCCTTGGGGCAGAAAGTGGCGACCCATCGCATTCCCATCAGTGTTTTGAGTGTCAGGTTGTGGTACGAGTCAATAAAGTCCTCCACCACGACATCGTGAAATATCTGACTCTCCTGCTCCACCATCTGGTTGAGTACGGCATCTGTGCTTCGGCCCAGCAGGAAAAGCGTGACCACGCGCACCTCAGGAAACGTGGACTCGTCGCCCCACGTCTCCCTAATGGCCTGACGGGCGTTGAACTCCTTGTGCGTGGTGCTGATCAAAATGACGAGGAAAGGCGGCTCGGCCTCGCATTTCTTGGCCTCGTTGATGAGGTAGCCAAAGTCGTGCGGGTTAAGTGTGCGCGTGCGGATGTTGCTGAAGGTAGAGTTCTTGTTCACTTTGGGTGCCTTGCGCATCGGTATCGACACTTGGCCCACGTAGGAAGAAGAAGGGCGGGACACACTCAGGTACCACAGAGCGCTGGCCCAGCATACCACTGTCAGCAAGTACAAGCAGGAGACCTTAGAAGGCATTGCTGTTCACCGGGCCGGCTTTACCAGCGACAGCAGTGTTGGAAACGTCGGGGCCACACCTCCATGGGCAGCTTTAGATCTGGCGGTGCAGCTAATGGCTGCCTCCGCAACACCGCTGGCATCAATTTCAGATAACGGGTCTTCTCCGCTGTCTTCTACTTTGGTGATTGAGAAGCTCTGCAGAGGAGACTTCTTATGTCTGTGGCTTTATGGAGTCCCATCGCAGCTCCAAGAAAGGTCCCCAGATCTCTGATGTTGAATCTGGAAAAACAAAAAGTGAAAGAAAAATATAAACCCAAAACAGCAGTCAGAGCAGCGCGTTAACTGGTGGAACAGACGAGATGTTGTATTCCAGAGAAGGCTTTTATAGCCACATTTTTTTCCTTCCCCATTTCATTACTGACTATAAAATCAGCAGCTGTGCAGGCTTATCCTGTCATTGTGATGAGAGCGCTGTAGTCTGAAGAAACAGAATATCAGTAGGAACAGTGGGGCCTGCTCCGTATCCAATCCCACCACTCTCTGTTTGCAAATGCTGTTTATCTCGCTCTTATCCCCCTCAGACCAAGGCAGCGCCTCACAAATCAGAGCTAGAGCAGCAGAGAGGAGGAGGAGACGGATGGAGGCAGAGGAGGTGAAACGGCCTCATGAGAACAGATTAATATCCACTTCCTCTTCTCACCCTCCTTCCTCCTCTGTTTCTTGTTACCTCACTTGGACTTTACTTTTTCATTTTGCAAGAACCTCTTCACACCCACAATGCCTTGCAGTTCATGCACACTTCATGCACTTTTCTTCACTTCATCACATTGCAAACACAAACCTTATTGTGTTTTATTAGAGCTAAATGGGTAGGACAGGTGTTCAGCTGGAAGATAAACCTAGCTGTAATCTGAAACATATTGGTTTCCCTGATTTTAAACAAACAGAATCTGATTAAAAAAGGCTGAATGGAAATATTTGCAATATTTAAAGAAGGATAAACATTGATCATCTTGAACCTACCAGTCCCTTGACAACTGTGTTGTCATAGAAGTATTACTACTTTTACTTGAGTAAAATGTTTGATCCATTGTGGGCAACTTCATTCAAAAATGCATACGTTGCTAGTAATATTAATAAAGCCATCATTAATTAACTTAAATGCGTTCTGGTAGCAGTAGCCATATGCTTTAAAATGGTTGTTAAATTTTAAACTTCACTGGAGCTAAGCTAACTTTGGCTTTACTGTATATAAATGAACTCTAGTTTGTAGCTAAACAAAGATTTACACTTAAAATCAGTCTGCATGTTTTTAATGCCCAGCACTATGTTTAGAAATATTCAGTTAATCACTGAGATGGCAATTGGATATAAATGTGCACAATTTGCATGTTTCCAAGCAATACAAGGCCTTGTCTATATAAAGTGTCAAACTCACTGCGGATCCAGGCATTTGAATTGAGAAAGTTTCCTGTAGGGGAAGCGAAATGTCTTCAAACCTTGGAAACCAAGTCCAGTGCATTGTTTTTAAACTTTTACGGAATTTTAATGGAGCAATTTCCATAAAAAGGATGACGGGGTTGTCTTCTTTAAAAGATAAGCAAATAAATAGAACTATAAATGCATCATGTCTCATTTTTTTTCTTTGTCTGCCCCCGTCCCAAAAAAATATAAAACTTGCTTTTTACATTTTAACCAATTCAGGAAATTATACTCTTTACTTAACTTAGAAACAAACCACAATATTTTTTTTTCATTCCTGTTCCTGCATCTATTCCAGCATTGGGTAATTTTTTATAAAAGTATTATCATACATTACTAAATTAAAAGTTGCACAAAGCAAGTCAAGTTACACTTAAACAACAAAAGCATATATTTAATTTTATTTTTGGTATTACCTCCTGCTAAATCTCCCCATTTCTGGTGTGTGTGCAGCAATGCAAATAGATTTATAAAGATCCTCCTCCTCTTTGATAGTCTAGACACTCACCATTGTTTAAATCTTTGGATCAAATTTGTTCTGAGAGTAATTTATGTTTTTGTTCCATTTTTACCAACCACATGGCTTTAGGGTTTGAAAGTTTTGCTGCCTACTGTGCTTCGGTGAGACAAGATTGCGGAGGCTGTGCTCAGTGGCGGCCGGCCCATAGGGGGCGCTGGGGCACCGCCCTCCCTGATAAGAAGAGAGAAACGTAAAATATATTTTTAGAAATTAACTCATAAATGTCAGTTTTACTCTCTAGAGTGTGTACCTATAAGCAAAACAAATTATATAAACTACATTTCCCTACCTACTGTCATTCATTTGTGGATTTCCACAGACAGACTCCTACCGTCTCTGTCTTGGGGCTGTGATCAGACTGCGCCACATTTGCAGAGAATCTGTCAATCATGTACTATTGCTAGGTGAATTTAATAATTTAATGAGCCTGGATTCTTGGAGGCCAAAGAACCCCGTCACAGTGACCAAAATCATCACTGTTACTGTTATTATATAGTCAATTAAATCATTACTGTTAAATTGTATTTCATTTCCAATTGTTTATTTGAATTCTTATTCTGGATTAGTTGGAGACATACACTAGGCTATATCAGCCCCACCAAAAATATTTTTCACCAGCCGCCACCGGCTGTGCTGCTCGTTTAGGTCAAAGACTTCTCGGTTTCAATTGCAAGTTTTGTGCAACAAACCTATTTCTGTTCAATAATATGGAAAAGTTAGTAATACTTAGCCTGAGCTCTCATTGACAATGGCTGAAAATCTTGATGCAGTTTTCCAGAACAACTCTTTGGCGGCATAAATTTCTTACTGTAAAAAGGATTTTTTTTTTTTTTAGATGATAGGGATTTCTTTCAAGTTTCTGAAGATGGTCCTATGTTTCAGCATGAGGGCTATATCATGCTTGATGAATCACATGACAAAATCTCAAAAATGAAATTAGCACAGAACAGTAGTGAGATGTTCGGTATCCATTATTTTGCTAGTTTGTGAGTCAACTGTCAGGTTGCTTGAGTCTGTGTTCAGGTTCGCTCATAGATTAGACCAGGTCTAGTCCTCTCAGCTAGCAAAGAATAGATGGTGAGCTTCAGCAGCAGTACAGTCATCTCTGAGAGATTTGAATCTGTGCTTAAATGTCAGTCAAACCCATTTGCTAACTAAATATACCCCTGACATATCTGACTCACTAAGCATTTAAATTAACCATTTTCATTAGTTTAGGACGAGCCTATTCACATACTTGTTATATATTAAACCACACTTACAACATCCACCACTGTCCGTCCGTTTTTCCTCTGAGCATGAAGCAGCTGACTTGCCTGTTTTCCTAATAAATCACGGGATACCCAAAGCTACGAAGGAGTCTTCAAATCCGTAGAGGCCACAGCGCTGCTCTGCATTAGATTAAGCAAGACTAAAATACTATGCTCACTGTAACACTGTCAAAGGTTTGGTGCTTTGAATGTTTATGCTTCACTCCTCTGTTTCACCTTCAAAGGAGTTGGTATAGAAATATACAGTCAGTAAAACTAGAATACATGTATTTTGTTTTTCAGGGTTTCAGGAAAAATATCCAGGGTACACAAAACGTTGCTGTGGAGACTGCCAGTGAAGAAGACGTTGATGTTCGTTATGTTGTAAGCAAATAAACTATTTTTATTTTATTATTTACTGATGGTTTCAAAACGATCATCTTTTTGTTATTATAGCCTGACTTTTACCAACACCACTATGCGGATAGTGCAAGCCGTGACCTTAACTCCTTTAGAGCTGTCAGCATGTGAAAAAATAAACAAATATAAAGGGGTTAAACTCCACAGGCTTTAAGAAGCCAGGAGGATGGATTTTTTTTTTAAATTTACAATTAAAAGAGAGCGAGCTCAGGATACATACTGTCAAATTTAATTCTCAGTATAAGAGGTTAAAGGAATAGTACACCCAAAACATGATTAGCCTTCATTTTCTACTCACCCCCATGCTGAACAACACTCTGGAGTACTTTTTTGATATCTCAAATGCATCTGGAGATCTGGGAGGCTTCTTGCTGTCTGCTGACATTCAAATAATGGAGGTCCATAGCGCCCGAGGCAGAAAGGTCCATAAAAGTCCACAAAAAACGTGTCAATATTCCTCCATACTGCTCGTCCAATGTATTCCAAGTGTCCTGAGTGGGTAGCGTCCATAATTTACTCGAAACTAAGTCATTTAGAATGTTTTTAGAGCATAAACAGTAGTGTATAGGATTTCCTAAAAGCGCGCCCCTGCGAGTTCATGAGCCTACGGAAACTGCGGCAGACCAAACCAGATGAAAGTGCGCATTCAGCTCGGCAAAGAACTCATGCTCTTCTTCAACACTGAAGTCCTCAGACATTTTTCTTTCGTTGTTTCTTTCTTTGCACAGGTAAACAGCACATTTCTTCTTCTACGCTTGCATCATCAAGAGCAGACGCTGAATGCGCACTTTCATCTGGTTTGGTCTGCCGCGGTTTCCGTAGACTCGTGAACTCGCAGGCGTGCGATTTTAGGAAATCCTATACACTACTGTTTATGCTCTAAAAACATTCTAAATGACTTTGTTTCGAGTAAATTATGGACGCTACCCACTCAGGACACTTGGAATACATTGGACGAGCAGTATGGAGGAATATTGACACGTTTTTTGTGGACTTTTATGGACCTTTCTGCCTCGGGCACCATAGACCTCCATTATTTGAATGTCAGCAGACAGCAAGAAGCCTCCCAGATCTCCAGATGCATTTGAGATATCAAAAAAGTACTCCAGAGTGTTGTTCAGCATGGGGGTGAGTAGAAAATGAAGGCTAATCATGTTTTGGGTGTACTATTCCTTTAAGCAGGAAAAGTGGTCAGTCGCATTGGAACCAATATTGTGTGAGGCAATTTGTTGTCTGTATTTTATTTTGACTTGAACAGTAACGCTACTTTTGCTGTCATCGTATTTTGTATATTGTTCAAGGTGTTTGTTTAAACTGCAAAAATTACTAAAACTGCAAAAATGACTAAATACTAAAATATTTTCTTGCTGAACTGTGGCTAAACAGTTTAGAAATACCTATATTGGCGAATATTTTTTATTGTGGTACTTGCAGTTTTTACCACCTGGGGGGGGGGGGGTGTCTGCAGAAGAACTGACTGCACAGGTGACATTTTGAAGAGGACTTTCTTGCTCAAAAATGTCTTACATCTTATTCCAACTCCAAGAAATTAAAGCCAAAACACTTTCTAGACTGAAATCAGCGAACATTAGCACTAATGTTCGGTTGACTTTTTCCAAACGTTTAATGCTGCTGGGCAAAAGGAAAAATGTCTTCAAAGTAACAGAGTACAAAAAAGCTATGAGCACAGAGAAGAAGCTTGAATTCATCCTTTTGATATATTGCTGCCCTGATGGAGTTAAATCTGAGTTTGCATTTTTCAGACATGGATTAATGTATGTTTGCTCTAAAGCTCTTCATTTGTGCCGTATCTTTGGTCGCTATGACTACCATTGCTATGGTTTTAAAGTTTGAACACCCACCATGGACCATCGCTTTGGGATGCTGCTTGTTTCAGATTTAAAATTGCGCAAGAAACGACTAATACAGAGGTCCCCACTCAGTACTTCAGTATAAACGTAAAAACAAAAATGCAGTTAATTGCGTACATTTTTCCAACGTGTTTAAATCATAATTATTTAATCAAGATTAAAGCATTAAAGTCTTAACCCCAATATAAAACAATACACCTAAAACTGAGATCCAGGCTGCACAAAAAGATCAAATATGTTACACTATGTCTGACTGGTGTTTTATTTTGAAAAATTGACTGTACTTATATTGCCATTAAATCCCCAAGCTAGCAAAACAGAGTGAAAAGCAAACGTCTTTAGAAAAGAGAAATGGTCCAGCGAATATGATCCTATTATTATTATCAGAGAAAATAAGAGTTAAACCATTAAACCAGTCTTTGTTGCAAAAAGTTCAGGGGCCACAGCTCCATATTTACCCTTTTTTGTTTGGGAACCAACCTCTACCAGAGCGTTGTCAGGGAATCTGGTCTGAGGTAAATTCAGGGTGTTTCTAGAGGAAAACCGGTTTCAGGCTAACAAGAAGCTTAATGTCAAAATAAATTAAATCCCATCTTTTCAAAGACTTCTTTCCCCCAGATTGACGGTAATCTATGATGTGACAGCTGCTCCGTATGTTCTTCCTCATCATAGACAACTGAGGATGAAAAATAATGAATAAGAAAAATCAGATTAGAGATGGAGGGCTGCAGATAAGAGCGGCTCATTCCTTTATCACGCTATGGATTTTGTCGTGTCTTGCGGGACTGCAAATGGTCTTTTCATCAAGGCTGTTTTTTCCCCCTCCTCCTTCCACTATCTCTTCCTTCTCTCTCTGAAGCCGATTCATCAATCACATGGTCCAGTAGAAGCCATCTCATCACGGCTGCTTTCCCACACCTCCTCCCTCCTCGTGCCCTCAATCACACCCTCCGTCTCCACTTCACTGCATGCTTGATCCATCTTTATACGTCTTGCCGCTTTCCCCCCCCGCCTCTCTTCAGTCTTTTATTGTTTTTGTCTAGTTCCAGGCCTCCTACACCATCTCCCTCAGATGCTCACATCTTGAAACTCTATTTACCCACCCTACTATTCTCTATTTCTTTAGGGGGGCATTTCTTTCCAACTTATTGACAGCCTCCAGCTGCAGGCACTCCATCTCTGCTACCTAAACTTCTCTTGCTCCAGCTTTCAAGAAATCCTCAAATTATCATATTCACCCTATATTGTCAACCTTGCTCCTGCTCTTCCTGTAACAGCATCACCTTGTTTTCCCCTCAGGGAAGGTTTATTGGATTCATAAACCTGCAAAAGTACTTTGCACTCAGTTTTCCAGGACCCGGAACAGGTAATATCCTTCCAGAGCGATGCACCTCACGGAACGGCGAGACCCCACTTCAACTCGAGTAAATTGAAAGATGGATGTACAGTTTGATGCTGTTCTGTGACTTTAAATCACATTAGCAGTCAGCAGACAACCGCTTTGTAACACAAAAACAGGAAAAGGCAAAGAGTTTCCACTCATTTGATTCCAAGAGTAGAAAATCTAAATCTGAATTAGTTATTTCAGAAAATAGGCTTTACATACAGAATTAAAGGGGTCATAGAATGCAAAACATGGTCATAGATGAATAACAATAGTTCAGTGGGTGAAATGGACGTACAGAGAAGTTCAAACCCCATAAAGACCTCCTTTCTCAACAAATATCACAATTCTAAACTTCCACAATAAAACGGGCGAATTCAAATGAAGCCCCAAGTTGATGTAAACTCTGGGATGTTGGCTTATTTGGTTCTGGCCTGTACTTTTGTCATGCCCCAAAATTTACATACAGACCAGCCCACTGGTTAACTTGCCCAAGGTTGCCCCTGGTTGACTGGATCGGACCTCAGCAGAGGGCCATGAGCCGCCTGGCCTTAGCCGGAGGAGGGGGGCACGGGTCGCCTGTGTCCAGGCTACTGTTACCGGGTCAGGTTTGGTCACTCCGTCCCCCCGCTGGCTCCCTGCCCCCTTCCGTCAAGGTTCCCAGACTAGCCCTGGGGCTGATGGCTCGGTCTGAAAGCCCAGTGTGTTTCGACTATGTGCTGCACTCTAGTCGACCAAAATACCGAACAATTTTGAAATTCTCCCCCGGACATTTTTTCAGGTATGAAAAGTAGGACATGTCCGGAAAAAAGAGGAAGAACATCTGGTCACCCTACAATATCAACAATTTCGATGTTTCAGTGAGTGAGTGCTTGTTGCTATGATGCATCTTTGCTCAGCAGCTTCACTCATTATACACCAACCAATCAGCACACAGCTCATCTAAATATTCATGAGCATACCATAAAAGGAAGAAAACCTTTGTTTCATTCTAGGGCTTTTAACCAGGCTTGCATTAGGGCGCATAGAACAGCAAATATGCCATTCAACCCAACCAATGTTACACACCCTATTCAGAGACCTTAAAGACCAGCACCAAATACCCTATAGAATCATTCTATCACCCCTTTAACAAACATCTCGGCTGGAAGAAGGATGACAAAATTATTTGTTACGGTTAGGCTGCTGCAAGATCAATAATTTTTACTATTTTTCTGACAAAACTTGAATAGGTATTATAACACTTGTGCCACACCGGTGGGTGGTGGGCTAGTGCTGCTAAACAGGTAAAAAGAAAAAAGGTGTCTTTGTGCACCAACGGCGTAGGAGCTACAAGTAGTGAGTGTAAAATGTACAAAAAATTAAATGGCTACTAAAACAGAACGGCAACATTGAAGTCTGCCAACTTTGCTGCTTGTGTTAAAGGGATAGATGATTAGTTGCTGCAACAGACTTCAGTTGAGAAATATATTTTTGATGCAAATGCAATACAGTCAAAATACTATACACTATTTAGTTTTCATAAAGTTAAATCAAATGTAACACAGATCGTTGACTAGTAGTTTAATCTGAAATGAATTCTGGATAAATAATATATGCTAGGTCCTATAGCGCTAATGAAACATCAATGAGTAACGCTAAAACTTTTCAGTTTTAAGCGGCGTGTTTGGAAATTGATGAGAATTTAGAAATCACAAGAGGTAATAAAGTTGATGATGGAGAGGTGAGAGTTGGCTTGGCTGCTGCAAGGAGATGCTAACCAAGATGGAGAGCAATGCTACAAAGAGCTCTAGTTTCTGAAGCTTCTTTCCAACTGAAAATAACGGGTTGATGCGTGTTTTTCCAAACATGGGTCGACCCGCTAACTATCGGCATTGGGCTTCCTTCCAATTGGCAAAAAAAAGCAGGCTCTGACACCCCACTGGCAAACTTTGTGGCCTCTGCCCCCCCCGCATCTAGGGTTAATGTCACCAATGGGACAGAAATCAGGAAACTAAACAATGGAGATGTAAGGAAGCCAGGGTGTAGTAAGTGGTCTTTATTTTTTGCTCTTTTATCTGTCTTAATCCCTTTCATCAGTGCTATGCCATGTTTATACAGAATGTAAACAGAATTGTTTTGGCTTGTTAGATCAGACACCACTGGCGTGGTGTGTAGATGTCAGTACGTTACGCTCAATGGTGTCAATTTTAATTTAGCGGGTCAACCGGGGTCTGAAGTTCCCACAGCATGTTGACCAAGGCGATTTTAACATGGGTCACTTGCCGAGTCGTTTTACCCGGGTAGATACGCCAGTGAGCTGTTGCCACTGCCACTAAAAAACTATTTAAATAGGTTTATCGGCCAGTGGGAAAGGGGTATAACTGTTAGCATAAGGATAAAAAAATCCATCCTCACGCGAGTTAGATTTATCAGTTAACTCCATGAAACAAATCAAGCATGTGAAACGTCTCAGCTGCTGCTGATGTTGCGATTGGCTAAATATTGAACATGGTAGGCAGGCACCCAAACAGCTCGAAGAATTATACTGAATGTCCCTCCCTTTAGTGAACACGTTCTGCAGACGGCTTCCCAGACTTGATACCGTGTGGAATTCAAATGAACTTACATGTATAAATCTGGCTTATGCCAGGTTAACGCATCTAGGCTAACATGTTCAGCTAAGCAGACACCATGACAGAGGTGTCAGCAGGTTCAAACGTATCCACTCTGGGAGCTGGTTTTAAATGTAGTCTGTGTTACAGACATCTTGAGGATGGTCCCATTGGGACTCTGATCGACGAAGAAGCTTGCTTTGATTGGACAGATTTTATAGAGATTAAATTTTATCAATTCTTTTTTAAACCGAGGAAATCATAGGAAAATGTTTTCTTTATCGCATAATTATTATTCCCTAAGCTTTTTCACATTATTGCCACAACATTTAACAGGGTTTTGTTAAAAGTTTAAGTTAAAGGAAAAGTCTGAACCTCTTGCCCGTTTCTCTGCTCAAAAAGGCCCGTATTTTATCAAAGCAAAGGAGGATGTGCTTATCCATGACAGAATCACGTAATTTTAAAAAAGGTGAACAACTTCAAGCCCACATGATTGCTAAGTGCTACTTTTATAAAGTTCCTATAATTAGAGCCTATCTAGTTAAAAACTACCTTGATCCGGTGTAAACATACATTAACATGAAGCTGAAAGAAATTACTGTTATTTTCAACAGCCGCTCATAATCCTGCTAGCGGTGTGAGCTGTTGTCATGACAGCAGGATGACGAGCAACATGAAGACGGAGGGGAAGCAAGGCAGACGGTCTGCCCTACACTGGCGCTAAGTGTTTAAAATATAACCCCCCCTAAAGCCTAGTTATTGCTCCATTACTCTTCACTGTGATACCAAGACAGCACCGTGCAGCATGTCAGTCTGCAAAATACAAAAAAAAATATGAATTCAGTCTGAAAACACCCCTGGACTTGCAGAAAAGTGAGAAAACCGACTCAAAATGAAAGAAACATTTCATTACAAAATGCACAGTTTTCCAGACTTGCATAAGTAATTCTGCCAATTTGCTGTCTTATTGCTTTGTGGCAAACGGGGAAAATTTAAATCAACTTCATTTTTATTCCGGTTCATAAACCTAGAGGAGCTCTGGGACATACAGCAACTATAAAAAGTCAAGATGATAATAAGTGAACATCTTTCCAGAGCTCGTTGTCGGTCAGATCTTTGGAACACGCTCATCTGACCACAGTTTTAGCACGCTATATGCTGCTCCTGACGCAGAACTAAAAGCCTGAAATATTCATATGATTAAAGATGCAAGTAGGATCGCTCTGAAACCCTGACCTGATGACATGAAGTCTTGCAAAGACGTCCTACTTTTTAGTTTCCCTCAGCATGGAGTAGTTGGACACTTTGTCACTGCGTGTTTCTTTTCTTCTAATGGACTAAATATTAAATGTTTTCTGCAGTAACTTGGTAAAATATTTAAACCGTTTGAACTTTTTCACATTTTTCTGCACCAGAACCACTAACTTCAACATTTTTTATTAAGACCTCAAGTAATAAATAAATTCCACCCCAGACATGATTTCTGCAGGGAGTCAGGGTGGTTCCTGCAGAAACCAGGACCTGGCAGGTGGAAATCCACTTAAACTTGAAGCTTTGAGTTGGAATCATGCTTAGAATTTCGTGTTGAATGAAATATTTTATCATTCTCCAGGTAACCTTTCTCTTAAAGTCAGCTTTGCTTTGTTCCAAGAAAGGATCCACTATGCTTCCTCCACCTTTCCATTCTGGTTTATAGGCCTTATATTCCTCTACTTCCACGTCCGATAAAATCCACATAAAACATTTTAAATTTCGCGATTTAATGTCAGACTAAAATGATGAAGGGGTGTAAAAACTTGTGCTAGTTCATGCATGTTGCTCCTTTAAGAAAATAGTTACATAAGCTGTCTAAAGGAGCTCTGCCTGCAGATCTAAAGACTTAAAACACCCTAAAAATGAAGCAGATGTTTATGACGCAAACATTACGCCTTAGAATAAAACAAGCCACCCCAAATGGAGGCTTGATATCTATGGTAGAGGAGGAAAAGCGAAGCTTATCAAAGCTCAAACTAATCCCTATACTGCTATATCAGATAAAGCTGATAATACAAGCTGTGGTATAGATAGGCATGATTTGACAACACAAAAAAATATGATTTAACAGTATTATTATTATAACATCTATATTTCTGAAATGTTTGAATAAAAAAAAAGAGAAAGGGGAAAAATTAAATGCCTGCTGAATTGTGGGCTGATCTTCAGCATAGAGTTTATAGCATCAACTCTAAAGTAAGTTATTTTTGTAGAAATTCAAACTCCAATTAAAATGAGTGCATCTCTGCAACCAAAAGGTTTATTGTAATATATGTGGTGAAACAGCAAAGGTAAGAGATGTTTTTACGACTAGTTTCCGGCTGAGTGGTTCCATCTGTTGCTGTTTAAAGGGGCTGTGGAGACAGAAATGTTCTTCATAGGTTGCTTTATCTTTTACATCTTTTATTTCATTTGGAAATAGCTTAAATTGTGTTTTATGCTGCCTGGTCGTATAGATTCTGCAGGTTAAATTAATGAAGCACATGGCTATATTTTCTGTTGTCAATGCATCGTTTATCATTGTTGTTGTTGAGTAACACTGATGAGGCACCTAAGAAAGTACCTCCCGGGTTCAAAGTTAATTTTCTCTCCATTTCTCGGGGAAGCGAAATTTATCCGTATTTTTGTGCACTTTTTGACCCTCCACTGTCTGAAGTTTGCTTTATAAATAAACTTTTCCTTAGTTGAATCTGATCTTTTCATGGCAGTCTGAACAACACAGATCCGATTTTTACCAATGCGACGCAAGCCACTTGGCTAGGTGGTCCTGAATCCGATACGAATCTGATCTTTTCAAATGTGACCTGTGTCGCATTCATCCGACCTGAATGCCATTAGTAAGTGACATAGGTATCTATTCTGCTTCTTGCTACACAGAAGCGGCAAGAAAGACAACAACCATGGCGGACGGCGATGCAAAGAGCAGTATTTTTTATAACCATCTTGATAAGATTGAGGTTTTAAGGTTTAGAAAGATTGCTAGATGCGCTCCAGCGCTACCATCTATGTTTACTTCCGTAAACACGAAGCACGCTGGCTTGTGACGTCATTGCGTCCTCTAATGCGCATGCGGGACACTTGAGCTGTATGAATACAGTTCACACGAGATCCCATAAAAGTCGCATATATTTGGAAATGTGAACGGCAACGCAAAAAACTCGATTTCACAAAAGAAATGGAACAGAGCATCAAGGCCTGCAGTCTGAACCTAGCCTTTGATTGTTGGTGAAATTTTTTTTAGATAAAAGAAAGCTGTCTGTCTGTCTGTCTGGGGTGGAACGGTTCACAAAATCCACGGTTCGGTTCACGGTTCTCGGTTTGGTATATGTAGATTGTTACCCCGAAATCACATAAAAAATTAATGAAAAAATCCAAAAAATTAATGAATTGTAATCATTTTTAATGATCCGCGGAAACCTTGGATCATTTCCCCGTGTTTTGCTGCTTTGAATTTAATCATCTTGCGCATGCTCTCTACCATCTCCAAGGAACTCAGAGCGGAGCGGACGGGAGCCACAGTGGAGGCTGTAGGCTTTGCTTTGTGCAGGCGGTCTGGAGCGCAGCGGAGCGCTGACGGAGTATGTGGGATTCCGGGGTTAGCCTGACATGTTGGTCATGTTGATGTTAGCATTAACAAAATGTGTTGCACAATGCTTGCACACTGTTGCACTTTTATCCACAACTTTCTTTCCGCCATCATCGTAGGTCACTCTAAATGCAAAGCGCTCCCATACAGCAGACCTATAAAGTGCTGCTGGCGCGTCTTCCAACTCCTGTTCTTTCCCACTCGCCATTCCGACACAATTCTTCACAACAACTGATTTTTTTCTGCTACACCCGGCTACGCTGCTTCGCTTCTTCTTCTTCTTCTTGTTTACTACTGGTGGTTGGCTTTGGTCGCAGTACCGCCACCTTCTGCTCTGGAGTCTAATCGCTTCGCCTATGAGAAAAAGAAGCAGCGCATGAACCGAACGCAACACACGCGAACCGAACCGAGACAGTCGAACCGAACGGTTCGGACGGTTTTAATAAACCGTTCGTTCGTTCGTTCGTTCGTTCGTTCGTTCGTTCGTTCGTTCGTTCGTTCGTTCGTTCTATCTATCTATCTATCTATCTATCTATCTATCTATCTATCTATCTATCTATCTATCTATCTATCTATCTATCTATCTATCTATCTATCTATCTATCTATCTATCTATCTATCTATCTATCTATCTATCTATCTATCTATCTATCTATCTATCTATCTATCTATCTATCTATCTATCTATCTATCTATCTATCTATCTATCTATCTATCTATCTATCTATCTATCTATCTATCTATCTATCTATCTATCTATCTATCTATCTATCTATCTATCTATCTATCTATCTATCTATCTATCTATCTATCTATCTATCTATCTATCTATCTATCTATCTATCTATCTATCTATCTATCTATCTATCTATCTATCTATCTATCTATCTATCTATCTATCTATCTATCTATCTATCTATCTATCTATCTATCTATCTATCTATCTATCTATCTATCTATCTATCTATCTATCTATCTATCTATCTATCTATCTATCTATCTATCTATCTATCTATCTATCTATCTATCTATCTATCTATCTATCTATCTATCTATCTATCTATCTATCTATCTATCTATCTATCTATCTATCTTTTAAATATATTTATGTATATGTGTGTGTATGAATCATACTACGCTTAAAGAAGCAACAGGAAGGTCAGGTATGAACCAGTATACGAAATGTGGGCGGCTACAGCTGCAAAGGGTGTTTGTATTTTCATATTTAAATTAAAACTTATCAAATAGAGAAGCAGAGGAGACGTTGTGTCCAACATAATCACCATGATGTCTTCCTCAGCAGCTTGCTGGTATTTGTTACACTGCTGCCTAATGATGAAGCTTTTTCATTTCGTGACAAACTTGACCTTTAACACTCCCATCAGATCCGCTGCAGTTCTTCCTCTAGCTGCTGCCATCAGAACCCCACAACTTAAATAATCCTTGATCTCCTTAAGTTTGTTGTCTTTTGTGCTGCTCTACAGCTGTGGCTGCAACAGTCTGCCTTAGTTCTATTTGGGAAAACTGGAAAAAAACTACTCAGGGTGCTTATTTTCTACTGCCATACAATATATGGACGTAGCAGCTTGTTCAGGTTAAGGGGTTCATCATGATCATACGTCCGAAATCCAAAGTGCTCCCTTCACTGAAGCTGCTGCAATTGGCTTCAAAACCCATTTCCTTCTCCTGTTCGCCGTCATGCTACTCCTCACAGGGCTCTTATATATAAACATATGAGACCAAAGAAAGAACATAAGTTAAAGAAACGAGGGAGTAGAGTAAGAGAGCGATGCACTAAAGGAAAACCTTTGGTACATCCAGCAAGAGATGGAAAAGCACAGAAATTAAGCAGACATAACAATCAAGTTTATTGAATAGTATAAAGTAACTTAGGGCTCAAACTATCGGATTAATTGACTTAAAATAATCTTTAACTGGATAACAGACTGAAACATTCCATTAGCTGAAAGATCAACCCGATTAGAGCAATAATTATGCCAAAATTATATTAAAAAAAAAATCTTTTAGATCATCCAGCCATCAATTTCATTTTTTTTATTTCCTCCAAACGTGACTTAGCTGAGTAAATAAATCAATTTTTAGGTGTATTTGTTGAGCAGCACCTTCTCTCTGTCAACATTTTTGCATCCTGACTGACGATCAGAAACCTGAAACCTTGTTTTAATAAAAACTGCATCAGAAAGTACTAAAACGTCTCTGCCGTATAAATGTTTTAACGTGTTTCTAGCTAGAGGGGAATCAGATATAGTGATTACGCAATCAAGTGGACTCCACGCTGCTGTTTAAAAAAGCTGGGAGGCTACAGATACGTTGGAGTTTTGGTCTTGTTTAATGTTGCCGCCGATAATTGATTGGATTCATTAGTGCTGCGTGGAGTGACCTTGCTGGCGGGGGGGGGGGGGGGTGGGGGCGGCATGACTGTGGAGCGTGAGTCAGCGAGGGAGCCGGTCAGACAGAGAACAAAGAGGTCTGTGTAATAGAAAGCACTGCGAGGCACGTGTGTTTGTGTGTCTGAGGCCGACACATCTGAAGGTAAATAAATCACACTCCGATCTCCGCGCTGACATCTTACATCCTCGCTGCCTGCCTTCATATTACAGATCTAACGACTGGCAGGGAGAAAAACAACCAGCCGCCTCCATCAGTTCTGCTTTTTCATGACTGCTGATTTAAGGAACGCTGTCAAAATGTTGAGTTCTTTACAGTGCTGTATAATGATGTGGTAATAGTATCTGAAAGTGAGGTATGACCTGTGAATATCACTCAGTGGCAAAAATATAAGCGAGTGGATAATGTATACCACTCGTATAAAAACAACCTCCAGAGACTGGAGTGGATATTGTGTTAGAATGAATGCGCTTGCTTTATGATTACAGAGCAGGCAGGCTGCCTGAGGGAAGGAACTCAAACACGTTCCCTTCAAAACCAAACAGACTTCAAGGCCAGTGAGTTCTGAGTCTGAGGACCAGAGATGTGAGGAAGGGGATGTTGACTTTGTATATATTGGGTTTTTGCTCTGACCATACTTTCTACACCAATGAATCTATTGGAATTTCACCAATAAAACCATTTTATTTAGGGTTCTGATTGTGAAGGAGGACGTGTTGAACCAAAGCTGCAAATTATCACTGAGATAAATAAGAAAGCTGTTCACTACACTGTCCTACAGGAGCTCAGTCTCACTGCTCCTGTTACAGCATTTTTCCCCACCTGCCCAATATACTTTATGTATATTAAGCTTAAAGATATAGTGGAGCATGTTCTTTTATTTCTGGGTGGATCATCAAAATAAGTGGACCTGCTAATTGTTAATCATTCCGGTGTTATGTTTACGTAAGGCCGTCCTACGTGCTCGTCCGCACTTTCATTTACCGGTGGTTAGTCTGACATAGTGGAAGAATTGCAAATATTCTTTCAGAGCAGGGGTCACCAACTTTTTTAAGGCTGAGGGCTACTTTATGGGTACTGAGTCATAGGACGGGCTACCAATACTGACCTATGAACTAGAAGAGTCTGCGTTCACCTGAACTTCATGGATAATAAACATATTTCTATTGTTTCTTTTCATTTTTAATTTGCTTTTAGATATTCTCATTCTGAAATCCATATAAATCCTCAAATGTTCTAATTTATTGATATCATAAAATGCTTCAAAATAAGAGCTTCAGTAAAAAATAACATTTCAGATTTAGTCCACTGGTGAATTGTTCTGTTTTTAAAAGATGCTGAGTGCACCCCATGTTGTCCTTGAGGGTCCCTTGGTGCCCACGGGCACCACGTTGGTGACCCCTGTTTCAGAGAGTAAGCTTCTATGAGCGATGCAAACAGCAACTTTCAAACAGAGCGTGCACGAGGAGAAATGGGCTTGTGCACACTCGTTTATGCATTTATTGGGGGTTCCCTCTCGGGAGTGGGTACAGGGTTGTGCATGTGCATTTTTTTTTATGGAGAGGGTGGGGCTTGTCAAAAATTCACGAAAATCCTCCACTTTACCATTAAGCCCCTTCAAATCACCCGGTGCTCTACAGGTAGAGGCAAAATGCACGGCCTAAAGGCTGATTACACTCAGAAACCAGGACGTCTGCGTGTGTCGCACTAAATGCAAATGAGCACCCAATCCCTGTTGCAGACACTGCTGCACCTCTCCAAAATTGTAGGTGACCACAGACAGTGCTGCAGACAGGAGTTCATTGGTCAAATCTACATCTGCTCTACACTATACGTATTTCCTGTTTACCGGCTTGTTTTGTTTATATGACCGCCATTGTGGAAAACGGCCTGTTAAGTTGGACCAGCTGTAAGAGGGAGGTGCGCGAGAACGCTGGGACTTTTTTTCCTCCTGGATCCCCGCTCCTTTTTTCGCCCTCATGTCCCTCCCTTCTCGCAACAAACTTGCCCCCACTTCCTCACCGCCTCGACCATATCTAGACCCACAGCTAATTCATGATTGTTCCTCTTGCGTTGTGGCGTGGAATAACAGCGCAGACCACATTTCAACAGAGGGCATGAATCAAAAATGTCTGCAACAAGCTCACTGCGACACACTGCTGCTTTTTTTAACTGCAAGGATTGGACAGTTATTATTAATGAAGGAAAAAAAAAACTGTAACAGATAGTATAGCTAATCCTATAACATGCAATAGCAACCGCCTTAAAAACCGAATGCTTTAGCTGTGGCCACAAAACTATAGACACCTCACATCTCACATCTGAATTGACCTAGCTTTAGGTTAGAAACTCTGAGTTCTCGTTGCTGTGAGTTAGTTTAATCAACTCTGAGTAGATCCACTCAGGGTTGAAGACGTGCGTAAAAATTATGAAACGCCATCATCAGTGGAGCCACGATTTGTTGAGTGACCATGACAGCAGGCAACAGGAAGTTCCAATTTTATCCCACTGTTACTAGAGATTGCTGCTCGAGTTAATGCTTAAATTTATACGAATTTACTATGGCAGGCAGTTTACACATTTATTAAAATCACTCTCCTCCATTTGTAGGTCATTTAAAAAGAGTTCTTTCTGACTATTAATGACATTCCTAATCAGAGCCAGAGGTAGGTTACATTTGCTTGACTTTTAAAAAAAAATCTTATTAGCATAGTTTTACACCACTGCAATTGGATTTACTTGCCTGCTTTTTTTCTACTCTGATGCACTCAAAAATGTAAGTTCTTCTGGGGATCTGTTTTGTAGATATTTTGCGAGATTAGATTGTAATTTATGTGGGACTGGTCCAACAAGTGAGTTCAGAGCAGGGGTTCCTAGGCATTTCAGCATGTGATAATGAGAATAATGCAACAGACTGGCAACCTCCTAAAAATACATATTTATAGATATAAAGTGAAGTAATTGTATAAATGTTTAAATATGAAATTCAATTATTTCATGGTGCTTTTCACATTTCAACAATATAATATAAATTAGAATATTTTTTATTTTAATTTTGAGATCATATGTGATTCAGAACTCCCCCCCCCCCCCCGTAATTGACATTTATGCACTATTTTTGCACACCACATATCACTTTACTTGGATTTATCACTTTACTTGCATTTAGTTTTACATATGCATATATATACATACATATATATATGTGTGTGTATATACATAAAATATATACACATATAGCTCTTCTGTATATATATATATATATATATATATATATATATATATATATATATATATATATATATATATATATATAAGCTATATGTGTATATATTTTATCTTTTTTTTTTAATCATTATCTCGTGTGGTTGGATGTGTATATATATATAAAACTGTAACTGGAGCGTGTAATCAAAGTAACACATATTTAATTTTTAATATTTAACCTTTATTGAACACATGAATGTATTGGATAAAAATAAAAGTAATTGAATAGCTGCTATCAACCCCCCTTGATTCCTTTCTATAGAGCAGGTTTAATTGAAATGCATGTAATCCAGCCAGGGAATGCAGCCTGTAACCCAAACTCAGCCCCTTATCTGCCACTCCACATGTGAATGCCTAACAGACTGTTTATGTCCACAGGTAAAGACAGAGAGAGAAAAAGCAGCAGTCTGTGTTTTTGATCCTCTGTTTCCCCAATGTTTAAAATTTAAAGCTGTCTCTGTCAGCTTCGAAACTTCGATAAAAAAGGAATTAATGGGAGAGAAATTTAAAAGCAGCAGCCAAATTGGTTTGCATCCCACCTAATAAGGAAGTGGCACAATTAAAACGTCAGGGCTGGACAGCTCCCAGTGCGGCCGCATCTCTGCTTCTGTTGCCTGAATAATAAAACCAGTCCATGATTGTTGAAGAGCAGCACAAGCAACCGTATAATCAGTATTACAGGCCACGGGCTGGACACTCTGGGCTTAGCACCATGCCTCTGAATGCAAAGGAGCTTAGGAGGGACAGACGGAATGGGATATCAATAGCAGCCAACAGATTTGGCTGTGGTACAGAAGCTTTGTGCGCCGTCCCCCACTTCAGTGCTGACTTGAGCCCAAACTGGGCCGGGCGCCTCGCTCTGCAGCCAAGCAGGGAAAGTTCTCAAAGGACTGATGTAAGTCGGAAGGACATGATGACTGAAACTTCTTCAAAGACGGTTAACATGGTTTTCTAAATTCTAACAGGCCTCCGAGGGTTTGTCTGAACTGCAGTAAACAGACCAAGTAGCACAGCAGATCAGGGAGATTAGATACGACTGAAAAACAAGGATGCATGATATCATCACCTTTAAACTTCGGCCATTCCACCAATATGGCTCACTGATTAAAAAAGGAGCAAGGATCATGACTGCAGCATCACATGCAACCACCTGTTGCCCAAATGAAAATGTCAGCTATTTGCAATGACTGCACAGTGTCTGTGATTTAAGGTAGAACGCTCCAAACTTAATTAACTATCACAACAGTCCCTATCCCATCAAAAACAATGAATCTATGGTGGCCAGGAAGGGTCAGAAAGCTGTCACTGGCCATGAAACTTAATCTCACTATAAGTCTCTTCTCCACGCCTTGGATGAACCAAAGAAATGCAGCTATTCCTACCTGAAGGTAAAAGGCATCAATCTAGAGCAGAATCAACCATTTTATTTATGGAGGATATGGAATAACTGAGTTTAAAGATGGACTAAGTTCCAGCCTGGGATGAAAAGTTGTTGAAGGCTGCACAATGGTGTAAAGTCCAACTAAAGTATGCTGCAGTTTATGGTTTTAAGGTGGAAAATGCAGTTAAGTTAAAGGCTGAACTTGGAAGACAGCAGCTTTGGTGCCTGAACAGGGAGATGAGTATTTTGTTGAGGCTTCCCACAGAAGCAGGACCTCTGCCCTGAATGCTAATCCAGCCCCTTTATAAATTGTACATCTCAGCTTGATTTATGTCAGTGATGCCTTTAACTGTCTGACCGAGTGACATTGCAGTTATGCAGCAGGTACGCTCAGCCCTGCAGCGGGGGACAATGCTCCAAGATGACACATGAATTATGTTAATCTCACTGAGGCGTACAGAAAGTTAAACAGTATGCTGCACGGAAACAAGCCCAGACAATTCTGTTAGAGTAAAAGCCTGATTTGGATGAGGGAGGTGGGAATAAACCTCCACGATCCGGCTGTGGGAGTCAGGATCGATCAAATGGCTGGAGACACAGGAGGGCCAGAGCTGGATAGGGAAAGACTAGTCGCTTTTTAAAACCTCTGCATTACCTATGACAACGTTTTGCTGAGCAATCCTCTTCTACAGCCTTCAACACATCCGGATCCTCATAGATTTAAACTGCTTTGCTGATCACTGCCAGCTTTGTTTTTGCAAAGTCAGCAATCTGCAGTGGACTGATCCACTGCCTTGCTCCAAAGGACGCAGGAGGACATTGAAAGCTGCTGCTACCTCAGGTTCTGATGTGTGGTATCTGAGTCCATTCCTCCCAATACTTGCTTAGTCCCTGCAGGGTTAATGTGTTTGTCTCTATGCCCTGCAGTCAATGGGTGAGGGGTAGAAGACCATGCTAAGGTGTGTTATCAGGTGTTATTAGTCTGTAATTTTTTTAACAGGATGACTACACTGCAAAAATGATTAAAAGCATCTGTAAAAATGTATTAAAATAAGTTTAATTAAGCCCAATTTATGCTTCTGACGCATAGCCTTTGCAACCGTCAAATCTGTCTCTGTGTGACCACGCCCCCCATGCAGAGGTTTTGCATCCGCCGTTGTGCATCTCAAAAAAAACCTGACTACTCGTCGGACGGTCGCAAACCCACGCAGACCTCAAGCGGAAGTGCGCAGACAAAAAGCAGCTGTGATTGCTCCTTGGTATGGCTTTCCGGCTCTCTGTGTGGTCGTCCTCGATTCAGTGCCGGGGCGCGCCATTTTTAAAAAACCGAGGACCAACTACAATGGACAACTACGACGAAAGGTTAATCGGTCTTTTTGCCAACTCCATTAACAGAACCTGTTCCTCTTCGATGTCTAGCAACTCTAGATCTATCTCTTTGACCGTGATATTTTGCAGATGCGCCGTTGTTGTTTTGGAAGATAAACACTCCCGCCGGCGCCGCCGAAGTTCTCGTGACCATTTGCCGAAGTTCTCGCGAGTTCTCGAATAGGCTCCCCCTTGCGCTTTGGCGGGAAACTGCTGTGCGCAGTTTTGGGAAAGTTCTCTTTCTACGTGAACTAGTTCAAAGTTCAGTTCACACATTTTAAAATGAACTAGTTCAGTTCATAATTCAAAATTTTTAACTAAGTTCACAGTTCCAAAAAATGAACTAGTTCATAGTTCTTTTTTTTTTTCATGTATTGCTCAATTACATCATAGCCTACTGCAGAACCACAGACAGCAATTATTTTATCAGTTGTAACTGAAACTGTGCGTCAGATTTCATCTTCATATCCAGTTTTGAATCCTTATCCAACCAGGGTTTACATTAGCATTGAGGGGACAGCATTTCCCCATTGTTGCTTTAACGCTTTGTTGCTGTCCATTCACTTCACACTAGTAGCAGCTGCAGCTTTCACTCCTACAGTATATTCTCAAAAACATCAGGAAAAATGTGCTGCTTGAATGGTCTTTTTTATGAGGAATTATTAAAAGAAAAACAGGAAAGTAGTCTTTAAGGTGCAAATGTTTTTTTAATTTTAATAATTTTTTCCATTTGAAACCCCTTTTCAGTACATACTAAAAAGAAATCCTGGAAAATTATACCAGGCAGGTTTAAGTGCGGATTTTTTTTACTGAAAGCCGGCGGGCAAAGTTTGCAGAGAAATGTAAGATTGTTGCCATCATCCTCACCGACCACCTGGTCATAAAACTGTTTTAAGTGATCATACTGCAGCTTTGTCGCCTCCACGGTCGCCTCCATGCTGCTGTGGCTTCCACGCTGCATTTTGTTTTGATGACGCACGCGGCTGTAGGCTACGACACTGGTAGCTGATGTTGTCAGATTGGGTGTTTTTCCCGCTACATATTAAGGCTTGTTTACGGTGTGATTTAGCCGGGGTTTCGCCTGGAGGGCTCTATAGAAATTTGGCAACCTACTGAACGAAGTTGAACTGAGAGAGCGTGCCGTTCACAGACACCCGAATGAACAAGTTCACAATAACGTTCATCAGGCAGTAATACAGTACGTTCAGTTCACGTTCGCCCAAAATATGAACGAGTTCAAGAACTTTCGTTCAATGAACGCGCTCAGGCACAACACTGGCTGTGCGTCCCTAGAAATTCCAGACCGACGGTGCAGAAGCATACCAGCAAAACTGGTTCACGACCAGACCCAAGCAACATTTGAGGTGTGCGGTTGCAGAAGTCTAATCTGCCCTTTACTCTTAACTCAAGTAGGTAAATAAGATGATCTGCCAATGGAATGAGTATATTTTCTAGCCTTAGAATAAGATATTATTCACTTGAAATAAGAGACACAGTTGTATTTCTTATTTTAAACGTAAATTATCTCCTCAATTTTAATCTTAAGAAAAAAAATAAATAATTGCTTTTGGTTAAACAAAAGTACAGCAGGAGTAAAATCTGGCATAGGGCGCTAGGGAACCACCCCACCAACCCAGTGACCCTGATTAAGACCTAAAAATATAAGAAAATAAAAATGTATCATTAAATTTTAAATCTAAATTTTTAATATTTCAAATATATGAATATTTGTTAGATGTGCAAGATAAATATCTAATCTTTAATGAATAGTAAAGCATCCTTCCATTTTTCGGCGGATTGGTGACGTATTTCTGCCCTGGGGCTCAAAAATCTTTGCCCATAGACTCTCGTTAAAAGTTGTACATGCGCAGCAGCTTCTCTGCAATATGAAGGTATAGGAGAGCTCGGGGCGCAGCTGTGGTGCGCTCCGAGGTGACAGGAAGTGTATGACGATTTGCTGGTGATTGACAGGTCGAGTCTCTGGAGTTGGAGACGCATTGGAGAGAGATGTGTCAAGAACCGTCCTTTCCCAGGACCTGGTTTAGCAAGAAGGCTTGGCTAACTGCACGGAGCGAGGCTAAAGCTTTATTCTACTTTCCTCGCCTCCTTTTTCAAACATCAGGATCTGTCGAGCATGAATAAAGACAGGTAGGACTGATTTAAAGCACTTTTTAGAAAAGGCAAAGAAGAATAAACAATCTGGGATCACATAGAAAATAATATAATATAGTGCACTTTTTCTAGATGTTTGTTAATTTGCATAGTTGCTCTTAAATAGGATTAGGGCTGGGTATTTTGGCCAAAGTCCTGAATCGATTCGATTTTGATTCATACAATTCGAAATCGATAAATTTCGATTCGATCTGTTTTTACAATAATGAAAGTGGTTCAACTGTGTTTCAGAATAATCATGTACTTTTTTTTCCCTGTCATATTAAACACAAAAAGCAAACTTGTAAAACAGACAGTCTCAAAAGTTCAAACTTGTTTGTGAAAAGTGAAAAACACTCGAGCAAGCAGACATGACACTGCAGACATGCATGAGCTGCATTATCTTCCCTGCACAAACCATATTTGCAGCGTTGTCTGTAACAACTACAGGGTGTTTGCTGGTCAGCCTCCATTCGTTAATGCCTTCAGTCAACCTATTGGCTATATTTGCAGCTGTCTGACTTGAAGTCATCTTGAGAGCATCTTTCCTTCTCATATGAATGTGAACGTCATGCGGGTCACTATAAAATGAATCAATCTCATTCCCTAACATCGATTTTGCCAAGATGTAATCGATTTTTTTACCCAGCCCTAAATAGCATAGTTTTTTTTTTTATATAGTTTTTAGATATAAAAAATATATAAAGCTGACTAATAGCTTCAACATTATTAAACTGGTACATTATTTTTTTAGATTTGTGACACAATATGGGCCATGTAAAACACAGATTTATGTAAGTTGTTGGCATTCATTTTGAATTTATAGCCTCCCTTGAGAAAAAAAAATACAGCCGCTACTGCTGACACCCCAAATAAAACCTCCTTCAACCCTCGGAAAGAAAGCTGCACATTAGACTGCAGTCTGATGTAATATCACAATCTTTAAGAACATGATTGACATCTGCCAAAAACAAAAGTGTGAAGGAAAAACTGGTTAATCGTGACTGAATTCACCAGCAGCAGGTGGTGTGTTTCCATTGGCTTTTTCTAAAATGCATTTTATGGAGTTGCGTCGGAAAAACTTGAAGGAAACGGCAAAGATTGAATCAAGTTCAGGCAAATTTTCTGGTGTTTTTTTGCATAAAGGATTAATGCACTAAACGGCAGATGGGAATACTTTTTTTTGAATCAGCTCTCACATAGTGAAGGTTTAGCTCATATGACTAATCGGCTGTTTCTTATGTTGCCGTCTTCCCAGATGTTGCCATTTTCACTGATCTGTGGTCAGTATTAGATTGCAGTATCTATTTCCTGTTTATTACAGCCATACGTTGCGCCGTAATGTAAACAGTGATGTATGACAACATTAGGCTTTGAACCAAATGGAAAACCACAAATTTGCTTTTCCTTTTTTTCAAACTTTTAAAATTTCACTTAAAATTCACATTCCAGTTGGATGGAAACACATAGCATGGGAGCTGGCTCAGAGCTCGTCTGCCTGGATGTGTGTTTCCTGGACGGGGCCGCCTTTTACAGCTGCTTTTTGTGTCTCTGCTTCTGTCTCCTTGAACCCCAGTCGGCCTTGGCAAATGGCCGCTCACACTGAGCCTGGTTCTGCTGGAGGTTTCTTCCTGTTAAAAGGGAGTTTTTCCTCTCCACTTTCGCTACAAGCATGCTTAGTGTGAGGGATTGTATTTGAGTCAATGAGTCGATGCAATCAACTGGTTTTCCTTAGATAGAAAACTTTGTATCAATTTGACTGTATGATCTGGTTGAACTGTAAAGTGCCTTGAGATGACATGTGTTGTGAATTTGGCGCTATATAAATAAACTGAATTGAATTGAGCTAGGTACACATGGTGGTGGCTTCATTATGCTGCGGGGATAGGGCAGCTGCTTAGATTGAACAGGGGAATAGACAGAGGCTGAAAAAAACCCAACTTTCAGGGAAAAAAAACATGAAATAGTCAGAAAACTAAGGAATAGTTCAATTCGGAGTGCATTCAATTTATAAGAGTGGCCTAGTTAAAGTCCAAATTTAAAGCTAATTGATAGTTTGATTGAGTGTGAGCTGGATGTTAAAAGCTAAGACAAGCCGAGTGTTTCAATACAGAACTGTGTTAAAGAGGTTGAACACACATGCATGCCACACTTTTCAGATTTTAAAAAGTGAGGCCCTCAAATCACAACAAAGCATTAAAATAAAGCTGCTTTATTTTAGGTTGTGAAAGGGAATCTATGGATTTCTTTTGTGGCATTTGATGCAGGACTTTAACGTCAAAGGGTTCATATTCTGCTCACTGCTGTAAATCTTTTCTATCCCAGACTAAAGATCCATTGAAGTTTATACTGAAGTTATTGATTCAAGGCAAAGTTCAAAGCTAACCTGCACCTTGAAAAGAGTTTATTCTCAGTCATATCAGATAATCTGCAGATCACGAAGCTCGACGCTCCTTCCTTTTGGGGCTGAAAAAGCAAATCTGAGAATGCAATCGATGCATCGGCCTGCAGAGGAATGCACACACCAGCCTCTTAGATGTGTCCCTTTGGTCAACTTTTACCTTTTAAACTCTCCCCTTCTGTAAAAACCTGGAACATCCTCACAGGGCTCTCTGCTTTCCCTTGGTTGTTTCCTTCCATCAGTAAAGCAATAAATTGGCGTTTCGTATTATTGCACCAGTGTGACATCCTGGTGGAAACGTTTTATTAAAACATTCAGAAAGTAATAATAGTGTGACAGACAGCTCTAAATGATCCACAGGAGAGAGAGACGTGTTCACATCATCGCTAATGTCTCCATTCTGAGACCACCTCTCGGTACGGCAGCCGTTTCAGTTAGCACGAAACCGCTACCCCTCCATCGGCCAGTAAGCGAGCTGAACCGCATTCCAATTATTCATGCATAGCGTTTCACTCTGATAAATGAGGAAACCGTCAATTGGAGGAAAAACAAAGTGCCACTTCACCTGATGATGGATCGGAGAGAAAATTTGAATAAGTGATGTTCCATTTTGGGCGCAAATTGGCAATTTAGGCACTTGGTTGATAAAATTAGATCGCTTCTAAGTACACCCTGTTCTCTACGGAAAGAATAATGAACGGTGATTTGAGTTGGAGATTATTTCCCAAAAAGAGAACAGGAGATGGAGTGCAGTGCTTCACCTAAAACAGATTCAGAGGTTCTGGATGTTTTCATGTCATACAGACAAAAACAATAAAACAAAGAAACCCATCCTTTCTTAGCACATTTTGAGGTATTAGTGTGAAAGTTGAAAAAAAAAACATGGATGGATGGAGTATAATAATAAAATGGATATGGTTCTCCATTCTGATTCATTAAAAAGAAGGATCATAAAAGTTAACATAATTATAATTTAGCGCCCTAACCAGAGTTCTGTCTGCGAAATAGTCTGAACTTTTCAATGAGATTAAATTCCTGGAACATCTAAATTTCTTTGAATTTTCCCATAAATTATCAGTTATTTTCAACCAGTATATAAATATCAAACCTTTGAGCTCTAACATAATCTTATGAATATTCCTTTCGCATGGAGCTTTCTGAAACCTCACTAAGATACATTCACACATACCCAGTGTCTGATTCTTCAGGTAATTATGTCAAGACAAATTTAATTTACCTGATTCTGAGTCCGTCATTAGGCTAAATGTTCAACCTATTCTCATTATCAGTGCGTATGAAATCGTATGAAAAGTTATGCACCGTAATTTCGTACGTTTTTTTCGTCGTATGCGCATGCGCATCTGACGCACCATTCACGAATATAGAATATAAATTACAATTAGCCCTAACCCTGCACCTAACCCTAAGATATAAAACAGCAAGCAATGTAGTTAGAGACATGAATAAGTGATGATTGCACTGTTTTTCCCAGTTTTACGTCCGTCCGCGGATCTGCTTTTTTTTTCTATCTGCCTGCGCATGCGCACTGATGTGGTTTTTTGAGGAAAAACGTCCAAAACGTACGAAATAGTGTGCATAACTTTTCGTACGATTTCATACGAAGTGATAATGAGAATATGTTGAAATGTTGGAGCTAGGAAAAAGCAGCGCAGCAGGAAGTATCTCAATTCCACTCAACTAGATGTGGAAGTATATATGTTTTACTTCTGAGTAACAATAGGTGCAGGTTTTGTCCTGCATCTTTCATTATACCTTATAAAATAATTCCAAATTAATTAAAATAGAAAACTGATAAAGTAACGCGTAAAATTATTTATACATTTGGCAGATCGTAATCAAAATTCTTAATCTAGGAAACACGACGGGTATATTTTAAAGGTTTACTGGAGGATGTTCTTTTTCCGGGTGGATCATCAAAATAAGTGATCCTTCTAACTGTCAATCATTCTGATTAAATGTTTATGTAAGGCCGTCCTACATGCTCGTCCCAATTTTCAAAGGTATAGTGGAGCAGCAAATCCTGCTGTTGAAACACAGCTGTTCCGACCCAATCCTTACCAGAAGCACGATCTGTACCATCAGCTAATTTGTGCATGTGCAAGAAGAAATTCATCCAGGTCACAATAAATAATGTAATTAGGGTATTAAAAGTACTAATTTTTATCCTTAAATCAATAAATAATGCTGCACTGCATCTCTAAAAATATATGTACTTATGACTTTTATGAGATAATTTAATGCTTTTTACATTTTTTCCATTAAACTGCTTGTCATCATCAGTGAGGATCAGATTAGTCCTGCAAAATATGATTAAACCATTTTATTTGCATTTTGGTTGTTTTACTTCTTTGGATTACACACTATATGCTATAATGTTAGCATGAAAGGTAAAAAGAAAACTCAAAAAGACTAGATTTATGTTTAAATCAAAGCTGGAAAACTTAGCTCCCGGATGTAGCCTAGGTTCCTATTTCCAGTGCAGATCGGGAACAGACAAGTGATAAAACAGAAACCCTTTTAGGCATTTATTTTCTCAGGAAATACATTATTAACATTTAACACATTATAGTTTAGTACGCTTACTACTTTTAGGGAGGGGAAAACATTATTTAGATA
Source organism: Cyprinodon diabolis (assembly GCA_030533445.1). NCBI lineage: Eukaryota > Metazoa > Chordata > Actinopteri > Cyprinodontiformes > Cyprinodontidae > Cyprinodon > Cyprinodon diabolis. The sequence continues at coordinate 16,306,760 of CM060085.1, forward strand.
TTTTTTTACATGGCAAATGAGCTGATTGTACGGATCGTGTTACCGGTACTGATCCGGTAGTGACAAGAGCTACGTGCATCTACAAGCCAATTTACTAGAATCTTGTGCATGTGCAAAACAAAGGAGTTCTTCATCTTTTTCTAGTTCTGCTAGAGGTTTCTTCCTGTTAAAAGGGAGTTTTCCTCTCCACTGTCGCTCCAAGCATGCTTAGTGTGAGGGATTGCATTTGAGTCAATGATTCAATGCAAACAACTGGTTTTCCTTTGATAGAAAACTTTTAGTCAGTTTGACTGTATGATCTAGTGAACTGTAAAGTGCCTTGAAATGACATGTTGTGAATTGGCGCTATGGAAACTGAATTGAAGTGAATTCCAGATTGACCAGTACAAGCCGCGGAGTACCAACATGTGGTTTTTGGAGTGTAACAACATACATCGTGAGCTGTGAACTTTTAAACCCTGCGGTTTCATCGTACAATTTGAGCTGTAGCTGAGAACAACGATTTAAAATATCATACAGTTTATACCCGGCTTAAGAGCCTCAACTGAACAACAAATGAGAAATTATCTCTGGTTTAGCAGAGGCTGGGATCTCAAACTGCTGTGAATCTCGCCAAGAAAGACCTTGAATGGTAATAGCATAGAAGCTCAGGAAGATAGAAACCGATGAAAACATTAGGAGCTGGATCAGGTGTGATGATGCAGCATCCTGAGCCTCAAGTAGCACAGTGAGAAAATAAACTGACCACTGGAGGTTTGATAAACCTGCTGCAGTTACAGGTAACTCTAGAGGTTTAGAGTTAAATGGAGAAACTGAGAAAAATACTATAATCCAATTATAACTTTGGAGTTTTTTTTACTTGCACTTAAAAATGTTTAAAATGATTAGAATGATGTTATATCTAATACTGTTTGACATGTAGGCTATTATTAATGAATATTATCAATTGTGTTGATGAACACACCTGATAATACTCATTAAGTAATTGCTTATTATTTTGTGGTATTGTCATTTCTCTGATTTTGTCATCAATTTAATATTTTTGTAATTTAAGTTAAAAAAAATACAAATAAAACAAACATTTTTTTTTATTTATGTAGAACATTTTCTTTATATTCTCCTTTTTTCCCCCCCTCTTTTCTTTTTACATAATAGCCTACCTGTAATGTTGTGTTTAATAGAGGTTCTCCTGTTATGAAAAACATTGACGTTGAAGTGACGGCCGAGTGGCATTATGTTTAGAAATGAAAACAATGACCTTGATCGTTTTTTTTTAAATGATCCAGATGCCAGCCTTGTTTGAGGCTCCGAGTCATTTTAGAAAATAGATGCTGGTAATATTTTTTACTTTGTCATTTAAAATATGTTTACACAAACACAGAAGGTCATTTCTCCCCTTTTCTCCTCTGCCTGCATCTCGTTCACATGGCGATTTTCTATCACACTTTTCCTTTGGTTCCCTTTGACAAGAAGCCGGAAACAATTATTGAGTTTCTTTGGACGGATAAAGAGACATGGCAATGTCCCTCCCCCACAGGTTGCTGTGCACTGCTGGTCAGCTGGCTAAAAGACGGCCACTAAATGCTACTTTCACAAGAATAAACAGATTTATCTTAACAGTTACAGAATTTTTTTAATAACTCTAGTGTCTGGGCAGTAAAAAGCAGTTTAACATATAAAAAAAAAAAAAAAAAAACACCAGTGGGAAACATTAGACTCCTATTATTACCATTTAAATGCAGATCCAATTAGATAAACTTTTGTGCCGTTACTAATGCCCACAAACTCTAGAGAAAACTATACTGCAGAGGAAGGATGACTTTCAGCAGAAAACAGGAAGGATGAATCCATCATCGAGAAATTGCTGCATTTCATCAAACCAGAGCAACTTAACATTTAAGAAATGTTTTATTTAGCAGCCATTTGTTAGACCGAGTTGAGCTTTGGCTGTAATTCAGGAAGAAGCAGACACCCAATGGACCCGGAGTGTTTAATGCGGGTTTGAACATGGGTGCTAAAAGATGTTTTAAATATTTACTCCCCTTAAGCTTTACCTCATTTGTCATGTTACACTCACAGACTCGCATCTATCTGAATGGGCTTTTATTTCACAGATCAACACAAAGTAATGCACAGAGGGGAGAGGAGGGAAGCAGGTGCATGGCTTTCAATTATAAGGAAATGTGGGAAGTATTTATGGGGAATAACATCTTTACAGCCCCTCATAGGAGTATTTACCCCCAAACTTGAAATTTAAATGTTTTTTTATTAAATTCCATGTCTCTATGCATCCATCCATCTGTCTAAATGTTAAAGTCAAATATAAGGATGGATATGGGTTGGCGTAGGTGGAGATGACTTATAAGGTGATGCTGCTGCAGTTTTGGCGCATAATTCATACTCTCTTCATCTCAGCCAGCCACACCTTTCTTTTACATGCCAGTACTTTGAGGGGTAGTACCCTTCCTCTTATTTTGTTCTAGTTTTCTCTTTGTTTAGTACGGTGGCCCTGAAGTGCAAACTGCAACTACAAATCTAAAAGCGCAACTACATTAAGGAAAACAAAACTACATAAAGCAAAGCGCAACTACATTAAGGAAAACAAAACTACATAAAGCAAAGCGCGACTACATTAAGGAAAACACAATTACATTAACCTACCGGAAAAGGTAGGTACAAGTGGGAAACATGAGACATCGCTGATTGGACGACGGGGCCGTTTGACCCTTGAACCGGAAGTCATTCTGCCTGCTGCGGCTTTTGAAAACATGGATATTGTCGGCGCCCCAAACATAGCTGCCGTTATCCAGGAATATTTTGAATCAGGACATACGTACGAGGTGATACTGGATATGCTCAAGACTAATCACGAAATTTCAGTTAGTTTGCGTAAACTGAAAACAACCTTAAAAGAAGCTGGACTGTTCAGACGACGCAACTTCCGGTTCAAGGGTCAAACGGCGCCGTCGTCCAATCAGCACTGTCTCATATTTCCCACTGGTACCTACCTTTTCCGGTAGGTTAATGTAATTGTGTTTTTCTTAATGTAGTCGCGCTTTGCTTTATGTAGTTGCACTTTAAGATTCGTAGTTGCAGTTTGCACTTCAGGGCCACCGTAGTTTAGGCAGAAAGTTATTTTTTTCATTCAGTTTATTTATTTTAAGAAGTTTAAGACGGGGATTTCCATTTGTTTGTCATTTTGTAATAACGGTCACCCTGAAGTCATCACTTACTGCACAGCGAAACATGGTGTTGGCAGCATCATGCTCTGGAGAGATGGATGGTTCTAAAAACTGGAAGTTAAAGAGTCAAATATCCTAGTTAGGGTTGGGTAAAAAAATCGATTTAATCGATTTTGAATCGATTCCTTTACATTTTTGCAAAATCGATGTCTAGGGAATGAGATCGATTCAATTTATAGTGACCCGTGTGAAGCTCACATTCAAATAAGCAGGAAAGATGCACTCAAGATTACTTTAAGCCAGACAGCTGCAAATATATAATATAATAATAACTGCAAATATGGTTTGTGCAGCGAAGATAATGCAGCTCATGCATGTCTGATGCGTCACGTCTGCTTACTCGTGTGAAGCTTCACTTTTGCACTTTTCACAAACAAGTTTGCACTTATTAGACTTATGAGTTTTGTTCACATCTTATGTTTAAACTGTCTGATTTACAAGTTTGCACTTTGTGTTTAATGTGACAGGAAAGATACAAAATACAAGAGTATTTTGAAACACAGTTGAACTACTTTCATTATTGTAAAAACAGATCCAATCGAAATTAAAGCTGCAGTCTGTAACATTGAGAAGAGAGCAGACTTCGACTGAAAATTTGAAGAAAAACAGGTTTCACGCCACTCCCCCACCCTCTCTGCTTCACTCATGCCCCACCTCCAAGCTCCACCCCTCTCACAGCATCTGCGCGGCTACCGCATGCGACCAGAAGCATCCAAGCAGCGTACGCGGCATGGAGTGTGAACCGGTAAGAGGATAACGCTCACCTCCAAGCAGCTAGATATAAGATGCTGGTTATACCGAAGTTTGCCGTGTAAGCAGTTGTCGGCAGGGGCAGTAAAGGCAGTTTCTCTTTCGCTGGTGGCTGTCGCTCCGCCATGACTTCCACGCGCGTCCTCCTGACTGCAGCAGCCGGGCGGCAGCGGCAGGTTAAGCGGTGAGAGAGGGGGGGCGGTATTCAGCGTGTGTGAGCTGTGATTGACACTCCATCAGACGCTCCTCTGGCTGTGATTGGTTGTTTTGACTCGTCCCGAATTATTCTTTCCAGATTGCAATACAGGCAGTAGGCGGGACCAATTGAAGCAGTTTTTTTCACAGGTTACATATCACATGTACTGCTGTCTGGGCATAGGGACAGTTTTAGCCAATATGACAAAAAAGTGATTTTTAAAAACTTACAGACTTCAGCTTTAATCGATTTGGAACTGTATGAATCAAAATCGAATTGATTCAGGACTTTGGTGAAAATACCCAGCCCTAATCCTAGTCTGTCTGTGGTTTGAGACAGAGTTTCACCTTCCAGCAGGACCATAATCTAAATCATGGATTCTAAAGGTTGAAGGTCTTCAGATCCACCACAGACATTAAAATAGCAAAAATAAACATTTATGTTCAATTGCTTAAAAATAGTGTAGTAGCACTTCAAAACTGACAAAAGCAAATACTTTTGTTGTTGATGCATTTTGTAATATAATTACACTAATTGTTTATGGGTTTGCATAAACATTTATGTTCTCAACCAAATGGTTTGACCTGTGGGTCAGAAACCGACACGTTTGGGGAACTTTTGAGCTAAAGTAAACTGATAAAGCCACACTCTGCTGGCTCAAGGTGAAACGTGCTGGAATGGCCTAGTCAAAGTCAGGACATTAATCCCATTGGCAATCTGTGTTTAGAGATCAATGTTGGCAAGTAAAACTTATCAAATACAGCAGAGGTGTACGTCACGGATTTGATGTATTTATCAGTATGTGAGTTTTAGAAGCGCATTTAGAAGAATCGCATCAGAAAAGCTTGATGGAAATTTACATTTTTTTTGCACTCACTTGAGGTTTTTGCAAGAAATGGCTGATGCACAAAATGGGAGACCTGAGATGGAAACACTTTTTTGATTCACTTCTAAACTTTTACCTCACATGACTGATCAGCTGTTTCTCATGTCGCCTTCCTCCCAGATGTTCCTATCATAAAGTTAGACGAGGCTGGAAACAGCATCACCATTTCTAGCTGACGGGTTAATGCAAGAATAATTTCCCTGATGGCATCACATTCATTAAAACTTTCCTCCATCACTGATCTGTGGTCAGTGCTAGATTGCAGCCTCTACGTCCGGTTTATTACAGCCATGCATGACGACCTAATGTGGACGATGACATATGATGACATTACGTGTTGTTTGGTTAACTTACTTTAAACCAAATGGAAACACAGCAAATTCAAATTTCCTTTTTTCCCCCAAACTTTTAGAAGTTTCCTTAATATTTCCATTCCAGTTGGAAGCCCGACTGAAGAAGTAAACAATAAACATTCAAATATGCAAAGCTCTTTAAAGGAATTTTTGCTCAAAGAGTCCATTTTACCTCCAGGTTGGGAGGAAACGGAACATGAAAACTGTGGCGGATGATGCAGACAGGGTGGGCCTACATGCAACCCAGACATCCTCCATCAGAGCTCACAGTACCAGCCCTCCCCCTGTGAGCGGATCACCAGTTTCTAGCATTAACAATAGCAGTTAATGCGGCATGGGAGCATCTTCTAATCCAGAACCATCAGAACCTGAGCCACCCAGGGGTGTACTCTCTCTCACCTTAATGCAAATTCCCTTTTTTTCTGCAAACATAGCTGATTATTAAGTGTAATTGGATCCATTGGCTTATATTGATTCATTTCTGGACCTCAGAAAATGTTTTTTTTCACACTTATTCACACTAATATAACTCTGAGAACATCTGGGGAGAGCAGTTGGGGGTGGAAGATAAGCACTGCTGCAAACATTGATGCAAAACATGTGCACCACTGCAATCTGCACTCTGAATACCACCGCTGAGCTTCATCCAGCCTCTCAAAGTGCGGCGGGGGGGGTGGCAGGAGTTATCAGCGAACACCATCTTAGTGCTGGCAGACAGGTAAAGCATGAAACAGGCTGAAAACATCCCCATTATACAGCAGGGTGCAGACAACTGCACCTGTCGAGATAACACTCAGCACTCAGGGCTAAAATGGTGGTGCAGGGAGAGAACACACACCATGCAGTGGCAGGGATGACGCAGGATTTCATCCAGCTTGTCCTCACTTGCAGATGTAGTTTTGTGTTTTAAAAAAAAGGGAATGGCGTGCACACGGATCCCCCTGCTCACACCTGCCTGGTGCCTTGACTTTGAGCTGACAGGGCTGCTCTTTGTGGCTCTGTTGTGACTGAAAAGGTGAGTGGATGCTGGATGGAGGCTCCGGTGGTAATTACCCCATCTCCTATCTTGTTCAGCACACACACTTGCTGAAGAACACACTGGTGTCTCTGCTGATGGCAGAGAAGGTTGAGGACAAGCAGCTTCAGCCTTCCGTCCTGTAAATAACATCCCTGAACCACAGGGCTCTGGGAACAACACTCATCCTGCACAGCGTCTCCAGGGCTCAGGGCTGTAATGATGGCTGAACCCTGAAAAGACATGCGGTTGTTTGAAAAAACATCTTTCACCACATCTCCTAATGTTTTATTTGTTTTTTTTAATGATTTTTAATTGTGAAAAAAGGAAACTGATGAGATAAGGGCTGAAAAAATTTATCGGATGAATCGATTAATCGTTAACTGGAGTGTATAGATTCTAAAACATGTCTTTAGTCGACAGAGCGACCCATTTAAAGCTGTAAATATATGATTATTTGTAGAAAAGAAAAAAAAAATTGCAATTAAGAAAAAAAAAATCAATTTTTTGTCTGTCAAGTGGAAAAGTTTTAGTTTCACCTGGTTTCATTTTGTGAAAAAATATTTAAGTAACCTTTTGCTATCCGATTATTAAGCGACAAAAATAATCAACAGATTAATCGATTTGCAAAATAATCGTAAGTTGCAATCCTAGATGAGATGCTTTACAACCTTTTTCTCAAATCTTAAAAGTGTGGAGGGCGCCTCTAATTTAATACTACATAGAATAGGTCTGGAAGTCTCTGTTTTCGGCAGCTATGCACATCTTTTTTAAAATACTTAAACATCGATTAATAGCACTAACTGAAATAAATATAACCACATATCATTGTTTTGGAAAGAAACATCTACTCTAAAGGAGGTTAATTTAAACAGCTAAGTGGGGATTTCTACAAGCTAATACATATAAAAAAAAAAAAAATCCTTACAAAGTGTTCCCTGTTTGCTTGCATATGACCCTAAATCCAAATAAACCATTTAGTTCATGGTTGTTGTTTTTTTAATTGGAGCCAGGAAAGTGTCCTACACCTCGCAAAATAGGTCATTTCTTCAGACTTTAAGGCGGCCCGAACCGTACGGTGCACCCCCATAATGTGAGGAGGAAAAATATCAGACTTGGACTCAAGAAGTGTGCCTTATTGCTTTATGAGTTGCCATGGTAACCACAAACAAAAATTCATGAAGTGTCAGAATATGATTTAAATATATTGATAAAAGAAGAATGCAATTTAGAAAAATAGTTCAGATCAAAAAAATAATTAATGGAAACCTTATGAAGAGTCATGTCTAATGTATAAAATATCCAACAGACAAATTCTGACGTCTGTGCAGCTGAGAGGACAGCTGTGTGGCAGGAAGTAATAATGCAGCTGTTATAGAGGTAATATATAAACATTCAGACCGCCAGCTGAGTCTTCCTGTAACAGACCGGCTGTTCGTTAATCCTGGAGAATCTCTGTAAGGCCAGCCAGTGCGTGGGTTGTTTGGCACCATAAGAGTACATCCTGAAAAAAACTGTAACTCAGGCTTTGCTTAAGGATGTAGATCTAAAGATAAGCTCCTGCAGAGCTTTTAAACTCCGTTAACTTTAAGTGTAAATTAGGACAAGGTATAGCGTTCACAGGCTACTCAGAGGAAGATGAGGAATGAACATTCAGTGCTATAAAAGGGTTCAAGATCCATCTTCATCAATGGTAATAACAAAGGAGGCAAAGGTTACTAGAAATTAGCTCATCGTAAGGGTTCGGTCTTTCCCAGAAACTGAAGGGGTGGGCAAGGTTGGTGAACTAGCTTAGAAGGACTATGGCCGTTTCTCAATATGTGTGCTTGTGCTTTCTCGTGTGCTCCTGAAACATCATCAACCACTGTTCCAAATCACAAGAATACAAGACAGAGAAAGGACAAAGTCTCTGGATGTTGTTCTAGTTCCTTCCTTCCTTTACTGAGCGAGCGTCAGAGCAGACCTATGCATTCTCTAGGCTTTGAGGACTGCTCTTACCTCTACAAAAGACTCAACAAACTCCACTCCAGCTGAGTTTAAATGGTTTGAAAGTGTTTTTTTTTTTTACAGCCATTGATTATTTGACATGTTCTCCTTATGCTAAATAAATATCCAGTATTGTCCTAATATTTCACTTCATTTGCGTTTTTTATTATCTGTAATGAATTAATTCCTGATTGTTTTATCTGTCTATGCTCTTGATTTGATTATTTTAATGCATTTTTTCAGTGGTTTAAAGGTATAGAGGACAATCTTTTATTTCCGGGTGGATCGTCAAAATAAGTGGTCCTCCTAATTGTCAATGAAATGTTTACGTAAGGCCGCCCTACATGCTTGTCGCAGTTAGCTATCTTTTTCTGCGCATTCGCACTTTCAGGCATATTATCTGTGGTAAGCTACGATTTTAGTGATTGATTTTTCACCCAAATTCTTTGAAAGTGGCTGAGGGTCGTAAGAGAAAAAGTTACAACGAAGTATATGAGAAGAAAAGAAAGGCCTCAGAAGAGGCAGGTATGTCCCAGAATGCCGTCATAGCGGCCAATGACAAAGATGGCGCAGGCAACGCGGTGAAAGAGTTGTTACGTGACCAATTGGGAGCAAAAAGTAGTGATCATCTGTCCGAACGGTAAATAAACTGAGTTCACTATTAAGTCCGCGCTCTAAATAATGATTGAGGGATTTAGGGGTTAGGCTGGACGTTCGGACACAATAAACTTGCAGGAGCTATGAGAAATGCAACTTTTAAACAGTGTTTATGAGGAGAAGTGGGCTCATGCGTGCTCTTACAAGCGTGGAGAGGGCGTGTCTTTTAAAAAATTCACAAAAAACCTCCACAATACCTTTAATATCTGCCCATTTGAGTTACACCCTACTGAATATAAACTGCTCTATAAATTATCTGTTTTTTCAACCAGTACTATTTTCCGTAGAGGTTTTTTAATATCTCTCTTCTATTTAGTTTTTGCGTTCTCAATGTTTTATTTCCATTTCGAATAGTTTTTTCAAGCTATTTGATTCGACTCATCACATACTTAGATTCGGTTCCAGTGCAAACAATACTTCTAGAAAAGTTGTTTTTCCGCCGCCTGCTACAAATGCAAAGACCAAATGAATCCAAACTTTGGTCTGATGTGGATAAATTTAGCTAAAATAAAAAACTGTTCAACAGGAATTCTAACATGGCTGATAGAGGAGACGCTACTCAACACAATGAAGCTGCTCACAAAGGGAGAGCTTTGACTGAAAGTCCTAAAGCCTTAAGCTACGTTCACACTGCAGCATGAAGTGACCCAAATCCGATTTTTTTGGCCCATATGCGATCTGATCTTTTCATGGCAGTCTGAAAAACACAGATCCGATTTTTTCCAATGCAACCCAGGCCACTTGGCTATGTGGTCCTGAATCCGATACGAATCTGATCTTCACAAATGCGACCTGTGTCTGAACGGCCAGGTCGCATTCATCCGACCTGAACGTCATTAATACCCGACAAAGCTCACTATTCTGCGTCTTGCTATGAAGCGGCAAGAAAAACAACAACCATGGCAGATGATGACGCGGAGAGCTGTATTTATGTTTAACCACCCTGAAAAGATTGTGTTTTTATGGTTAGGAAAGATCGCTAGATGCGCACCTGCACTACCATCCATGTTTACTTCCGTAAACACAGAGCACGCTGGCCTGTGATGTCATTGCATCCTCTACTGCGCATGCGGGACACTTGCATTGTATAACTGCAGTTCACACAGGAGATCACATACAGGTCGCATATATTTGGAAATGTGAAGGGCAATGCAAAAAAATTGGATTTCTGAATTAATCATCAAGGCCTGCAGTGTGAACGTAGCCTTAGAGAGACTGCCCGCTAACCCTAAGGTTAGTGATGGTGATATAATAAATGACGAATATTGCCTCAAATGATGATCAACCATTAGAGTCTCAGGGAGCCGAAACATCATGGACAAGCCCCTGAATGTCAAATACTTCTGACACACAAGGCTAATGTTTAGAAATCCCACCAATGACCAGAGCTTTGTCGGCTTGTTGTCACATTTAAAACAGTTTGGTACAAATACTTAACCTGACTCCGCCAGATGGATTTGCTCCGCATATCCATCTGGAAACCTTCCGTTGAAGTAATTTTGGGAAGGGGCAAAAATACTGGTTAGCTGATTGGCCTATGTTGGTGATAGACGGGCCAAATAAACCAATCAGATCAACGAAGTATATGACGTACTAACAGAGCGACGACGAAAACACAACCACAAGCCAAGCTACTCTTGCCGAAACCAGTTGGGAGAAGAGCAAAAACATCTTTTCCTCTGAGAAAAGCCTCCAGAGCAGTGTTTTGCTCTTCTTTCAGTGAATACTCTGTAATTCCGATAAAACTTGCTCCATAGCCACGCTAACGCTAGTTTCATCAGCTGAAGCCCCCATGTTCTTTAGACTGAACTGTCGCGCTTCTCGTTGCGTCACACCTCAACCCGCCTCAAAGCCAACGCTGATTGGACGTTCGTTTGGTGAACGGCTCCAAATTTTCTTTAATGGAGAGTCTCCAGACTGATTAGCGAGTGAAACCTTGAAAGCTCGCGAGATCAGGATGGTCTCACGAGGCTAACAAATACTAATTTCCGCTGTGAATTCTTTTAGCAGTGTAGCGAGACACCGCATACAAGTTTGAAAAGATTCAGATTTGTGCACATCTGTCCCAGCAGACGTCCTCAGACGTGTCCGTGCCAGTATGAGGGAGTCTTAATGAGGAAATTAAAGATTAGGGTGATAGCACTAATGGGAGGGTTTGATGGCTGTAATGCAAGTAAAGATCAAAACTGATAAAGGTGATATTCTTTATTTTGAAAAACGTACAAATACATACAAATTTGAGTTAAATGTAAGCTTTGAGGATTGGAAAAATGATTTTAATATCGTCAATGTGGGGAAAATGTGGTAGAAAAAGATCCATCTCTTTTTAATTCCCTTTGACGTATATTGATTTATAAGTGTTGAGTTTCATTCATTCAGGCCTCAGAGATGCAAGATTACAAGGTTTCTAAGAAAGAGGGGTTGTTTATCCTATTAGGGAGTGTTTAGGATAAAAATAATCGTTCTCATAACTAGCTAGACTGTTTCTCTGGGATTATTTCATAACTTTTTATTTCTGTCTTTTATTGTTTTCTGTAACAATATGTGGAGACCTTCACAGCTTTTCTGCAGGCTGTAAATGAGTGAAACTGTCTAGCAAGAGCAGGGCTGGATATCATGTCATCAAGTGCAGACTGCGCGAAATCTACTAATCTCCGTTTAATTAACTAAACTGCATAATTGAATACCTTTTTCATAATACACTATTTTACTTTGCTTCAGGTTTACATCCAGTGTGCTTTTAAAGTCCCTAAATGATTAAGATAAGACTAATTATCATATGATGGCTTTTTTATTTCTGTTAGGGATTTATTTACAACACTGAGTTAATTGGAAAAACACCTGTGATTAAAGACCTCAATTATAAGACATGATTTGTTCTGTTATCTAAAATTTGAAGCGTTTGGTTGCAGGAAATCTTTCTGTTGTCCTATAAATAAATTCTGTTTACGAAAGGTCCTTAGTGAAATAGTTTTCAGTAAAAGAAATATATACACTATGAAATAAATATTTTTAGTGTAGTAAATATGCTTCCAATACATGAAATTCCTCTTGGTCCTTATTGCCCTATATAGAAATCCCAGAAGTCAAAAATAAACCAATCCCTCTTCATTATCGCACAGATCCAGCACAGAATGTAGCTGGTGAAATGAACGAGTGGCATGATAACCCCGTGTTTGGCTGACCATAGCTGCCTCTGGCTCTCTGACAACGCCGTTATCTCCAGCCGGCATGAGGACCGGTCAGAGGCCACGCTGCTCAGCCTGCCCCCGGTAAATAAATGATTTCATCCGTCGGAGCTGCTCAGCTTCAGCTGCACGAAAACCTTTTGAGTCAGCGTATGAGCGAGAATGATGAGCAGCAGAGGGCAGAGAAAAGTGCGGCCACTTTTAGCAGACTTTACCTTTGACCTCAGATGCCTCACCCTTGGACAGCTGTAACAACCTCCTCTCCTTTGAGAAGGCGGCAAACAAGGTTTTGGAGTACTTTGGTGGGAGTACTGGAGCATTCTTCCAGTATTTCAGGAATTCAGACTGAGTGTGATGGTCTGACTTAAAGTATGTGAACGAGGGGTGAGAGCAAAGATAGTCATCCATGCATTTTGCTCTCCTCTGCAAAGCATTCCAGTTGACGCAGGGGCACCGTGGTGCTGCAGCATGACCGACACCCCTTCATGCAGATTGCAGAATGCAGATTTTTGGTAAAATCTTACAGCCCTAGTATGGATTGCAGCACGGTGCACGACATGGCTAAGAGGAAATATAGTTGGCGTGAAGCCGTCCTAACTCAGCCTAACCCATTCATCAGCTATGCCAGCTTGTCAAATTTCTCCACAAAACTCCCTTAGCACATTGGTGCACAGTTCTGCTGGAACTGGAAGGTGTTCCCAAATACAGCATAAAACTGCTCAAAAGGCTGCAGTAAAAGGAAAACCTTAACAAAAATTAAAGGCCAAATCCAAACTTTTACAAAAAAGAACATAACAGCATGCTAAAACCCTCCGTGTTTTCATTACAAATGTGAGCAAAACTATGTAGATGTTCTGCTAAATTCCCTAATGCAAAGTTTCACAATTGTGGTATTTCTATTAAATAAATACAGTTAAAATTGCACTCGAATACGTTTGTTGACGCAAAACAACACGGCAGCGGTGGACGTATACACACCAACACATGAGATGTATCCATATTTCAGCCAGAGCTCTAGGGGGCGCCATCATCCTCCAACTACTTCAAGACTTCTTCAAGGTCTTTTAAAAGGCAGTCAAGTCCAGCCTCAGATCACATGACTTGTGTGATGCAGAAACAGTGGCCGTTTCTCAATATGCGTTCTTGAGCGTTCTCGTGTGCTCGTGATACGTCATCAGCCTCAGCTCGAGCACAGTTCCAAGTTCTGAGAACGACAGACCGAGAACGCATCAAATCCCTGGATGTTGTTCTTGCCCCGCCCTCCCTACAGATTATGCATCAGAGAAGATTTGTCCGTTCTTGAGATTGACAGCTATCCCAGCATGCACTGCAGCAGCAGCAGCTTTCAATGGAGCACTCCATTGAAAATTAAAAGTTCTCTTTCTGTTGTTCAATAAAATTATGTTTTAAGATCATTTGAGGCGAGAATATAATGCTTTAAGTGTCACTATATGGTCCATTTACCGATTTAATGCATAATAAAATAAAAGATTTCCGAAGTTGAGAGGACCACGGCAACCAGCGCAGCTGCAAAGCTAACGACAGCCAGGGCTAACTGCAGCCCGTCTGCAGCAGCCCTCTCTCGGCAGAATTTATTATTATCTAGTGACTATTAATAACAGGAGGTGAAATGCAGCTCTAGATGAGCCGGGCATGTTGTGACATCACAAGTGCACTTCTGTTCCAATTGACTCATTTATGCTGCGTGCTCCCGTTCTCACCAAGTCCAGACTTTCCTGTGTTCTTCTCAAGAACATACTTGGCGAGAACATGAGTCCGTACTCGCGTTCTAGTTAATTGAGGAACAGCCAGAGTTTCCATTGCAGTTTTGGCAAATATAACCATAGCTGATGGATGATACGAAGACCCAACAAAGAGCAAAAACGTTTCATCAGAAAGGCTCGAAAAGGTTCAGTTAAGGCAAATGGATATGAGGTTCTCAATAAGACATTTTTCCTCTAATCCAAGAGGCTTCTTCAGTTATGGTGTGGTTCAGCAGTGGTGGGGAGCACTGAGATAAATATACTGTAGATGTAACAAAGAATTGTGGGATACAAAATGCTGCTCTGATCCCTCCTCTTCACAGATATTTAGGAGATTTATTTTCCTAATTACAATTTGCACAATTTGATTGTTAATTGAAACACAAATACTGAGGCAACACTGTTCTCATGGCAACCAGCAAAACCAAGACTCATCCTTTGCTTTTCTAGAATAAAGTGGGAGTCGTCACTTTAGACAATCCATCTTCACACCCCTAATGTCCAGTGGTGGCATAATGTTAAGCCACTGCGTCCAACTATTGATGGAAGGCTTGGATGTAGCTGGTTGGACAGAAAAACAAATTCCCCAAAGCTGCTTGCATACTCTCCTAAACTAATCCGAGGCCAACTTTAAATGTTGACAAAATGCATAATATCCTAAAAACGGCAATGGACGTAAAAAATGCTGCAACTAAGATGCTAGGAATATTTCTCAGGCTATGAAATGAATGATATCTAAACAAGGTTAACCGGTGTGCACGCATTCGTGCTTGGTTGTACCTTGAGCTGCCCATCTCTGGCTGTTTAATGAGACCTTTTCAAACATTCCAGCCTCCAGGCCAGACTTTGACACAGAGTCTGTTGTTACAAACAAGAAAAGGGGGTGGATAGAGGAGGAAGGCAAGTGCAAAGGAAATCTAGAGAGAATGATAGAGGGGGAGGACCAAAATGTCACACTGCAGAAATGGGGTGGGGTGGAGGGGACAGAGTAATGAGACAGCTCTGAACCTTCCAACTATGATTTTTACTATCCAATGACCCAAATGACCGTAATATATCTGGGCTGGCTCTAATGGCGTCGTTGATCAATACTGGCGTGTGATTTTTTCTGCCAAGTGCTGAGACATCAAGTCTTAGACCCTGTAAATAAAAACACCCATTAGATGACTTAACATCCCTTTAAAGTATTTCTCTAATTAGGATTAAAGAGACATGAACGGTAGGAAGGGGAATCAAATCAGTTCACAGGCAGTTTGATCTGCTTAAACGCTGAGTTTCCCTAATGACTGAAGTTCTGAGTGATTCTACTGTCCAACCATCTGGGGAGGGGGGGGGCTTAACTCCTCTTTACTGAGAGAACAGCAGAGAAAAAACCCTGCTTTCTTCTGGCAGAGTCCTCTGGCAAAAGCTGTATCTCTCAAATCTCCTTCACTAAAACACTTTTACAAGTTTCTCATCTTGCCTTACTTATCATTTTCTTGCAAAGAGGGTGATCCTTCTAAAGCAGTCTCAAGCGATAGGCCTTCAGGCTTCGTGAAGTTCTTTGGCGTTTCTCGGTTTTAATCGATTTTTAGTTGAGCTGGGACTGATTTAATAGGCTCAGCGGTTGGATCACTCTGACTGTCAAACAGTCTAATATCAGGTCAGTTAAAGTAGGGTCAAAGAGGTAAAAGGTTCAACGGGGAGCCAAAGCATCCCTATTCAGAGAAACAATCACCAGCTCCTTTATGAACATCCTAATATGGTATCATGACAATGAAGAATACATGTTTTACTTTAAGATCTAGGTCAGCTTTACAAGTGGAATGAGTCCAAAAACATCTAAGGGAACCCTGAACTACAGTAGGACCATCCATAGGCAAGAGATAGTAATACATATAGAATACTCACAGGGATATCTAACCCTTTTGACATGTGGTAATAATATGTTTTTAAAAACAGAAAATACATGTTATTGTAATTTATCTTTCACCAGCTCAGCAATACACTGAACTAAAGTGATCTTTTGGTTGTTAAGCGAGTGATTTATACATTGTTACCATTAAAAAGACATCCTGAGCTATCTCTTTAGTTTTGCTTCTATGGGGTTAGACTGCTGGAGGACATAGGGACCACTTTTTTCTCACTCTGCTTCATTCTTGTCTATTCTTCCATTCTGCAGTATTTGTTAGTTCACTCTCTAATTTTATTCTCTCTCTGCTTTTTCTCATCATAGTAGCTTCATCTGGTCTGTTCCCATTTGCCTGTGACTCCAACCTGAAGAGAAATATCAACACCTTTGTTTATAGCTGTTAGAGGTTGACCTGTTTTTCAGTGCAGTCCTGTTTCGCTGACTGACTGACTGTGTGCTTTCTTTCATCCTCTGACATGGGAGCTGGCTTGGAGCTCGTCCGCCTGGCTGTGTGTTTCCTGGACGGGGCCGCCTGTGGAGCTGGTTTTATGTCTCTGCTTCTTTCTGTACGTCTGCTTCTGTCTCCTTGAACCCCAGTCTGCCTCAGCAGATGGTTGTTCACACTAAGCCTGGTTCTAATGGAGCTTTCTTCCTGTTAAAGGAGAGTTTTCCTCTCCACTGTCGCTACAAGCATGCTTGGTGTGAGCGATTGCTTTCTGGTCAGTGAGCCAATGCTATCAGTTGGTTTTTCTTAGATAGAAAACTTTGAACCAATGTGACTGGATGACCTGGCCTTGAGATAGATGTGTTGTGAATTGGTCCTATATACACCAACTGAAATCTAGAGTTAACATTTGGTCAATCAGTTTCCGCATTTAGCGGAGTTTAAAAAAACTGACTAAAATCAGATTTGGTTGAACAAAAGTAGTTACGAGATACAAGTGGTTGTATTTATTATTACTACATTCAAGTGGAACATAGAGTGGGGTTATTGGAAAAAAAAAAAAGGCAGATAATGATATTGCTTCATCCATCTGTGCAAACAGGCCAGATTAGCATCATTTGGAGTCTGGGGCCTCACAAAATCAGTCCAAGAGGCTACATATGGCCCCCAGCCTAGACTTTAGATCCCCCTAATAATTCCAGTAGCCCTATAATATTGGAGACACTGATACTGTAATGGTGATTATCAGTTGATATAATGTGCAGGTCTACTGGGATCCATTCCAAAGCCTTAGATGAAGGGGAGCCATGTTTTTTTTTTTAATACAGTACTATAGTCATTGCATCACTGGCTGATTGTAGACGGATTGCTGATGTACTGTGGGTTATAACTCCTCTCTCAGGGTGCCATCTGAAGAAGCTTCACCTCCAGGTGAAGAGAGACCTCAAGTTTACAGGCAGCTTAAACCAGGATGTAAATAAGCTTTTAAACTTAACCGAACAAAGGACACTATCAGAGGAAACAAACTGTTCATCTGTTAAACCAGAAAGCTTTTGTGTGAAAGAGTCTTTTAACTGACACTCAAGAAATGCTTAAGTGAGGCTTCTGTTAAGATGTAACAGGGTTAAGATACCTGAAGAAGAGGGGCTTGGATGAAACCAAATGTAAAATACACTGTTAGACGTAGGGGCTGTTCTATACGAGGTAGACGTCCTGTAGGACCAGAGCAGACCACAGATGTGGTCACCATGAAGATAAATAAAGAT
The DNA here is from genome assembly GCA_030533445.1 of Cyprinodon diabolis. Classification (NCBI taxonomy): domain Eukaryota; kingdom Metazoa; phylum Chordata; class Actinopteri; order Cyprinodontiformes; family Cyprinodontidae; genus Cyprinodon; species Cyprinodon diabolis. The sequence goes on from CM060085.1 coordinate 16,324,397, forward strand.
TGGCCAAAAGCTAATGCCTCCCTCCGCTCAAAAGAGAACAAACCCTGATTAAATCCACTGAAACTAGTGGAAACCTTTCATTATTTCTCAGCATCTAACCAGATAATTTGACTTCATTCTGAAAAACACTCATTAACATTATGTTCACAATGTAGCTTAGGTTCTGCAGCATTTGGCAGGCGACAGTGGGACTGACATCTGTTTAGTAGATCAGCAACATTTGCCCAGCGTCTGATAAAACATCTGAGAGAAATATGTTCTGCAGTGTATCATCAGAGATGACAGGAAGTGATCCCACTCTGGTCTCGTCATGCATGACAGCTGTAAGACAGGGGATCCATCTGAGTGATTAGCAGCGGTACAGACTGGCTGTCGTCTGCGACGCATCGATCTGGGTCCACCGCCTCCACCATCTACCTCCCAACCCCTACCTTCTGTGGGATTGGGCCTCCAGTGAGAGAATTAGAGAGGAAATCCTCCCAGAAACAATGTAGTTAGAACAATGACAGCGTTCTGATCAGATGAGATAAAAAAAAAAAATCTTAAAAGAATCCATTTCTAAGGGGAAACAGGGTAGTGGCAGCATCATGCTGAGAGTTCAGTCACACTGCACTACTTTCCATTACCATAAATGGAAAAAAATACATAAATGTGTGTGGTTTTCACATGGAAAAAGTAAAAATAAACACCTAAATTGTGTGTATAGCCTTGCAGGTTATGCAAGAGATGCAACAGGCAACGTGGAAGCTCTACTGACAGCAATAAAACACAAAGACAGCACAAGTTTGGCATTATCTAACAGATCATCTGAGGGAAAATAGTCCTTTTTTAAATATGATCACCAGGGATACAAAATATTTAGGGCCGGGACTTTAACACGTTCATTTTGATTACTTCATTAGAAACCTTTTAATAAAATCAACACAATTGCATTTTCTCATATTCATATGAAAGTCCCAAGTAGGAACCTTTGTACTCGCTGTTTCTTGTCCACCCATAAATCTGATGCACAAATAGCACCATAGGAGTTGGTCCACTGGGGATATTAACGCCTAAAATCCATCATGGCTCGATCTGAATACTTCCAATCGTTATGGACATCTAAGCTGCCTCAGTAGTAAATGTTTTAATTGCACTAAATGCTGCACATTGAATAGCAATTGTTAAGCAATGTTTTAAGCAGAGCTGAACTCTCATAGTTTTGTTTGTACAGTGGAAAAAATCTAAATCTAGATAAGTAATTTTTTTCTTAATATAAGCACATTTGTTCTTGAATTGAGAAGGGAAAAGAGTATTTTGCCAATGGAACAGGATGATATACATTTAAAATAAGAAAACACAATTGCATCGTCTTATTTCAAGTGCATTTTATCTAAAACTTGTATTTTAAGACTAAAATACTAATTTCATTGGCAAATCATGTCATTTACCTGCTCAAATTAAGGATGAATTCACTCAATGTATATCTGTAGATAGTTTTTTCAGTGTATTGGAAACAAAACCATCTCCTTTTTTATAGGAAATATTGTCCGTCTTATTACTTTATATATTTTACACATAATGTCCATGTGCTGTCCACACTCCTATAGAAGCAGTTTTTCAAAGAAATTGAATAAAATATCAGGTGTTTTTTAAAAAAAAAGTAAAAAACCAAACCTGAATAGTTTTTTACATAATTATTAATGCAATAATTAAGGAGCAATTCAATTAAATTCTATCAGTTAAAATTTTTCAGTTAAAATGCGACTCATTTCGATGAATCAATTACAGACCCTGTAATTAAAGATTCAAAATTTTAATCATGTCCCACCCTAAAGATAATAAATGAGTAAATCTTCCCTTCTAACCTAAAAGTGATCCTTCACTGCAAAAACGATCTAGAAATAAGTAAAACATTTCTTAGATTAAGGGTATTTACCCTTAATTTGAGCAGGTAAATGAGATAATTCGCCAATGAAATGAGTAATTTTACTCTAAAAATAAGATAATTAGATAATATGCACTTGAAATAAGACAATGAAATTGTGTTTTCTTATTTCAAGTGTAAATTGTCTTGTTCCATTGGCAAAATGTCTCTTTTACCTCATCAATTCAAGAACAAATGCACTTATTTCAAGAAAAAATGACTTATCTAGATTCAGATTTTTTGCAGTGTTCAAATCCTTTCAAAACTAAAGGGGTGAATAATCTGAAGCCTTACCATTACAGGTGAAAATGAAAGTGAGGTTCTGCGTCCATGTCTGGTTCTGAAGGTTATTCCAGCCTCGTTCTTTCCGGCGAGAAGAGCTGCAGAGAAAAGAAGAAGCAGCACTGAGCCACGGTTCAAACAAAGTCTTCAGTTATTCAACCATTATACATGTAAACCCGCAGAGTCTTAAGATTCCTACATGGGTATTTTTCACAGTAAAATGATGTTTAAAAGACGTCAGGATTTCCTAAACATCGAATTTGTATTTGAGTGACACATCAGTAATAAAAAAGGCTTTAGTCTTGGTTCAAACCCTTGGATCTCTACTTGAATTTAACTCAATCTTCACCACATGTAGTTTCCACTTTAATCCCATCTCAAGCAGCATTTACAGTTAGTAATCCACAGATTAGCTCTTACATTCTAATATAAAGGGCGTGTTTGATGTATCTACATAGACGTTCACAGACTGAGTGCTATTAACGGTTCAGGGGCTTCCATGAATGTCCACGTTTATCTCTCAAACCGTGCTTCTTATTCACCCACTTTGGGTCGATTCCACAAGTAATAAACCCAGCAAACTTCATTACAAAGCCGTTTGGAGTTCATTTAAAGGAAAGAAAAAACACTTCCTATGTAATTCCGTCGGCAACGTTTTCAAGAACGTTTCCCCAAACATAAAATACATGTACAGATTTAAACACACATGTTCTATAACTGGGATTTTCCTCTTTAAAGGATTAAAAGCCTGTAAATCTTTGAGAAAATGTTTTGTTTTCAGTCAGGTTTTTTTTTTTTGCATTAAGCAATATTCACAATGCATAAGTTCTGTTTTTTTCTGGTCGATAATGTAGAGGTTGTACAGCAGTGCATATGTCAATAGAATATTTTACTTTATCATTTAATTCTGATGTTCTTAATTCATGTAAAGCAGTTTCATCAATGTTCTGTCCTCCTGAACTCCTGCCACATTTAAGTATTCTGTTCATTATTCTATTGTTTATTTCAAAGTTTTATTGATTTTGTATGTCCCAGTCTGCCCAGTCCAAACGAGGCAAAACAGACCGTTTTCCCTTTTAATTGTGAGATTCGTATGCATTTCCCCCAATGTGGATGTGTTTTACTTTGAAACCACGTCTCTCCTCCTGTCGGACCGAAGACAATGCTGCTGAAATTGCTGCATAGTCTGACTAAAACAGGGGGTCTTTCTCGCTTTTCAAGCCCCCTTGCAGAAAATATTGTTGAGTGTGTTCATCCCTATTTACTCTCAATGAGCGTCATGATCTCTAAGACACCGTCTTTTTATTAGATCGGACGCAAAATCATGTTCGCCGTGTTCTGGGCTTCCAACTTGGAGTAAAAAACTTCAAACCGGAAATTAACATCAGCTTTCTTCTGTGCCTCAAAGATTTGATTCTTAACTTAAAACTTAGGGTTTAATACAGAGATAAACTGAATCTAGGAGTAATTCCTGTCAAGAGGTCACAGAATATTATATTAAAAAAACAAAGTCTTAAAATATATGCAATGTATATATTTAATCATGTTCTATTCAGAGACATTTAACTTTCATCATGTGATTAATAACTTAAACTCCAAGCCTTTGTTTCCACTATTCAGTGAGCAGGTCCGCATTGTAACTTTCATTAAATCGCTAATTAAAAACACCCATAATCAATGCTCGGAGTCTCCAGATCATCTTATCATCGGCTTAATTACAGCTGATTGCGGTTTGTAGCAGAGCTCATTGCAACTTCATTTTAATTAACACTATAATTGATAGATAAACTCTCTGCAAGCATTTCATGATTGAGAAGGAGAAATGCTGCTGTTCCATCCTATTGGTTCCTACTCTGACAGCAGTTGTATTTTTGAAGTGAATTACTGATGCAAAGACATTGGATTGATTCACAGTGCGTGATTAATCAGAGGCCTCTGGCTTTTTCTCTTTATAAAAAGTGTCTGCAGAGCAGAAGGAAAAGAGAAAGTATTGCTCCATGGTGTGAAAATTTGGGTGTGACAGTGGAAAGGTAGACGGAAACAAAACTAAACAATGAAAACAAATTAAAAATATAAAACTATGGCTGTACAAAAGAAAAATAAATGAATAACATCTCCCAGAAGGGAAGAAATACTCTGCAGGTGTTTAGAAAACACAAATTAGGTTGAAAAGGAAATTTAAGAAAAACAGATTTAAGGGGATTATAAAAAAAAACAAAAAAACAAACAAAACATTACTGTGAAAATAAATAATTTTAGAAAAAGTTAAAAAATTTGAAAATAATCATTAAGCGTTGAAGAAAAAAGAGTAAATTCTTTATCAGTGTATAATTTTCTTTGCAACCAGTTGGTTGTTTTTTTTTTTTTTGAGCCTGTAGGGAAAAGGAACGATTAGAGTCTAACACTCGCCCAGGAGTCTGTTGGCCTGGTGGTTAAAGCAGTACGCTTGTGCTCTGAGAAGGTTGCAAGTACCTGGTTCCAGACATCCCAAGTCTCCCGGAAGTTCCGGGAGTCTCCATGATACCGATAGTTGTTATGGATACCCGCAAGTCGGATAAATTTTAGACTGTGAGAAGTGATGTTTTTTAATGCCAGTGAGAGCGAGCAGGCAGTACAATAATTCGTGCGATGGTGAGGAACAGTGGCTGATCTAGACCAAATGTACCAGGGGGCCAGGAGGGGGTCAGCGTGTTTTTATGGGGGCCCAGAAAAACATGAAATAAAAAACAGGGCAAGTGATTCAAATATATTAATATAGCTTCATAAAGTGAAATTTAGGTTTAATAAAAATTCTATTTCTCATGAGGTCAATATAAATGTATAATTTAGGAATTGTACGTATTTTTTACTTAATTTAAGTAAAAATTACCATTTTCTATAAAATCTGAATTAGAACTCTAGAAAAAAATGATAAATTCAGCGGTAAAAATCAGAGGATCCTATCTCAATACCAGTGAATAATTAGTAAAACATAATTTGTAAAGAAAAAAAATGAAATAGTTACAAAGGACCAATTAGTAAGCATGTCTGTTCCAGCACATATCATCATTAGAATTTCTTTTAAGTAATATTTCTTTAGTAGAGGGGCCTTAACAGGTAGCCTCGTGAGACCATCCTGATTTCACTCGCTTTCAAGATTTCACTCACTAATCAGTCTGGAGACTCTCCGTTATGGAAAATTTGGAGCCGTTCACCAAACGAACGTCCAATCAGCGTTGGCTTTGAGGCGGGTTGAGGTGTGACGCAACGAGATGCTGGACAGTTCAGTCTAAAGAACATGGCGGCTTCAGCCGATGAAACTAGCGTTAGCGTGGCTATCGAGCAAGTTTTATTGGAATTAAACAATATTTCTTCACTGAAAGAAGAGCAAAACACTGCTCTGGAGGCTTTTCTCAGAGGAAAAGATGTTTTTTCTCTTCTCCCGACTGGTTTCGGCAACAGTTTGATCTATCAATTGGCTCCTCTTCGTCGTCGCTCTGTTACTACGTCATATGCTTCGTTGATCTGATTGGTTTATTGGGCCCCTCTATCACCAACATAGGCCAATCAGCTAACCAGTATTTTCGCCCCTTCCCAAAATTACTTCAACGGAAGGTTTCCAGATGGATATGCGGAGCCAGGTTACATAACAGGGGCCAGGACATGATTTACAGGGGCACTGGCCCCCTTTGGCCCCTGTCTAGAACCGCCCATGGTGAGGAATGATGACACAGTGGCATCTCCCTGAAATGAGTTTTTGGAACTTGGGATATCTGCGGTTCAATCCCCACAACCTGCCACTCTGGATCCCTTAACAAGACCCTTAACCCCACTCTGCATCCCTGGGTGCTGCTCAGTGGCAGCCCCCTGCATCCCCAAGGGGATGGGTTAAATGCAGAGAGTTCATTTCTCCATTGTGAGACCAATAAATTTCAATTTCTAACAGCAGCAGGAGGGAAGGATGGAGGGATGTGCAGAAGTGCTCCTTTGTGAATCAGCAGACAAATCAATAGTATTTGGATTTGTACATATTTCTATTCCTTACTAAAAGCCTGAAAGATTGAGCAGGTTCCAGCTTCTAAACAAAGACAAATAATTGAATCCATTTTGGCATAAAATCTGAAGAAAGGATCCCTTTATTTTACCGTCTAAGGGCCATTTAAAATGGCTGCCTGTCAGGATTGTCAGGGATTTCTCCCGTCTCTTCTCTTACATCAACGAATATTTGGTTCAGTTCTTCAGCCCCAGTTCCAACAAGTTCAACCAACCCTCCAAAGAAATAACCTGGTCGTTTTGTAGAGCTAGATTTTCAGACTCAACCTCCGAGCTGTGATTCAGGCAAAGCCTCTAGAAATGCAAAAAATCTGACACATGAGACTGAGCGCGGCTGCTGCTGGGAAGCGAAATCATTCCTACTGAGAGGTAGCAGCGAGTGTGTCACTGGATCATTTTAATGAGTCACGTTGTCATAGTGGGTTCGCTTGCAGCTTTTACAGCCAGGAGTTAAGAATGTGATGTTTAAAGTCAACACCGCTGTGACGCACATTTGTATCACCCTGCCCTGTTGTTTTAGTGCCCGCGAAAAAAAACTTTATGATTCATAAATCTGATGCATCGGCTGAAAGATGCAGCAGATGCTCCACAACCTGCAGTTATCCATCTCCCAAATGGAGAGTAATGCTTTCCATCATTGAGTGCAGAGAGCAACATATGGACTGTTTATCCTCTTTTTTTCATAATAATACAGACACCTGAAATGTCTTACAGAGCCTATCAAGAGTCATGCAGTGATGCAGATTTCATTAAATGTTATAATGTATGGCAGTTTTCATGATAGTGGGAGCAGCTGAGCAAGAGAGAGTCGCTCTTCCACAAATTAGATTAGTAAGGCTTATAAAAGAAGGACTCATTAATTAGTAAAACGACTTTCCAAATATGCCTTTTGTTAAGAATTCCATCTGAAGATATCTTTCAGCCTGTTTGCTTTACTGGCTTTAAATACTTGGGTTTTTGTTGGCATTGAGGGGACGATTGTTTGTTCAAAGAACCCATTGGAGTTATTCTACTCAGCCCTCTGTAAGTTAGGCTATTCATTACCACAGCTGCTCTTTGATGAAATTGTATTTTCATACAGTTGGTATCATAAGGTTTTAAACTTCTAAATGGAAACTAATATTAGAAATACACAGAAGCCTTTTTTTCTTGACCATATTTCACTTAGATTTTTAGGGTTTTCTGACATTAGGTTTGGTTTGGCCAGTGGCGGCTGGTTGTGTTTTTTGCAGGGTGGGCTATAAATTCAAAATAGACTTATACAAAAAACCAATCAACCATATACTAAGTTATCACAGCAGTATATTTATATGAATGCCAAAGAAAAAAAAAATATAAAAACACTTTATAAAAACTAAACATAATTTCATATGTAGGTTTGCTTTTTGTACATAAATATTGCCCTTCTGAAGCTTTGTGAAAGTAAATCTGTGTCTTGCATGGTCCAATATTGTGTCACACACCTAAAAAAAAATAATGTACCAGTTTAATAATGAAAATATTAGTCAGCTTTATATTTTTTTAATATATAAAAACTATTTACTTTCTGACAATGTGCACCCGCCAGCGGCCAAAATTATTTTTTCCTGCGAGTGGTCTAACCTCGATCAATGCTCCAGGCCCTAGAACTGGCGGGCCAATCACAACGCAGAGATGTTTTGAATTTTTGTATGCAAAGCGGGCGGGGTTTTGTACGGTGGCCCTGAAGTGCAAACTGCAACTACAAATCTAAAAGCGCAACTACATTTAGAAAAACAAAACTACATAAAGCAAAGCGCAACTACATTAAGAAAAACAAAACTACATAAAGCAAAGCGCAACTACATTAAGAAAAACAAAACAATATCCATGTTTTCAAAAGCCGCAGCAGGCAGAATGACTTCCGGTTCAAGGGTCAAACAGCGCCGTCGTCCAATCAGCGATGTCTCACGTTTCCAACTGGTACCTACCTTTTCCGGTAGGTCAATGTAATTGTGTTTCCCTTAATGTAGTTGCGCTTTGCTTTATGTAGTTTTGTTTTTATTAATGTAGTTGCGCTTTGCTTTATGTGGTTTTGTTTTTATTAATGTAGTTGCGCTTTGCTTTATGTAGTTTTGTTTTTATTAATGTAGTTGCGCTTTGCTTTATGTAGTTTTGTTTTTATTAATGTAGTTGCGCTTTGCTTTATGTAGTTTTGTTTTTATTAATGTAGTTGCGCTTTGCTTTCTGTAGTTTTGTTTTTATTAATGTAGTTGCGCTTTGCTTTATGTAGTTTTGTTTTCCTTAATGTAGTTGCGCTTTGCTTTCTGTAGTTTTGTTTTTCTTAATGTAGTTGCACTTTGCTTTCTGTAGTTTTGTTTTTCTTAATGTAGTTGCGCTTTGCTTTCTGTAGTTTTGTTTTTCTTAACGTAGTTGCGCTTTGCTTTCTGTAGTTTTGTTTTCCTTAATGTAGTTGCGCTTTGCTTTCTGTAGTTTTGTTTTTCTTAATGTAGTTGCGCTTTGCTTTCTGTAGTTTGGTTTTTCTTAATGTAGTTGCGCTTTGCTTTATGTAGTTTTGTTTTTATTAATGTAGTTGCGCTTTGCTTTCTGTAGTTTTGTTTTTATTAATGTAGTTGCGCTTTGCTTTCTGTAGTTTTGTTTTTATTAATGTAGTTGCGCTTTGCTTTATGTAGTTTTGTTTTCCTTAATGTAGTTGCGCTTTGCTTTCTGTAGTTTTGTTTTTCTTAATGTAGTTGCGTTTTGCTTTATGTAGTTTTGTTTTTCTAAATGTAGTTGCGCTTTTAGATTTTTAGTTGCAGTTTGCACTTCAGGGCCACCGTAGTTTTGAGGGCTTGACGACAAAGCTGCGCGACGCTGGAGAAAGCAAAACAAGGAAGATGGCAACAACTATCTGCGGCCCGCCACAGTCTTATATAGACACAGAGAGAGAGAAAACAACAACAAAACGATCTGTCAGTTTATCAGACCATATCACAGCTGTACTTTCATGAACTTGTCTATTGTGTTTTCCTCTCTAAGATAATGATTTGTAGGCTCCTTAGTGGACCACAGGGGAAAAAAGAAAAAGTAAAAAAAAAAAAATGGCCTCAAAAATGCTGGCGTACCATAAAGAATAAATTATGGATAGTTTAGTTTGTGCCTTCAATTCGTTGCCCATAGGAGGACGTTACTTATATATAACGGAATATCTTCAGAACGGCTCCAAATGATACAAAACTAATATGGGTGACTAGAACATGATGTAATAACGTAAAATCAGGGGCCAAATGTAAAAAAAACGGCGTTCCCCTTTAAGTGGGATACACCACGCTTAAAAATGTCCAAAACCCCTGAGGGTCAGAGACAAAATCCTGTGGGAAACACTGAACTATTAAACAGTTCTCGTTTGACTCAGCTTTGGAATCAGTTTTGGAAGGATTAGACTCGGCGATTTCGTTGAAACGTGAGCAGGAAGAGGCTCTACGCTCATTAATTTTTAAGATGGACGTATTCGCCGTTTTACCAACAGGCTGTTTGTTTAAACTCCCCCACCAGCTTTCTGTCGCGCTTCATACATCACAGTCAGTTGCTCTCATTGGTCAGAGCGTTGGCCAATAGGCACAGACATAGTTTGAAAGACAATGAGTCAGATCCTGACATTTAAGGGGAAAGTAGAATAAAGCTACATGCTGCTAACAAAGCCTTCTTGCTAAACCAGGTCCTGGAAAAGGACGAGGCTGTAGCTCCTCTGCAATACAAAGGTATAGGGGAGCTCGGGGTGCAGGAGAGCTGTGCCCTGAGATCCCCTGTACCTTTGTCTTGCAGAAGAGATACTGCGCATGTACAACTTTTAACGAGAGTCAATGGGCAAAGATTTTTGCGACCTAGGGTGGAAATACTAGCCTTGTGAGACCATCCTGATCTCGCGAGCTTTCAAGGTTTCACTCGCAGATCAGTCTGGAGACTCTCCGTTGAAAAGAAAATTTGGAGCCGTTCACCAAACGAACGTCCAATCAGCGTTGGCTTTGAGGCGGGTTGAGGTGTGACGCAACGAGAAGCGCGACAGTTCAGTCTAAAGAACTGGTGGCTTCAGCCGATGAAACTAGCGTTAGCGTGGCTATCGAGCAAGTTTATCGGAATACAGAGTATTTCTTCACTGAAAGAACAGCGAAACACTGCTCTGGAGGCTTTTCTTAGAGGAAAAGATGTTTTTGCTCTTCTCCCGACTGGTTCTGGCAAGAGTAGCCTGGCTTGTGGTTGTGTTTTCGTCGTCGCTCTGTTAGTACGTCATATGCTTCGTTGATCTGATTGGTTTATTTGGCCCGTCTATCACCAACATAGGCCAATCAGCCAACCAGTATTTTCGCCCCTTCCCAAAATTACTTCAACGGAAGGTTTCCAGATGGATATGCGGAGCAAATCCATCTGGCGGAGTCAGGTTACGGAAATACCCCATCAATCCGAAGACAAATGGAATGACACTTTGCTCCTCATTAAAGATTAAATATATATCTTGCACATCCAAAAAATATAAATACACATATATTTCGAGATATTTTACATTTTAACTGAAAATTAAACTATATCTATATATATATATTAGGGATGCACGATATTGGGATTTTGGCCGATATCCGATATGCCGGTATTTTAAAACTCATGTAGCCGATAACCGATATCGATACCGATGTTAAAGCTGGACAGAAATAAGTAGTCATTGAAAATAGCAGTTTTGTTATCCATTTCTGACACTTTGAAAAATAATATACTCAAATATATTTTCATATGCTGATATGAAATTGATTTTTAAAAACGCGGTATCGATCTATTTTACTTTCAAAATCTCGTGAAATTTCATCGTTCTGTTACAAACTCTCATGATATTTTGCAAATTATTGTGAGATTTTGTCAGTAAAATAGATCGATACCGCGTCAATATATCAACATATAAAAACATGGCAAAATTTCGTGAATTTTCGGGGGATTTCGTAGCATAACGATGACATATAGCAATATTTCATTAGTAAAAGAGATTGATATGGTGTTTTTAAATGGTGGGGTGGCCGATGTCCGATATTCAGTTTTAAGGCTGATACAGGCCGATACCGATAGGGGGCCGATTATATCGTGCATCCCTAATGTGTGTATATATATATATATATTTTTTTTTTATGTCTTAATCAGGTTCACTGGGTGGGTGGGGTGGTTTCCTAGCGCCCCCTATCGGTCAGCTGCAAATGGGTGTCAGAATTATTTGGTATAATTGTCTGCCTGCCCTACACCAGATTTAACTTGTAAAAACTGCAGTCCAGCTGTACTTTTGTTTGACCATAAAGAAGTTGTTTTTATTATTTTTTTGTATTAAAATTAAGGAGATAATTTATGTTTAAAATAAGAAGAAAACCTCGTCTCTTTTTTCAAGTGAATATCTTATTCTTAGGGTAGAAAATATACTTATTCTATTGGCAGATAATCTTATTTAACTACTTGAGTTAAGAGTAAATACACTAATTTTAAGACATTTTTACAGATGTTTTTGCAGATGTCTTAATCAGGGGGATTACGTATGCGGCCTCTATTGGCCAGCCGCCACTGGGTTTGGCTAACTAGTAATGAAAAAGCCGTTATTAATAAAGATTTACCAAAATATTACCAAGTTGTGGGGATCACCTGATTGTAATTAAATAAAAGCCAGAAGGTTGATTGCCTGATTTAAAAAGCTAATTTTATAGGTTGAGTCTCGCCTCCATAAGGTCCTGAAGCCAGAGCTCTTCAGTGTCATTGATCAAAACGACTAGAACGGTTAGACTCTAACTAAGGACAGGAAAACGTCAATAGGACAGCCTTGGAAAAATGCCAATAACCTAAAGTAAAATAAAGATTTTCTCTAACCGCAACGTTTCCGAAGTTCAAAACAGTCTGTGATAACATTGACCACCAGCTTATTATTGAGTCTGGGAAAGTTTTAGTGGAAAAACTCCTCGAACCCGAGAGGATTTCACCCATTTCTTTCCATCAAGACATTTGAGTAAATTATTGTTGGGGATCGATTCCAGCCACATGGAGAACCAGAAATAAACAGCACACAGGATAAATGTGTGTTTACCTATACAGCTCCTAGGAAGGAAGGCCTTCACATGTCTAGAGGTCCCGCTAATGTCACAGGTATAAAAGCAAGACAGAGCAGCACTCTTCTTATTTTCCTGCAGCATTGCGGAGGATACGGTCCTGAACATCTTGATCTCTCTGGCAGATTAACAGACTGGATCGTACAGGACACCTTAGATCCAGTGAAATACAGTCAGCCGTTTGCATATCTGCTGACCTTAGGAATAGATTCTCCAAGAACAGATGGAGCTGTCAGTAATTATGGCGACAAACCGGTTTACCCTCCACTGCCCTGAAAAAAAGGCTGCAGAGGAACCACATGTCCCCACATTGAAGGCATGCAACGGTACTGGCCCCAAATCAAGCTGCCAGACCGAAGGCAGCTGCCAGGTCTCTGTGGCCACACTAAAAATCACATTCTCTGTTGTTTATTACAACCATCATAAAGAAAGACAATATCTGGACAGAGAGAGTGAAATGAGAAAAATACATCTCAAATATAGTTTTTTGCTCTTTGCTTTGATGCAAGCTATTGTCGCTACAGGTTAGGTTCTGGCTTGTTTTTACCCCTGTAACATAAACCTGCTGCTTTAGTCTCTTTCTTCTCTCCTCTCACTAACCTGCTTAAATATTTTATGGCATCCTCCTTAGAAACAGTTGAGATGATCGTTTATGTTGCTGCCTGTTTGGAGTTAGTGTGCTGAACTATTATTAAGCATTGTAAATGGAGAAGTTGGACTTAATAAATACATTTCGGATAACTTGTCATTTTCTTTTTCTGCATGGACTTTGCATGATCTCCTTGTGCATGCGTGGGTTCTCTCCGGGTACTCCGGCTTCCTCCCACAGTCAAAAAACACGATTGGATTGAAAACAAGCAAAAACACTAAGACCTGATAAAAGATCAGGGCAGCAGTATCATAGTTCATTGTAAACATGTAACTTAAGTATTTACTTTAGGTATTTAAGAACCACATTTTTCTTTTTTTCCTCTTAGAACTGGGAATCAGGCAAAACCTCAAGGATTGTCTGCGTGTTTGCTTTGTAATGAGAGGTTGTCAAAAACTAAAAAATAAAAATTTGGAAAGGCATTTCCAGGGAAGGCTAAATATGCAGCCGACAACCAAGCTGGGAGTGAGAGAAAAAGTGTGATTGCAGAACTTCTGGATAAATTAGAGGAGAGCAAAGATAGATTTAAGAAGTGGATTGCATCTCCAATACTGGTGCTAGTTTTGTTGCAAGGATGGAAAACCGTCCACAGATCAAACTGGTAGAGCTCTGATACAGGGATGTGAACTTTCTTCCATTTTTCCCCCACATCCTAAATATATAAATCACACCAAGGAACGATGGTGAAGCAGGATGTGGGACTTAAGGGTTAGAGAGCTCTGCTCTGATGGATGTCAGTTCCTGCTTGGTTCCTCATGACTCAATTAACTCCTCCCAACAGAAACACGTTCACCATAGAAAGATTCCTTTGGTGGACGTGTTTCTAGCCCACATAGTCCTTTTCTATAGAGCCTTAGTTGTCATATGAGCCTTATATAAGACTTTTAAATTTTTGCGGCTCCAGACAGATTAGTTTTTTCGGTCCCATATGGCTCTTTGAACAATTTGGGTTGCCGACCCCTAGCGTAGCTACAACCTGTTTTTTGGATTAATGCCTGGGCTTTGACTAGGCCTCTAACACACGAATATGTTTCCATCCAAACAACAAACACTAAAGCAGATCTATTGACACTTAGGGTGGAACGGTTCACAAAATCCACGGTTCGGTTCGATTCACGGTTTCGTGGTCACAGTTTTCGGGTCAGTATATGTTGATTGTTAGCCTGACATGTTGGTCGTGTTGCTGTTAGCATAAACAAAACGTGTTGCACAATGCTTGCACACTGTTGCACGTTCTTTCCGCCGTCATCGTAGGTCATTCTAAATGCAAAGTGGTCCCATACAGCAGACCTATAAAGTGCTGCTGGCGCGTCTTCCAACTCCTGTTCTTTCCCACTCACCATACCCACACAATTCTCCACAACAACAGATTTTTTCCTGCTACACCCGGCTACGCTGCTTCGCTTCTTCTTGTTTACTACTGGTGGTTGGTTTAAATCCTGGACTGGAGGCTATTTAATGCACTTGATTTAAATGATATCCTAATAAAGGGGGCTGAAGGGAAACCGTTCCAACACTTATTGATCTTTATTTGAAAACCAAACTTGTTCAAAAGCTTCAGGGGTTTGACATGAACGTGGCAGGAACTGAATAAGCACTCAGTGTGTCAAAGGGAGCAGGGATAAGATGTGGCTGCGAATCAATCCGCTCAGTTTTTTAAATCTATGTTGGCTCTCTCTCCTCTCTCTCGTTCACAGATTTCACATAAAATTAAGCTTTAATATTTTCTGCGAAATGAGTTCAAAAAGAATATAAGAGATGGATATGCAACAACAGGAAGCTACATAATGTAGATTGTTGAGAGATGGAAGTAGAAACGACGGCCTGTCCAAGACACGATGAGGTGACCAAATATATATTATTTTACACTTCATCAGCTGTTATTGGTCGATTGGAAACAAAACAAGTCATATTTATTGGAGATTAGAAATGTTAAAACATAGTCAGTTCTCCACTGTTTACATTTTGTGTCTTTGTTTGATTTTCAAAATTTTCTGCCAAATAATCCTCATTAGTAAAGCTCTACACTCAACCATATGTAAACAGGAAGCATAATGTTAGCATAATGTTTTATTTCCCTGCTGTGGATAAAATTTTTTAGCATAGTATTAAAACAATAAATGATCAGACTGGTGAAAAAACGCTCTTATTGTTTTCATTCATGCCTCTACATATAAAGAGAGGTGGAACCACCCTGTAGTGTTCATGCTCTCCTTATGGAGACTTTTTGTGAAGCATTCAAACCCACTGATCTGAACGTATATGAGTGCAAAACTAGAAGAACGGAGCATTAGCTTTCCAGTTTGAAATAAGCAGCAAAGACAATGCTACAAAACCATTTTCCTGAAGCCGCGCAGCTGATTATGGTTTCCAAAGCAAGACCAATTAGCAAGACCCATCAAGCTGTGCTGCTGAGGATCCTCGTTGAGATTTAATTACATGATAGAAGAACGGCTGCCGGCGAGAGAGGGTGAGATGAAAAATACCTGTTTATCCAACATAGTTCTGGTTCTGAATGCCTCTGTTAATGTGTCACTTTCCTAACTCTGCTAGTCCAAAAAGGAAAGAGAACGTGGGCGTTATTTTAAGAGCTGAAATTAGTTTCTGATTTAATTAGAAAGTTCTTTGATGAATTTTGACTACAAATATGGTAGAAAGTTATTTCGAAGTTCTTGATTTTTCTTTATTTTGACTACTTTGTAGTAAAAGTCATTCATACACAGGACCACACATCATTTAGTCCCATATGATCTCTGTACGGCAACACATTCCAGACATAAATCTGGGAAACCCATCATGCAAACTGGAACAATAGAGACTGACAATACAACTACTTCAGTTAAATATTATTTTGCTTGAGTTTAGCACTGTTACTTCAGCATTTTATGTAGCTTATACTTTGTTTTTACTATATATATATATTTTTCAAAATGCTGTGAGACTTCTGCAGCATGTTTTGTTGTCAGAGCAGAAACCTTTCAAAGACGCAGATCATTTGTGATGTTTTTAGTCAACAGTTTCTGGATGACAGTAAAAATGCTGTGCTGGAAATCCCAGCTGGCACAGCCTGGGGTTGGAGCAGACTTCCCAGTTAATGAAAGCTGTCAGCTGAGCTTTATTGTTGCTTCAAAAACCCGATGTAGCAGGGAGTAACACAAGTCGGTGCCTTTCAATCAGTCGGTCAACCTCTGAACAGTGATATCCAGAAACTTCACTAGGAAACTAACGACAAAGTGTCCTTTAGAAATGTAAATAGGAATAAAACTGTTGGAATGCAAAAAAGGGCAGGATAACCGAGTAAAATTACAAAACAGTTAAAAACAATGAAAGTTGTTTATAATGTGGCAAAAAGTAAACAAAACTGTACATCTCAAGGTGGATTTTAAAGTGCTGCATCCACAGTTGCTGGAAAGTGCTTTCTCCTCCAAAATATCCTGGTATCTAATGGGAATCCATTTTTCTTCCTGTGATCTCTTCCAGTTCCACTGGCTGCACCCAAACCCAAAACCATGATCAATCTCCACATGGGTAACTGCTATAGGGCTTTTTATTACTTTAACCTTTTGTCCAAACTGTTTTTCCCAACAGAATCCAAAACTTCCAGCTGTCTGACTGCTGTAAAAACATCAATACTTCAGTTAAAATATAAGAACCACCACATATATATTTTTTTATCTAACACCACTTTTCAATCATTTTGCTAAAACAATCCAGATTGTCTGTTTAACTTAAGTAAAGTTTAACTTGAGGAAAATGACCTTTAGGTATCAGGGGTCTGTTTGATGCAAGATCTATGAAATTAAATGCCGTCTCTTAGATAACATTTCTGTTTAAGTGGTAGGTCCAAACAATGTGTGTTTAGGTTGAAAAATATAACTAAAAAGAAAATCAATAAAAAAGGCTCTGTATCCAAATACAGTTAAAAAACACACCAGCATTTATTTTTACATATAACTGGGTTCCTGGAAGTCACACCATTACCACCATAATTCACCTCTATCACTAGGTGATAACTCCAACATTGAGAAGCATAGATCTACACTCTTTTTCCCCACATAGATGCCATTGTGTTCTATGCATAGCTTCATCCATGAGGTACTAATAAAGGAAAAAGGTTACTGTACAGATGTGGACAAAATGGTTGGAAAAATTACTAAAATCTTGAAAAAAATGATAAAAATTCTATGAAAAAGAACAGATGTATGTCAGATATTGCCTTTCAACCATGCCTCAACAAAAGATTTTCAAAATAAACTCAGGCCTGGTCAAAAAAATGAGGGTACACTTAAGTTAAAGAGACATTATGTAAGTTTTTACTGGAACACATCCTTAAAATAGCCTTTTTATTTGACCCTTTACAACTAAAACGTGATTTGATGAGTAGACTGACACCTCAGTAGTTCAGAGTAGATGCATCTAGAAGACTGTAGCCTATTTTCTCTCAATTTATTTTGGGTTGGGAGTTCTGGCGCTGTTCGGCGGATGTGACATCAATTTCAACTCCTGCTGAAATTAGACGTTTAGCTCCTCTCAGCAGTTATTTTGGTCCACTCAAGAGAAAATTGTTCAGTTGTCTCTGGTTTGAAGGATGCATGTTCCAGATGCCATGTTTCAGCTCCTTCCAAATATGCTCAATTTGATTTAAGTCAAAGATAATAAAAGTCCAATTCAGAATAGTCCAGTTTCTTCCTCTTACAGTTTTTGGGTGTTTCTAGCTGTTTTAGGTCATTTGCCTGATGTAAGACCAATGAGCTGTTCAGAGACCAAGCTTCCTGACACTGAGCAGCAAACATATCTCCCTAGAATCGCTTCATAGTCTTCAGATTTCATTGTACCCTGCAGAGATTCAGAAACCCTGTGCCAGATGAACAGTGTTATCTTCTTGATAAGGGCTGTGTATTCTGCCGCAGCAGTGTGTCGCAGGTATGACACATATATTTTTGATTAATGTCCAATTTTGAAGCTTGGTCTGTGCTATGTTATTCCACGCCACAACGCTAGAGCGACAATCACAATCTAGCTAGGATTGTGGGTCGGTTTGACGAGCTTGTTCGCCGTATACAACCCCTTATCCAACGGAGGACACACAGTTCACCAGTGAGTGCTCTCGAAAGACTAGCCATGGCGCTGCATGTCTTGGCTTCGGCTGCCAACTAAACAGACCGTCGCACAGAGCTGCAAACTAGTATCCTACTTGGTGGGATAGTGTCTGAGGTGTGCCAGAGGTTGTGGACGGAACTACCGCCAGAGTTTCTGCAATTAGGTACAAAACCGGAAATACGCATAGTGTAAATCGGATATAGAATTGACCAATCAGAGGCCTCCTTTCTCTTCTCTCTCTGATGATATCTGCGGCACTGTCTGTGGTCACCTACAATTCTGGGGAGGTGCGCTAGAGTGTCTGCGGAAAGGGGGGGGGCATATCTGTGTTAACTGCGACACACATGCATACGACCTGGTTTCTGAGCGTAAACCAGGCTATATGCTTCATTTTTCAAACTGTGAACATAGAGCTGATGTGCCTTAGCTAAAAGTTTCATTCTACAGAAGTTTTGGTGCTTGTCAATATGAATTTTTGCAAATTTCAGTCTGGCTTTTTTATGATTTGTTTCCTTGGTCATCTCTCATTAAGTCCACTTTCGCTCCATTTTGAGATCTGACTGGATGTTTCTAGAGCTTAAAGTTTAACTTTAATGCTGGGCTCTTTTGTGACCATTCATACCATCCACCTCTGTTATTTGTGATTCAGTTTTCCTTTTGTAGCAACATCCAGGAAGGTCCTATAGATGTTGCATATCTGAACAATATGTACAACTGTAATCACAGAAACATTCAAGCTGCTAGAAGATGGTCTTATAGCCATTCCTTTAAACATGCTTGTATATCATTTTATTTCTAATCTGCAGAGAAAACTCCTCCCTTTACTTCCTCTGCTCCATGTTGGGTGTGGTACATACCATGTTACCAAACAGCACAGTACCTGTAGCGTTATATTTTAAGGTTTTTGTTCTGCATGTGGATGTTCAACACACTCTTGGACTAACCCTGTTATACCTTTAATTTTTCATCATGATGTGTCAGGGTCTCTTAGGCTTTGAGAATCACCCGACAATTTTAAAATCTATCCACTTCAACCAGGCATTGAGACTCATTGAGCGCATAAAACTCATTGGAAGACAATGAAATTCACATCTTTATTTTCAACTTTCTCTTGGTCTCTGTATATGTGATGAACTTATGGTATGGATTGTATGTACAGTAAATTATTCAAACCACTGACTCTTTTAACCCTGGTATGACTTAAAACGAGGAACAGAACCCTGTCTAGTGTGGATCCATGGAAGGTTTTTTTTCCTCCCCATTATGCTATTTAGAACATATTATTTTGAATTAGAAAAGTTTAAAGCTCTCTAATTAATGTAGGTGCCCTATTATTGCTTCAGGGTATGCATGTATAAACATTATACAATGTTAAAAACATTGCCCTTACAGCTAATTGCCTCATTGTATTATAAAGCAACTTTAAAGGTTAATCCAAAAACGCTTCACATTCAAATTATAGCTTTTTTGCATAACTACATATAGTTTACTTAATAATATAAATGCTTAAATTATGTTATTATAAATTTACCCATTTGCTAGTTGCATTTTGGTCTGGGTTCCATTTTAAGACATATCCCCTTTCATGACATTTTCTATACTAATGACATGTGCTGGTAAATTAAAGTCATGCAAGGTCTAGCAATTCAGACCTGAGTCTGAACCGAGACACTGTAATGAGGCCGACTTTGTGGCCTCCGCTGCAGGAGAGCTCCACGCCTCACCGCTGACCTGCTGTGTGCTAATGACTGTACAGATCACTCTCTGTTGCTACCTCCAACATATATACACAAACAAAGATACGGAAACGTGGACTCCCATATGCAGACAGACACTGTTGTCATATTTTCCTAGACCCTACTAATGGCCAATTATTTCTGATACTTTTCCATGGGTATATCTAACGAGCATGTTATCTGCAAATACTTCGCAGGCTACATCTTCTGAAAAAAAGTTTCTTAAAGATTTTTTTTTTACCAAAAAAGTAACAGTTACCATTTCCACCGCTGACATTCCAACATAAGAAATCCAAGTATTGGTGTTGAACAGGGATGTTCCATTGTCCAACTACAAGTTGGTCAGGGTTCTTAGTAATAAACACCATGTGTTCTGCAAAATGGACTGTTATCTCTGGTATAATAGAACACCAGGTAGCTCAGATAGTCTCTTACATGTTGCTACACACTTTCAGTTAGTTGGTAAATCAAGAAATAGTTAAGTTATGAAATGTCTGGGTAGAAGTATTTTCCTGAAAGCAACTGGTTAGGGACTAGACATGGTACAAAAATATAAAAAAAACAACTAAATAAAACTGAATGTCTCCAAAGGGTAATCAAGAGATGAAAGATGGAATGGAAAAACCAGAAGGAAATATTGCAGATATTAATGTTTGCTTCAAATACCTTACCATATTACATGCTAAAGAATAAAACAGAGGTTAAAAGGACGTGAGATACAGTTAAGCACCTAAACAATAGATAAGTTACTAGGACTAGGGATCCAAGTTATAACTTAATGAACTCATTTAAAGTTGATTGATCAAATCAATCGACTAATGACTCTTCAATTTTGCTTCAAAATTAAGGACATGAAATGTGTTGATCAACTATTGATTTTCTGGCTTGTAATCAAACTTCTAAGATAAACAAAACAGACACCTGTTAGGATTTTACATTTAAAAAATATATAAAATATGTGAAATATGATTTTCCATTGTACAAAGATCGAAGACTATCTTAAAAAGAAGGGGTATGTCGCTCTGACATGCTGTCAGATTTGGTCTTCGCTTCAATTCAAACAAACTTTATTTGTCCCAAAGGGAAATTAAATGTTTCAGTATAGTTTCAGGGTTTTTGTTTCTCTGTTCATTGAGTT
This sequence comes from Cyprinodon diabolis, assembly GCA_030533445.1. Lineage (NCBI taxonomy): Eukaryota > Metazoa > Chordata > Actinopteri > Cyprinodontiformes > Cyprinodontidae > Cyprinodon > Cyprinodon diabolis. Next base: position 16,345,326 of record CM060085.1, read on the forward strand.
GTTGTAGGCGTCGATAGCTGTAGACAGGAGGGATCTACTGTAGCAGTCTGTCTTGCATCAGATCTGGAGAAGCCTCTGACTGAAGACACACTGTTGTCGTTTAAAAATATTAGGAAGAAGATGCTCTACATTGTTCATAATCTTCTAATTTGCTCTGATGCTCATGCCCGACTATTATACAAGAATTATTTAACTAATTATATATAATAATAATCTATGATTATGAGATCTCAGTGCGGCCTTTGTTACCATTTCTCACCCCATTCTCCTCAATAGATTATCCTCTCTTGGCACCTCTCCTCTTGACTGGTTCTGCTCATATCTCTCCGACCGTACTCGGTTTATTCAACTCAAATCTTTCACTTCGCACCCTTCCCCTGTCACTTCTGGTGTCCCTCAAGGCTCAGTTCTTGGCCCCCTCCTCTTCATCACCTACCTCCTTCCCCTTGGCAGTATTTTTCGGAAATTCTACATTCATTTTCACTGTTATGCGGATGACACCCAGCTTTATTTATCCAGTAAACCCACTTCCTCACTCCGCCCCTTGTCCCTTACTAACTGCCTACCTGAAATTAAAGACTGGTTCACCTCAAACTTCCTTAAACTAAAGGACTACCCATTGACAACTCCTTGGTCTCGCCCTCCCCTCAGGTCAAGAGTCTGGGTGTCATCCTCGACTCCTCCCTCTCCTTTCAGTCTCACATAAACAAAATTACCAGTTCTGTATACTTCGACCTTCGCAACATTAGCCGTCTCCGTTCCTCCCTCACCACTCATACTGCCTCTGTCCTTATCCACAGCCTCATCACCTCCCGTCTTGATTATTGTAATTCTCTTCTTTTCGGCCTCCCTCATAAATCTCTCCATAAACTTCAACTTCTTCAGAACTCTGCTGCTCGTGTCATCACCAGAACCCCCTCCTTTCATCATATTTCCCCTGTTCTTCACCAACTCCATTGGCTCCCAGTTCAATTCAGAATTCAATTTAAAATCCTTCTCTATACTTTCAAAGCCATCCATAACCTTGCTCCTCCATATCTGTCAGACCTCCTTCACATTGCCACCTCCTCCTGCTCCCTTAGTCCTCCTCCTCCATCCACCTCACTGTACCCCCAGCTCGACTTGTCACCATGGGGAGCAGAGCCTTCAGCCGCTCTGCTCCCCAGCTCTGGAACTCACTTCCTCCCGACCTCCGCAGTATTGACTCTCTCCCCTTATTCAAAGCCAGACTCAAAACCCATCTGTTCCATCTTGCTTATCTGTGAATACACTGCTCTTTCCCCGATCCATAATTGTTTTTATGTTCCTTTATTTGTATTTTTGTATTTTCATCTTTTTTTTTGTATTTTCTGTAAAGTGACCTTGAGTGTCCAGAAAGGCGCTGTAAAATAAAATGTATCATTATTATTATTATTATGATTATATAATAGTGTTTATCTTTTTTATTTCAGTGAAGTGGATGGTAACTGTCATGTAGCTTTCTGTTTATGGTGTAATCCAGCAATCTGCCCTTACCAGTGCTTTTTAAGTTTTACTGGTCGCTCTCAAAGGATTGTTTAAACTTGACTTCATATATTATAGAATGCCTTCTTTTATCATGTTTTGAACGTTTTCCATAATGCCGTCCACTTTTCTAATGTCATCTCATCCTCGCCTTTGGAAGTTTGGTCATAACTTGAGAGCTTTGTTATGTTTATATTTACAAAAAACAACACATAAAGCCTAAATCCAAAAAACTTTGTAAATAATCCCGGACTAAACTCCTGGTCGATTAATGTTCCTGCTCTAGAATGACTCCCTCCACTCTGGTATTGCTTCTTTTTCAAATAACAATGAGGAATTAAGAGTGGCGACCTCTAGCTGATGGCAGGAACATTACATAAAGAAATTCCCTCTAAGCAGATGTTACCAATAAACTGGATGGAACATATTTAACAAACTGTTGAACAATTAATCCTAAGTCGAATATTTATTTACATCCCTAACTATGAAGCAAACTGTTTGGTCACAAGGTTCAACAAATTACTACTTAATACTGGCTAAATCTAGTACTAGTTCAACAGTAGAGCTCTGCAAGATTCAGTTGTGGCTCGGTTCTCTTATAACAAAGAGCGCATGAGCAGACCGCGTCATCTCCTATTTACATTTACATTTGCGGGTTTTATACTGTGTCCTGTTTTGTAATTCACAGAACTCTTCTGGTGCGACCTGGGATGATGCAGAGACCGAGGCTCTCATTGAAATATGGTGAGAGGACACAGGCACGTAAGTTCCTGAATTTAATGGGCACTGCCATTTTTATTTGTGTAATTACCGCCTTGAGAGCTCTAGTATCGTGGACCGCTGATAGGAAGCGAGTAACCGTGCTAGCGTGATGTGTAAATGGTCGTAAGAACCGGGCTCAGCACGGTTAACCGATCCAAGCTCGGTCCGAACTCGGCACGGATCGGTTTCGGAAGGGTAGTTCAATAAAATACCAAATCAAGTGGCTGGAACATCAGTGCCAAGTAAAGTCTGAATAACCCACACTCACTGAGAGGAACCAGACATTTTGTTTGAGATAAATAAGGCAAATATTCTGCTGGGCTTCAAAGTGATGGTTAATTTCTGTGGAGACGAGTTCCTGATATACTATACATGCAGAAACCATACAACATGGGGGAGGATCATCAAGAAACTTGAGTAACTCTAAGGCTTTAAGAAAATGTAGAGAAACTGAAGAGTCGCTGCCTCATTGGTAACAGCAGTCATAGAACCTTCAGAGAGAGGAACCCAGCAGGACTAATTCTATTAATCATGGCAGCCGTCTGGATCATTTCCTGCATTTTAAGCATTTACAGCAGCTCCTGCTCAAAGGTTTTCCAAAAGTTCTACCACAAAAGTGTTGAACATCTCTCTCATTGTTTAGTGTTAAGACAGTGTGTAGATCTTTACAGACCGCTGAAACAAACGGCATCTTCATTTGGTGCTTAAGGTCCAAACACTCTCTTTCATCAATGTTTCAAATAAAACAATAAAAGCAAACAGTACAGGTGAATAAAAACAAAATGCAATGACAAGCATACATGAAGAGAGATGCCCGGAGTGCGCTCGGCTCATTAGCTGCTGAGCTGCTGCATGATTGCTCTTTGAACTGGCGGCTGTGACACAGCCTGGACTGCCATTGACATACTGGTGACATCAAAGGGAATATTTGAGGGGCTGAGCAGTACGGCGCATCACACTGAGGTGACAAAGCCGCACACCCCGCTGCCATCAAAGGGTTTGTGTCTGTGTGTGAAAGTAAGAGCTGGAGGCAGAGGAGAAAAGTGGATTTATGACGTTATGCATATATGTGATTAGACATCGCTTTGTGTCATAACTTTATTTTACCCTTTGCATGGCTAATTTAGAGTTGTGAGCGACACCCTGTATCCCAGTAAGTTACAAGAATAAGACACTGAGGGTTCAATTTTTGTTTCTCCAATAATGGTGGTTCCAGTAGGCCTATCTAACCAGAGCTGATGTTGTGGCCAGTTCTAAACTGGTTCTACAACCATCAGTATCAAAGTTGGTTCAAGCAGATTTTAAAGGTATATGGAAGGAAAGTCCCTCATTTTTGAAAAGACATGCCCTCTCTACTTTAAAGAAAATGTACATGAACAAACGCTGTACCCGCTCCCGACAGGGAACGCCTATTAACGGTGTGCGAGAGCATTTTTCCTCGTGCACTCTCCATTTAAAAGTTGCTGTTTGCATCCCTCATACAAGCTTACTTTCCGAAAAAGATTTCCAATTTTTTCACTATGTCCGACTCACCACCATATAACTACTAACGATGCAAATTACAAAATAAATAAACTTATCTTCCCTTGAAAGTTACAATAAAGAGGTAGATTAACTTTTACTAGCAGAGATATGAAATGGATTTCTCCAAATAGCGTGCCAAACTTTACCTGTTGAGTAGAAACTTTGCAACCGAAGTGTAACCCAGTGTTAAAACCACAATAAAATATATATATATATATAGATCTTGATTGAATATCTTCTTTCATAATCTTTTGTTCTACTTAAAATGTATGGATTTCATGTCTTAGTTAAAAATAAGTTGATAAATATGTTCATAAATATAGATAAAAACTACAAAAAATCTTTAAAAACTTTGATATATGCCTTTAGCAATTGTTTTCAGTGACAGATTAAACAACCAATAGCTAGCTCAGGCTGATTTCACATCAGCCAATAAGATTTATTGCCCCGCCCCTTTAACTGCTGTTCTGAGATTTTGCTCAGAGAGCTCACAGCTGACGGTCATTTCCACTAATAGCCTGGAAAATTTTGTCAAATTTGATGACGAATCTTGAAAATCGGTAAGGAAAAACAATGTTAAAATAGTTTTCTAAAATATATCCTTCAAAATAGTAAATCTGTTTTATTAAATCTCAGAAAGCTTCCCTCGTGAGTGACTGAATCCGGAAAATTCCCAGTGTAGCTTCATGTAGCATCAGAGCATCGGTGAGTGATCGCACGCCCAGTAAATTCACTGAAATTTGGCTAAAATACCTGTGCTTTCAGTCCCGTGAAAGAATCTCCCAAAAACACTCTGGTCTTGTTTCTCTCTTCTGAGTCCTTTCTCTTCTTCTTCTCATACACTTCGTAGAAACTTTTTGTAATAGACTTTTGACCCGTGGCCATTTTCAAAGAACTGCGATGACCAAGGCGAGCTTCTATGACCGGCTGAAACTGTAGCTCACCAAACATATACAAGTGAAAGTGTGCATTCACAGAAAAAGAAAGCTATATCACAAGAATGATTGACAATTAGGAGGACCACTTATCTTGATGATCCACCCAGAAAAAGAACATCCTCCACTATACCTTTAAGTTTTTAATGGAGACATTTTAGCTACCTAATATTTGTCCACTAAACAGAAAATGGTCACTTTCTTTATTAATCCTGCTTGAACCAACAAGGTTATTTGGAATAATTTGGAATAATATTTTGGTGGTTTAATGGAGTAAAAAGCTGAAAATCAATGCAAAAAACGTGCTTTATTTTAAAGGTCATAATATGTGCTTATCAGTGTTTCAGTTGCTCTCTGATGCTCTGTTAAGGTAATTTCAACATGTCTATTTAAATAATTAAGAAATGTGTTTCTTAAAAAATGCAAAGAGGGATTAAAGAATAAAAACAGTGGATTTGATTCTCATCTGTGTTCAGATGCAACAAGAGCAGAGGGAAAATAAGCACACCACAGTGTTTGACCTCAGCCAGTATAAAATCATTTTGTAAGCCTAATGGTCCCCCGCTTATTTTCCCATTGCAGGAGTTTCTGATCTCCTTTGCTGAGCAGCAGCCCCCTTATTCCCTACGCTGTCTGTTTACCTGAACATAGCGAGAGAAAAACTAAGTCCAGCAGCAGGAGGGAGTCTAAACTGGCAGCACCCTTGAACTCCTCTTCTGACTCACCGTTCCACTCAGACAAAAGGCAATTATCACACATAGGCTCTCTGTCTTATCTTCCTACCCCTTGCAAATGTGGACGAAAAAGTTGGGCAAAAATAGATAAGAATGCATCTCTGCGTTGCCATGGACGCAAGCACCTCGTTACCAACAATTTGCAGTGTGAGAATACCAAAAGCGAAAGCCTGGTCTGTAGGTGTGTGTGGGTGGAACATTGTAATGCACTCTGTGTGTGTGTGTGTGTGTGACAGTTTCTCACCAATTAATGAGCCAATGCTGAACTCCTGCACTAAGGTCTGTATCAGCTGTGAAAAATCTGTACTGATGTTGGATTTAACATTGCTTCTAGCTGAAACAAAAAAAAAGAAAGAAATCCAGCCGAATAAATCCTACAGCATGACCCTCGTCGTCTCGTTCCACTGCTCGAATGACAATGGAGACCCCGAGCTTTCAGTGCAATGAGACAGAAAATGAACGGAGCTCTCACCAAAAAATGTTTTAATGACTCCTAATTATCTCTGACATGGTGCCAAAAGATATGCAAGTCGTGCAGAACACAGTAATCCTTTTAACTACTTTAACTACATATTATCAGGACATGTCTATTGAAAAATGTATTGTGAGGACGATTTGAATTCTTCAGCAGGTGCAGAGTGCTCAAAGCATGGAGTTACCACCCTATTTGCTTCATTACTCTATGCTAATATGTAAGAGACTCTACTTTGTCCAGAGTCCGTACATGGAAAAGGTTTTACGGTCAATGTGAGCGGCACAAAAATATCAATTACAGGGCGTGCAGGTGGAGCAGCAGTTAGCATTCACGACCCATGAATGCTAACTGCTAAATGCTAATGTCCGACCGGGTTCGAATCCAACCTGTGGTCCTTTCCCACATGTCTCTCCCCATCTCTCATACCCCCTTTCCTGTCAGGCTACTGTCCAAAAAAAACGCAAAAACTAAAAAAAATAAAAATTAACATAAACACATGTTTGACTCATTGTAAAATGTTTGTTTCTATCCATCTAAATAATTAAGGTTATGTTATTTGAAAGGGTTTTTGCAGTTTGGAGTCTTGCTTTTGGATATGAAACACACCGATATGATCACAGATGGAAAGTTTCTACATATAATTCCTTAAAGGGGATATATTAGTCTTTTAAATCCTTTCCATTTATCTTTTAATTGTTCATTTGAGGCGTAAATAAAGTGGAAATGCTATTTTTGTCTCTTGAATCCTCTTTATTATACCTCCACATAATCCTGTCTTGGCTTTAACCCTTTTGTGTCTTTAAAGGAAAAGCTCTATCAGCAACAAATTATCAGTGGATCATTATATACACCTAAAACTAATACATTTGTGCTGATTTAATGAATTCAACGTTAATCAGTAAATAAATAACAGAGTCTGGGACAGGCCATTTAGCCCAAATATAGTAAAATCTCACTCCTGACATCTTCCAGCAGTGACGTCACGTTCCCTAGACCCATTCTCCAAACTTTACATGCAAAATTTAAGATTTCGACAGGACCGTTGGATTGCCAACTTGAAGAGGACGGATTTGCCATTGAACTTCTGGCCAGAGAAAAACTGTAGCCAACATTTTGAAGAAAAATTGTTTAAGATGACTTTGATAATAGTGCATTGTGACAAACACCAGATACAGCATTGGGACTTGCTCAACAGCCGCTACCGCAGCGTGACGTCACAAACCAGTAGGTGGCAGTAGTGTTCTTTGACATGGATGTTTGGCATGAAAAGCACATTCAAATGAAATTACTCTTAATTAAAAAACAGTTATCATTTATTAAACAGTATGTAATAATTTAATATTTAAAGTACTTTCAGAATTTTTAATTTGGAATATGACCGGACTTTTCCTTTAAGTGCAAATGAGGTGCCTTATGCCCCGCCCCCTTACAAAATTAGACAAACCTAATTTTGCCCAAAGATTGGGATATATTAACTAAAAATAAAAAATTTTACCAAACACCACGAAGAGGCCCAGATGGTAGGTGGTGTAATGCCTGGTGTTGGTTTATTCACCCAACAACAAAGCATTTAGGCTTGTCCGCTTCTACCTTTGGCATCCTTTAGCATTGAATCGCTTGGACTACAAAGACGAAACTGGGAATAAACATGGCGGATTGGCAAAACTGCTCAGGAAAAAGCTGCCGGTCATACTTAGCTAAATTTGATGCATTTTCTTCTCATGAGAGTACGCACAACAATTTAAATTGTATATGCATTTATGTGGATGTTTGTCTTTATAAATTCTCTATCATCTGGGTCATGTTTACCACAAAATAGGCTTAAATGGGAGGAAATCAGACTTTGGCTCAGTTTTTCTGAACACCGCCATGCATGGTCAATGTATTTATGGACCTCAGCTCTGACTATTCTGGTCAGCAGCTTATTTCCTGGAGCAGTTCTAGTTAGGCCTGATACATACAGCTAGGAAGGAAATTAAAAGAGCAGAGTGTGAAGGTAACGTTCATCTAACACTGAATAGAGAGCGGAATATAACCTCAGGACCAATGAGGATGGGTGGCCTTTCGACAGAAGGCTTCTCCTCGGAGAGGACTTCATTACTTTTCAAACCCTCATCAGAGCTCCTCTCATTAAAGGCTTACACGACCCTTCATGTAAAGCACCATACATTACACAACCACCAAGTGTGACCTGCAAAGCCAGCATTAAATTACACAGGCGTAGGAAGGCGGGTCATTATACTGTATGGCAGATAATTTTCTGTTCAATTCAGCTAGTCTTGTTTTTACTCCCTCCTCTCATTCCATGCACAATAACCCTCTCTCTGAGATACCACGCATGGACTATTACTGAATATTTCATAGCGATACAGCATTAAATTTTTAATTAGATTTTAAACAGCCTGATATGAGAGGATTGTTTAAAGCCACTTCTGAAGATTTTAATACCATCAGTAATGTGAATTTAGTTGAGCTTTTCTTTTGTGGAAATTTCTTCACGGAGAGCCTGCCGGCGTTTGCTCATGACACAGATTTAAACACATGTTTACTAAGCTTTGGGCTGTTTTCTGATTGCAAAGATGTGGCGGATTGTCTTCAGGGTGTTCGTCAAGGAGAACCAATAAAGGAATTAATTTCTCAGTCAACACAAAGAACCCTTTTGTTGAGCCCCATGCGTGTGATAAAATTTTTGTTAGTTTATCAAAGCTTTAACCAGAGTCACTGGTGTCTATTCATCAGTGTAATGGATTTTACATGCCCATTAGCCTCTTGTAGTTGGTCAAATTAAGCCTTTCACATTTTGTGACATTACAGCTATAAAGCCTGATGTGTTTTATGGAGGTTTTATGCGATAGACCTGGATAAAATGTTATGAACTCTCATAAAGAGAAGGGGAACCATTTACATTTACTTGATATACTGTATATATATTGTTTATTCTTAATGCACCTTTTTCCTCCTTGTTCAATAAAGCTCATCTAATCTAATCTAATCTAGGGCTGTAACTAATGATTATGCAAATCAATTAATATGTCGATTATTTTCTAAATAAATCGATAAATAATCAGACAGCCAAAGATTTATTATCAAAATTAAACCAGATAAAACTAAAACCTTTCGACTTGAGGATTTCTGGATAGAGCATATTGACATTTTTTTTTAAATATTGAATGCAAAATGTTGATATATTTTACAATTTTCATATAAACAGAGGTGTCAAGTTATGAAGTACAAATACTCTGTTACTGTACTTAAGTACACTTTTTAGGTATCTACACTTTACTCCATTACTTATATTTCTTCCTACTTCCTACTACTAAGTTACTTTGAAAAAAGTAATTAGTTATAGTTACTAGTTACCTCTCCCAAAAAGTAACTGAGTTACTAACAGTTACTCCACAATAAAAGTAACGAGTTACTAGTAAAAGTAACTAGCTATCTAACTGGCATATAAACCCCGTCAGATGGCGTTCCCCCTGCTTAACATGGCGTATCAGGAATGAGCTTGTGCAAATTGTAGCCTCAGTTTCCTGTTCTTAGCTGAAAGGAGTGGCACCCGGTGTGGTCTTCTGCTGCTTTAGCCCATCTGCCTCAAAGTTCGACGTACTGTGTGTTCAGAGATGCTCTTCTGCCCACCTTGGTCGTAACGGGTGGTTATTCTTTTTCGGACCATTCTCTGTAAACCCTAGAGATGGTTGTGCGTGAAAATCCCAGTAGATCAGCAGTTTCTGAAATACTCAGACCAGCCCTTCTGGCACCAACAATCATGCCACATTCAAAGTCACTCAAATCACCTTTCTTCCCCATACTGATGCTCGGTTTGAACTGCAGGAGATTGTCTTGACCATGTCTACATGCCTAAATGCACTGAGTTGCCGCCATGTGATTGGCTGCTTAGAAATTAAGTGTTAACGAGCAGTTGGACAGGTGTACCTAATAAAGTGGCCAGTGAGTTTAAACTGCAGTATCTATACTTCTACTTAACAAATGTGTGTACTTTTGACACCACTGGATATAATTAGTGCTCTAAATGGGTTGCTCTCTCTGCTAAAGGCATGTTTTACAGTCTTTATACTCCAGAGAGTGGCTATATACAATCGTCATGTAAATTAGTTGATGATTATTTAAATAATCAATCACGATTAATCCAAATAGTTATTTAAGCCCTAATTCTAGCCAAACAGAAACTAGCCTTTTTATATGGATTTCCTTTGAATATGAATATGACCATTTTAAATAAAGACTAAATCTGTGAAGAGCTTGACCGATATTTTCCAATCAACATACTGTACATCTAGCATTAATGTGGACCTCTTTATTACTTCTTTAGCCTTTTACAGTAAGCCATTCTGAGAAAGACCCCTGTGATCTGAGCAGCCTCGGGCAGTTCATAGCCTACGGATCAACCCTGAATACATGAGCTTTAAGAAATCAAGTAGTCATTGGTCATCATTGAGTTGCAAAGGATTCAACGTCCAGTAGCATCTAAAGATGTTCCATTTTAAAAGTCAACCTGTGGCGGAGAAAATCTTTGCTTAAATAACGAATTATAAGATGAGCCATAAATCACTATGCTTGTCTATAAAGTCCTATAAAAAAAAAAAAAAACTCTTTTGCTTCCATCTAGTTTTGCACAGGGACAAATGTACCTCCACTGTCGTTAATTCCCTCTTTCTGAGGCTTTTTAAACAGCTAAATTATTTCTATTATTTTCTATAAAAGCTGTTTTCAGACTCTTTGTAGCTCTAAGTGGCGCTCGAACAGACTTCTACATGTAAAAATCCCATTTTGTTTTAATGGAGTGCTTTAATTGCCTTTTTAACCATCTTCCCTTTGAAGCGAGGTGGACACGGACCACATTTATCAGCCAAAGACGAGCAGCAAATCCATAATCTCTCAATGAATGCAGCCTTACTGATATTAGAATCAGCAGACTGGTTTTCAGGTTAACTCAGCTATATTACAGAAATTTGCTGGTGCGTCTGATCCAACATCAGTCTCTTATCTGTTAAAGCCGCGTGAAAAAAGTAAGATGCTCCCACAGCTACGAGATCTTTATTGGAGGTGCTCACTGCCTGTGTGTTGTTTCAGGTCAGAAAATCCCCCCTTAATTCAGGTGCTGAGATACTTTACAGGAGGCAGTGAGAAACTAAGAACATTTGTATTGTAAGGCATTTTGCTCTCTCTCCTCCTTTTAAATCCTCAAAAACTTCTGCTTTTGTGTTGCTGCTGTTCTTTCTTTTCATGTGTTGCATAAGCTACAGGGGAAAGGACTTTCTGTGAGTTCAGTAGCGGAGCTTCCTGTGAGGTGTGAAGCATAGAAAACTTTTTCATGTTCATGTCACCACCAGAAGAACAAACTCCATGGTTCTTGCACTTCAAACCGAACAAAAAGATGCATTGAAACCTATTTAATGAAACACAATACCACTAATAATGCATGGCTTATTAGAGGAATTCTCTGGAAACATATTTAGATAACACACATTCTTCCAAACATTGGAGTTAGGGAAGCCTCAGAACCAGAGAGAACCCTCAATAATCAACTATGAAAAATGGAGGTATTAACCTGCTTTGTACTGCACTGCGTGAACCAACCACGTGTTCAACTTTGGACAGCCACATAGGTTCCTCGTCATGTTATTCACAGTTTGCTCCCAACCAGACATTTGGATCTGACGTGGGTGTCAGAGGGTGAAACCTTCAACCTTCTCTGCACTCATTACGGCAGCAGATTATAACCATTTACATACAAAGAGAATGATGGGATTAAGAGATTAAAAAAAAAAGATTGATGGGTCTAACACCCACACTCATTCTAAGACACAGTGATGGTAGTATCATGCTGTGGGAGTGCTTTTCAGAACCGGAAACATTTTTTCTGACATGTTTTAAATCCACAAGAAGAAAAAGTTTTATGGAAAAGAAGACATATTACAGCTCAAATAAAAACATCCAATGTTGGCCACTAAAAATTCCCATGTATTTAAAAGTAAATGTATGAAATGTTTGACACGTCAAAATCTCGCATTGCACTGTAAGACTTGCAGACATAAAGAAGATAAATCTGCTACTGGAACAAAGCCAGACCATAAGTTGCACGCAGCCTGGATCAATGGAACAGAGACAGGACCTGTGACTCAGATGGTAATACAATGACTCTCAAACTAGGAGCTCATGGGTTCAATTCCCAAAGAAGTCTCACTTATTTCCCATACCGGTAAGTCTTGTAGAAGACAACAAATGTAGAAGAGAAAACAAAAACAGAAATCCACCTAGAAAAAAAAAGGCAAAATTGTGACCAGAGGTGTGGCATGAATGTTAAAGCTTGTTGGATCAAATCCCATAGAAGTTGATCTTCTGTTTTTCCAACAAATGTAGAACAGACAACAAAAATGCACCCAGAGAAAGGCCTCATGTTTGACAGGACCTGTAACTCAGATGGTAATGCAATGGCTCTCAAACTAGGAGCTCATGGGTTCAAATCCCAAAGAAGTCCCATTTTTCCAACAAATGTAGAAGAGAAAACAAAAAGATAAATGCACCTGGAGAAAAGTCAAAAGTGTGACAGGTGTCATAGAATTAATTAAATAACTGCAAGAGGCTATACACCAGGAGGAAAAAAATTAGTTACATTACTTCTAGAACCCACTCTAAAAAAAAAAAGTCTTCAACACCAATAAGTTTTCTCTAAAAATAAAACTGAAAATGCAACATTAACATATAATGGCTAAGTAGTAACATTTGCTTTATATGCAAACATTTATGTACTGTAAATGTTTGTTTTTTTTTCTTAACTTTAGTTAGAAAACTATTCAAGATTTTATTTTTACTGTCTTTAAAAGATTTATTCAGACCTTGTATCCTGATGTATAACCCCCTACAGTTATTGTCATGGAAACAGGGAGGGGACACGGCCCCCTCCCCGACCCACCGCAGTGGGTAATTCCAGGCTACGTCAACCACAGATGGAATTGAACTCAGACTCTGCACCACTGGCGCCTTACGGTCGCAGACAATACCACTCTGCTGTGACACCTGTCACACTTTAGATGTTTCTCCGGGCGCATTTATCTTTTTGTTTTCCTCTTCTACATCTGTTGGAAAAATTGTTTCCTCTGTGGGATTTGAACCAACAAGCTTCCAGCTTGAAAGCCAACGCTTTAACAATCACACCACAGGCCCTGTCACGCTATTCTCCTCTTCTCGTAGCGCATTTATCTTCATGATTTCAATATTCACTTTGAAAACATTTAAAATCTTGAAGTTGCATGTATCTTTTAGAGTGTTTTCTTCAATGAGACTTCACAGGCAAAGCAGGAATTGAACTCAGGATCCACCAAACTCTAAACCAGCATCTCTTCTATCTGAGCTACCAATACAGATCTAATGTCTTTCTCTTTTTCTGCAGGCGGGTTTATCTTTTTGTTTTTACTTCTAAATTTGTTGGAAAAACAGTTTCCTCTATGGGATTTGAACCAACAAGCATCCAGCTTGAAAGCCGACGCTTTAACCATCACACCACAGGCCCTTTCTCTCTATGCTCTTCTTCTCGTAGCGCATTTATCTTTATGATTTCAATATTCACTTTGAAACCCACTAAAACCTTGACAGTGCATGATCTTTTAGAGTGTTCTCTTCAGTGAGATTTCAGAGACAAACCAGGAATTGAACTCAGGACCCAACAAACTCTGAATCTTTTCCAAAAAGGACAATCAGATTCATATTTTAATTGGGGAGTCAGGACGACAATTCAAATCCTCTAATACTCAAGTCCACAGTCAGTCCATCTTCTCAACAAGAAGATCTTAGTCAACCTTCCCTATTCTAAGAAGATTACCCCTTAGAGTAGGGAGTCAAGCATCCCCACTCACCATAACATTTATGGTTTTGAGCAATTTCACTGAAGGGTGCCTTAGTCTGGAGTTGAACCTACAACCACAGGGTCCAAAGCACAGATCCTTTATCCTCTGCGCCAACCAACCAGCAAAACTCAACCATCACTGTGGTTAAATCTGATTAATATCTGCAGATGATTTATAAAAAAAAAAAACATTCTCTATTTCAAGCGTATTAAGACTATGATTTTCAGATTTAACCAGCATTGAAATAGTCGTCACCTTATGTAATGTGGTGATGTTATGAGATGAGCCGAAGCTTGTGTCGAGAAATGGAGGGGACGTTTCTCCGAAGCACGTGTCGAGGCGTTATCCATTTAGAGGAGGGGCCAAATTTGATGACCTCCAAGGCCTCGCTACCGTGATACCACGTGACCGCTAGGAAGTGGTTCAAGAAGCGCAAGAATTTTGACAGGCATTTAAATAGCCTCAGTGTTCAGTCAAGATGGAGTTTGTAGGAGCTGCTGATAGAGTTTGAATAAATTTTAAGAATAGATTGGTTGGAAAAACAACTGATCTACTTCCTTAAAATATTTTTGGTTAGAATAAACAATGTATTGATCAAAAAAGAAGATTTAATCTGACCCTGTCCTTGAATGAACCAGGTTTTTATTCCCCAACTCACGCCCACCTGCTGCTCGTAATGCTGCCACCCACACACCTTAAAGAAATCAGGATTGCTCTGATCTTTCTAATCTCTTGATGAGGCCCATCACTCTTCCTCCAGTTGGATTTTTTATCAAAGTAAAAAATCAGGATGTCATAATTAACGAGGAGAGAATCTGTAAGGCATCCCTCTAAAGAAGGAAGGACACCGCTGGTTGAAGCTGCTCTCTGCCTGATTGTGGACGCCTCAATTTCTGCTTTACTTTGCTTAAACTGTTGCTAAGACACCATAGCTTCACAGTGTATCCAGACAACTTTGATTAGCAGTTGTGAACGAAGGTAAAACCTCCTGATTGTTCCAGTCCCTTCTTTTATGGAGAAACAGGTTTCTAAAAGGTAAAGCATTTTTTCTGGTCGGCTTAAAATAACATGCTTGAATAAACACTTGAGCCAGCCGTAATGGGAGGGTTTGGAAAGGTTTTAAATACATGGAAGTTATATTCTGTATAATCCATCATCAGAAAACGAAGACCCACTGAGACATGGCCGTCCGCCTGGGCAAGGAGGGCAAGAACAAAAGATGAAACCCAAGTATGGAGAAGCAGGTTTTCTAGAAATGTGGCCTTTAGGGAATAGTCTACCAATCAGATTGAAATATAACTTTCTGGCCAACATGTAAAGACATGTGTTTTAAAACCTAGACCGGAGGTCTTCAACAGGGGGTCTGCGACGCCTAGGGGGTTATACATTTGGGGTTTTTTTCATACAGAAGTTATACATTTCACTACAGGAGGCCTGAAACCTACGGAGGACCAAAACTGACAGCATAAAAAAATATTAAAATTATAAATGTAAAAATGTCCCAATAAATAAACCAATAACCAATATAATATACCACTGAATAAAGAAAAAAACTAGAAATACATATTCATTTTTAGAATCCCATATATTAACTTGACCATGTTTCTTAAAAAATTTAACCATATTTCTTTCCCCCGTTTCCAACATTTTTATTTTAGCATTTACAAGGCCCTGCAAGTAGAACTGCAACCATTTCTGTTTTTACTTGTATATATTTTTTTCTGTTTATTTCTATTTCTGTCAGAGTTAGTGCACAGATTGGTTTAGCTATATTTAAGACTTAGATTTATTTTGTCATTATCAAAAGCCAAATTGCTTATTTTTATGCCAATTGCTTGTCAAAAAAAATATAATAATAATGTTAGAACTGTAAATATACAGTCATTTGTTTAAATTACTTTTTTAAATTATATTTATTGCTGTTTTTCAAGGCTGCACTTTAATGAAATTGTCTAGAGCTGTTTGAAATGAAATTTCCTTTTGTATAAACTCGTGTATACAAAACTGAACATATACAGTGTATGACTGTACGTATACAGTCATGTGTTTATATTACATTTTTTATAAATTTATTACCGTTTTTCAAGGCTGCACTCTGAATAATAAAATTGTCTAGAGCTGTTTTAAACGAAATTTCTTTTTGTATACACTCGTGTATACAAAACGCCAAAAAATTCTGTTTAAGTCTTATCTGACAGGAAATATGCTAGCATCCTGCAAAACTAGGTTGACTTGAGTCCATAATTTATGTGCCTCTCATCCATTAACGTCCTAAGATAGGTCCCTAGCTCCCATTCTGACCCTGCAGGGATTAAACTAGTATGGAAGAAGAAAGCATGGATCAATTTGGTTTTCTTTCACTTCACTTGTATACCATGCATTTTTAAGTCATTGATCCATATGCAGCCTAAACGATATTCATCAAAAGTTCAGTTGCACTACTTACAAGTGTGACTTTTGGGCGTCAAATTTGTTCAAGGTGAGGAAAAAAATACCCTCATGTTCTTTGTCCTCTAGAGAGTCGGCTCCTTTTCCTCTGAGCTCTGTTCTTACTGGCAGCTGGGGCCCCAGAGTCCCCCTTGTCATTTCCACTTCAATTTCAATTGCCTCCACAACGGGGGCTCCCACTGCACTGCGCATTTTCTCAGCCCCTCGAAAGACGAGGCAGACCTCATAGGCTGCCGATGGTGCAAAGCTCAGTTCAAACTGTGATCGATTCACGTGAAAGCTTGATTATCTCTCCCTACGTCCTGTACCTTACAAAATCTTTAATGAGAGCACAGGTCTGAGCCAATCCAGTAATCTAACCCATAATGACCTTTATTGGAAGGTTCAAGTCAGGAATTAAATCCGGAGCAACCATCAGGGCAGCAGGGAAGCAGGGGTTTGCTAATTGGTCTAGCTCAGGGGTGAAGGTGGAGGTTACAGAGCTGGTGGCGGCTGATGGAGCCGCTGATTCACAACAATTATCTGAAGGTGTGATGGTCAGAGGGGGGAGGAAAAGAGCTGACGAGAGCTTATGTTGACTGCTGGACCTTGTGATGATATGAACCCCCTGAGGGGAGGACAGAGGACCTAAACACAGCTTTCCACTGCAGATGTACTCTTTAACACATGACTGGACATGTGTGCCGACATGTTTTCTCTCCTCCTGTAGCTGAGAGGGAGGCAGTTAGGTGCACATTTGCAAGTTGCTGCAAGGTCAAAGAACCCCTCATTGCTCAGTGTCATATTGGCGGACGAGAAGGAGGTAGGCAGGTGGGAGGAGGAGTGATCATTGTCTCGGCATGAGCATGCATGTGAGGGGAGGGAGTCCTTGCAGAGTCCTTGAACTCCTCTGTTCTGTTGCTGCTCACAAACAGAAAACAACTGCCTTTTTGACACATGGAAGCTGCAGAGCAGGGAACTATAATTTCATGAATCCTCCTCCTCCTTTATGGCATTGCTAAGTTAAACAGCTCTGCTTCCCACAACAATAGCCCTGAAAAGTCAGTTTCATTTACAGATGGATGAGGATCTATCAAGAGATTGGGGTTATACAGCCTAAGCCATGAACTGATCCAAATCTAATTTGCTAAATTAAATCTATATAAATAATCTACCAGAATCAAATCCTCTTCGGTATTCTACAGCAATAAGATATGGAGAAACTACATTTGAGCGTCACACATCCAATATTCACACTTCAACGATATTGCACTGCTGCAGCCTTTTAGAATATAAAAAATGTCGCTACAACTAATGAGCTAATTTGAAACAACGTGATCCCATGTCCCTTAGCAGCCAGCATGGAAGAATGAGCCGTTGGTTTAGAAAAATAGTCAGTGGCTCTTCATCCCGAGATGGATGACGTTAATCCAATAGTAATGGTGGGACAAGAAAGGATGGAGAACAGTGGGGTTCTAACTGTTGAGCTAGCAGTTTTAAGTAGGGATGCACAATATAATCGGCCCCCTATCGGTATCGGCCTTAAAACTGAATATCGGACATCGGCCACCCCACCGATATTTA
Organism: Cyprinodon diabolis; assembly: GCA_030533445.1. Lineage (NCBI taxonomy): Eukaryota > Metazoa > Chordata > Actinopteri > Cyprinodontiformes > Cyprinodontidae > Cyprinodon > Cyprinodon diabolis. The sequence continues at coordinate 16,363,135 of CM060085.1, forward strand.
ACGCGATATTTGATCAGCTTCTGAGTTTCTAAAGTCTAAAAAAAAAAATAAAAAAATACTACTTCTTCTTCTTCCTCAAAAACTTCTTTTTTACAGACTTAAAAACTTCTAAAGACGAGGGAAAAAATATTGATGCATTAAAATATCACAATATCTTCATATGCTGATATATTGCCATTTAAAAACACCATATCAATCTCTTTTACTAATGAAATATTGCTATATGTCATCGTTATGCTACGAAATCCCCCGAAAATTCACGAAATTTTGCCATATTTTTATAGGTTGATATATTGACGCGGTATCGATCTATTTTACTAACAAAATCTCACAAGAATTTGCAAAATATCACGAGAGTTTGTAACAAAACAAGGAAATTTCACGAGATTTTGAAAGTAAAATAGATCGATACCGCGTTTTTAAAAATCAATTTGATATCAGCATATGAAAATATATTTGAGTATATTATTTTTCAGAAATGGATAACAAAACTACTATTTTCAATGACTACTTATTTTTGTCCAGCTTTAACATCAGTATCGATATCGGTTATAGGCAACATGAGTTTTAAAATATTGGGATATCCGATATCGGCCAAAATCCCAATATCGGGCATCCCTAGTTTTAAGGTAACAGGAGTACAGTTCACCACATAGAGACAAAAGACCAACAGGACGATCAACTTTACCTGAACTCTAAGCTAAAAAGGAAAATGCATGTTTGTTTACCGAGAAAATCAGAGTAAACTATGCAAATAAAGAGAAAAAGCATTGCTTAAGAGATTTTGAGGACATCTTAAAAAGTTATGTATACAGCAGCAGCAATGTCTCATTAAATACCAAGGAAGCTAAGACAATATGTCAAATAGGCATTGTTAAACTTAATAAAATGCAATTATTAAAATGCAATAAATGTGCGCTAGAATACTTTCATAAGTATGTTGTGCATTAATCAATCTGTTCTTAAATCAATCTCCCCTCCGAAATGGAGCAGCATGATGCTTCCTGTTGGTTTCTATGCGAAAAATCCCTGTTGAGGTGTGAGCCTCTGTGCATTGAAGCAACCAGCAAGAAAGTTGGGCCCTGATTGGATAACATGCAAAAAAATCCTTCACTTCCAGTGACGCTTTGCCTCGTATGGAATCTATGGAGCAGGGACAGGCTGGGGGAGGATATGAAGCTGGCTGCTCGATACCGATTGACAAAACACGCTTAAAGATTTGACCAACAGCAGCCAGAAAGACGGGATTTTCAATAACGAAACAGACTAGAAAAAAGCAATTGTTCATTCAGAACCGTCGTTTAGGAAAAAAAATGGGTGAGGTCAGTCAAGCCAGAATGTCAAGAATAAAGTTGATATATAGTTTTACTGTAAATATGAATAGCAAAAACAGATTCTTTCAGAGGATGCAGGCTTACAGACGTCACCAAATAACATGCTGACGAGTTGATGTCTGTCATTAAAAACGTCCACTGGCGTCATCTACTTTATTTCTAAAACCATTTTCCACTTTTTTTTATTGACAGTTGGACATTATTCTCGACATTTCCCCTTGATTCTTGTCGTTTCCTCTTTATTGGCGAAATATCTACATTTTTGATTACAGTTTAATTTTTTTTTATTTTTCTCGTGGCCCTAATATTCCATCGTACATTTTTACCCATTGCAGTAATGTGTTTAATGGGTTTCCACATTTTATAATGCAATACGTTACATTTGGATTTCATTAACATCATTGAGCCTCTGCTGTTTCAGAGACCAGCAGCCACCACTGGTACACATGGAATTGATAAATAAAAGGCTCGATTCATTGAAATAGCTCAGTTAAACTATATATGTTACAATTTATGAATGTTAATAGAGTAAGGGGGGAAAATGTATGATTACACTAAATTTGTGTGAAGATTAGGTTGAAGCCATCTCTATAGTTATGCTGCTATAGGCTTAGACTGCTGGAGGACATAGAGACTTTTTTTAATCATTCTGCTTCATTCTATCTCTATTCTCCTACTCTGCAGAATCTGTTAGTTCTGCTCTCTCTGCTTTTTCTAATAGTACCTTTGCCTCATCTGTTCTTGTTTGGCTGTGACACCATCCTGGAGAGAAAGATCAGCTGTGCTGCTGCCATCAACAGCTTCATCCTCTGGCATGGGGTTGGCTCAGAGCTCGTCTGCCTGGCTGTGTGTTTCCTGGACAGGGCCGCCTTTTACAGCTGCTTTTTGTGTCTCTGCTTCTTACTCCTTCAACCCCAGTCGGCCTTGGCAGATGGCCGCTCACACTGAGCCTGGTTCTGCTGGAGGTTTCTTCCTGTTAAAAGGGAGTTTTTCCTCTCCACTGTCGCTACAAGCATGCTTAGTGTGAGGGATTGCCTTCGAGTCAATGAGTCGATGCAATCAACTGGTTTTCCTTAGATAGAAAACTTTTGTTAGGTTTTATTATTTATACATCATGTGCGTTGTTCTTCTGTTAGCCAGATAAGACAGAGTAGAAGGCCTTCCTTCACATTGTGGATGTCACGGTGTGTACGGAGGTCATCTAATCAGGACAGCCTTCGTGTCTTTAAGAGTACACAGGATATGGGCACATCTTGCAGCCGGTCTGATAGAGGAGAGATATCTGTAAACCTGAAGCATAGAAGCAAGCTGCATGAAGTTCAAGACATGGATGGCGTGTCAGTTTCTAAACATCTTTCTAAACATCAACATGATACAACACATAGACCCATGAGCTATAAGAAGCAGGTGATGACGTTGTTCAGGGCTCAAACTTTGCCGGATGCTCGCGGACGTGATTTTTTGAGACCACAGCTGTGCAAGCTCCAAGCATTTTTCTCTCTCCTGTAATGATCAGATCTGGAATAAACTCTTGTCATTTTTTACTCCTGTTTTTATAGTCCTTTTTATATGGTTTTACCCAGTTTAAGTTAAGAGTAGTAAATAACTTGCTCCCAGGAAAAGAACCGGTGAGAAGGTCCCCGGGGCGCTACAGCCTTTTCTTCCAAGGGGACAAATCCTTTTCATTTTAACACTTTGAATCAATTTGACTGTATGATCTGGTGAACTGTAGAGTGCCTTGAAATGACGTGTGTTGTGAATTGGCGCTATATAAATAAACTGAATTTAATTAAAGTTTGGCTAAAATCTTAACCACTGCCCACTCTTTTGAGATCACAGATCTGGACTCTGAAAATGTAGACTTTATTCTTCTGCTTACCTGCTTTGGGATTTTTAACTCGCAGCACAAACACACATGCCATCTCTCCTCTGAAGTGATTACCATTTTCACCCAAACAGTTGGAGGTAACACCAGTGGTTGAACTAACAGTCCAGAGATATTTCTTTATCTGTAATCTACAACACCTCACTGTGTCTCAATTGACCCGTTACAACTACCTTTACATAACATGCCACCAACACACAGCCCTTAGTAGGCTATCCAGCCCACTCTGAGCCACTAGAGGTGGCCTCAGAGCTTTCACTCCCACATGCAGAGTGGAGATAAACTGTGTTCTACGTGCGTTGGGCAGAATTTTAAAAAGTTTAGTCTGTTTTTCAGCATTGTAACAGAGATGTGTTGTGATGTAATTACAACTGTTGTGATGGTGAGATGTAGCAGTAAAATTCAAATTCATGAGGGAACAGGATGAGTAAACAAAGATGAACACATTCCATCATTTATTTTGTATTTACACCATATTTCCCCATCTGCCTTTAGAACAAAGAGTTTACAAAAGGCGACTGTGATATATGTGCATCCGAAATTCTCGGTTTTGGGCCAGATTCTAATTTTACACAGCCTCAACACACTATTGTCCCAAAGTCCAAGCCCCTACCATGAAGCAAAGGCAATGAAGTCTCACGTCAATGCGTGGAGGGAAGGCCCATTCATCTACACAGGGTTTAGCTTTATCAAAGTCATGCATGGTTAAGAGTATGCAATCACTCATTAAATACACAAAGGAGCAGAGGATTTGCTGGGGGGGGAGCTTCACAGCAAGGACTCCTCCACTCATTTCAAATATCAAACAGCCTCACTCAAAGAGGTGGGGTGCTGAATATGTGTGAGAGCTGAAATCACCTTCGGGAAATGGAAAGTGAACAGAGTATAGGAGAGAAGCAGGGGGTAAACAGCCAAAGCAGAGGTGGGCAAAGGAGGTTTAGCTTATGAGAGAATAAAAAAAAAAAAATGCATCGGCTCAGTGGAGGAGGTTGTGCCAACACGTCTCTCTCTGGAACAACATTTTCATTTTCACGCGTTTCACCTTGATACCTTGCCATCACTGGTTAAGTTCAAATGTGGATTCCTCCTGCTGCAAACACACAAACACCGCCAGTTTTTTTCACTCCTTTCGCTTTAACAGTAAAAAGCTAAGTGAGCGGTGCGTTCAGGTTCCTCGGGTGATTTAAGCCCACAAAACATGAATAGAAACCGACCCGACTTGTATTTGAATTTGAAAAGAGATGAATAAAAAGAACCTCAAGAGGTCACGATTGAAAGAACACAGGGTCAGACATTCTCTAAATCTATCTTAACATGTTAAATTTTCCTTCAGTAGTTTAAAAACTTCCTTAGATGAGATCTATGATTAACCTTTTTTATCATTTAAGTTTTTATTGGTATTTTTCACTTTTTTCACATAAACAGTGCAGATGAACCTTTTGACATTCAACTTAATATAAAATAAAACTTTCACTTGGTAGCTTTTCCTCTATTTGACCTTTGTCCCATCTAGTTTATCTAGTTCTTTATCTTTGTCACCATCTTTTGTCCTGAATGTTGTCCATTTCCGCCACTTTTCTTCCATTTGAGTTTGTTGAAGTTTTAGACGATGTGTCAGTTTTTCCATGGCGTAGATTTCTTCTATTACTCCAGTCCATTGTTCTTGACAAGTGGGGTCTGCCTGTCCCCATTTCCTCATAATTGTTTTTTTGGAAGCTATTAACAATATCTTAATCCGATACATGTCTTTTACCCTTGCTTTGATATTGTTCAAATAGCAAAGATATAGTACCACGGTACTCACAGGAATATTATATCCCATAATTTACTTCACAGTTTCATGAACATATTTCCAACATTTAACAGTTTTAGGACAGTTCTAAGATATGTGAGAGTGGTCGACGTTCACTGATCCACAATTCTGCCAACACCTTATGTTTGTACCCTTATATTTATTCTTATCTATTATTATCTTTAAACTAGTGTTGCACCGATACCACAATTTTAGTGCAGTATCGGTATCGGTGCAACACTAGTTTAAAGATAAGCAAGTACCGACAAATAGGACACCGATACCATTGTGAGAGCCAAACCTATTGTCACCCATTCCAGGTAGGCAATAAAAAGTTCTACTAGATTCACTTTGTTTTAGTCTTTTTCCTGCTTCACAAAGGTAGGCAGTAGCTTGACAAAGCCATGATGGCAATTATTTTACATCCAAGTAGTATGTAGTTCTTCATATATGCACACATCAATTTCAAACAGATGGTATCTGTATGGTATCGGCCGATACTGCACAGTAGGGTAATTGGTATCTGGGCCAAAAAATGGCATCGGTGCAACACTACTTTAACTGGCTCTTTCCTTTTAAATGAGGCAGAGCAGCATTTCTCTTCAGTTTATACATCCAGAAAAAAATTTAAATCAATTTGTTAGAAAAATAAATCTGAATGAAGCATGAATTGTATCTTCCCACCAAATTGAAAATTACATTAATGAAGAAATAGTTTATTATTCTGTTATGAAAAATCTAACAAAATAACCTGATAAATTAATGGGTTTTTTAAGATTGTAGAGAAATTATTGCATCCGACATTTACTGTTACCCGTTAGTTTTTGATAAACTAAAGAATTTAATAAGTAATTAATTGGCATCTATGAGAAAAAATTATTCTCATATTCTGATGTTATCTATTGATGAACTGCAAAGCATCTTTTTATTATTTATTAATTCAGTTTATAATTTATTAATTCAGTTTATTATTTTGACTGTATGATCTGGTTGAACTGTAAAGTGCCTTGAGATGACATGTGTTGTGAATTTGGCGCTATATAAATAAACTGAATTGAATTGAATTGAATTAGTGTTAAGCCGTATTTCTTGCCCACGGTATCGGCTGTTTCCACACTCTGACACTGACTTTTTGCTCCTCCATAGGTCACTGATCCATCTGGACAAACGTCACAAGTGACCTCTTCTCCTGTCGCTCCAAGGAGGTCACTTTCCGACAGGACAGCTGCTCCTTGCAACTGGTTTTTTGTTTGAAACCAAAAAAATAAACACAGTAGTATTTTTGTTTTCCGTTTATTGACCTAAAACCAGAGAAAAAGATAAACCATTATCCGATTTTGTATTTCTTTTTTGCTGTAAACTGAAATGGAAAAAACAAAAAGTGCTCTCAGGTTCACTTTCCGCTGTATTTTTGACAAGTAGCCTGACCCAGGATTTCTTTCCACCCTACATACCCAATGTGTTGCATACAAATACGAAACCGTCACATTAGTTTTATTTTTACTTTTAAAATTAAAAAGGGGAAGCATACTACTGTATATGCGTTAGGGCATCCAATGATTAAGGATATAAACAAGCTCCTGTATTTGTGTCTGCAAAATGGTTTGCAGGTAATAGCAGAAGTTGGACGTTCCAGCACAGGAGAAACCGTTAAAGCTGCAGACAGCTCATGCTGGTGACTGAATGTTTATGGACTCCTCTCCAGGATGTGTCAGCCAAAAACTTTAAATTAGCGGCGAAGTGGAAAAACAACTTTAAGGGGAGGATATGCTTCACTGATTTCAAAACAAAAACAGCTTCCAAGCTTCACTTTAGATGAAACCTTCATTTGTCAAGAGACGCTCTGACTGGCAAGGAAAAGAGCCGTCTGCTCTAGTGAGGATGTGTTACTGCTACCCAGAAATCCAAGAAGGCCTCTAACTTTTTCTCTTCACTAGACTTTAAAATGTCAGATTCAAAACCCAATTAATGCAATTTCTGTTTTTTTCCTCACAAATATTAGTTTTACAAACAGCAAAAGCGTGCTACCCGCTCCAGTTTCCTGTAAAATAAGTTTTAGGATCTTGCGAGCAATTAAAGATATAAAATCCACAGCAGTCATTAAATGTAAATTTTCAGTCATTCAGATCAAGCCAACCAGAAAACAGGCATAAATCAGAGGCCAGACTTTTACTCAGTTTTTCTGAAGACGTTTCCAAACCTATTTATTTATGCATGCATTACTATTTGTTTAAAATTTAAAGTATTCTGTAGAAAATACTTAAATGGATAGCATGACATTCTGAATGACGCTTTCTTTGAAACAGCCCAAAGGCACGGTGAAACCTCTGTAGTGGTGTGCTACGTTTCATTTCACCTTTTTCCGCATATTCATGCTCATCACCTTCGCCCTTCAGCAGATGAGCTAAATCTGGACTTTCTATCCAAACCCACTTGTAGTAATTGAGTCATCTTATCGTCTACAACAGTCTTCAATTAAGCCTCTGTGTCTATCGTCAAGCTCCAAAATCTTGTAAAGATGTTAATGTGACTTGATGTTGATGTAAGATTTGAGCAAAAAATTATATAAAAGTAAAACCATAACTTACTGACTGCCCATCAATAACCTTTATCATTGTTGTTGTTGACCAATAAGGAACACTTGGGCACTGATCTCTAAATATCTGTTTCTTCAGATCCGCCACTTTATTCAAATGCACAACCCATCATTTCCTCAATTACCTGAGGAGTCAAAATTGGATGTTATATTAAAGACCCCCATACATTTTAAGGGCCACATTTCTAATATATATAACTTAATTGTGTCATTTAGTAACATATTAGCAGCCAACATCAAGAGAAAATGGGAAGAAGAGTTAGGGATAGTCATTTCAGAAGAGACCTGGGCAAGAGCTCTTAATCTTGTAAACGATACTACTTCTGGTGTGCGTCTCAATCTGATTCAGTTTAAAATTCTCCACCGTACTCACTATAGCAAAGTCAGGCTTGCCAAAATATACCCTGAAATAGATTGAGCGTGTGATCGCTGTAGAGCCACCAACGTAGACTTAGCTCATATGTTTTGGTCGTGCTCTAAGCTTAAAGAGTATTGGAATTCAGTATTTGGGATTTTAAACGATGCGTTTGGTCTGCATCTAAAACCTGGTCCTTTAATGGCTATTTTTGGGGTTGACTCTGCGATTTCTAGAAAGGAAAATGTTCTTGCTTTTGCAACTCTGATTGCTCGAAGGAGAATACTTCTGGAATGGAAATCCCAATTTCCACCTAAGGCAGCAATGTGGCTCTCGGATATGATGATGTTCCTAAAAATCGAAAAAGTGAAATATTTTTTGAAAGGATCAACCAAAAAATAGTATGGGAAGTAAAAAAAACAAAACAAAAAAAAGTATGGGACCCTCTGTAAGGTTATTTTGATAAACTTACAAATCTCCCTTCTCGCTAGTAAACAAGTCTCAATGTAAAGTGTTTTCATTTTGGGATAACAATCTCTTTTTTTATTTTTTATTCTTTTTTTTTTATACATATAGTTGTTTTTATTTTCTTGTCGGCACAGGGGTTTCTGGGGTTGAATGGGGTTTATAAAAATATAAAAATGTTGAAATGCTGTTTGATTCTTGTTATACTGTACATGGTCAAAACAATTGTAACAACTGCAAAACACTACAATTTCAATGGCATTGTACACTCACCGGCCACTTTATAAGGTACACCTGTCCAACTGCTCATTAACACTTAATTTGATTGTTGGTGCCAGAAGGGCTGGTCTGAGTATTTCAGAAACTGCTGATCTACTGGGATTTTCACGCACAACCATCTCTAGGGTTTACAGAGAATGGTCCGAAAAAGAAAAAACATCCAGTGAGCGGCAGTTCTGTGGGCGGAAATGCCTTGTTGATGCCAGAGGTCAGAGGAGAATGGCCAGACTGGTTCGAGCTGATAGAAGGGCAACAGTGACTCAAATAACCACCCGTTACAACCAAGGTGGGCAGAAGAGCATCTCTGAACGCACAGTACATCGAACTTTGAGGCAGATGGGCTACAGCAGCAGAAGACCAAACCGGGTGCCACTCCTTTCAGCTAAGAACAGGAAACTGAGGCTACAATTTGCACAAGCGCATCAAAATTGGACAATAGAAGATTGGAAAAACGTTGCCTGGTCTGATGAGTCTCAATTTCTGCTGCGATATTCGGATGGTAGGGTCAGAATTTGGCGTCTACAACATGAAAGCATGGATCCATCCTGCCTTGTATCAACGGTTCAGGCTGGTGGTGGTGTTGTCATGGTGTGGGGAATATTTTCTTGGCACTCTTTGGGCTCCTTGGTACCAATTGAGCATCGTTGCAACGCCACAGCCTACCTGAGTATTGTTGCTGACCATATCCATCCCTTTATGACCACAATGTACCCAACTTCTGATGGCTACTTTCAGCAGGATAATGCGCCATGTCATAAAGCTGGAATCATATCAGACTGGTTTCTTGAACATGACAATGAGTTCAATGTACTCAAATGGCCTCCACAGTCACCAGATCTCAATCCAATAGAGCATCTTTGGGATGTGGTGGAACGGGAGATTCGCATCACGGATGTGCAGCCGACAAATCTGCGGCAACTGTGTGATGCCATCATGTCAATATGGACCAAACTCCCTGAGGAATGCTTCCAGCACCTTGTTGAATCTATGCCACGAAGAATTGAGGCAGTTCTGAAGGCAAAAGGGGGTCCAACCCGTTACTAGCATGGGGTACCTAATAAAGTGGCCGGTGAGTGTACATATGTTTTAACAACAATAAAAATATGATTTAAAAAAAATATATCCGTTCTATTGGCCTTTTGGTGAAGAGAGGAAGGTTTGCATCCTGTAGCAGATGCAGAAGATACCGGTTCTAAACTATCTGAGCATGACCCTTGACCCTAGAATATTCTCCTGTTGCCGCTTTGCTTCATCTGCAGCCCACTTTTCCCAAATAGATCTGTTTGGCATAAGACAAATGTCCTCACTGTGGTACAATAAGAGACAGCATACATTAATACAAAAAAGCATAAAAAGGATTTAAAGTAAATCCAGCAATGACTGGCAGGTTACCTGTTAAATTATGCAGCAGCATCTGTCAGCAGTGTGAACAGCGCTAACTCTGCTAATCTTATCAAATGTGTTGCAAACACTTTAAAAGTCCTACCTCCATATGTTCTTTGGTGTAAAATAAACTATTATCACTGAGCTGCTTGGTGACACTTCCTTCAATCTCATATTAACTCCATTTCATCTCCAAAATAATTCATTGTTACTTTAAACAATAAATGCCTTTAATGCTATTTCACCAACATATACAGGTGCTGGTCATAAAATTAGAATATCATGAAAAAGTAGATTGATTTCAGTAATTCCATTTAAAAAGTGAAACTTGTATATTATATTCATACATTACATACAAACTCATATATTTCAGATGTTTATTTTGTTTAATTTTGATGATTACAAATGACAACAAATGAAAATCTCAAATTCATCATATCAGAAAATTAGAATATTGTGAAAAGGTTCAAAATTGATGGCCCCTGGTGCCACACTCTAATCAGCTAATTAACTCAAACCACCTGCAAAAGCCTTTAAATGGTCTTTCAGTCTAGTTCTATAGGCTACACAATCATGGGGAAGACTGCTGACTTGACAGTTGTCCAAAAGACGACCATCGACACCTTGCACAAGGAGGGCAAGACACAAAAGGTCATCGCTAAAGAGGCTGGCTGTTCACAGAGCTCAGTGTCCAAGCACATTAATAGAGAGGCGAAGGGAAGGAAAAGATGTGGTCGAAAAAAGTGTACAAGCAAGAGAGATAACCGCACCCTGGAGAGGATTGTGAAACAAAACCCATTCAAAAATGTGGGGGAGATTCACAAAGAGTGGACTGCAGCTGGAGTGAGTGCTTCAAGAACCACCACACACAGACGTATGAAAGACATGGGTTTCTGCTGTCGCATTCCTTGTGTCAAGCCACTCTTGAACCACAGACAGCGTCAGAAGCGTCTTGCCTGGGCTGCTGGTGAGTGGTCCAAAGTCATGTTCTCTGATGAAAGTAAATTTTGCATTTCCTTTGGAAATCAAGGTCCCAGAGTCTGGAGGAAAAGAAGAGAGGCACTTCATCCACGTTGCTTGAAGTCCAGTGTAAAGTTTCCACAGTCAGTGATGGTTTGGGGTGCCATGTCATCTGCTGGTGTTGGTCCATTGTGTTTTCTGAGGTCCAGGGTCAACGCAGCCACATACCAGGAAGTTTTAGAGCACTTCATGCTTCCTGCAGCTGACCAACTTTTTGGAGATGCAGATTTCATTTTCCAACAGGACTTGGCACCTGCACACAGTGCCAAAGCTACCAGTACCTGGTTGAAGGACCATGGTATCCCTGTTCTTAATTGGCCAGCAAACTCTCCTGACCTTAACCCCATAGAAAATCTATGGGGTATTGTGAAGAAGAAGATGCAATACACCAGACCCAACAATTCAGAAGAGCTAAAAGCCACTATTAGAGCAACCTGGGCTATTATAACACCTGAGCAGTGCCACAGACTGATCGACTCCATGCCACGCCGCATTGCTGCAGTAATACAGGCCAAAGGAGGCCCAACTAAATACTGAGTGCTGTACATGCTCATACTTTTCATGTTCATACTTTTCAGTTGGCCAACATTTCTATAAATCCTTTGTTTTTATTGGTCTTCAGTAATATTCTAATTTTCTGATATGATGAATTTGAGATTTTCATTTGTTGTCATTTGTAATCATCAAAATTAAACAAAATAAACATCTGAAATATATGAGTTTGTATGTAATGTATGAATATAATATACAAGTTTCACTTTTTAAATGGAATTACTGAAATCAATCTACTTTTTCATGATATTCTAATTTTATGACCAGCACCTGTATATAAATTAAAGAGATTGCAGCAAGAGCCTATTTAAAACTATTTTTATGTCCACTGTGCTTCCCTCCTATCTCCTTTCTCTCAACACACGGTATCATAACATTATGTTAATATAGACATTACATTTGAGTGTGATTATCATTAACACAATTATGCCGTAAAAATCAAAAGAGTTGAAAGTAACAACAGAAAAATTAGCTAATTTAAGTTTCCTAATAGGTATTTGATTGGAACCTAAATGTCTCACATGGAAGCATTTCTATTTCCAATCTGCAGAACTAGTTTTCCATCATTTTCTGTAATGAATTCAGTGTCTGTTTATTGTTTTACCAAACGTTTTTCAAGGGACAGCCGTTGATACGAGTGCTGAGATTAACGATCTGAAATTTTCAATTCTATTTTCAAATATTTTCTTTTTTCGCATCCAACATCGTTCCTCCAATCCAAGAAGTTCTTCTAATTGGTCAAATAATTACGCAGAAACTAGGCTGTGTAATCATTACTTTAACGGGTTTGGTTCAATACTTGGGTAATTGAATCTTCATAGGGACAGATGGAGTGTCTGCATAGTTTAACATGAGATTTAGTACTTTTTTTACTCAGTCAAGACTAGGCCATTTGCATCCATCCCTCCCTTACTCCCTCCCTCCCTCCCTCCAACTCGGGCGGTCTGGTCACTAGGTTTAGTTAGTTAGTTTCAGTAGGGAGGCCCAGACGTCCCTCTCCCCAGCCAGTTGGGCCAGCTCCTCCAGGGGAACCCCAAGGCGCTCCCAGGCAATCTGAGAAACATAGTCCCTCCAACCTGTCCTGGGTCTCCCCCTGGGCCTCCTAACGGTGGGACGTGCCTGGAACACCTCACCAGGGAGGCGTCCAGGAGGCATCCTAACCAGATGCACGAGCCACCTCAACTGGCTCCTCTCGACGTGGAGGAGCAGCGGCTCTACTCTGAGTCCTCCCCAGATGACTGAGCTCCTCACCCTATCTCTAAGGGAGAGTCCAGACACACTACAGAGAAAACTTTGTTCAGCCGCTTGTATCCTGGATCTCGTTCTTTCGGTCATGACCCAAAGCTCATGACCATAGATGAGAGTAGGAACGTAGATCCACCGGTAAATCGAGAGTTTTGCCTTTTAGCTCAGCTCTCTCATCACCACGACAGACCGGTACATAGCACGCTTCACAGCAGACACCGCACCAATCCGCCAAACGATCTGCTTGGCCTTTTGCATGGCATTTAATTTATGTTTTATTGGAGTAGAGCAGCATGCCTGATGCGTTACAGTTTTAGTGGTTAAGCCAATGAGTTAGAGAACATGTCCAGACGAAATCATTGGCAGGTGGGTTAATTGGCAAACACATTGTTAGTTGTGTAGGAAGTGGATGACAGAGCATTTCTTGGGCTGCATAAAAATTTTTGTGAACATGTAGAAACGGTGGAGGAACCATATCACCGATTCCCTTTTTCCCCCCAAATTGGTAAATATTTAATCATGATGAATAGACAAACTGCGCACAATTTCATTGCAAAACATTTAATCACATTTCATTGCAAAACCAAAATAGGAGAAGCGAGTGCTTCAGGACCTGGAGGCAGTAGTAGCAGCTCAACAACAACTGATCGGATGGAACCCAGGTAACAGGCCCCTAATGCTCCAGCATCAGATCCTCTTCCACCAGGGTAAAAATCCCATTTGGATGCTAAGATCCTATGCAGATCCGTCTGACATCACTGCTGCCAAGCAAACATGAATGATGCGCATTCCATAACTAGATATAGCGACTTAATATCACAATATGTTGTTGTTGTTTTTTCCATAATTTCTGCTTACCTTATCAAGGCTGCACTTTAAAAAAGGAAATTGTCTAAAAAAAAAATGTCTTTTTGTTTACACTTGTGTATACAAGATGACAAAAAAAAAAATCTGTCTAAGTACAAATCTAAAATTTCTAAACATGTAAACAGGTTAAATAGAAGATTCTTGGATCTTTTATCTTAATTGTGAAAGATAATATAGCTTTTAATGGTTGCTGTTTTATGCGAATTTTTAAGAATTTTTCACAAAATCTGAAAAAAAAATCAAGTTTTCCCAAATAAATTGTTGAAGCTCCTAATTCTCACACACCGAATGTGGACAGTCCTTCCCTTTTCCAGCTATTAAGACAAGCTGGTAGCTGATTGGTTCTGCTGATTTGGTGCGATTGTCGCTCCTCCATAGCCTCGTGAGACCATCCTGATCTCGCAAGCTTTCAAGGTTTCACTCGCAGATCGGTCTGGCTACTCTCCGTTAAAGAAAATTTGGAGCAGTTCACCAAACGAACGTTCAATCAGCGTTGGCTTTGAGGCGGGTTGAGGTGTGACGCAACGAGAAGCGCGACAGTTCAGTCTAAAGAACATGGCGGCTTCAGCTGATGAAACTAGCGTTAGCGTGGCTATCGAACAAGTTTTATCGCAATTACAGAGTATTTCTTCACTGAAATAAGAGCAAAACACTGCTCTGGAGGTTTTTCTCAGAGGAAAAGATGTGTTTGCTCTTCTCCCGACTGGTTTCAGCAAGAATTTGATCTATCAATTGGCTTCTTTTTGTCGTCGCTCTGTTAGTACGTCATATGCTTCGTTGATCTGAGTGGTTTATTTGGCCCGTCTATCACCAACATAGGCCAATCAGCTAACCAGTATTGTCGCCCCTTCCCAAAATTACTTCAACTGAAGGTTTCCAGATGGATATGCGGAGCAAATCCATCTGGCGGAGTCAGGTTAGCTCCTCCCTTTCCTGCCAGCTAAGGTTAACTGGGGCGAACTAGTTGACTTATTGTTCTGGTCCATTTTTGAAGTTTAAAATCTGTTCAACTGGTTTTATTAAACAGATAGCTGCTGTTACAGGGAATTATTGGGTTAATATATTTCACCTAGATAAAGTTGGATTGTCTGCAGTTATAAACTAAGGCTGTAAACATTTACTAGAGGTTCAGATAACTTGGTCTCTCCTTCCAAAGGTAAACAGCTTAATTGTTGGCTGAAAAGTCCAATTGTTAGTTATAATCATAAAAGGCTCATAGATGATAATAAAAGCCATTTGAGATATTTTTCATTATTATTTGCCTATGATTAGAATACATTAGTTATAATTTCCAATTATAATACAAGTACAATCGTTATCAAAAGGGTAAAATTTCACACCAGCACAAAATAACACAAATTGCTCCTTCTGATCTGGCTTTCGACTCAGAAATTGATAAGGCAACTCAGGTCGCTTCTGTTTTTACTTTAACTATAAATGATTTGCTGCTACCTTCCCTCTCAACCAATGCACTGATGCCTGCTGTGATTCTCGTGTCAGCCCAGACAAATACTCAGCTTATGCATTACCCCTTATGTAAACCTGCTAACATTTTAATCATCTCGCAGAACGATCGACAATCTCCTGTAGCTTGTTTCAGAGGCTATTTGATGTGATTGTTCCCCTTGCTGCTCGCTAATAGAAATCTCACCACATTCTCATTTAAAGAGACAGGTGTAATCTTTTGAAATTGTCCTTTCCAGCTGCGATATTCGGGAAGCTTATAAAATAGTCACTTCATTGATCTGAGGACACTAAGAGGCTTTATTGTGGCTCCCGTTCCATTATCACTGAGGAATCCCTTGAAATGGAATAAAGCCAAACAATGGCGGTAAGTGAGGGCGCAGAAAAGTGCAATAAAAGCCTCTAGGTGTGCGGTCCATCAGTGTGTATACACTGTCACCGTTTTCCTTGTGATTAATCAAGCGGCAGCAAAGTTCATTTAGAGTAAACACAGAAGCTCCACTTAAAACACAGGATGACCCTTAAGGAAAAGACATTCAACCCCGACTTTTGTGTAGATAAAATTAATACTTGCTTGACAATTAATTATGTTGACTTCATGCTCCCTTACACATACTTAATTCTTTTCCACTCAGCTTTCCAACTTCCGACGCACCGAAATGGATTTTCCCTCGAGGCCAGCAATCAGGGTTTTAAATTTGTAATGACCCACAATAATTCAAGCGTGATTGATCCACCGAATCGACTTATGGGTTACAGCATTCCAAGAAGCGCATCTCAAAGACCTTTAAACAAAAAACAAACAGCTGCATCCAGCATCATTCTTGCCGATATTTTGCCGCTTCATGACACAAATCATCGCCGCTGGCTGATGCCGGACTGACGAGGCTGTGCGTTTGTGACTTTATATGAAGGCTCCCTTAGAGGAGGAATGAATTGGTGGCATAATGTATTCATAAAAAAAAAGGTTGCAAATTGGTCCAGAGACATGATAAAGTGCTCTCTGGAGTGCATTTAAAGAACTATGATGAAGTTATGCAAATGTGGCTTTAGCCTGGATCTGAGAGACAAGCTGCTCAATTAGTTCTAAACTCGCTGGTGGATGAACCCTGTGAACATCTACAGAGCCCTAAAAACACATTCTGTTGAGAGGAAAACTATTAGGTTTGCTCCTCTCATACATACACCTTGTATCTGAGTGGTAAGAAAAAAAGAAACACTACAAGAGTTTGCATTTACAGTTAAAGCTGTTGAAGCTGCGGACGACTGAATAAAAGCGGCTTTAGACGGAGCTCAAAACCTCACAACTGTACTTGCTCTGAAAGGTTTGCAATAATGTAATGATTCAGGTAGGGAACTCACAACCATACACATTTCTACTTGTTGTAATAGGCACACATCACTTTCTTTCCTCTTCAGGATAATGGTTATTGTTTTGGTTTATATAAAATATCCCCCTAAATATTGGATATTTCCATTAGGAATCATATTTATTTGGATTTTAGGCAAAATCCAACCAAAAAAAAACATTCACTTTGCTTTAATTTGGGTAGAATCTCTTCTTTGAAGCTTTCCCTTTGCAGAACGGTTTTAATGGTTTATCTAATATGCTCATTAGAGATTTGGAGGGTTGAATCAACAAGAATCACATGGCTACAAGTTTTTTGTCTTGATCCAGGAAACATGTAACCTGACTCCGCCAGATATCTGGCCATATTGGATATGCTAAGCTCAGTTTCAAACTCCTCCAAAGTTTACACAGCCTCCACATGGTGGTGTTAATCAAACGGACAGTCGTCAAATTTCAACTTTTTTCTATTTTTGGAGGATGCCGGAGCCAGACTGCAATGGAGCTACAGAAATCCCGAACGATCACACAATTCAAAAACAATTCACTAAAAACTGACCAGATTTAGCTGAAAAACTTACTTTATTTATAAACCTTGAATCTATATAAAGGTGTTTGCACTCAAGATCAATTAATGGGCTGCATATAGAAATGTTGGTAATCAAAACATAACAAATGGGCGATTGGACGAATCTATCGAGCATTGACGATAAACTCAGGCCTTCAACGATCTTTTTTTTTTAAAGAGCAATTTCTCTGTTTCTCTTTTGGACCTATGGGTTCAAACGAAGAAATAAACCTAATACAGTTTTTAATTATACACACAAGCTTTCCCCAATGCCACCATGTCACAACAGAACCAGAACCAAGTGTTTCATACAGATTTAATTTAACACAACAAAAACATGATTAAACAACAAATAAATAAATAAAGGAAAATTCTCTCCTTCAGTGATGCTGTGTGCTTTGAATAAAAAAAAAAATCTCCGCCCGTTTTGTTTCTGTTCGATTTTAAGCATTCAGATAAATAAATTAATAACTATTAAAAAACTATAATATCTCCAAACTGGTAAAGTGGAAACTAATCAAACTGGATAAAACAAATACACTTCTGACAAGAAAACAAGCCTTTTTTGCCTCATTGCACTGTTAGTATTGTGCGCAGGTGGCTAACAGTATTTCTAGTATTTTACCGTGCAGAAGAGGAGCTCTGAAGGGGTTCTTGTCTTTGTCCACAAAGTCACCTGCACTAAATATTACTTCAATTGCCATTTGGTTACATATCGTCCAACCTCACAACTAATATAGATCCTCTACACTCAGTTTGTCTACCCACTGTAGAAATTAACTATTAGAATCAACAGGAGTAGTTGTTTTGGTCTGACATGCATGTTTCATTGGGTCTTATTGTATCTGCCTATGCTCTTCTGGACTTTGCACCGCAGTGGAGCAGATCGGAAGAAGCAGTTAATATATTAGGGTAAATTAAGGTCTATTTCTCACCTAATCCCACCAAAGTACTTGGCTATTTTTTTTATTAATAAAACGACAATTGAATTAGCCTAGCATTCAGATTTAACAGCAAGGATTTCAGGTTGACCTCAATAACATCTATATAGACTCCACTCTTACAGTCGTTGTGCTACAGCTTCTTTTTAAGAACTTACTCTAACTATAATCGCTATTCTCCTTTTTTTCCATTAGATGCCAACCATTGAAAACATTTCGAATGTTTAGAAAGGAGAATTTCATCAGGATTAGAGCGTTACAGCTGCAGAGCAGCTGCAATTAAAAATGACATCATGCTAAAATACTCTTCATGTCTTAGATGCAAATGATATGCAGATTGGTAATATGATTCATGTATTAATTTGCCGTGCTGAGCGGTGATTAGGTGTGTGGGAGTTGGAGGCAGTCATAGAAGCTCGCTAATGGCTAAAAACATTATGGTGGGAGGGAGAGGGGAGCTAAGGCCAGCCTTTTCCCTCATTTAGAGGGAGAGGTGACCTTTTCACAGAGTCGTCGGGGAAGCTCGCATGCATGTATGTAGGGGATTTGAACTTTAGCTCACACAGAGCAACTGCCATATGGAAGATAACCGTTTCTGTCTCTGCAGGCTACAGCATGCACTGAGCAGCAAATAGAAGGCAGAATGACAGCTGCTCTTCATGTCTTATTTAAACAGGCATTTGCTGAATGTTGTCACGGTGGCCGAGAGCAAAGCAAGCCACCAGATTTGCACCCTGTCATAGGGGGAAAATCCGGATAATATGAAGTGAAGTTAAAGTTTGAAACTTCACATTGTTGCTGGTTAGGATTCCGACCAAAGAGATAAAAAGCAGCTGTATTTCATTTAATGGGAAAGGTAAGATTGGATGCCGATTCTAACACAAAACTCTTAAACCTTTACTTTCCAGTAGGAAAAAAGGGGTTTGGTTCTTTCATTAGAAAACTTAGTGATTGTGCAAGTCTGACTTTTCACAAACATTTTCTTCACTGACAAACTTCATGCTCATATACAACAGCTGCGTGTGCACTGACATCTTCCCAAGCTGTTTTTTATTTTATTTAGGAAGCAAACTTCTACTTACTAAAGTTACTTCTTTTTTTATAAAAGCCGCCTCCTGTTTTGGTAGGCATGACTCAAAAGCTCCTTTTGTTAAAAATTTATTTTTGAAATAAAAGCAATGAAAAGTCTTACTGCGATTTACGCATCTTAATTTTTGTAAGTCTCCAAAATATGTCTAAAGCAATTAAAACGGTCTTTTCTTTGGCTATAGGACAAAACAAAAGCACCTAAGAATACAAACATCTCATTAAAAATTGTAATAACATTAACTAAATATCTTTAAAATTGCTGAAACAAACAAACAACAAAAAAAACTGTAATCATAGTGATATAATGTAAATAGAGATTAACTGACGCAGGTTTTTAAGGTTTCATTTAGGATCCAGTAAAGCTGGTCACTGATATATGCTGCAGATTCTTTGGTCGATTTCTAAGGTCAATATCGCTCCTTCTTTCTCCATTTACCGCAATGACAAAAATTAAATGATGATAAATGTTACACATCATCTAAAGGCATGGCCACTAAATGCATTAATAAGCCAGCGAATGCACACAACTGTGATGTTAATACAAGATAAAAAAAATACCAAGCTAAAAATATTCCCCGGCTCATGTATCAATTTATCTCTTCATTTAAGTTGAGAAAAAACTAAACCAAAGAAAGCAGTGGTATGCTAAAGTCAAACATAAATCCTAACAAATTTAAACATTAAACAGTACAGTGAAGGATCCATGATGCTGAGGGTCATTTTCTTTTGCCCTTATTAATATCAGGAATGCCAAAAAAATGTCCCACCCGAGGTTACACTACTTCAATCAAGCTTAAATAATCATCCAGATAGGTTTAAGGATTTACTAAATAAAGAGACGGCACTAGACGTACAAAGGAGCAGATGGCATCATTAGGCAACTTGACTCCATTTTAATTAAGCTAGCTAAACAAACACCGACCTTGAACACGAAACAAAAAGAGGGAGATGTTACTACCAAACATTCACAGCAGCTCTGTTCTCCAGTCTTAAAGCCACAGTCCATTAATTAAACATTTTTATCTGCTTTAAATTAGCCGATTGTTGCGCTTCATTAGGGAGGGTTGATAGCAGTGGGGCTGGTTGTTAGATGAGATACAGCAGGGATGGGAGCTTCTGTTTGTTATATTTTCAATACAAATCATAAGGCCAGTAGGGAGTGCTGCACATTATTATTTTCATTTTATTTTATTTGGCGCAGTGGAGGCCAGTGTTTCCAACCTTTTTTAACTTGTGTGCCCCTTTGGACATTTCGTCTTACCATGAGTTCCCCTCTCAGTCAAAAGTATTGAGGGTCGTCCGAAAGTGGAACGTACAATAACTGATTATAAAATAAAAACTATTTTACTTAATCTTTTAATTTGATCATTTAATTATTTTCATGCTTTCCATGTCAAATAAAAAAAAACTACATAAATATGTTGCCTGGAAGTTGGTAAGGAATAAAAATAAATACAAAATAAAATCTGTGTTTAAAAAAACCGGAGCTCCTCCGAGTAACTCCTTCATAAATACATTTAAACTTGATAAATTGGGAAGAACAATTATGGTCAGATGGTGACGTATGTGTCAAAGTTGAAGGTGAACTCATATGGAAGCATATGGAAGCAAATCGTTTCAAATTTTACATTTCAAATTGAATTTTGATATGTATTTGCTGGGGTACATTTTGAAAAATAAATCTCAAATGTCTTTTTGTTTTTCATTTTAATTAAGTAAAAGGATGAGCAGTGTTAAAGAAGAAACTGAAAATGCAAACAGGATTATTGATTACTAATTTCCTTTATAAGTCAAACAATGCAGCAACATTCTTTTCATTCATTCACATTCTTGAAATATGGTAACGATTTGCTTCCATAAACTCAAACGTATAAGAGAAACATACTTTTTGGTTAATAAAAGCTTTTTTTTTTCTTTTTTTTAATCGGGTCCTCACAAAGCAAAACATATCCCAAACCTATTTTATTTTACTTCCTATGTAATGAAATATTTTCCTGTACCCCTTGCAATGTACTCGCAAACCACTAGGGGCACGACTACCCGCTGGTTCACTGCCCTATGCAACCGCCCATATTACGTATAAAAACAGGGGAAACCAGCATGAAAGCATTTCTTTCTGGTTATATAGAACATTGCCCCTCCCCTACCTGTTGCTGCACAGTGCTTGTCGATTAACTAAAAAGAACTACACGTTTTTTTTTTTATTCAAATGTAAGAAATGTTGTTGCCAAGTGGATTAAAGAAAATGGAAAAGAAATATCCCTGACACAAAAAAAAAAAAAAATATGACAATTAGACTTTTAGTATTTTGTCCATTATTAATATGAGTCAAAGCCGGAATCATCTAATATCTCTCCATGACATCATAGGGACCTTTGTTCACTGGGTATAAAACTCTTCCAATCTATGAAGCCAGTCTCAGATGCCAAGCTCCCCGCCTCCCTCTGCACCTCCATCTTCCACTGCTCCCTGCATGCCATCTTCTCCTTTCCAGCCCTCCCAGCAGCCACCTGTGGGCCGTGGTGTCTGAAACGCTCCCATTACTTCCTGGCATGATGGGTAAAACCTGCCAGAGGTAAAACCCACTGAGCTCCTTCCTGTATTGGAGGATTTCTTTAAAACCATTTCCTTTTCATATCCTCCGGAGTAGTTTGGCTCCGTCAGGGTGATCAAGACGTTCTAAAAGGCGTAATCTAATTCTGCACACAAAATATACACAGGTTTGATGGCTGTTGTGCTTTGATGCGTTTCTTTATCTCCTCTATTTTGTGTTTCACATCACGAAACCTCGAGCCTAGAGAAATAAATAAAAGTGGGCAGCTATCTTCGATCAATTCTAATTCAATTTAGTCTTTTGTTGCAGAGCCAATTCCCAACAGCAGCCA
Source organism: Cyprinodon diabolis (assembly GCA_030533445.1). Classification (NCBI taxonomy): domain Eukaryota; kingdom Metazoa; phylum Chordata; class Actinopteri; order Cyprinodontiformes; family Cyprinodontidae; genus Cyprinodon; species Cyprinodon diabolis. The sequence goes on from CM060085.1 coordinate 16,385,203, forward strand.
TCCCGGCTTGATATACCGAAGATTTAAAGATTTCTGTTTTATGGAACATAAATGAAATGCATTTATGGGGGAACGGCGGAATATAACAGAAAACAGTAATAATGCAGCAAGTAAGCAGTCATACTTTTGATTAGTCTTGATTTTTTCATGATATTCAAAGTATTTGTAGCTATACTGGAATCTCTGTCCTTTTGATGACCCAGCTGGGACTAAACCTCTGCTCTAGGATGGATAGCCTCCCATTTAACACAATACTTTGGTGGAAAAAGCTCTCTAAGACCTTGGAAGTGTGGCTATGAAACAAGCCCAGGTCATCTCTCATTTACCACCATGCTTAAAAGCAAGCATGGCATCCTCCATAAGTTGGCTAACTCAAGTGAAAAGTCACCCGTGCTGCAAAACAGGAAGGCTGGATCCGTGTCCGAGCTGGCAGAGCTGCCAGTGTGGGTCCTTAGGCAAGATTCTTCACGCCAAGTTGCAGCCTAGTGGTTAGTAGCCTCGTGAGACCATCCTGATCTCGCAAGCTTTCCAGGTTTCACTCGCTAATCAGTCTGGAGACTCTCCGTTAAAGAAAATTTGGAGCCGTTCACCAAACGAACGTCCAATCAGCGTTTGCTTTGAGGCGGGTTGAGGTGTGACGCAACGAGAAGCGCGACAGTTCAGTCTAGAGAACATGGCGGCTTCAGCCGATGAAACTAGCGTTAGCGTAGCTATCGAGCAAGTTTTATCGGAATTACAGAGTATTTCTTCACTGAAAGAAGAGCAAAACTCTGCTCTGGAGGCTTTTCTCAGAGGAAAAGATGGTTTTGCTCTTCTCCCGACTGGCTTCGGCAAGAGTTTGATCTATCAATTGGCTTGTGCCTGGCTTGTGGTTGTGTTTTCGTCGTCACTCTGTTAGTACGTCATATGCTTCATTGATCTGATTGGTTTATGTGGCCCGTCTATCACCAACATAGGCCAATCAGCTAACCAGTATTTTCGCCCCTTCCCAAAATTACTTCAACGGAAGGTTTCCAGATGGATATGTGGAGCAAATCCATCTGGCGGAGTCAGGTTAAGTGGTTAGGGCATTGCGCTTGGAATCCTGAGGTTCTGAGTTCAAGCCCCACTCACAAAGACTGCCCTTCTGGGTCCCTGGGCAAGACCCTTACATTGCACCCTGGGCGCCGCACAATGGCAGCCCACTGCTCCCCAAGTGGATTGGTTAATTGCAGAGACTTAATTTCGTTGCTCTGTACTTGTGATGTGTAATGACAAAAACGATGAAAAGGGAAAAAAAAATATTATTGCTCCTTGAAAATGTCGATATTTGTTCATCTTACAACCTCAAACTTTAATACATTTTCTATTTTAATAGACCAACACAACGTAGGGAGCAAAATTTACCCATTTGGCTCTTGTGACAAATTTGGTTCAGTTTGTTCACCACTTGTCCCTTATTCTTTTTTCTGATTCGCATGCTTAAATTTAAACATTAGTTTGCTACTTTGCTTCACTTACTATCCCGGGTTTGTTTGTGTTAGCATTATGTTGCAGTTTTCATCTATATGTTTAGGTTAAAGGTATTACTTCTGGATTATTGGTTGAAATTGTTTATTTTGTTTCAAAGAATATTCATGGTATTTGTTTTCCTTTTTACTCACCATTGTTTGTCCAATATTTCCTACTAGATTGGCTAGATGATGTCATCAATTACCTTGCTGGATTCTACCACTTAGAGTAATGCTTTGTTTGTTTGTCTTTAAAGTAACTCCTTGAGTTATGTTGTATCACATTGTTTCGCAGACTAATTCATTATGTAGATGAGTTAGTAAATTAGATTAATAACTTTATTCTTGTTTCTCTGTTTCGACTTTGTTTTTTTCTCCCTGTTTAAATGTGGCCTGGTCCACTCAAGTGCAGGTGTGTTGCCAATTGGTTATACAAGCACTGAGCTCTTGGAAGCTCAGGAAATGGATGTTAGAGTGAAAAGTGCCGATTAAAAGACAACAGAGACATCTGGAACCGATGACTGAAGCTGTTTTTTTGTTAATCTTGCTGATCCTCAACCAAACTACTTCACAGTTCTGATACCATCAATTCCAATCAAAAGCAACCATTTGTATTTAGCCATTAATCTCCATATAAATCCAGCTGTTCTGTCAAGCCTTTAGAGCTGCATATGAGGACGTTAGTGAAGAAACAGCATTGTGAGGATAAGGAACATTATTTAGGTACGAAGTTCAAAGTTGAGTCAAGTTGTCTAAAATCTCCTGCTTTGAAATCCATTTCTTCATCCGATTATATAAAGACTACGGCACAGTTGCAAACCAACAACCCAACAGTAAATCTAAAGCATAGACTGCATAGATTAACAGCTGGTGTTGAAGAACTCATAAAAGAAGGCAATTGTTCAAAGAAATCAATAGAGAGTCACCGGTTTGCCACCAGAAATAGCAGCAACACACAAAACATCCTAAACACGGTGTGGTGTTTCTTTATACAGGGTTCCTGCAGCATAAGGCAAGTTAAATTCAAGACTTTTTAATGCCACTTGAAATAAAAATTTAAGACCAAATTCACAAGAAACACAAGAAAAACCTGCTTGCGACAACTTAACCCAAAGGTTTATTTAACATAAACCATTGCACTAATGTTTCAAATTTTGAAAAGCTTCCCATACAGGAAGAAAGATAAAAACAAACAAATGACAGATATATTTTAACAATTATTTAACTGAATTCTTAAACTTTGTTTTAGCAGGGAACAAAACAAATCAGTTTTAAAGCCACAACATAAGCAGTGCTAAGTCTTTTTTGCAGCTATTTTTCTTTGTATCATTTTCTTAGTATGTTTGATTTGGTGATAAGTGGAGGTGTTGCAGAGACAAGGGTGGAACAAAACTGAGAAATACCGGCTGTTTCTCGGTAACTCGATTTTGACGCTTTGTGTTTCGCGCTTCGCATGTGACTCCACTGCCTAAATTCCCATCGTTCCGAGCTTGAATGACTTCTTGCACAAAATACACTTTGCCTTATGTATGTTCCCTGGTTTTAGCCATGGAGAAAACTCTTGGCTGGTTGGTAATATTTACACCTCCTCATATTTTCCAGACAAAAAGTTAATGGTGCATCTCCCAAATGTCCCGGCCGCAACAACGCTTTCATTGGTCTGCTATCGGGACGGAACCAATAATGGCAAGCCGTTATTTTTTTTTTAAATAAAGAAAAATTGTCAATTTTAATGTTTTATTTAGATTGCAAAAATAAATCGTAATAAAAATAGTCCTATTTATGTTTTTTTTTTTTATTAAGACCTACGAAAGACTGATTTAAGACATTTTAATACCAATTAAGGCCTTAGTTTTATTTTGAAGAATTCAATGCCTTTTAAGACTTTTTAAGGACCCGCGGGAACCCTGTTAATAAAGCAAGAGAACATGTTACAAGAAGAAAGGTAGAGGTAAACACACCAGAGTCCTGGAGGAAAACCTGCCAGAAGGCTGCAAACGAGATGAGCAATTTACCCTCAACATACAGTCAGAACTAGAACCAAATGGTTCAGATACAGGTCTGAATGGTCTTGAGTTAGCATGTGTTAGATTGGCCCTGTCAAAGCCCTGGTTTCTCTACAAAGTGTTTACTTAGAGGAGAGAAAGAAACACAAACAAAAACTGATAAATACTGATAAATGCTGCTGTGCCTCAAACGTTTGTTTGGTCAAGATTAAATATTTCTCAAAGTCTGGATCCCTTTAACCCTTTATAGGGAACTCAGTGAAACTTGAAGAAAAAAAAATCACATTGGAGCAGGGGTCTGCAACCTGCAGCTCCAGAGGCACATGTAGCTCTTTGGATCCTCTCCTGCATAGGGCTGGGTACCGAACTTTGGTTCTTTTATGGTACCGACCGAAATGCTTCGGTTCTACAGAGTATCGAAACATGCCTCGTCTTTCGGTACCAAGTTTCGGTGATTGGCTGTAACACTTAACGTGATTGCGTCATCCAGGAAAAATACACAGGTGGTCACGCCTACAGCCAGGGTTCATGTGTATCTGTTGTGAACTGGTTGCGAGCGTCGTGGAACCCCTTTAAAATGCCCCCCAGGTCAAAAGTGCGGCTTCACTTTATTAAGACTGATGCCAATAGTGCGCAATGCAGTACATCGTGCACAGAAACAATTTAAGAGCAGAAAGTTGCTCGGTGTTTGACTGCAAGAAGAGCGGACCGCAGCCAGCGCGACCATCCTCCTCTCAGCAGCCCGTGGGCAGCGCAAAGCCAGAGTGGAGTGAATCATGCTGCTTTCAAACTGGACGCAACAGGAGCAGCAAAATCGCGTCTGCTGCTACCTTTTTGCTGCTTGTACCAGCTTCTGACGCGCGGCTGAAGAAGCTTTGCTGCTCTGGCTGCGCGGTGCAAAAGTGGGTCTGATGCGCGTTGGGCGGAGCTTCACTATCCTTTATTTGCATTTCAGCTATATTTGCTGTGATCAGTGGGAATAAAGTAGTTTTATCATGTTTTTAAGTGGGAAAATCCACCTGAAAACTTAATCAGTGCAGTCAGTTCATCCTGCCTTTCAATATTTCTGTTGGAGCCGCTCAGATCCCCACATACCAGCGGTGCGCTGTCAATAGGATTCCCATTCAACGGGCTTGTTTGTCAGACATGGTAATTTTTCTAAAGGAAAACTGCTAAGTAAAAAGGTCCTCACAATGTAACAGTGGATATTAGACACTGATTTTTTTTTTTTTTTATGTAAAAGGAAAAATGTAAATGGAAAAATCAGAGCTTAAAATAAAACTCAAGATTTGTACTTTTTTATCTTGTGTAATTTTCTTTTTCTTCGAATTGATTTTATAAAACTGGTATCGAAAAAAGTATCGTTCAGGAACCGGTATCGAAGTGAAGGTATCGGTATTGGTACCGGAACCGAAAATTTTTGAACAATACCCAGCCCTACTCCTGCAGCTCTTAAAATGTATATAAAGAGATAAATAATTTACTATAATAAATACCAGTATTAAAAGCTTAAGTCTTTTTTAAAATATGGAAAACAGAAATATGTATTAAAAGCTTTAGTCTTTTTTATAAGATGGAAAATAATTATATGAAAAAAACAGAAATATGTTTTAAGAGCCATTTTCTTTGAATTGGCGTGGAAATTATGTGTTTTAATATTATTTTAAAAGCTAAAAATACAAAAATTTCCTTTACCGGTTAATAAAAAATAAATAGGTTGTGTTTTTTTTTTTAAGTTTAAAGTCTAAACAACTTTTACTTGGTCATACTCGAAGCAAAATGTCTCTTTGGATATGAAAGGTTGCAGACCCCTGCACTTACATTTTCTGGTTTATTAACTTTTTAACTTTTCAATGAGCTTTTTACCTTTTTTCTTGACTTAACTTTTTTTTCCAACTTAATTTACAGTATACAATATATCATTCAAGTGTTCATCTAATTGGTCAAATGCCAAAATAAGATGTACAGCCATGTAGCAGGATCTTTGCTGAATGGCTGGATATAGATCTTGTGCTTCTAGACCTCACTGAGGGACTCAGTTTGTAAAGGGTATGCAAGGGATCAAAAGCGGTAACTTGCCCTATAAAGGGTTAACATTTTAACAAAGATTCTAGAGATATTTTGTTTTAATAATTTCCACTCCTCTCTGCATAACGACTGTCTGTAAATTGTTTGAAATAGCCTTAGAAATCCTTAGATTAACGGACAGCTACGTTTATTCTCTAATGTTCGTCTTGTTTTGTAACATAATGACAGCTCTAAATATATCCTTTGGTGGTATGCTGCTTTTTTCCCATGACCGTGAACGCAACACTGCATATGAGAGGCGGGAGCTACTCCAGCTTTCACTCTTCTGTTCGCCTTTTCTAGCTTTTGTTCCATTTAAAATCTCAGTGAGGTAGACAACCACTGTTTCAGACCATTATGAAGAGTCTTACATCAGAAATAGACATAACCCCTGACTAGGCAGTGGTTTGAAAAACAGGTTAACTGAGGTGAGTCCAGCACGCCTTACCTAAGCCTGCTGGCTCTCTTATGATGCAATATGGCCTCCGTCTATTCACGCCGTCCCTGGAAGAAAAAAAGAAGAGAGGTCAGAAGATTCTCAGAGACTGCAGATGGCTCTGCATCTCAGCATTGCAACTTTCCTCGACATGCTTTCCAGAGGTTTAAGCATCATTGTGCATCTGCAGAAAATAAATCCCTTAGATGGATAAATGAATTTCAATTTACTTTAGCTGAACCCATTCTGTCAGGAGATAAAACAATAGAACAGCATTGCACTGGCAAATTGGACACACGCAAACACAGGCTCTCCTTTATGTAAACGGCAAAACGGCTTCAGTAAACTGAAATGCATCTTGACTGGAGTTTTAAGTGCAATCAGCCGATGGCTCATCAGTATGCCGCCGCCGACACCCCTATCTCCAAACTGTGGCAACAAACAGACACGATGGGAGACGAAGCGATCGTTCATGAGAACTTATCATTCAAGGCCCACTTACGCCTGCAAAAGGTCAAATGAAATTCTCTTCTATCAAACTGGGTTTTCCATTTGATTAATAAGCTTTTGGTGCAGACGCTGGGCCTGAAAGAATCTCGAGAGTGCTTCAAGACGTCTCTTACCTTGAGGATACGACCAGTTAATACAGGCCTGACTGGCGCGCACAGTGTGACTTTTACATTTCAATTTCTTCTTGATCAGCTGAAATAGTCTGAAATCCTCTGTTACCTAACATTTTTATATCAGGCATTCAGCTGTAAGATACTGATGTTTGATCACTGTCAAAAAAACATGGCCATCACCATGCCTCTTGTTGTGAGGGGAAATCATTTGTTGCACGTTAAGGGGAATTAAACAGACTTTATAACTGTGGATGAAGGCTATTCATTTACAGGTCCGGAGCATATTCGAAACTAGCATCAAAGTCGGGAGCCCCACAATAATCCTTTAATATCCTACAAAGAGTGATGCCTTTGGCTACGTTCACACTGCAGGCCTCGATGCTCAATTCCGATTTTTTTTGCGAAATCCGATTTCAGGCAGCTGATAAAAGTTTAACTTCTTAGTGGGGTAGAAAACCATTAAAAGAGCAGGGATTAGGCCTTTAACTAAATGATGGAGGTAAATTTCACAAGATAAGCTGAAAAAAAAATGGTCCAAAAAAATTAGTGTCAAACGTTTGTGCTACGTTTGTGCAGCAAAATTTTTCGTATTTTTCGGCAATATTTGCTGCACAAACAGCACAAACGGAGCTGAGTTAATTGACACCCATTTTGTCTGATTTGAAGAAGGTGGGGGGGCTGGTTGACCTTTGATGACCTCTAGAAATATTTCTTTATATCTTTAAAACGACAGCGGCACAAACGAACATTTTTGCTGCACAAACCAGCACAAACGTAGCACAAACGTTTGACACTAATGTTAGCACTAGCACTAGCAATCAGTCAATATAGAGAGAAACCACTCCATATATTATTATATATTAAGCTAATTTTTTTGCTTTGTTGTAGTAATTGTCTAACATAGAGTTCTTCAACAGGGGGTCCACAGAGGTATTGCATGGGGTCCCGAAAGTTTTGGTTAATAAGATATTTTCTTTTTATATTCCCCCCTGCAATTTCTTCCACTAATTGAAATGTCTTTAAATCCACATTAACATGAATTCAACACACTGTAGAAAACAGATAAATGGAGGCAGAAGATGTCTTTCAGTCATCAATGCACACATTCAGAGACACACAGGAGCTCTTTCAAGCTGGGCACCATTTCATTCACAACACCTGTCCCATCAACCAGGAATCAGAATAAGAAATACTTTAATAATCCCAGGGAGAAATTACCTTTGTTACATTACTGCATTTGAAGTAGAGTGACTATAGAACTAACCTGACCCCGCCAGATGGTTTTGCTCCGCATATCCATCTGGAAACCTTCCGTTGAAGTAATTTTGGGAAGGGGCGAAAATACTGGTTAGCTGATTGGCCTATGTTGGTGATAGACGTGCCAAATAAACCAATCAGATCAACGAAGCATATGACGTAACAGAGCGACGACGAAAACACAACCACAAGCCAGGCACAAGCCAACTGATAGATCAAACTCTTGCCGAAAACACCTTTTCCTCTGAGAAAAGCCTCCAGAGCAGTGTTTTACTCTTCTTTCAGTGAAGAAATACTGTTTAGTTCCGATAAAACTTGCTCGATAGCCACGCTAACGCTAGTTTCATCGGCTGAAGCCGCCATGTTCTTTAGACTGAACTGTCGTGCTTCTCGTTGCGTCACACCTCAACCCGCCTCAAAGCCAACGCTGATTGGACGTTCATTTGGTGAACGGCTCCAAATTTTCTTCAACGGAGAGTCTCCAGACTGATTTGCGAGTGAAACCTTGAAAGCTCGCGAGATCAGGATGGTCTCACGGGGCTACTATAGAACCAGTTTAATTAACACAATTTCATAGAAAATCATTTACTTTATGATATTTTGTTGTCTTAAAACTCAAATTTAACTCTGCAACAATGGTGTTTTTAAATATTCCTGGGAAGATTAGTTCTACTAAATCCTGAACTTGGCTAGCAAACCCAACAAAATGGTTTGTGTTAGGGTGTAAATAGTGTTATTTGTAGGAGTAAAACTAATGCACAAGGTGAAGTGAGCTGAGTAATTGGGGGGAAAAAAGCCCTTAATTTGTGGACTCGGAGTCTTTTCTCATCAGTCAGGAACCCGATCGCGGCTTAGATACACCCAGCTGTCGGCTCAGATCTGAAGTAATCAAACACCAACATTAACAAGCTGCTCATGCTCCAAGATGGCTAACAGAGAGGGAAATGACCTACCTAAACAGAGGCAGAGGAACACTTATTAGTGCATTACAAACAGAGCAGTCCACCCTAAATCTAGAAGCTCTGCTTTCCATTTACAGGATTCTTTCCACGGATGATGGGGAAAATATGCCATTAGGAATGCATTACGTCTCTCCCTATCACCGTGCTAATCAGCATAATATGAATTATTGCTATCATTACAGTGGGTGGCTGAGAAATAACAGTAGGTCTTAATTATTCAACAATGAGAAATAATAAAGGGAAAGCCAGAGCACCTTTAGTTTGTGCTGCCAACAATCATTAGACTCTGTATCCGTCTCCCCTTTGGGAGCAGAACCAGGTTCTGTGTGTCTGTTGTGGGAATGATTCAGAAGTCTGTTATGAGCAATGAGCGCGCCCCCACCCCACCTGATGCTAACCCGGGTGGGGTTGGTCTGTGAGGGAATGATCAGACGAGGCCTGTGAATGTGTGACTCACAACTGGATCAAGTTACAAAGTCTCCCGCTAATTAGCGCCGTTTGTGTGTGCAATTAAAGAAAACTGGGGGTGTAATTTCTCTGAAACTCATTTTTAATTCGCAATGAACTTCCATTTTGAAAGTTAAAGTTGGCTGCATTGTTAGTCAAAAATATTTACATGATATACTCTCTGCTGTTTCTATTTTCTACTTATTTATACCCTACAAAGCACCAAATAACGAACACAAACTCACTTTTCCTCTTTGGCAACTAAAGGCAATCATCGGCTTTTATTTAGGGGTATTGGGGATAAAGGGGTCAGAGTTTTACCGTCTTTTTATTATTCCCTGGTTTAAGTCTATCAAATTAAAATCCAGAATGCAGCAGGACAAAATGTGAATTCCAATCAACATGTGAAAGGAAACATCACTGCTGGCTTTTTTGAAAAGCCTCACACAAATCATTTCTGCCTGCTGTGTCGCATTGTTCCCTTGGTTTTTTATTCAGCCGTGCTCCTCTAATAGAAATAGAAAATTAAAACAGACTTTTTCTTTCTTTGTCAGGTGAAATTGGAGCGGCTGATTTGATCAGGTAAATGTGTCCATCAAAGGCATGTCTCATCTGTGTCAGTGCTTACACTGTTCCATCAGTTTCGATTTGTGAGAACCAAGGGCAAAGGAAGAAGCTGAAAATATGTTGTCTTTTTAAATACAAATGCATTAAAAAAAGATGGTATCCAAGCTTCTGTCCGGTTAAAAAGGTAAAGTGAGAGCTGATTGATTTAAAATGTAAGTACTTTAATCTTTTTGTACAGTGTTCCTTTTATTTAAACTAAAAAAAGCACTGAGACCGCAGACCTCCACCAAGCATTCCAATATTGACACAAACAGCTAAAACTCACATGATCTGGATCATTACAAGATTTTACTGAATTGTTTTTTAGCATGAGACGCAGCTCTGGTAAAAATGCGATTAAAATCCATTTATACGTTCCTAAGTAAGGGACAGCCTGTGTCTGCAGCCTCTGGTGTCTGTTCTGCTCTCACCTTCTTCATTCCCTCTGAACTCCACTTTTTCTCTGACCAGCAGATCGAGACTTCAATATCCCTCCCCTTTCTTGTGTTTTTCTATTTTTGTCTTAAGTTTAATACTTCCGCATGCTATACAAGTCAAGAGTCACTGCTGCTACCCCATGGTTTAAGGGGGTAACTGCTTTTTCCGCCAAATCATTTTTAAAGAATGTAAATTCTTCCTTCAAATCCGTTCATAACTGTTCAAGCAATCTTGCTGAGACAAACAAACACGACTGAAAACATAACCTACTTGGCAGAGATGATCAATGCAAAGTTCTCATTAAATTTTTAAATCCAATTATAACTAGTGTTGCACCGATACCGATACCAGTATCGGACGGGGCCCCGATACTGCCCTAAAATGGTGGTATCTGTATCGGCGAGTACCAACAAATAGGGCACCGATACCATTTTGAGAGCCATAAGTTTATTCAACTATTGTCACCCGCTCCTGGTAGGCAATAAAAAGTTCTACTGGATTCACTTTGTATTAGATTTTTTCCTGCTTCACAAAGGTAGAGGTAAAGGTAAAGGGGAGGCACATCATGATAAGGGGATGCAGTTCTTTGGCAGAGAATGTAAGACGGGCAAAGATAAAGGACAATCCTTAAAAATACAGAGGTTCTGAGTTCAAGCCCGACTCACACAGACTGCCAGTCTGGGTCTCTGAGCAAAGACCCTTAACTCCCACACTCCTCCCCGGGTGCCGCACAATGGCAGCTCCCTTCTCCCCAAGGGGATGGGTTAAATACAGGGAGTTAATTTCATTGCTCTGTGCTTGTAACAGTGTAATGATAATAAAACATTGGAAAAACTGTTTAAAGGATGCATAAAGGGATGAGGTTAGCCTTCCAGAACGACAACAATACTAAACATGAAGAATTACAGTAGAGTGGTTTGGCTGAAGGTCATTTATATTTTTAGAATGGCCTGGTCTAGTGGTTTACTGATTTCTAAATTGAGTTGAATCAATGCAAAATGTTCTTTTTTTATTGATAGCAATACGAAATTTTGTTGCACGATAAAATGAAGGGATTTAAAGGAGACTACTGAGTATTTTACTGCAATATGTACTGTAGTGCAGATGACTTTTCTTCTAACAGTCAAAGCTCAGGGCTTAATCAAGAGAATCAGTGAAAAGTAAAGTTTTTTCCTTTCAAAAATGGGGTACGGCTACCTGGTGACTTTTCTGAGAATGAGGGGGAAAATACTACAGTGTATTTTTAAAAATTACTGTATTTTTGCAAATTACTTAACTGATGCTCTTAAAAATAAATATCACACAGCCAAACTCCTCCTGAAACACAAAAACATGTATATTATCCCAAATTTACTTATCTGACAAATGAAGAATACTGAGAGTTAATGCATCCTGGGTAAAAAACTATTATTTTAACACCACCTCATGGTTATCCTCGTATTGTGAGGTTTATTTTATAAAATCTAGACCAAGCAAATTCAGGTTTGTGGTTTTAAGATGACAAAATGTTCCCAAGTTGAGGTGCTATGAATAGTTTTGCAAAGCAGTGCATCAATAGAAATAAGTGTAAGCTGCATCCAGAAATGGAACTGCAGGACTTCTCTGACCTTTAAGAATCAGCCGCCAATCAAATTATAGTCAATTTCCTACTTTGACATGGTGATTACAGCGGACATGATTCACAGCTTTGAACTGCTGCCCTTCAAAAGAAAATGAAGTTTGTGAACGTGGCGTGGCAGAGATGACTTCAACACATCGGAGGAAATGTTTAATAATTTCATCAAAGCTTTCACGAATCGACTTCCCTTTGGTTGAGATCTAACGGCCAACAGCCACATCTATCAGCGCTAAAATGTGCTGCAACATCCCACTGGTTGCCAACAATCATGATTGCTGATCTGAACTGCTAACTGTGACGGCAGGGTGGGGGCACTGCCTTTGTGTGGTCTGAAAGGTTAACACAGATACCGTTAGATCCGGAGATAGCCAGCAGAGCGGATAAGATAATTAACGTGTAGCCAGTGGACGCTCTAAAGACTTCCTGTCAGCCACGACAAACTCCAAGAAGACCCGACGCAGGTATGGAAATTATGTTTGATTTTTTTCCCCCGGTTTCTGCAGGTGCTCCATGCTTTGCAGTGATCCTGAGCCGTTGCCCGGCCAACACTGCTCTCATCAGTGTATTGTGCCAAAGGAAATGAAATTCAAGGTCACATTTCACTCGCCTGCTCTGCGGATTCGGTTTCAATTGAAGTTCCGCCACGTATCCAGATCACATAGGTCTCTGTCAAAGCAGAGCTGTACTTTATACCCTGCCAGCTTTGCACAAAAGCCAGCTTTCTTTCTTGTGAAGTCTCTGTAAAGCCTTTCAGATCAGGCGAGATGTGAGTTATTGGATTGAGCAGGACATATTTTCAACATTATTAAGCAGTCCCTATTGGGAGAGTAAGTGAAAACTTGACAAAATATTCATGAAGGCTTGACGTCTAAACTGTTTAGCTTATGGGAGAAAAAGCAAACAGTTATGTTTTTCAATTTAGCAATGAATTAATGATTGATTTTCCAAAGAAAACCAAACTTATCTTTCACTTTGAACCAAACTGTATAATGTAAACCAAAAATAGACCCCTGGCTGACAATACTGTAATGAACACAGATTTTGGTTAAGGGGGGTTTCTACTGCATGGCGTTTAGTTAATCAGTTAACCTGGCATAGAAACTTTAATCCTGCAGCACTGAGACAATTCTAGACATTTCCATTTGAAGGGTGAGTCTTGGCCTAGTGGTTAAAGCAGTGCGCTTGTGCTCTCAAAAGGTTGCAATTACCCAGTTGGTCCTCACAGCCGGTAGTTTGGGTCCATAAGCCAGACCCTTAACCCCACACTGCTCCCCGGGCGCCGCACAATGCAAGCCCACTGCTCCCCAAGGGGATGGGTTAAATGCAAACAGTAAATTTTCCCAATATGAGATCAATAAAGTTCAATTATTATTATTATTTAGTTATAATTCTGGGTTGGACTCTGCCAATATCAGGAAGACTGCAAACCAGTTTATAGATTACAATCCATACGGACATAGATGTGGAATTTTGGTCTGGAAAAACTTGACTTGCCATGACAGAACCTCAACCAGAATTTGGCAGAATGTTAAAGAGAGGCGAGTCAGGCCTTCTTGTCACACACATCAGTGAGTAACTCACAAATACTAATCAGCAGAAATGGTCAAATCTGATAAACTGAGGTGGAGGCCTCTAAATGCAAATATTGGAACACCTTTATATCAAAGTTTATGTCAAGAGCTGGATGTCAAAGTTCATTTGTAAAGGTCAGCATCTACATTTTTGGCAATATATCATCTAAAGGAAATTCTACATCTGACTTCAAGTATGAGTTTCTATTCTGCTTGGTCTAGATTAGCTCCAGTTTATATCTTGGTTTCCTGAGGTATGGGCCGAACATTAGTTAGAGCTGTAAAAGAAAATTATCTGACTGAGCTTTGGGGAAACTTTCATCTCTTCATCAATGTACCAGTTATTCAAGCTGATGCTGTTGAATTCAGAATTATTCTCACAAAGACTAACAGTTTCCATGAGGAGAATTCTGCAAAAAAAAAAACTTTTTTTTTTTTAACAATATTGGGATTTTATTTTGAATTTCTTTTGCACTAATCACAAGCATTTAGATGTTTCACACCAGTGTTTCATTCTTTAAGACCTTAAGAGCTTGCTGGTCCAGACCATGTTATTGTGGGACTGTACTGTTACTACTCTGTGAAAAATGTCCTACTTCAACTCAAGCGTGCATGGATCTGCATGCACACCACCTAAAGGGCTGGAACGAAACATATAGCGTCTTACTGTAGGGTTCAAAAACAAGTGAAGCCGGCCTGACTCGCTGTGCCCTTAACATTTCCAAAGACATGTTGTCCAGATGATTCATCCAAGACATCCACGGAGACGTTTTTGCATTTAAAAATGTTTTAGTGAGTAGATAGGATAAAGTGGTTCCAAACTTACACACAAAAAATAAGGGCAACAGAGGTCAAAAAACCATTTGGCTCCACTCTGTGAGATACACAACAACCAAATTCCCATGATACATTATCCTTAAAAAGTGACACGTATGCATCCTTAAACCAAAGAAGTAATGAAAATAACAAAATAACCACAATAGCTAAATATACAAATTCCACCAAATTAGTATTAATTACCAATGATGTTTAATAATTTTAAGAAAAGTTAATTTAGCAAGAAAAGAAATACAAAGCAAAACATTAACCATAATGCATACCAAGAAAATCCCACAGTATAACACTTACTAAAATGTGATGTAATCAAAATTGAGTGCCATTTTAACCTGATTTCTATTGTGTTGGGAGGCATAATAATTAAGTTAGCCTAAAATGTACAGCTTTTAATTTGCCCCATTAATAAAGGAGTATTTCAGTGATTTAAAGGAGACTTGACCACCTTTGATTTGATTCTCACCTAAATTCTAAAATACATAGACTAGTCAAACTGTCAGGACTCCAGTCTGTGTGTTTGTTTTTTGTGTTGTTCTCCCTTCCACCAGCAGGAGGCGCCTGGTTCTGGTCCGCCTCCTCACACACCTGCTGACGGTTACCTCGTTAACGGAGTGGTCTTAAGCTGCTGATTGCCACTACCTCGACGCCAGAGTGTTTGCCAGTTTTTGGTACTCTAGCCAAGCTGAGTTTTTGCTGAGTAAGACTGAGTTCTTGTCAACCTGAGTTTTAACTTCGTTTTTGTCTTTGCCTCTCGGCAGGAAGTCATCCAGCAAACTGGACCTTTTCGGACCTCCACTCCCAGAAGGGATCAACTGAGCCTCAAACCGAGCTGGGGATTCAAACTGGAGGTTTCCTTGAGAGGACGTTGAGTTAACTCTCTGAGCAAGGGAATCATCTCCACTACGACCCCTTCAAGTACAGCAGGAAATCTGAGTGCCAGTCAGTTTCTCCGTTCACCAACAACCATCCGAGTTCTGGGTAAACCCTGTTCCGCCCTCCACCGAATCAGAATAACACTGGAAAACAGTACACAGATTGGAGTCAAAGATCCTACAACTTCTCTGGAAATGTGAGTCAACAACCAGATCCTCGTCTCCAAATCCACTAATGAAATTTCCCACTGAGCCTGAACTAATTGTTTGTCTTCCCTTCACCTTCCAGTTCCGGTCGAGCTGAGTTCAAAGCAACTCTGCACCGTGCCTTATCTCTTCAATAAACCTGTTAAACCTGGTGTCTCTCTGAATTGGTTTCTCTGCATGTGGGTCCGAGCTTTAGATAAAATCATGACACAAACCAGATTTTATTTATTTAAAACTAATGAGAGAAAGTGAGTTTTAAAATTCATAAAACTTTGTTTTTATTCTGGAAAACATCAAAAAATGTATTGTTGAAGAATATTAACTTATTAGACAATGAAAACTAAAATATCAACAAACGATCCCACTTTATTACCAAGGAATCAGGAAAGATTCTCAGGTTGGATGAATACAACAAATGAAATCTATTAGGTCTGAGATGTAATCCCTATCCATCTTTATTTTTTGGATAGCCAATTGCAAGTCCTTTTTGACTTTAGAATAACATGCTGCTGTCATCATGATTAATATCAACCTCACCTCATTTGTCTTTTCTGTGCTCTGTTCCAGATAAATGAATGCTTAAACAGACAATTTTCCTTCTCTGTAAATTAAAAGATTCATTCTTTATCAAAGTTTCATTTCCCCCCCATTTGTCTTCAACTAGGAAAAATAACCCAACATAAAATGTATTGAGAAAATTTTTTTTATCCTTTTTTCCCCTTTCAGCCTGTGCTGTAGTGTTTTTGTTGCTTTCTCCTAACCTTCACCCGATTTAACCCTCCGCCATCTTTTTTCTTTGTTTCTCATCCATCTTGTTTTTTTTTTCCTGACATTTTACAGCAAACAGAGAAGCTAAAATACAATCTAACCTACATACTTTTCTGTTCAAGCTCATGCAAGATCAATGCATCAATATTCAAGCTCAAGTCTTAATTTCTCCAATCACACCTCTGAGAGAGTCATATATGACCTTTTTTTTATGACTTATCTGTACATTGTTGACATTTTCAGTAGACACGGTGTTAATAAATCCCTTATTATGATCCGAATTAGAATCTGAGATCCAGATAATTAAGTCTCTAAATATGAGGATTAAGGTCTTTTTAAACCTCTAAGCAATCAGTCATTCTTGGGAATGTCTTTTTGGGATGTGAAAAAGGCGACTTATATAAGGAAAAATATGCCGTCCTAGAATGATTCATCTGAAATTACAGATTATATCTGTCTGGGTTTTTAAGCAAAGGTTAACAAAAGTGACTCACAATAGGTTGTTTTTTTTTACCATCTCCAAGTTCTTGGGAGGGCTGCATCAAAAATTTTTACAAGATGTCAATATTGAATTTTACATCATCACAGCATACTTGATGATTAGTTTTAATCTCACTTATCAGACATTGACTTTTGTAATTTTGCCATTGATAGAATAAATATCACATGTGGAGTTCTCCAAGGCTTGATTCTTGGACCCATTTTAATCGACAACATGCTCTCACTATTCTGATATATAACTTTATATACATATTTTGCCATATTTTGAATTTCATACCATTTCTACATCTTTCATATTTAATGACTAAATTTTATTTAGTGTTATCTTTCATAGGGTTTTTTGTGTGTGTCTGCAACAATACATAGAAAACTCTGGATAAAAGTTGCATCCTAACAATATAGCTCTGGATAAAAGTGACAAAATACATTTCAAATGCTGCTGATGTTCATTTGATTAAGCTATACTTAAAAAATGCATGACAAACTGATATATTTCCTGTCTTAAATAAAAAGGAGACAATCAAAATAGAGACTCAACATTCATTTAATCTGCACTCCCTATTACATTTTACAGACGCTCCAGTTAAATAACCCTCTTTATTGCAAATAGCTTCTTTTTTTTTTGCATTGTAAATTATGAAAATTACATTAGATGATTGGAATGACAATGTAATGAGATTTTTTTTCACTTCCTCTCTCCTACTTTCAATCAGTGCAGCTGTACACAGCAGGAAGAAATGGGTCATATCACCCCATTTCCCTTCTGCAACCTCTCAGTTCATAATGACCATGTTTAATGAGTAAACTCTCTTCAGGCAATCTTTAACATGGAAGTGTGTCATCCTCATTCAGCTGCGTACTTGGCCTTTCAACAGTTAAGTAGCTGCCACCTTTCTCCGACATGTTCAAGGAGGAGTCTCTTGTAAAACTGTGTCAAGAGGTCTAATCTAATCAACAATGATTCACTTTAGGCCTATATTGATTATATATTTATTTACCAAAATTAAAGGTAATAATTATTTACTTAAGTTGATATTAAAAAACTATTCAGAGCATAGTAAGACTATTATCAAAAATATTTTAAGGATGTAGGACAATCACAGCTTATGGTAGAAAAATATAAAATTGGAGATCATGTCATTATAAATCATGATAATGACAAAACAGGGGGTTTGATTGATTGACGTTATTGATCTAACAGTGGAGAAATGTACTCATTACATTGGTGCATAAATATATATATATACAGTATATATATATATATATATATATATATATATATATATATATATATATATATATATATATATATATATATATATATATATATATATATATATATATATATATATATACACACACACATATATATATATACACTCATCGGCCACTTTATTAGGTACCCCATGCTAGTAACGGGTTGGACCCCCTTTTGCCTTCAGAACTGCCTCAATTCTTCATGGCATAGATTCAACAAGGTGCTGGAAGCATTCCTCAGGGAGTTTGGTCCATGTTGACATGATGGCATCACACAGTTGCTGCAGATTTGTCGGCTGCACATCCATGATGCAAATCTCCCGTTCCAACACATCCCAAAGATGCTCTATTGGATTGAGATCTGGTGACTGTGGAGGCCATTTGAGTACAGTGAACTCATTGTCATGTTCAAGAAACCAGTCTGAGATGATTCCAGCTTTATGACATGGCGCATTATCCTGCTGAAAGTAGCCATCAGAAGTTGGGTACATTGTGGTCATAAAGGGATGGACATGGTCAGCAACAATACTCAGGTAGGCTGTGGCGTTGCAACGATGCTCAATTGGTACGAAGGGGCCCAAAGAGTGCCAAGAAAATATTCCCCACACCATGACACCACCACCACCAGCCTGAACCGTTGATACAAGGCAGGATGGATCCATGCTTTCATGTTGTAGACGCCAAATTCTGACCCTACCATCCGAATGTCGCAGCAGAAATCGAGACTCATCAGACCAGGCAACGTTTTTCCAATCTTCTATTGTCCAATTTCGATGAGCTTGTGCAAATTGTAGCCTCAGTTTCCTGTTCTTAGCTGAAAGGAGTGGCACCCGGTGTGGTCTTCTGCTGCTGTAGCCCATCTGCCTCAAAGTTCGACGTACTGTGCGTTCAGAGATGCTCTTCTGCCCACCTTGGTTGTAACGGGTGGTTATTTGAGTCACTGTTGCCCTTCTATCAGCTCGAACCAGTCTGGCCATTCTCCTCTGACCTCTGGCATCAACAAGGCATTTCCGCCCACAGAACTGCCGCTCACTGGATGTTTTTTCTTTTTCGGACCATTCTCTGTAAACCCTAGAGATGGTTGTGTGTGAAAATCCCAGTAGATCAGCAGTTTCTGAAATACTCAGACCAGCCCTTCTGGCACCAACAATCATGCCACGTTCAAAGTCACTCAAATCCCCTTTCTTCCCCATACTGATGCTCGGTTTGAACTGCAGGAGATTGTCTTGACCATGTCTACATGCCTAAATGCACTGAGTTGCCGCCACGTGATTGGCTGCTTAGAAATTAAGTGTTAACGAGCAGTTGGACAGGTGTACCTAATAAAGTGGCCGGTGAGTGTATGTATATGTATATATATATATATATATATATATATATATATATATATATATATATATATATATATATATATATATATATATATATATATATATATATATATATATATAACAGCTGAAGTCTCTTATTTAACAGGATTATATAAAGGGTTATTGCACAGGGTTTTAAAGGGGTATTTATATAGATTGGTATTTATATACATTGTTTTGCACTGGGTATCAAATATGAAAACAGGTTATTGCACAGGGTATTACATAGTGATTGCACATTAGATATTGCACAGGTTATTGGAGCTATAGTGCCGCATTGTAAAGTCTGATTTAAACGTGAATATTTTTTCTATTATATTGCGTTATAGTAGCAGCTTTAACAGTCAGGCAGAAAAAAGTAATCCAACATCCTCTGTCAAGGTCATGACCAACATCTGAAAAAGGGACACCATCTTTCAGAAGAATACCTTTGAAAATGTGTTTAAGGTTTAGGATACTTAAGGTATTAACACACATCACATTACCATGTTATAAACTATTTAGACTCTGTCATCAAGGTTCCCATGAACCCTTAATGCATTACTCAGGTAATGTAGTTTTTTTTATTATCCTGCATTATCCTATTTATATGAATCACATGCTTTCCCACATTCATTTAATCCAAAAATACATTTATATTAAACCCAATTTCTAGCGAGGTTTGGTAGATCTCTCTGCGGGTTTTGTCAATATGAGATTAGTGGAGTCTGACATATTCAAAGTGACACATGAATGAGCAAACACATTATGCATCCCAAGTCAAACTTGTACCGATCAGTGTAGATGAGAGAATAATGTCTGGTAATAAGGCAGCAAGGTGCTCTCTCAACCATAATAGCTCTTACAATAAACATCTGGTTAATTAATTTCTAGAAATGGAAGAGAGGAAAGATGTTTGACAGGGAGGTATAGGTCAGAGCTATTGCAATGTAATGTTTTTTTTGGAAGGAAGGGATTTTAAAATAGTCGAGATTCTGAATTAAAAAAAAAAAAGCGAACAAAAGTTCTCAGAAAGTTAAAAATAATGCCACACAGTGAACCAACGTTGTTCTAAATACAACCGAGATAATTACACTGCCACTCAAATGTAATTCTGGGTAGAATGAAATGTGAACAAAGCATGCCAGACATCGTATTCAACTCCAGACAATAACTGGAGGTCTGTTATTCACAGGTCAATCTCAATTATAAAGCTGAGGAGCCTTGTCTTAACACTTAGAATTATCGTCTCCACATCAGTTTTCTTCATCACTGTTCCTTCCTGAAGGCCTTTTCTTTAATTAAGGTTCTGACTTTTTCAGACACTGAAACAGCTGCAAAGCTAATGCTTAAAATGCCATGAACTGGGCAACCAGTTTCCCTACACAGAGTGATACCAAACTCCTGCTTTAAAATCAATGCCTTCTTGCTCAACAGACCCATATAGAGATACAAGCAAACAGCCTGTTTTAGGGTAAAATCCATATAATTATAACGTTTCTCCAAAAGTAAAACAAATACGTCTGGAAAAGTCAACTATTAAGCATGGTGGTAGAAGCATCATGCTATTGGGCCTTTTTGCTGCAATTGGCGGAGAATTGTAGCCTCGTGAGACCATCCTGATCTCGCGAGCTTTCAAGGTTTCACTCACAGATCAGTCTGGAGACTCTCCGTTAAAGAAAATTTGGAGCCGTTCACCAAACGAACGTCCAATCAGCGTTGGCTTTGAGGCGGGTTGAGGTGTGACGCAACGAGAAGCGCGACAGTTCAGTCTAAAGAACATGGGGGCTTCAGCCGATGAAACTAGCGTTAGCGTGGCTATCGAGCAAGTTTTATCGGAATTACAGAGTATTTCTTCACTGAAAGAAGAGCAAAACACTGCTCTGGAGGCTTTTCTCAGAGGAAAAGATGTTTTTGCTCTTGTCCCGACTGATTTCGGCAAGAGTAGCCTGGCTTGTGGTTGTGTTTTCGTCGTCGCTCTGTTAGTATGTCATATGCTTCGTTGATCTGATTGGTTTATTTGGCCTGTCTATCACCAACATAGGCCAATCAGCTAAACGGTTTTTTCGCTCCTTCCCAAAATTTCTTCAACGGAAGGTTTCCAGATGGATATGCGGAGCAAATCCATCTGGCGGAGTCAGGTTAGGAGAATTGTATAAACTAGCTAAATGTAATGTAGATAGAAAAAAAGTTTTTTAATATTCAACACCAACCCAAATTAACAGCCAGAGAGTTGAACGTCTTACCTTCCAATAGGACAATAATCCAAACCAGACAAACATTATTAATGTACCAAAATCACCAAAAACCCATGTGTTTTTGTTAAATTAACGTATTATGCTCAAAGTATTCATTCTGATAGTGTTTATTTGGTCCTTTGTGAGCCTCAAAATCATTTTTTAACCTATTAGTAGACATAATCATTAATCTATGCTGTCGCCATCTGCTGGCAGCAGTTATTCCTGCATTCATCCTCTTACCAGTCTCCAAGCCTTTAGCTCACACTGCTGTATTTAAAGACTAATATTCATATTTTATTTCAAGTTCTACTTTTGTCTCATACAGAACCTTTTGCTATCCAACTTTTTTGGGAAAAGTTGACTTCCCTGACTGCATTACTACTTTGTTTAGTCATTGTGCACATTTGCATTATCAAACCTAAAGTCACTTGATTTTGTTAACGTAAATACTCGTTTACATTTAAGTTTACAAATTGATACTCCAAAAAAAGTTTAATACACAGAAAAAAAAAACATTAAGCCTACTGCAGCAGAGATTAATAAAGTTATAATGGGTAACGGGGCCTCTTTAAGTGTGGGTTAGTCCATAGAATCGTTAAAGGAGGGAAAACCAACACCTTCGGTTGCTTTTTTAGATTAAGTGAGATTTAAAAGAGCTCCATCAGTTCAGTGAAAATACTCGCATATGCATTAAGAATTAGGTGGGTAGAGTGTCCAAAAAATTTACTCTAGAGTAGCACTATAAGATGTCTTCACTGAAGTAGAAAAAAGTCATCCAAGGAACAACTCCAGTAATTGTATTTTTTTAAAAGAAAATTGATACTCCAGTCTTGATTACAAGCTCTTAATATCTGATTTAATGTTAAAAATAACGTAATCAGCTTTGTGCAAATTCTTCTGGTTCGAAGACTTCATTTAAATACAAGAATTTATACAACAATATTATAAAATAACAAATGAATGTAGAATGAAACCTATTTAAAAATCTAATTTTTCCATTATGAACTTGAAACCAATCCTAACAGTAGGCAATGCATATATATATATATATATAACAGGAAAGGATAAAGAACCTTCAGAACCCAATATATCTGCCGTTTATTATATTTTCAGCCGATCTGCAAATAGCTGAAGCTACTCATGGTGGGTGGACCAAGTAAAAAAAAAATACTCTTATAAGAATATTAGTTCAGTAAAAGGGGGGGGGGGGAACATAAAAGTTCTACTGATAAAAATATTTTTCTTTCAAAGCTACTAAAGTTCGTGAGTAAATGTAACTGATTCCTTCCCACCTCTGCTTAAATATGGTGTAAATGAAAAAGTACCTGCAACATCTATTCACATATTAATTGAGGTATATTTTTGAACATAATTACAACTTTACATAGGATAATAATTCCACTGGTTTAGCTACTTTTTAGCAATTAAAATCTTAAGGCCTTAGGTGGCGCAGTGGTTGGCGCACACCACCCATGCATGGAGGCCTTAGTCCTGGACGCGGGCGACCCGGGTATGAATCCCCGACCTGTGGTCCTTTGCCGCATGTCTCTCCCCCTCTCTCATACCCTCTTTCCTGTCAGCCTACTGTCAAAAACAAAAAACGACTCAATAGTGCTGTAAAAAAAACAAAAAAGAAAATCTTAAGGTCGTTAGTTATAAAAGAAATGCTAAACATATCTAATGTAAAAAATCTGAAACAAAGGTGTTTTATCATAATTGACCAAAGTTGTCCACCAATCTAATCATTTAGAAATTCTTTAAAACCTGAAGGGGTTAAGACTTCAAAACCACAACATCTCTCTTTTAATTAAGACCATTTACTTTAGGTCAAACTAATATTGAACTATCAATGTTCAAGTGTTGCTTAGATAACATTTATAGAATCAGAATAACAGAGCCAAGGTTTTTGATTAAAAAAAAAGGTTTGGCTGGATGTTGAGACAAGGTTACCAAGTAAATATATAAGACAGTTTAAATGGGAGAAAATTTGAAAAATAAATAAATCTTGGAGTAAAAGAAAGGTGGAAAGTTCAAGGAAATCCATGAAGACATCTTTAAGTTGTGAGCAATAAGAAAACCTGAAAAAGTGATGTTTTCAATCTGCATTTTATTCTCGCTCTTCATTAAACGTTAAATCTTGACATTTAGATCACTTGGGTGTAACTTGTGATTAAAGATTAGAAAAGCTGACAGCAGCTGATGTGAATAGTACTTAATCTAGAGCAGGTGTGACCAATTAAGTATTAACAAAATCATCAACCAGTAAAGGTCCGGAGACATTTTTAGTCATAACTTTAAACTTTAAACATAATTTAATACTGAAATAAAATGAGCTGTTTATGCATACATGTTATAAAATGAGTTTTTGAATAAAAAAATAGAAAAAAATTACATTTTAAAATCTAAAGTGTTTAAGTACAGAACAACAATCGTTCAGTTTGGTATATAGACAATTTCCTGATTACACATTTTTTCATAAAACGCCTAAACTGAACATTTGTTTTTATTGATTTCTTTTTTGTTTTTTTTATGGTTTTATGAGAGAAGTGGGCTTTAGGCTGCCCTGCAACGGTTTTGACCCTGGGTTTCAAGGTGCCCATTTTGAGCATGGATCGATATTTATTTTTGATTTTGGTAATGGTGCAGAAGGTTGAGCCAAACCTTGTCATTGTGTGCAGGGTCATCTTTGAGCACGCCCTTTCACTTTTCTGTCACCAATTCACCGCAGTTCTTCCAGCAGTCCACACTTTCTTTCACTTTTTCTCATCATCTTCTCCTTCTTTCCCATCGCCGGGCTTGCCACAGGTTTTCTTTCTGTCTAAAAGTAGCAGCAGCAGCAATCCGGACTGACAGCAGCTCATTGGCGAATTTGGATCACGTGCAACTCTGTCGTTGGACAACATGCAGTAATTTATAAATGTTTTAAATCTGGTTGGGTCCGGATTAGCCAGCAGGTTGGTCCGGATCCATCCGGAATTTTTTTTTTTTTTTGTAGGATTATTATACAGTGTTTTTGCACAGGTTGTTTATATCAGTATTTATATAGATGGATATTTATATAAAGAAAGAGATATATGTAAAGAAACAGATTATTGCACAGGGTATCAAATAGTAATTGCACATTAAACACTTACCAGACTAACTTTGGCTTTGAGTATCATGAGACCTCAAGCCCAAAGATGTTAAAACCCAGCATTGATATCCATTGTTATTACCAGATTGATTGATTTTTTTTTTTTTTTTAACAGTGTCCTGTCTGGCAATGAGGCAATAAGAATAATTGTCTTGATGCCAAAAAGAGCCCAACAGATTTTACTTTCACAAGTGGAGCAGTATAGCAATTGCCATACTGCTCCACTTGTCTCATGCATATAAACTGCTTTATTATAATTATGCAGGGAGTTTTACAGTTTATATGGACACTGCAATGTAAATAGAGCAGAAAAACAGAAGAAGAAAAAGGAAAAAAGAAAAAAAAGAAAAAAGATGAAAGAAAGAGATTGATTGATTGATTTAACAGAGAGAAGACTAGTAGGCAAAGTAGAAGAAGACCAGAAGTAATTGGAGGATGATGGCGCAGCATATTTGCATTCATAAGGAGATTATGTTTTACATTCATGTGCAAATTTTATTATATTTCTTATTCAACTGAAATACCACAATTGTGAAGATTTGCATTTTCCAAATTTGCAGAATATCAATAATTTGTGTACATTTGTAACGGAAATTAAACTTGTTGGCAGAAATGGGAGAGGTATAGCGGTTTTAACCTGTATCTGATCAGGCTAGTCTGACAGACTAACAGTCCCAGTGGTAAGACTGGAAGTTCATCCGTTTTAAACATAAGCTTTAAGCATATGGGTAAAGCTCTATAAAAGAGAGTAGTGCTGTCATCAGGTTAGTGTTTCTTATCTCCGTTTCCACATGTGGAAATAACTACATGCATATCTGTTATCTACAACATTATTTCTGGAATCGATTCTTATTCCTTACACCAAACAGCACTTAGAGAAGTGAAAGACTTTCCTGCATGTTGTCTGAACGTAAGGCTGATGCAAGATGTCGGACACCAAGTCTTTCACTTACTCATAGGTTTAGTGATAAAAGGTTTTCCCAGGCAGCTTTTAGGTTTTATGCTCTGAGGCATTGCTCTACAGATCCCAGACCGGCTCACAGCTGCTTTTTAGTTCAATCTCTCAAGCTTTCTCTCTAGCTTGGTTTTTACGGAGAATCTTAATTCGTAGAACTATAATTTTGCCTTGTCATTCGCTTCATTTTGCAAATTTTAAATCCTTTCTCGTCAAACACACTTGCTAGGATTCAAAGACACATTCCTTTCTTTACATCTTGCCATTTCCATTCATCTGTTTAACACATATAAGCAGTCTAATTACCAGTTTTTCATTCACCTGTGAAGTACATGATGTTAGAAAGGCACCTTGCACATGCTGCATTGCAAATGTGTAAAGCTTCCAGGGAAAAAGCAAAGCAAATCATGTTATATGGGAGCAGGAGTGAGCTGAGCCTGCAGCCTGTTGAGGCATACACAGTGATGGAGCTACAGGTGAAAGGATTAAGCTCCTGTTACAAGTCTACAGCTTTTCCTTCCTGCACATCTTTGACGTTTCATTCTATTCCCCACCATTTTAGCCCTGTCAAAGCAAAGACTAGACAAGTTCCTGTCGAGTGCACCTTTGATCCCTGTCAGACACTCTTGCTCCTCCCTTTTTCTTCCTCCCTCCTCCTCCTTTGCCTCCTGGCTGTGGGAGCTGTCTGAGCTCTGAAGGCTCGGCCTGTCTCAGCTCCCTCATCTCGCCAGGCCCTTTCAACCTCATGCCCTGTCCTTTACGGATGTCCCAGAAGGACCTCCCCACCCCCTTAAGCCCAGTGGCTGATTGGAGTGGGCTTTTTGTGGCATTGGAAGTGCATTTATTAGTCAGCACTGAGGGTTCATTCCTCCCTGTTAACAGCTAACTGCTGCAATCACTCCACTGAAGCACCGACAACGTAGCGTATGAGTGCTAAGAACAATGAGGTGCTGCGTTCAATCCAGCGGCATTGATTCCACTCTCACATTAAATGTGCATAAGAGCTTGGTTAACACATCCTTTATTTCTTTTTTTCTTATATAGTAGAGCAATCAATTCAAGGCCAGAGGAGGGGTTTCAACCCAAGCCGAGGCTGTAATTTAGACTTCTCATTTACACAATGCTGAGAGCTTTGCAAAATACCAACACCCATTGAACTTTCATATTTTTATTTTTAGCTTTTAAATACCTTATTATGGAAAAGGAACATCTAGAAAAGTGTTTATATTCTCTTTAGAAATCAAATTATGTTACAGCTGGTTGAAACAGATGTAAAATTAGGGATGCACGATATTGGGATTTTGGCCGATATCCGATATGCCGATATTTTAAAACTCATGTAGCCGATAACCGATATCGATACTGATGTTTAAGCTGGACAAAAATAAGTAGTCATTTGAAATTGCAGTTTTGTTATCCATTTGACACTTTGAAAAATAATATACTCAAATATATTTTCATATGCTGATATCAAATTGATTTTTAAAAACGCGGTATCGATCTATTTTACTTTCAAAATCTCGTGAAATTTCATCGTTCTGTTACAAACTCTCGTGATATTTTGCAAATTCTTGTGAGATTTTGTTAGTAAAATAGATCAATACCGCGTCAATATATCAACATATAAACATATGGCAAAATTTTGTGAATTTTCGGGGGATTTCGTAGCATAACGATGACATATAGCAATATTTCATTAGTAAAAGAGATTGATATGGTGTTTTTAAATGGCAATATATCAGCATATGAAGATATTTTGATATTTTAATGTATCAATATTTTTTCCCTCGTCTTTAGAAGTTTTTAAGTCTGTAAAAAATACGTTTTTGAGGAAGAAGTAATATTTTTTTTTTTTTAGACTTTAGAAACTCAGAGGCTGATCAAATATCGGGTTAAATATCGGTGGGGTGGCCGATGTCCGATATTCAGTTTTAAGGCCGATACAGGCCGATACCAATAGGGGGCCGATTATATCGTGCATCCCTATATAAAGCACTGTTTAAAAATGTTTTAAATGTCTGTAAGTGATTCCTTCCTTTCTATCATTTATTTAATTTAGTAGAAATGCTCATTTGCTATGATTATCAGGATCACGACTCTTCCACTTTAATCAACCGGTAGCAAGTTTTAATGAGAACAGTCCAGGTTCCAGAGTTTGCCCCCTCTGGCAACAAGTAGAAATTACGGCAGTGTTGTGAACATGCACTGAAATTCACTGCAGGATAACATGAATATCGCATTATCTGATCGATCCCTGGTAATCCGCGGGAAATTCCTACTTAAAAAAATTATGGCAATCTGTACTAATGTGGAAGTTTTAGGGTTTAGACGAAGAAGGAGCATCTCCGCCACTCACTGGCGCGCAACTTTCTTTTTTCCTTCTTCTTATACAGCAAAGTGTCGTTTTTGGCTAGCAAACCAGTGATTTGCCAAACCACTGGTTTGCTAGCCAAAAATGACACTTTGCTCTAAGAATAACAAAATTAAACATCTCATATCTCTCCCACCTGGCTTCTCTTCATTGGCTTCCTGTTAAATCCAGAATAGAATTTAAAATCCTCCTTCTCACATATAAAGCCGTAAATGGCCAAGCTCCATCTTATATCAGAGATCTGATTGTTCCTTATGTTCCTAACAGAGCACTTCGCTCTCAATCTGCAGGTTTACTAGTGGTTCCTAGAATTTCTAAAAGTAGAATGGGAGGCAGATCTTTTAGTTGTCAGGCTCCTCTCCTGTGGAACCAACTACCAGTTTTAGTCTGTGAGGCAGACACCCTGTCTGCTTTTAAGGCTAGGCTTAAAACTTTCCTTTTTGATAAAGCTTATAGTTAGAGTGGCTCAGGTTATCCTGAGCTATCTCTATAGTTATGCTGCTATAGGCTTAGACTGCTGGAGGACATAGGGACCCCTTTTTCTCCCACTATGCAGAATTCAATTTATAACGTTCTGCTCTCTCTGCTTTTTCTCATAGTAGCCTCCCCTTGTCTGTTCCTGTTTGGCTGTGACACCATCCTGGAGAGAAATATCAGCTGTTCTGCTGCCATCAACACCTTTGTTTATACATTCAGAGTTCGAGATTGGCCTGTTTTTTAGTATGGTCCTGTTTCTCTGGCATGGGGGCGGGCTCAGAGCTCTTCTGCTTGGCGGTGTGTTTCCTGGACGGGGCTGTTTTACAGGCACCTTTCGAAACGTTGCTTTTTTCTCTATCTCTGCTTCTGTCTCCTTGAAGTCCAGTCGGCCTTGGCAGATAGCGTCTCACACCGAGTCTGGTTCTGCTGAAAGGTTTCTTCGTGTTAAAAGGGAGTTTTTCCTCTCCACTTTCGCTACAAGCATGCTTAGTGTGAGGGATCGTCTTCGAGTCAATTAACTTGTTTTCCTTGGATAGAAAGCTTTGATTCAATTTGACTGTATGATCTGGTGAACAGTAAAGTGCCTTGAGATGACACATGTTGTGGATGGCGCTACATAAATAAGTCAAATTCACTTAGTTATCAGATTGAATGTCTTTAACCTTCCAAACGTTCCAAATATGGATCGCTGGCTAAAACACAAATCTATCATCGCATCAACAGATGAACCAGCTCTTTAAAAATACAACACAAATAAAAATGGCGGACCCAGTGATGTCAGAATTGACCCAGATACCGTTGCTCCTCCAACAGGTAACATCAATGGCGTTAATATCACTGGCTAAAGTTACATCCCTGGCATGAAAACAATGGTGAAATGAGCTGCTCCACTCCCTTTACCAGCCAAAGCTATAAAACCTGAACTTTTGCAGCCACTCTGACAGTGTTTCTCTCACTGCAACAGTGAAAAGGAAACATTAGGCAGATTCAGCTAAAAATGCCATGTCCAAAAATCATCCAGCGTGAAGATTAAATAAATGGGTTTCTTAAAACTGCTTACTTTGTTGCACAAAAAGAAACAACAAAAGCAAAATTCTGCATATATATGCATTGATCTGAGGTAAGTATATATAAGCTGCATAGGAAACCTTACAAGTTTTTTTTTGGCTGTTTTTCCATGCTTAAAAAATATGTTCTTCCTTTAACCACACAGTTAAGTAAAAAAATAAAATAAAATAGATCGATCAAGAAAAAGGGCAAAAGAGAGCTGCAACAACAACAGCTAGAAAGACAAAAGGTGGAAAATGAAAAATGTATTAATCTGAGGTATAATTAGCACAACATAAGACCTGTATTCATTAAATAATAATCCCCCAGGCTCTAATGTATTTAAGGTGGGATTTCTCCCCCAATTGCAAAAGGTACTGATCCATGGGTGAAGAGAGAAAGCCCAGCAGTATGCCGCTGCAACGCGTGTCTTTTGTTTAGACACTTAATGTCATCTTGAGAAGGAAAGTTATTGATCTTGTTTTCAATGAAGCATCTTAGCGAAAAGTAGTCAAGTGTGGCAGTTTTCACTCTTGCCATCCGACCAATTTGGTCATCTTCCTTACACTAGACTTTAATTTTTTTACTCTTGTGAGGAGTCTATAGAGGCAACTGCAGTAAAAGGAATAAAAATACAATTTGCATGTCAGACAATTGTAGGGCAAGTATCAGAAAGGAAAACATATTTACCCTCTAAACTTGCCTAATGCACCTTTAAAAGTCTGATTTAGATCAGATTTAGCATATTCATGTTATATTCTGGCCAAGTTGAGAACTAAGAACCTGTGTAAAGACTAGAACATTTCTGTTCACAATTAGATCAACCTTGAGCTCTGCCAAAAGGAATGGGGACAGCTCCGGTCTCTAAATTGGCAAAATCAAGAAAATGTTAAAGGGTGTGAATTCTGCTGCACAGACTTTAATCCAAGCAGCTTTTTTTTATCACCACCTCACAGATCTCAAAGCAGCTTTTCTTTCCGATAGAGAGCTAGACTTGGAAGATCTCACTGTGGGATTCCTGCATGTCATCTCTACAGCCTGGCATTTGTTATCTTCCCACGAAGAGACCCAGTGACTGAGCCATGCCTCAACGAAGCAATGAGCCGAGCCCCACTTCACTCTCTCGTGCCGTTACATATTCAATTAAATTCCAAGTCTCCTGGTTGGTAATAGTGATGAATATGTGGGGTGTTAATTTCTTTTGTGTCACAGTCTCAGATGGAGGAGACATTGGGGGGTTGATAAAGCATGCGAGTTGATTGGATCCCTCGTCACTGCAGGGCAGACTGGTGGAGGTTAATGTTTCACGGAGAGGACAAAGTGTTCTGAATGAGGCGTTCCCTTGAACCATACCGACTGGCACACTTCATACCCCCACTAGTCTCAGACAAATTATACAAGTTAAGTAGGGACTCCTTCAAAGAAAGGCTCACAGAGTAATGCTTTAGAGGTGCATGGAGAAATAGAGCCAGTTTGGATGAGTGTTCAATAAAACTATGGGTTGATGAACTCTAATCCCTGGTCTCAGTTGGTAGCCTTCTACTTTTAATACATAGATAATACATAGATTTACTGGTACCTCTGATAAAACCTTGCCAAACTGTGATACTTAGGTCTTCCATTTTGGAGGTTTGCGGGGGGTGGGGTTGGGGGGGGGTGGGGGGTGCGGTGGGGGGGGCAATGGTTTAATTCCTGATATTTCAGTTCCCAATGCAAAGGGCTTTAACGCAACTTCTGAGCCCTGTAGAACAGGAAATGACCCGCTTTTTTGGAAACTGATCCAGTTTGAAGAAGGAACAACCCAATAAACCACATACAGGACCTATATCCAGCAGTCTAGTTATAAAAAAATTTCACCATCTCTTTTTTTTTTTTTTTTTTTTGAGGCATACATAGCCTGTTTAACATAGTCTATTGTCTATTAACCTAAAGCAATATGGATAGTATGGTTTGTACATGTCAGGTACGCCTTGACAAAGGCACCTTTCACTAGAACTGCATTCTGTCCATGGACTGGCATGGCTATCACTGCCCCTACATGGTTAGGGACAAATGCAGAGGATACATTTTAGGGGGGGAACGGTTCACAAAATCCACGGTTCAGTTCGGTTCACGGTTTCGTGGTCACGGTTTTCGGTTTCGGTTCGGTATATTTTTATTGTTACCCTGACATGTTTGTCGTGTTGCTGTTAGCATAAACAAACAAGTGCTGCTGGCGCGTCTTCCAACTCCTGTTCTTTCCCACTCGCCATACCCACACAATTCTCCACAACAACTGATTTTTTTCTGCTACACCCGGCTACGCTGCTTCGCTTCTTCTTCTTGTTTACTATTGGTGGTTGGCTTTGGTCACAGAACCACCACCTTCTGCTCTGGAATGTAAACGCTTCGCCTATGAGAAAAAGGAGCAGCGCACGAACCGAACGCAACACACGTGAATCGAACCGAGACAGTCGAACCGAACGGTTCGGACGGTTTTCATAAACCGTTCCATCCCTAATACATTTCCCACTGGAATCAGCTTCATGGTTATGGTAGGGCACTTCTTTGATTTTATTTATTTTGCTCAGGCTACTCGTAAGCCCACAGCCCACCAAATGTTGAAAGGGCAATATTTCTATTACTGTTAATAGATAGTAGAAATTTTACACATTCAGTGTGTTAAACTTTTTTTTTTTTTAAAGGGGGACGCCCCCCCTATCACCCGTCAACTCGAGGACTGCCTATACCTGACCATCCATGTTCTGACCCTCACCTATCGGCTTGACATCTGCGTGACCTGAACTTGGCTGATCAGAAGACAAAGGTTAGATCGTTGGATAAATGGATGACCTTTTCAGCCCTTCCTGTCTCTGCAGATATGATCTTTTACCGATATTTACTAAGTTGCGCCCCCTTCAGTCGGAGATATTCTGAAATCTTATCAGGTGCAACGTTCCTGCATGAGGTAATTTAATAAAACTGTTAATTGAAGCAAACATTTTTATGAAAGTAATAATTGATAAGATTTCTGGATGTTGGTAAGCCTATAATATCAGTAAACTCTGCTGAGAATATGGGTGTAATCATTTTTCCACGTTTTTGCAGAAGCTTATGACTCTTTTGGTCAGCCAAGGTAAAAAAATTAAATCAATGTTCTGTCAGCTGCAAAACTGGGGTAAATTAGAGGAGATTTACAGAGTTATAAATTCTAGATTAAGATGTTGACATCAGATTTAGAAGGACTTTTTAAACAGTAGAGACTTTGCATTCTCATCTGCAGTATGAGAGGATACTTTGCTGTTTCTGTGGGTGTTTTTTTATGTTATGCAGATTCTGTTTACCCTGTGCACTGATGGATCCCAAATACTCTCCTGAATCAATCTGATGTTGACATAGAAATCACTCTGTGACCCTGCTCAGGACTTATAATAAATCCTTAAACAAATTAACCGTTTTAAAAGCTGAACTCATCGATAGACAGTTTACTACCCACGTATTTACTCACCAAACCTGCAGGGATCCCAAAACAAAGAAAATTCCTTTGACATTTATGCACTTGAAAACAAATAACTTTTAAAGTTAAAAAATATTTCATGCAAAATTGATTCTGTAAACACGTGTAAAATACCTGGTCAAACATGACTCACAATCCAAACCAAAGGGGCAGCCAACGGTTACCATGGGAACACTCAGCTTGAACTCTATTGAAAAGAATTTGTTGATTAAATCCCAGACGTTTCCCGTCTCAAGGAAAAGCCTTTATAATATATTTTTATCATCGGTACAATAGTTCAAGCTGTGTGCCGCAAACAGGCCAAAAATGGCTCAAACTCATAGAAGAGACCAAATGTTTGACCTAAAATAATCTATTCTGTTTAAAGGAAGTTTTCAAATTAACCCTAAAGGTATTTGATGGAGTTAAAATAAACAATTATCTCAAAAACTATTGAAGTTATCCACATGTTAGATGTTAGATGAGATTTAAACCAGCTACAAGTTTCTGTTGCACAATTTCAGTTGTTTAAATTAATTTTAAATATCTACTACCCCACCCCCATATTTCCAAACTACACATAGTACTACTTGCTGATGCTTACAGCAAACTTTCCTCTAATTAACAAGACTGACAAGCAGACTGTCAAGTGTCAAGTAACGAAGTACAAATACTTCGTTACTGTACTTAAGTAAATTGTTTAGGTATCTATACTTTACTCCATTACTTATTTTTCTTCCTACTTCTGATTTCCACTTATTACATTTTCACACAAGTATCTGTACTTTCTATTCTTAACATTTTTTTAAACAAACGTTACTCGTTACTCTTGGCTTCGGTTTAATGTTTACAAACATTTATTTCACGTCATGTGCGTCATCCAATGCAGATCATTGGCTCCATCCACAACTAGTGAAAACTAGTGTAATTGGATGAGTCATAGAACGCAAACACTCATTGGTTAGCTAAAGGAAATCATTAGAAGCAAGCAGGTGTTCTTCAAACTGCAAACGTGAATTATCTATGCCATGATACAATGTAGAATTCAGAAAAAGATCTTGAAATGTCTGAAAGGTCGAAAAAAAGCGTATCGGGAGATGGAGACGTAGAAGTGGCAAAAAAGTATTCAACTATTCAACCTAGTTAAATAAATTTAGATCGATGGATTTCACTCAGTCGGCACATTTATTCATATCTTTGCAAAGAGAGAACAGTTCATCATACAGCCCTTATGGCACAGTAATCAGCCCTGTTCTGCCTGAGCAGTGTTTGTTCCTCCTTACTTACAACAATGGAAAAGTAGTCAGAGTCAAAACAAATTACAGACACTTTGATTAACAGTAACATGTTATGAATAAACCCTCAGAAAGGATCTGGTTTGTTATGGGAAGAAGCTATGTCTGGTCTACAAACACCATCCTGCAGAGAATGGTGTGGCTTTGAAAGTGAAACAGACTGAGTGAAAACTTTTATAGTGAGTAAATAGGATAAATTAATACATAATAGAAGAGAAACTAAAAAATTCCGACAACAGTTCCCTATAAATGGTACGGAAAATTGATCTTTCAATTCATATAGTGGCATCTGGCTGTTCTTTTATACTTTAAGTAGTTTTTGGAGCACATACTTTTTCAATTTTACTTGATACTTCGACTATTACCAGAGTGTTTTTAAACTGCAGTATCTATACTTCTACTTAAGTAACAAATGTGTGTACTTTTGACACCACTATATATGACTGAACCATTTTGCATCCTACAGTCAATCTGATTTTAATTATCCAATGTAGATGCAAACCAGAAACAAGCACCTACTGCTCATAAACGTCTATACTTAAAACAGACTGTCAGTGAAAATTCAGAGTCAGATTAACAAGGCAACGACTGTGTTCCTCAAAGTGAGTCTAGCTTTTTGCAGAAAAAAAAAAAATTAAAGCTGGGTTTCAACTGTTTAATGATAGATTTTTTTTTTATTCTACACCTGCACCTTATGCAGGACACCTGGGACTGGTTCAGGGCATCCCTGATTTCGACATCATCACCCTCACTTATTACACTACTTAAACCCACACTCTTCCTATATCTATATTAAAAGGCCTGACTTTTATCCAAACAGAGCTTCCTCTCCCTCAGGGAGGTAAGCTTTATCTAACAGTTCAGTATGGGAGGGCTATGTTATCCACTTATTATGGATTAAATGAAATTCTAATATGTCTTATTTTTACTTGTTTTTCTAAAAGCAGAAAACAATCTGCAAATAACAGACAGATAAAGCAACCTCGCCTTCTCTAGAGATTGCTTTAACATGCATTCTGACAGATAAAAAGTACAAACCAGGCTTTATAAGCCATCATATATAACCAGATCTAAATAAACTATGTGAGGTTAACATTTTTTCTGTTAAATCAATCTACTCAGTCCCCTGCACTAAATCCTTATCCAGATGCTAAACTGCTTAAGATTCGTGAGCTCCATTTTTTTGCGAACTTATTCAAACAACCAAAATCTTGATTAAATAAAGTGTTGCTAGAGTGATATTAGAGAAGGAAGTGCCATTATCTGGAAACAGTATTGCAAAATAAAATACATGTTGGTCCAGATCAAAGATTTAAAACAGAGAGAGAGAAAATTACATGTGCATCAAGTTGAGCATGTTGTAGGTGGTCTACAAAGACTGCAAGTAACATATAACAGAAAGATGAAAAAACCTGCACCTCTATTCACTATGAGGTCACACTAATCACTTAGAATGAGTTAAGAATTGACATTTGCATATCCTCCACCAATGAATTTGCCATGTTTTGTCATTAAAATGTGATATGTATATTAAAAACACAAATGCAACATAAACAGCTTTTCAATGCACTGACAACTCAACTGCACATGCAAATCTCATTGCACCTCCTTTAAGAAAATATGCTCTGTCGTGTTTATTTATTTATTCTTTTCCTAAAAATTTTAACAAAATACGACATTTTTTCATAATTTTTCACTCTTCTCTTCCCTTTCTTAAATGCAAAAACAGTTTGCACGTGCTTTTGAAGATGCAAACTTTAAAAATCAGAGCGTGTACCTTTTGAAAGTGTCTTCAGTCCTAGAAGGTTCTTGTTTATTGTGACATGATGGGATTCTGTTTTAAAACAGTAGATAATTGTTAGTAAACAATACAGTTTGAATAGTGTACTTTGTTTCATATACCCATTTCTCTGATGATAAATCCCAGTGAACCAAAGGGACTGATTATGAAACACGGTGGTGGTAGTGTCATGCTTTCTGGGAGCTTTAGCAGGACCTAACATGCTTGTTTTAATTAGAAGGAAGTTATTTAGATAAAAGCATGTTCATGTTTCAGAATGGCCTAGTCAAAGTACAAACCTAAATCTTCTTTACAAAGAATCTCAGTCTTATCTGACTAAGCTTGAACTAACATGGAAAATTCAGCTTAGAACTATAAGCTCTTTAGTTGGATTTTTATTTCTTAAACATTTAAATATCCCTTATATCTTCCACTTCAAAACTACAAACCGTTTAATGTTGGTCCATCCAATATCATCCGGGTTTAAACATTTAAATTGTCCTCTAAGTCCTTTTATGCTCCATTGGACTGAATGGATAACATATTGACAGAAAGTAAATTCAATCTTTGGTGGGTCAGAGTACTGTGTGTGAAAAGAAATCTCTGGAGGATTGCTGGGATAATAAAACATTTAATTTGGCTTTACCGCCTGTGTTTTTGCCTTTGGGCATCATCACTTCATACTTTTATGATCACACAGAATGAGCCTGTTAGTCGGGGTGGGGGTGGGGGGGGGACGCTTTAATGTAGGCAATTATTAGAGCCATTCCTATTCCGCCGTCTTCTGCAAAGATGGCTACACAGGCTGAATTAAAGAGAGGAAAAGCATAAATACAAACCGTTTTGGCTAAGTGGGGCTTCAGTAATCACCTCGGTGTGAGGAAGCTTTTCTAACAAAGCCTTTCTTTCCTATTCATGACTACTTTGACGGCTCTGCCAAATATATCTAGTTTATCTCCTGGATTTTCCGAACCCTCCGTCTCCTATCCTCCCCCTCTGTCACAACATCCGCTGTGAAATCGATGATGGTGACAGAGTGTGGGAGGCAGAGGCTGCCAGAACAGTATCATCCCCGAGTCGCTGATGTCACCTCCAATGCACCCCGCAAGGGGAGCGCTGCCAAAGTGTGACTTTTTACCGCTGATTCAGCCGAGCTGATGTGCATCTTGGGATGCCTGGGAGTGTCATTAACTGGCAAGGAGGAGTGTTGGTCCTGGCAGGGCACTGTCACAAAGCCTCTGGCTTCACACTGCTGAGCCCGACCGTAACACTCTGGAGAAAGGCGGTAGGTGAGGGAGGAGGTAAAAAGGCTGAAGGAAAACAAAAAGGGAAGAAAAGAGGACCAAAAGGATGCTGGAGATGTTTAAGGAGGAATAAGAGGAAGGATGTTGTAACTAAGCCTGAGAGGGACGATGTGCTCCAGCCTACAAAATGAGGTGAGACAGTCTGAGGTCT
This sequence comes from Cyprinodon diabolis, assembly GCA_030533445.1. Taxonomy (NCBI): domain Eukaryota; kingdom Metazoa; phylum Chordata; class Actinopteri; order Cyprinodontiformes; family Cyprinodontidae; genus Cyprinodon; species Cyprinodon diabolis. The sequence continues at coordinate 16,422,740 of CM060085.1, forward strand.
GCCTTGCTCAGTCCCAGAGGCTGTTCTGATAATCCTCCGGTTCTGTTCTGCACATGTTTCATGGCAAACATCCTCACAGTTAATATTCCTTTTTATTTTGTTTTAAATCTATGAATACTGACATTCAGAATTCATTGTGATGTTTTAAGAGAACTTTAAAGTTAAAGGACTGGAAGGAGAGAAGTCAAAGGAAAAACAAAAATGATGTTTAAAGCTAGATGAAAAAAGGAAAGAAATTGAGGAATTATGAAAGAAGAGGAAAGGAGGAGGACAAAAAAAGGATAGGAGGAAGTAAAAGCGCAAAGAATGAACAGGAACAGTGAAGACATGGATGAAAAGGATGGCAAGAAAATGAGGGAAGTAAAAAAAAAAATCAATAAAGGCTGGAATAGATGAAGAAAGGAAGATGTGAAGGTATGGGGGATGGAGAGCAAAGGAAAGGCTAAAAGGAGGATGTAAGAAAGCAAGAATGAAGAGAAGGACAGAAGTAAGGATGGATGGATGGATGAAAAGTTGTTGTTTTCCCCTTGTATAACAACAGATTTAAGAAACAGCCTGATCATGTAAATCTGTTTCCCATCTTTCAGATATTTTCTTTTCTGTTCTTCAAAGCAGACTATGGACTTTTCCAGATATTACAGGAACCAATTCAGGGACACTAAACTCCGCTTTTAAAAAACAAAACAAAAACAGAACAAATTCCCATAAGAGAGCGTGCTTTCCAGCTGAGATTAACTCCTGAACTGTTCCCAACTCTAAGGCAGCAGCCATCAATCGCCTCCGGAGGCAGCTTCATGCTGCGTCCTCCACAATAGACCCAACTTCTAAGATACAAGAATAGCAGAGATCTGTGTTCTGGATCAATAGGATTAGAGCTGATGCTAAAACCTCGGAGATGACAGATCCTCCTACAGGGGACACTGAGGGGATGCTTCCAAAAAAATAACTTCTTAGGGTGGAAGGAACGCTCCATTGGTACCCTGTCAAAACAAACAATATTCCAACCAGGAATAATATGCAATTGGAAGCAGATAACAAACCAAACTGCCTGCAGCACAACAATAACACCTGCTGGAAGAGAAAGAGGAGCAGGAGAGCATCACAGTGTGTTATTGGCATCTTTTTCAACCTGCCGAGCCGCATAGTTATGTTTTCCAGTGAGTGCAGAGAGGCAATAATTGGCCACTTTTAGGCGCACCTACACAGGTCAGCACTCTCCATCTAATCCAGTTTCAGCTGCTTTCGGATTTCCCATTATGTCCACCATGGCTGATGCAGGGTAGAACATGCCATACAAGCTTGGAGGCAACTCGTATGACAAGAATTTGGGCATTTAATATCACTGACAGCAGGTCTCATTAGAAATGCTATATTTATCAGACATGTATTATTTCAACCTTAAAGGTGCAGTAGGAGATCTTTTCTGACGCATTTTTTTTAGCATGTGGCTTAAAGATCTCCCCACAGCCGCTTAGCAAGCAGTGAAATAGAAGGTCCGGAAGTGAAACTAAAATAAATGGTCCCTGATATGGTGAGAACTCAATGAATAACCCCAACCAATCACAAAAGACGGTCCGTTGTACACGATTGGTTCCTTACACGTCAATCGCGGTCATCTGCTTGTCCCTCCCCCCTGTGCGCGTACCCTGATACATGGACAAAACGACACCTCAATGCTCGTACAGGACGCCATGGCTGGAAGCTAGCCACTGTTATGCTACGTTCACTGCTTTACGTAAAGCAGCAAGAGCAGCAAAAAGGCGTGTGCTGCTTCATTTTTGATGCTTGCATAAGTTTAGTTCTGACGCACGGCTGAAGAATATTGCTAGGGTGACCAGATTTGGGTTTCTGAAAAGGAGGAAACGTTTGTTGTTGTTTTTTTTTGTCGACTGCTGGGCCACTGACTGGACTGGACCTCAGCAGAGAGCCATAATCCGTCCGTCCTCGGCCGGACGAGGGGGTCTGTAGACCGGTAATGCAGGCAGGGGAAGCATGGGGACACAGGTGTCCAGGCTACCGTCACCGGGTCAGGTTCGGTTGATTTTGAAAATCCCCGCTGGACACTTTTTTAGGTCTGAAAAGTAGGACATGTCTGGGGAAAAAAGGACGTCTCACTCCCCCATCTTTGCTGCTCTGTCTGCGCAGTGGAAAAGTGGGTCTGATGCACGTTGGGCGGAGATACTCTATCCTTTATTTGCCTGTAACAATGGCAGCTATATTTGCTGTGATCAGTGGGTAAAAAAGTAGTTTGAATCTAGTTTGAAGTGAGAAAGTCCACCTGAAAACATCATCAGTGCAGTCAGTTCATCCAGATTACCATCCTGCCTTCAAATATTTCTGTTGGAGCCGCTCAGATCGCCGGTGCGCTGTCACAAGGAATCCCATTCAACAGCAGCCTAAGGCGTGGTCGCCTCCTTGCAGTTTGCCGCGGTGGTTAGAAGGCGTTTTCATGTACGTAATCTAAACTTCAGGAACCAGGATAATAAAAGCAAACATGTTTTGCCAGCAGATTTCATGCATGCATTTTAAGTTAATTTAGGCGTTAATAAACTGTTTCAGAGGAGTGATCATAGCGATCTGCATCATCAGTGCTCAGATGTGCTGCTCTAGACGTGCTGCAGACAGCATGGGCGTTCATGTGTTTTAAAGGCGTGGTTTCGAGGGGTTTGACAGGTAAGGCATGGTTGTGTATGCTCAAAAATATAGCTTGCTGGAACAGTTTTTCCAAAATCTCCAACTGCACTTAACATCAGATTAAAAAAATACTACTATAATAGTAGAGATTAAAACTGAAACATTTCTCAGAACTTCCTGTTTGAAGGAAAACTATTTTAAAACGTAATCTACCAGAGATAGGGATGATTTGGGGTCTAACTACCTAAAGTAAAGAAACCTTTCCCTTATATCTGAGAATTCTTGGAAGTCATTTTCCAATTCCATTTCTTCTTTGACAACAAAAGTGGAAAACTTAAATAAAACCAGGCATGTTTGGTTCATAAACCAAGCTTTCCTCTATGGTTTCTTTCACCAGTTTTTCATTCTGAAAACAGTTAATTAAGTTTAGTTAATTTGTTGCATGCCTTTATTTTGAAATTCACAAGGAAGAAAAAAAGTAGTGAACGGGTGGTTCGGTGTCGCATTTATGACGAGTAGTTTTGATTTTGCTGATTAATGTCTGAAGATTAGAAATAATTCAAATGATATTTGAGTTCTGTTTTTTCTAATATAATAATATAATGAACTTAATGGAAATCAATAAACAACACTGGAAATCGGCCATATTATTGATATGAACTCGTAAAAACAACTATAAAGACCGTTTGGGATTCCTTTCTAAACTGGACAATCGATTCTTGCTTTCAGATGTTGCTCTCTGTCTGCTGGCAGGGCAGGATCCATGAGTTCACCTGCCTTCTAGCACACTCAGGGGATGACAGAGCCTGAAGGTATGGGAGGATGGTTCATGTATTCCTAACTTAAAATCCTCAGACATCTTTCTCCTGTATAAGTGAAATTAAAAAGGTTAATTTTTTAAGAAATACTGATTTTCCATGGCCGTTTTGCTCATTGAAATTCCGAAAGTTGACCTAACTTAAGCTTCAAAGTCGAAGCCAGGAATTCTTTGGAAAGGCAGGCTTTTTGTGATATCGTCAAACATTGTATCATCATCCAAACTAGCTGGTGATTCACATCCGTATTGCTCATAGCGCCAACACTGAGCATATAAGTTAACCACTAATGAGGTCCGACTTGAAGACTTCCCAGTCTCTGTCGTCATGTACACGACATTAACAGTCAGCTTGACGGGGGAAGCCTTGGAACATGCATAGTGTGACCTACGCAGGTAAGCAGGAAGTGTTTTTCGAACGCATCAGTTAGGTTTCAGTGTATTGCTAACTTATGGTGTGGCAGGCCAACTGCACAAGCTTCTACTAGCACTAAATGCACAGAGATTGTAATTAAAACATTTTGATGTGTAAATGGAAACGGTAAGGAAATGTAATCAGAAAGTTATCCAAAAAAAAAAAAAGGATCAGTTTTAATTTTCTACCAGCTGGTCATTAATTGGCGCAGATCATACTCTAAAGTGTCCAAATCTGTTTATCAACTGCTTTCTGCTCATCTTTAATATCAAATGAAAGCACAACAGCTTGCCATAGGGGACACCGAGTCCAACATGCTTTCATTCTGCACTTGCTCTCAGACTCACTTATCCCTCATTCTACAACTTGTTAAAGTATTTTCCCTGAGAGCACACTAGATGCACTAAGTCCTCTGAGAGCAAAAGAGAAAAAAATAAAAATAAATCGGAAGCAGAAAAGTATTCTTTCCCTGGTGTATTTTCAAGCATTTGATGTCTGTGTGCGAGCGTTCCTCCCATCAGTCCCTCACCTCCAGCAGCACCAGATGGATCCTGTGGAAATAGCCAGGGAGAAAATTAAGAACAACAGCTGTCAAATCAGAGACTGAGGTGCAGAGCAGCGAAAGAGGAGGAGAAAGACACTTGAAGAGGTAGGGGGGCAAAAAAAAATAAACCGAATGCAGTCACACCTCATGCAGGTAAAGTCAGATTGACATTTGGAGAACAGCTTATTAGGAAATTTCATGGGAGTCTTGAAGTGATTATCCTGAGCCTGTCAGCTGGAAACAGCATGTCAAAGTGCCACCCCGTCATTTCCCCCCCCTCCAGGTGCTTGACGCACTGCTGCAAAGAAAACCAAACATGTGCTCTGAGGAGTGATGTCTGACAAGGAGGAGGAGAGGGGGAGGCTCGTCTGAGCAGACCAGATAGTGGCCAAATAATACACATTTTTATCCCACGACGTGAGCGTGCAATCCGCTGCGAATTACCCCCCTGTTATGTGTTCGCAAAAATGATCTGAAGCGGCGAGCTGCTAATACGGGGTGTGAATGAATGAAAGTGTGTCATCCGGTGTCCGTCCCCGTCTGCATGGCCCTGTTTAATCATCGCAAATAATCTATAATACGTTTCAATTCCCATTCATCAAGGGTTCTGTTCCATGCAGAACCTGTTGACTATAAAGGAGGCCGACTTTCTCCAACATGAGGGTCGTGTGAATAACAAAAGAGGGCGAAACGAAATGAGGAGCAAATCCATGAATTATTACGACACTGAAATTTAATTTAGAAGCTTTGCTAAGCCACAAACGTTGCTTTTATGACACTTTTGCTATTATAGGATGCAGAAGAAAAGCAGGTAAACAGCACAGTAGATGCTGCATGTTTGCTGTAGCAACAGGAGGTGAAAATATTGACGGATGGTGAGGATGAGTGGGGGGGGGGTCACAGTTGGCTGGAGCGCTTTCCTGGCAGGAGTCCATCGTTGAGCACAGGTGAGTTTTATTTGCTACAACCTTTAAGCTTGGTGTAAAATTTAAAGGCTTTTGAGATCAAGGGAAGGGATAGAAATCTGAGCAAATAAAGATATCGGATTTTAATTAAGGCTGATATTTACCAGGGCTGTGCATAGAAATCGATATAAAGATTAATATCGATGTTTTTAAAAACGATATTACAGCGCGCCAAGGACTTAAAAAAACAAATGCAATATGCAAGTATTGTAATGGTGCGGTATGGTATACTCAGGGTTCGTACACCTTTTCCAAAGTCAAAATCAAGCACTTTCAAGATCCATTTTAAAACTTTTTCCAGCACCTTACACCACCAACAGTTGTCGGCCGGAACCAGTTTTGCGCGGATGACTGCTGGGGGTGGGGGGGATTTCGAAATGAATACATAAAACTAAATCCTATCTTAATTTGTCAGAGCACACGAGGCAGATATACATTTTTTATTATGAGTTTTAATTAACTACTGACTAGAGACTGACATTTTTTCGGGAATCACACGGGTCACGGGATTCCCGTGGGATTCCCTTGGGATGGGAGTCAGTATTAGTAACGATCACGTGATTGGGACGGTACAGGATTAAACATTAACAGGAGCAGACGGGAGCAGGAGCAAACCAATAGTAACTAAAAAAAAAACTAGGATCGATGCCAAAAAAAGAAAAGAAAATAGAAAGAAAAAAAATCCAGTACTGGCGCGGCGCCGCCGTTTTGTAGTTTTTTTCCTTGAAGCCTACACTATAATGCGAGTCAAAAAAACTACACGACCCAAAAACCAACAGTGCTTCCGCTCTGAGTTTTTCACCTGCGCTCAAAAACAACAAGAATGGGAGTGGTGCAGGAGCCGGAGCCATTCTGAATGGGAGCGGGATGGGAGTAATTTCCCCAGGAATGGGACGGGACAGGATTTAGATTTCTACTCTGGCCCGGGATCGGGACGGGACACCATTTTTTTCTGTGGGAGTGGGACGGGACAGGAGTGAAAATCCACTCCCGTGTCAGTCTCTACTACTGACCTTTCCACTTATAGTTCACCGATGATGAAGACGACGAAGACATTTCCCCCCCCCCCCCCCCCCCGACACGTCTCCTCGGATGATCAAAGAAAATGACTCCTCTGCCATGGCGTAGTAATATAACCAACCAGAGGGTGTCGCAATTCAGTATTATCAGCCGTAGAGTTATCAATGCTGTTTTAAGGTCTGGGCCTGGCAATGAATTAAAACTTCGTTATTTGGTTGGTTTATTTTGGAAGGTTGGCGAGGCGGTAGCGCGAGTTTGGCGAGGCGGCTGCCTCGCCAAGATAGTGCTGCGAGAAACACTGCAATACTAACATTACATGATCACACCGTACTTTCAGTCACTCAGTACCTTAGCCTGTGAATTCCTAGCTAGCAGTTACTAGCGTAAACAAATAGGCACTAACGTTAACGTGTACTAGGCTACTTCAGTTGGCTTACTTAAAAAGTCTATGACTTACCCTTCATGTGACTCGAGAGCGCAGACTCGCCCATTTTTGCAGACTTTACAAGAGGCAACTCGTGGGGTTTGTCCCCGTTTAATCCATAATTTGTATTTTTCATCTTCCAGCCAACGTTCATTGAAACGACAACCTCCCGGCATGGTGCAGTAGTGGGGGCGGAGTCACACATGGAAATAGACTGGCAGATCGCAGTCACACATAAACAAGCAGGTTTCGTTGTGTTTTCGGGCTCTCCGAAATTTTATTTCTCCATTTAATAAACACACGATTCAGTTAGATAGGTATTTGTTGAGAAAGAAATAGTTACAATTTCAAGCATTTTCAAGCATTTCATCCAAAATATAAGCACTTTTCAAACCTTGAAAACACAACATCAAAATGCAACAATTTTCAAGGATTTCCAGCACCTGTACGAACCCTGTATACTGGAAACATGACCAACTTGCAGGCTCACGTATAGAGGCACCACGCTGACAAGCTAGAAGCACCAAAGACGCAAAGACACCTGTAGACCTGAAGCAAATGACTTTGGACAAAACCACGTATAGGTTTCCATCTACAGGATTACCGACTCTCTGGTGTGTTTTATCTGCCTGGATTTGCGTCCTTACCGCATGGCGATTCGATACAGTATCGATTTCCTGACCCAACGATTCGATTATTTTCGATTTTTTTTTTTTTTTTTTTTTTTTTTTTTTACACACCTTACAGGCTAGACAATGTTTCAAATTTGAAATAAATCAATGAAAGCTGTAATATCGTTATGCATTTTTCTTGAGAAAAAACAGCAAATAACAGAAGTAGAAAAGTACTGCACAAAATCAGTGCAATGAGTGCAATTCAATACCTTAGCTCCAGACGTCCCGCCCCCTCCACAGACGCTCCGCCACCCCTCCCCCAATTTGTAGGTGACCGCAGACAGTGCCGCTGACAGGAGGTCGGCTTGTTTTGTTTTTATGACCGAAATTGCGGAAAACAACTCGTGAAGTTTGACCCGCTAGAAGAGCGAGGTCTGTGTCAAGCTCACTGCAACACACTGCTGTAAGAGTATAATCAGGAAAGGCAGTAGGAGGGCAAAATAGGTTTAGCGCCACCGCAGCACTGGAGGGAGAATTACGTCCAGGAGCAAAAAATAGACCGGAGGAGAAAAAAAACAAAACATGAATCGATACTATTGCGGACGTATCGATGCATCGGATCGTCGGCTGTTGGATCGATGCACCGATACAAAACAGTTATTATTCACACCCCTACTGAGGACTGGGAGCTAAAGGCATTCGTTTTACAAACAAGAGCCATGCAAGAGAGCCATACAGAAACAAACATAGCGGAGTTACTGAAAACGGCACTGGATGAGTTGGGCATAGCAGCCAAACACCCGGCTATCGTCACAGACAATGCAGCTAACATGACCATCGCAGCTGAGCTAACAGATATGTTGCACTTCAAGTGCTTTGCCCATACTCTTATTCACTTTATTTTTCTGTTTACGATGTCAGTGTTGAAAAAAATTGAACATAAATATAATATTTGGCTGTTTTTGTTGATTGAATGACTTTGAGCATTAATTTGAAAGTAATAAATATTGATATTGGAGTCAAATCAAATAAAGCTGAGCTATATTGAGAATCGTATCGTATCGTGAGCTATGTATCGAGAATCGTATCGAATCCCAGATGATACCGAGCCCTAATATTTACAGATATTTAATATATTTTCCTACCCTTTGGACACCTTGAAATCTGACCACAGTGCTGACATTGATTTCTGATTTCGTTAAACAGCCACAATTCTGAGCTGCATCATAATTACTGTCACATGATCAAACGCCACATGTCTGATCCCCGCCCCCTCCTGAAACAAAAACAGCAACTACTGTATATGGATATTAATCGTCGTCATTGACCCAGCTTAACTCAGGCAGACACTGACTGATACCCATATTAATACTGATGCATATCGTACAAATTTAGTTTAGTATATAAAATATTTTTATGGCTGTTACATAAATTACATGATTATAGTTATATAACATATTGATACTAGTAATGTTTCAACATTCAACAGCAAACATGCCTGCATAGTAATGGTAATTCACACATTTTAGTCAGCAGATTAAATTTAATTTCTTAAAAATCAATCTTTGCTTAAATAAACTGACCTTTAGGAATTAATGAGAATTGATTCAGATTCAGATTGAGTCAGCTGAGGTGGCTCTGACATCTTTTTCAGATGCCCCCTGAACGCCTCCTTTTGGAGGTGTTCCAGGCACCTCCTAGCAGGAGGAGGCGTAGAGGACGACTCAGGGCACGATGTCCTGGGAGCGACTCAGGCTTCTCCAAAAGGAGCTGGAGAAGGTGTCTGCTGAGGCTGCTGCCCCCAAGACATAGTCCAGAATGAGGCAGAAGATGAAGAGTACAGATCTGATTTTTTCAACATAGTCCTAGTCAGTCAAAGTGAACAAATAGAGTAATTTGTGACTTTTAAAGCCAAGTCTGAAGCTACGGGAGTCTAAAAGCTGATTTAAACTAGGTCGTCTGCGTAGGTGTCGCACTGAACGCAAAGACGTCCCCGCCCCCTCCGCAGACACTCTGCTGCACCCCTCCCAAATTGTAGGTGACCGCAGACAGGCTGCCAGCTTGTTTTGTTTTTATGACGGCCATTGCGGAAAACAACTAATGAAATTGTTTTCCGCAACTGAAATTGTTTTTTCGCTGTCATGTCCCTCCGTTGTCGTGTAAAACTTGCCCCCACTTCCTCATCGCCTCGGTCGTATCTAGACCAACAGCGTAAATCAAAAATGTCTGCATCAAGCTCACTGCGACACACTGCTGCGGGGAGTATAACCAACCCTTAACTCCATTCCAGGTTGCATGGTTCGAGTTACCGCCGATAATTATTCCCCCTTCTCCCTGGACTGATGCTGCCATCACCAAACTATCTTAATGTTCTTAAAACAATTCACAGCAGTTTTTCATAAATCCCCACAATGTGGAAATCGTAGCGAGGCAAGGCAAGTTTTTTTGTATAGCAACCATTCAAACTGCCTTACAGGAATTAGATAATAAAATACTGTAGAAGTAAAATAAAAGCAAATTAGGTTAAAAGTCTACAGATCCAAACACCACACTGGGAAAACGATCCAGAAATAAGTAAAAAAAATGGCTTAAATTAAGTTTATTTATCCTTAATTTGAGTAGGTAACTGAGATTGTTTGCCAATGAAATAAGCATTTTTACTCTTAAGATAATTAGATAATATGCACTTGAAATAAAACAATGCAATTGTGTTTTCTTATTTTAAGTGTAAATTGTCTTGTTCCATTGGCAACATGTTTCTTTTACTTTCTTAATCCAAGAACAAATGCACTTATTTTAAGATAAAATGACTTATCTAGATTTTGATTTTTTTCCAGTGCAGAGGTATGAATCTCCATCATCTCCAGAAAAAAATCCCCTTTTACTCAACTGTTGCATTCATTTTTCCTTTAAGCTCATCAGACTGAGTGGGTCCATAAAAATGCACCCAGATTTATAGATTGTACACGTTAATAAAAAACATGAATTATTTCACTAACCGTTTACAAATCTGTCCTGCTTTATGTTGGTCTATCTCAATCAACCTCGATGAAATATACTGAAGGTCCAGGCTGTAAGATGATAAAATGTGACAGTAAAAAAAAGGCGTGTCTGACCTAACAGGACGACTCTGATCTATGCATGCTGTGTACAGAACCGGAGAGGAGGAGAGCAGGCAATCATCTTGACCCGATTCTTCAAAGTTTGAATTATTCAGGTGATTATGTTCCCTTTGTTCTGCCAATCCTTATGACACATTAGCAGTGTGCATTACCAAAGGAATAAAAGATGTGTGCTTCATTAAAAACCTCTCAGTCTGTGTCTTTCTTTGGGTTCCCACAGAGCTAAAGAAAAACGGAAAGCAGGACAGAGGAGGGGTGGTGGGAATGAAGGCACAACATGATTTACGGCGCTCGGAGTTCAACAGGTAGCTGACCCAGCAGCAGAATGCAGCGAGAAAGGAGGGTAGAGAAATTGTTTGACCATTTTCATTTGGGGTTTGACTATGATGGAGCAAGCTATCAGGTACCAGCACTTGTCTCTTAAGCCAAGAATCTCAAAAGAGAATATCTCATTTCAGTCTCAGTCCTTCACCCAAACACACACATTATCCCCACAGAGTTTGGAACAGAACAGCTTTTCTTTGCCATTTCTTTTAGGTAACCAGTCATAGCAGCTGAAACAGGCTCATGGGTAAGAATAAAAACGGTGCATTTAGTACTTAAAACAACAAAAAAAGTATGTTTATATGAAACAAATGTTGCTTGTATGATCAATAATACCACTACCAAGGGTAATAATCACTTTAGATCCTGCTTTTCACAGTTTCACTGTAATGCTGGAGACATCAACCCATTATCTATGCCAGCTAAATTCCCCCCAGGTAGACAAAGGACATATTTAAAGTCAATACAGAGACATATATCATATGACACATTCGTCCACTTAGACCAGGGGTAGGCAACCCACAGCTTCAGAATATATGAAAATATATATTTTTGACGAGTTTGTTTTAATATGGTGTGCAGGAGGTGAAACAGACACTCATGTTTTCCAATGCTGTAAACATTTGTATAATAAATACATTTAAACAATATATGTAAATATTTATTTCAATGAAAATGTGCGTCATGGCCATAGAAATCAGTGGTCAAAGCCTGCAACATGTGTCGCAGCGACATGGATCTTAGACCATGGATCCCATAGGGGGAAAAAAAGGAAGATACCTGATGAGAACAGTGGATTCAGAGAAGAATGGATTTGCTTCATTATCAATGTGGAAGGATTGCCTGCGTTTTTGCTTTGGCACTTTGGCAGCAATTTGTCAAATAATAAAAATAGTAATTTGGAAAGGCATTTCCAGGGAAGGCTAAATATTCAGCCGATCACACAGTTGTGAGTGAGAGAAAGAATGTGATTGCAGAACTTCTGGATAAATTAGTGGAAAGCAAAGATAGATTTAAGAAATGGATTGCATCTCCAAACTCCACTACTTCTGCTAGTTTTGTTTCAGCCATGAATCAAACAGGTAGCGCTCTAATGCAGGTAGGTGAACTTTTTTCAATTTTTTCCCCCCAAATCCTCAAAATAAAGACATCACAAAGGAACGATGGTGATGGAGGATGCAGGATTCAGGGGTAGAGAGCATTGCTTTGATGGATGTCAGTTCCTGCTTGGTTCCTCATGACTCAATCAACTCCTCCCAATAGAAACACCTCCACCATAGAAAGATTCCTTTATTGTGTTGAGAGCGTTCACTGCTCCTTCTTCACCTCATGCTACTATGTGACATTTGCTCCAGGATAAACATTTAATCATGAATGCTTATTATATATTTAAGCCCACATAGTCCTTTTTTTTATAGTGGTCTAATACACTTAGAGCCTGTGTTGCCATAGGAGGCATATATAAGACTTTTACATTTTTGAGGCTCCAGACAATTTTTCTTCTTAGTTTTTTTGGTCCAATATGACTCTTTTGGGCAGTTTGGGTTGCCGACCCCTGACTTAGACCTAAGGACACAGCTTTGGACGACTACAACACACCATGGAAGTTTCATGTTTAATAGCCCCTGGCTGAGATTCAGACCTAAAACCGACCACTTTGCAAAAAATGCACAATGTTCTAATGTATACATATGCTTTGCTTTTAAAAACTAACATTAAAACATTAAAAGTACAGGTTAAGATAAAAATGTTGGCGTGTAGCTAAGGAGTCATGCAAATGACCTCAGAAGACACAAGCATTACTAGTGTCTTTAAGGCCTAAAGAGTTCTTGGTGTTTCTTATGTTTTCTATTTTCTACACCCCTATATCCAAAGAGCAGCTTGGTGACTTTAGATCACCAACTACCGACAGAGCTGCTCTGCTATTTTATGTCTTTGAGAGAAAATATAAGTGTTGTGCTTCAGTATTCAGGCTCACATCTGGAACACACTTTTCCTCCACAAGGTTTGAGCAGCAGGTTTCCTCATGGGTCATCACACTCGATGCTGAATCAAGCTCACCTCAAGCGCCACCGAGATGAAGAAAGTGACAAGGCTGGTCTCCCTTTATAGATCACCCTTCAGGTCCACTGTGTGTCAGCTCTTTGGGTTTTCCAATTAAGGGTAGAAACAGCCAAGAGGATGTTGGAGTCCTAGCCAAGAAAAGTTTGGAAATAGTCAAAGCTAAATAAACGAGAGAAGAAGGCAGTGGAAGCTTCACTAGTTGAGCCCAACCTTTCATGGAAACCAGATTGGGACCTTTAAATATCAAGGTTTTAACCACCCGAGTATAAAAGTGTCATATAAACTGTAGTAATTATCATCTGACTAGATGACACGCAGGTTTTTTGGGTAAGAGGTGTCGTTACCAACACAGCGTTGTGTTTGTGGACAATGTCACTGTACTGGCAGAGTGGAGGGTGGGAATTATCCAATCAGAGGGGATTTTGTTGAGGTTATGTTTCTTAGACAGGGGGCTCAGAGTCCAAACATTGGTTTCAGGAGAAGCAGTGTGTTTTTCTGCCTGGTCTTGGAACCACACAGACCACTTCAAACCAGTTTAGGGACCAGCAGAGTTCGTCTCAGATGACTGAGTTCTACCAGTTCCCTCCTGCTCAGACCTACAGTATGTATTGAGCTTCTCTACGTCTCAGTCCAGCATTGTCAAGGAGAAAAGGGTGATTTGCCCTTTTCAGATCTGTGGAGAATGTTCTACCTCAACTGGATGAGGACAGTATCTAGGGATCTTTCTCACAAGGAAGCGGCAAATAGACCAGGAGAAATAAGAATGCTGCTCAGGTCCGTCATTGAGAAGTGAGAACTGAGCTAAAACACAAAGTTCTTGATTTAATGTATCTCCAGCTTTATGTCCCTATCCATACTTATGGCTATGAAATTGGGGTCATGACCAAAATAATGAAATCCTGGACTGAAGAGGCTGATATGAGCTTCCTTCACAGGTTGGAAAGGCATTCCCTTAGAGATGGGGCGAGTGACTCAACCAACAGCAGGGACTTCACCACATTAGGCAGGTGTTTCAGATGCGTCCCTCAGGCAGTGCTCCAGGAACATCCCACCAAAAGGAGGCCCAGGACAAGCTGAGGGGATGTCGTCTCCATTGGACATGGAGCGCCGCCGGCTTCCCCCAGAGGGGAGGCGGGGCTTAGGAGAGGGAGAGATGGAGAGAGGATCTCTGTGCTAAGACTTCTGGCCCCGCAGCCAGGATAAGAGGCTGATATTTGGCCTTAACAGATGCCTGTTGTATTTCATGTTTTATCGATTCAATGTTTCCACTTTAATAATGGATGAAACTGCAGTTTGTTTTAAAACAAGCATAAACAATATTGAGAGACGCTCCATTTGGACGTTTTATGGTGTTATTTTATTTATCGGCCTCTTTAAAGCATACCTACGCTCTTAAACCTGCTTCGCTTTGTGGCGGCTCAACAATTTATGAGGCAGAAAAATATTGTGTTATCCACAGGAAATTCCCCCGAGTGCTCTAGGTTACCTTTATTACCCTTACTGAAACACTCTGAGGAGTCAGCCCAGATTTTTCATCTTAATATGACGACATATTTAGATTTAGTGAACAAAGAGTCTCGTGCTGGCATGTTAGGGTAACAAAGTGATGAATTTAAAGGTACCGCTAATTCCTGAAGGGTGTGGTTTTAGAATAAACCTTCAAGAAGTGATGATGCCAAGCTGGAGCATTCAATATGCAAAACTAAATCTAGTGTCTGTATTGAGTTGTAAACATATTTCCATTGGGTTCGAGTGGGTGATGAATGAAGAGTGAAAAGCAATTGGAGGAGGAAGTATCAGGCAGAAAGATTGTTCAGGGAAATACGGATTGATGTGTGCGAGGTAGTTTGTATGCAGCGGTGGACGGTGGCGGAGGGAACTGATTAGCAGCAACATCTTGTGCCAAACTACTTCTTAGCTGCACTGATTTCACACTGCTTTCTGTATTCATGTATGCATGGAGCCACAGCAAAGGGGGAGTGGGGGTGCAAAACAGCATCTTTTTCCTTCAGACGCTCTCCACATCCCTCCTTTTCAGTATGCACTTTTCTGCCACCTCTGAAGTTTTTATTCCATCGCCCGTTCTGGTTCGATATCGTCAATAGCAATGTTCTGAAAATCCTGATTTTTGTCCTTTTATTGTGTGTTTGGATCCTACTGAGGAAGCATCATGTTGTGTCCTCGCCTTTTTTTTTTTCTTTTTGATTTTTCATCCCACTCGGAGTCCTCCTGCTGAGGAGGACCAGTCTTAATGGAAAGAATAACAAAATTACCTTGAGAGGGAGCAAAACATCTCTGAGTGGAAGCAAACTGCTGTGCGGTGGTGCATCATCATCATCATCAGGCTTTCAGCCTCTCTGCTCAATTATTGTCCTCGTTTTTGATGGTGGTTAGAAAAAGACAACAATGAACATCTCTGTTCTGACTACAGAAGTGAATGATTTCATTGTTTGACGTCTGCTTGCCTGCTTCAGTAATTGCAGGAACTAAAAGAAAATAAGGTGTTACTTTTCTATTTTTTTTACTTTAAATTTGTGTGTCTTATGGTTGTATATATTTAAGAGAAAAACTTGCCCAAAATTCCTTTTCTCACTTTATATAAAACATAAAAGATTGCAGTGATGACTTTTTCAGTTCATTACTTTTATTTAGAACTTCCAAATCTATGTTTTTAATAATTTTGATAAGTTCAAGGTAAAAATATGCAGCTCTAATCTATTGATGGGTATTCTTTTGCCCATGTCCATGACTCAGTGAAGTGTTTCACCTGGGAAAAAAACAAAATTAGCTTTTTCTTTTCTTCTATTTTTCTTTTTTTTGTGGATCAACAATAAACACTGGAAAAACGATCTAGAAATAAGTAAAAATGTCTTAAATTAAGTCTATTTACCCTTAGTTTGAGTAGGTAAATGAGATTGAGTTTTCCAATGGAATGAGTATATTTACTCTTAAAAAAAGATATTTAGATAAAATGCACTTGAAATAAGACAACGCAATCATGTTTTCTTATTTTAACTGTAAATTGTTTTGTTCCATTGGCAAAATGTTTCTTTTACCTTCTCAATTCAGGAACAAATTCACTTATTTTAAGAAAAAATAATGACTTATCTAGATTTAGATTTTTTTCCAGTGAAGTCTTTGATACTTGTCTGATTTTTTTTTTCTACCAAGTCAAAACAACAAGTCAAAGCATAAATTTCTCAACTCTAATGGAATTTATTTAGCGATTTTTAAGTATGCAGACAGGAAAGTGGGTTACAAGAGAGGGGAGAGATATTTAGTAAGGGTCAGCAGGGCCCAGACTCAACCCCTATATGGGTCATGTGCTCTAAACTTTTTCAAGTGCAAGTCCAAGTCAATTCTCAAGTCCTTGGGGGCGGAATCGGAGGTCAAATTTCAAGTCTTTTGTTCAGTCTAGTTTTTTTTGTTTTTGTTTTTTTTATCTTTAGGGTTCAAGTCCCTGACAGAAATAAGACAGTCCTCTCCTCTATGCTGCATTCTTCAAAATACTAAATTCAGCAAATAAAAAAATGACACTATTGTGAATTACTTTAAAATATTTAGAAATAAAGGGACCGTAACAATCCGTTGTTGAATTTATGAATTTTTTTAACTTTTTGAACAATCTCAAGAGTTTTTGTGACGTTTGCTATCCAGTGAGGGGATCCTTGTTCTAGGGCAGGGGTGTCAAACTGGTTCCAGAAAGGACCGTGTGTCTGCTAGCACACCAGACTACAGCCATTTAATCGAGTCCACAGGTCAACACTGAACTCACTTAATGAGATGCCTAAAGGCACACGGCCCTTCCTAGAAACAGTTTGACACCACTCTTTTAGGAAACTTAGCTTATTTTGACCTAAAACAATCCAAAATTATTCATTGCAAAATTCAGTTTAACAGAAATCCACATGGTCATCATTTCATACCAACAGTAGCCACAACCAGGTTTGCGGTCTACAATATAAATAATTGGTATATTCATTCCAAAAAAAAGTAAAAAAAAAGACAATTCACTGGACTTTGTTTTCCAAGTTTAAAGACGTTTCGCTTCCCATCCAGGAAGCTTTTTCAATTCAAAACAGTCACACAAACTACAGCTAATCTGCAGAAAGTATACACAAAATACACTAAAAGGTACATTTTAAATTTATAGCTTATATGTGTAACGTTAAAAGACTGAATTATAAGCAAAACCACTACAAGACAAAGTAAAGCAACTATATGACTTATGTTGAAAAAATTTAATGGCTGATGCATGACGTCCACTTCCCTGGACACATGGTTAATCGTAATTTTCTACATATTAAAACAAATGTATATTTCAAACCTTAGACGTTACTGTAAATCATATTTTTTTAACCTGTTGGGTTCTTCTACAATAGAAGGATTGAGAGAATATGCCAGCAGTGGTCGACAGGTGTTGCCGATTGTTGGCCATCTTGGATTCAAAAGAAATTTACTTGCAGTTACAATGACTGACCACTTAGTTGGCCTCAATGGAGTGGGGCAGCAGAGAGCATTCTAGACACTAATATACCGTTTCACTATAGAAACCATATAATTAAAGAGTTCATTTACTTTTTAGTAGCTGTCCACTACAGTGACAGCTATGCACCAAAGGTTGTGGGATAATGAGCTGCTGCAGTCAGAGAATCCATTCATAAACTGTAATAGGATCATTGCTACCTCCTCTGGTATTTGGATGCTACACCGCACTTATCTAATCTAAGAAAAACTTTTCAGACTTTCTGCTTCGTAAACAATTAAAATTACTTAATTTTCCACCTCTTAACATCACAAAAGCTCACAAACGTTCAAATCTGTTCGCTTCGCCTATAATATTTTAACATAAAAGATAATTTAGTTGTAATCTACAGATTTGCCACTAGATGTCACTGAATTTCTGAGCTGAGATTTTTGATAAGATAAGCCTTTCGAAAATAAAAGTTTATATGGATTATTTTGGTTCCATCTGGGAGTGAGGAGTCACAGCCAGCCTGCTGATGATCCCTTTAAGCCAAGTTGGAAGCTACTCCCGACACTTCTGGCTACAATTAGAGAAGAGGGGACTTAGAGCAGCTACTGCTTTCTGGAGGGCTTTAAAAAAACAAAAACAGCCCACACATAGAAAGCTTCCCTCTGAGCTTTACAGCACTACATTCAACACTAGCCGTAATGACAGCCTTGGCACCAGCCCTAATGCTCTCCCTCTCTCTACCACATTTGTTAACACGGGAACATAAACACACAATCTGCTTCTGTAGAAACTCACTCGTTTCTGATGTTTGGTCCTTAATTACAATTTACAAAGAAAAGACAATTTATGCATCAGCCTGTGTATTTCATGATGCAAACATGTGATCTCCATAGGCAGCCGCTCATGGCTGCAAACTTGAATGGCTGCAGGTCATACAGGAAGCTTCCAGTTTCTTTGCCCCCCCACCGCCTCCCTGCTGCATTCAGAGGGAATCAATACATCAATAATTCGAAACGCCCCAACTTCGCCGTTTTCTTCCTGCTGAGCTTACATGAGAACCATTTTCTTTTTATCCACTAACATCATTCTGTCTTGCCGACAGACGGATAGTCAGGAAGGAAGGCTTCCATGCTGCTTAAAGCTCTCTGTAAATGAGAGCTTTTCACATCCAGTAGATTTCAAAAGTTCTTCCAATGTGTCAAAACAAAGTAAAGCATAATTCTGAAGTGGAAGGGAAAGGTTATTGGGTTGTTTCACAAAAGCTTGGGCGTGCACCACTTTACTTTCTGACTGAAGGTTGTCGAAGTGTGCTGGAGAGGAAGAAACAATACCTCAGGAGAGCGTTACAAAAATGCAACTTAGTGTGACAGCTACACACCAGACAGTGCATTAGTCAGAGAAGCAGCAAGGTGCAAGAATCATTCAAAACTAGGGGTCAACTATTTGCCAAAAAGGAAAGTTGCGATTATTTTCAACCAATATTGCGATAACAACTTTATTGTGATTTTCCTTTGCACTAAGCACAAGAATGTCTATGTTTTACTCCAAGGTTTTTTCATTACCTTAAAAGCCTGCATGTCCAGCAGTGGTGGCCGGCCCATAGGGGGCGCTGGGGCACCGCCCTCCCTGATAAGAAGAGAGAAACGTAAAATATATTTTTAGAAATTAACTCATAAATGTCAGTTTTACTCTCTAGAGTGTGTTCCTATAAGCAAAACAAATTATATAAACTAAATTTCCCTATCTACTGTCATTCATTTGTGGATTGCCCCACATGTGCAGTGAATCTGCCAATCATGTACTATTGCTAGGTCAATTTAATAATTTAATGGCCAATCAGCGTCTCAGAATTTTATGGTCTTGGGGCTCTGAAAATACTGCCCTTTAACATGCTTCTGCACCCAATGCGCAGGTGCAGACAATTAGAGGGAAGATGGCGAACGTAACGAGCGAGATGCAGCTTCCACCAAATTCGGTGAGATCCTTATTTAAACACCCGTTTGCCAGAAGAACATCCCTGTTGTAGGATATGAAAATTTCATGTCATGGTTATTGTGACCAAAATCATCACCGTTACTGTTATTATATAGTAAATTAAATCATTACTGTTAAATTGTATTTATTGTCCAATTGTTTATTTGAATTCTTATTCTGGATTAGTTGGAGACATACACTAGGCTATATCAGCCCCACCAAAAATATTTTTCACCAGCCGCCACTGATGTCCAGAATCTAGTGTTGCAGAACTTTACTGTAACTTTTGAGTGAAAAAGTTCCTACTTCTACTTTAAACCATAGATCTAGGTGCTAGCTGCAACTCTCTGTTCCCTTTTGTGCGACTGCATTTCCACTTTAATCATATAAACGCCACCTAATGGGCTGGAGGGATAAAATTAGTGTCTTAGTCTTGTTAAATGTATTGTGACTAAAATGCAATTAATTACGCAGCCCTAGTCGAAATGACAATTATTAATCGTTCACACCACAAATCTAAAATTTTATGTTAGAGATTCAGCAAAGGAAGGAAACTAAGCAACAATTAAATGGTTCAGATCACAGGAGGCCTAGTCAACGTCCAGAGCAAGGTTTAAATTGTTTTGAAATATTCATCGATTTTTTTATTCTATTTTATTTATTATTTATTTAATCATTTATTTTTTATTTTATTTTATTTCCGACTAGTTTAGTTTTTATTTTTTTGAACATGTTTAGTTACAGGCTGTTTTTTTTTTTTTTTAGTTTTACTTATAGTTTGAGTGTTTTTTTTGTGTTTTTTTTTTTTTTTTTTGTAATACAACTTAAACACCTGGGACTATATAAAATCAAAGACAAAAAAAAAGAAAGAAATAATAAATAAAGAAATAAAATCCCAGATAAGGATCAAGGATAAGGATCATCTGCTGGAACAAAAAAAAAGCAAAAACAGCAACCGGAAACTTGACCCCATTATCATCTCATTATGATAAACACACACACACAAAAAAAAAAAAAAAAAAAACACATGCTCGCTTAAAATTTGGTTAGTTTTATTTGGTTTTGTGAACTCTTTCAGTATTTTATATATATATATATACACATAGTCCAATTTTTTTTTTTTTTTCTCCACTTGGTGGATTTTTTTTCCAAATCTAGTTTTCCAAACCTAAATGCAAGTGACAATATGGGGTATATTCTACCCACCTATTCAGTAAACATATCCACAGATAAAGCAAAATTTAGCGGCATTAAAGTAAAGAAGGATTAAATACATTTGCACTCTGCACTTTTCAGATTAAAATTTTTTTTTTTTAACTAAAAAAAAATGTTTTATAATTTTCCTTCTAAACATAATTACACACAATTATTTGTTGTTCTGTCAAATGGAATCATAATGAAACACAGTAAGCATTGCAACGAAATGATCAAATATATTAAGAAGTTTAAACAGTAGGAATACTTTTGAGAATCAATGTGGTAGTGAGAAACTGAGTGCCCACTGAGATAAGTAGAGTTCCTCATTGGGAAACTTGTTTTAACAGCTTGAAGCATCTCCAGAGGAAGAAGAATGTTGCATCTTTCTAACAAACATTTATTCATTTTCACTTCAGAGACATCAGAACAAAAAGGTTTCCAACACAGATGCTCTCTAACCCAGTCACTCCAGACACTCGATGGCTCATTAGAGTAATCATGTTTCACAATTCCTGGAAAACCTAATCTTCAGGAACCCAGTGGTGAAAAAATTATCAATCGCAGATGCTGTGCGTCCCCACAGGGATGTACGACAAGCATCAGGGTTAACCACACATGGCTTTGCATTGGTAGATGAACATGAGCTATCTGCATCCGAACAGAGCAACAAACCACACAGGAGGCCATTACAGAGGGAGCCTTAACGCCAGCCCTCCCTGGTACCGCCGGCTTCTTTTGATTTATCATCAGGCTGCTCTGCGCACCGTACGGAGCAGGAGCCATGCTGATGTGTCCCCAGAGTCACTCTGCAATAAAATGAACCGTCATTGTTTTCTCACACAGCTAAACAATTGCTTCATCAAAGCCACAACATGGGTCTTCCGCCTTTAGCCATTTATCTGAGAGAGTAAGGCCTCCGGCTTCCCTTAAAGGAGACATGTTTTTTAACATGTTTTACCAAAATAAAGTACTGACAAGCCAGGGGCGTGTTAACACACTCACGCCACTTGGGCCTCACGTTTTATCCAAACTGAACATCTTTCTGGGAAACAAAGCTCACATGTGTCACTGTTGCTCCAATTGAAGATCATGTGATGAAGTCTCGGCAGCGGCTCCCTCCTAAAAACATGGGATCCATAAATGAACGACAGCGCTTTGGGGAATAAATCAGAGCAGTTGCTGGTTGAATTCAAATAACCGGGTTAACCTTCGCTAACAAAGTTCCCAATGACTTTCCAAAGCACAGTGCGAGCGAGAGGGCTCACTGTAATTCTCCATTTACACCCAGCTGTTCTTTTAATAATTTCCCACTCGTGTGCTCACAGCTTTTGTGTATCTAATTAGGATGAGACTTGTGAGGACAGTTTGAATTTCATTCTATTACCACAGAGGGCTTTAATTTCATGTGCTGAATAATGGGGTCCATGTTTTTGGGGAAAAGTGTGAAATCATGAAATTTTGTGTTTTCATTTTTAATTTAAAGGAAGAAAAAGCTGCAATCCATTTAAAGAATATTTCATCAAGTAAAAAACTTGGTGTGCATTCGTTTCTGACACCCTAAATAAAAGCCGGTGGAAAATTTACTTTAAGAACTCACTGAATAAAAACACACCTTAAGAAAACTTAAAACCAATTGAAAGTCTGCATTCAAACAGGAAGGTGACCCCAACATTCAGCCAGAGCTGCAGCGAAACAGATCTGACTAAAGGTTAACCCAGAGTCAGAACGGCCCAGTCAAAGTTCACATCCAATCAAGAATCCACAGTAAGGCTTGGAAATTGCTTTTCACTGACGATTCTCATCCGATCTAAGAGAACTAGAGTAATTCTTCAATCAGTTCATGTTGACATTAAGTGTTTGTGCACCCTGCAAGTAATGCAAAGAACCCAAGCTCCAACCATCACAGCAAACAAGCAATTCCCCCTATTGATCACATACATACATTATTTAAGGAGGCAACAAAAGACAATCTGAGTAAAGCAAATATTTGCTGTAAATTTTGCATCAGTCAGGAGAAATTGTCTTATATCCTTCATTCTTCTCTGTAATTTGAAGATGAACAGCTTCAGCAAAAACTCAGCTTCTAAGGAAACTGATTTAACCTTTAAGGTGTTGGATTGGGGCAACATGCTTTCGGATTGAATCTAAAGTTTAAAAAAAGGATGAAGCTCAGAGATATAAAGATCCAGGAGTAAAAAACTGAAACAATATGTAATTAGTTATTTCAAATACAGTCGCACATTTTGGCTGATTTTGCTTTACCATCACATGTAAACCACAAAGTGTATTTCTTAGACTAAGACAGACTTTATTGTCATTTTGTTCACACAGTGTTTCATTCAGTACAGCTCTCAAGACATTTCCATTTTTAAAGTGCCGCAGTGATAAAATGTAAACATCAGACTGGTTTCTGATTTACAGTTCCAAGGCTTTTCAGCAATTACAACTGATAATCATGAACTGATAATGATTCAGAAACATTTAGTGAAACAGGACTTTCAGTAACAATTAACTCAGTAATTTTCTAAAAAGGAAAAAGAGTTTCCTAGCAACAAAGTATTTTGATTATTTTAGTCTTTGCTTTTGCCATAAAAGAACATTTTAGATTAACACTTCTTTACCTCTTTACTCGTGGGGCCAATAAATGCAGTCCACACTGGGATATCTTCTCTGCCTTGCTGAAACCAAACCTAATCCCAGTAGGTTACCAATTTCCAGTATGTTTGAACACTTATCCGCAGCTCAGTTATAGAGCTACAACCTACTCTATTATTGCACCAGTTCAGCCCAGCGGACAAACTGTGACCCAATCCAGTGATTTATAGGATCTATATTTTATGGGCGAAGCTGATTAATTCAGATGCTGTTTCTATGATTTATACCAACTTGCCAGAACAGAGTGGTCTATGTGAAGGTAGGGGAGTCCATACACGCCTGAAAATGAACTAACAAGCAAATGTTACCATAGATGGAAGCAACAAGATACACATGCAACTGTTAGAGCACCAAAGTTGGACCGTCAGAGTACTTTTTCATTGTGCACAGACACAAAAGAGAGGCGAGCCAGCATAAAAATGAACAGACAAAATTATAGAGGAACAGGTCGACATAAATGTCTGGGCAAAATGTGCAAATTAACGGACATTGGGAGAAATGAATGGATGAAGAAATAATGGATATACAGTTATAGCGAATACATCGACTTCATAAAGCCTTTTGCAATAAATATTGACCCACCATGGAAGAAAAAAAATAAAGTAAAGAAATGCACACACAAAAACACAGATCTGTGGCTAAAGATTAGTAAAATCCATGGCCAAGTGGCACCTCAACAAAGTAGGGCTGGATCTGAATATCTAAAAATTGTAGCTCTTACCTCCTATCTCTCCACCTTTTGCGAGGTCAACAGTAAGAACTCTGTCCAGGGATCTTCAGGCTGCCTCACTGAATCCAGGAGGCCTTCACCCTTATGGACGTCATTACGCTATGGGCACACACATGATTGATGAACCTTCAAGAAAATCACAATAAAAACACAGAAGTTACACAAATGTAGTTTAAGGCCAAAGTGCTTCCTTTAAAAAACACAAAACATATGAAGGCGAGAACATTAGCTGCATCACACAGAGTACAATAATGTATGTTTGTTAAAAACTGTGGTGGGCTGTACCTTTACGTCAGGTCACACAAAGGATTGTGGGCAACCATATGGCTCCAACGGCAAGTAGGGACGTTAGGCGGTCCCTATGCTAACTGCATTAGGAAGCATACTGCTTCCTGGTTCAAGCTCCTCTCGAAGTGCCAGAACTTTTCGAATGGCACTCTCTATGTGGCCCGCTGAAACACATTTGGCATCACTTAAGTGTCCTTACTGATTTTGAGATATTGGATTCGATCCTAATGTTCACTCAGACCACTCTTCTCACTAAGCCAAAGTCACACCATTAAGAAAACAGTTGACATGCCACAAACTGCAAAATCGTCCCGCTAACGCGGAAAGGCAAGCCAGAGTGAAAAAAGCATTACCTGAAGCATTTAATAAGGCATTTTGTCTGATCAGCAAACCTTAAGGAAAAGACAGCAGGCAAGTTATTTCCTAGATCAAGTCATTTAAGTTATTAAATGTTTTCCACAGACAGGAAGAATAATAAGGGACCGATTCAGCCTGGCTGAGAGTCATGTTGTGTCCAGTGCCTTTTGTGGTTACAAACGAGGATACAGGACATAAACCAGAGTGTGAAAACTTGAATCAAGTTTTCATGGTGAATATAATCAAACACTGCAAGCCTGTTTATCTTTTTACATTTTTAAAGTCATAGGGAAGCAGCTGTTCAACGGTTAGAGTTCCAAATTCTCCCGAATGTTGCGCGACTTTATACGAGTGAATGTGATTGGTCGATTATCAACGGCGCGGGATTATTGCGGCGGAAGGTTTGTAAGCAAATTTGGTTGTGGCCGGTTTGTCAGAAGCATTTTGCTAACCTGTTAGCAAATTAGTGCTAGTAGGTTCCCAATGGGAATTTCCATTGGGACCAAGTAGCACTTAGCAACGACACTGTCAAGGAACGCTATGGACAGAGGAAACATGCAAGAGGAGGAGAGTTTTGTGTCGGAGGTTGTGGATGAGTCTCAATCATACATTTTTTATTTAGAGGAGGAAAGCGGGGAAGAAGATGTTGTGGAAGAGGACGCCAGGGCAGCAGAAGCTTGGTTTGGTGTAGAAGGCTTACAGCCGTACATGTTGGAGCCCTTGCCTCACAACGCTGCCAGTTCTGTTAGATCTACGCCTGCTGAAGACACAGACCTCCATCCCCGTGAACACTGGGACGGAACTCAATTGGTTAAGCATATTATTCTTATTTCTCCCGTATATTAGCTGCGACATATGAATCAAGATGTTATGACTGAAAAATTAGATTGACAGATGACCGTTGATATATGATTGGCCGAATTTAGGTGTACAAGCTGACATATACCTAACTGGCCTTCATCAGATAACGAAAACAAACAGATTTTAATACAGGATTTTTTTTTTAATAGAAGTTTTCTAACTTTTTGGACAATATGGTCTGATAAAGAGTACATTTAAATACATGTTTAAGCCAGAATGATTTGAAATTTAAATATGACTTCCCTACGACTTAAAAGACATTTTCAGTTTTTGAAATGTATTGAACTGTGTTCCTTCTAAATATCTCAGGGTAAACTTGTGGCATGTTCCTCAATGACGTTTAGACTTCATTAGATCTCTTTGACAAAATTCCAATTTCTGCCAAACCTTTCTAATGCACAATCCTGGCAAAGTCATTGGAAAGAGAGGGACACACTTCTGCAGGGGAGTACAGTTTCACTTTGGGACAAACTGATGGCTGTTCGGTCAGTTGCTGATGAGCTTCTAGGACTGATTGATGGGGGTCAACTCAACTAGATGCCTTTTTCTCTTGCACTCCATCGCACCTGAAAATATTTCTATGAAACTGCAGATGTTACCGCCTATAGAAGCCCTTACATGTTGCCAAGATTAAAGTCAAGAAACTCGTTGGACACACAGCAGGTTGCAACAGAATCAAACTTACCTTTTCACATTTCACACATTGCTCTGATTAAACCAAAGCTCAGTCAAACTTTGTTTTCAACCTGATTTCATCCTGGTCTGAACATTACAAAGACTCCGTCTGTGAGCCCCAGATTCTCGCTGCTGCTTTCCAATCCAGAAAGGACCTCTTCCTCACAGAGCTTTGCACATGAAAGAGCCGTCTCCCACTCGTCCAATTAATATAAATTGTGATGTCACACGGCGCACATCTGAAGACTTGCGTCCATGCCCGACTGCTGTCTGTTTCTCGTAATTACCATGTCACACTGGCTGCACAAGGTGTTCAGATAATGTTCCAAAGGGGCTGTCAGGAAAAGGCTAAAAATCAAGCCAGGGACGGGGAAATAGTGAGGATTTCAGGCCAGTATTTCACACCTCGCTAAGCAGGGAAAAAGGCATTGCTCTGGCGTGATTACAACAGATGGTGACCTGCCTCTAAAACAACCAGAGATGAGAGGAGGCAGAATTAAAATGATGTTTGGATGCACTTCTTTTGAGCATGATTCACCCATCCTTCCACACGCACCCACACATGCACACCTTTTCCTGCATTTTTCTTTTTTGAAAACTGCTGTCAAATTATCTTTTTCGTCAGCTTGATCAAAATGTCAAGTTCCTCCAAGAGACGTCACTTCAAAAATAGCTTCAAAGTTGAGATTCCTCAAAGCAGCAGCGCCGACACCAAGGTGTTGGAAATGAACTCCACGGTTCTGGTCGATGGAAACCAATAAGGTGACAGGCATTAGCTGAAAGCGCGTTTAAACCTCGGCTTTAATTGCTTCTGAGTGCAACACTGTACAGAGCTTTATAAAGGCATACAGTGGAGATTACGCTGCTAATCTCTTCCGACAACCACACGGATATTGATTATTAAAGGCCAAACCTTTCATCCAGAGGCGAACGATGGAGACGCCTTGGTGCAGGAAATCTAGATTTGCTTTCCCTTCGGATTTTTTAAAAGAAAAGAAGTTTGAATACTCTGTAAAACTTTTTAATATTAGCAGCATTCGTTCAGGGATTTTAGTAAAGACAGCTAACATGTAGCTCTAACAGTACTTTCAAGAAGGGTGTCAATATGAAAGAGTTCAATTCATGTTATCATTGCCTATTTGTTTTACACTTTAACAAAGTAGAATATTTAAACTATATTAGGGGTGTGATTGATTGATCGATTGACTTTATTGATCCCACAGTGGAGAAATTGTCTCGTTACATCAGCTTATATAGTCAAAGAACACGAATGTGCCAAAGGAAGATAAAGGTGCATCGGATATATACAGTATATGAAGTGCGTCCACATATGACAACTTATTTTTTTATTTATTTTTTTGGATAGCGGTCAAGCTACTTTTTTTTATTATAGAGATATACAGGTAAAAGCCAGTAAATTAGAATATTTTGAAAAACTTGATTTATTTCAGTAATTGCATTGAAAAGGTGTAACTTGTACATTATATTTATTCATTGCACACAGACTGATGAATTCAAATGTTTATTTCATTTAATTTTGATGATTTGAAGTGGCAACAAATGAAAATCCAAAATTCGTTTGTCACAAAATTAGAATATTGTGTAAGGGTTAAATTTTGAAGACACCTGGTGCCACAAACTAATCAGCTGATTAACTCAAAACACCTGCAAAGGGCTTTAAATGATCTCTTAGTCCAGTTCTTAAGCCTACACAAACATGGGGGAGACTTCAGATTTGACAGCTGTCCAAAAGGCGACCATCGACACATTGCACAAGGAGGGAAAGACACAAAAGGTTATTGCTGAAGAGGCTGGCTGTTCTCAGAGCTCTGTGTCCAAACACATTAATAGAGAGGCAAAGGGAAGGAAAAACTGTGGTCAGAAAAAGTGTACAAGCGATAGGGATCACCGCGCCCTAGTCAAGATTGTGAAAAGAAACCCATTAAAAAATGTGGGGGAGATTCACAAGGAGTGGACAGCTGCTGGAGTCAGTGCTTCAAGATCCACCACCAAGAGACGCTTGAAAGACATGGGTTTCAACTGCCGCATACCTCGTGTCAAGCCACTGTTGACCAAGAAACAGCGAGAAAAGCGTCTCACCTGGGCTAAGGAAAAAAAGAGCTGGACTGCTGCTGAGTGGTCCAAAGTCATGTTTTCTGACGAAAGCTAATTTTGCATTTCCTTTGGAAATCGAGGTCCCGGAGTCTGGAGGAAGACAGGAGAGGCACAGGATCCACGTTGCCTGAAGTCTAGTGTAAAGTTTCCACCATCAGTGATGGTTTGGGGTGCCATGTCATCTGCTGGTGTCGGTCCACTCCGTTTCTTGAGATCCGGGGTCAACGCAGCCGTCTACCAGCAAGTTTTAGAGCACTTCATGCTTCCTGCTGCTGACCTGCTCTATGGAGATGGAGATTTCAGGTTCCAACAGGACTTGGCGCCTGCACACAGCGCAAAATCTACCCATGCCTGGTTTACAGACCATGGTATTTCTGTTCCAAATTGGCCAGCCAACTCCCCTGACCTTAGCCCCATAGAAAGTTTGTGGGGTATCGTGAAAAGGAAGATGCAAAATGCCAGACCCAAAAACGCAGAAGAGTTGAAGGCCACTATCAGAGCAACCTGGGCTCTCAGAACACCTGAGCAGTGCCAGAAACTCATCGACTCCATGCCACGCCGCATTAATGAAGTAATTGAGGCAAAAGGAGCTCCAACCAAGTATTGAGTATGGTACATGCTCATATTTTTCATTTTCATACTTTTCAGTTGGCCAAGATTTCTAAAAAAAATCCCTTTTTTGTATTAGCCTTAAGTAATATTCTAATTTTGTGACACACGAAATTTTGGATTTTCATTTGTTGCCACTTCAAATCATCAAAATTAAATGAAATAAACATTTGAATGCATCAGTCTGTGTGCAATGAATAAATATAATGTACAAGTTACACCTTTTGAATGCAATTTTTTTCAGTTTTTCAAAATATTCTAATTTACTGGCTCTTACCTGTATTGTACATGCATGCTGCATCCTCCATCTTGCATCATATTGACTCAGTGTACCATGCATCATTACGATTCATTACAAATTCTAAGTCCCTTACTCATCACTGCATTCTTTATGATCTAGTTGGTTGGACATCACTAACAATTTGTAGAAAACAGAACTGGTATATCTTTATCTATAAAGCAATACTTGGTAAACTCCCACTGTACCTCTGTAACCTCCTCTCTGTGAGTTCTGGTAGTTATCAGTTGCGCTCCTCTCAGTGGTTACTTTTTAACGTACCCCGAGCTTCAACTGAGTTGGGAAAAACTGCATTCTCCTACTCTGCACCTTGGGGATGGAATAACCTCCAGAAAGAGCTCAAATTAGAAACTCTCGTCTCCATTAATGAATTTAAAGTAACCATGAAGAATGTGGTGATGGAGATATGTGCTTGTTTTTCCTGAGATGCTCAATGTGTTTTAACGTACTGCTATGATTGTATTATGAGAAATGTAATATGTTGTAAATATGTATGAACTTCCTGTGGTTTGGCTGCTACCTTGGCCAGGTCTCTCTTGAAAAAGAGATTCTGAATCTCAATGGGACTTTCTGGTTAAATAAAAAATAAAAAATAAAAATAAAAAGTCTGGGGAGTGGCGGCCTAGTGGTTAGGGCATTGCGCTTAAAATCCAGAGGTTCCAAGTTCAAGTCCCACTCCCACAGACTGCCACTCTGGGTCCCTGAGCAAAGACCCTTAACACCACACTGCTCCCCGGCCGCCGCACAATGGCAGCCCACTGCTCCCCAAGGGGATGGGTTAAATGCAGAGAGTGAATTTCGTTGCTCTGAACTAGTGACAATGTAATGACAATAAAATGCTGAAGAAAAAAAAATAGTTGAACAGCAGTGGTCAGCAACATGTGGGGGAGGTACTTTACTCTAAGCCTTTATTTAAGGCCAACAAAAAATTTTTGCTGTTAAAAAAAAAGATAAATATAACTTGTCCAGGACTAAAATCAAAGAAAACTATTCGAACTATAGTTGTTTTATGTAACTACTATACTTTTAGAAGAGTGGCGATTATATTACACAGTATGGAAGCATGTAAGGGCATATAATGCTTATTTTGTATAAGCTGTACAGCTGGATGTATAATCTAAATAATCACATCTCAAAGAAAAACTCATAATCATCACAATCTAGTCTTTATTAATAGATCTCCACAATATGAAAGATAGAAGAAAGAAAATGGAAATTAATCATTACAACACAGCAAAAAATTTAAATCTCATTTTTTCTTAAAATAAGTGGATTCTTTCTTTAATTGAGGTAAGTGAGACATGTTGCCAATGGAACAAGACAATTTACATTTAAAATAAGAAAAAAACAATCGCATTGTCTTATTTCAAGTGCATAATATCTAATTATCTTATTTTTAATGTAAAAATACTCATTCAATTGGCAAATAACCTTATTTACCTCCTCAAATTAAGGGTAAATACACCTAATTTAAGACATTTTTACTCATTTTTAGATTAGTAATGACTGTTTTCTTTATCGAAATGTTTAAAATGTTATTGTCTCTAGCACTATAAGCACGGATCCCCAGGGTAGACAACGAGGTCAGAGGCAGCCCAGTCAACAGATCAATACATGATCACATGTCAGGCTCTGGAAATCCACACCTGAAGCTGAAAACCAGTGATTATGGCTTAAATCTTGGTGCCATGATTGACTCAGAGCTGAACCTTCAGAGGTACATAAAGGCAGTTACTAAGTCAGCTCTTTTATCACCTGAACAACATTTCCAGGATTAAAGGACTAATGTCCAATCAGGATCTAGAAAAACTCACCCATGCATTTATCTTTAGTAGAATTGATCACTGCAACAGTATCTTCATAGGTTCGCCTAAATAGCCCATCAGAGAGCTGCAGCTGGTCCAAAACGCTCCTGCCTGTGTTCTCACTAGAACAAAGAAAGTAGAGCACATCAACCCGGATTTGAAATCCTTCCGATTATGGACTTTAAATCCTTCTGTTAGTCTATAAATCACTGAATGGATCAGTATAGAAGCAATTCGACTGCCTTATGTAGTCTTATGCGTGGCCTTATGCTCGCTTGGCAACACAGAGAATGCAGCAAGTGTCTACATGCTGGAAGTCACATACAAATCTTGGCAAAACGAAGGTTCCAAGTGGCTGACTCGCACGCAATCAGGTCATAAGTTAAGAGATTTTGACAGGGCATCCTGTGGGGTCGGAGTAACCTCTGGCCTTGACCAGTACACGTGAATTCAAGTGAAGATTTCCACATTCAATCGTGCATGTACATAGTGCAGTGTGGTGACTATAAAAGCAGCCTGAAATGGAATGAGAGTTTGGAAAAGCTAAGATTGTCTGATGAGATGCAAAGCGCTGTCATGCGTTGTACTGAGGGCAGCATGTGGATTCGGTCTGTCAAAATAAACACTTTTCCCCGTCCTGTGGGCAGATGAGATAATCAACTGAAGGCGTCTTGATTTTTTTTTTGATCAACCCTCCCAGACCACTCAGGTCTTCTAGTTCCAGCCTACTCTGTCCACCCAGAAGTAGAACCAAAGATGGAGAAGCAGCATTTAGTTCCTATGCTCCACTGATCTGGAACTAATTTCCAGAAGACTAGAAAAGGCCTAAAATCCTGAGTTCAAAGTCGAAGTTAAAAAACTTATTTGTTTAGAGCTGCCTTTGACTGTTGAAGTTAAACTATTAACTGAGGTATTTTTCGTCTAAGGTTTGTGGTAAAACTGTTTAAATCCTTTTACTACCCGCTTTTATCATGTTTTTAATCCTTTTGCTTCTATTTTATTGCTTAATTCGTCTAGAGGACTTTGAATTTTCTATGCATCGAAAAACTTAACTTGCCTTGAAATTAGGACTGAAACGATTTATCAGATTCATTGATTGATATAATCAACTAATTTAGTAATTAGTAAGAATAATTGATTAGTCTTTCACTGGAGTATAAAGACTCTAGAACAGCGGTCCCAGACCACCGGGCCGCGGACCGGTACGTTGGTCATTTGGTACCGGGCCGCACAGAAAAAAAAAAAATATATATATATGATTTATCGACGATCAGAGCCTGAGGGATGTTTTATTTTGAAAAATATTTTTAAAAAATGCTGTATTCTCTCCCAATTACATCAGTCGGTGCATCTGTGCCTCTTGACACAGGTTAATTCAGGTCAAGACGCATCCAAAACAAAGCTACGGAGCGGACTGGACATCAGGAGCACACGCCTAGATGGGACCGGCTTGTTTCAGAGAAACAAGCTCAGGGCTCCCACTAATTCAATGTAATGGTGAGTTTTATTTTTATGCTGTTTGTATTTGATTTTATGCCAGTCGAACCATTTCATTTGATCGAATGTACCCCCCCCCCCCCCACACACACACACACACACACACACACTTCAAAGGCCGGTCCGTAAAAATATTGTCTGACATATATCCGGTCCGTGGCGCAAAAAAGGTTGGGAACCGCTGCTCTAGAACTTGCCTTTACCTGACAAAGTGACCCACTTAGAGCAGTAACATACCAAGAAGTAAAAAAAAGTAATTCAATAAAAAAAAAATCATCTATCATTAAGTTTTATCCAAAGTAAAGGTTAAATAATCAATTAATTGAAAAAATAATTAACGGATTAATCAATTTGCTAAATAATCTGTAGTTGCAGCCCTACTTGAAATAATGTAGTCTTTTACCAGGACTATGGAAGTGAGATATTGCAAAGACAAGAAAAAAAAACGCTGCTCCTTTAATATAGGCAAGAAGATTAACAGTGACATCATCGACAAAATTTAGGAATATGGGAGAGAGGTGTATCCTAGTGTTTTATCAGAACTCTGTCACACATTTTATCAAAAAGTCTTTTAGACTAATGTTTATTTTGGAAGCTGAACTTTTTAAAACCTTGTTTACCCTTTTTACCAGATGCTGGCTGAAGCTAACGGTCTTCATCCCTGATCTCAACTTTGAACTCATTGTTGAAAGCTTGGTAAGGACATTTGATCTAATTTATCTAAACGACTTTAAGCTGCATCCGTGATGGAAAAAAAATCTTAAAAAGGGGTTTCATCCATGTATTTATATTCTATATTATAAGCAAAGCTCCAGATCGTAAAACTCAGGCTAAAAGGGTTATAAATGGGTTGGAGGATGTCAAATGTAAAATGCAGTTGAATCACATGTTAAGCATGGAAACAAAGCAGAAAAATGTCAATGAATTCCGATGGGTAAATAATCTACAGTCATAATTAGACGGCACGCAGTGGATGTGTCTACCAGGTCTTATATTTAACTCTGGTAAACAGAGGAAAATAAACGGGCTCTCCTCGTTAGACATGCCAGTTTTCAGTGGTGGCAGATGAAAGAGGAGGGCATGCCCGTCTCCATTAATATCCCACCTTTTCAACACAGTCTGCTGTGTTGTGACAAAGGCCTATCATTTGTTGGCACACATGCCACCTCCGGGCGCCAAAGCCTGGAGATCAGCATCCATCTCTGCACCCCAGACACCTGTAAAGCTGCCTCTGTACGTTTCATTGTTTTTCCATCTCCAAAATCCATCTCTCCATTCAGGAATCCCGTTTTCATTCGTCTTTCATCCCTGAATATGTTCACGCCACATTTTGTCTATTGTTTTTTTTTTTTTTTTTTTTTTTTCCCTCTGCCGTCTTATTTCACAGATGGGAAACCAGGGGACAGATTAAACAGACGACAATTACAACAGAAACAGCAACGGGAGGACTGGCTTCATTTGCCAGGGACCTGGGCTCACCTCGACTAGCTTCCCTGCACCTGCTGTCCCTGCTGGGTTTAGTCAATCTGCTGAATGGGATGCAATCCTTTGCAGCACCTGTGCCTCACTTTGACCAGCCCCTCCCTTATGAAGGCAGGTGAACAATGCTTTTACCCATAGCTCCTATTCTAACTCCTCCATCGTTTCATCAGTAAACAGATCCTTTCATGATCATATCCTGGTCTGGAAGTTGTCATTGATGTGGAGAAATCTTCCATTTTGCGTCACCAATCTTTTAAAGCGATGTTTCCGTCCTATAAAAACTGAATGATACTTATAGGAAACAATGCATTTTACTGGAGCTTCAAGTGATAGACCAAGACGACTTGGGAGAGCTCTGCTCCACCCCGTGATTCAAACAGTAAGCTGGGCTTGAGGAACCCAGTCCCACAGACTCTTTATCATCAAACACAAGCCCCCATGAAATTGAAGAAAACACAAAGTACAGATAACGCAAGCAGAGCGTGTAAATTCAGTGCGCAGCCCGCGGCAGAAAGCCAGGAGGGATTTATGCGCAGGGGAGATGACTTGCGGCGACACTACACAATGTTTAATCCCCTTTGTGTTGCCGCAGAAAGAAAATGTAAACCCGTGGTTTGTTCTGTGCCGACTTTGTTCTTGGCCGGTCTTTTGTTAAAGGCTTAATATCTGATAAAAAGGGGAAGAAAGAGATCGGCTGGACAAACGGAGACAGAACTAAAATGCATAGAAAAAAAATATGATCATTGGCCTCTAAATACACATTTTTTCTTTAAACTAATATAATTTCTCATAGGCTTTTATTTGATCTAACACATAGAAAGCAGATACTAACTGTCGGTATGCTTTTTTTCAAATTAATATTTGAATTTATGGGAATAATAAAAATAATAATTTAGAAACAAAGACTTAAAAAGGTGTCAGTAGATTATTCAAACTAAAGCACAGTGGTAGATCACCCAGAACATGCTTCCTTTACAGCTGAGGTCATGAATTAGCGGACGGCGGTCCGGATCCAACCGCTGGCTAATCCGGACTCAACCTGATTTAACACATTTATAAATTACCTCATATTGTCTGACGACAGTGTCCAACTTCACTTGCGCCATTTCTCGTGTTAATACGGTAAAGCCTTTTGGAGCTTCCGGAACTAGGCTACATGTGATCCAAATTATCCAATGAGCTGCTGTCAGTCTGGGTTGCTGCTGCTGCTACTTTTAGATACAGCAGGCAAACCTGTGGAAATCCAGGCGATGGGAAAGAAAAGAAGGAGAAGATGACGAGAACAAGAGAGCAGAGAAAGTGTGGACTGCTGGAAGAACTGTGGTGAAAAGTGAAATGGCGTGCTCAAAGATGACCCTGCACATTTTGAGGATGTTTGGCTCAACCTGCTGCTGTGAAGCAGGATTCTCCACCATTAACAGAATCAACAATAAATATGGATCCAGGCTCACGTATGAGCACCTTAATATGTGCTTTAGAATGGCTTTGTCTTCATTCAAACCCAGGTTTAAAGCCTTACAGGGCAGAATAAAGCCCACTGCGAACATTAAGACAGAAAAAAAATTAAAAAAACAATACAAACAGTAAGTTCAGGAGTTTTATAAAATATGTGAATCAGGAAACTGTCTATATACGAAACTTAAAAAGTCATTTTATTTCAGTGTTAAATTCTGTTTAAAGTAACAGATTAAAAATGCCTCCGGACCTTTACTGGTTGATGATTTTTAATCAGTTACCCCTGCTTTACAGCTAAACATAGAGGTGGCAGCATCATGCTGTGGCATTACTTCTCGTCTGTTAGAGAGAAGCTGATCAAACTTTATTGTAAGATAATTAGAGTTTATATCAAAATTAAATAGGAGAACAAAATGAACAAAGATGGTCAGCTTTCAGGTACGTTTAGTTCTTGTGATGCAAACTTTTCCAGTTGTCTGGAATAAACTCCAGAAAACTGGAAAAGCTCTAAAACCCTAAATTGATTTACAATAAGATTAAAAACACCTGTTTAGAGTGGCCTTTGATTTAGCAATCTAAACATTAGTAATGTCCCATTTCTGATCCATTTTTTATAATTTTATCTTGTCTATATATATATATATATATATATATATATAATTTACTTTTCTACTACTACTCGGAACTGTCTTGCGACAGAAATATGCCTTAAACGTTTTCCCGAGATAATGAAATTAGCTGCTTATGGAGATTTAATGTTTGAAAAATCTGGATTTATTTATGGTAATTTTTTACTACTTGACCTTCATCTTCCCAAAATGACGTCAAGCTCTCACGTTTTGTTATTAAATGGATAGCTATTGTTTACAGTGGCAGAGCCGGCTCGCTGGATTTACAAGCATTGCTCACAGCTTTGATAAATCTGAAATTTAAAACAAATAAAAACTAGTTTCCGTCATAATTTGTTTTGTAATAAGGAAAAGGTGGGAATAAACAGATTTATTACATTAATTGTAATGCATGTGGCCTAGCCCTAGAACGGCCTAATCAAAGCCCAGCCCTAAAATAACCAGGTATCTGCAGGAAGACTTTTCCTCCTGATATTAATCTGAGCTGCAAAGTAGAAAGGACTGTTGTTGTCAACAGGTTAATATCCTTAAAGACGGGCAGCTGTTAATGCGTTGAGAGCTGACGGGTGGATCTAAACTCAATGTTGACCTATCAGATAAAATCAAATAAACTAAGCAGTATGAGACAAAAATAAATGGCTGTAAATACTGCCATATTTGAAATGTCAACGCTAGCAGAAATATGAAAAAAAAAGAAGATAAATCTAGCTTAGTGTTTATTTTTGTTCGTCAAATGTTAACCCTGCTATAAAAACATGTGCTCCACAGCACCGAGATGACCAAGGTGGGATTATCAACACTTGTGGGAGGCTGTTTGCTGTTGGTAAACAGTGGCTGCTCTGGTATTATGGACTCCTGGCTGCTCTCATCAGCATTCACTCTGGGGAGCACCTGCTGCTGAGGTGGATGCTCCAACAGTTATTGGATTGCTAATCTCTTCCTGGGAGGCCTTTTCAGCCGGGCCGACAGCTGAGGGCAGGAGAGGCAATAAGTCATTTTTTTTGCAGGGAGGCCGGTGATAAACTTGAGAGGGGAGGCAGCTACAGAAGGAGGAGCGGAATGAGAAACGTATGTCCGTATCCACAGCTGAGGCGGGGAGAGGACGGCTGCCCGGGACGTGCCTGCTTCTTGATTTCATCCTCCACAGTCGGAGAGTTATTGCTTTTATTTGAAGACCGCTCCAGCTTTCTCCCTCAATAGATCACGGCGCTCAATAAAGTGTTGGGGAGGAGGCGGGGGAGGGGCCTCAAGGTGATTGAGGATGAGCTGGTGAATCTGGAGCCGCCATCCAAACCGTGTGCTTTTTTTTTTCCCCAGCCCTAAGCCGGGGCTCCGGCTCTGCTGATTGCGTTCTTAATGGTGATGAATGCGGGGGAAAATGGTGAGCCTACTGCTGCAGATGCAGTGATGGAGGGCAGCAATAGCTCATAACATCATGAGGCCCGTCCGCCGCTTGCACGCCGTCATTACAGAAACACTGAAATAAGTCATATCTGGGCTCGGCCCGGGCTTTTACCTGATCAGATGAACTGGAGAGCTCAGACATTAATGCTATTTGAAACTGATTTACTTAATCATTGCCTCGTTTTTTTTTTCCTGCTGTAAATAGGGGAATGAATCTCACGCTTACAGGAAGATCTAATCATAAACAGTGTGATGGGCTTAAGCAGAAATATTCATTTTCTATAAAACTGGAATTACTTTCACTGCTACCTTAAGATATAGCATCAATGCATCACAGAGTGATTTTACATCAAAAGAAGCTCATGATCATCATCTGATTTGTTTTATACATTTATTTTCATCTTATTATCAGAAGCATACATTTCTGTTCACGCTGGTTCCTTTTTATTTAACCATTTAAAATTTTAAATCAACATTTAAAAACACAAACAGCTGTGCTCTAGCCACACTTTTCTGATAAGTGTATCATCTTATATGTGTTTTTGGTTTTGAATCAGCATTGGTGCTAAATAGTCCTGAATCGATTCCATTTTGATTCATACAGTTCTAAATCAATTCAATCTGTTTTTACAATAATAAAAGTGGTTCAACTGCGTTTTAAAATACTCATGTGTTTTATTTTTTCCTCTCACATTAAACACAAAGTGCAAACTTGTAAATCAGATAGAAAGCCTCACGCGAGCAAACAGACGTGACACAGCAGACATGCATGAGCTACATTATCTTCTCAGCACAAACCATATTTGCAGCGTTGTGTGTAACAACTACAGGGTGTTTGCTGCTCAGCCCCCATTTGTTAATGTATATTTGCAGCTGTATGGCTTGAAGTCATCTTGGTGGTCTGTTGCACGAGATGCGAGGCGCCACTCATTATCAATGTAGAGGGAAGTTACCTTAATGTCACATATCCAGCACATTATCTTTAGCCGTTTTAATTCCAAAATGGTTCCAGATATCAGACTTCAGTTGGGACAGCTTGCTCAGCTGTGTGTTACTTGGGTCGGCATTTGCACATGCATGCTCATTTGAACGGGAACGACACGCGCATCACTATAAATCTAATCGATCTCATTCCCTACACATCGCTTTTTGCAGAAATGTAAAGGAATCGTTCCTAAATCGATTAAATTGATATTTTCACGCAGCCGTACTGGTAAAAAAACCTGACGGTAGTAAGTGTGCAGGTGTAGGATATAAAAGCAGCTCCGACTCATACGAACCTCTGCAGCAGGTCGGAATAGTGAACTTTGGAAACTATAAATTTTTGAATCAACTCATTATCTTAGCGTCGAATATTTAGCATTTATTCCCATCAGTCATACCGCTGGAAGCTCAGAAACAGAGGAAACTCTTCCTTTAAACATGTGATCATCTAGTAAGATTTATTGGGCTTGTTTAAGCCAAAATATTAATGCAGGTTAGTTTAATTCTTGTGCTTAATAAATGCTTTAAAAAATACATTTAATATCATAGAATTACTAAGGCAACACCTGATTTCTTTTATGTAGCTCAATATATTTGTCTTTATTTTCAAATAATAGTCTCTCTAAGTTGAGTTAATCTTTGAGGGGCTTTAAATGATGATTAATTAATACATCTGAGCTCTGCTTTAATTGTAGCTTACAGTGTTGCGAACGTATGACACAGCCCTCAGACAAAGATAAAAAAATGCCACCAAAGAGGCGATTTAAACCTGCTAAGACCGCTTTAGGACCAATACTGCAGAACCAAACAAGTAAATAAAGCAGAACCCCAAAGGGCCAGTTCATACAGATCATCTGCAGTGTGAAAATTAGGAAGAGTTCAAGAGAAGTTTACAAAATTATGCAAACTGGTAGAAATCTCCTTTAGCCTCATTGATGTCCCATTTCCCTAAAGAATAATTTTGCTAACACCATGTTTCATCACCGACTGCCTCAGTATATTTTTATGTAGCCGTTTTCTCTCTAAATAAAAAAAACTGTTTTTTTTCAATCAAAACATCAATATTTAACAACCGCATGCAGTGTTTTCTATGAGGTATGTGATACTGCTTGACATTTTCCTTTATAAGATGCCGCCAATGTAAGGGTTGTAAAGGTAAAGGTATTTTCAGCTCCAGATCAGCTAATGAGTGCCAGGATCTCATTCAAAGAGAAAACAGCACTATGGATGCGCCGGAGGAAACACACTGGTGACTGTTTTTTTTCTATCACATCAGTCGTTCCTGCTTTATAATCTACATATAACCTTAAATCAGGAACTGGGGAGAGGATTCCACCTTATTTTGTAGACAGAATGCTTATAATGTTTACAGCTGAGATTTTTAACCATCTGAAACAGACATTGACCAAAATAAACATGCAACATCTGCGTTCTTGGTTTTCCGATGTGCGAGAACTGAAACGACTCAAACATCAGGATTATTTATGACTAAAATAAATGAATCCAGCCCAGTTCAAATGCATTACTGCTTAGTTCTGCTGAAATCAAAGAAGCTGGCCAAATGCATCTGAGCCGGTTCTTTTTTCCTACATTCCTGCACAGATTTATTGGACTTCTATGCAGCGGCTGGCACACACAGCTGTGCAAGTCCACAAACTGCTCCACAGCCTCAGACAGCTTCACTGGAGCTTGTATCCTGAGTTAAACAGCCTCAGTGTGCTCCACGCTGTGCAGAGCACTATGGCTGATACAATGGACTCGCTGCGTGCTGCTGCTGTGCATCAGTCGAGTGCACACTGCCACGCACCAGGCACAAAGATTTACAAACAGTCGATTTTGTACCGTCTAGTGTACATGGAGGAATAAATATATTTTACTTTGCCTTAAATCTGATTTTTTTTCCTGTACAATCAGGCTTTTCTAAATGTCTAACAAGAATGACGCAAAATTGTTGGAGCTTTAAAATGGAGGACCAGGCTACATCTTTCCATCCAACTGGCTGATCAGTCCCTCTTCTCCAAAAACTGAAACGATACAAATATTGCCTGCACAAAAAGTCTAACTGATACGAGATGCATGGTTAATTAAGACATACTTTGTGTTGTGGGTAAATGTTTTTACATTATAAAATAAAAGGAAAAGTTCAAACATCCATATGCATCTTGTACTTGCAGGTCAGATTTGCTCCATGCTTTAAATGTGGTCTAAGGGAAAACACAATCAGAAGGCTACCAATTCATCGTGAGCCGCACTTGTTGATATCTTCTTTTATTAGCGACCTGTACCTCAGTTACAGAAAACATCTTGGCAGCCAACACTTCTAATTACATAAGAACAAAATTCTTCAATGATAATCTCATCCAATTAAATGACAAAGTGACCATCCTTGAACTGCAGGGGGTTATTCTTAATCACTTATATTCACTCTGGTGTTTCTGTGCGATAAAACTAATGCACCCGTCCCTCCGTTTTTTCCAAATCACATTTTTCCCCCAATTTTTATTTATTTCTAATCAAAAAGTTTAATCAGCTTTGACACAGATTACGACTTTAAGCTGCCAAAATGAGTTTTCTTCACAGGGTGGCTGGGCGCACCTTTCGCGATCAGGTGAGGAGCTCAGTTACCCGGGAGGAGCTCGGAGTGGAGTCGTTGCTCCTCCACGTTGAAAGGAGCCAGCTGAGGTGGATCAGGCATCTGTTTCGGATGCCTCCTGGTCGCCTCCCTGGGGAGGAGATCCAGGTATGTCCTACAGGGAGGAGGCCTTGTGGAAGGCCCACAACATGCTGGAAGGACTATGGCTCTGTTCAAATTCATGGGCTGCATCCTCTAAGGACGCGGTCTACCTAGACCGGATCCTTCAAAGTCTGTGAAAATAAGGAGACTGGAAGAGTTTTGGCTGTGAATTCGAACAGGTCTACCCTTCGGCGGGTTTTACAGCCGTAGGCTATGTTGCTTAGCAACCGAGATTTAATGGGATAACACAGGTAGCAAAAACAGGAATCCAAAAATCCAACATAAAAATTAAACACTAACCAGAAGCATGGAGACACCAGGGGAAAACTATCACAAGGAGCCAGGGTGAGACAAAGTAAGACGAGGAACCAGCAAAGAGAGACTGCAGAGGGAGTGTATTTATGGCTGACTGAACAAAGGCAGGACTAACGAGGTGATAGGGAGCAGGTGTGATTAGAGCTGATGAGGAAGCCAAGGGAAAAGGAAACACGAGGGGGCAACAGAGGACAAGGAGAGAAAAAACCTAAGACACTAAAATAAATCTAGAACACACCAATAAAGCTAGAAAACAATGAAAAACGTGAAACTGAAAACTTAGAGAAAACCAACAGAACCAAGATCGGTACACCTTAATGGCCTGCATTTAGTTCTCTCCATGATGCTGCCACCACCATGTTTCACAATGACTCTGCATTGATTTAACAAGTTTCAAACCATTTAAAACCACAGCTAAGTTCAAGACTGATCTATATTGTACCCTCCATGTTATATGCGTCACTTTGTGTCGGTGTGTCATACAATCCGAATGAAAAACAAACATCTAAGTGAGAGGAATTCTTTTGCAAGTGTGTCTGTATCTCCAGTCTGTATTTGTTTGATGGATCCAGAGCTGTGTCTTTTATTTATTTCAAAATGTTTTATGTAACACGCAGGAAAAGCTGCGAGTTTCGGTTTGAAACCTACAGGACATCTGTGGCTCCTTTGGTCATCACAGCTCATCAAACCCTCCCCCCTCCCTCTGAGAGGAGTCCAAACTGCAGCTCTGCAAACCACTAAGCAAATCATCCTCTGGTTCATTTCGTGTAAACATGGTGACCTGTCATGAGCAAAAAAAAAAACAACAAAACATATTTTATCGTAGATTTTTGTGCAGCAGCTAAAGCTAAGTTGAATGACTAATTTCATCCTGAGAGGGATTATTGCTTAAAAGGTCACCAGGTGTGGACAGGGCGGCCAATTGCGCCGCTTCCTTCAGGCAAGATGGATGAAGACGATGATGAATGAATAAAAAATGACCTCAATATCCTCACTGCCTCGCCAAAATAAAAGCAAAGCAGCGACATCATCTGATGCTTCTGCAGGAAGGCTTTTTTTTTTTTTTTTTTTACTCTGATTAATGTGATCACATACATGCTGGTTTCTAATATCTACGATCCACATCACCTCTTGTTTCCTGATTCCAGTTTGTGGTATCAGGAAAGAACACCGTTTGCCCTTTTTCTCATGTTCCCACCACAAACTTTATTACGATTTAATGGCGTAAACACAAATCATTGAAAATGAAAGGAAACTGCAATTTCACATAAAAGACTGCAGCAAAACAAATGAATGCATATAATGTTGATTCACTGAATAATAATTGCTGCTCTTCCAACAAAACGCATAAAGCCTGCAGCTGGTTAAACATGAGAAATCATCCGGAGAACGTAATCAAGCGCATTGTGAAGGAGGCCCAGAGTTTGGATATTAGAAAGGAGCCCCCATTAGCCCGGGTCTGTTCCTTTCCATTCCCTTAAAGGCAACTAGATAAGACAGACATTCCTGAAGTAATCTGGGAAGATAAAGGAACACCTAGAGCTCTCGCCTTAGAGAAGCCATTTATCATTTGCGGCTCATGTTGTGAAGCATGTATGCAGTCTAAACTCTCAGGCTAATGGAGTGCAACAAACAGTATTCAAATCTATCCACAACACATTTATAAAGCCTCTCTAGGGGGAAAAAAAAATAACAAATCTGCCTGGAGAACAAGAATAACAAAAAAAAAAGCTCCCTGAACGCCTGAGAACTAAACAGGCTCCAAGAAATGATTATTCCAAACAAACCCTAAATGCACTTTGTCTCCGTCCCCGTGTTTTCTTGGCTGCTCAAGGGGAAGGACTTGTGCAGAGCGGAATGGAAAATATAAAGCACGCCGGCTGCAGCAAATGAAGAAAAAAAAAAAAAAGACGAATAGAGTGTGTGCACCTGCTTGGATAAACTCCCGACATCATTGCTCGTTTGTCAATATTTCAAACATGTCGGCGTCTGCGGCGTACGCCGTCCAAAATGCAGCTTTCTTTTTCACGCCGTGCCTAGGAGGGCCGTCATCCCGTCGTTAATCAGATCGCTTATTTAAATCGATATTACTTTGCTCTAAACCATACAGCTTTGTAGGAAAAAAAAACAAAATGAAGCCTTTCTAATGGCAGACCATTTTTTCCCCCTTTGATTACAACTACAGTTTGATGTCATTAACGGCTTGTTTTCACAAATCACTAGACGTGGGCTGAGAAGTTTTACACGTCATTATCCACACAGGCAGACACCATGGAACGGAGATGGATTCTGATGAGTCAACCAACAGGAATCAGCTAGAAGGTCATAAAAGAACCAAGAAGATAAAGAACTTTAGAACTGTAGTGTGCTTCATGTTACATTGGATGTGAAAAAACAGTCATAATGGTGTCATAGATGTAAAGAGTTGGTCAATCAAAAGGTTGATTGACTAACTCTGTTCCTGTTTGGCTGTGACTCCATCCTGGAGAGAAACATCAGCTGTGCTGCTGCCATCAACACCTTTGTTTATAGATGTTGGAGATCAGCCTGTTTTTCCAGTGTAGTCCTGTTTCTCTGACTGTGACTAACTGGATGTGCTCTCTTCATCCTCTGACATGGGAGTTGGCTCTGAGTTTGTCTGCCTGGCTGTGTGTTTCCTGGACGGGAACCACAGTTGGCCTCAGCAGAAGGCCGCTCCTGCTAAAAGGAAGTTTTTCCTCTCCACTGTCGCTACAAGCATGCTTAGTGTGAGGGATTGCATTTGAGTCAATGATTCAATGCAAACAACTGGCTTCCCTTAGATAGAAAACTTTGAATCAATCTACTGTATGATCTGGTGAACTATAAAGTGTCTTGAGATGACATGTGGTGTGAATTGGTGCTATAGAAATAAACTGAATTGAATTGAAGTTTAGCTCAAATCATAAACACATCAAACCTCCTTTGCATCTTAAAGGTCAAATACACATATAACATCCACTTATGAGTATAGTGGAATAAAAACAAATGTGTAAAATGTATCTCCAAAGTATGAAATGTGTTGTATGCATTTTTAAAAGAAAAATAAAGTAAAGACACACCGATTGTGGCATCAGTATCAGGCCCATTCAGTGTTTGTACTCGTACTCAGCAGTGTGGGGGTGTTTTTAAGTAAATGAATGGACAG
Organism: Cyprinodon diabolis; assembly: GCA_030533445.1. NCBI lineage: Eukaryota > Metazoa > Chordata > Actinopteri > Cyprinodontiformes > Cyprinodontidae > Cyprinodon > Cyprinodon diabolis. The sequence continues at coordinate 16,467,387 of CM060085.1, forward strand.
AATAAGCAGCCCTAGCTTGGTCTGTAGGCGGAGCATCAAAACTCAAAGCTGGATTACATTTGATTAAAACCAACTGTGTTTTTTTGTTGTTTTTTTTTGCTAACCGAACTTGTAAAGAGGTGTAAAAAACTAGGGCTGAAACTAACGATTATTTTGCAAATCGATTAATGTGTTGATTATTCTTTTCCATTAATCAAATCAAATAGCCAAAGGTTCCTTAGAGAAGATTTTTTTCTACTTGAGGAGTTCTGGATAGAGCATATTGAGAGGAAATTTTTTTTTTTTATCTTACATGCAAAATATTAATACATTTTTTTTAACCATGTTGGTATAATTACAGCTCTGTGGGTCACTCTGGCAGCTAAAGCCGGGCCTACACTGTACGATTTTTTGCTCTTTTTGGGCCGACTTTCCAGTCGTGTGAGAATTTTTCAACTTTCAGCCTGATCATGCATCATGTTTTATACAGGGGGTAACGAGGGGAGATCAGCCGCTCACGAACACCTCCTGATCAGGAATCGTGAGGTCGGACAATCAAACATGTTTGAAATTTAGTAGGCCGTCATGGGCCAATCGCTCAGTGGGCAAACAAGGATTCTTCTTCTTCCTCTCAGATGTAAACACAGGAGCATGGCGGGGGTGCAATGAGTGAAATGGAGTTCTGTCTGTAAAATTGACAGACTGTAGTAGCCACGTTTGCTCAGCCATGTCTTTGTCCAAATACGTCGTCACCTTTTCTTTTTAGCACAAAAATACACAAATTGCCAAGGCAGCGCAATTCACTCTAGTGAGCTTCATATTCGTCCTCTATTCGTTCGTCTTCCGGATAGACGAGACTGAGTAGTGCCATCACACTGCAGAGTAGGGATGGAACGGTTTATGAAAACCTTCCGAACCGTTCGGTTCGCGTGTCTCGGTTCGGTTCGCGTGTGTTTCGTTCGGTTGATGCGCTGCTCCTTTTTCTCATAGGCGAAGCGTTTACACTCCAGAGCAGAAGGTGGCGGTACTGCGACCAAAGCCAACCACCAGTAGTATACAAGAAGAAGAAGCAGCGAAGCAGCCTAGGGAAAAAAATCAGTTGTTGTGGAGAATTGTGTGGGTATGGCGAGTGGGAAAGAACAGGAGTTGGAAGACGCGCCAGCAGCACTTTATAGGTCTGCTGTATGGGACCGCTTTGCATTTAGAGTGACCTACGATGACGGCGGAAAGAAAGTTGTGGATAAAAGTGCAACAGTGTGCAAATATTGTGCAACACGTTTTGTTTATGCTAACAGCAACACGACCAACATGTCAGGCTAACAATCAACATATATACCAAACCGAACCGAAAACCATGACCACGAAACCGTGAACCGAACAAAAACGTGGATTTTGTGAACCGTTCCACCCTTACTGCAGAGCTGAGTACGTCTGAGTTTTAGACGTACAGTGTGATCAGGTAGATCGCATCAGAGCGTCAGGTCGCAGTGTGAGAGCATGCATCATGAGCTGTGAACTTGAAACCCTGCGGTTCCGTCGTACAGTGTTAGCTGTAGCTGCGAGCAACGATTGAAAAAAATGTCACTGTGTGCGCCCGGCTTAAAGGCATGTTTTAGGATCTCTATTGTCCAGTAAACGATTAATCGATTACTGAATTAGTTGAAGATAATTTCCATAATCGATTAACCACGATGAATTGTTTCAGCACAAAAAAATAAACAACCAAAAAGAAACCTGCATCTAAACTGTATATCAAATTCCACCTTTTTTCTGCTTAACACGTCAGATAATGTTAAAAAAATGAAAAATTGGTCACATTTAGGTTTCAGACGGTTTCAATACTCTGTATTAGCAAGTACCTAAATATCAGCACTTTTCCTTTCACTTAATACCCAACACAATCCATTCTCAAAAAAACTACAACAACAAAAAATCTATCTATTGTGATTTTACCAGCATAAAATCTTGGAAAATAAACTCTTTAGTACTTTACAGTCGAAATGCACTTCAATTAAATTTAAAGAGATGATAAAAAAGGGAAGAGAAATGGAAAATAAGCAACAATACGTCCCAAACAAAAGGTGTTCTTAAGATTCCAGCAGCTTAACTCGTTGCTACCTGACCTGCTGAAGCTGGAATAAATGAGACTAAGGCTGAAAAGCTTTGGGAAAAAAAAAAAACACAGGCTTCATCTCTTTGTGCATGGCAGCTTTACCTCCATGTTTGGAGCAGAGAGTATCAATCAATTCACTCCTCCATAGCTTTCCACTTTGCAGCTACTGTGAACATGTACAATAGAGGACCTGAGCCGGCAGCGTGCACGCTTTTCTGGAACATGTCATTTATTCAGAACACAAAGACATATTGTTCCTGCAACACTGGTCACTGCTATAGCTTCTTTTCTTTAACTGCAAGCCTTCTGGCTTAAAGGGTCAATAGTGACCAATAAAAAAAAAAAAAAGAGAGAAATCCAGATAGTGACACTGGCAGCTAGTTCAAGCCAAAAAAAAAACATATATTCTTGGTTTTATCTCATCTCTGAGTGCCATAACTGCTCGGTCCAACTCTACTTTGAGCATTTTAAATGAAGAAAGTCTGATTTCTATGTAAAATAGAACAGTCTCAGCCATTTCTGTTCACAGTTTAGGAGTTTTCATAAAGCAGCATCTATAATTTCCAGCTTTTTTAGGCTGTATTCTGATCTATACCCTCCTCATCGAGCCTCAGGCTTCTGCTAAAAACAGAAACCAGGATCTGTGGGAAACCAGAGCACTTCTCTGATCCCTATTCCTTTAATAACCCATTTTGGCTTAAGATGCTAATACTGAGGGCCCAGGCATAAAGTCTGGGTGGAAAGTTCTGCATATTGACCAGTTTAATCCCCTCTGAAAGGAAAACACGGTGCACAGGTGGCATTAATGGTTCCCTGGGCAGGTCCAGCCGTCTGGCCACCAGCCAGGCTACCAGCCACCCACATCCAATCACACAATAACCTCCTATTTACAGCCTGATCCAGATATAACCTGTACTATGTCTTTGATACACTAACTCCTTATTTGCAGCTCCTTAAATATCACCTCTTTTTCTGTTTTAGGAGACGCTGCAAGGCAACCAGACCCACAATCCTTTCCGCCAAAGCTGCTGGTTCAGGATTAGGGATCCAAACGTGTAATCTATTTAGGATTAATTGTCAATTGATGGTTTGGATCAAAACTTGTTTAATCTGATCAATTAATAACACCCCCTTTCAGTGTAGTAATGTTTAGGGCTGTAACAATTAATCGGATTAATCGATTACTGAAATAATCGTCAGCTTAATCGATTAATAGTTAACTGGAGTATAGAGACTCTAAAAACATGCCCGATTAGAGCAGGAAATTGCACAAAAAAAATATATTTTTCATCTAAGATAAAAAGGATAGTTTTTCTGTCTGTCCATATGCTCTATCCAGAACTCCCCAAGTGGGAAAGTTTTAGTTTTAGTTGTTTTAATTAAAAAAAAATCCTCTTAAGGGACTTTTTTTCTATTGGATTATTAATCTAGAAAATAAACAGATTAATGAAGTGGCAAAATAATCTATAGTTGCATCCCTAGCCATTTTACTGTTGTCCACTAGAGGGTGCCACTGTTCCTCCTTAAACAAAGCCTCATTGGTAGCTGTAAGGTCTGGTTTAGTGTCCTGCAACGGGTCGGGTACCCACGGGTCCCCGATGGATCACCCGCTAAAATGCTCTTTTGCGGGTGAAAAATACATAAAAATAAACGGGTCGGGGGTCGGGCGGATATTTTTTTAGTGCGGGCGGGTAGTTGGTGATTTTTTTATTTATGCGTGTGTGTTGTGATGGACATCAGAAATGTGATATTAATCAGGCACTGGAGTCACCCTTGTTGTAGCTTAAAGCCCTGCCGGCAGTGTGGGCTTCCCTCCAAAAAGGCCACAGTCAGTGCATACACATCTGCTGCAGTGTTAATGGCGCTGTTCTGCAGCGCAGCGTACTATAGCCTATTACTTGATGTGTTAACAGGTCGGGTTGCGGGTTAAATATCAACGGGTCGGGTCGGGTTCGGATCTGAATTGAAGATATCCGCGGGTGACGGGTCGGGTTCGGTAGTCATCCTAACTGGTTCGGGCGGGTGCGGGTTGGTAAAACTCAACCCGTGCAGGACTCTAGTCTGGTTATCCTCCCACAGCAGTGTTTCGCAGTGAGCTTATCACAGATATTTTTGATTTATGCCCAATATTGAAGCGTGGTCTGCACTGTTATTCCACGCCACAATGCAAGAGGATCAATCACGAACAAGCTGTGGGTCTAGATACGGACGAGGCGGTCCTGGTTTCTGTGTATAAATCAGCCTTAAGAGAAGTAAAGCTTGAGCAGAAGCATGGATCGATATAAGAGTCCAGTCCTAGATCATTTATAATCATAGATCATTATTGTTTAATGGCGACATGAAAGCAGAATACAATTTAAATCTTTAAACTGGATAATTTATCACCTAAATAGCACCTATTTAGCCTTGCTGCATGGCGGAGCGTCATAACTTCTCTCCTGTGTTTAAAAAATGAAGATCGATTATTGATATCTGCTTTATACGAAAGAAAAAAACCTTTATCTTCATAGTTCTGTTGTCAGTATTAAAAAAGAAGCTTTAACTTCTCGTAAAGCAAATGTTAAATTCTTAAAGGCAATATTGTAAACCCTGTTGTGACAGAATATATACATATTTTCAAACCATATGAAGAAGGAATTCGGGCTCTAATTATTATTACAGCACTACTCAGCTCACACCTCTAAATAAGTCATTTTTTAAAGTAGCTGAAAAAGTTCAGGAGATTATAGTCTAGAAAAAATGAAGGACTTATAACCATATAGTAACTTTCAACCAATCTGATAACCTAAATAATGGATTAAAAACGCAGTCGTTTTGCTGTGCTCATATGTCTAGTCAATAATTTAAGAGCAAATAGTGGTTTTGAATTGAAATGGTTGTTTATTTTGATCATATATCAGGTTTTAAAAGAAAATATTGAATATTTTAAACATCAAATGTTCAATGACTAGAGAAGTACAAATTACCTAATATAATTAACAAATACTGCAGATTTATTCGTTAATAGATCGTTTGCATCTCTGTTCATGATGCAAAGAAACGCACCAAAAACCTACAAATACTTTGTCCCCCGACTCTTACGTTTTTAACCCACCGTGGCTCGTCACCAGTTAAAAACTAAATTTAGGTTAAATGTTAATAACATATAAAAAAGGGTCATTTCATTCCAACAATTCAAATGTTTCTTTATGTAGAAATGATCTTAGTCTAGATTAGCTGAAAGTATGCAGAAATTAGAAATAAACAGGCTGCCAAACCGAGCCTTCCACCCCCAGTGTCTGCTGCTCTGGGCAGAGAGCCACGCTTCCCATAAAGTGAACCGCCTCTACTGCAGCAATTTCAAAAACAATCCGTTCCTAAAGATCCTGATAAAAGCTTAAAATGTGCCGTTTAATCTGTCAGAGCTCATAATATCATCCAGCTGCTGCTGCTTCAGAGTAGAGGCTTCAAATTCAACAGCCTGTTTGGAAACATCCTGATAAAAGGTCAGCTAAGATAAAGTTTGTTATCTCAGCCGGTAAGAACCATGTAAATATTTCTCTCCTCTTTCAGCGGAGGCCGTTAACAAGACCAAGAGGGATACGATGATACCCGGGATTGCTCCGCGTTACATCTGCAATCCCTCGATAGGAATTTGGCAGACGGCGTCCTAAGAAGCAAATGTCAGATTCAAATATCAGCCACAGAGGATAAAGACGCTTTAACACGCATCGAGTGAGCCAAACAACTGAGATTACAGCCGCCGCATCTACCGGACAAAACATGCAATGATTTTTCTGTTTGTGCATGTGCCATAAGAGGACCTACAAGTCAAACGTGCAACCGCCGAAATGGGTTAATGGGGTCCGCCGAGAAACGGGCTCTCTGAGAGCAGATGCCGACAGATATCAACCATGCACAGTGCAGGATATTAATATTACTAACTGGATTATGCCAAAGGCAGCAGAGTATGTAAGGCTCCAAAAATAAAATCATTTTTCCATAAGAGGGCCAAGCTGCTCCTCGAATTTAATTAATCAACTTGAAGGAGTAAAAAACCAAAAAAGACTCTAACTTTTGCTGCATACAAATACAAGCATGAGTCCGAGTGGGGCTTTTATAAAGAGGATTAGAGGAAGGAGGTGGGGGAATGCAACAAAAAAAAAAATGCTTTTACTTAGAGTCTGGCATCTGTCTGCAAAATGGAAATGGATAACAGCAGAGCTGTGCTGCTCAATTTATCTTTCAATGGCCCCTAATGATTGTGGACGACGCCCCTTTGATCCGAGGATGAATTCAGAAATCTGTGTTTTCAAAGCAAATATGCTCAATCAAATGACGGCTCACGACCTCGCAGAACGGCTGCGTTTCAAGAGCCATGGCAGACACTGGGGAGAGGAAACAAATCATTTGTGTGTGTTTGCTTGCCCCCTTTCACTCTGATACCCTGAAAAGAAAGTCTTTTTTTCCTCATTTTGTACACACAAGTGTTAGGTTTATTCTACATCATGTGCATTGTTACTTTATTAGCCAGGTTAGAGGGAGTAGAGAGTTAAGAGTAGTAAATAACTTGCTCCCAGCAAAAGGACCGTGAGGAAGCCCTCGATGCACAACGGCTTTTTTGGGGGACATAACTTCCTCATTTAACAATTGGTGTTTCCGCCCGGTTATGCAAAACCAAATTTCTTTCAGTGCAGCTCTCTAGACTTTTTCATTTTTTAAAAGTGCAGCCTTGATAAATGTAAGCAGCAGTGATTAAAAACACTGGTGAAAAAAAGTGCTGTAAACATACGACTGTATAGTTAGTTACATTTCAGGGTTTGTTTGTTTTTTTCTTTTTTTTTAGTTAATCAGAAAATTTATATTTGATTTCCCAGAGGTTCACTGCATATCCATGCCACTGTATCATAGAGTAAACATAACGATTAGGTTTTAATTGTGCCATTACCAATAATACATTTGGCAGGGCAGAGAATATCAGGAACAATTCTGCCTTCTGAACATGGCCTTCTTTTATGGTTATTGGCTTCACACGTCCTGCCAGGCTGCAGTTGTAAATAATACATTGTTTTTAATTCGTCCTGTCCACTTAGATAAAGGTTCAATACAATATAAATAAGTGAAGGTTTTCTTAGACTGCTGTGAATGTGCTTAAGGTTACATCACTGTATGAATCTGGAATGAGTGGGTGATGGATGGCTGAAAGTTTGGACAGCGTTTTTAATAACCAGAGCATGTAGGGTTAAACCAACCTGTAGCTGAGGATTTCAGGGTTTCTAAACACTTTCCTGGAACCGGCTGATTTCTAAATGGAGCATTGAAGTCTATTCGAATAGATTTCACTAGGGCTGCAACTAACGATCATTTTAAAAATCGATGAATCGGCCGATTATTTTTTCGATTAATCGATGTATCGGACAAAAAATATTTTTTATATTAACCTCTTTATTCCAAAATAAACATTTTAGACAGAACAAACAAGCACACAAGTACAGGTTGCTCATTAACTGTACTGGTGCAATATGAAAAATAAATGTTTGTGTTAAAACTACGCAAACTTACATGAGAAATGTAGCTGTACATCCACAAAATATAGGGTACTTTGTTTCATAATGCGCAAAAAAAGACATTTTTGTTTTTAAAAGCCCCTAAGGGGCTCAAACAATAGGCCCCCCCATTTCAACAAATGAGTTTTTTTTAGACTAGAAGAGTTCTGCCTTTTAAGACAGGAAAGTATAGCAGTTAAAGTTGCTACTTGAGAAAATACTGAACCATAGGGGTGCTAAAAAACACATCCTCCAAAGACAGATATTAACATGGGAATGTGGCATATAATTAATTGACATATTACTGATCTTGCTGGATTTTATTCTGCTTTACTTCCATAAATTGCAGGATCTTCTTTACTTTATCTTTGCCAGAAGATTTAAACTTTAAAAGCCTTGCCCTCATAATTTGCAAGTTCATTTATTTATAAAGAAAATATAAACGCTGCTTAAGCTAATTCAAATGAAATTAAAAGTAAAATAAGTAGCCAACCTTATCACTGTCTGTAACCTACTAACACGGTAAGGAAAGCATCAGATGAGCTACCTGAGAAACTAACGTTACGTTTCCCCACTTTAAAACGAACGAACATGGTTACTCACCCTGCTGATCAGCTCTCTTCACTGCCATCAAAGGCTCCAACGTGTTTTCTTTTCAGGTGCTGCATTATAACAGTGGTGCTTCCGTGCCATGTTCATTTGTTTTTGCAAAAGTTGCATGTTACGACTTTTTTCGCTTTACAAAGCGTAGGCTGTCTGCGAATTGAGAAGCAGCTTGCGTTTGCCGTATTGGTCATTAGAACAGTTGACGTTACTGCCTTTTGAAAACAGCCTTTGCTCACCTGCGGCGTTGGCTCGCTCTGCAGTATTTTTTTTTTCTTCCCCCATTTCAATAAAGTGGCAGTGATGATGACGGCGATGGATGACGCAATAATCGCGGGACACAACTAATCGATGATAAAATTCATCGCCAACGCTTTTAAAAGTCGATTTTTATCAATTTTAGCGATTCGTTGTTGCAGCCCTAGATTTCATGTTCCAAAGCAGAACCTAGAACCGTTTCTAAAGAGGGGAAACTGCTCTAAAGCCTTAAGGTGGCAGGTGGTCTGCTAGCCTGTGATCCCTGGGAACCTTTCGGTGGGACCTCAGGAGTGAAAGAGTTCAGCGGCTGGCCCCTCGGCAGGAGGAACACTGCTTAAAGAGGCTGGACATTCAGCTGGATATTGAGTGTGCAATATTAACTGGTGTGACATACTTTGATCTTGAAGTTTAGAATCTAATCTGCTTTGTTAGAAAGTCAAGTCTGAGAGGAAGGATCTGTGATAGCGCTCCTTAGTGCACCAAAGGTTCAAATTTGCAGCGCTTTCATGCATGGAGTGGTACTTATCTACCGTATTATACAGTCCATCTGACCCCCAACACCTGAACCGGATCCAGGAGACATCCTAGGACAGAGCTGGCTTCACTGCGGCTCCAACAAACTGGACCACAGAAGCTTAATGTCAGTCCGCTGGATGTTCAGAGGTGACCAAACCATAGTTCTGCTGGGAAATAGGTCAGTTTGTAGAAAACGTTGGTGATAAACTAGACCAGGTGATTGCTGATAAATTTACACTGGAATGCATTCACTGTACGGGAATCTAAGCCTGGCAAGCCAGTCAAATCCCATCATCAGAAGCCAGTTGCAGTAAACAGAACCAGTACCAGGGGATCCTCTGCCTGTCCCATGCCAGAGCGCATCAGCGGAAGAGGATCAGCAGACTTTGCAGGAGAGGCTCTGGAGTGGAAACGTGAAGGCAGAGGCAGCCAGGCTGCACCAGCTACAGCTGTTGGAGGAGGAGATAATAGGAGCTGCTGGAAGCGAGCAGAGCTCTGCTTTTCCTCTCGCCAACCTACACAGCTACTATCATAAACATGAGCCAACCTGACCCTGAGGGAAGTGCACAAAGAAAATAACGGAATTAAGTCTTTCACTTCCTACTTATTTTTTCACACCTCCTTTGCTGTTAAAAGAAAAAAATGTCTTTATGCTAATAAGAATGCTTACTTTTTGCTGAATTTAAATAAAAGCAAAGCTGGATGTGTGATATTTTCCATTTCCACGAGGCTGGACGGTAAATTACGTGCAGCCCTTATAAAATGCAACTTTTCTCAGAATAATTCATACTAATAAACGCTGTCTACATTGTTGCTATGGTTTCTAAGCAAAAAGGAAAGACAGAACGGGCGCTCTCAGGAGCCCAGTGAACTCAGGCAGTTGCGAAATGTAATTGTTCTAAAATATTTTATCAAATTAAAGAAACTTAGCCACCTTGTGGTAAGATGACTTAGCTGAGAGGATGCTGAGGCTTAGAGCACAGAGATCACCAAATTATTACTCAACATTAGGTCTCAGCGATATGAAGAAAATCTAATATCACGATATATCTGCGCTATTATCGCGATACACGATCTACATCAAGACATGTTTAAATTACTTCAGAAACAATAAAATTACACTGATAAATTCATTCAGACATTTGGTTTCAAATTTTAAACTTTCTTTATTTTAACCAGCTCAAGATTTTAACAAATAATCCCGCAACATTTAGGTATTTGACCTTTAGCAAGATCCCAGCAACCAAACAGAAAAACAAAGCGAAAACACACAATACTGAATAAAACGTCAAATAAAAAAGGTCTCGTTTCTGCATAATAAAAAAATAAATAAATGCAAATTGAAAAAAATAAATAGACCTCAAGTTACAAAAACAAAAGTGGAAATACTGTCCTAAAATTAGAGCATTACCAAAGTGTCTCCAAACTATTAGAATTGATCTTTATGTGCTGGGAATTTTAAAGAAACACAAAAAGTTGTTAAATTTAGAGTTTAGAAGTTTAGAAAACCTATGCAAAACCTTTGAACAAGATCACATCACAGTATTAGAGCATCTAAAAAACATTTAAATAACTTAGATGTGTATAATTTAGTATATTTTCATGATAGTTAGTAATTGTAATTATGATGTCCAGCCAACCACATAGCAATGCTAATTATGAATTTCTCATTTTCTCTGTTTGTAGAAGGAAATTAACAATGAAGATGACTGGGCAAAAAAAAAAAACAAAGCCTGCAATACCAACCACTAACCAAAGGGGGCGCTGGGTGGCTACTTTTACATACTACAACTTAAATAGGTCTAAATAAAGTACTCAAATATCCCAAACCCAAAGTTACGGAAGAGGATTAGGGCAACTGAAAAAAATGTAAAAAGTTAACTGATTTTTTAATTTTATTTCAGTATAATATGAGAAAAATGTCAGAATTCTGACCTTAATCTCAGAATTGTGACTTTTTTTCTCAGAATTCTGAAATTAATCTCAGAATTCTGAAATCAATTTCAGAATTGTGACTTTCTCAGAATTCTGACTTTAATCTCAGAATTCTAGGTAGGCAGCAGCTTGACAAAGCCATGATGGCATGATGACAGCCAGGTATCGGGCATCGGTGCAACACTAGTAAAAAGTCACCTAAGTCCGTCATTTTCCACCAATGTGTCATTGGTCCTCTCAAACAACTCACATCGTTGTCAGTGAAGCTGAGAGCTCCCACATCTCTTCCTTCCCATCTATATTAAGACCCAAAATTCTGAGATTAAAGTCAAAATTCCGAGAAAAAAGTCAGAATTCTGACTTTTTCCCCATATTAAACTGAAATAATATTTAAAAATCAGTTAGCTTCTTTTTTTTTCTCCCAGTGGCCCTAATCCTCTTCTGTACAAAGTCCTTCAATACGACAAAATAAAAACGGTCTGTGATTTTTCTCAATCTCTTCCTTTTTGTCTCATATCAGATCGTTTTTTTTTTCAAACACAAGGCCAACGTCATCAGCTTTACAGCTGATTGAACGTTTTAATTTATGTGCGGGGATACGCTGACATCAGGATTTCTTAATTTTGCAGCGGATTACTTTTTAGGTGGTGAAATAAATTTGTACTGCTACTTTTTGTGGCACGTTTTACCAATTAGCGCCTTGTGTTCGACATCTTTGGCGTGAAATCCAAACCACAGAGAAAATTCAGGAAGTTTTTCAATTTAAAATTTTTTAAACGCCTTTAGTCATTTGGCATTTTTTATCCCCAAGATATTGAAAATGGTATCAAGTATTTCATATTTTCCTGATTCTTGATATCGAGTTTGTAATTTTAGTTTGATGACAACCCTATAGGGATATTTATTAATAATGTTAGAAAAAGTCTGAAAAATGGCGGGGTCTGTTTGTGTGCATTTTTCAGAGAGCCCAAGGTTGCATTTTAGTAGTTAGGTTTCATAAAAGTTCAATGTTTTAGTAAAATACCCTCATTGAGAAATAAAATTTGATCTTTGCCATAAACCGTACGAGGAATTGGAAGGGTTTTTTCCCTTTTTAGAAATATTGTAAAAAAATCTGTCCTATGTAACCATATTTAATTTGTATGACCAATTAGCAGACAGATGTGAGTTTAAAATAAATAGTTGGTGCAGGCCCAATCACCTCAGAGTAATGTAGACTGTTCCCATCCTCTCCTCACCCATTGATCTTTTAGACAACATATGATTGAGATTTAGAAATCCTTTTGCACGATCTGACTGCAGAGGGTAGTAGTTTGATTGTAGTATCTGATGGATCCTTTCAACTTTCTTCACTCTGTACAAACTTCAACACTGAAGACCATGGGGGTTATCTCAGCCTGGTATGGCTTAAGGCTGATTTATACTCAGAAACCAGGTCGTCTGCATGTGTTGCAGTGAATGCAAATGTGCCCCCCACCCTGGGACAGACAGTGCCGCAGACAGGAGGCCTCTGATTGGTCAAATCTACATCCGCTCTACACTATGCGCATTTCCTGTTTGGTACCTTACCGGCTTGTTTTGTTTGTTTTGTTATGACCGCCATTGTGGAAAATGTCTTTTGAAGTTGGACCCGCTAGAAGAGTGAGGTGAGCGAGAACGCTGGGACCCTTTTTCCACCTGGATCCCCTCTCTTTGTCGCCCTCATGTCCCTCCGTTGTCGGACAAATTTGCCCCCACTTCCTCACCTCCTCGGCCATATCTAGACCCACAGCTAGTTTGTGATTGTCCCTCTTGTGTTGTGGCGTGGAATAACAGCACAGACCACGCTTCAATATTGGGCATAAATCAAAAATATCTGTGACAAGCTCACTGCGACACACTGCTGCGGGAGAATAACCAGCTCTTAGCAGCTCTCCAATGAGGCTCTGTTTAAGGAGGAACAGTGGCACCCTCTAGTGGACAACAGTAAAATTGCTAGGGCTGCAACTATCAATTATTTTGCTACTTCATTAATCTGTTGAATATTATCTAGATTAATAATCCAATAGCAAAACCTTCCTTAAGAGGATTTTTTTTTATTAAAATAGGTAAAACTAAAACTTTTCCACTTGAGGAGTTCCGGCTAGACCATATTGACAGACAGAAAAACTTTCATTTTCATCTTAAATGCAAAATATTTATTTTTTGACAATTTTTATGACCTGCATTGCGGAAAACGACTCGTGCAGATGGACCAGCTAGAAGAGCGAGGTGCGTCAGAACGCTGGGACCCTTTTTCCGCCTGGATCCCCGCTCTTTTTCGCCCTCATGGCACTCTGTTGTCGCACAAATTTGCTAGTTCCTGATTCTCCTTCTTGCGTTGTGGCGTGGAATAACATAGCGCAGACCACGCTTCAATATTGTGCATAAATCAAAAATATCTGCAACAATCTCACTGCGACACACTGCTGCGGGAGGATAACCAGCCCTTTATGCCACCTACACTGACCTTATAATCAGATTTTTATTGAAAGATTTACCCATTTCAGTCCCTGATTAATTCCGTTTTGGTAAGTTTTGTCCATCTCTTACAGGGACAGAATTAGGTATTAGTGAGACATGTTGGTAGAATGTCCATTATTACTTTATTACAGCAGGATATGCTACATCTATTTACTCTCACCTTAAGAGATTCAGAACAGCTGCAAAAATATGATAAAACCTGCATGTTCAAGGATGGACGGAGGAGGAATGCTCTAAAGAATAAGCAAACTCTCCGTTATCCGCCGCCTTAAATAACAGGGTTACCTGCTCTCTTTCACAGCTAACAGGAAGGCTAAACGGATAAATGCCATCTGTAAGCACTGCAGATGCGTAATAGAAAACATTCCTTTGTGCTTCCTCTGATTCAACTTTTAAAAGCAGATTACTGGAAATAGCCTCACTTCAAGCTAAAATAGCTTAATAAAAACCCAGATAAAGGAGTGTTGCTTTGACCGTGACATGCTAGAGGTTAGATATGGTGTCTAAAGAAAATACAAGATTTCCAAGAAGGCAATTAACTTATTGGTTTTTAGTGCTTGTGACATTCTTTTCTCATACATATATAGGTGTATGAAATACCACTGAATTAAAAGTCCCACTGCTGAAACGAGCAGTTGTTGCTAAAAAAGCTTTCAGACCATCATTTTGTGATTTTTGTTGCTTTCCTTTATGTCGTAAAATGTGAATCAGTGAACCAATTTATGACCTCCTTATAATACAGACTATGAGCAGAACTGCTTATTTTTGGAAGTTTTATTGTTTTCCAGGAAATACAATGATCAAGAAAGGCTTTTGGAACTTAGCTCTTATTTTGATAATGCCTTTTTTATGCACAAAAAGTACTAATATCTAAAGAAATGTTTGCAAGAAGCCTGATCTATCTGGTAAAAAACTTTCATTTCGGGAAATTTTCATAATAGAGGCGCTGAAATGCATAGATATAGCATCTCATTTCTTCGCCTGTAAGATCTCAGGCCTTCTGACAGAACTTCTCCATCGAATTCAGAGGTTTCCTGTTCTAAGAGTTTGCTGAAAAATCCACAGATCAGAACCAGACCGGCTCTAGGCTACCCTGTCAGTTTTACAGCTCCGTTCCAACAGAACTAATTATCTAAAGATCAGAAAAATGGTGCAAACTAGGGCTGGGTATTTTGGCCAAAGTCCTGAATCGATTCGATTTTGATTCATACAGTTTTAAATCGTTTCTGTTTTTACAATAATGGAAGTGGTTCAACTGTTTATTTTTTCCTGTCACATTAAACACAAAGTGCAAACTTGTAAATCAGATAGTTTAAACTTGAGATGTGAACAAAACTGTCTCAAAAGTGCAGACTTGTTTTTCGAAAAGTGAAAAAGTGAAGCCTAACTTGAGCAGGCAGACGTGACACAGCAGACATGGATGAGCTGCATTATCTTCAATGCAAAAAAACATTTTTTTTTGTTCTTCTGTGACCTCTTGCAAAATGTTTTTTGGGGTAAATTTGGTGATAATAGTTTTGGATAACAGTCATCTGGTGTCATGATCTTGGCGCTGAAATCTGGCTGTTAGGAGTCCAGTTTCTGTGGGCTGTGTTTGTTTTTTTTGTGTTCTCTCCCTCCACCACCAGGTGGCGCCCTGTTCTCTTTGGTCCTCCCACACACCTGCGGCTGGTTGCGCTCATTCCTGAAGACGCTTAAGTGGTGGACTGCCACTACCTCGTTGCCAGAGTGTTGGCCAGTTTTGGGTTCTCTAGCCAAGCTGAGTTTAGTTGGGTCAAACAGTCTTAGTTTCTCTGAGTTCTAACCTTGTTTTTGTCTTTGCCTTTTCGCCAAAAAGTCATCCTGCAAACTGCATTTTTGGCCTTCTCCCCCTGAAAGGATTGTTTTGAGCTTCACATTGAGCAGGGGATTAATTTCCTGTTCAAGTTCTCCTGGAAATCTAAGTGGCCGTCTGCTCCATTGATCCTCAAAGAACCAACCAAACCCAAAACCTGTCCGCCCTCCAACAAGCCCCCCAATATCTGGATAAACCCACACCGACTGGATTAAGAGAAGAAAACCTTTTTCGGCTAACTTCCAGTTCACCAGCTCTCTGAGTTACCCTGGATTCCCTTACTGATTATTTCAATAAACCTGTTCAACTTAAAAAAAAAAAAAAAACATATTTGCAGCATTGTCTGTAACAACTACAGGATGTTTGCGGGTCAGCCCCATTTGTTAATGTCTTCAGTCAACCTATTGGCTATATTTGCAGCTGTCTGGCTTGAAGTCATCTTGGTGGTCTGTAGCACAAGATGCGAGGCGCCACTCAGAGGGAAGGCACCTTAATGTCACATATCCAGCACATTATCTTTAGGCGTTTTAAATCCAAAATGGTTCCAGACTTCAGTTGGGACAGCTTGCTGAGCGGTGTCACATGCGTCACTATAAAACTAATCGATCTCATTCCCTAAACATCGATTTTGCAAAAATGTAAAGGAATCGATCCAAAATTGATTAAATCGATTTTTTTACCCAGACCTAGTGCAAACTAATGTCAGTCGTAAAATTTCTGCAACCAAGCAGCAATGCGCCGTTTTCCCAGATAAAAGCTGTTTTTGCACCTGAACCGTTTATGAAAGATGTTAGTACGAAAAAATACGTCCATTTTGAGTGACAGCTGTCCTTAGCTACATCTTTAACGGAGCGTAAAATAATGCCAAAATTTGCAACATTAATCTGTTTTTTCTCCATTATTTTATTTTCATTTGATAGAAAAGTGTCTCACACTGACTAACAGCTGCTTCACTTAATTATTGCTGATCTCTTTCATCCTGACGTTGGGTTAAATTGAGGTATCCTAATCAGCAGAGCTGCTTCAGAGGTTTTAATCCCATTATCAATACTTTTGATTATATGCCACTGGATTTTCTGTTAAACCAAAAAAAATACTTACTGGTCTTTTTTCACCTAAAAGATTTTCTATTTTATTTTCAGACTTCATTTAATACATAACGAAATGTTGAAAATCTACATTAGCAGCATGTTTATGATCACAAATTAAATAGCACATCAATAGTACTGCTTTAGATAAAGTTATTTTACTGTGAGATTAAAAGAAATTAGGCATAACTGCTGCTTAAATTTAAAAAAAAGTTTTAAAAAAAGGAAGCTGACGCGTTATTTTTAGTGAGTTTAGTTTAAACGCAGCTGAGTCAGATTTGATGACCGCATCTAAAACCGACAACAAATCAGCAGGCTGTTTACGGTTTAATTCATGTTCTGTTGAAAGGATTGGTGGGTGGAGGAAAAAAAAAAGTCTGTGTGATCGCAGCGTGATGCTGCTGGATATGAATCTATCATCTGCGCCTGCACAGTCATTTGCAAAGGCGAGGGATGCGTGTGGCACGGCTCCAGCCGACGAGATTATCACATGATCCAATAAAGTTTGGACGGCGGTCACAGAAACAGACACAGATGAGAAACGCACTGCTGCTTTCTGAAGCTCGCTGCACAGAGATGCTCCCAGAGAGAGCAGAGCTGAAGCAGAGAGGGTGTGGATGAACAGCACAGGTCAGAGCGCATCAATGTGAAAGCCAGCAAACACCCTCAGAGAAAGAAAGGATTCAGAGAGAAACCTAGAAAAACAACACAGACGTCACCAAAAAGCATCCAGCTTCTGTTGGCTTTCTTTAGAAAAATAGTCTAATAGATTTTCTTTTAGGTAATATAATGATTTGAATTGCAGATGGATTAATTAAAATGCAGGCCTGCCTTTGCAGATGAAGCCTTTGAAGACAAAAGCAAACGGCCAAACCGAAGCTCAGAAATGATTTGCACTGAACCTCTTAAATCCTCTTCACTGCTTCCAGCAGGAACTGAGGAGGCTGGATTCAACTAGTTAGGGCCAGATAGGGAGAGCAAGGCCCCTCATAACTATCTTATTTACTCATTTATTTTGATTCTTTATGATTCTACTGTACAACAATTAGAAGAATCTTTAATTAAGTCTAGAACTTTGATATTTAGGTGAGGGTTTTTTTCTGATAAAAGCTAAAATTTTTAGTTTTTACAGTTGAGGGATGATAATGAACGCATCGACCAAAGCTGGAGGGTTATCAACTCTTAGACAGCGATCTTAATTTGAAGGCAGACTGTAGTTTTCTCTTTACCAACATGAGCAGAGTTTGTTTTAAACATTCACCTAGCACGGTGGTGGCTGAAGCATGCTGTGGGGTGGTTCCATTGTCAGTGAAATAAGAAATATCTTAAAATCCTCCAACTTTATGACAAACCCCTGGCTCTATTCTGGACTCTTTAGTTAAACCTAATTAGAAACAATATTTAGCATGCAATTTGGTAGGAAATTAGACATTCGTCACAATTGCAAGGAGCGCCGAGACACTGATTGCATTGGAAATATAAATAAAAGGCCATTTTTAAACTAAAGGAATTAAATCTAGAGAGTAATACAGTAATATCTCTCTTTAAGTGGCAGAGATATTTGAAGTAGGGCTGCAGCTAACCATTATTTTTTGATGAATCAATTAAGAATCTCATAGCCTAAGGTTCCTTAAAGAAGATTTTTTACAATATCAAACCAGGGGAAATTAAAACTTTTCCATTCGAGGAGTTCTGGATAGTATGGAAGAGGATTAGGGACATTGAAAAAATAAAAAGTTGACTGATTTTTTAAGTTTTTTTTCAGTTTAATATGGGAAACAAGGCAGAATTCTGACATTTTTCTCAGAATTCTGACTTTTTTCTCAGAATTTTAAATCTTAATGTAGATGGGCACCATGAAGGAAGAGATGTGGGAGAACTCAGCTTCACTGACAGAGATGTGAGTTATTTGAGAGGGCCAGTGACATACTGGTGAAGAATTATGGAATTAGGCGACTTTTTACGTAACAGAGGGGTCCCTGGTGATGCCATTTCATTAATGGAAGAGCAGAAGGTGATTAAAACAAGAGAGCTAGTCTCTAAAACAGACATGGCTACGGCTTGATGCTAACATGTTTGTTAGCTGTCAGAAAAGTCAGAATTCTGAGATTAAAGTCAGAATTCTGAGGAAAACAAAAATCAGAATTCTGAGATTAAAGTCAGAATTCTGAGATTAAAGTCAGAATTCTGAGATTAAAGTCAGAATTCTGAGATTAAAGTCAGAATTCTGAGGGGGAAAAAAGTCTGAATTCTGAGATTAAAGTCAGAATTCTGAGAAAAAAAAAGTCAGAATTCTGAGATTAAAGTCTGAATTCTGAGATTAAAGTCAGAATTCTGAGAAAAAAAAAGTCTGAATTCTCAGATTAAAGTCAGAATTCTGAGATTAAAGTCAGAATTCTGAGATTAGAGTCAGAATTCTGAGATTAAAGTCAGAATTCTGAGGGGGAAAAAAAATCTGAATTCTGAGATTAAAGTCAGAATTCTGAGAAAAAAAAAGTCAGAATTCTGAGATTAAAGTCTGAATTCTGAGATTAAAGTCAGAATTCTGAGGAAAAAAAAGTCTGAATTCTCAGATTAAAGTCAGAATTCTGAGAAAAAGTCAGAATTCTCAGATTAAAGTCAGAATTATGAGTTTTTTGTCATATTCTACTGAAATAAAATTTAAAAAAATCAGTAACTTTTTTTTTTTTTCCCCCAGTGGCCCTAATCCTCTTCCGTAGAATACAGCATATTGACAGACTAAAAAGTTTCTTCTTTTAATCTTGCATGTAAATGTAAATTTTTTTACAAATTTGGTATATAATTGCAGCTCTAAGTGGGAATCTCTGTCAGCTGAGGGAATGTTTTAGAGTCTCTATACTCCAGTTAACGATTAATCGATTACTTAATGAGTTGCCAATTATTTCAATAATCCATTAATTGTTTCAGCCCCAGTTTGAAGGGTTACGCACCTCACCGAAGGGAAGAGAGTTCCCGCTAAAGATAAGGGAGCATTTGAGGACATAAAAGCAATTAAACCCTGAAGCCAAACATGTTTATGCTTGTGGTTAGAGGGAAATCTAAATATGTTTGCTAGGGCTAGTTACACAACAAAAGTCTCAATATTCTAAAAGGATTTAATGTAACAGACGAGCATAAAGTAGAATAGATTTTAGACTGTTGGGTTTTTAAAATACAAAATCTAGAAAATGGATTTTGATAGCACAAATTCACTCCAGAAACTGCCTCCTAATTGTTACTAAACAGACTAGTGCACCTTTGCAAAAAGGCCTCTGGAGTTGTTTTATACTTTTTGACTTTTTCTTAGAATTCTGACTTTAATCTTAGAAATCTGGCTTTCATCTCAGAATTCTGACTTTAATAGAAGAATTGGCAGCATGGTGCTGTGGGATTGTAGGGATAGAGAGGCTAATCGGAACTGTGCCGCCTTTAAAGTCGTAGGGAAGCCTTTCTGAATTCTCCCAAGTGGTTCACGACTTTATGCGGGTGAATAAAGTGAATGTGATTGGTTGTTTATCAAGGGGGCGGGGTTGTTGTGGCGGAAGGTTCACAAGCTTGTTGTGGCCGGTGTCTCGGAAGCATTATGCTAACCAGTTAGCAACTTAGTGCTAGTAGGTTCCCAATGGGAAATTCCATTGGGACCAAGTAGCACTTAGCAACGACACTGTCAGGACCGCTATGGACAGCGGAAACATGCAAGAGGAGGAGAGTTTAGTGTCGGAGGTCGTGGATGAGTCTCCTCCGTCATCCATTTTTTATTTAGAGGAGGAAAGCGGGGACGAAGATGTTGTGGAAGAGGACGCCAGGGCGGCAGAAGCTTGGTTTGTTGTAGAAGGCTTACAGCCTTACATGTTGGAGCCCTTGCCTCGCAACGCTGCCAGTTCTGTTAGCTCTACGCCTGCTGAAGACACAGACGTCCATCCCCGTGAACACTGGGACGGAACTCAATGGGAAAGTAAATTATTCTTATTTCTTATTTCAACCGTTGCGTATATTAGCTGCGACATATGAATCAAGATGCTACGACCGAAAAAATTCAATTGACTGATGACCGTTGATATACGATTGGCTGAATTTAGGTGTTCAGGCTGACGTATAACTAACTGGCCTGCATGAAATAACGGAAAAAAACACAGATTTTAAGAAAGGATTTTTTTAAATAGAAATGTTCTAACTTTTGGGACAATATGGTCTGATAAAGAGTATATTTATATACATGTTTTAGCCAGAAGGATTTGACATTTCAATATGACTGCCCTACAACTTTAATCTGATTCCTATAAATACTTTTCTAGCTTCACTTCTCTTCCATCTTTACACATTTATACTGAAATGTGCATCAATCCTTCTTTGCAAACTATTTTAACCTCATTCAGATTGGTTAATCTTGGGAAGGATGCTCAACTGGATTTGGACTTTGACTAGACCATTATAACATTAAAAAAGGCACAAATAATTCATTGTACTTTTAGAAATAATCAATTATAATTTCCTTTCCATCTTCAGATCACATAAATCTCAATTAAATGGGGATTTTAAACAGTTAGTGGGGAATGAATACACATGTTTGTTTGTTGCTATAAAAGCTGTTACTATCACCAAGCAGGAATCCATTACAGTCATTTCACACGCTGGTGTCAAACCGGCATTTAAGGCACCTCATATTTTGGCACCTCTAAATCGCAGCTTAATGGTGACTGACACTAATTCCAAGCGTGACGTGAAACCAATGCCAGTGAAAGGAAAATGGGCCTAAATTCAAACTGATAGTCTTTCATAAAGTGGCAATTTCCAAACAGACTTAAAGAAACACGGCTGACATTTGACGAGGCGGGCTGTACCGTTCCCCCCCGAGGGCGTCCAAATGCCATCACACTAACAGCAACCAACAGCAATCTACCGACTGACGGATTTTCCCATTAAACCGAGCTGACAAGAAGAGCAGCATCAGAACCATAAGTACACTGAAACTATGGAACGAGTTAATAAGCCCGCCGGTAAACCACTTTTCTTTTGCAGTCTTTATAAACGCCATTCATCAACGTCACGTAGAGTTTATCTCATCTTGGAGGGGCCTCGCTTTGGACCATAAATCCAACTCCAATCATTTCCAGCACTGAAATATGATGTAATTAAACAGAATCTGGAGGTGTCTGGGGGGGGGGGGGGATCTTTATCCAGCCAAAAATACACCTTCCATTTCCTAACCGCTGCTACGAGTGAGAATGATTTAATGTAGAACATCTTAAAGAGATCGATGCTTTCAGCCTCCGACAGGCAGGATGCCTTCGCAGATGGAGGAAAAACCGGGCGTCATACGCGAGCATCCCGGGAGCCGCCTTCCTCTCTCAGGATGTCAATGAGATTTAGCTTCCAACACAGCAGCCGTAAACAGAGCTTTTATAGATATAAGGACTGCCATCACAGGAGGAAGTGTTTAACAGTAATTCGCCGCTCCGGTTCCTTTTTAAAAAAGGCGGCTTGAAACAGTTGATTCTGGAAGAGACGCCTTAGAAAAGCCCTAATCTGAAAAAAAAAAAGCATGAGCTGATGAATTGATCTGCAACAGTTATTTTCCAAATGATCCGGCAGCTGTGAGAGCGGCGATGGCAACCAGGAGATGCCTCGTTCAGAAACCCTTCTCTGAATCAGAACAATTGTAAAGAGTCGGTTAAAAGAAATTAAAATCCAATGATCACTTTATTTCTAGACGGTACAATTATATTCGACTGGTATGAAGTTTAGGAGGTAAGTTAGCAGCTTTTTCACACAAAAGGATTAAATTTAGTCCATTCTTTGATGAAGAGCTGAAGCTTAGTCGATTGGACAACAATTACATGTTGATTCTGGTTTGGATTTAGGGTTGAGCTTTGACTAGGCCACGGATCTGCAACCTGGGGCTGCAGGGCGACGCTACTCTTTAGGCTTTAATATCTTTCAGCAAAACAGTAAAGAACCGAACAATTCTTTAGACAGACGTGTTTACATTAGTTTTGTTCATTTTCTATAGAATTTCAAGAAAACTTTTATTTTAGAAGGTATTCAACGTTTTCCAGGCCAAGGACCCCTAAACTGATGGCAAGATGGAGCAGGGACCCCGTATTTCTAATAATTGTATAAAATAGTGTCAAACTGGTCCTATAGTCACTCTATTACATATGGTGTAATGTAACGAAAGTAAATTCGCCCTGGGAACACAGTCATGTTTTTGGACTGTGAGAGGAAGCCGGAGTACCCGGAGAGAACCCATGCATGCTCTGGGAGAACATGCAAACTCCATGCAGAAAGACCCCAGGCCGGGAATCGAACCTAGAACCTTCTTGATGGCAAGATGGAGCGGGGACCCCTAATTATATATAAATATATATATGTGGTATGATATTGTGTTATATCAAACTGGTCTTATAGTCGCTCTTTATTAAAGTATTCTGATTGTGATTCCTGGTTGATGGGACAGGTGTTGTGAATGAAACGGTGCCCTGCTTGAAAGAGCTCCTGTGTGTCGCTGAATGTGTGCATTGATGACTGAAAGACATCTTCTGCCTCCATTTATCTCTTTACTACAGTGTGTTGAATTCATGTTAATGTTTATTTAAAGACAGTTTAATAAGTGGGGAAAAAATGCAGGGGGAATATATTTAAAAAGTCTAATCAACCAAAACGTTTGCGACCCCCATGCAGGACCTCCATGGACCCCCTAGGGGTAGCGGACCCCCTGTTGCAGATCTCTGTGTTAGAGGATAAAATAGGCTTTGTTGAAATGCTGGAAGTTCCTGCAGGCTTTTTATCTCATATTCGCTAGATAAAAACATTATTATTTAAGGGTAAAATTTGCTGAATTAAATGCATGTTAAATATCTTAGTTTTCTATTTGCAAACCTTTTGAAAACCATGCATCATCTGCAGAAAGTGCAGGTTTCTAATGTTAGATTGTATATTTTTTCCTCTCCCCAGGGTTCCTGCTTAGATCAGAGTGCTTTTCCACAAATCATAAGTCAAATCATAGCTTTTTGTTGGGTCTCTAATTTAAAATCAGAGTAAAAATAAATGATAATTCTACAGTTGCAGAAATGAGAACATTTTCTTAATATATGCTTGTGAATATCCAGACTTTTTTGTAGCTTGAAAGCCAACAGTTGCTTTAAAGAGACAAGCGTTAACCCAGGACTGGAGAAAATGTGGAGAGGCATTGCTGTAACCACATCAAGCAACCTTTTAATTCCAAATAAGAAGAGGATTCTGTTAGAATAAATCTGTTTTCCTGTTCACAGCATGTTTTTTGATGACCCCTTTGACTGCTTCGGCACAAAAGGTCACATCCAGCTCTTCCCATTTCCACCTGATAAATCACTTCTACTGCTATGAGGCGTCAAAGTGCACAGCACTATAAAAAAAGGGCAGCTTGCTCTCATCTGCTTATGTGGATTTATTCCCTCATCTTCCTCTGCCACATAAATGCCAATAAGCTCAGCATCTGCCCTGCTCTTGTTTTAATGATGGCATGCCCTAAAAATCACAGATGATCCCAGGCTTAACTATATGTTGCTTCAACAGTCAGTTATTAGAAAGGAATAAAACGCACACAAAAAAGTAAAGATATAATATTGATTTGATTCTAATCAGTAGAGAGAAGGTCAAACAGCGGGTTTTTAAACAAAGCTGGGTTCTTTAACTCCGTTTCACTCTTATAGACAGCAGCTGGCAGCCTGAGGTGACCGGTTTGATTGCCCCCACCCCCCACCCACACACACACACACACACACACACACACACACACACACTGAGCGCACCTCTTTTCCAAACACCTACCCGCGCGCGGCCAGCTTCCTCCGGTTCAATAAGTTCAATCTCTCCGAGCTCCGCTCCGCTTCTGTCATCTCACCGCGCGGGTCTCGTGCAGCCTTTGCGGCGGACGGATAAATGTGGAGGGAGGGGAGGGAGGGGCGTTCGACCAATCAGCGGAGATCTAATGGGGAGGGTGAAAGGCAGCCAATAGGGAGCGCGGTGGAGAGCGAGCGCGAGCGCAAGCGCAGCGGCGAAGGGTTTTTCTTTTTTTTTTTTTGTTCCCCGGTGAGATGAGACTTTGAAGCAACAGCGCGAGCGCTCAGCGTCTGATGGCATCTGATCCAAACTACACCCACGGCCCGTTTAAACTGCAGGTTTCAGCGCAACGCCTGACTGCTATTCCCTACGGAAGAGGATTAGGGCCACTGAAAAAAATAAAAACAAGTTAACTGATTTTTAAATTCTATTTCAGTTTAATATGGGAAAAAGTCAGAATTCTGATATTAAAGTCAGAATTCTGAGAAAAAGGTCAAAATTCTTAGATTAAAGTAAGAATTCTAAGATAAAAGTCAGAATTCTGAGATGAAAGCCAGATTTCTAAGATTAAAGTCAGAATTCTAAGAAAAAGTCAGAATTCTGAGATGAAAGCCAGATTTCTAAGATTAAAGTCAGAATTCTAAGAAAAAGTCAAAATTCTGAGATTAAAGTCAGAATTCTAAGAAAAAGTTAAAATTCTGAGATTAAAGTCAGAATTCTGAAATGAAAGTCAGAATTCTGAGAGAAAAAGTCAGAATTCTGAAAAAAAGTCAAAATTCTGAGATTAAAGTAAGAATTCTAAGAAAAAAGTCAGAATTCTTAGATTAAAGTCAGAATTCTGAGAAAAAAAATCAGAATTATGAGATTAAAGTCAGAATTCTGAAATGAAAGTCAGAATTCTGAGAAAAAAAGTCAGAAATTCTGAGATTAAAGTTAGAATTCTGGAAATAAAAAAGTCAGAATTCTGTGAAAAAAAGTCAGAATTCTGAAAAAAAAGTCAGAATTCTGAGATTAAAGTCAGAATTCTGAGATTAAAGTTAGAATTCTGAGATTAAAGTCAGAATTCTGAAAAAAAGTCAGAATTCTGAAAAAAAGTCAGAATTCTGAGAAAAAAATCAGAATTATGAGATTAAAGTCAGAATTCTGAAATGAAAGTCAGAATTCTGAGAAAAAAAGTCTGAAATTCTGAGATTAAAGTCAGAATTCTGGAAATAAAAAAGTCAGAATTCTGAGAAAAAAAGTCAGAATTCTGAAAAAAAAAAGTCAAAATTATGAGATTAAAGTCAGAATTCTGAAATGAAAGTCAGAATTCGGAGAAAAAAAGTCAGAAATTCTGAGAAAAATTCCCATATTAAACTGAAATAAAATTAAAAAGTCAGTTAACTTTGTTTTATTTTTTCAGTGGTCCGAATCCTCTTATTAATGTCAAAGTAAAGTGCTCTAAAAAAAAAAAAAAAAAAAAAAAAAAAAAACACTAAATAAAAAGTAACGTAGGGGCAAAAAACTTTCAAAAATCAGATTTATTGCCAAGTTTATTTGCACTAACAAGAAATTTGATTTGGTGTTGATGGTGCAGACAAATTGGATATATATTCAGAATACAAAATCCATACATACAATATTAACATACAATATAATATATAGTGTATTGGTTGATTCAGGGGCATAGCCAGAACATTTTTATAAGGGTGGTCAGGCAATAACCAATGTACACTGAGGGGTGGCCAAAAGTGCTTTGGTGCCAGAACCTCAGGGTCAATCTTTTTTTAAAGGAGCACAACATCCATATTTTCTAAATAAAGACAAAATATCCTTTCCTACAGCCTTTGCTAACAAATAGACGCATATATTTAAACATCTTCCCAGATAAATGGTATAGTGGATACAATTCTTTCAGATTTGAGTTCTGGGGAGAACATCTTTTCCTTTTTCATTAGTTACATTTATCAATAATTTTGCTAAATAATTATATTTACAAGTACTAATATCTACATAAATTGATTATTTAATACGTTTTTATTAAAATAGTTATCTATGATTTCACTGAATATTCCTATATGACTTGCAGAGACATCTTTTTCTCTTTACCCCATATAACACAAAATCTAGTTCTGAAAAGAGCAGGAATTCTGTACTTATCTTTAATGTAACTATATAGATGTGCAAAATTAACCAGTGTTTTTGTTGCCAAATAAATGTTCATGTATGAAAAATTTAAATGTTTTGAATATTCTACTTGAGAGTATTACTGCTGCCACCATCTGTATTAAAGGGGGAAAAAATGGTATGGGTGGCCAATGATTGGCTAAGGGTGGCCATGGGCCCCCCTGGTCCCCCATCTAGCTCCGCCCCTGTGTTGATTAGACTATTTTTATATTCCCCTCTGCAATTTTTTCCAGATTGAAATGTCTTTAAATCCACATTAACATGAATTCAAAACACTCTAGTAAACAGATAAATGGAGGCAGATGTCTTTCAGTCATCAATGCACACATTCAGCGACACACAGGAGCTCTTTCAAGCTGAGCACCGTTTCATTCACAACACCTGTCCCATCAACCAGGAATCAGAATCAGAAATACTTTAATAAAGAGCGACTAAAGGACTAGTTTGATATACAGTAACACAATATCATACCACATATATACACTATATTGCCAAAAGTATTTGCTCACCCATCCAAATTATTGGAATCAGGTGTTCCAATCACTTCCATGGCCACAGGTGTATAAATTCAAGCACCTAGGCATGCAGACTGTTTTTACAAACATTTGTGAAAGAATGGGTCGCTCTCAGGAGCTCAGTGAATTCCAGCGTGGAACTGTGATAGGATGCCACCTGTGCAACAAATCCAGTCGTGAAATTTCCTCGCTCCTAAATATTCCACAGTCAACTGTCAGCTGTATTATAAGAAAATGGAAGTGTTTGGGAACGACAGCAACTCAGCCACGAAGTGGTAGGCCACGTAAACTGACGGAGCGGGGTCAGCGGATGCTGAAGCGCATAGTGCGAAGAGGTCGCCAACTTTCTGCAGAGTCAATCACTACAGACCTCCAAACTTCATGTGGCCTTCAGATTAGCTCAAGAACAGTGCGCAGAGAGCTTCATGGAATGGGTTTCCATGGTCGAGCAGCTGCATCCAAGCCATACATAACCAAGTGCAATGCAAAGCGTCGGATGCGGTGGTGTAAAGCACGCCGCCACTGGACTCTAGAGCAGTGGAGACGCGTTCTCTGGAGTGACGAATCGCGCTTCTCCATCTGGCAATCTGATGGACGGGTCTGGGTTTGGCGGTTGCCAGGAGAACGGTACTTGTCTGACTGCATTGTGCCAAGTGTAAAGTTTGGTGGAGGGGGGATTATGGTGTGGGGTTGTTTTTCAGGAGCTGGGCTTGGCCCCTTAGTTCCAGTGAAAGGAACTCTGAATGCTTCAGCATACCAAGACATTTTGGACAATTCCATGCTCCCAACTTTGTGGGAACAGTTTGGAGCTGGCCCCTTCCTCTTCCAACATGACTGTGCACCAGTGCACAAAGCAAGGTCCATAAAGACATGGATGACAGAGTCTGGTGTGGATGAACTTGACTGGCCTGCACAGAGTCCTGACCTCAACCCGATAGAACACCTTTGGGATGAATTAGAGCGGAGACTGAGAGCCAGGCCTTCTCGTCCAACATCAGTGTGCGACCTCACAAATGCGCTTCTGGAAGAATGGTCAAAAATTCCCATAAACACACTCCTAAACCTTGTGGACAGCCTTCCCAGAAGAGTTGAAGCTGTTCTAGCTGCAAAGGGTGGACCGACGTCATATTGAACCCTATGGATTAGGAACGGGATGTCACTTAAGCTCATATGTGAGTCAAGGCAGGTGAGCAAATACTTTTGGCAATATAGTGTATATATATATATATATATATATATATATATATATATATATATATATAATTAGCGGGTCCCCGCTCCATCTTGCCATCAAGAAGGTTCTGGGTTCGATTCCCGGCCTGGGGTCTTTCTGCATGGAGTTTGCATGTTCTCCCTGAGCATGCATGGGTTCTCTCCGGGTACTCCGGTTTCCTCCCACAGTCCAAAAACATGACTGATAGGTTAATTGGCTACCCTAAATTAAATTGTTTTTTTTTTTTGTTTCTTTCTTTCTGTATATATATATATATATATATATATATATATATATATATATATATATATATATATATATACTGCCTGGCCAAAAGAAAAGTTGCCACCAAAAAAAAAGGTCACTCACTCCAATACTGTGGCTTTCGACATGGTTGTTTAGGAAATGAGAAGCAAGTCATTGCACCAGTTGGGGTAAAGTAACTTGTTGCCAGCTGAAAGATAATCTCCCATGCAGTAATTATCCAATAGGAGGCTCGTACCTATTTGCTTAGTTGAATCCAGGTGGCGACTTTTTTTTTTTTGGCCAGCCAGTGTATCTACAACTTTGGGATTATTATAAAAAACAATCTACATGGACAAGATACATTAAAAGCATGCAAGTAGCTTCTGTTATATAAAGTTTTTTCCTTCTTCTTCTTCTTCTAGCTTCTTTTACCTTTTTAGAAATACATTCACATTGTTTGGGGTGCAAAATATATCTGCAACAAAAATCATGCAGAAGTCAAACAAAGGAAGGCTTTGGAGAACGTAGAGAGCCAGAATACGAGGTCAGCGTGCTGTTGCAGCAAATAATGCTCCTCCTGAACCTCTTCCAGGACATAAGTCTTTCTGTTCATTAATGCAGATATCATTTTGCTCTGTGTTCACAGAAATTCAACAAATGTTCCTTAGCAATGCTTCCCTGATCATAAAAGACTGTTTTCCACAAAGTTTTATAGAGATGCAATAGAAGATAACGTGTCTTTTCAGCCACTTTGAAACACAAAAACTGGGAATGTGCAGAAAGATCTGGGTTTGTTATTGTAGATGCAGTTAGCCTCAAGCTGCTGGCAGGCAACAATGAGAAGAGGACAGGAGGTGGGGAGATCATTCTTCTTTTTCTACTCCCCCAGATCCAACTTTAAGCTTTCAACTCACATGTAGAAATTTCAGAGCTCAATAAAGCATGAAATGCATGAAACAATATAATTTCCTACTTTATTGCTGATAAAAATTCCATCTAATCCACAAACTCAAATGCCTCTGTATGCATCCTCTCAGAGCTAAAGGAGACTGAGAAATAATACTGATCTTACATTTCCTTACATTTGCTAAACATGCACAGGACCCATTAATATCCATTTAGTATCACATAAACCAGATTTTTAAAAGCATTCAGCCTTAATCTAAATAAGCAATAGTTACCCTTTCCAGACAGAAACATTAAGGACAATTTGAGGACAATCTTTTTTTAAAGGAGGCTTGTAAAAGTGTTAAAAGCTGTTAATTTACAGGATGCCCTTATGATAATTGTCATTATTAAAGATGGCAGCCCCAAGTCTCCATACATTTTGTTCATATCTTTTTTTTTGTTTTGTTTCTAAAGGGTTCATAGCACAGAAAATAGCTTTGCAGAACGTAGGTTTAGAAAACGTACTTTATTCAAAAATTATACCAACATCCTTTTAATACTATAAGTGATGTAATGCACCTGTAGAACATTTAACCTCTATTACTGTCAGTTAACTAGAGAGCTTTGGTTGTTTGGCTCCGTTCAGTTTTAAATAAAACAGAATCAGGGCTCGAAAAACTGGTTCTGTTTTCATGGGGCATTTCTACTCAAGAATCCGCCACAAAGAGAACATCAATTGAACTTAATTAAAAACAGCCGCCTCATCAGGGCTACTGCATTATAGCACAGGGCGCTGTGGACTTACAATAAAAGATATTCAAGGTAAGTTGACATTTGATGGCCATGCATTTAGAAATAATCCAGTTGGATTAATTTTATTGATATAGGTTCTATTTTTGTGTTTTCTATGGAGCTGAGATTTGGCTGCTGGTTTGATGATGATGACTAATTGTAACGTAGACAGCTGATGGTTCATTCTGTATGCTACATGGTAGATAGCCACACACAAACACATATATATATATATATATATATATATATATACACATATATATGCATACACATACATACACATACGTATGTATTGTATATACGTATACATATATACACATATATATATGCATACATATACATATATATATATATACACATTTATACATATACATATATATACATATACATACATACACATACGTATGTACTGTATTTACGTATACATACGTATATATATATATACACATACGTGTATACACATACGTATATATATATATATATACACATACGTGTATACACATACGTATATACACATACGTATATACATATATATATATATATATATATATATATATATATATATATATATATATATATATATATATATATATAGGCTATATCAGGCTTAACTGGTTCTTAGGACTGATCCTAAATCTGTTAAATTACCTCCCCAGATAATCTTCATATTAAGACCAACTATAAACATTAAATGATCAGTGTACCACTGATATAAACTACTTTTTTTCTCTCAGTTGACATCTTTTTATATAAGAAGGCATGGAATTAGAAAAATATGCATTTTGCTTTTATATAAATTCAAGTTTTAGCTCCAGTTTCTGTTTCCAACATTTAGGTGAGATTGACTAACCACTAACAGAATACATAGATAAGTAATTTAAACTACAGACTGCTGTCTTGACCAAACGGCCCCTGAAGGTCAGCAAGAAACACAGTACCCTGACCTAACATTAGGGGGCGCCAACCACTTATTTGTATGAAAAATACAAAATTCATTTTGAGCTATCTAACATATCTCAGATCAGATAAAAAGATCCAGACTTATTAAGCAAACGTATTGCCTTTAGGGTAACTGTCCACAATTTTCAATATAAACAATCATCACATACTGATGGAAAACCATTCCAGCAGCATTATGCTGCCACCACTGTGTTTCACAATGACTGTTTGGTTTGATTTTCATCATTACTGTCGCCAGTATTTTGCATTTAGGCTGAAACACCCTGTCCAATGTTTGAATGGCTTGTTGCAAACTACTGTACAACATTAACTCCCATATGTATGTCCATGAAGGCCACATATTTTGCAATGAATTATTCATATTTTATCTGTAAATAGTTGCTCCTACCTGAACCGTGAGCTGAGGTTCTCTAGAGTTAGCAGAGGCAGCTTTCCTTTCTCCTATATAGTCTTATATTTACAACCTCTATAGGCAATTTGTTGAATTGGATTTTAATAAAGGGTATCAGCATAAAAGGATGCAAACTGAAATGCACTCCAGTTTGTTCATTATTTGTTAAAAATATCCGAAAGGCAGGAGCCTTTAACAATTATGTAAATCTGTGTGTATTTGTCACATAGAAATAAAATACAATCACATTTGTTTTTAACATGGCAAATTAAACTAACATCAAGCAGTAAAAATTGTGGGATCCATCTTGTCACTAAGAGGTTGGCATAGTTATTGCACATCTGTGTCATAGTTGCACAATGTCTGTTATTTTTATTTTTCACTCCAAATATGTTCTTTCTTCCATAGTTAAGACATTTTTTAAAGATTTCACCCCCCCTCCCACAGAATCTTTGACTACTGAGGTGATTATTATTGGAAAAAGGTCCAATTAAAAAGATGCCAAGCAACAAATCAGAACAGGATGCTGAGTTGTTCAGCCGGGAACGGAGGAGAAATCTGCATGACTCCTGCAAAAGTTGTGAAATCATCACTTCTGTGGCTCTCTTGGCTGTAATTAACACAGGCGTATGTTGTCTTTGCAACCAATTACCTCATGTGTTAAACCTGTAACTGAGAGGAGTGGAAAAATCTGTAAGGGCTGACAAAGGCCACCTAATGGGAAAATCTGTAAGTAGTACAGCAGGCTGTTATCACAGAAATCAATACGTCGCTTTCCAGAGACCTCAGGTGGACTGATTTCTCAAGGTGGGTCATGCAGGGAAAGAAATATTTAAAGCTACAGTAGCACTGATCCATGAGGAGAAATACTGCTACATTACATAAGTTATGTTCTAATAAATATATAAAACATTTATAGCATCCTAAAACTAAAAATAATCTATTAAATCTGACTATCTAGAGGAATGTTGGTAATCAAAAATATGACCTAATAAAATGCATGATGAGAGCTTCACTAAGTAAATAAGGGATTAAAAACAGGTCAAACTAGTAAAATGATGAAGAAACGAGGTTAATCTGAATTGACCATAGCAGCTGTAGAGTCCATGCTGACTGTTTTTTTATCTTGGCATGTAAGTTAACCAATCAGTAGATTCAAAATTGTTGTTTCTTCCAAGCAGGAGCATTGCTGTTTGAATAGGTTGTCTCCAATTTAACCACTAGATGGCAGTGGTGTATACACGCTGCACCTTTAAAGGCAGAAGATTACACCTATCAATTAGTGGCCAATTAAAACATGGAGATTATTATTATTATTATTATTATTTTGTGTATTTTGTGTGTTTCTCCACTGCTTCGAAGCAGTGGAGAAATCTTTAATTTCACCAAAATTTTATTTCTTTATTACAGATTTCTTTGGCTTCAAGAGTAGTGTAAAGCTTTAAAATCAAAGGGAAAAAGCACATTGAATTCTACATTTCTAGAATAAAACCTGACTAGTAAGGTTGTATTTAGCCCCTTTTATTTAGGTACCCATAAAATAAAACAAATAAGGACTTAAAACCTCATCACAGTATTTTGTGGTTCAAACGCCACAGCGATAAAATTGACAAAAACACACATTAATCTTTGAAGTTCTTATCAGGTAACTGTTTAGCTTTGGCTCCATGTCAAAGCAATCATAGCCCCACAATTACACATAGGCTTTTTGCAGACACCAGTAACATAAAAAAGTGTGATTATAACTAAATATAGTCCATATACTTTATTTAACCATATTCTTCGAATTTCCAATGCCGCAACTGTAAAAAATGAAAAAAGAAATATAAAAAAATACAAATTCAAAACTTACCCATTTTTTTTTCAACATTGCTAATTGTAATTTATTGCTCAGGCAATAAATCCAAAATTGTTATGACTATAAATTTATCATGACAACAATACACGTTATGCTAAATGCCACCCATATTTTATACTGAAATATAATGACAAAGGTAGTTATACCAAACTTTATTTTGGGGTGTTAGAGTAAAGTTGGGTGACTTCATGAAGAAATAACAAAAAAAAAATTAAATATTTATTTAAATCTATTTCTGCTAGTTTGTCACATGAAATAAACAGAATATATGGGAATTAGTTATTTGTGGAAGAGAAATTACAAAAAAGGTAATAAAGTTGGCAAGGCAGCATACGCTATTTAAAGCTACAGTGTGTAATAATTACAGGGATGTACAGTCAGAAATGTAATATATTATACATAACTATGTTATTTATCATCATCTACGAGCTCAGCCTCTTAACTTTAATATTTGCGTTGCCTTAGAATTCGTTATTTATAATTACAAAGGAGCGGGTCTCGCAGCCATGGAGGCAGACATCTTTGCGCTACGGCGGCGCAGAGCCAACAAACTAGCGATTGCGAGATCGCCCATTACGCTCGAAAGTAACTACGGCAAGTTGAGAGAGATGAACTGAGACGGTACTGAACAATAGATGGCAGTATTAAAATTATCTATGTAAACAAACCTCATCACTTGAGAAGGTAGGTGATGCGGACGTCGTGGAAGACATTTTGTCCCGCAACGCTCGCCGTACTGTTGGGGGGGAGAAGCGGTGGGGGGGAGATGTTCATGTTGCTGCGGTCACACTGTAGCTTTAAGGTGTTAATGCGGAAAGAAAAGAAAGTGGGAGTTTTCTTCATCTTTGGGACTTTAAATCTGTCAGATTTTTAACGGCTTTCAATAAAATAAAAATGACTTTTTAAGCTATTAACATGACAATAATATTGGTCACTATATAAGCAGCAGTGGTGTCAAAAGTACACATGTGTTACTTTTGTAGAAGTATAGATACTGCAGTTTAAAATCCCTCTGGTAAAAGTTGAAGTATCAACTTGACCTCTTTACTCAAGTAAAAGTATAAAAGTATGTGCTCCAAAAACTACTTAAAGTATAAAAGTATAAAGTAACCTTAAAAAAAGCAGCCAGAAAATGTTTCTGCGACGCAGAAGCAGACGACCTGGTTTTTGAGTATAACTCAGCCTCTAGGCCTCATGTTACATAGTCAACAGTGAGACTTTTAATTTAAAACACAAGAAAGACAAAAAAAAAACGAAAAGAGGTGAAAGTTTTTATTCAGACACAAAGAAAGCTGATGAAGCTACGTAACGTACAAGGTGCACACCAGGTGCTTTCAGTCAGCATCAAACAAAGCAAGATAATGAATAAAAGAGCCATTTTAAAATCAGTACAAAACAGTAATTTCAGAGCAGCTCGTCTCTCCATGGACACAGATGGGAAATTACATATTGTCAAGCAATGCCTGATTGTTAGCTGAATCGGCCAAATTCAAGAGCTATCCTCGCTATCATAGCATCTGTTCCTCTTGATGATCTCCTCCACTGTCAGGCCTTCTTCTTCCTCTGCCCAGACACAAGTTTCCCGCTTCTCTACAGTCTGGTCAGCAGCAGAGAAAACGCCGCTCTTTTTATCTCCATCTTCCCTCCTCTCATCTCTTGTTCCTAGCCCGAAATCCAAAAGGTCATCTAACGCAGACACAGCTGAACTCTCCCCGGCAGATGGACTGAAAACGTCGGATTTGAAATCAGATAGCAAATCAGAGCTGCTGCTTGTACCTGGGTCGGCGGAAATATCCTCAAGGAAGCTCGATGTGCCAATCTTTTGCTCCGAGGCTGTGTGTTGGAAGGCAAGCTCTCCCACGCCTGTGAGGAAATCTGTGTCTGATGGGGAGCTTGTGGCTTCGGTATGTTTGGCGTCTGAGGGCACAAAAGCGTCGTCCCTCTGCAACAAATGAAGCACTTCACTTGGTATCCATTCCAGGTCGTTACAGGGATTAGCTTGAGGGGAATCAGAAAGACTCCGCTCATCCTCATTAAAGCTTTGACCCAGGAGTTTCAGGTCATACAAGGTCTGACTATTATCACTGTCATTATTATTGTTATTATTGGAATTTCCATTTTGCTCCTGTCTTACTGCTGTGTCCTCATCTATTGTTGTGACCTTTACTGTCTCGCTGTTGCTCACGATGTCATTATTTCCTTTCTCTACCTCCTCCTGGTCCTCCTTTTTAAAAGCCATACTTTCCACATTCTCTGCACTCTTCTCTTCATTTGCCTCCAGCACCTCCATACTTCCCTCGCCTTTGCTGACATTCTCTTTGCTTTCTTCTTTTTTCTCCACTCCAACCTGCACTTCAGAGTGCATTTCTGAGCCCACTTGTTGAATAGTATCAGAGAGACTGTTTGATTCCTTTCTCTCATGAGTGTGAGTATTAGGTGCAGGTTCCTTGAAAGATGCTGCAGCAGAGGAGGATGTTGTAGACTCTACTTTTAAACACTCACTATCAGCTTCCTGGGGTCCATTTTGTTCTTGAACAGAAGCCTCAATTAATGGAGGTATGGTAGGGTAATTTGGGAGGTAATTTTCTTGATGCGATACCTCCGAAGGGGGCCATGAAGGTTTCAATAACTTCAACTCCTCCTCAACGGTGAAGGTTTTCTTTGGAGAGTCCATCTGTGGGGGCCAAACCACTGAAATCTTGCTGGCGGGCCTTTTGCTTTCCTCTTCTAATTTACTGACAGTCGTCTGCGTAGAGGGATATCTGGAATCTACGGCTTTCTTCTCAGGTGTTGGTGATTTCGTTGGTGAATTCTTCTGGTTTTTATTATTCCAAAGTTCTTTGTGTGGCTTTCGTCCAAATCCTTCATCATAATTTCCTTTGGACTTGAAGAGTTGCTTGTAATGTGGCTTGCAGAACATTCGTCCATGGAGAGAGGCGTAGTTACCAAGACTATTTCAAAACGATAACAAAAAGGACAACTGTTAACTCATAACAAAAAAAACATACTGTAAAAATCTTTTGCAATGTAACTTAACACCACCTTAGTTTGCCTTTGCAGTGTTCACAGCGAAAGCAGCTTTTATGGAAGTTTTGTTTGTCTGCGATCAGAGATTCCATGGGGTACACCCTCTTCCGACACACCCTGCACAGCTCGGACTCTGGAATTTGAATTTTCTGAAAAGAAAATAATAGCATTAATTTTTCCACACATATGAATTATTTGGAAAACCATGAGTAATATTCTGGGTAGAACAGGAAAAAACTGTTCTATATACTGAAAGGGGTGTTCTACTTTAAGTAAAAATCAAAACCCTAAGCTGCTCTCTCATTTTGTGACATTGCAGCCATTAATAAAAACACATCCTACTTGGTGTGAACTAAGTCCTGTCATATCTGTAGTATGTGTCTCAGTTTTTTCCTTTTCTTTTATTTGTCTTGTGTTTTACAAGTACTGTAGTTAAGCCCCCAACAAGACCAAGGTCTTAGTCCTGGCCTCTAAAGGTGTTGGCCTTGTCTCCATACTCCTTGATTGATGTAGTCTTGACTACAACACTGTTTTACTTTTGATGGATAGTTGCTTCACTTAGGTCGTTATGCAATCATATTTTTCTTCCAGAAATGTATGGCGGAATGTTTATGAGTGCCCCTAAATAGTCGACATAAGTATAAGCTGAATTGATCAGAAAGTAGGCCAGGTTCCCTACAGTTGGAGCCACTCAGATCAATCATTGGAATCTGCCTTTTTTTTAACACCGAATTTTAAACACTGAATTTTTTTAAAACCGAATTTTAAGCACTAAATTTTGTTTAGACATTGAATTCCTTACACTCGATTTGTATCTGGTAAAAATTCCCCAGAAAAAAATTCAGCTGCAAAAATTTAGCTGCAAATGTGTTGACCTTTTGGTGAACTTAAGCCAAAGCAATCTACACTCAATAGAGTCAAGCAGCTTTTTTTCTTCTTCATTTTGGCCAGCGGCCGGTTTGCTGCCAGCCGCTTCTTCCGGATCAAACCAAGATCAAGTGTAGATTGCTTTGGCTTAAGTTCACCAAAAGGTCAACACATTTGCAGCTGAATTTTTGCAGCTGAATTTTTTTGCAGCTGAATTTTTGCAGCTGAATTTTTTGCAGCTGAATTTTTTGCAGCTGAATTTTTACCAGATAAAAATTGAGTGTAAGGAATTCAATGTCTAAAAAAATTTAGTGTTTAAAATTCGGTGTTTAAAAATGGCAGATTCCAATGAGACTGTTTTTCTTCAATATCTATGTATCTTAGCATGATATTGACTAATATCATCATTCCTTCATTGTTTTAACTTTCACACAGGACAAATATTATTTCTATAATACCGCTGCAAAAAACCCTACTTTATGAGGATATTCTGTGGCATGAGATAACACTGAATTTCTTAAAAAGCAATATTTCTTCTAACAATTTACTTCAACTTGAGGACAGGAAAATTCACTTTCTGTCTAAGCTGTTAATTTCCACTGCTTTATTTTATAAAGTAGTGGATGTTAGTGTTTTTTTGCTTATATTTTGCCCTGGATGGCAGGTAACAAAAATATTTAAAGGACCTATTATCTTCTTCAGAACAACTAGTTCTTCTATTGTGACCATAAAACTTAAGCAACATTGTCATATTTTCTTGCAACATTTAAACTAATTTCTATTTTACACATCTTTTATAGCTTAAAGATAATTTAAGTTAAATAATCTGTTTAGTACCTGAGGGACTATTGCTGATTTTGGCAACATTAAAGGTTGTTCTTTTCGTCACAGAATTTAAAAAACTGGTGGTCATTGTTCTTGCTGAAGGTTGGAGCTGAGTGTCTGTATGTAAGCATCAGTTTCTATGCTTATTAATCTGACTGAGGTACTTTGTGTTTCTCTATCTTAAAAGCCAAAAATAATACAGACAAAAACATGTTCAAGGGCTATTTACATTTTGGCAACAGACTAAATTGGAACTTTTACTTTTGAACCTTGTTTTATCTCAAATTTCCCACATTAGCTGTAAATAGCAAATGGATTTGATATTTTGCATATCTATGTGAATTATTTTTATTAAAATTTGGCCTGAAAATGTAAAAAATTTACTGATAAAGCAAAACATTAATGATCTCTGCCCAGAATATTTCTCATTTCAGTTTTAGTTATTAATTCAACATCAAAAGAAAGGAAAAAAAAGCAGTTTGTGAGAGTAAAGCAATTTTTTTTACGGGTGGTAATTATGTCAACTGTTTTAGTAATTCAATCATATTAGTATCAGAGTTATAGCACATATACACCCAATTTTCTTAATTGCTTAAAAATGTCCAGAAGGCCAGTGGCTCAGTATTAAAAAAAACATTAATAAAAATGATGGTTTTCTTCATGCAGTCTTCTCTTTCATTCAGAGAAATTAGCATAGCACACTGAGGAGGCAGAATTATTAGCTGAATATGTCAGACTATGCCTGCTTCACACATCAGAGGCATGAATAAACAGAACCGAGTGCAACCGCTGAATACAAAAAGCTTTGAAACTGTCAGTTGCCAAACTGTGTGCTGCTCCAATTTTAAGAGCAATGAAAAGGGAGAAAAAAACAAGCGACACAAACAACATAATACCATAAAAAAGTATTTAAGACAAATGTTAATGCTTCAACTCCTTTCACTCAGTGTAAGTAATGTCTCAAAGAACTTAACACACCAGGCCTTTTTAGTATTCCCATGCTGGGATGTTCCGTTTACCCGTAACAACAGTCTCCTGCTGGTGTGTTATAGTTTGGGAGGTCCTCTGCTCTGTGACACTAAAACCCAGGTTCTGGAAGACTCCTTGGCTCTCAGCCCATGACTGCTGGAAGTTTTTAAGCATTTCCTCTGTGGACGCCTCGGCGGGCACAGAGACAGTTGGGACTCTACCCCTCACTACATCAGCATAGGAAGGAGGGTTCCCGCGAGTCAGCAAACTCCCAGAATGCATTTCACTCCTCGTCTCTCTGGTGATGTTACCAAAGTC
Source organism: Cyprinodon diabolis (assembly GCA_030533445.1). Taxonomy (NCBI): domain Eukaryota; kingdom Metazoa; phylum Chordata; class Actinopteri; order Cyprinodontiformes; family Cyprinodontidae; genus Cyprinodon; species Cyprinodon diabolis. The sequence goes on from CM060085.1 coordinate 16,506,596, forward strand.
GTCAACACTGCAGAACTGCTCAGTGACCGAGGTCGTTTCAGTTTGGCCCAGTGGCTGAGGTTCTCGACGTTCTATTTGTTCTCTGAGCTCCCGGGCTGCTTGGGAACCATGCTCTCCCGTCTCAAACACGTCTTTTATTGCTTTGACGTTTAAAGTAGGGATTTCTTCAGTTCTTGGAGTGTGTACTTCAGCTTCTGTATCCTCGGTATCACTCCCCAGTCTGTCTGAAATGACAATGGGATCCTTCCTCGTGTAAATCTTTGGCTGAGGAGACTCAAATTTGTTCACCAGCTTGGATAAATCAACTCTTGGTAGATCTTCTTTCAGAAGGTCTATGGCTACAGTCTCAGGAGTGTCCTCAGTATCAGGTCCCAAACGTTCTGGGATGTCAATAGGATCCTTTCTGTTATACATCTTGTTCACTTCAGACTTTTGTGCATCCTCAAAGAAAGACTTTTTGTCCCTAACAGTCATCATGGAATCCACCATCTCCGTTACATCCATCACTCCTTGTTCACTTCTGTCAACAACAGTCTCGGTGTCACTGAGCGAGGATGTGCGCTCTCTTTCGGAGGTAAAATACTCTGGTAAGGGCATGAGAGGAGGTGGCGTCATTCCACGTGAAAGTTTTGAGGTGGTATCCCTCAATTTCATGAGCTTTTCGGAGCGGCTAAGGGTTGGAGATGGCGTGGCTCTGCTGAAAGTGGACGTAGGAGTGTAAGTTCTGCGAGGAGGGGGCGGCGGTGTCCCAACTGACTTGTAGGGCGGAGGAGAAGGTGTTACTCCAAGCGGTGAGTCCACTCTCCTTGATTCAATTGTGATAAAAGTAGGTGACGGTGTACGAATGCTTGCTAAGGGGGAAGACATTCTATAGTCGGTCATTTCACTCAGATCCTGATGGACTCTGCTTTCTTGGACCGACTTTTTCTCTTCCACCATTTTCTTTTCTGTTTTGAACAAGCCACTGCTAGCCTTTGACAACTTCACAGTTGCCCCACTGAGGACCTTCATGTCTGGCTTTGGAGCCACAGGTGGAGGCACTGGTGAAGGAACTGTTGGAGGAACATTGGGGTTGTCTTTTTCAACTTTCACTTTCTTTTCTACAGTTGTCAAGCTTTTCTCCAAAACTCTGAGTTTTGTCTGAATGACATATTTCAAATAACCCATCATCTCTTTAAGCTTCTTCTTGCCTTGCTGTTTAGCAAGTTCACTAATATTCTTTTTCTCATCTGAGCTCATGGCCCATTCAGGAACTTCGTCTATAACTGCTCTCACAGAGTTAGAATCCACTTTGCTTGATACACCTTCCATTTCTTTTATTCTACCAACCAGTTTCTGGATCACAATGCATTTCTCTGCATCTGTAATCTCTTTAGGCTGAGCTTCAGCTTGGTGAGATATTTTACTTACAATGTCAGTCAACAATTCCCTTGAATCATCCTTTGACTTTCCTGCCTTTCCCTGGATTTTAGCAGTATCTGTTAATTGTAGCTTTGTTTGCTGTTTCATGTGAACCGCCTCTTTCTTCTTCAGTTCCTGCTGTACCACTGTCTCAGACACTACAACCTCTTTGCGTGTTTGGACGTGCTCTGTCTTCATGCTCTGCTGGTTATGGGAGACTGACACCAGGCTTTGTCCTTGATGGGTTGGCACAGGTGTTACCATAGCCACCACAGGTTCCGAAACACTAACTGATGGTGACAACTTTACTTCAGGCTCATCTTTTCCTGCCTGCTTTCCTGCTTTCTTCTTGTGAACCTTCACTTCGAACTCCTTCATGGGTGGCGGCACCTGATTTTTATTCTCTTTCACTTCTGTTTTCATCTCAGTTCTTGCTGAGGTAAGCTGGTTGCTCTCCAAATGCACCTTTGATTCAACTCTCTGTGACACCTGACTTTTCTCTCTTTGTGAATGAGTTTCGGTTTTCATTATTTCCTTTTGCCCCAAACATTCAGACCTCTCTTCTGTCTTGTCTGTTGGCATTTTAAATGTCTTCACTTTGAAACTTGGAGATACCTTTGGAATTTTAGTTGGCTGAGAGGGACTCATTTTTCCCTCCTGTGGCAGAGGAACATTAATATTCTTTACATCGTCTGTTTTCAATGTGACTGCTGCCTGGCTTTGAAGATTTACATTATCCCGGACAGCGCTCTGTGTGGTAGCGACAGACATGCTGCTGGATTTCTTAATAAACTGCTGCTGCTCCGTGACTGAGACAGCATTTGAACATGACTGGATTTGTTTTTCTATGGCCTTGTGATGAGACTGAGACACAGAGTTATCCGCTGAGGTAAGGGCCTTTTCAATGGCTTCAGAGCTAGAAACTTGCTTTTTATCTAAGGACACATTTGAGGATAAATGGGCTGGCTTTTTATTTATTGCAGAGATTGACGCTTTGCTCAGAGGAATTTGGGAGGGGGTTTTCTTGTTAGGGGAGTCTTGAACCTTAACTTCTTCCTCATTCTTGGATTTTGTTACTTCCAAAGACTCTTCCATTTTAGTGCTCTCTGATGCAGAGATTGCTGCTCCTGTAGCTGAGGGTGGCATTTTTATCTGTGGGGAAGTTGGAGTCAAGACTTTAACTCTTTCTTCCTCTTCTTTTTCCTGCCTTTGCTGGCGGTATCTTTCCTCCGCAAGCATTAAAGGGGTTTTAAATTTTCGAGCATATGGCCGGTCCTTCTGTGTTGGAGCAGGCTCTGGAGTTGGAGGGAGTCTAATAGGAGGGACAAACACCTTTTTGGGTGGCTGTGGACTTTGCTTTTGCTCTGGTTTTATAACTGGAATGCTTGAAATTCTTGCTGATGAAACTGCATCTGTTTTAGGCTGGCTCCTTGCTTCCATTTGATGGACTGCTTCCAGTTTTGTATCTTGAGCTTTAATTTCTTCTTTACAGACAGCTGACATTGCTGTTTCATGACTGGGAGGAACCTGAGGTGAAGGGGGTGGAGGGTTTGGTTGTTTTTTCTGCCACTTGGGTTTAACTTGAATGGGTTGTTTCTGTGGTTCAGGTTGCTTGGGAACTTTAAATAAAGGTCTTCCAGCAGGCTTTGATTGCTTTGCCGGGGGAAGTTGAGGCAATCCATTGAGTTCTTGCTGTGATGGAGGTGGAGGAAGAAAATCTTGTCCTCTAACAGACGATAGAGCTGAAGGAGGGGGAGGCGGGGGGAAAAATTCAGCATCAGACTTAATGCAATCCACCGGAGGTGAAGGGGGTGGAGGTGGCAGGTCGCTGTCCTGCCTCATCATGTGAGGCCGGGAACTGGGTGATGCTGGGTTTTCTGTCACTGGTGATGGTGGTGGAGGCAGGGAGAACTCAGACTCTGAGGGTGGAGGGGGTGAGGTGGGGGGAGGAGGGAAGTGAATCTCTGGCTTTGACTTTTTGATGACACCTTTCCCTTTGACGTCAAGGTTTCGGTGATCACCCTTTAAACTTTTAAAATTCTGCTTTTGTCCTATGGCCTTGTTCTCCATTTGTTTCAGCGATTGTTGCTCTGATACCATTACATTTTGTTTATGCATGCTGGTCTTCTCAGTCACTGTAGTTTGCACCTGTTTGATTGTTTTTGTCTCACATATTTGCTTGTTTGAAATATTCATCTGTGCTATGTTTTGCACTTCTTTCATCGTAGTCACTTCCGCAGCTTTATTCTCTGTTTGATCATTAATAGTCTTCTGCATATTCTTTATCATAATAGGCTTAGGAGCTTGTGTTTTGTGTGGGGGCAGCACTTTGTCTTTTTGTTCTGTTATGCTCTTCTGATGAGAGGCCCCAGCAGAATTGTCTGTTTTGACTACAGCAACTGAGTGGTCCTCTTGGGTTATTACCTGCGTTTTCAGCGATTTGCTTTCATGGTGCCTCTGTGACTCACTGTTCTGAGAGAGGTTTTTCACAGTGGTAATTGGAGTGAGTGCAACATCCTCACTCATGGCTTCATGTGAGCTTTCATGCTCCACTTGCTTTACACTTGATGGATTTTTCATAGGCACTTTTGCTTTCTTGATATGATGCATTCGTTTCTTGTTTGAATACTGCTTTTTTTGCATCAGAGACTTTATTGCCCCTTGAACATCACCCTTAACAACCTCTTCTTTTTCCACGTTCATCGCCTCTTGGCCTTCATAAAGAGATTTTATGGATGTTTTCACATCTCCTTCAACGCTTCCTCTGCGTTGTAATTTTGGAGAGGTGGTCGGCTCCAGCAGCAGCTGAATTGTGGCTTTAACATCCCCTTGCTCACTAACTTGATGTTGGTAGGTTTTTTTCTCAATTGATGCTTCATGCAAATTTTGCATGGCACTATAAATGTCTCCTCTAAGGATCTCCTCTTTCTCTAGCTCTTTAACAGCTTGCTTAGCGTCCTCTAGGCATTTCAGAGTACCTTTGACATCACCAGGAACTAAATCATCAACAGTTGCTTCTGTTTTCGAGGTGGAAGATTTCTCCAGTGATTCAAGAGCACCTCTTATGTTACCCTTGATGATTTCAGGCTTTTCCATTTCCTTGGCTTGAGTTTTGGCCTCCTCAAGAGATTTCAAAGTGTTAGGAATATCCCCCTTAACTACCTCCTCTTTTTCAACTACCACTTTCTGATTGATGGCTTGAGTCAATAAATCAAGGGCCGCAGTGAGATCGCCTTTTACAATGTCCTTTTCCTCCAAGTTTTTATAGGCCTCAGTGGGCTCTGTCATAAACACTTTAACAATGCTATGAACATCACCTGGTACTATGTCATCTTCTGCCACCATGCGACCAATCTGCTGCTGACTTCTTCGCAACAACAGTTTGGTCTCCTCAATGTCCCCACCAATGATGCTCTCCTTTTGCACCTCTTCATGAACCTCTTCAGATTCAGACTTAAGCTGTTTGAGGTAGTCTAGGGCTCCAGACTCAATGCATGTTGTATAAAAGCTGACATTACCCCTTTCCGTCTCCCCAATTCTTATCTTTTTAGAGTCCTCTTCTGAGTTTGACAGAAGACGGTGAAGAGTTTTGCTGACATTCCCTTGAATTATATCCTCTTTCGCCATACTAGACTGCTCCTCTTTATTAAGTAGAGAATAGATAGTCATCTTAACATCTCCTTTCTCATCTTCTTGAATAAGAATGCCACGCTTGGAGGAACCTTCTTTCTTGAGCAGGTTGTTAATTGCCTCTTGAATATCACCACGGATAACTACCTCTTTTTGAACACTTGTTCCTTTCTCCTGGAACAGCTGTTTCACTGTGTTGTTGATATCTCCTCGTTCCTCTTTATCAATAGTTATAACTCTTTCAACTGTGTCTGTGCGATTCAGAAGGTTCATCATTATATTACTCAGATCTCCTCTAATGATATCCTCCTTTTGGATTTGTGGAACCTCCTGGTTCATGAGTTTGTACTTTGCCATGCGTACATCACCGATTTCATCTGCCTCAATTAGAATACCCTGGGAGTCAACCATTTTTTGGCAGTAAAGTTCTTGAAGTGTCTCCGTGATACTCTTTCCAATTATCTCTGTCTTCTCCACACTGCTTTCATTGAATTCATGAAATGGAGTGGTTTCAAACAGCCATGTAGTTGTCTTCACATCTGCCTGTGGGATTTGCTCTTTTACCACAGCAGGCTCTGTGCCATCAGTCTCTTTGATTCTGTCTAGGGGATGCCTCTCAAAGAGCCACACAGACTGTTTAACATCCCCTTTCATCACTTCCTCCTTTGTCACTCTCTCCATTGCATCATACTCTTCACTATCACTGCGGATCTCATCGATTGTGCGGGTTTCAAACATCCAAGTCGCAGATCTGACGTCGCCCTTCTGAATTTCACTCACACTTACAGTTCTGATGTACTTTTTGGACAACTCATCTGTCTCAAATCGTTGTTTGTTTGTCTTTACATCACCCCCTTGGATATCTGCAACTGTTTTTGACCTGACTTTTATTTCCTCTGTAATTTCATCTAGAGGTTGAGTTTCAAATTTCCACCGAGCAGAGGTAACGTCTCCCTTATTAATGCCTTCTTCAGTCACAGCTTTGATAATATAGACCTCCTCTGAATCTCTAATTGAATCCAAGGGTTTTGTCTCAAACAGCCACCGAGCCCCCACCACATCTCCCCTCATGATTTCCTCTTTAGTTACAGTTGTCACCTCATGATAATGGCCCTCCTTATCACGAATGGCATATAGTGGCTGAGTTTCAAACATCATTGTGTAATTTTTCACATCTCCTTTTACAGTTTCATCTCCAAATATATTAGAGAATGTTGAAATATTTGTCTCGGTGGACTCATCTTTGATTTGATCCAGAGAGTATGTCTCAAAAATGAAGCGGCCCTTGTCAACGTCGCCTCCCTTAACATCTGTTATAGTCCGAATCTCCCTCGTCTTTGTGCTGTCGTCACAGATGGCATCCATTGGCTGGTTCTCAAACATCCAAGTACAGTTGACCACATTTCCTTTTTGAATGTCCTCAGCCTGCTGCTTCTTCAGCTTTAGCATAGTTTCTTCTGACGTAGAGCTCATTATATCAGAAGAGCGATTTTCAAAGATGTACTTCATCCTGGAAACATCTCCAGACTGGATGTTGATCTCAGTGACCCTCCTAAAAGAACTATTGTCCTCACCTGTGATGTTTTCAAGATTCTCTGTTTCAAACAGAAATCGAGCCATCTTCACGTCCTTCCCTTGAATGTCCTCTTGCTTTACTGTGCAGGTCTTTATAATCGTCTCCGTTTCTGACTCGGTGTGATCCCGAATGTTGTCGAGCGTTTGGGTCTCAAAGAGCCAAGTGCATGTTTTCACATCACCTTTTTGCACTGCCTCCACTCCTGCTTCACTCTTTTCTACCTTTTCATACAGAACATCCATCGGTTGGGTCTCAAACAGCCACCTACAAGTTTTGACATCCCCCTTTTCAATTTTAATATTTTCCTTTGTCTTATTTTCTTCATCCTCAAAGTTACTGAAATATTTTATAGCATCCAGAGGCTGTGTTTCAAACAACCACTTGGCTGTTTTGACATCTCCTGACTCAATCTCTTGCTTGGAAATCCCTTTTATGATCTGGAACTTATCAATGCTTTCGTCAAAATCGCCAATCGGGCGAGTTTCGAACATCCACCTGCAGCTGCGCACATCTCCCTTCACAATTTCTTCACGCCTCACTGTCCTTACCTCATGGTAGTGACCCGAGCTGTCCTGCATTGCATACATTGGAGTGGTTTCAAACAGGACTCTGTTGGATTTAACTGATCCACTTGGGACGCCTTCTACTTGAATTTTCTGTGATCCTTCACATTTACTCAAATCTAAAGTTTCAAAGATCTCTTTGTAGTTTGTCACATCTACTTTGTCAAGGGCTTCAATGTTCACAGTTCTTGTTATCTCCTTCTTTTCCTCCTGTATGCTCTCCAGCGGCTGGCTTTCAAAAACCCACCTTTGATGCCTCACATCACCCTTCTCTTCCTCAGAAGCAATCACTTTCTTAAGTTTACCTACTTCAGGGAGCTCTTTTAAATTTTCCATAGGTACCGTTTCAAATCGATGTTTGGTTGATTGCACATCTCCACCTACAATCTGCTCTGGGGTCAGAGGTCTGGCATTGGCATTGTCTTTCAGAGTATCCATTGGCTGTGTTTCAAAAACAAGACAATGTCTCTTAACATCTGCTCCAATTATTTGCTCCCTCTGATATTTGGAGATCTCCCATTCCTCATCCTTAATAGTATCAAGAGTCTTTGTCTCAAAAAGCCACCTGCCTTTGTTCACTCCACCTTGAATGTTGTCCTCCATGGAAATGCCACATATCAACTTTACTTTAGCAGGATCTTTGTTTATCATATCCAGAGGCTGGGTCTCAAACATCCATCGAGATGTCGTCACATCTCCTTTCTCAGTTTCCTCCCGGCGGATGGTGGTAATTTCCAGCATTTCACCAGAGTCCCCCCTGATGACACACATAGGCTGTGTCTCGAACATACGAGTGGTTGTCTTCACATCCCCCTTTATTTCTTCAAGCTCAGACTTCAAGTTCAGGAAGTAACTCTCTTCGATGGTTTCTGTTTTACCCAGAGAATCTAGATGTTGGGTCTCAAAGAGGTACCTGGCAGTTTTCACATCTCCGCCAGAGATTTCTTTGGTGACAACACTCTCATTCTCGTGTTCTTCTTGGTGGATCCTATTAAGGCAATCCAGTGGCTGGGTTTCGAAAAGCCAGGTTGCAGTCCGGACATCGCCTCGGGCGAGATCAGTCTGTTTCTCTGATTCTTGGCTTGCATTCTCAGTCTCAGCCCCCAGGGCGTCCATAGGTTGAGTCTCGAACATCCAAGCTGTGTATCTAACATCTTTGCCTGCTATGATTTCCTGCTGGGCAATATTCTTCTCCTCACTTTCATCTGGGGAGTCATCTTTAATCGCATCAAGTGGCTTATTTTCAAACATCCAACGCATTGACTGCACTTCCCCTTTAAGGATTTCCTCCCACTCAAGGTATTCTCTATCAGGGCTTGAGCATCCACTGGAGCTGCTGCCATCATTTTCAAACATATGACGTGTCTGCTGGACGTCTCCTGCTATTTCCATGCTTTCCAACGCTGCTTTCTCTGCCTCTGTAAGTTGACTCATAAAGTCTTCCTCCAGGTTCTTGCGCACTTCTGGATGTATGTGCTTGTAGAGGCGCTTCAGCTCAGCCATGCTCTTGTGTTTGAAGTACTGTTTCTTATCATGGATAACCTTTTGTTGAGAACCTGTCTTTTTGGACTGGGAAGAGATGTTATGTTCTTGTGTTACCTGCACCAGGTTTTCAGGTGGTGGAGGAAATTGTTCTGTTGCCTTAAAGGCCACTGATGAGCTTGATGCAACTGCAGAAGCAGATTTTACAGTGGAAGATGAATCAAAACTTGTTACAGTTGAAGTTTTGGATGACTGGTTTCCTGGCGCCCACTGAAACTGGTTGAAATCAACATCTACCTGTGGTTCATTAATTATTTCATTAATGGAAAGAGGGGAAAGTAGAAGAATAGGAAAATTAGAGAAGATTTCTCAAGTGACATAACAGAGAGAACAGAGAGAAAACAACTAAATATAAGCTGGTACACAATTTGGAAACCAGTAAGCAAGACATCAATATAGTCCTTTATATTCAATATAAATAAGTTACCCAACTCACTTAATTTTGACATGTTTAAAAACATTCATATATTTTAGTGGGATTTTATATGATACAACATATAAACAATAAAGTACAAATATAAAATAAATCACTACAAAGGAAAAGTTCTCAAAACTCTTCCGAAATAAACTCATCTAAAGGTAAGAAGGCACTAAACATTTGAGAGCTACAGTGAATTGTTTTACATCAAAGGTTCCCAACCTGGGGATCTTAAGAGAACTCAAATAGGTACAAGTTAAAAAAATTAGACTTAAATTCAGTAATATGGCATCTTTACAGATGTGCTGACTACAGTTGGAATTAAAATAATTTAAAATATAGATTAAAATACATTGTAATATATCTTAGTGGACTAATTTTCTACATGGAAACAAGTAACCCTTGCATAAATCTGTACAACATGATCAGATGATCAGTATTTAAAAATAAACATTGGGATTCGGTTTCAATGAAAAAGAAATAAAAAGTATAAGGAAAAGTTTATATATGTATGGTCAAGCAAGCTTTACAGCATAATCTAGTTGAAATTAAGACTGGAATTCCAGAGTTTACACAAAGCCTATTTTCCAATAAATTGGGTTGAAGAAATATCTCACCATTTCTGATAAACAGTTTCTACAAATCAGCTCATTGACAAAAAATATAGTACCATAAAACCATACAACAGTCTTCTATGGGAGGAAACCAATGCGATCAGAAACTGAATTTGAATTTAAAATTCAAAATCTAACGTATTGGTTTGAAACTGAACTTCACTCAAATGAAAGTTATTTAATAATGTGAAAACTGTATGTAAAACCTGCGACAGACTGGTAACATGTTCAGGGTTTACCCCACCTCTCGCCCATATAATGCCAGAGTTAGGCAGCGGCCCTACTGCAACCCTGATGGAATAAACAGGAGAAGATGGATAGACATCTGGGTCCTTAAGAGAGACCAGAGTAATGGAGCACAGATTTGTTTCGTGCAGATGTTGAGGTTAGGTATGTGGCTCTGACTGTGATGTGTGGCACAAGGAAATCAGAATACTAGAACTGAAATTGAATTCCAGGAAAGTGGGATTTCTAATTAAATATAATACAGTTTAATAGCAAATTAGTTTAGTTTCAAATGATTAAATAAAGCAGGCTTCTTCGGTTCAAGCCCTCGAGGTCCGGTGTCCTGCACCCTTTTGGCTACGTTCAAACCGCAGCGTGAAGTGACCCAAATCCGATTTTTTTTGGCCCATATGCGACCTGGATCTGATCTTTTCATAATAGTCTGAACAACACAGATCCGATTTTTTCCCATGCGTTCCAGGCCGATTGGCTATGTGGTCCTGAATTCGATATGAATCAGATTCATCAGACCTGAACGCCATTAATACCCGACAGTGGTCACTCTTCTTACTTTTGCTATGCAGAAGTGGCCAGAAAAACAACACAGATGGTCGACGATAATGAGGAGAGTAATATTTATGTTTGACAATCTTGGAAAGATTGAGTTTTTATGGTTGGGAAAGATCGCCAGATGCATACCAGCGCTACCATCCATGTTTACTTCCGTAAACACAAAGCACGCTGGCCTGTGATGTCATCGCGTCCTCTACTGCGCATGCGCGACACTTGCGTTGTATGAATGCAGTTCACACAGGAGATCACATACAAGTCACATATTTTTGGAAATGTACGGCAATGCAAAAAAAATCTGATTTCACAAAGAAATCAGAATTGAGCATCAAGGCCTGCAGTGTGAACGCAGCCTTAGATGTGTCTCTGCTTCATCACACGTGAGTCAAATAATGAAGTGATTAGCAGGACTATGTGCCGGACAATGGATCTAAAGAAGCCTAAAATAACATTTTATTCAGTTTCATCATCATAATCATCATCATCATTCGATTCAGTTTCAATTTAGTGAAATTTGCTTTCAAACAAATATGTCTGATTTCAACTTTTCTTTATCCATATTCATTCTGGGTAACTTAAATCCAGTTGCTGATTTCAAAAGCTCCAGCCCATGATCAGGATCAGGTACTTCTTTCTGTTTATCACATAAAATCCCAATGAAATACATTAGGATTCTGAATAATAAAGGTTTGTGTTTATTTTTTCCTGTAATTTTACATATTTACAATTTGCTGAGATCAGTTACTCTGGTTTCAATGCTTTGAAAGATTCTCCTTTAAACAGGGGTAAAGAGAGCTTTATGTTCTCTATCAGAAATAATTGCATCAGTCCAATTTGCTTTAGATGATTTAGTGAACTAACTTCATCTACATGTGGATTCCCAAAGAAAAAACGAAAAGTATGATCGGCTTAAATAAAAAGACAGGATCATTACCTTGATTTCCTTCGCTGGTGCTGCTCCCTCAATCGTTTTTTCATACTGTTGCTTCAAAGCCTGAGTGGAAACCTTTGGTAGGTCCTCTCCGCCGACAAGCGTAACTGAATTAGACATAAGAAGAAGGCAGCCTCATTAAGTCATTCGAAGTGAGGAGGCTCACGGGAATGGGGCAGAGAAATAAATCATTTCATTAAAAACCTGAGTAGTTTTCATTTTCTGAAACTATGCTGCAGTGATTGCCCAATTTCCACATTCCAATATTTTACCTCCCTGGCTTTGCCCTGATTAGATTTGCTCCCATGCACTGAATAGAGAATCATCTGCACTCCGACTTGCTTTGGGAGCTCATCCCTTATTCAACCCGGAGTGTGGAACGGTCATTAACATACAGGACCACAGGCAGCGCCGCGATAAAAAACGCCCCAAATTACAATATAAAAGGCATGAGCAGAATAACCTGTTTCATTGTAATGGGTCCCATAACCGGCAGCCACATTGTTATGGTGGACTCCTTGATCATGGATCACCTGGGAAGGGATGACAGCAAATCATTAAAACTCAACCTGTTTTCAATCAGTCAGGCATGAATGGTTAAGGTTTATGTTCATATCATAATAATCTTTAAAGGGATGTAGGTTTTAGTGATGTAGATATATCTTCTAACAAATACCTCTTGTCGAGAAAAACCTGTTGCCGGGATTGTCTCTCTGGAGCTGCTTTTAACCGTCACCTCTGAGGAGCTGGATATTTCCTGTTGAGTACAAAGAAAAAGGATCAAATGGACCAGTTCCTACGGTGACCACACATGAAGGAAAGTAAACAATATGAGTAAAAGAGTTTTCAAACTAATGTCCCCCTTATAGGACGAAAAGGATGCTTTTAACCATTGGAACTTTCAGATTTTTTATTTTTTTTGCCTCTTATTTTTGAGTCTTGAAAACTGACGAAAACTGGAAAAAGTCGGACATAGAGAGTTTTAGCTGTTGTCGTTTGAGCTGATGCAGCCTAAGCCACATTGTTATGACTATATACAACCAATATTTGATTTTTTTTTTTAAGGTGGTCTGAACAGCTTGATTCAGATATTTTCTCTTCTAAGAAAACCAGAATTCTGCCTCTTCAATATTTGTATCTAATGAGACATATATCCTGTAGTTTTCAGAGCAGACTGAACATTCATGTTGTTTTTATCTGACACATCCTTGCCCAAATGACTGCACATCCACGCTGAATCTATTCCACAAAGTAACACTGGTAATCGTTGTTCTCTGGTTTGTCTCTGCTTCTGGTTCCTTGAACCCCAGTCGGCCTAGGGAGATGGCCGCTCACACTGAGCCTGGTTCTGCTGAAGGTTTCTTCCTAGTAAAAGGGAGTTTTTCCTCTCCACTGTCGCTACAAGCATGCTCAGTGTGAGGGATTGTATTTGAGTCAATGAGTCAATGCAATCAACTGGTTTTCCTTAGATAGAAAACTTTGTATCAATTTGACTGTATGATCTGGTTGAACTGTAAAGTGCCTTGAGATGACATGTGTTGTGAATTTGGCGCTATATAAATAAACTGAATTGAAATTGAATTGAATTGGTTTAACTTACGTTTTTATATCGTTATAATGTGATCGTGATATTTTTTTGGTTCCAACAGCTCAATAACTTCATAACTGTATAACATTCCTGCTGTAAATATAACCCTGTTGTGTGAGATCTACATTGTCAGTCTGCGTGGGAGGGTTCATGAACTGTTCATACTGAATCTGATGGACATCACCAGGCTCGGCCAGGGAACAATTTTCGGCATTTTTCCATCTATATCGGCCCATCTAAACCCCTGCAACCCAAAAGAAGAAAAAAAAATAGAAGCACAGTTAAACGGGTACGTCTCAAATGTGAAAGCATCACACGACAACCATCACCAGGACTTCTATAATGCGACTTTACTGGCTTTGGTTATTAACAAGGACGTGACAGTGACTGCTGCTGCGTAACGTCCACACTCACCACATCAGCAGGATTGCCAAATGTAAAAAAAAAAATAGTTCATAAACCGCCTGGATATACGAAATCTCACCCAATTTGAACCAAAGTCTATTGATCTCTTACTCCATAAATCTAAAGAAAAACATTTTTCACCCATAGACGGCCATCCTAAACTGCCAGATTAGGAAACATCCCAACCTGGCAACAATGCACGTAAGATGGGAAACATTAGCCTTTAGATGCAAAACCCCATCATGGACTGCAACGTATTTTTGCAAAATATTCAAACATAAATTTGTCAAATATAAGAGGAACATCATAGTTTGCTTTAAAGCAAGTATTTTAGTTTTATTATAATTTAGTTTGTTGCAAGGATTTTACAGTTTGAAGAAATGGAAAATTACACCATATGCCAACCGTCACAAGGATGTGCATGACAAGGAAGGGCTATATATACTGCATGCATCATTCAGGTAATTAACATTGGAATAATTCTTGAGCTCCTTGAGTTATTTACTGTTTTTTGTAGGTGCTACGGCCGGAGAGTAAGTGTTGGGGCCGGTATAATTTCAGGAGGGCCGGCCCTCCTGAAATTAGGACTAGCCGTATCACAGATTACCAGTCCGAACCTGGTCATCACATATAAATATTAACCTGGGAAAAAAAACAATTTATTTAAGAAAATAAAAAATGTAGTAACAATTGTAGCTTTTTGAGATCTTCAAATGATTTCATTCAAGATTTAAGAAGAAGGTCGTTTAATTCTAAGCCAAGGAAGTCAGCGACCTGGGAGCGAAGGCGGAGACATAAAGCTGAGTCACCCTGAAATGCGTTCTATCCAACTGGCAATCACAGTTCAGGGGAGCAAATGTGATTGGCTTTGTAATCTCTTCTAATTAAAATCCCAGCAAAATTATTTACTAAAATATGAACTTGATGGAAGTGAAAATAGTTGACAATCACCTTCAATCAAGGTAAAGACAACAATAGTTTAGATACTTTCCTTAAGTGATTAAATTTATTTTTAATTGGACTATTTGGAATATTGCTTAAATTACATTAAACTGGATGTTGAAACTGAACAAACATAAAGGTGGTGCTATATATTCTGTTTAGGTGAAATATATAAAATTAAGCAAAAAAAAAGGGGCCCACAACACATCTTTGTGGAACTCCGCTAGATAGACCTGCATTGTCTTTTAGGTGACATTAAAATGTAAGATAAAATTCTAGTTAAGGAGTTTCTGTGCAGTGAAATTAATTAAAAAAAAACTGATTGTTTTGGGGATTAGTTTATAACTGTTTGGAGGAGATTAAATGGGTTAGGAGAATTGAAATGTAAGCCCAATCAACACTACTGATATGTATAAAATAACAGAAGCCAGATGGACCGGGTATCAGAAGGGAGGAGATGTTCAGTAAAATGCAGCAGAAATGTTCTTCTGACAGAGCACTATGCACACAAAAGCAACCAACGATGTTTTACCTCCTCCTGACAGCGAGCTGTAAGAAACAGTGGGCGGGTAAGTCATTTTTGTTTTGTGGAGAAGCTTAATAAAATCCCTTCTGCGGCTGGTAACAAATGTTTTTCCATTACTGTGCCGCTTCCAAGGGAGCCGCTAAGTTTGAATTCTGCCAAAGGAGGATTTCAGTGCTGGAGAGAAACAGCAGTTGATTACAAAAAACGCACAAAACCGAATCAGGCATTTCCTCCTCTGAGATTCCTGCAATTCGAAGGAGTTGAGAGAGAAATGTATTTCAGCTTGTATGAATGCTGTTAACATGAAAGATACATGGAGGGTGGGGGGTGCTTGTTCTTCTCAAACCAAGGGCAGCCCGTTAATATCTATCCTGATGTGGAACACGGTTTGGATTATCCACCTGTGGAAAGGCACTTCCAGTAGCTGTGAAAGAAGCACAGAACTGATCAAACGCGTTTTGACGTTTCCTCTTCTGAACCCTGATGTAAAATTCCAGATTCAGCTAGGTTCTTTTGCACTCGATGAATCCAGTCTGCTTCTCTGCCTGAATAAGCAAATTGATGGAAATGTGAGGCGGGGTGGAACTGACCTCACTCCAAAAAAAAAAAAAAAAAAAAAAAAAATCCGGCAGGAGTCCAAGGCTGCTGCTAACGCGTTCTGGCATTTTCCTCACGCGCAAGATGACAGATTCACACAGACGGGCTAAGTTCAAGGTGCCCTCTTTGAGCTGACCTGCTGGAAGGCCTCTGCCAAGATTTAGCAATAAAGAGCTACAGTTGAATGTAAATCATTCATATCCCTGTCATTTCACTCAGAGCTCATGACAAGAAAGGACAGCAGTTATTCTCTCTTCCTGGTTTTCTTGAAAGAGGAGAAAGAAAAATATCCCACTCTTATTTGCAATCAACAATAAACTATTTATTGTTATTGAAATGTTGGAGTCTCTGAATCCTAATAATCCTTTTATCACATATGAGGACTAAGGCTTAGTAAAAAGGTTGGGTTTTTGCAAAGTAAAGAATAGAAAAACCATCTAAATGAAAAACAAATTTAAATCAAACAAGCAGAATATATAATATTTATTAAAATGAAGCATTCCCTCTATTTGAATACACAAATGACATTAATTACAGTGAATATAAAATAAGGTTTGTCTGTCCTTAAACAAACCATCTATGATTTTTCATATAAATTCTAAATCCACAGTTTGGAAAAAAAAGCAAAAAAGGATGAAACTGTGTCCGGGTATAAAGGTTATACTCGTGCAAAGACCAGGAAATAAGGCCATAAGCTCTCAGAATATACCTTTTTTTCCGCAACATAAGCCGCTACTTTTTCCCCAAGTTTTGAACCATGCGGCTTATAAGAGGGTGCAGCTTTTCTGTGGATATTTACCAACCGCCAGATGGGGAAGTCAAAGTTGGAAATGAAAGAATAAAGGGATAATTTTCATTTAGTAAAGGAACTATGTAGCAGCAGGCAGGACGGAGAACAAATGTCCCAAAATCTGCCGAACCAATAAAGAGACTGGGCTTAACTTCTGCAGAACTGAAATAAAGAGCTGATTAAGCCCCATCTTTCAGTAGAAGCTCTAACTGCTATAAGCAAACAAACTAACATGGAAGACAGTTCAGTAGATATCAGTGGCTCATATCCCAATGCAGCTTATATGTACGGTAAATAAACTTAGTAGGCACTGCTTATAGACCTTCTGATTAATACAAGGAAAACCATGGTGAACATCCAGGGAACGGACTTTGAGAGAGTGGACTCTGATAAGTACTGTCGTGTCAAAATAGAAGAAGGGTAGGAGAAAAGAGGAGTGAACTTGTGTTTGGGGGGTTGGGACTTCCTGTGATTGAAACACCTGCAGAACCCCTGTGTGGCAGTTTTGGCAGACAAAGGAAGAGACTGGCTCCCAGCCAAGCAGGTTTCAGCTCATTATCTAATCACCAGATACACAACTTTATTAAAAGGTAGAAGCTGAGTGAGAATATACTGTAGCATGGCTTGTGGCCTGGTAATATTCAGTTTGTATTGTGCTTATGGGTGAGCCACAGTGAAAATGTTTGATTTAAAAAGGTTTGATTCAATTTCTGTTGGTCAAATTGTTTGTTTGTTTTGAACTAATACACTTCTGTTTGTCAATTTGTTTGAAAAGTTTTTAACCTAAATCCCAATCCTAGATCCCAAATAACAACACAATGGAAAAGGATTTGAGTTGTGCCTAGCGTCCTTCTTGGTGATGACCAGCTGTTTATCAAGTTTCGGCAGGAGCTGAAGCTAGAAAACAGACATAACTTGTCTTGGTGTTCATCTGAATAACAAGCTGGACTGGACTCACAACACTGAGCCGCTATGACTCTGTTGTGGCATCAGCCATCTTCTATGGAGCTGTCTGTTGCAGCAGTGGCTTATCTGTTGCTGAGAGAAAGCGGCTGGATAAGCTGATGAGGAAGGCCAGCTCTATGATTGGATGACCTCTGGACTTGGTGCGGGAGGTGGGAAACAAAAGGATCCTAACTAAATTAACATCTCTGTTGGATGATGTTTCTCACCCCGTGCATGAAGCTGTTTCAGAACTGGAGAGCTCCTTCAGTGACAGCCTGCTGCACCTTAAATGCACCAGGTAGCATTATCGCAGATCCTTCCTCCTTCATCCTTTCCCAGCAGCTGGAAGACTTTATAACTACCACTGTTCCCAACAACATCAATAAGTTGTTCCATTCATGCTGATTTTGCACAATTTCTACCTTAGTCAGTTAAATAACCTGCTGCTGTCATTCTGCACATCTCTGATGTCGCTGCTATTTTCAAATATCCATTACTGTAAAAATGTCCATAGAGTAGTTAAAACACTTTACAGAACAGTATTTTTAACTCTTCATTAGTATGTTATTCTTATAAATATTTTTAAGGACCAGATTTGAGTGACAATTTTTTGTATAATCTTTTTGGTGCTGTAAACACCAGAATTTCCCCCATTCTGGGACAATAAAGAGATTTTCTTTTCTATAGTGTGGTGCGTTCTATAGTCCGGATAATAAGGTAAATACAAATTGGGTGCAAAATTTCACAAGAAGAGTTTTAAAATATTCAAAACTGATTGATCGAAAGCCAAGTTATGTTTTTAATACATTAGTCAGTCCAAGTTGTCTTCCACTTTAATGAAGAATGGCTTCAAAGGAAGATAAAGAAGTCCTGATAAACACACACAGTATATCTCACCTGGACCGATCTCCTCTGAACATGAACCTGGGTGACAGTCGATTGGGAGGAAGATGAGGTGAACTCCTGGCTTTCAAACTGCCTCTTCACAGTGGCCAGACCACCAGGCAGGGAGCAGGCCTCAGCCTCATCCATCACCTGTCAGCAAAAACACAGACCAGGAATTAACCCCAAAACACTTTGAAACCAACAGCATGAGTTTTATTTAAAAAAGCAGGGGTAGTTTCAGAATTAGGTTTAATATCAACAACAAACCATGATAGCCTGAATAAATTAATAAAACCTGTTCGAAAAACAAAAAAGCGAAAGAATAGTTTCCCTCTATACCGAAAATCTGGTTGTGCAACTTTTAATAGACGCAATTAAGCATTGTTATAAGTAATAATGTGTTTTTTTCCCCCCTATTACTTTTGAAGAATTTGTCCCACTCTTATTGAAGGATAATTACTTTCATCAGCCACATTGAAAGAAGCATGTCGTGGGATTTTAGTTTGGATTTTGCCTAAACCAACCCCCGATGTCTCAGTTATTTTCAGCCATTTAGAGCAGGACCTTCAGCTCTGCTTTGTATCACTGCAGGGTAATTAGTTTTTCACAGGACTATTGATGGTTCTCATTTAAAAAAGGCTATGTTATAAAACAATCACTTAATTCACAATTACCTAGATCGATACCTCGACAGACATTGCGAAAAACCTGATGCAACAAACTCAAACCAAAATGAGCAATAGAAGCACTTTATCCACATGCATCATTCCTTTTACAGCCCCAAAATGCTCCCAAACCGCTCTTTTTAGTTCATATTATAGAGCATGTGGAGTTGGGTCTCACAGCCAGGAAATATGTTGAAGAATTGAAGTTGGCTTTGGTATGGAGGAAGCAATCCTTTCCCTGTGAGACGTGGGCAATAATGCACTCTATTTGATACAATAATCTCCTTTTGGTACAGTCAATTACAGCCCTGATAAAAGATGTATGTGAAGGCTTCTGCTTTTGCTGCAAGGAAAGTGGAATACATATGAGACTTTATATGAAACGCCTTAGCTCTATATGAATATATCTCCTTTTATACAAGGAAATAAACCTTTTTTTTATTTGTGCATTAAGGCAGAGCAGGACATTTTAGAGCAGTGTGTCACGTTATTAATGTTTCACTAGTCAAGGGAAAAAAGCATCTTGGAGGAGATTAATGCCATGTTCTGGATTTCAGCTGTAGTGTGTCTAAAAGTGGCCCTTTTTCCAATGATTTCTGGAGGACATGCAAACAAAGCCCCAATTGGTCCCAGGAAGCATTTGGGGGCAAAGCTGTAAAGGTATGTGTGAACGAGGCGCCCTATAAACCTCACCCGTTTACACCCAAACTGTCAAGAGGGATTAGGTCTGTGTGCTTTTGCCAAAAAATCTTAATCTTTCAATTAACTAAAATGTGGCTTTATTTTGATTATCCTCTGCAGTGACCACAGCCAACAATGATACCCTAAAGCAGGGGTGCTCAAATCCAGTCCTTAAGAGCTACCATCCTGTACCTTTAAGGCTACGTTCACACCACAGCCTGAAGTGACCCAAATCTGATTTTTTTGGCCCATATGCGACCTGGATCTGATGTTTTCATGGCTGTCTGAACAACACAGATCAGATTTTTTCCAATGCAACCCAGGCCACTTGGCTATGTGGACCTGAATCCGATACGAATCTGATCTTTTCAAATGCGACCTGTGTCTGAACGGCCAGGTCGCATTCATCCGAACTGAACGCCATTAATACCCGACAAACCTCAATATTTTGCTTCCTGCTATGCAGAAGTGGCAAGAAAAACAACAACCATGGTGCAGATGATGCAGAGTGCCATATTTATGTTTAATCATCTTGGAAAGGTTTCGTTTTTAAGGTTGGAAAAGATCGCTAGATTTTCTACCATCTATGTTTACTTTCGTAAACACAGAGCACGCTTGCTTGTGACGTCATTGCGTCCTGTACTGTGCATGCGGGACACTTAGGTTGTATAAATGCAGTTCACACAGGAGATCACATACAAGCTGCATGTATTTGGAAATGTGAACGGCAATGCAAAAAAATCGGATTTAAAAAAAATTTGGGAATTGAGCATCAAGGCCTGCAGTGTGAACGTAGCCTTAGATGCGTCTCTTCTCTAACACACCTGAATCAAAAGGCTCAATCCCCTCATTTAGCCCAACAGAGGCATGGTAACAAGCCAATCATCTGATTCAGAGGAGTTAAAAATGGGGCGCATCAAAAAGTTGAAGGATAGTAGCTCTTGAGGACTGGACTTGAGCACTCCCGTCATAAAGTTTGCAGCCTAAAGTTTTGCAGTTTGAAGTCTAATTCAAGCAAGAAACTGAGCAGGTTTTGCTTTTGATCCAAATGTTTTTGAGTCAGAGAATAGCTCACTGAACTAAAATTAGTCCTTGTTGAAAATAAAAGCAGAGCAGCAAGCAGTTTTAATGTCTTCTTATTATTGAATGCTCTTTTGTCCAGAGTCCTTTTTTTTTGTTGTAGAGTTTTTACGGCACTGGTGGCTTGTTTTTTCAACAGTAGGCTGGCAAGAAAGGGGGTATAAGCGAAGGGGAAGAGCCATGGGGCAAAGGAACACATGACGGATGCGAACCTGGGTCGGTCGCGTTAAGGACTCTGTACATGGGTCGTGTGCGCTAACCACTGCGCCACCTACATGCCCTGCAGGGCTTTACTCTTAAGTGGAAAAATACTTTCTCCTAGCTTGCATGCATGGCTAAGCTGCAACTCATATCCATTTCATTAAGGCAGCAAACCAACTTTAGAACTGCCTAAATGCCTGCAGTGTGGAATCCTGTCTTACTCTCATTGAATGTAACATGACAAAAAAAAATCGTATTCCTGTTCAATTTTGAAGTTGAGATTTTACAATTTTGAATTTCATCGCAAATGTGATACATTTTCCTGCCAAATGGGCCAGAATTCCAGCAAAGGATTGTGGGAAATTAACCCAAATTAATCCAAATTATACAGTTTGAAATATATTTTTACCAAATTTGGATAAATGTCTAAATCTGATTAAAGTGAAACAAAAAATTTTACACTTAATTTTAAAATCATGCAACAAATAGTCAGGGTTCTTTCCAGCATATTTCGACGTAGCTGGTAAATCCTCTCAAATTTGTTCTGCTATGCTGAAATTCAGTAGCCTCGTGAGACCATCCTGATCTCGCGAGCTTTCAAGATTTCACTCGCTAATTAGTCTGGCTACTCTCCGTTAAAGAAAATTTGGAGCCGTTCACCAAACGAACGTCCAATCAGCGTTGGCTTTGAGGCAGGTTGAGGTGTGACGCAACGAGAAGCGCGACAGTTCAGTCTAAAGAACATGGCGGCTTCAGGCGATGAAACTAGCGTTAGCGTGGCTATCGAGCAAGTTTTATCAGAATTACAGAGTATTTCTTCACTGAAAGAAGAGCAAAACACTGCTCTGGAGGCTTTTCTCAGAGGAAAAGATGATTTTGCTCTTCTCCTGACTGGTTTTGGCAAGAGTTTGATCTATCAATTGGCTCCTCTTCGTCGTCGCTCTGTTAGTACGTCATATGCTTCGTTGATCTGATTGGTTTATATGGCCCGTCTATCACCAACATAGGCCAATCAGCTAACCAGTATTTTCGCCCCTTCCCAAAATTACTTCAAAGAAAGGTTTCCAGATGGATATGTGGAGCAAATCCATCTGACGGAGTCAGGTTAGAAATTCAGGCCGCAATGCTAATTTGATATAAGGATATCGGCCCTCTGATTGACATCTGGGTTAGGGTGTCTGGCGCACCTCAGCACTTCAAAGCATATAAACTATACTAAAATGAGGCGATGAGTTGAATTTTAATATACAAAAACGTTGCTTCTCAGCGTATTAACAGTTATTTGGATAAGAAAAGCTCTGTGAAAACGTGAACCCCGAATTGCTGCATTGCTACGCCGGAGCTTAGCACGTCTCCTGGTCAATCTGATAGCTCACATGTTAAAGGGAGGTATGAAAATCAACTCCAAAATGGATAAAGGATGGAATTAAGAAGAAGTGGGCAAAGAAACTGAGATTAGCATGGAATAGCTACTTAATTGAACCCTGCTTTAAAAGTCCAGAAACGTGAATAGTAAATTATAAAAATAGGTTAAATAATCCAACCTTATTTCTACTCATTATGTTGACAGAAATGCAGATTCATTAAGATTGAATAACATGCCCACAGTGTCCATCACCACACATTACATTGAAGCCTAGCTTAGACTCAGCTGTTTCTCAGTAAAAACCATGAACTCATACTCATTCTGTCTGACCCTTCCTGTTTTCAAAACTAGCTTTACACATATAGGTTACAAACATCAACATTCGGCTTCGGCTGTGGAGTTTGCAGCACTGCCACACTGACAGAAGTCAGCGGGGGTTTATCAGCCGGTCCTTCTAGAAGATGCTTTGAAGGGTGGGGCTTGTTGGCTAAGTTTGTATTTTAAGATGCACTGGATTTATGGCTGCTATTTAAAAGATCTTTTTGCACAACAGCTATTTATATAAAGCAGTGAGTCACTTAAGGAGGCACTGTGAGGCAATACTGGTATACCGTGGCTAAAGCTGCCTTTAGAGTTGGTCATTTCTTTTAACAGAAGATGCCAGAATCTTGAATAAGCTTATTTCAGACTTAACTTTGAAAAAACTTCTACTAAACATAAACCATTGGAAAGGAATTTCTACACTATTATTTTTTTAGCAATTAGTCGTTTTCAACTGACAAGCCTCTGTACATGGCATTATAACCAGGCTGATGGCCGGACTTAGACTAGGCCGTTGCAAAGCTGGGAATTTGGTCTTTCATGATCATGTTTTATGACCCAGATTAGAGCAGGTTTCAGATATCAGGACAGAAAGTCTCATGGCTGACTCATGACTACAAGGCACCCAGCAGAGGAGGGAATCTAAACTGGTCTTTGGCCAGGCTCACACATCGCAGTTTCATGTATTTTGCCCTAACCATGGAGACAGAACCCCCTAGAACAGATAAAGATGACACATAAAACCGATTCTTACTATAAAGAAAATCCTATTTTGATTGATTGTATTTCAGATCTCTATTTGGATTAGTCACCTTCTATAAAATACATTGAAAACCAAAACCCCACATATAAACCACCCCTTCTACTGATAGCAGTTTGATGGCCACACAGCCAGATTTCTGCATCCTACAGGTCAGTTTTAGCCTCGTGAGACCATCCTGATCTCGCAAGCTTTCAAGATTTCACTCGCTAATCAGTCTGGAGACTCTCCGTTAAAGAAAATTTGGAGCCGTTCACCAAACGAACGTCCAATCAGCGTTGGCTTTGAGGCGGGTTGAGGTGTGACGCAACGAGAAGCGGAGCAAATCCATCTGGCGGAGTCAGGTTTGGTCGGTTTACCAAATCAAAGAGTTTCCTGTTAAAGATGTTTATTTAATCTGCTTGGTTAATGAAAATGTTCAACCTTTGCGCTGTTTCTATGGGAGTAAAACAATCCCACATCATCATTCCTCCACCACCACGCCTCAACTGGTGCTTCTCCACTTTGGTCTAAAGGCAGCTCCACAGCATTGCTGTAAATGATGATGAAGCTTTAGAAATCTAGACTATACTCCCATGTTATTGATTACAGGAGGACACTACAAAAAATGTAAATATAAATAAGTTATTTGTTTTTAATTGAGGAGGTGTGATGGATGATCCTCCCACCACATCGTGTTAGTAGTTTTTTTCTTGCTTTATATTATATTACAGTTTATGTTTAAGTTAGTTATTTCTTTTAGACAGGTATTTTCTAATGGGTGTCTGAATGGTTTATTTACACGTTTTTTGTTTGAGGTGCTGCTGATACAAACCAGCTGGAGGAGGAAACCTGGAGCATACCATTAGTTTTTTTTTTTTGAAAGACTGACGGGGGAGACTTGCTTCAAGTTGTTTTTAATTAGTTAAATTTGTCACTTAAATACTTATTATTGTTTCTGCTAAGTAAAAGTTAGTTTTGCTTTATTTGTTTCATAGTATGCTTTAGTTAATTTTGTATTTATTGGTTCTTTTGTCATGTCGTGCCTCCCTCATGTGGGAGACTTGGATTACTCCATCCCTTTAGTTCTCTGTTTGGAGGTCAGTTGGTTCCTCAGTTGACCTCAGTTAAGTTGGGCCCAGATCCATGTTATTTATTATTTAAGTTATTTTGTATTGCTTTTGAGCCTTTGTTAACTTGCTCTGACACTATTAAATGAAAGTTTTTTTCAAATTTTGAACACCTCTTGTCCTTATTTAAGTTTGATCCCTCAAAGGAGCTAAGTGACACACTTTGCCAATGGAACAAAAAACAATTTACATTTAAAATAAATAAAAAATACTCACATTGTCTTGTTTCAAGTGGATATTATGCAATTATCTAATTTTAAGAGTAAAAATACTTATTCCATTGGTAAATCATCTTATTAACCTACTCAAATTAAGGGTAAATACACTTAATTTATGAAATCTTTGCTTATTTCAAGGTCGTTTTTGCAGTGTAGAAACTACCAAAAAGGAAACCAGAGTCTTTTTCTATCTTTAGAAGCTCCAGATCTGACAAAGAGAATCTGATGTATTTATTATGTCCTAATACTAAAGCAGAAACCTGTCAGCTGGTAAGTTTGACCGACACCCGATCAACTATAACCCCTTCAACGGGTATTTAGTGTTATTTTATAGTTTAAGGCTCCAGGAGACGGACTGTAGCAACTGCCTCATGGTCACAGACTCCAACAGGGTTAAAGGTCAACGTCTGTAAACATGCCAATGAGGCCAGATAGATGCTTTACTAATGCTTAAACACCAGCACATGAAGAGATGCAGGATGCTCTAATGGGGAACTGGGGAACATTTTTATCTCTACCAGGCCACTAAGAACAAGTCTCTCATCCTTGATGATAAAAAAATGACTTCTGCTGTTTGCTTGTTCACGTTTGAAGACCTCTCGATGTACAGGATGGGTTATTGTGACATTATGTTAAAAAAAACTTGGGGATTGGGATACATTTTTCAATTAATTCATGTCTTTTGGTGAGTACTGATGAAAATGTATGCAACAGTTTAAAAAAGTTTAATAATCTATGTTGTTTTGACAATGCTTCATTATTTTCTTTTTAAGCTTCATCAATATTCATGCCTGAGCCTCATAAACACAGCAGACGTTTTCTTCCAATAAGATGAAATACAGCCAGACAGAATTTCTCTAAATCCCTCATGTCATTAAGGGAACAGTTCAGATTTTTAAAAGCGCTTTGGTGTGGAGTACTTCTAAACCGTTAGCAGCATATTGGGAGCAGACGGTGGACAAAGCTATCTGAGTTTGGAAAATTCGAGATTCTCATGAGGGAGTGAAGCAAACAGCTACTCACACGATGGCCCAATTCAGACAGAATTTCAGTCATTTAAAAAAAAACTCAAAGCTGAAAACTGCTACACACATTAAAATGTAGAGCTCTACAACACTTCAGTCACCAGTCACCCTTATAAAAGTACTCCAATTTCCAGCTATTATCATTGCATCTGCACATTTCAACAAATTTTAAAGCAATGTTTTGCAACAGAACAACACAAATCGGCCAATGATGATCTGATCCATTTGAGTTTTTAGGAATGCGGTTGTTCTTGGAGGACCCATGAGGGTTTTAGACCCTCTAAGATTCTTCTTTTCAAGATTGCAAAGTATTCCAGCCAACAGTTCAATGTTGGGCCCATATGGGTGGGTGTGAAATGGGCTTAAAATTAGCTCTACAATAGACTTCCACAGATTGCATAATAGCTCCCTGCTATGAGGTTGGATCCATGGCAAATGATGGTAAAAAAAAAAAAAAAGAACTTTGAGTCCTGCATGGGTTGCTGACATAAACTGGTTTTCTTTCGATCTAATTTTGACCAATTAAAACCTACCCAACTGTGTTCAACGATGCGAGTTTAGTTTGTAAAGCCAAGATGTTGCCTAGGATTCCTCTCCATCCATCCCCACTGTATAATGCTTCCATCACCGTGCATTACAGCAGATAACGAGAGCATAGGCGGATCTACTGGGGTGGCATAGGGTGGCAAATGCCACCCTAAATGACAGCCTTGCCACCCCTGCTGCCACCCCAGTTGGCGGTCTATCTATGATGTTAGGTAGGCCTGACGTTTCAGGCTCATAAAGACATATTTGCGGTCAACTATGACAGAAAAGAGACTATCAAGTTTGGTTGTACTCAAATCAAAACACACAAAGGCATTGGATCTAAATACATTAGTGAAGCATTTTGCTGAGCAACATGGAAATTGCCAGATTCATGTCAACTTTATGTTATGCTCTCTAGGGAGCCTTTACAGAGCTGCTACATTTTGTTTTGGCACCTGAGAAAATCTGATATTTCCTTTAATAAAACCAAACGTGTTAAAAGTAAAGTTAAAAATGTAATACTGGTGTAAATCCTGCTTAATATGAAGCAGTGTCCAGAAATGACCTGTATGAACCTAATCACAAAATGTTTTGTACTTTTTCCAGACTGGAAGCAAAATGTATTTTTATGTTGCTTCTTTTCAGATTTGTGGAGATTTTGATGTAACATACAGTACCTGCCTTTTTGTTGATTTGTTGATACAGCAGCTCTATCTACAGCATATTTACATGCATGAAATGTCCCTTTCCTGTTGCCTTACCTGCTGTATGTCAAGTTACTGAGGAATGGGGTAAATGAGTGTTCAGAGTAAACAATACATGAATGTCTGGTACCTTGTTCGGGTGCCTTGACCCATTTATTTCTACTGTGTAGTTATGCTCACTTTAGTACATCTCAGTCCATAGATCTCTGATGGGTAACTTTTTCTTTCTATAGTTTCTTCTTGTGCAAATACTGCAAAGATGCCTCTCTGACAGTCAATCTCACACATCTGCGACTCAGCTCCTGTGTCTTACCTTAATACCTTTCCTGTTATAATGCCCCTCTAGAAGTAGTGTTATCATTCTTCTATCTCCCATTAAGTGAGATCACATTGTATGATGTATTTCTAATATGAACTGCTTCACATGAAACACTTAGGGCCGGATCTATCAAAGGTTTGCGTGTATAAAAACGTGAGCTATTTCACTGCGCACGCTAAAAAATGTACAAACTGATCTATCAACAGCGTGCTAAAAGGATTTGGTCTTTAAAACGTGCTAAATAGCGCCTCTTATCCATTTAGTACTTTTTCTGCAATGAATATGCAATATGGGGCGTTTTCACGCAAAAGTGCGTCTTGTGGGAGGAGAACATGTAAATATATTAATTTAGCACTCGCAAAGTGATTTATCAAACCTGAAAGCAATTTTGCTAACGGTATCTGACTCTATATTTAACACGTTTCAAAAGAAGGTGCAAATGGTCTGTATGCGTAATTGCGCACACATGGCAGCGGTTATTGTCGCAAGAAGGAGACATCGAAATGAAGCAAGGAGACGCAGAGAACGCATTTTTTCACTCCGTGTGAATATTTTTGGAATGAACGAGGAAACGATCATCAAAACATATCGTTTATCCAGCATTGCCATTTTGGAGCTGTTAGGGGAACTCTGAATGGATTTGGAGCCAGCCACAAGGAGGACCCACGCAATACCAGATATCACAAAACTCCTTGCAGCATTGTACTTTTTTGCATCTGGGTCATTCCAGCGTACGGTTGCAGCGAGAGCTGGGATCTCCCAATCTCGTTTTTCAGAAGTGCTGTCCGACGTTCTAAATGCCATGTCGCCCTGACGCCCTACCGGAGAAACCAGACCTCCCCCCTGCGCCTGTGGAGCAACATGCCAATGCTGCGGGGATGCGTACACGCAGTAATCTCATCCACTGTCACTTCTTGTGAGCCATTTGGTATGTGCATATTTCTACAGGCCAACACAAAACACCTGTTTTGTTTTTGTTTGTTTTTTACTGCAGTGAAGTAGAAATTCAGCCACATACCACCTTAGGGAATAAAGGTTGCCAAAGTTTATATATATATATATATATATATATATATATATATATATATATATATATATATATATATATTTTTTTTTTTTTTTTTTTTTGGAGGGGGTGTCACTGTAAGATTTAAATTTCTTAATGCACCAGTTTGCACAAACTACAAACTACTTTGCCGCAAACCACAAAACGCGCAAAACCATCATTTAAATAGGCCGTCTCCAACAGTTTTGCACCTGCCACCAGTTACGCAATCACTCGTTTTAAATCACCCCCAAACCATGGTTCAGCGCCTTGCGCAAAATTCCAGTTTGCGAGCGCAAATTACTGCACGCAAAATTGGATCTTGATAAATCCGGCCCTTACTGTACATACTATTCTCACCAAACTATGATAACTGTGATTAAATTCAGTGTAAACAAATGCCATATGTTGCCACCCCTCAAAAATTCCTGCCCCCCTCTCGCCACCCCATAAATATTTTTCTAGATCTGCCCCTGAACGAGAGTTACATGAAGTGTTAGATTTTACAACTGTTTTAGATCTAGGCCAAAGAGTTCACATTTAGTCTGACTAGAACTCCTTCTTCTACATTTTTCCCATTTTATATGGGATGATACAAACTGGAAACAGGGAATTAATTACAAATGTGGAGGTTATATTTGCTGATTAAGCCACGTTTGAAGTTTCTCTGAAGTTTATTTAGCGGAATTAAAGTTAACAGGCCTAAACACTAGCATATTTCTACCTACTTTTCAGATTCTTTATGTATTAATTTCATTGATATCATCTAATAATAAGGAAGTTCTAATGGGATGAATATTTCAATTTCCAGTCTTGTGACAAATTTAAAGTGACCCAATCCTTCCCGGCTGCTCTCTGCATCAGCTCCATCTCCAGTTACATGCAAGTGGAAGTTATCGTCTTACCGCCGCAGAGGAGGAGCTGCTGCTTTCCTTGCCGGACACGGCCGCCTGATACATCGCCAGCCTCTCTTTCACCGAAACCAACTCGGTCTCCTGGCTGCCAGCCCTCTCCTCAGAACGCCCCGATCTGGATCTGTTTGCACCTACATGCACACAGACATACAATAGGATTAAAACATGCATTGACAATATTCAGCCCTACAGTTAGAAGTTAGACTTAACATGACCGCTTTGATTCCTCCTGGGATTTGCTGATACAGTATTTGCTTCCCACTCATTACTCTTTTGGCACATCAGGGAAAGCTGTAAATTAGCTTTCCAGCTAATAATTACTCCTCGGGGACAATTTTCTACAAAAGGCTTTTCTTTTTAAACAATATAGGACATGCAGAATCAATCAAATAAATTGTTTTCATTTTTTAAAAACAAGCTGCATCCTTACCTAATCATTACTCACAGTCAGAGATTTCTAAAACTTCATACGAAAAAAGGGGGAAAAAAGATTTGCCTTTTATTTGACACACGGAGCTGGAATTTCATAAATACACACATTGTCCAAAAACAATAAGAGATATAGACAAAAAAATTATCAGGCAAAAAAAAATAAAAACGAGTCCATGTTTCTTTTATGGTTCTAAAAATCCCTGCAGAGAAGCAATTAAACAAAAGCGTTGATTTTTACGTTCGACTTTTTGAAGCTGCAAAGCATTGTTAGGCACCAGAGAAGCCTGTTAAGGCTCAACCTCCACCCACACTGAACCTCTTAGCTCTTGGCATGCTATCTCACTCTGAGCAGCAGCTCCCTGGGATGAAAGAGGCCCCTAAATAGAAATGATTCGTGAACTCACCCTGTAACCTTTTGACTCACTCAAAATCCTCCTCCACGTTTAGCATGGATTTTTTTCCCATATTTTTCCAACATGTATATTTTCTAGTTGAAAAAAAATAAAGATCACAAAGAGCAGACAGCAGCTCCCTTCCCTTCTCTTGTAAATAAATTTGGAATCATTTCAAAACATTGTGATCAGATTAGACTATACCGACAGGAGAACACAGACAAAACTTTCCTAAAGTCCAAACTAAAGAAAATAATTTATTTAAACATCTATACTGTCCAAATTAAAGTTTTAAGGGACGATCTTCCTTCAGCTTAAAGTTCCCTGTGGATCTCCTCATCTATTGGTTGCCCCTCATGCCAATCTTTGTAAAATGCTCTTGTTGTGCATGCGCACTTCTAGTATTTATCCAGTTAGCTTTGGTTTTAGCCGTTAGCTCTGCTGCTCTCACTATATATTTGAAAATTGTAGAGATTCAGGGGTGGAGCTAGATGGGGGGCCAGCGGTGGCTTAGCCGGGGTGCCATTCCGAACTTAGTCCCGCCCACAACATTTGAGGTCGGGAAGTTCGGTCTGGCATTGCTCAACAGTAGCGCGAGTATGCTCGCACAATATCTGGAGAGCCAATCAAATTATCAGGGCGGGCTTTATACGATGATGGACAGATGATCAACAGTAACGTAATCAACCATGTGACCAAAGCGCACTTGGGTGACAACAACAATCGCTGCCGCTGGAGAGTTGAGGTGTGTAGATTCTGCTATTAGGTCTGTTCTAGAAGATATCGACAGCAAATTAATTTTAAAAGAGGAACAGAGAAACGCGATCAAGGCTCATCTTCTTATTCAACTGCACGCTTTGATTTTTGTTGACAACAACTATGCATCGCTTAACATACGTCACGCACTGCGTTGCTCTTATTGGTTGTAGGTCTATCCAATTGAGTGCAGAGGCATTTTTTTTCCTGGTTCGTTTGAAACACGCTCCATAATCACAGCTCTATGGAGCAGTATCAGACTCATATTCTGACTAGAATTGAGTAGGACTACGTCAGGCTAGCGGTGGCTACCCCTACCAGGGGATCCTATGTGAACATAATTTAAAAGCATTTCCCCTCTAAAGCAGATGGTGGCAACAGTAATACTCCCAATTTGAATGTTCTATCTAATTTTAATTTTCCATATAGGCTATAAGCAATAAACTGAAAACAAAAATACAATAATTAATTACTCACATCAATATACAAAGAACAAATGTGGCTTCAATGCATAGACGGCTTTCATGGTTCACAGTTACCTATAAACTGAAATTAAGACTTCTCCTATGTATATGGAATGTTTTCTTTAAAAAACAGCCTTCACTTTTTGCTGAACATTTAGTCCTATTTAACAAGGCGGGCACTAGGTGGAGACATTAAACTCCCTCGACCCAGAACAAATTATCTAAAATTCACAGTGTATTATAGAGCCATTTATCACTGGAACCAACTGCCAAAAACCACGCGAAGAGTCCAGAACAGAACAAGCTTAAAAAAGATACTGTTTTCAGAACTACTGCAGATGATATGAGGAACTGACCTGTGTATTTATGTTGTATATTTCTACTCTTTTTCATGTTCCTGTTATTTCCTAATGTGCAACTTTTTTTTTTATGGTTTGTTCAAAATGTAATGTAATTTCTTTATGTGAGGAACCCCAGGAAGATTAGTGGCCATTTATTTAGCAGCTAAACTAAACTAAATATACTAACATTAAAGATAATAAATACAGAAAAGTATGTGTCTCTGCGACTCATCTACGAGTCTTTAGTGGATCAAAAATGAATAACTAAATCTGTAAAATGGAGGTGTTTATATATTAAATATTAATATAATGTAGAACAATTATTGATATTTCCCAGAAATGTTGGTAAGAAATGACAACAGATAAGATGTTCCCTCCAGAACTTAAAGCTGAATCATGATTATCCACTTTACCTTTACTTAGACAGCACAAATGTGAAGATATATTGAAGAAAAAGATTAAAATAGTTTGTCTTTATTAAGAAAATATGGATAATGTGTTCCTCTATTTAGCCTGTTGGAACAGAGTAGATTCATCTTGAGGTTCTGGCGCCTGTCCGCTTTCAGCCACCCATCAGGGCACATTGGTTCCTGCCTGACCAGCCCTATAAAATGTTCTGGCTATACCTCCACAGAGATTCAAAAGAAGCAAACAGCCTAATGTGTTTACAATAAAAAAAAAAAAAAAAAAGGTGAAGGTCTCAGCAGAAAGAAAACAAAACACTATATGCTGGTGAAGATTCTCAGTCATCTTGGTCATAGTCCTGCTGTAAAAGTTTAAAAAAACAACCACTGGACTTGGTTTCCAAGGTTTGAAGACATTTCGCTTCACATCCAGGAAGATTTCTCATAGGGATGCACGATATTGGGATTTTGGCCGATATCCGATATGCCAATATTTTAAAACTCATGTAGCCGATAACCGATATCGATTCCGATGTTAAAGCTGGACAAAAATAAGTAGTCATTGAAAATGGCAGTTTTATCCATTTCTGACACTTTGAAAAATAATATACTCAAATATATTTTCATATGCTGATATCAAATTGATTTTTAAAAACGCGGTATCCATCGATGCCATTTTTTGGCCCCGATACGATACCCGATACCTGGCTGTGCAGTATCGGCAGATACCATATTAATGTAAAATAATTGCCATCATGGCTTTGTCAAGCTGCTGCCTACCTTTATGAAGCAGGAACAAATCTAATACAAAGTGAATCCAGTAGAACTTTTTAATAAAAAATTCTACTGGATAATAAAAATAAAAAGTTTTTATTGTCTACCAGGATTGGGTGACAATAGTTGAATATACTTATGGCTCTCAAAATGGTATCTGTGCCCTATTTGTTGGTACTCGCTGATACCGATACCACCATTTTAGGGCAGTATCGGGGCCCTGTCTGATACTAGTATCGGTATCGGTGCAACACTAATAGCAATATTTCATTAGTAAAAGAGATTGATATGGTGTTTTTAAATGGCAATATATCAGCATATGAAGATATTGTGATATTTTAATGTATCAATATTTTTTCCCTCATCTTTAGAAGTTTTTAAGTCTGTAAAAAATAAGTTTTTGAGGAAGAAGAAGTAGTATTTTTATTTTTTATTTTTTTAGACTTTAGAAACTCAGAAGCTGATCAAATATCGAGTTAAATATCGGTGATGTGGCCGATGTCCGATATTCAGTTTTAAGGCCGATACAGGCCGATACTTATAGGGGGCCGATTATATCGTGCATCCCTAAATTCTCACTTTAAAATGTCTGGATTTGCTTTGAATTTGAGGTTTTATTTAGACAAGGCCTTGTATTGCTTGGAAACATGCAAATTGAAACTGATGAACGGGTCGTCGTTCTGAAACCTGTCTAGGATTGTGAAAGGTCGGTCGTTAAAGGAGCGATTGTTCACCTGGCTGATGTGAGGAGGTACTTTGTTCCTCTGTGTTGGGGTGGGGGTTGTGGTGATACCTGGAAGGAATTGAAAAAGCTTCCTGGATGGGAAGCAAAACGTCTTCAAACCTTGGAAACCAAGTCCAGTGGATTGTTTTACGGAAAACCGTATATATTGGGATATCCCTAACACAAATTTCTGGAAAAATCCTCCACTATACCTTTTAATTAACTATGATTATTCCGTTTCTCTCACCAGTTTAATGGTTAATATACTAATAATTGAAAAACTAGAATAGTTAGGACATTAAAAATAGAGGAATCATGGTGTTAGGTTTATTCAATGATGATTATAAAATTAATGTGTGTTTAAGAAACATTTGTGCGAGGGGATGCTCCACTTCTCCACTTCTCATGATTCAGTCAGGAGACCATCCTGCCTTGTCATTCTGATGGAGCATTCTGTCTTCATGAACTGATCAATTGTTCTGTCAGAACAATACTCTGTTTGTAACCATGTGTCATGTTCTGTTAATAAACGCTCTGCGGAGGAAGTCCAGTGGGAGACAGTGCGTTTGAGTCTGGGGTTTAACTGTCTCTCCTTTCTGCAGAAATTGTATCAATAATGGTGTATTTCAGTTCTTCTTTTGCAAAAACCTACATTTTATGAACCCGACACACGGCCACCTCTATCCCCCATTCTAGCTCTGCTCCTACATCCCCTCTGCAAAACATGGAGGTGGTAGAATTATGCTATGGGGAGGCTTTTCTCTGATCAAGTGTCTTGCAAAATAACACTAAACATACTAACAAGGGATAAGATAGAATCATTACTGTTTGGAGTTTGATTGTACAGTTAAAACATTGCTTTCAAGTCGTCAAAGCGATGGTTTCTTCTAAGTGAGCCAATTATCAAACAATGCCAAATTATCAGGACTTTATTTTGGTGGCCTACATATGGGACAGATGAAACGTTTGGATGGTACAAGCAGGTTTTATACTTTCTCATAAGCTTATTTAAAAATGCAATGATATTTCTTCGATCATGGCATGTGCACTGCTGCTCAAACGCACCATTTTGGGGGGAAGCTGTCCATCATCTGTGAAACTCACATGCCGACCAGTTGCTTGATGTTAATCTTATCAAACTCAGTGAAGTGCATCAATGCATCCTTTTGTGTCCAATGAGCCGTTTAGACTGTTGGATGTTATTTCTAACATATTTTAACTGTAATGTAGAAAGCTGGGGTTTTTTTTGTCGCTGTTATACCGAAGCACCAACTAAACCAGATGATTTTTTACAGTGTGTTCAGTGAATCCCCATCGATGAGTAATAACTAAATCAAGTCAACAAATATTAATGTTAAAACTCATTTCAGGGGTTTGCTCAGATTTACAGTCTGCTTTTCCTAAGAAATTGATATTCTTAACAGTAATTGGTAGCTATAAAGCGATGAGCTTTCTTTGTTTTATAAAACACTGAAAAAGTTGATTTCTTCTTATTTTCCATCATCACTGAGAGACCGCCAGCATCACTTTCACAGCTGATGTAATGAGATGAAAACAACTGAACCTCTGTAATAGAAACCAGTGTGTGTTTGGATGAATGTCATCTTTTCTTAAAGACTGATAATAATGTTGTTCCTTATTCAACCTTTTTCTTCACTAATTCACCTAATTAAAGGGATTTAAAATGTGTCCAACAGGGTCTAACTGGAGTAGAATGTATCACCCAGTTCTGAAAACGTGACTTTGGTTTGTCAGCTTTCTCTAATAGAGCAGCTCGCTCTTTGAAAGCCATACTGACACAGCAGAACAGAGGAAAACAATGCAATCAAATCTGTAATTCACACATAGATTAATAATAAATTAATATTTTTCCCCAAGATTTAATAACTGAGCAATTAGAGATCAATTTTTTTTACCACTGTCTCTGAACATCAGTATTCTAGTTGGATTTAGACTTAGACTTTGACTAGGCCATTATAATACATAATGATGCTCTGGGTTTATTCCTAGGGTCATTTGCTAAACGCATAATCTCAATTTAAGTTTTTTCTTTTTATGAATTTCTCTGTATTTAGCTCCATCCAATCAACTCTAACCAGCTTCCAAATCTCTGCTGAGGAAAAGCATTATAACAGCATTATGCTGTCACCCTTTAATCATATCTGTTTGCAGTGATAGTCATTCTTCACTCATGGTGTTCTGCTAATATACCAAAAAGCTGAATGTCAGTTTAATCAGACATGAACACCATCGCCTACTTGTCTGCTGCGCTCCAAACTAAAGTTAGTAGACAAAGCAGCATGAATGCAAAGAATATTCTGATTAAGAGTCCTCCTGCATTAGCATGTGCTGACTTTATAATCCAATCTAGAATATTCTGAAGGGTTTTAGTGCACAAAGAGGTTTACTTCAAACAGCTACAGTATTCTGATCATTTCCTGTGTGGTAAACTAAAGAGGGGAGTGTTAATTTTATGTAAACAGTGAGTTCTTTGGGATTCATTATGTTAACTAATATTCTCTAACAAAGCCCAGAGGCTAAAACAGCTGTTTATACAAAAATTAAAGTTACACCAATACGTTTCCTTAGCTCTCATACACGGCTGTTGCGCTGCGAGGTGTGGTGTGGAAGCAAAAATTCAGCAAAGTTGGTTGGAGCAAAAACAAAAGGTGATTTATTAGGTTTCTTTCATCAGAGCATGGTTATACTTTGATCAAAATGGCAGCTTTCCCATCAGACCCTTACTACAGCCAGCAGTCCACCTACATATATACGCCTTCTCAATTTACCCTCAGCCAATCAAAGTTCAGCTCCCTCTATAAGAGAGCTGGGTTTGAGGCGGGCCTCCTCCTTAGCAAGGTTCCAAAATGGCTTCTAAAAAGGAAACACCCACAAAGGTAACAAACAATTCAAAAACAAAAGGATCATATTCACACACATTCTAGAACCCGAACATTATAGAAAATCTTATTGCTAGTGATGGTGAGATGAAAACTCATGAGGTATTGAACCGTTTGGCCAAATTGCTTCAACGATCCCCACAGTTCATTAGGCTCCATGTGAACATGTCACCACCTACTGGTGGAGTGCAAAATTACAGTTTGCTGATGAAGGTTCTTAGTCATCCAGGTCATAGTCATTCCGTAAAAATTCAAAAAATATCCACTGGACTTGGTTTCCAAAATTTGAAGACGTTTCGCCACCTCTCCAGGAAGCTTTCTCAATTTAAATGTCTGGATCCGCGGTGAGTTTGAGTCTTATATAGACGAAGCCTTGTATCGCTTGGAAACATTCAAATGGTAACCGATGAATGGGTCGTTTGGTTCCATCGTCAGCCTGTAATATCTGAAACTGTCTATGATTCTGAGGGTCGGTCGTTGAGGAGGTATTGTTCACTGGCTGGAGCGGGTAGGTTCCTCGTTCCTCTGTGATGGGGTGGGGGGTTTGGTGATATCTGGAAGGGATCATGTCTAAAAAAAAATTACAGTTTGTAATAAAATATTTGATTTTTTTTTTGCAACCTGTTTTCTTTTAAGTTCCCTTGAAATTATTAATGGTTGGTGTGTATGATAAAATCTTTTGTAAGTTTTTTTAAGTGTAAAATTTCTTAGAACGATCATTTAAGGTGCACAGTTTTTTTTGCCATTTTAGTGAAATAAACTCAAGCAGACAGTGAAAGTGTTTGTGAAAATTGGGCAATGATGAGCAAAATGAAAGGTGTTAGTCATTTTTATTCAAACATGTAAGTTTTTCCACGTTTTTTGGTTTTAATCAGGTTGGAAGTTGTGTTCAACCAATCTTTTGGCTAAACCAACCTAATTTACCCAATCTATATTTTTACTCGGGCAAAACAATGCAAATTAGTCTCATCAGCCAAAATAATTAAGTTTAATCGCAACTTTTAAAAGTTAAAGGCAGGTCTTGAAACTTCAACCTCTGGAGTGGGAGCCTGTCTCTTACAGATGATGCCACCTATGTAGATAACCATAGTTGGAGGAAAATACTGACGTGTTAACA
The DNA here is from genome assembly GCA_030533445.1 of Cyprinodon diabolis. Taxonomy (NCBI): domain Eukaryota; kingdom Metazoa; phylum Chordata; class Actinopteri; order Cyprinodontiformes; family Cyprinodontidae; genus Cyprinodon; species Cyprinodon diabolis. The sequence goes on from CM060085.1 coordinate 16,543,984, forward strand.
CTGGCTTTGTCTGGTGGTTTGCTCAAATTTTGATCATTACATTGTTTATTCTAACCAAATTAGCTTTAAGCAACTAGATTGGTTGGAAAAACAACCAATCTATTTTTAGAATCTATCCAAACTTTATCCAGCTGAGAGCATCTCTCCTCCAAACACCCACATCTTGACTGAACACTGAGGCTGTTTAGATGCCTTTCAAAATTCTTACGCTTTCTGAACCACTTCCCGAAGCGGTCACGTGGTATTACAGTCATCAATTTTGGCCCTTCCTCTAAATGAATCACGCCTCGACACGCGCATCGGGGAAACGCCCCCTCCATTACTCGACACACGCCTCGAAGCCTAGGCTCATCTCATAACATCACTACTTATTGTTTCTTAACATTTACTCACTTCCTCCCCCCTCTGGTTCACAAAACTCAGGCAAACGAGAAAGGTAGTCAGCAATAAGGTTGTCTTACCTGGACAATGCTGTATGGCGAACCGGTATGGCTGAAGGGCAAGGCACCAACGAAATATCCATGCATTCTGATGCTGCTTGGAGTGCATCCACTTCAGAGGTCTATAATCGGTTTGCAAAGTAAACTCCCTTTCCAGGAGATAATATTTTAAAGAGTCCAAAGCCCACTTTATCGCAAGTCCTTTCTTTTCTACTGTGGAGTACTTTTTCTCCCGGTCAAACAGCTTTTTACTTAAGAAAAGGACATTTTTCACCAGCTTCTTCCTGAGCTCCACGACCAACATTTGAAGCTTCAACTTAAACAATAAATCGCTTGGAAAAGTAGGACTCTGCAAAACAGGAGCCTGACAGATCAATTCCTTCAATCAATTTCTTCTTCCACATGATTTTAGAAGTACACTGCAAAAATTTAAATCTCAATAAGTAATTGTTTTTAAATAAGTGTGTTTTGTCTTGAATTGAGGAGGTAAGTGAGGCACTTACTGCCAATGGAACAAGACAATTTACACTTGAAATAAGAAAAAACAATCCCAATGTCTTATTACAAGTGCATTATCTAATTATCTTATTTTAAGAGTAAAATACTAATTCCATTAGCAAATTATGCCATTTAACTACTAAAATTAAGGGTAAATACACTTGATTTAAAACAGTTGTACTTATTTCTAGATCATTTTTGCAGTGTAGACTTTTTTGTTAACGCAAAAAGCAATCTAGAAATAAGTAAAAAATTCTTAAATTAAGCGTATTTACCCTTAATTTTAGTAGGTAAATAAGATGATTTGCAAAAAGAGTTTTTTTTTACTCATAAAAAAAGATAATTAGATAATATGGGCTTGTATTAAGACAATACAGTTGCTTTTTCTCATTTTAAATGTAAATAGTCTTGTTCCAAAGGCAAACTATCTCACTTACCTCCTGCATTCAAGACAAAATACACTTATTCTAAGAAAATATGACTTATTTAGATTTCTGTTATTGTTGCTTTACAAAATGTGGAAAAAAAAGGTAAGAAAATATTTTTAACGTGCTGTATTTTCTCAAAAGGACACTAAGAGAAAGTTCCAGAGGCCACATGGTTCAGTGCTTTCATTCATGTCATGTGTTAAAAACATCTCATGACGCCAGATTTAGGTTTTTGCTACTTTCAGCATCAATGATAGCAATGACCCAGCGGGGGGAGTCAGAAATCCTACACCTGAGGCTTTGCCGAGGCCTAATAATGGCCTGACGACAGAAACACAAGGATTATTCCCCCATTTATCACTTCAGATTAATGTTCACGTCATGGTCTGGAGCCATCAGACACGGGTCGACTGCGGGAAGGTTTCAAACACCGCGTGCGATGACAACAGCTCTTCGGATATCTCCGGCTTTTCAGAATGACAGGTCATATGCAGAGCTGCCATACCACAGGGTTGATGTAAGATGGCTTTACGGGGAGGGAGGGGGGGTTGACTGGAGGAGAAAAATAAACCTTGCCTTTTTATAAACCGGCTCCGTCTGCAGCGTCATGTTCCCTCGTAACAGGGGAGCTTCACAGAGAGGAAGTGTGTGGGAGTGAGCATCTGGGAACATGAAATTAAAGGACCTATTTTATAAGATTTGAAAGTCTTCATCGTACTCAGCGTGTTTACTAATCAGATTTAAGATCAGCTCATTATTAATTGTCTGTAATATTAGCATTCATGCGTCGCCTCATGCTTCATGTATCTCAGGATAAAAAGGGTAAAGTGTCTGGGTGCAGTTTGGTTGGAAACGCTCACCGATAAAACCAGCTGCAGGAATGCATCCAATCACGTTGCTGTAACCATAACAGCTCAAACTTTCCCTTCAGCAAACATTTCTAAGATACTCAACTGACTGGATTATATGGAAGAGGATTAGGGCCACTGAAAAAAAAAAAGTTAACTGATTTAAAAAAAAAAATTTCAGTTTAGTATGGGAAAAAAGTCAGAATTCTGACTTTAATCTCAGAATTCTGACTTTTTTTATTTTCAGAATTCAGTCAGAATTCTGAGAAAAAAGTCAGAATTCTGACTTTTTTCTTTTTTTTTTCAGTGGCCCTAATCCTCTTCCGTAGGATTAGTTAGATACCTTTCTGTTAATGTGATTTTGTTAATATGGTTGTGCAAAAATAAAATACACTGCAAAAAGGAAAATCTATACAAGTTTAATAAACTTGAATTCAGCATTTTGGTCTTATTACACTTGTTTTTCAATGTATTTTCTTAGTAAGACTGAATATTGTTAAGATTATTTGACTTGTTTTAAGAAAATTCATTGTTTTAATCCTAACTAGATAATACAACTAATTCCGAGCAGCTTTTTTCTTAAAATAGCACACATTGTGGACTGAGTCGTGTTTAAATTTAGACAGTTAAAAATCTTAACGAGTCAAAGAAAAAATAGATTTTTTAGAAGGCATTTTTTGTTGTGTAAAAACACAGTTTGGGATTAGGGGACATAAATAAAATACAATATATGCAATAACTAATTTCTTCTATTTTTGCTTTTTTGTCATTAAATCACTTTTCATAGTTAAAAAAAAGTGAATAAATACAAAAACAGTTTTATTGAGGACTCCATTCATTATGGGGAAAAGCTTTCCAACCAAACTTAAATGCTGTGAAGAACTACTTGCCTGTCTAATCATGAAACACTGTGATTAAGTTTTTTTTTTGTTCACAGTACTGATTATCAGGCTTGTAGAGGTAAGAAATCACGGAAATACAACCTGCCTGACAACAACAAGTAGTTTAAAGGGTCTCATAAATAAACATTGTTCTGGAATGGAGGAACCCTAATTGAGACGCAGTTGATGACATGTAGGGGTGAGGAAGGTAAATTCTGAGACTTTGGGAATCCAGTGAACCACAGTGACAGCCATTATTCCCTAACTGAGAAAACATGGAAGAGTAATGAGCCTTTCGAGGATTTGTTGACCAGAGGAAATTACTTAAGAGCTCACTTTAAAGACCCACCCAGGAGGCCACAAATGAACCCAGAACCACAATAAACTGCTGAGCAAAAAAACAGCAACTCAATGAAATGTCTGTCAAAGGTTAAACTGCTACATGAGGTATAATTAGTCCAATTTTTTTGGTCGAACAACCTTGTTTTAATCTTTGTTTCTTTTATTTGCCTTCCTTTTTATTTGTCTTTGTACTAAATTATGTTCTATATATAAACTTGCTTTGCCACATTGCCAAGAGCATCATGATTATCAAACAAACTATTTCTGGATGACTGTTTGACCGCCGGTATTTACTTATCGTCCGAAGAGAACATCATGCAGACAGTCAGGCATGGTGGCAGCGGTGCAATGGTCAGGACATCCTTTGCTGCTTGTTTCATGACTCAAATAAACAAAATGATGGTTTTTAAAGGTATACTATGCAACCGGTGTTGATTTTCCAGCGAGGCTCCCCCCAGGGGGCGAAAGTAAAAGTGCACTGTCGTAAATATGCTCAGCTGTTCTCCTGGTTTCTCCGTCAAGCCTTGCAGCCTTCTTTTTCTTTTAGCTCTCGCCATTCGGAAAAAGCTTGCCCGATGTTCACCCGTGTACGACTCCTCTCTGTCCAGAGCCCTTTTCCTCTTTCTTGCCTGCTCCGACATGGGCTTTCACTGTTTTCTCTCTGGTTCCGCCATGATAGCTGCACAAATATCGCCACTGTGCTAGCAACGAGCATGCCTTTCACTGGGGGCGTGTAGCAGTTCTCGCCGTAAAGCAAGACCGACTCTCGCGATGCACGAGACTTCTGAGCCTGTGGGTGCGGGCCGAGGGCTCCTGCAATTGCAAGTACGGTATTTCCCCTACAGACCACCAGGGCGGCCGAGAAAACCTTTGTTCGACCTGAAATGACTCATTTAATCATCCAAAACGTTATGGAACACATTAATTAACTGAAAAATGGTGCATAGTATGCCTTTAAAGGTGGCCCAGTTAGAGTCATACTAAAGGAAGATTAATGCCCTGTTGGGAGACCCTAAACAGGCTGTTCAAGCTTCAAAATCCTTTAATGTGGCTGAATTAAAACATTTCTACAAACTAGAGATTAAATCTATTATTAATACTTGGTGGGGAATCATCTAGGTATTAATTCTTTCATCATTGGCAGTGACTGGTTTAGGGTTAATAAGCTCAGCTTTCTTGAGTGCTGTTATATTGCCCAAAGAAGGATACAAAAAAATTCCCGCTAGACAAAAAAAATTCTCAACCATTAGTATTATGGCAGCTCTAAAGCATTCAATATGTGGCCATATTCATTCTCCCTCTAACCTCTATTTAAAAGCTATAAAAGCTCTTTTAAAGCGCATAGAATCAGACGTGGACAATCTTTCTTCTTAGATGTATCTTCCTTCAAAGCACAACAAACAAAGGTAATTACACTGGCTGTAATAGAAATGTGAAAGGCCGTGATAAGTCAACAAGGGAGGCCGTGCTGCTGACAGAATACACTATATGCTATATTGAGCTCGGCTAAAGCCCATTGACCTCTAGGCCCTGCCTCCCCGCGATGCCTCCTCCAAAGGGGCCGACTGTGAGTTGTTCCACTCTAGACTGGCTAGTTTGGAGGCAAAAGGAAAAGGGTGGAAAGGTGAAGAGTGAAAGAAGGGATCCATCATGCCGAGATGCCCAGAATGAGACCGTAATATCAGTCTTTGAGGACCTGAGAGTCAGTAAGGCTTGGCAACACAAAGAAAGTTAAAGGATCATAGACGAAGCTATAAACAAATCGCAGAGGTGTCCCTTTCCTCACAATAAAAGCCTTCGGCCACGCAATTTTCTTTTCTGTACTCACTTACCAGACCTTTTGCCTGGTGAGGTTTGACAAGAAAGTAAAGAGAGTTACACTAATTGAAATGTCAACCCAGGGAGGAGGATTTCTTCCTCACTGGCAAAGTAAAACAGGCACAATAATTAAGCTGTCAAATCTATCAAAATAACTTCTTTACAAGGAGATTGAATTGTCCTCCAGCACTTCCTTATGCCGAGCTTTGCACTTAGGCTCCGATTAGCTCTGTTTTTCAGAATATTCCGGGTCAGACTGCTGCTAGGGATGTCTGATGGAAGGAAACAAGAAACGGCTCATGCATTTTTTATGATAATGCCCAAATCCTTGCGGAATGGTGGAAACGAGCCACAAAAAAACACCCCTTCTGCTTTACATAATTTCTTTTACACCACTTTTGAGTCATGTTAAAAAGGAGGAAGACATGAGGTAGCAACCGCAGGGTCAACCCTTAAATCATAGGCTGCTAAAATCTCTTACCTTCTAGATGTTCTTTCAGTCAAAAGAGATATAATCCAACCAGACAGAAGAGGGATTTGGGTTGTAAGGAAAAATAAAATTGATCAAAAACCAAAAACAAAGTCCTGGAAAGAAAGAAAGCGTGGATTGGAGACCAGCTCCAACAGTGTAGCTCAGTGGGGCCCAGGCGTCTAATGACAGCTGACTTTATTTTAGAAGCCCCCCTTCTTAAAAAAAAAAAAAAGGGATGGACTTCTGGGAGAGGGTAAGTGGAGGTGGGCTTTCTTTTTTTAGTGCCAAGCCTAGAGGTACCCTACATTCCTTCAACCCTATCTCATGGTAGTCTTATAGATATGGACACACCACTTTACGAGCTACAAACGCATGAGATTAGTACAGCTCTTATTTATAGATGGCATAAACATTTAGCGTTGGTAATTTCTTCCTGTTAGCAGTTGTTGTTGAGCATATACACACACTTCCTGGTATAAATGTTTGTGAGAAAAATACACATTCTCAATGATTCTATGTGATATTTAGCTCATTGAATATCCTACAAAATGAAATAAAAAGACTAAGAGTTCAGACCTTGATGCTCTATTGTGATTTTTTGTGCGAAATCTCACCGTTTTCCTTGGTCATTCATATTTGCAAATATTTACCATTTCTATGTGATCTCTTCTGTGAATTTTATTCATACGACTTAAGTGTCTTGCATGCGCAGTAGAGGACGCAATGACGTCGCAAGTAGCAAGCGTGCTCTGTGTTTACGGAGGTAAACATGGAAGGTAGTGCTGGAGTGCATTTAGCCATCTTTCATTTCTTTTCCAACTGAAGCCAGCGCATTAACAATCTTTTCACGAAGGTACAAAATAAAGAATGCTCTCAGTATTATCGTCCGCTATGGGTTGTTTTTCTTCCTGTTTCTGTGTTGCAAAAAGGCAGAATAGGAAGTTGTGTTGCTTTGTTGAGTATTAATGATGTTCAGGTCGGATGAATGAAACATATCGGATTTAGGACCACGTAACCAAGTGGCCTGAGTCGCATTTGAAATAATCGGATCTGTGTTGATCAGACTGTCATGGATAGACCAGATGCAGGCTGCAATAAATCGGATCTGTGTCACTTCAGGTTGCAGAGTGAACTTAGTCTGACTGATCTGGGAAATATATCACCAACTGACACTAGGCCTACACTTTGACTGGGTCATTTTTTCATATCAGTAACCTTTTTCACCTCTGCTCTAGTCTCTGAACTCTGGCCTCAAATCTTTTCTTCTTGAATTGCCTTGTCCCCTCAGGATAATGCTACCTCCACCCAGCATTACTGTATCCAGGGTAACAGCTCCAGAAAAACTGCTTGCTTAAGGTTTTGTAGCAATCTTTTAATAATTGTAATTTAAGGATATCACGGCATATTACGCTGGAAATAGTTAAAGTTCTGAGACCTTTATCCTGGCTGAAACTTTTATTCAGAATTAAAATAAAAGCTAATTTCCACCCAGGCTCGGACTGGTAATCTGTGATAGCGGTCATTTGCCCGGTGGGTCGGGCTTAATCTCAGCGTACGAGGGCCGGCCCTCCTTAAATTACACCAGCCCCAACATTCACTCTCTGGCCAAAGCACCTACCTGTGACAGTAAATAACCCAAGGAGCTTAAGAACTAATACAATTTTAACTACCTAACTGATTCATGGTGCATGATATAGCCCTTCCTTGTCATGCACATCCTTGTGACAGTTGGCATATGGTGCCATTTTCAATTTTTCACAAACAGTAAAATCCTTTCAACAGACTAAATTATAATAAAACTGAAATGCTTTTTTTAAACCAAACTATGATGGTCCTCTTATATTTGGCAAATTTATGTTTGAATATTTTGCAAAAATATGTTGCTGTGCATGATAGGGTTTTGCATCTAAAGGCTAACGTTTCCCGTCTTACGTTCATCGTTCCCAGGTTGGGATGTTTCCCAATCCGGCAGTTTAGGATGGCCGTTTATGGGTAAAAAATGTTTTTTTTAGATTTATGGACTAAGAGATCAATAGACTTTGGTTCAAATTGGGTGAGATTTCATATATCCAGGCGGTTTATAAACACTTTTTGAGCTGGAAAACGTGAGTCAGTGACATCTGGCAACGCTGCTGATGTGGTGAGTGTGGACGTTAAGCAGCAGCAGTCAGTGTCACGTCTGTGTTAATAACCAAAGCCAGTAAAACCACATTATAGAAGTCTTGGTGATGGTTGTCGTGTGACGCTTAAGGATAGGTCGGTTAATTCACAATCTGTATTCGTATTGTCTTTAACATTTGAGACGCACGTGTATGACTGTGCTTCTATTTTGTTTATTTTTTTTCAGGAGGGGGGGCATACGTGGGCCAGTGTAGATGGAAAAATGCCAGGCCCGAAAATCATTCCCAGTACGAGCCTGCTTCCACCCCATTCATTTGTGCATCTCAGAGCACAAATTAACTTCTCTGTAATGTGGTTTGCTGTACATAAATCTTTATGTCATGTATCAAGTTTTACAACTTCTAGTCTCGTTTTCCCATCATAAATTGGTTTCTCTGGATAAATCACTACACAATTTCAATTTCTAAAATAGAATTTGTTTTGTTTCTATCCCCTTAGTTTAGTAAAGTCGGTTAAATTGCTGCTAGTACCATAGTTATCATGCAGATTCATCTCTGGTATTGATTTTACTATTGAGCTTTTTGAGTTGAAGAATCTAATTATAAGACTTTGATTACAAGATTAGCCAGAACAAGAAAGGTAAACATAGTAGGGAAAGTTAAGACACAGGAGTTACAGCAGATAGGATGTAAATATCTCAAAGTCCAATTTCTGCTATGATTATATATTAGATTAGAAAAGTGTGCTTACAGTAACAGCCATTCAAAATGGTCCTTTCCAGCCGAATTTCAGCCCACTTCCCTGCAGCTTCCAGCAAAATCCCCTCCAACTTCCAGCCTTTTTTACTCTGACTCCACCCTTTCACTGAATTACAGGGTCTGACCAGAGGATAACGCTTCTCTTTAGGACCATCCAAGGGCCAATAAAGCACAATGGGGAAATTTTGAATGGCTACTACTTTACCAGTCATGGGATAACCTGGATGAATGAACAAAGGTAAAAATAATATTTTTCTTAACATTAGTCTCCCTCCCTCTCTTACTGACTTAAATGTAGGTATCCACCTAAAATAAAAACAATTGAAAAGATTTTCCTTAAAATATATCACTGTGAAGTTTAATCCACTGTTTTAAGATGATAGGAAGCTCAGCTGACCTTTTCATGTAGAATACATCCAAACCAAAACATGTTAATAACATCATAAAAAGTTGAAATCTTTTTTATCTTTTGACAAAAAAAATACTCATCTTTTCATGACAACATCAATCTAAAGCGGCATGCCAGTAACATATTAATGCGATTAAAGAACTGTCAATGAAAAACACACTCAAAGGTTACTTTCTGCTTCTACTGATTCTCTTTTTCTATCGACTGATTTCTGCAATACTATCCAAAGGCAAGCAGTTTTCCATTTTTTATTTAAGAAAAAACTTGAATTTAAGTTAATCAATTATCAACACTAAGCCAAAAATTCAATATGGCTGCCCGCTGCATATTAAGACATGAACTCACCAATTTGGACTAGCCATAAAGCATTAATATGGACGCCTGTATGGTCAGCGTCTAAAACATCTATATGTTGTTTCCTGAATGAAAATTATTTAATTAATATCTGTATTTTATTAACATAGTTTAATGGTTGGCATGCTCAAATATTTACTGCTTATACAAGCTTGTCAAGCCTGAAATATTTGACTGCAGTTAATTATTTAAAAATTTTGACAGCATGAATCGTGAACCTCTGGAGGTGAAATCTTTCTACGTTTGCGAACAAATGGTCTTTAAACACGTCTCAGAGACAGAAAAAGAGAAAACAACTATATATAAAAAAACTGAAACAGATTTTGAACACACCGCCCTAAGGCAAACAGCAATAAATCAGATCCTCCCTGGGTATTATCTAGTTTATTTGATCCTTTCCATCTGTGGAGACTTCTCTGAACAATTAAATGTAATGTTCATATGTTCTATATGTCAAACTTGTCACATGAGCATTGTCTATAAGCCCCCACCCCACATAGAGAACCTGTCAAAGCTCCTTGAAGAGAGAAAAATGTGGATATTGAGCCATTTTAGAGGCAGCTGCCCTATGTTGATCGCTCCATTGAAATTTTGCATTGATCTGCTTCTCCTAAGGGGAAAATACATTTTCTCAAAACAATTTTTCATGAAAGGGATTGTTGAGATCCCTAAGTTAAGATACAGAGATTTGGATTTTACGGAATATCTCGGAAAATCAATGACTTAGATCTGCATGTTTAATGCAGTGAAATACTCACATTTCTCACATTTAAGCTGATCTGATTTTGCTCAGTAGAGAAACGCATCCAAGCTATTTCATTTTCTGCTGTCCAGATTCAAACAAGTCACGCTCTTTTATTTTAGTAACTTTCTTCGTGAAGAAAAGCCAAATCTGTGGAGTACATGACTACCAGTCGTCCTGCCTGAGTGATGGATCTCTGCAGCTCCTCCAGAGTTTTAATACACACCTTTGTGCTTCTCAGATTAATGTTCTCTTGGTCTGCAGTTGTTTTATACTCTATGAAAAATTTGACTTAACTGCGCTCCATGAGATGTTTAAATCAGCGGTCACCAAGGGGCCCTCAAGGTCCACATGGGAGGCCCTTAGCATCTCACAAGTGGGCCAAGTTTGAAATGTTATTTGATTCTGCTGCTCTTTTTGTTATCATTTATAAAGCTTGTCATCACACCAATTATAGAGAGCATTTAGGCATTTATAGAGATTTGAAAATAACAATAAATTAGAAATAATAAAAAAAAAAACAATAAAAATATGTTTATTATCCGGGACGTTTGGGTGAACACTGACTCCTCTATTCATAGGTCAGTATTTATAGCCCTTTCTACAGGGTTCCTACAGCATAAGGCAAATTAAATTCAAGACTTTTTAATGCCACTTGAAATAAAAATCTAAGACCAAATTCACAAGAAACACAAGAAAAACCTGCTTGTGACAACTTAACTTAAAGGTTTATTTTAACATAAACCACTGCACCAATGTTTCAAATTTTGAAAAGCTTCCCATATAGGAAGAAAGCTAAAACATACAAATGACAGATCAATTTTAACAATTATTTAACTGAATTTACAAACTTTGCTTTGCAGAGACAAGGGTGGAACAAAACTGATGAATACCGGCTGTTTCTCGGTAACTGGATTTTGACGCTATGTGTTTCGTGCTTCGCATGTGCGACTCCACTGCCTTAATTCTCATCGTTCCGAGCTTGAATGACGCTTTGCACAAAATCCACTGTGCCTCATATTTGTTCCCTGCTACTGATTTTAGCCATGTAGAAATCTCTTGGCTGGAGCCAATTTTCGTTACATTTACACTTGCTCATATTTTCCAGACAAAAAGTTAATGGCGCATCTCCCAAATCTCCCAGCCGCAACAACACTTTTATGGGTTCCGCTATCGGGACGGAACCAATAATGGTGAGCTGTTTTTTTTTTTTATGAAAAAAAAAAAATTTGTCAATTTAAAAATTTTATTTAGATTACAAAAATAAATCATAATAAAAATAATCCTATTTATGATGTTTTAAAAATTCAGACCTATTAAAGACAGATTTAAGACATTTTAATACCAATTAAGGCCTTAGTTTTATTTTGAAGAATTCAATGCCTTTTAAGACTTTTTAAGGACCCGCGGGAACCCTGTTTCTATGACTCGGTACCCATGAAGAAGCTCTCAGCCTTAAAAAGTTGCTGTGCCCTGAAGGTTGGGTTTCTGTTTTTATAACCTATAGAGGCAATGAGTTATAGTTAGGCTAAAATGGTAAAAGTTAATGAATAAAAATGCATCAAAATATGTTGTATTTACATCTAACCTTTCTGTGTTGAAAAAAAATATTGTCTTTTAAAATAAGAATTCAAATACTTGCTTTTAGAAATGCTCAATATTAAAGCAGAGGCTGTAGTTTATAGCTATGACAGCAAGTCATACTCCAGCGTCAAGACTTTCCCTCCCATTTACTGGTCTTGTAAGCAGTGGCGGCTGTCCAATGGAGGGCGCTAGGGTGCCGCTCCAACCACCCAATGACCTTGATTAAGACATAAATAAACAATTAAAAATTGAATTATAAAATTAAAATATTAAATTATATATTAATATGTTCTTTAGATGTGCAAGATAAATATTTAATCGTTGTTTTGTTTTGTTCGTCTTCAGATTGGTGACGTGTTTCCACACTACCGTGCAGAAATCTTTGGCCAGTGACTCTCGTTAAAAGTTGTACATGCGCATCAGCTCCTCTGCAATGAATAAGGACATGAGAGTTACGCCCAGAACTGACGGGAACTGTCGTCACAGTCGTAGTGCGGCTAATTTGACAGGTCGAGTTGCGGAAGTTTGAGACGACTGTGGGAGAGAGAGACAAATGGCGCAAGTGAAGTCCCTTAAAGCAAACTTACCAAGAGAAGATGGAGGTGAAAATGCTTGGACCTGATCAGCATCAAAATTAACCAGCAGTCCAAAGACAGATGTAAACGGTACACTTGGTCTTTTTCCATGACCTGGTTTAGCTACAAGGCTCGGCTAACTGCATGCAGCGAGGCTAACGCTTTATTCTGCTTACGCTGCCTCCTTTTCCGAATGTCAGGATCGGACCCAGCATGGATAAAGACACGTAGGACTGATTTAAAGCACTTTTTAGAAAAGGGAAAGAACCATGAACAATCTGGGATTCACATGGAAAACAATATAATATATTGTACTTTTTCTAGATGGTTGTTAATTATATAGTTGCTCCTAAATAAACACGTTCTCAGAAAATGAATAGTAGTTACATATGAGTTTAGACTTTAGACAGATTTTATTTGTCATTTTGTTTACACGTGTAAAACAAAAATAAAATTTTGTTTGGAAACAGCTCACTGGACTATTTGGTTTTTTAAAAGTGCAGCCTTGAAAAATAGTAGAAATTACTGTAAATTTACAGCTCTAAAAAGTTATATATATACATATATATATATATATATATATATATATATATATATATATATATATATATACATATATATATATATATATATATATATACATATATATACACTATATTGCCAAAAGTATTTGCTCACCTGCCTTGACTCACATATGAGCTTAAGTGACATCCCGTTCCTAATCCATAGGGTTCAATATGACGTCGGTCCACCCTTTGCAGCTAGAACAGCTTCAACTCTTCTGGGAAGGCTGTCCACAAGGTTTAGGAGTGTGTTTATGGGAATTTTTGACCATTCTTCCAGAAGCGCATTTGTGAGGTCGCACACTGATGTTGGACGAGAAGGCCTGGCTCTCAGTCTCCGCTCTAATTCATCCCAAAGGTGTTCTATCGGGTTGAGGTCAGGACTCTGTGCAGGCCAGTCAAGTTCATCCACACCAGACTCTGTCATCCATGTCTTTATGGACCTTGCTTTGTGCACTGGTGCACAGTCATGTTGGAAGAGGAAGGGGCCAGCTCCAAACTGTTCCCACAAAGTTGGGAGCATGGAATTGTCCAAAATGTCTTGGTATGCTGAAGCATTCAGAGTTCCTTTCACTGGAACTAAGGGGCCAAGCCCAGCTCCTGAAAAACAACCCCACACCATAATCCCCCCTCCACCAAACTTTACACTTGGCACAATGCAGTCAGACAAGTACCGTTCTCCTGGCAACCGCCAAACCCAGACCCGTCCATCAGATTGCCAGATGGAGAAGCGCGATTCGTCACTCCAGAGAACGCGTCTCCACTGCTCTAGAGTCCAGTGGCGGCGTGCTTTACACCACCGCATCCGACGCTTTGCATTGCACTTGGTTATGTATGGCTTGGATGCAGCTGCTCGACCATGGAAACCCATTCCATGAAGCTCTCTGCGCACTGTTCTTGAGCTAATCTGAAGGCCACATGAAGTTTGGAGGTCTGTAGTGATTGACTCTGCAGAAAGTTGGCGACCTCTTCGCACTATGCGCTTCAGCATCCGCTGACCCCGCTCCGTCAGTTTACGTGGCCTACCACTTCGTGGCTGAGTTGCTGTCGTTCCCAAACACTTCCATTTTCTTATAATACAGCTGACAGTTGACTGTGGAATATTTAGGAGCGAGGAAATTTCACGACTGGATTTGTTGCACAGGTGGCATCCTATCACAGTTCCACGCTGGAATTCACTGAGCTCCTGAGAGCGACCCATTCTTTCACAAATGTTTGTAAAAACAGTCTGCATGCCTAGGTGCTTGAATTTATACACCTGTGGCCATGGAAGTGATTGGAACACCTGATTCCAATAATTTGGATGGGTGAGCAAATACTTTTGGCAATATAGTGTATATATATATATATATATATATATATACATATATATATATATATATACATATATATATATATATATATATATATATATATGTATATATATATATATATATATATTTATATGTTAGGTTTATTCAATGATGATTATAAGATCAATGTGTGTTTATGAAACATTTGTGCGAGGGGATGCTCCACTCCTGTGTCATGATACTTTCGGGAGACCATCCTGCCTCTAATGGAGCATTCTGTCTTCATGAACTGATCAATTGTTCTGTCAGAACAATACTCTGTTTGTAACCATGTGTCATGTTCTGTTAATAAAATGCTCTGTGGAGGAGGTCCAGTGGGAGACAGTGTGTTTGAGTCTGGGGTTCAACTGTCGGTCCTTTCTGCAGAAATTGTATCAATTATTGTGTATTTCAGTTCTTCTTTTGTGAAAAACCTACATTTTATGAACCAAACAATATATAAAATACATATATATACATATATAAATGAAAATATAAAGCTGGCTAATAGCTTCTCCATTATTAAACTGGTGCATTTTTTTCCATGCAAAACACATATTTGTACAAAAAGTAAACCTGTACATGAAATCATGTTTTATTTTAATAAAGTATGCTTATAATGTTTTTTGTTGCTGGTATTCATATAAATAAACTTGTGTGATCACTTAGAATAGGTTTGATTGGTTTTTGGTAAATATCTAATTTTAAATTATAATCCCCCCTGGAGAAAACTCCACCAGCCGGCCCTGCTTGTGAGACTCAAATAGGACAACATGCAAACATTTTGCAGCCTCGCATCGACACACAATGAAGTCAATTTTCAATTTCCAAACCTTTGTTTGCAATGGGATCATTTATATCCCATAAAAGCTTCTAAGAGGATCATGTCTGAAATTAGCAGCCATAAAAATCATTGTTTTTCCCCAGTATCCATGTTAAAAAGACATCATCATTTGGCAGGTCAGTCTGGCAGGAAATTAATCAAAACAGAAACAGCCACTTGGCAAATCTGTCTCCAACTGTCAGATTCCAGACACTGAAAAATTGTTTAGGAGGAAAAAAAAAACTAATAACTCCTAAATGATAGAATAAACAAAATTAGATTTACATGGTGCAGCAGAGGTTGCCACAAAGCCGGCTATGGTTTCATGCTGTTATTCTGGTGTAAAGCGAGCAGAAGCATGTAAACAAGGACGCCCGCTATGAAGGAGCCACAGCACGGAGATTTAGGATTGAGCTTTGCATCTGTTTAAAGTGTAGTTATTCCACACTGCTGCTTTATTTAAACGTTGTGGGTCTGATGAAAGCAGCTCTGTACCGCTTCGATCCTCTGCTTCTCCTGTCAGTCATTCCCGCCTGGTAGAGATTACAAACTGTTTTCCCTGTCGGCTCGTCAGCAAACGAAAGCTGTCGCTCAGTCAGGACAAGGCTGGGGATCATCAATGAGCTCTAATTTTAGATGGTAGTTTGGGTTTAGAGTCGGGGAGGGCAACAAGAGGGCTTAATGGATCCCAGGCAGATGAGAAGGAGACCAGCCAGTATGTATAAATATGATAAGTGCCTTTATAACTGGTTGAATTCATAACTATGGGTTTAGGTGTGGAATTAAGACTCATCAATATGTCAATATTTCACATTCTTATCTTCAGAATTGTTCTTATTTCATTTATATTTCACACTGTGAAATGAAGAAACTTGTAGTGGGAATGCCACAGGTTTGACCTTTAACCTGCAGGGGTGCTTTTCTACTAGGGATGCACGATATTGGGATTTTGGCCGATATCCGATATGCCGATATTTTAAAACTCATGTAGCCGATAACCGATATCGATGTTAAAAAATAAGTAGTCATTGAAAATAGCAGTTTTGTTATCCATTTCTGACACTTTGAAAAATAATATACTCAAATATATTTTCATATAATGATATCAAATTGATTTTTAAAAACGCGGTATCGATCTATTTTTCTTTCAAAATCTCGTAAAATTTCATCGTTCTGTTACAAACTCTCGTGATATTTTGCAAATTCTTGTGAGATTTTGTTAGTAAAATAGATCGATACCGCGTGAATATATCAACATATAAAAATATGGCAAAATTTCGTGAATTTTCGGGGGATTTCGTAGCATAACGATGACATATAGCAATATTTCATTAGTAAGAGAGATTGATATGGTGTTTTTAAATGGCAATATATCAGCATATGAAGATATTGTGATATTTTAATGTATCAATATTTTTTCCCTCGTCTTTAGAAGTTTTTAAGTCTGTAAAAAAGAAGTTTTTGAGGAAGAAGAAGAAGTAGTATTTTATTTTATTTTTTTAGACTTTAGAAACTCAGAAGCTGATCAAATATCTGGTTAAATATCGGTGGGGTGGCCGATATCCGATATTCAGTTTAAAGGCCGATACAGGCCGATACCGATAGGGGGCCGATTATATCGTGCATCCCTACTTTCTACACTTCCTTTCAGAATGTCCTTATGACCAAAAAGGTACGTCCTAAAGCACAGGTGTCAAAGTCGTTCCAGAAAGGGCCGTGTGGCTGCTGATTTTCTTTCCACCCAAGCAGTAGCACACCAGACTCTATTCATCTCATCAAGGTGAGTCTAGTTTTCCATTTAAATCCCAGATTGTTCATGGTTCTTTCCCTTTTCTTAAAGCAAACTTACCAAGAGAAGATGGAGGTGAAAATGCTTGGACCTGATCAGCATCAAAATTAACCAGCAGTCCAAAGACAGATGTAGACTGTACACTTGGTCTTTTTCCATGACCTGGTTTAGCTACAAGGCTCAGCTAACTGCATGCAGCGAGGCTATCTAGTCTTAACCTGATGACTTGATGGGATGAATGGAGTCTGGTGTGCTACTGCTTGGGTGGAAAGAAAACCAGCAGCCACACGGCCCTTTCTGAAACGACTTTGACACCCCTGTCCTAAAGAGATTAAGACAATGACGCTATGACCTTGACAGATACTGCGCATGATTTTTCCTAAATCACTTTTAACATATTACAACTGCTATATCTCTGGTCTGCACTAGGGGGCAGGCTTCTTCCGAAAGGATCGAAGATGCATTTCTATAGCACACACATATCTGATGATGTTCAGGTTAATCCCACCATATATTCCAGTCCTAAACTCATCAGCTTAACCATCGCCCGATCTCCCGGGGCAAGTAATTTTTATTGTTGGGAGAGTACAAATTTTGCGATCATTGCATTTGCCCGCCGGGCAAGTGCTATGATCGCAAAAAAAAAATATATTTATTACTCAAAATTACTTTAAAATCACTGACATTTGATGAAAACGACCCAGAAGCGTTGTCGGCGCCATTTTTGTTGTTTTGTAAACATTCTCGCATGATTTGTAAAGGTGCGTGATTTGAAAAAGCTGGGTGTTTTTCAGCCAGATGGTGGATTTTTGTCCACTTAGAGGTAATTTTGAAGTACTTACCAAAACGAAAAACGGCTGCATTTATTTTGTAAGGGAAAACTAATCCTGAGTCAGTTAAAAGTCAGGGAATTCTAAAATTATGTGGAAACCCTGTATAAAATGACTATGTATAATGATTCTCTAGAAAAGTCACATTAAATTAATAGTATTATCTTGTATAAACATACCGTGACTCTAAAATAAGTTATTCATTTTTGACATTGACTTCTGTCTTGTGATTTAGCTTAAATTTTTAACCTGTCAAGTTTTTTTTAGATTTTTAACATTACAATTTATATTTTTCCAAGCACACAACAGTTTAAAGCAAAGTTTACTTTGAAAAAAATGTGCAGGAAGGATTAAAAAGCATGTTAACACGGTAATGAAGGCTTGAGTTCATTATCTGACGCATGCAGATACACACCAGGAACCTGGAAACTTAAAAAATACTGAATTACAAAAAAACATTTAAAAAACAAACATGTTTCCTTGATATATATACAAAAATGAATAATAGGAACTATATTTATCAAACATTATACTGGGCAAGTAAAAATTGTTTCTGGGCAAATGAAATGTGAAAGTCACTTGCCCAAAGGGCAAGTGGTAAGAATCCTTAAGGTCAACCCCTGAACAGTCAGCGGAGCTTCTTCCAGCACAAGTCTCCTAAACTACCCAGTTTGGGTTGGTCTTTTTGGTTTTCTTGGAGATTCATGGATCGGATATCGGCTCTATTACTGACTAATTAGCTGAATTGGATATCGGCAATCCAATGCGCTTTACATGGACCTGTTATTTATTTCTATTTATTTAGTTTTTATGTTAATGTAACCTTTTTTTTGTCAATACGTTTCACATACCTTGCTGTTCACGTAGCTCCTTTAGTGGAAGACTTTTACACCCTGTTGTAAAGAGGAGTGCTACCGCAGGATATTCATCCCTGCTGCAACCAGACTCTACAATGCAACATTGCAACGGCAATAAATTGTGCAATGTATAATGTGCAATTACTATTTGATACCCTGTGCCAGAGATGGGAAATGTGGAGTCAACAAGTCATCTCCATGTCATGTATTTAATCTACCCAGGCAATTAACCAGGTGAGTCCAATCTGCACAGGTTAATTCACGGTGAAGATTGGACTCACCTGCTTCAGTGGCTGGGTAGAACAAATACATGACATGGAGATGACTTGTTGACTCCACATTGCCCATGTCTGCCCTGTGCAATAACCTGTTTGTCTATATTTGACAGCCAGTGCATAAATTATATATATATATATATATATATATATATATATATATATATATATATATATATATATATATATATATATATATATATATATATATACCCATGTTAACACCCTATGCAATAACCCTGTAGAATAATCTTACTATTAAAAAAAATCTATGGATGCACTATATGTTCTGTATATATCCTATGACTATTTGAGATGATGAACAAGTTCATTTCTCCACTGTGAGATCAATAAAGTCAATCAATCAATCAATAAAAATTATATTTATATGTCTGCTAAATTGTTCCCTTTTTTTAACAATGTTTATGTCAAGGCTAAATCCTTCACTCACATGGCAAGATGTGTGGTTCATTCATTCCATAGTTGGATCAGATATCAGCCCATCTGATTGAATCCTAAAAAACTGGATCAGTGCATCCATTTTATTTATCTCACTTCTTTTTAATGAACTCATTGGGGAATCTAGTTTCCACCCTTAGAGGGTTACGGTCATAATCCACAGCTGTTTTCCATGTAGCCCATCCCTTCCCATTTGTATTTAAGTTTCTATTTGTTCTTTTCTCTGTTCTCTATCCTCCTGGTTCCTCTTTCCTACAATTTCATTAGTTTGTTTATTTAAATGATCATTTTACCACCACGTTTCTATTCCGGTGCTGTTGCTGCTTTAGTCCATAGCCTCCACAAACACATGCAGCATTGTTACAAATAAAATATAGAACTTCCTCTAGTGATAACCTCTTTTACTTCCCTATAGTTTAACTGCCAAGTTCAGTCTCATAAACTTACATGAAACTCTAAGAATTAGATTAGAAAATCTTCCTTCCTATGCCCGATGAATTCAAACCATTTGAAGCCCCTCTTAGAATGAATGAAAATGCCGACCGTCAGATTATAATAGAAAATCCTTCATGGAACATACTACGAAATGATAGATGATGCTCTAAATTGATTTTTTTTCTTACTAACATATGTCCAAACTGCATGAGACATTTAGCTGATGATTTTTATTTTATCTGATAGGGCTTTCATGGAGGTATGAAATAAACCACATTGAACAATGAACAAATTTCTCTACTATGGTGATATATAAATCTTAATCTTTATTTTTCCCCTATCATTCCACCTGCAGATTTTATAAATAGAGATATAAAGGTTAAATTATTTTAACAAAATCCTTCTGATTTCATATTAATTGTCACATTCATATTTAAAGTCCACAATATGCTTGGAAGTATGGCCTGATGTGTAAAAGTAGAGCACAATCTATCTATCCTGTGTATATTTGGTGCATTTCGAGCTGTAGTCAGCAGGATACATGTGAGCTGTGTTTTAAGTTCCCTTCTCAGTGGTAATTAAAACTGAAATTATATCCCTGCCTTCAGCGAAGCCTTGCTGCTCAACCCAAAGCTTCAATTCACTTCCAGAGCAAAGTTATGCTGCTTTAAAAGGAAATATTTAAGTTTTCCCTCAGCAGGAAGACTTTCAATTCAATGCAGGCTGAAAGCTCAGCAGGCAATTTCCCGTGCATCAAACAAACCAAGAATTTTATGCATCTTTTTCTCCTTTTCCTCTAATCTATAAAAGCCAGACCTAAAAACTCATCATACTTCGCCATACATTTAAGGGCGAGCATTTTGTTAAAAATACTCCAGAAATAGCAAGCAGAATGAGCTGGTCTTTACTGTATAGCAAATATCAGTAGAAAATAAAGTAACAGAAGAAATGAAAGAGAAATATATATATATATATAATATCTAATAAGAGCCGTATTATATCAGTTTAATCAAAAAAAAAGGATTGTATTGATATGCACATTCACTGGATTTCCCAGATTAACACGTTTTTAGAGCATTAGTCCAAGTCAGTTCTGAAGTTTTTGTTTTACAACTTGATTTTTAAGTGGCAGACGTGAGTTTTTATGTTTTTTTTTATACTGGAGATGGAGAAGTCCACTTTGGTGTCGCCCCTCTCTGAGAGCGATTAGATTCCTCTTCCTGGTCTAACTAATTTAGATTTATTCTAAATAAAAAACTCTAATAAAATATGAATGTAGATATGAAGTGTTTATAAATGCTCAACAGGTCTCTCTCTAATAGCGCCCATGTAGCTTAAGCATGACCGACAGCAGAAGGAAAGTGTTTCTTGAACATCTTGCTGGTTTCTCCACTGATGCACGTGAAAAAAGGCGGCTGCTGTTCAATGATGTGTTAAGATACTCCCTTTTGTTAGGCGGCAGGATTAGACATGGTGGAACTTAGCTTACCTTAACCCCATCTGTGTTTCTATGTTATCAGGATTAGTGTAAAATACAATTATTGGAACGGTTCACTACCAGAAACGGCATCAACGGGAGCCTCCGGATGTTTGGGAATAAATGCCAGCGATGCAGCCTTATCTGGAAATGAACAATCTAGCTTTTCAAAAAGCTGCTTTCTGCCAAATGTTTATCTCCCAGAACAAATGGCACAAAACAATGTATTAAATACCCTGAGGTCTGATGAAAACGTGCAACCATGATGCAATAAAAGAGCTCAAACTTTTAGTTATATACCTTTCGAAAAGCTGTAGTTCTTAACTTCATTTATCATTAAAAAAAAGGCAAATGAAGCCAAACATGTTTAAACATCTTTTAAAAAGAAACAACAAAAGTAAAACTAGATCATTAATTAAAAAAAACTGAAGTAACCCTACTTTCAATTCTGCTTAGGAATAAAATACTTCTAATTCCTTTTGCAATGATTTAAAATTAAACCAACATCACAATTAAAAGCACAGACTCAGTTCTTCCTTAGTTTGTTTTTAAGCCCAAAAAAAGTAAAGATACATGAAAAGCAGAGCAATGACTATTGAGTCAGAAAGTCAAAAACATAAGAGTTGATTTACAAATCTAAAGCAACAAACATAATTTACGCACAAAGTAAAATCTACTATATTAAATATAAGACTTTTATCCTTTCGAAAAAAGAAGAAAGGAAAAAAAGCTTTTATTATTTCCATATTTCACTGGAAATAATAAAAGCAAAGTGGACGGGTGAATATATTCTATAATGGATTTTAAACTCAACAAGAAGCTACTGTAAATAATACGAATTAAGAGTAATATGAGCATCCATAGAAGATTCATGAATAATCTGCAGCAAAGAATGAGAGGATCTTTTTAGTCCAGAACTAAATGAGAATTAGCCAAGTGGGACAAATAAAAGTGTATTGAGACTAGCGATTCACTGCGATAGCCGGCGCACATTTTCCCATGTCGGCAAATTCGATAAATAAGTCAGTAAATAATTCTGGCTGTAGCTGCCATCGAAGTCAGAAAAAATAAATAAGAGATTAATAAATATTTAAGTTAAAAATATTGAGCTCATAAATACATACATTTCTAGTAATAAAGGTTAAATATTGAAAGCATAATTTCATGTGTTTTTTGAATATTGTTTGTTTGATACGGGGGAACGAGTCTTAATTAAGGGGTTAAGGGGTTGCAGCTGCGGGTCGACAGAGTGTTACCTTTAAGGGTCGGTACCTGTGGATCTGTAACGTAGTTCTGTAACAAACAATCAGGCAGACACCTCGCTGATTCCTCTGCCTTATCCACCAGTGATAAGGACATTGGATAACGGACTGAAGATTCTAATTTTCTCTCAAGGGAAAGCGGCCAATGAGGTACATTTTAGTTTAATTTACTGTTTACTTTGTTTGACTGTTAAGATGTAACGCGAAGAATTTCTGTTGAGTCATATATTGTATGGTCGCTTTTTTCCTTTGATGTCTTTTCGGGGAAAGAATTAGTTTGTTTGCTTTTCTTTCTGTATGTTTTAACAGTTCTCACGGCACACTATCATGCTTCTTGTGTGATTAAAGCCAGTACCTAAAGAACGACTTGGTTTCCTGATTTTCGACTTGAGAGGGAATTACACTGGCATTGGCTGGTATTTCCATCCCCTTTAAGAAACTGCAGCGTGTGCGTAGTCATGTGACTCCATCGATCCAGTCAAAAGCATAAACAAAGAGAACGGCAGATGAGCCCGGTGAAGAAGCCCGTCTAACAGCTGTAAACTAATTCCGAAAACGTTAAAAAACAGTCCACTGGACTTTGTTTCCAAGTTTAAAGACGTTTCGCTTCCCATCCAGGAAGCTTTTTCAATTCAAATGCCAGAAATAGCATTGAGTTGCTTTACAGAAGCCCAACAGAGCCTTGGTGTTGCTTCGACAACATGCAAACTGAAACGGACCAACCAGTCCACCCCTCTGGAATGGGGGCGTTTGCCGTCTTTTTAAATCCCTTTAATCCCCTCAAAAATAGAATTAACATTGTTCTCCTGTTCAACGAGACATTGTTGAATGTTTAAACTTGAATGAGTGCAAGACTTTAATATTTAACTGAAAGTAATATGTAATGTGATTTATTCAATATTTAAAATTATAAATAGATCAGTTGCATTTCCTGCACATGCCTTTGTTTCTAATAGAGGAGCCAGAGCATTTATTGTGCATTTATTGTGGTAAAACTGCCCAATTTATCGTTTATGATATTGATTTGAGGCCAAATCGCCCAGACCTAATGGAGATGCATGGGGGGAAAATTTCATATTGAGTTTTCTAAGGTCCATAAAGAAGTAAACTGTGACACCAAGAAAATGTGAAATGTGAGGTTTAATTATTGACCAAAAGGAAGTAGGAGTCGGACTACTGAGCAGATCTTGGGTGGGGCTATTATCAGAACCGAAAGATAAAACAGTTTTATGGTTTACATTATCCACCAGTCCTAATAAAACAGAGAAGAGATGAGCAAGTGTTGGCTTTGCTTTTTCAACACCTCCTTCTGCAAATTTCCTCACACAAAGGAAGACGTGTGTTTGTTCACAAGTGTTGCATCCCATCTCATACTCAAGATATATGGTGTAATTTTTTGGTTTCTATCCCCAAAAAGTGTTTTAAATTTGGAATGTTTCTTTATTTTAATTTAAAACATTATTTCTTCTGTTTTACAATTAGTGATAAGAGATTTCCAAAACATTTTAATAACCATAAATGCAGTTTAGTCCTAATATATGCTACTTTATTAAGGTTAGGGCTGAAGCTAACGATTTTTTTGCAAATTGATTAATCTGCATTATTTTTTCAATTAATAATCTGACAGCCAAAGATTTCTTAAAGAACATTTTTTTTATGAAATTAAACCAAGTGAAAGTAAAACTTTTTTACTTGAGTGGTTCTAGGTAGAGCATATCCACAGACAAATTTTTCTTTATCTTAAATGCGAAATGTTTATATATTTAATTTTGATATAATTGCTGGCTGCTAAGTGGTGCAGTGGGAAGCGCTGCTGCCTTACAACAAGAAGGTTCTGGGTTTGATTCCCGGCCCGGGGTCTTTCTGCATGAGGTCTGCATGTTCTTCCTGTGCATGTGTGGGTTCTCTCTGGGTACTCCAGCTTCCTCCCACAGTACAAAAACATGACTGTTACAGTAGGTTAATTGGCTTCTCTAAATTCTTCTTAGGTGTGAATGGTTGTTTGTCTCTGTGATGGACTGGCGACCGTGTCCAGGGTGGACCCTGCGACCCCGCTTGGGATAAGCGTGACGGAAAATGGATGGATGGATATAATTGTTGCTCTAATTGAGTTGCTCTATCAGCTAAAGGGATATTTTAAAGTCTCTATACTCCAGTTAACGATTAATCCAATTAATTGTTTCAGCCCTAATTAGGTTACACACATTTTTTTTCTTAAACAATGTATTTGTTGATGCACTGAAAGTGACAGTTTTTTTTTCCTATTATAAGCATAAAATCAGAGAGCTAGTTATGCTTTACTATGAAAAATTAAGATGACTTAGGCTACGATCACACTGCAGCCTGAAGTGACCCAAATCCAATTTTTTGGCACATATGCGACCTCTATCTGATCTTTTCATGGCTGTCTGAACAACACAGATCCAATTTCTTTCAATGCGACCCAGGCCACTCGGCTATGTGGTCCTGAATCCGATACAAACCTGATCTTTTCAAATACGACGTGTGACTAAGCTTAGCATAAAAGTAGACCTGTCAAATAGAGTTCTAAAACAGGTGATCAGCAATGCATAATTTGTATGCTTTTCTGCCGTAATTCACTTAAAATAATAAGTGGTTTATATCTACCATGATATTTTTCAAATTTGTTGCTAGAAATTCATCCAAAGGTGTGTTTGTCAGATTTCTTTACACGGTTCTTGCAGTCTAAAGGTCTAGGCCTTGCATCGGTACTCCTTGGGCTCGGTTGGTGTGGTCTTAACTAAGGCTAAGTTCACACTGCAGCCTGAAGTGACCCAAATCCAATTTTTGTGGCCCATATGCAACCTGTATCTGATCTTTTCATGGCTATCTGAACAACAAATCCGATTTTTTCCAATGCGACCCAGGCCGCTTTGCTATGTGGTCCTGAATCCAATACAAACCTGATCTTTTTAAATGTGACCTGTGTCTGAACGGCCAGGTCGCATTCTTCCGACCTGAACGCCATTAATACCCGGCAAAGGTCACTATTCTGGGTCTTGCTATGAAGAAGTGGCAGGAAAAACAACACCCATGGCAAGTGATGATGCAGAGAGCAGTATTTACATTTAAGCATCTTGAAAAGATTGTGTTTTTATGGTTTGGAAAGATTTTTAGATGCACTCCGGCACTACCATCCATGTTTACTTCCGTAAACATGGAGCACGCTGGCCTGTGACGTCATTGCGTTCTCTACTGCGAATGCGGGAGACTTGCGTTGTATGATTGCAATTCACACGGTAGATCACATACAAGTCGCATATATTTGGACGCAAGAAAAATCAGATTTCACAAAAAAAATCGCAATTGAGCATCAAGGCATTAATTTTCTTTTTTATTTTCTTATGGCGGTCCAGGATCTTGAATCTTATCTAGAAACCATCCCTTTGAAAATATAGTGAAAATCCATTCATGGAGTAATGTTGAAAACCAGGCTGAAAAATAAAATAAAGACACTCACCATGATTGGCATCCTTTGGTGAAGCCATGCTCTGATGCGTTGACGGGTCAGTCTGAGCCGAGATACTGGATGTCACTGTTTTGGCTGCGGGAGTGGCTTCCACTTCCTGGTTGAAGGAGAGAGAGAGGGGAGCTATCAGAGGAAACACCTGGGCTTTATCAACAGCGGGAAAAAGAGGCAACGCCACAGGTCAACAAGAACAGCTGGTACATGCTGACACACATACCTGAAGAATGAAAAGTGACAGGATCTCATTTTTAACTCTAGATTCTTAGGAAACCTTGTTGGTGTCGTCTGGTCTGCACATACAACCAACAAATCGAACCCAAACACACACAGAGCATAATGAGAGACCTTGGGCAAAAAGTGAGTGTGGGGCATTGGAGAGTAAACAGCACTTGGCTGAATTTTAATGGAGCCATGATGACTGACTGAAACCTGACATGTTTTTATATTCCTGGGGAAAAAAAGGTAGATTTAAACACAGCAGATCCACTCAGACATGCGTGTTTTTCCCCTGACTCAGGCACTCCCATTCAGTTGCAAATCCTTCCCATGGAGAACAAACACCTGTGTGTGTTTGCAAATGTGCAGGTGATTTTTTTTTCATCATTTGAAAATCAAATGAGTCCCCCACAGAGTTCTTCTTCTTTTTTTTCTTTTTTAACAACGGCTTCTGACTGAGTGTCAAAGAGTGACACAAATACGCCCTGCACAGCAGAAAACAAGAGGAACGTGCCAGGTGGCCGGCTGCTGCTTCTGTTTTCTGCACCGTCAGTGTCTGGCCTCATTACAAAATAAATAAGTAAATAAAAGCAGTGCCAAACATTGTCCTCCCCTAAAAGAAATCCAATTAACCCAAATTCCAGTAGATCTTAAAAGCTTCACACATTCAGTAGATATTTATATATATATAAAAAGAGTGATCACACCCACACCTGTAAAAAGGATAGGTTTTAGTGACTTTTTAAGAATAAAAATAGAAATGTATTGATCTCACAATGGAGAAATTCACTTGTGACATTGGCTCTTGATGCACAAAGGAGAAAAAGGTGCATGAAGTATATACAGTGCTTCCAGATATATAAAAAATAAAGTAGTGGAGATTAAAGGTGACTTGTGTGTATATATATATATATATATATATATATATATATATATATATATATATATATATATACACAGGGGTTGATGTTAAGGATTTTTACCTTTGGGCAAGTGACTTTCACATTTCATTTGCCCAGAAACAATTTTTACTTGCCCAGTATAACGTATAGCTCCTAATATTCATTTTTGTATATATATCAATGAAACATGTTTGTCTTTAAATGTTTTTTTTGTAATTCAGTAAGTTTACAGGTTCCTGGTGTGTATCTGCATGCGTCAGATAATGAACTCAAGCCAACATTACCGTGTTAACGTGCTTTTCAATCCTTCCTGCACATTCTTTTCAAACTAAACTTTGCTTTAAACTGTTTTTAAACTTTTAAACTTTAAAAAATATAAATTGTAATGTTAAAAATCTAAAATAAACTTGACAGGTTAAAAACTTACACTACTACTACTCACCAATTTAACATGTTTAGCTCTATAACATTTAAATGCACCACTCCAATGTCTAAGAGAAAAACATTTAATGAACATTCTTTAATGTATGACCACTGTACAGAAGACTGCCATATGATGGAAATATTTACACTGTGCGCATACAATTATTATTATTATCTTCCTAATCCCTGACTGATCATTTTTAATCTAGCGTGTATTATAGTATAGATTAAATTCATCATCCAGCTGCTGCTCTGCAGAATTCTCTCCCCAAGAGCTGAATCACACCATCTAGCGGAAAATCATGCGGCTTTTTCAAATCACGAAAGAATGTGTACAAAACAACAAAGATGGCGCCGGCCACGATTGTGGGTCGTTTTCAGTGAATGTCTGTGATTTTAAAGTAATTTTTAGTGATAAATAATTTTTTTTGCGATCATTGCACTTGCCCGGCAAATGCAATGAAATTTGTACTCTCCCGACAATAAAAACTACTTGCCCCGGGCGCTAGGGCGATTGTTAACATCGAGCCCTGATATAGTATCTTATGTACAGTAAAGTGGTGGTAGGTAAAGTTTGTTAAAAATAGTAAAGTTAGGTTTGTCAAAACTATCGATACTCAAAAAAGTATCGATGCTAAAACACTGTATCCGGATACGATACTTTTCAAAAGTACCGATACGGCGCTACCACCAGTGGCACCTAAACAAAAATTTGTCTAGAGTGCAGAATAGAGGAAAATGCACTTTCTAAACACAGTGTGATTGAATAATTATGTGCACTTTTCAGTTTCAGACTTTTTTTTGTAACAGTTGCAGCTGCTGAGAATTGCTAGTGTCACTCTTATGTGTGCAAAGCATAGCCAAGGAAGGAACACTTAATTTTGTTCGTTTTTATCAAGCTTGCTTAATATTGTGCACAGCATACAACCTCAAAATATTTGTCTTATTGTTTATTTTATTTATTTATTTATTTTATTTCATCTATTAATGAAAATATTTTTTGTTAAATTTTGGGGTCTTCATTTTTATCCTAATGGTATCAAAAAATGATATTGTTTATAAATTATTTTTCCTGAGTATCGGTATCGAGTTGAACATTTTAGTATGGTGACAACCCTAGTAGAAGTTATTGCAGTGTTATTACACCAGGTTATAGTGCAGTGGCATTGTAAAGTCTAATGGCAGCAGGGATGAATGACCTAGCCTGGGTGCCATTCCGAACTTAGTCCCGCCCACAAGGTTTGAGGTCGGGAAGTTCGGTCTGGCATTGCTCCATAGTAGCGCGAGTATGATCGCCCACCCTCTGGCGATCCAATCAAATTGTCAGGGCGGGCTTTATACGATGATGGACAGATGATCAACAGTAACGTAATCAACCATGTGACCAAAGCGCGCTTGGGTGACAACAACAATGGCTGCCGCTGGAGAGTTGAGGTGAGCAGATTCTGCTATTAGGTCTGTTCTAGAAGATATCGACAGCAAATTAACTTTAAAAGAGGAACAGAGAAACGCGATCAAGGCTCATCTTCTTATTCTAGGCGTGCAACTGCACGCTTTGATTTTTGTTGACAACAACTATGCGTCGCTTAACATACGTCACGCACTCCGTTGCTCTTATTGGTTGTAGGTCTATCCAATTGAGTGCAGAGGCATTTTTTTTCCCTGGTTCGTTCAAAACACGCCCCATAATCACAGCTCTATGGAGCAGTATCAGACTCATATTCTGACTAGAATTGAGTAGGACTACGTCAGGCTATGAATGACCTGCAGTAGCGCTCCTTTTTACACACGGGGTGTCTAAGTCTGGCACTAAGTCTGTCTCTACAGACTAGTACAGGGGGTGAAAGGTGTTGTCCGTGATGGACGTACGCTTGGACAACCTTTTTTTCTTATATTTTAAAAGGTAAAGATTTGCTTTATTATTTGAAACCTTAAACTTTCCTCTAATGAGGCCATTTTTGTTGATTTTAAGGTTATCTGACTTTAACTGTGTGTCTAAAAACATCAAAATCTCTAAAACCTTAACCTAAAACCGTTTTAGGTTAAAATTGACTGGTTGTAGAATTGATGACTTCATCCACCTTGACAAATGTCTTGATCCATTCTGAAGAAATGTAGCCGCAGATCATTTTTTTTAGAAATTCCTACAGCTCCATTGGTGCTGCTGTCGGCCTCTTGGCAGCCCTCATATCAGCAGTCATATCACTGCCATGTTTTCAGCAAACACCAAACTCTTTCTTCACTGTGTGCATTTTCTCATGGTTTGCTTCTTTTGCCTTTCCATACTGAAAACATTGGGGACTTTGTGACCTCGCTAAAGAACTATAGACAAAAAAATGCCATTAACCAGAGGTCGAGAAAATCCAATCCGAACTTTAGCCAATAACTGATGAAAATTTAATTAAAAGTTGTTGTTCAAGGATGTACAAACATCTGCACCTGGGTTGTTTCAGCTTCCTTAGTTTCTATATTTTGCCTTTCTAAAAGATTAGTTTATTTTTCAGTTGAATGGTACAAGAAATGCCACATTGCAGGTGCAGAAAGTCTTTAATTGATCTTTTATTTACTCTCTGACGTCTTCGACATGGAATCAAGCTCATGTGGAAGAGTGTCGTTCCGCGCAGCGCTGTATGAGGCTTTGCATTAAACCACACAGTCTATCGAGACGAGGCTCTGCTTTGCTCCAGAGATGATTGACAGCAGGAGGGTTTTCAAAGCCTGGTGCTTGAAGAACGCCTCCCTGTTGTGTTTGAAGGTGCTTCTCAGTGGGAAAACAGAGACTGTCCATAAAAGAACTGATGAGACGATTCAGACGTTTAACCTTCTTCACTTGTCAGGAGGGTTTGTTTACCCTTCATGGACAAGTAGGAACGTGCAGAGATTTAATATCACATATGGTGGCTGTCAAAGCAGTGATAGCTAGTCGACGGCCACGTGTACTTTAATCTAATTAGTGATTATACGGCTGTAATTTGATGAAGGTGTCGGCCATTTTTAAAGTGCTGGGAAGAGAATCTGTGTCCTTGACTCAACATTAATGTAGAAGAAATATTGTTTGTCATTTTTATTTCACCTTTAAACCTAACAAAGAGCTTCCATGTATTTATTTTTAGATTGTTTTATTGTCCTGCTTACAATTCTTTAACAACAGGGAGACTAAATATCAATTTAGTCTCCCTGATAAATGTTTTTTAGACGTCAGTTTAACTCATTCTCACTTTAATTGACAAAAAGCATCCCCTTGGCATGATGCTGCCACCGCTGTGTCTCAGCCTGATGATGGCCAGTCCAGACTGATGTGCAATGAGTTTTACTCACATAATTTTGGGGAAAAATGTTCTATTTCAGTTTCCATGTACGAAAAAGAAACAGTTAATTTAACTCTAACATCAAGGTAGGCTCCGAAATCAACTTTCTAATTCACCGACAACTGGACCGGAAGATATAATTTCTTATCAGCCAGATAATAAAAAAAATAATAATTTGCTTATATCTTGCTTATATATTTTTAAGGAACATTTTATTTCACTAACGCATTGTGAGAAGGGCAAAGAAAGTTACAGTAAGAGGTAATGTAATTTTATCAAATAAATTTGTAATTTAGAATTACATTCAATTTCATTCTCAAAAAAAGTGGAAATGTAAAATACTTTTATGTGATAGAGTGACCATAAATAAAAATATTAAAAGAAAAACAGCAAACTATTTTCATTTGTTGTATTGCCCATAAAAAAAGCATAGCATTTCTTCAAATGGAATTGGGAGCAAAACAATAATTTCATCTTTGTGGGTTTGTGTGGATATAGCCATCAGCGCACGAACATTTGTTGTACCATGGGTTGTTTTGATTGAGACGGAGACATTGACGTTCCACTGAATGTGTCATTTACTGCGTTAGAGTTCACGGATGCTCTCATTTCATAGACTGAAGGTCAGCAACAAATTAATCTTGTCTTTTCTCTTTTTCATAATTGCTGCATTCTGAGCATAAATAAGCCGGACTCATTCGTAACAGAGTCTTCCTGTCAGCGCCATTTTCAAGAAACGTTTTCTTTGTGCTGTGGCGCTGTAGATCATCTTACCCCATCCTCCTCATAGGCATGTTGTCT
This sequence comes from Cyprinodon diabolis, assembly GCA_030533445.1. Classification (NCBI taxonomy): domain Eukaryota; kingdom Metazoa; phylum Chordata; class Actinopteri; order Cyprinodontiformes; family Cyprinodontidae; genus Cyprinodon; species Cyprinodon diabolis. The sequence goes on from CM060085.1 coordinate 16,575,495, forward strand.
CTTAAAATGCTTAGTTACACCAACTAATACCCCATTTACACTACCCTTGAAAAACCGTGCCGATAACGGTCTGAGCTCAGTAACTGAGATAACTTATCGTGTGTAAATGGAAAGCGAACTGAACTGAACCGAGCTAGACACAACCGAACCGAGCTAACTGCAGACCAGTTCCAGAGGTGGGCTCGGCTCGGTTTTTCCCTGGCTCGGTTCGCTGATAACAAGAGCGCCTGAGCAGAACGCGTCATCTCCGTCTGGCTGCACATCCCGATTCACACTCCATTCCAGTAGTTGGCAGTAATGCCCCCCCGGAAGTTGCTTGCCAACCAACACAAAACAGAAGAAGAACAACAACTATAAACAACAATCGAAATCTTCTCCACGCAACATTTTAAATAATGGCATTTTAAATAATAACATCGAAGTACAGCAATAATAATCAAGGATAACTTTCTGCATGTGACAGGTGCCGCCATTTGGATTTGCGTGATTCCCTCCTTCTTCGTCTTCTTCTTCTTGTGTTTTATGGCGGTTGGCAAATAACTTTTGGTGCATTACCGCCACCAACTGTTTGATTTCCTCCTTCAATACTGGCAGTAATACCGCAGATCATCACTAGGAGTCGAGGAACCAAGATAGCGTGATGTGTAAACGGTCGCCAGAACAGAGCTCGGACCGGTCTCGGCATGGATCGGTTTTTCAAGGGTAGTGTAAATGGGGTATATATACCGCCACATTTAGCCTAGCGGTGGAGTTGTTAAATGATGGGGTGTTGGGGGTTTGCACACTTACGCCTGCCTGTCTATGGCCGTGTGAGGAACGGACAGCAGAGGAACACAGGGACAGAGGGGAGACTTGCCAAAATAAAAGATGAAAGGACAAGACTGAAGCACCACTGTGGCAAAACATTTACTCGCCTTGTGGTGAAAGATTTTCTGGCATGAACACGCTAAATGAAAAATGTAGTCGCGTTTGGCAAGTGTTAATTTCAGACCGTGCCAAGGTGTGGACGGAAACTGAAGCTGCTCAGTCCCATGATCATACAAGTGGCGGCAGCACTATGATGGGAGGATATTCTTCTTTAAAAAGGTGCCATGCTGGAGAAAACGCACCTACAAGCTGTAGAAGACATCAGGCTGAAGGATGGTTTGCATCAAAGCAGAAAAACAATCAAATTTAAACAGCCAGAGCTACAATAGATTGTCCCAGTCAAGCTCCATATCTGAAGACAATTTAAAATATGTTGCAACAGTTTTCTTTCTAGATGTTCAATATCTACTTAATCTGAGTTTGACTTAAATACTTTCAAGGGTCATTTCCCGCCAACTCTGATTTACTGACACTGAGAAAACTATGATGTTTTTCCAAGGGGTCTTCACTCCAGAAATGAAAGTATATCTGTCTTCAATCCAGGAGTTGGACTAAGTCTTTACTGTAGGTCAAATAAAAAAAATACACAGAGGCTTTGATATTAGGTGAATTATGATCATGTTTCCTTAATCGCTAATATATACACTACCGTTCAAAAGTTTGGGGTCACTCAAACAATTTTGTGTTTTCCTGACAAGTCACACTTATTCACCACCATACGTTGTGAAATTAATAGAAAATAGAGTCAAGGCATTGACAAGGTCAGAAATAATGATTTGTATTTGAAATACTTCTTGCTCAGTTGTGCAACGTGGCCTCCCACTTCTTTTTCTACTCTGGTAAGAGCCTGTTTGTGCTGTCTTCTGAAGGGAGCAGTACACACCGTTGTAGGAAATCTTCAATTGCTTAGCAATTTCTCGCATGGAATAGCCATTTCTAAGAACAAGAATAGACTGTCGAGTTTCAGAAGAAAGTTCTCTTTTTCTGGCCATTTTAGCGTTTAATTGACCCCACAAATGTGATGCTCCAGAAACTCAATCTGCTCAAAGGAAGGTCAGTTTTGTAGCTTCTTTAACGAGCTAAACTGTTTTCAGATGTGTGAACATGATTGAGCAAGGGTTTTCTAATCATCAATTAGCCTTCTGAGCCAATGAGCAAACACATTGTACCATTAGAACACTGGAGTGATAGTTGCTGGAAATGGGCCTCTATACACCTATGTAGATATTGCACCAAAAACCAGACATTTACCACATTAGCAATGTATAGAGAGTATTTCTTTAAAGTTAAGACTAGTTTAAATTTATCTTCATTGAAAAGTACAGTGCTTTTCCTTCAAAAATAAGGACATTTCAATGTGACCCCAAACTTTTGAACGGTAGTGTGTATATATATATATTTAAAAAAAAAAACATTTCTGTGTTCTGTGTGCCTCCATCCAGTTCACACACTCAACAGCTCTCCTTTAGTTTCTACGACAGGCACCAATTAAAAGGCTAATCCAAAACACTCCACCTTTTCGGGATAATTACCATGTTCCTCTGCTCCAGCTCAATGTGTTGTGGGCATGAAGTGACACTTAGGAGCCGAAATTAGGAACTGCTGCCAATTAAACATGCAGACTTTCTACATCCAAATATAAAGGACACAGAAACTGAGAAAATGTTGACTTTTAATTTCCCTTAAATATTAAAAGGTTCAAACATGTCTGAGCATGAGCACCTAATAGCCTCCAATTCCAGTTCAAAATTAGAACTGAAGCAACATTTCAAAAGTCTAAGCAAACATTTTTATTTTAATAGAGTTAGGAACCGCCCTTTAGTTCAGGAACATGGATAAAGGAAGCTTTTCCTTCTGTCCTTGGGGGACACGGTGCGAAGGTGGGCTTCAAAATCAAAAGAAGAACGACAGTCTGGGTAAAAGGTAGAGCTTTCTAAAGTTTGGGCCCAAATAAACCAGAATCCGCTTTAAAAAGATCAAACAATATTGTGGCCGATGTTTGAAAGTCAATCCCCGGCATAAAATACACCGTAGTCTAGATGAAGAGTCAACTTTATGATCAAGTCCTTCTGCAGGAATAGGCTTTCCTGTATTTAAAATCCTGATATAACCAGCAACTTTGATGTGTTGTAACAGAAAGACTAAAAAAGATTCTTAGAAACTCAGATGTTTTACTTCATAAGGACAAGGACCAAAGCTTCATGCACCTGTCCAGAAGTTTTATGGAGCTTTGAATCGCTGCCATGTGTTCTCTTTTTGCACAAAGTGGATGGATTAAGAGGGAATGGATGAACAGTGCTGCAAGGCGGGTGAAGGGCCAGAGACCCTTTACATATCTTTAATAAGACACACTGCTTGGTGAAATCTGTCAAAATGTTGCTGGCTGGCCTGTCGCACGAGATAATCCCCGTGGAAGAAAAAGTGAGAGAGAAGGAGAGAGAGATCACTTGATCCTCTTAAAGGAAGCTTCGCTAATGAAATCAGTCCTGGCCATCTGGGAGCATTTCATGTGTGACAGACGCTACAAAGGGGACAGTCAGAGCTGTGATGGTGAAACCATGGTAACTGAAAAATTCCCAATACACGCATTGCAAGCTGTCAGAGATGACTCGGTGACTTCTGCCATGTTCACATCGGTGCCTATTAGACCAGGATTTTACCGCGGTCTAGATTGTTCTGAAGGCTGAACTCAGCGTCACGGGTGTGGGGACCGTCTATGTTTCCCTCTGATTGTCTCAGCTGTTGACATGTCCCTTAATGAGCTGGACTAAAATGAAATGCTTCCGCACAGACATTCCCTGCTAGGGGGAAATCACTGAGGAGAATCCGGTGGATGTAGGTCAATGTTCACAATTATAGTGTATTAGCCACTTTGGCTGAATGAAAGTGTTGTAACAATAATTAAATACTGTTGAGACACTCCACTAAACGCTTGGGAAGACCTTTAGAAATGCTGCAGAGCTGTGTTTTAAGTAGACCTCCCCAGTAGCGTCGCTGACCCTTGTTTTGCCTTCAGAACTGACCTAATTCCTTATAAAACACAATTTTTTAAAAACCTTGCCAAGTCTGAATATAGGAGCAGCTAAAGGGGGGAAAAAATAAAGGTGGATTTGCATGACTCGTCTGTTCCAAATGACCTTTTTTCTTTTTTTAGCATCTTCATGGCCCAAATTTTCCAGACCACTCACCTGGGAATCTTCTAAGTGGACAGTTCTGCATGCCTAAGCTGTTGCTGATGAGGCAGTGGAGCATTAAATGCTGCAAACTCTGTGTCAAAAATGTTCAGCAAGTCTCATTTCCGTGCAAGAAGTAGACGGGTCAAGCATAAACCGGCCTTAAGACTTCACCAGCTGTCTGAGAGATTCCTCACACAGCTGATGCAAACTATTGAAGATGGTGATGAAGATTCTCAGTCAACCAGGTCATAGTCATTCCGTAAAAGTTTAAAAACAATCCACTGGACTTGGTTTCCAAGGTTTGAAGATGTTTCGCTTCCCCATCCAGGAAGCTTTCTCACATTTGAATTGAGAAAGCTTCCTGGAGGGGAAGCGAAACGTCTTCAAACCTTGGAAACCAAGTCCAGTTGATTGTTTTTAACTTTTAAGGAATATTGAAGATGGCTGCTTTGTGGTCAGGAATGCTTAATACTCAGAATTCTTAAGCTCAGAGTGGAAATGTTCAACTGGACTCAATGACATTCTGAACTCCAAATCAAAAGGTCAGGGCAAACGTGTTAAACATTATTCCTATATTCAAAATGGCTGCTATTTGCTTTTTTTATTACCTAAGCAACATCTAAACCAGGGGTGGTCAACTCCAGTCCTTGAGGGACTGTTTCCTGCAACATTTAGATTCATCCTTGATCCAACACACATGAATAAAATGGTTGAATTACCTCCCCAGTATGCAATCAATTTCTCCGGAGTCCTTTTAATTATCCATTTACTTGATTCAGTTGTGTTAAGTCAAGGACATATCTAAACATTCCAGGATACAGGCCTTCCAGGGCTGGGGTTGCTCACCCCTGATCTAAACTGTCACACAGATACTACTTTTTTTACTTACATGATGTTTCATTGTTGTTTGTAAGCACAAAATAGCACATAGGTGACGAGTTGATGCTTATTTAACTATACGGTAAATTGTTTCTAATCTTTTGTGTTCCAATTGTGTTTCCAGCCGTAAGATCACCTGGATTGATGTATGGAGGGAGGAGCCGCATCATTTCAGGTTCCTCGTCCAAGCGGTGTATGATGTCCTCCCAAGCCCCGCTAACCTGTTCACCTGGGGCCTGATAGACTCACCTGTGTGTCAGCTCTGCCAGAGGAAAGGGTCCCTTGAACACATCCTAAGCTGCTGCCCAAAGGCCCTAGGAGTTGGGAGATACCGCTGGTGCCATGACCAGGTCCTGTGGGCAATAGCAGATACCATCTGCACTGGCATAAACACCAGCAAGAGTCGACCTCTAACCAGGAGCATGATTGCCTTTGTTCGAGCAGAGAAGAAACTGCAACCCTCCAAGAAGACCCAAGGGGGCCTGCTCATGACAGCGAGGGGCTGCAGGGGGCTTCGCAGACAATTCTCTACAACGTGTCCTTGGACTCCTAGGGATTTGTGGTCTGCAGAGGCGAAGAGCCACCAAGAACATCTTGGAAACAGCTGAAAGGGCTTCATGGTGGCTCTGGTCGAGGAGGGAGGAGGCGTGGTGTAGTGCGCTACCTGGACACGAGTCACTGAAGATGTGTCCAGGTTGCACCACTAGGTGTATTACAATTCTTTATGGTACACCAGCATTCATAACATGTAGGCGAATCGCTGTCCCACAGACATCCGTGGTTATATTTTTTATATTTATATTTTTGTGTGTACATGACCACTTTTTGCTCCAGTGGTCATGTAACTCCTCCTTCTCCGGGCGGTGCATACGCTACCTGTGTTATTAGTCGCCGCTGTCGGGTAGCAACAGCCGACAGTGAAAGTGGGCCGCTGTGACAGCAAATCCCATAATGCTTTGCCAGGAGAGCTTTCTGCACAAAGCATTCTGGAATATATCTGTCCCTTCTGAGGTCTTTCTTTTCTTCTCATACATTTCGTAGACACTTTTTCTCTTACGACCCTCGGCCATTTTCCAAAAACCGCACTGACAAAGGTGAGCTTCAATGACTGTCTGAAACGGTAGCTCACCATAGATATACGCCTAAAAGTGCGCACGCTCAGAAAAAGATAGCTAACAGGATGAGCACATAGGACGGCCTTTCGTAAACATATCACCAGAATGATTGACAATTGGGAGGACCACTTATTTTGATGATCCACCCAGAAATAAAAGATCTTCCTCTATATATACGTAGAACACCAGAGATTAATCTTTTCCCACTGATTGGATGTACAAACATTTAAAAGCTAATTTGGGTCAAAAACAACAGACTAATCATATATTATTTATGCCTAATATGGGCACCATGTTACTTTTCAAAACTGTCAACCTGTAAAATGACAACTTAAGATAGATTATACCAAAACACAAACTACTTGCAGATTTAAAACTTTTCTTATTGTCTTCTGAACCTAAACCACATGAATGAAAAAACTAAATCCCAATTTCATAGCTCTGCTGGAATTTCTTTAGTAATATTAAACTAAAAGGGACTAAATGTTTACATGCATGCTCTTGAAAGCTGCTTAATGTATGACACACATCAAACTGAACAAGGTAAACTGTGAGGTATTCACCAATTGCTGTTAGACTTGTCCAATCATCTTTAAAACTCATTGATTAATACGCCTCAGAGAGCTCCAAGATAACTCCCCATCCTGCCAGAACCACTGTAAGAGCTGCTCAATATGCTGCACCTCACTTCTTTGAACTCAAACAGCTCAGGAATTGCTCAGAGGGGTTTTGCAGGAGCTGGTAAAGCTCTAGCAGTTGCTTAAATTAGTAAAGCTTGCTAATTCAAAAATCTCTGGGTCAATTTTTGAGAACACTGATTTGTGTTCTCAATAGGAAAACTTAAACAGTTAAATGGTTCTGTTTTGTATCACACACCATGTGCACTCACACTGTGTAACCTTTTTTAAAATTATAATCTTTTTCTTTATTTGCTTTCTTTTTTTGCAACAGCTTAAATATCTGCAATATAATTGTTGCCTTGTTACAAAGAAAAAAAAAACAGGCACACCCTGCCTCGCTCCACTATTAATCAGAGTTTTTTGAGTTTTTCTTTTTAAAGCAGCAAAAAAAAAGCGAAGCCCCAAGCAGTGCGTTTTGGCCACATTCCCAGCAACCCTTAACCTCACAAGGTTCTTAATGGTGCCCTACACATGTGGTGGATGACTGACTGTTCTCCAATATGTCAAAACAAACTGCTACAGAAAACAGACCCTTGTTAGCGACTCAGGCAAACAGCCCTCTGAGCACGTCTGAAACCTCTCCGTAAAAGTCAGTTAGCTCAAACGTCTTAGCAGGTGTCTGTAAGCAGGTCAGTAAACCCAGAAGTAGAATTACATAAAAACTGTTAGGAGCTGCAGGTTGGAGTTTTGAAGCCTGTCAAAACCTTCTACTGTAGTGCTTCTCCACAGGCTACACGTCAGTCAGGCTTTTAACTAAATACAGCTGTTCTCTAAGAAAGTCTCACTACAGAAGGTCGCAGCCTTCTTTGTTAAATTTTTAGATTCAGTCACATTTTGAAGGGTCTGAACTTTACGCTGCACATTTTGGAGTTATTTCTGGCTCTATGCTGCAAAATAGGGATCCTGAACGCTCTATTTTCTGCAGCAGTTTGTGCTGTTGTCATGAAGATGCTGCAGTTTAGATGTCAGCTGCTTAAAATCTTCTTTTTTTCCCCCATTTTTCTAAAGGTTGAACCTGTGCACCAGCTTCACAGCGATCAACTTAAAAATAAACTGTTACTCATCCATTTTATTATTAGTTTTGCTGTAGGTTTTAGCAGGAATGTGATGGTTACAGTTTAATTACCACCTTTTTGTTTTAGTTTGAATAAAATGTAAAACATCAAGATATTAATGTTTGCAGATTTTAACCAAAAGTCTGATATTTTCAGTTTATGGAGAAAGAAACAAAGAATCAAAGTGCTTTATGGATATGAATAATGATGCAATCGGTCTAAAAAAAAGGATATATATATATATATATATAGATATATATATATATGTGCTGATTTCACATGTATTCATGTTTACACAGTCTTAAGTTGCTTTTAAATAAAAAAAATAAATCTTATGTGGTTTATAAATGATCACATGCAAGCATTAGTTTTTATGTTGAGATTGAGTCTTCTGCAGAGGGAAATCAGAGAATACAAATTCATTTATTAGTTTTTCTAACCTAAACTACAATAATCTTTGGCTTCTAGAGGACCCTGCCTGTAACTCTCACCTAGAAGCAGTAAGAGACTCATTGAAGGAGTTGCTTTACTTAACAAGCTCCACTCCTCTGCTTGTTTTCATCTGTAGCATCTATTTTTTACCTAACTATATAAAGGGGAGCAGCTTATCAAGTTTTATGTAGCTAATAAACTTTCAACTTATCATTTTTGAGATGAAGCAGCACTAACGTATCTCTTAAAGTGTAACTAACCCCAAAATCAACTTGTTTTTAGCAAACAAACCTTTTAAGCTGCTATTCAAATTTAACAATGCATTTTTATAGGTTTACATGTCAGATTTTTTGTACACTTTAAAATATTTGCCCCCAAACTGTCTTAGTGTTTAGTTATTTTGGCTATTCCAGATAAATTTCCATAGTGCTTTAAACAGTTAATTCTGGTCCAAGCTTTCATCATCACAGAGATATTCACCTCCTTAGCGCGTCATGCCGTCCTGCCTCATCAGCACCAGCTTGGGCATTGCAAAGTTAGCGCTTTGGAAAATTGGATATAACTGAAAAGTCTTCGGCACACTGGGCTCAATAAAACCTCCCTTAACCTCAAGTGTTTGGGCGGTTGGAAAGTCTTCCACTGCAGTAGATCCATTTGTGGAGTAACTAGTGTCCCTACACTGAAAAAAAAATAATGCTGTCAAGATTTGTTTGGAGGTTTTTCTTAGGACCCAAATGCAGAGGCTAACAGGCAGGGGTGAGGTCTTTAAATATTTAATGAAAGGTCAGGCAGCAAAAACAGGAATCCAAAAATCCGACATAAAAATCAAACACAAAACAGAACCATGGAGACATCAGGGGAAAACCATCAAGGAGCCAGGGTGAGGAAAGGTAAGACAAATGAGCTGATAAGGAGCAGGTGTGACTAGAGCTGATGAGGAAGGCAAGGGAAAAGAACACAAGGGGGCAGCAGAGGACAGACAGAAAAACCTAAGCAACTTAAATGAATCCAGACACACCAATAAAGCTAGAAAACAAGGAAAAACCTGGCTAAACTTGAAACTGGTAACTTAGAGAAAAACAACAGAACCAAGATTGTTACAAATGCAACCGCTTTTGGCATTTGCTTAAACATATTTAGTGACTTTAACACTATTTTTTTATGTCCTACCCTGCTAACATGAAACAATTGCATTAAAGTCACTAAATATGATTAAGTAAATGCCAAAAACAATTGCATTATTTTTTTTCAGTGTAACCTGAGAATCCATATTTCATCTACACTAGGCTAGGCTAAGCTACCAGTTTGTCTTTTTTCAAAAAATTTGTCTGGGGGGATTTTTTAATGAAATCAGGGTGAGTTGCACTTTAAAGATCACAGTAAAATGGTAAAAGCTTGATTTAAAATCAGCTCAAATTCTCATATCACCTCCATTTTCTGAGCAAATGGTCATTAGGTGCCTGACAAATAAAAGCTGAATAAAAACAGTAACAATCACAAATATTCAGCATTTTTCTATAAAGAAGCCACTCCTGGTACATCTAGAAATTGTTTTAAGATGATAAACATCCACATGGTTTGACATTCCTTTAACTAGCTGTTAGGTTCAGAATCTGAGAGTCTACTACAGCAGATAAGATAATTATTACCTGCATATGATTTCTTTATTCTTTTTCAAAAGAACCCTACTTATAAAACTGTTCTTTTACTCAATAAAACCTTTCTTCATTAAAAAAAACCCATAAAACAATATTTCAAAAACAGTATTTAAATATTTCTACACTGTAAAAAGTCTTTTTGTAACAGGTATCTGCTAAAAATTCAAAAGTTGTATGTTGAATTTAAATAAGTAGAAAACAAATAAATCAATGCGTTTTGTGACGTTTTTTCATTTTAATACGCCTGTTGGTTGGTTGCAGCTAAAATGTTCTCAAATATTCCAAACTTTCTCTGATAATTACATTTTACTGCAATGTTTAAATCCAACTTTAACAGTTGCTAAAGTATAACATAACATGGTAAAAATAATAAAGAAATCCCTAATTAGAATGTTATGTTTTTGAATAACTTGTCTGACTAAAATGTCTAATTCCTCCCTCACAAAAACTGGGGTTAACAAATGCTTTTAGTTTTCCGGTTTTTACATAATTAGGTCTAAACTTGCGCAGCCATAAAGCTGCCTAATATAATTAAATCATAACTTAAAGTACTTCTACGCTAAAAGGAGGAAATATGCGAGAAAACCAAGTAGCCTGTCAAAAATGAAAGCTTTTTTTACACATGAAGGGTCACTCCACCGAGTCCCTGGAATTGCTAATTAGCCTTTGAAAACAGCTTTATAATGTTTTCTACGTCCTCTGAGACTTAATAAGCCTGAGAAAATGGGGCTTTGGAAAAAACAAATCCACAACAAAACCCAACAGCAGCGACATTTGCATAAATCTGTAAAAAGAGAGGAGTGTGGCAAAAACAATTCAAACTTTGCACCGTTGCCTTTCAGACAGCCAGGATTTCAGACCTCATCTGCAGCCCTGATTATATATAAATATATATCGACTTGTCCACTTCCTGTACTTGAGGTAATGACAGCCATCTGGCCCGATCGTGGAAACGCACATCATCAGTGATTGTGGATATGTGTTGTTTTTCTTTGCAGAGCCGTCCTTAAATGTTTTAGGAGCAGCAGGTGACCTTTGATGTGGGGGCTGGGGAAGAAACCTTTAAAGCTCCATGTCAAAATTTTATTTTTGTTCTAGTTAAACTTCCCTGACTTCGGAATGGAAAATTAAACTTCCATACACCCGGTACTACCAGCTAATATTGTATATTAATACAAACATACGCTGAGCATTTTCTTGTGTGGCAGTTTCCTATCTTGTTGACCCATCTGTCCAGACCCACCTACACAGAACCTGCATCTATAACCTTTTCTTTCTATTTCCTCATTTGCTTTATTGTTATTATTCATAGTGCATAAAAGCCCCAAACAGATTGTCACTGCTGCAAAGTTTAAGCATTACACCCCCTCAAACAACCTCATCCTCTTCCTTATTTACATTTTATGGCTTTTTCTACTTATTCAAAGTCTTTTGTTGCTTTAACTATAATGCAATGCTTTTCTGAAGCTGGACTCATGTTTTGTTCGACAAAACTCACAGCAGAATTTAAAATCTTGCAATTATGCGTACAGAAATGTCAGGTTTATTAACATTTACTATTAGCTTGCTGCAGGTGTCCTCAAGGACATGATTTGGTTGCAGCTTTAAGCTGCAGAGGTTGCAGTTGGCTGGTGACACCGGTTTCTGTCTCAACCTCTAGGCAGTGGATAAATAGATGGGTGAATGAACTCACGGGTGGCTGCTTGTGGCCCATGGTTAATCATGTGAGGTAATTGTCATGCTGAAAGGCTCAGCCACTGCAGAGAGACATTATTTTGTACAAAAAAGAACCGAATAAGATTATCTGAGAGGTTATGGCCTTTTAGTTTCATCAATTGGTGGTTTATGATTAATCAAATGATTAAAATATGCTGGCTGATGTCTTTAAATAGGAAAGGAGGTTGTTTTCCAATAGAAATTGGATAAATTAGCAGAATAAAAGCATCATGCAAACAGAAAAGAATATATGTACACAAAGTATGGTTTGGTATTGATTAAAATTTCAAAATTTGACTCAGTTTTGACTCAAAATTTACTGTAGATTCCTTTTGATCCTATCTGATTGCAAAGTGGATTGCTAGAAAAATCACTTTTTTTTTTCCTGAAATACATAAATCCATAGTTATGTTACATATTAGTACTAATATTATGCTACTATTCAACAGCAAATTGATAAAATAATGGTATTTAATGGTGGCTGAACTGAGATTGGAAAATGCATTTTTATTAAATCAATCTTACAATATGTCGCAAAATTATGTTGCAACGTACTTTATAAGTGTTTGATATTATCATTTTAATTTCTAATCATTTCTAAAGAGAAAAAGTAGGTATTTGGATATAATATATTTTGGATGAGAAGGCCAAGGAGGGCTAAATAAAAAAAGAATGTCTGACTTCTTAGAAAATTTTTGGGAGAGGAGGTTAAGGTAAAAAAAAAACACTTTAAACGCTTCCCTTATCTTAAACTATTATAATAGTAAATATATCCTAGTACAACACATTTAACTTTCTTTTTATAACGTAACATCATGTTTTAAGTCAATGTATGATATTCCAAAGTATTAAAAAAAAAATCAATAAAATCCAATTTCATCAAACAGCTATTAATATAACATACAGAAAAAGATATTTTAATTGAATAAAACAAAGTTTTAAACCTTTAGTTTTAAACTAACATGCCTGGTTCCTTCAAAAAGCAAAATAAAACATTATTTAAACATAAAATTTATGCCAACTTGAAGTAGAATAAAAGGCCTTAAGAAACAACCGGGACATAATACAGCAGTTGAACACGGTGGTGGCATTATTATATTCTGGGCCTGCTTTGCTGCACATAATCAACAGTAGCATTCATCCTGTAGGAGATGTGGTCAGAAAATTTTGATTTCTCTTATTTCAAATGTTAATTTTTATAATTAATTAATCTAATTTATCCTATTTACTCACTGTAAAAGTAACTCTTGACTACTTTCCATTGTTTGAAGACAGTGCAACAGTAATGAGAGTTACTCCTCTGGACACTCACTTTTATTTAAGTATTCTGAATTACTTAACAGTAAATCATTATATATCATCATATTTTATTAATTTATGTAAGTTTAAACAAATATATGGTGTTTTTTATAAACCTGCTTGATTATTTATAATGATACTTTAGAAGAAAGCATTTTTTTCCCCTTAGGACGCATTACGGCAATGAGTTTGTGACTCCAAAAACAGTTAAAAATCATTCTAAAAAATGATTTTGGTAACCAACAATGATCTGTGCCAAATATTGCAAATAATAATTGTCAAAATAAAAGTGGATTATTTTGAGTTTCTTATGAGTATGCCCCTAAAAAGACATTCGATAGGTTGGGTTCGTGAGAATCATCCCCGCCCAGGCAGAACGGGGCTGATTACAGAGCAGTAAGGGCTGTATGTAAAGGACCCAGATATTTGTTATAACTAATATTTTTTTATATGCTTTTATTCATATATTGTTATTTGTTTTTATGCCTAATGTTCCGGATTCCTCCGTTTAAAGCGATACATTTTGGATTAATAGTGAATTTCGGCAAAAGGGTTTACTTGCCTTTATTTTGAAGGGTTGATTTCTATTTCCGGTTCAACGAAAAGAAGCACTGCGTGCCTACATCTTTACCAGATGGTTTTGCTGCTTGTTAAAGGACGGGTTTCCATTCACATTTTTATACAGCTCTTATTGTAGCAGTCTAGCCAGACTTTATTCAGACGACGCACTCAATGATGATAACAGGTGTGTCTATGGTGTATTTCCATTTCTGATGAATAAATGGGTTGGAATACCCCACCATAGTCCAACAGTTATCATCATTGAGTGCGTCGTCTGAATAAAGTCTGGCTGGACTGCTACACTGTATGATGAACTGTTCTCTTTGCAAAGATATGAAAATAAAGTGAAATCCATCGATCTCCATTTATTTAACTGGAGTGAATAGTTGAATAGTTTTTTCCCCACTACAGAGATCATATCAGCTAAAGCTATGCTAAATGCATATCTGAAACAGTGCTGCTGTTTGACATTCAGATGCTTTTTTTATTTAGATTTCATTGCACTTGTAAGGATGGAATGAAAAATGAATGCAACGCTTCACATCAGGCTAGACACATGGGAGGACATGTTGACAGAATAAAGCCACAAATACTGCCAAAGGAAAAGTCTTGACTAAATGTTGCATCATGTATCCAGTGTAACCAGCAGGGGATGGGAAGAAAACACATCACACAAGTTTACTGTGTCACTAGACTGCCTGAGAGGCAACCGAGGCAGAAGCTGCATGACTAGAGCAGTAACTTATACAATCGTATGATTTGCTAGTATATAAATGACATTAATAATCATTAATCTGCTAGATGCTTGCGGCCTTGTTGAGTCTGTGTGACTGAAACGGTTATATTGCTTTTTATGACCTTCCAGTCCTCATTTATATTTGCTGAAAAAGTCTTCTAAATCAGACTCTTTTTCTGCTGTCATCCTGTTTTGTATTGCGACACAGAAAAAGCCAACATTTATTTTTCCCTTTTCCTCACCCGCTCCCTTTTGGACTGTGCTTCTATTGTGGCCAGAACTGCCTGAAATATTGATGTGGGCAGTTCAAGCTGTTCCTCAGCTAAAGTCCAAATGGGAACTTGCAAAATTTTTTTTTCATACATCTTTTGGCTTTTATAAAGGAATTCTTTTGGCATCTAGTCTGAATACGAACAAATATGGGACGAAGAAGGGGGTGGGAAGCTTGAATAATCTTCCGTTAAACAATGGATGTCTTTGTGTAACCACCTGCTGATAGAAGAGCTTTGAGATTAACATACAGAAAACGTATAAGGTCATTGAAAAAACTGGGACATCCTGCTATTCTTCAGAACATATTTGGATATATTATTAAAATGGAATATCTACTTGAAAAACACAGATATAAAATAGACAAATAGAATCAGTTTTAAGTCAATGGTTATACACTGGAAAAAATCTAAATCTAGATAAGTCATTTTAGTTAGGTTTCTGTTTCTGTTATGTTTTTCTTTTGCTCCTTGATTTCTAGTGTTTAGTTTTCTTTTCACCATGTTTCTTCATCCTAGTTATTTGATTATTTTGTTGTTGTTTTCTTATTAGTTCCTGTCCTCCAGGTTTTCCATTTGTTGTCCTCTGCTGCCCTCTTGTGTCCTCTTTCTCTTGCTCTGTTCTCTGTTCAGCTCTCACCTGTTTTCAATTCCCTCGTTAGCCCTCTCCCTATCTCTGTCCCCTTTAAAAGCCCTTTCTCTTCAGTTCTTGTTTGCTGGATCCTCGTCTAACCTCTCCTCATCGTCTGTCTGCCTTCCTCGTCTCTCCCTGGTTCCTAGATTTTGGTTTTCCCCTGATGTCACCTTGGTTCTGGTTCGTTAGTTATTTTTTGTTGGATTTTTTGATTCCTGCCTCAGTGCCTGTTAACCTAATTAAACCACTTAAATTCACCTCTGCCCACTCGTCTCTGCCTTTGGGTCCTCCAAACAAACACCTCTTCCTGACAATTTTATCTTAAAATAAGTGCATTTGTTCTTGGATTAAGAAAGTAAAAGAAACATCTTGCCAATGGAACAAGACAATTTACACTTAAAATAAGAAAACACAATTGCATTGTTTTATTTCAAGTGCATATTATCTAATTATCTTATCTTAAGAGTAAAAATGCTTATTTCATTGGCAAA
Source organism: Cyprinodon diabolis (assembly GCA_030533445.1). NCBI lineage: Eukaryota > Metazoa > Chordata > Actinopteri > Cyprinodontiformes > Cyprinodontidae > Cyprinodon > Cyprinodon diabolis. Next base: position 16,591,063 of record CM060085.1, read on the forward strand.
CGATCTCAGTTACCTACTCAAATTATGGATAAATAAATGTCATTTAAGCCATTTTTTACTTATTTCTGGATCGTTTTCCCGGTGTAAAAATAAATTTAGTGAAAAATGGTTTATCTGTCATGAAGGGTACAAAGAAGGAAAGCCATGTTGTCTAATGAGACCTAGAGATAGACCAATACATCATCCAGCAAGAACAATAATAGCATTTTTTACTTGTGTAAAATGTGTTATCATTGTGCCATTTTTACCATGTAAATAGAGAAATAAAAAAAAATATTAAATCTATTCACATTTACTGACTAACATTTACAAATTCAGACACCTAGGTATCCGTTTTTATTGACTGTTATCTTAAGCAATAGCCAGGCACGGCGGCGGAGGTATCAAGAATCAGAAGTGCTTTGGAAAATCCTAGTACATCTTTAGAAAACATAAAAGCTAAAGCAGAACTGGTTTCTTCACAGTAACCCCAAACATGCCAGTGAACTAGAAAAAAGGACTGCTGGAGGTTTAGAGAATGCGAAATGCTCGGCTAAGTGAAAGCTAACCGCTTGATCTAGTTGAGATAATATGGGATGATTCGAAACAGGCTCAGCATCTCACATCTCGTAGGTCTCCGTGCTTTTTGTGGATTGATGGTAAGAACTGGGTTGCTAACAATATGGGGTAAAGGACAGCATCTCTACACAGAATCTGTCCTTGATAGCTTTGAAAAGAAGGCCACGCAGAGACTAACAATGTAGATTTTATATGTAGATGCAGCAGGCCAACTTCTGTCATTCGGTACAGATTAACTGTATTTAACTGCTTTTATTTGGGGTTTATATTCTAATTTACTTTGGTTAGTTTATTAGCATTTAGCATATAAAGCAAATTTGCCAACTGAGTTAGATTTGAAATGCTGTCTTAAAAAATTGAGTATTGATGGTGCTGTTGTCATTAATTTATGAATGCATTTGGCAGATGCTTTTATCCAAAGCAACTTACAAATAAGGATACAAGAATGCATCTTATGGCAAATCTAAACCAAAGAAAGGGCCTCTGTTACAGTGTTACAGAGTAGAAATGAAAAACAGGCAAAGAGGGAAGTGCAGTAAGAGATTCTCTGAAGAGCTGAGTCTTCAAGAGCTATTTGAAAATAGAGATGACGCCCCTTTTGTCTTTGCTCAGTAAGCTGGTGTCTTACAGCTTGGACAGGCTGTGCTGAAATTGAATTTTACTTTTGGGATTAATAAATTATTTTTGCCTTGAATTAAAATCTCTGGTAGTGCTTGATAAGTGATTCCAGCATCATTGAATAGCACATGGAAACGATCGAAGTGTTCAAGCCGTGACAAAGGCCTTTGAGAGGGCATTTGAGTAGGTAGGAGCTGTTGCATTAACCACTTTGAAGGTTAGAATCAGTGATTAGGATTTGATGCAGGAGGATTAAGGTATCCAGGGAGCACAAGGAACAGATGGATAACGTGCTCTTTCTGGCTAAGTTAAAACAAGAGGTGCTGCTGCATGCTGGACCATCTGCTGATGTTTCACTCAAATGCAGTGGGTGAGCACTTAGGAAGGACTTGCATTGGTTTAGGCAGGAGATCTTGGACTAGGTAGGGCCTCATTTATATCTATTTAGCAATGCAATGTGAGATTGGACAAATAACGTTATGTGTTCTGTAAAGGTCAGCTGTTATAGAGCAAGATATTGGGATTTAGTTTTGATGCAGATATGGTGATCAATGGTCGGTTTGGCTGCAAAGACGTTTTAGGAAGTTTTTCCCATTTATATCCCAGACAAAGTCTATTACCCCATTTACACTACCCTTAAAAAACCGATCCATGCCTAGACCGGTCCAAGCTCGAATCAGTTAACCAGGCCAAGCTTGGTTCTGACGACCGTTTACACATTACACTATCGAGCTAGCTTCCTTGACTTCTCGCCTCCTAGTGATGATCTGCGGTATTACTGCCAGTATTGAAAGAGGAAATCAAGCAGTTGGTGGCGGTAATGCACCAAAAGTTGTTTGCCATAAAACACAAGAAGAAGAAGAAGACGAAGAAGGAGGGAATCAAGCAAATCAAAATGGCGGCGCCCATCACATTCAGAAAGTTATGGATTATTATTGTAGTGGATTATTATTGCTGTACTTCAGTGTTTGCGGAGGGTCAGGCGAAGACGGCAACCTTTTGTGGATGTTTATAGTTGTTCTTCTTCTTCTGTTTTGTGTTGGTTGGCAACCAACTGTCGGAGGAGCATTACCGCCAACTACTAGAATGGAGTGTGAATCGGGATGTGCAGCCAGACGGAGATGACGCGTTCTGCTCATGCGCTCTTGTTATCAGAGAACCGAGCCAGGGTAAAACCAAGCCAGGGAAAAACCGAGCCGAGCCCACCTCTGGAACTGGTCTGCAGTTAGCGCAGTTCGGTTGTGTCTAGCTCGGTTCAGTTGAGTTTGCTTTCCATTTACACACGATAAGTTATCTCAGTTACTGAGCTCAGACCGGTCTCGGCACGGTTTTTTAAGTGTAGTATAAATGGGGTATAAGATCTGTGTTGAGACCAGGTGGGTGTGACGAAGTGGCTACTTTATTGTCAGCCTTTCCATGCTATGAGAAGCTATGTTATCAGATGATTTAGCATAGTCAGCAGTGGTGTCAAAAGTACACATATTATTTACTTAAGTAGAAGTATAGATACTCGGTTTAAAACACTGGTAAAAGTTGAAGAATCAACTTGACCTCTTTACTCAAGTAAAATTGAAAAAGTATGTGCTCCGAAAACTACTTAAAGTATAAAGTAGCCTTTAAAAAAAAAACAGCCAGATGCCACTATATGAGTTGAAAGCTCAATTTTTCAACTATTTTGAAAATTTCTTTGAGATAGGACCAAGGATGCTAACCAATCAGCTAACCAATGAGTGTTTGCGTTATATGACTCATCAAATTAGACAAATTTTCACTACTGCATTGGATGGCGCACATGACCTTAAATAAATATTTATAAATATTTAGCAAAAACGGAGGTAAACATGGATGGTAGTGCTGGAGGGCGTCTAACAATCTTTCCGAACCATACAAACACAATCTTTTTAAGATGGTTAAACATAAATACTGCTCTCTGCATCATCACCTGCCATGGTTGTTGTTTTTGTTGCTGCTTCTTGATAGCAAGACCCAGAATAGTGACCTTATTAATGGCGGGTATTAATGGCGTTCAGGTCGGATAAATGCGATTTGAAAAGATCCGATTCGTATCGGATTCAGGACCACATAGCCAAGTGGCCTGGGTCGTATTGGATTTGTTGTTCAGACAGCCATGAAAAGATCAAATAGAGGTTGCATATGGGCAAAAAAAAATCGGATTTGGGTCACTTCAGGCTGCAGTGTGAACTTAGCCTTAGTCAAGACCACAACCACCGAGACCAAGGAGTACCGAGGCAAGGCCTAGACCTTTAGACTGCAAGAACCGTGTAAAGAAATCTGGCAAACACCCCTTTGGATGAAGTTCTAGCAACAAATGTAACAAATTTCATGGTTGAAATAAACCACTTATTATTTTAAGTGAATTACTGCACAAAAGCATACAAATATGCATTGCTGATCACCTGTTTTTGAACTCTGATATTTGAAAGCTTTACTTTTATGCTAAGCTTAATCACTATTTCCACTGAGGGATCTTATCAAATAAAATATATATATTTTTTCTTTTAAAGAAGCAGCTCAAAATATGAATTTCTTATATTTATATCACCAGTTTCTCTCATATTAGCTGTGGATCCCTGCAGCTTTCTCCAGAGTCAGACTGGATCCAGTTAATGCTTTATTTATTTCCAAATTTACTGGACAAAAATAAACCTATTTGGAGACGAATAGAAGGACTAATGCATGCAAAAAAAATCTAATTAATTAATTTCTCCTAAAGATATGAGCGGGTAACTCTGTTTAGCGTATTAGTGAGGTGATGTTAGAAGAACCCAAAGGTTTTCTATTCTGATGAGGTCACATCTTTTTTTTGCTAAATGAAACTACTTCCTATCTTCTTAACTTTCTTGCAGATATGTGTTTAAAGATGACAGCAGGGACATAAACCAATCCCTGCAAAGTAGGGGGTATAAAATTATCCAAAATGTCCTTTTAATTGGACCTAAAGAACCAAGTCAAACCCTATACCATAACCTCCATCCTCCACCAAGACGCCAAGGCTCCATCCATTTTCCTACCAGACAGAGATGTGTTGCATTGCAGCTGGTGATGTGAAACCTGGATGCAGCTGCTCAGTTATGGAAGCACCATGTGCCATTTTGTGCGGTCATTTCCTATCGATTGCATTTTGATATAATAGCACAAACAGTTCATTGTGGAATGTCAACGCTACCCCAGGACTCATAGCACATACATCATGGTGTATAGAAGCAGTCTGGCTGCTCCAGCGCTGGATTTCCTACACCTGTGGCCGCAGAAGGTGTCGGCTCACTTGAATTCGATGATTTGGATGAGTGAGCATCAAGCAGTTTTAAAAATGTAGAGTATTTAATAATGCATTTCTGCAAGAGGGTGCCTCTGTTTATATAGCTGTGTTCACTTTGTACATCAAAAACGGCAAATCTGCTGCTAAACCTGTGCTTCTTTTGCCAAAAACAGATAAAAACAGCAGCCGACTGATGTTGTTCTGGTGTTCATATTTAGCACTAGCATGCCGCAGCCGGCAGCACGGCTTCACGCTCTGCATCCTGGGCTTTTCTCCTTCGATTATCGGCGCCCCTAATTCAGGTCGAGACTCGACACACATTAGCTCGCACCCGAAGAGAAAAAATTAGAAAGAGGAAGTCTGTAAGGAGCTTCATACAGCTAATTATTACTGAAGTATGGGTATAATTTGCTAATCAGATTTCTGACCTGTCTGACCTACTAAGACGTGAACTAATTTTTCATGTTGATTTTTACCCTCCCACCTTCCTCACTTATACACTGAATCTTTTTCCTATCTATCTTCATTACCATCTGCCCCTCCCTCTTTCTGTCCTTCACAATTTGCTCCCATGCTTTCTGAATATAAATCTCATTTCAGCCTCTTTCATCAGGCTCCGTTCGCTCTAAATGTCCGGCGCTACTATTTTTACACGACTGCTCTAAAGTGGCTGATCCATCGGCTCTGTTTTCAGCTTTTCCAAATATACCCCCAGACCATGGGGCTGACATCAGCTGGCATTCCGCATGCCTCGCTCATTTTCAGGGGATTTAAGTCTATAATTATACGGGCGTGTAACACAACCTGATGCAGGTGAACAAACTTGCTATTAATGTGTAATGAACTGAAAGTGACCTGAGCCCTTACCAGAAGGCCTGATTGCCTGTTTTTGTTTCTTTACATGGGATTTTTTAAAATCACTATTAACATAAATCCTTTCCAACTCATTTTTATGAATTTCTAAACTCTCCTGGTTGATAATTACAGTAGAAATAGTCTCCAGCTCTTCAGTGAACCTGCTGTTTATTGCCTCCCTACGCTCTTTTAAACTCATTAATGAGCTGTTGTAATGTCAGCTACAGGTAGGCATTGCTATTCTTGTCTATCTGATAATTACTCTGTTAGCGATCATTCAGCTGGATGCCAAATGCAATTACAGAATCCATCCTGTATTTATCCTTTTTTTTTTCCATTTTATGCAGAAAAATAAACTGTGTGGTAATAGTTATATTTTAGGCCAAAATCTTCATTAGTTTTTAGGGTTAAGAGGAAAACAATAGTTTCCTTACAGATTTCTTCATTTTTTGTTGGTTCTTACAGAAATATTTCATTTTTTTATTAAAATAGACAAAGATACCAAACAGAATGTAGAAAGCACTAACAAATACATACAAAGTTAGTTAATTTATCGTATTTTAAGTGATTCTGATGCTTGAGTTCCTCATAAATTGGCTGGTGGTTCTAAATGATTTAACTCTTTAGCCCAAAATGGTCAGGCAAACAAAATAAAATAGTATAAATGTTAGCTTACTCAGTAGCAGAATTGACATTTACACATACTTTATCCAATATATCAAACATTATATCAAACAGAGCTACAGCTTTATGGTAAATATCTTTGCTTGATTGTAGTCAGCTTTATGGCGGCCATATTGTCCATTGGTCTGAATTCATACCAGTTAAAGCTTTCAGAAATACAACTGCTGTTTCTTTAGGTCCAGGTGGTATAATGGAGGAAGGAGGGGAGCAGCAACATTTTATTCCTTTCAAAGAGGGTGTAAAACCCAGCAACATTGAATCCCTCAGCCAGGCTCAGACTGGGAATGATTTTCAGCCCTGCCATTTTTCCATCTATACCGGCCAACTTATGGACCCTAACTTACCACCCCTGAAAAAAAACAAAAAAAAAAACAGAAGCAAAGTCAAATGTGCGTCTGAAATGTGAACACAATACGAATACACATTCAGCATGGTTGCCAGATGTCACTGACTCACGTTTTCCAACCCAAAAATTTTCATAACCCGCTTGGATATACGAAATCTCGCCCAGATTGGACCAAAGTCTATTGATCTCGTAGGCCATAAATCTAAAGAAAAGCGTTTTTTACCCATAGACCGCCGTCCTAAATAGAGGTGAGTATTGGCATGAGTGTTGCGATTCGATACATGTCGCGATACTTGGGTCACGATACGATATTATCACGATATTTCAGTATCACCATATATTGCCATATTTTCCCCAGCTATCAAAATCTAATGATGAGATAAAACAGCAAGTGCTGTATATTTTCATCAGAAAATATTGATTAGGTATTATTATCCATGTTGTTTGGGGTTTTCTTCCACTGTGACTGCCTCAAATACAGATTTGGTGCTGCACGCACAGTTAAAGGGCTCCACAGCGCTTTCTGCCAGAGTGGTGGTTCAGAGGTAGCCCATTTTCCCATCAATGTTTTATGTAACCATTTTTTTTTTTTGAAAATCGATACTAAGAAGTGAAAGATCGATATTATATTGGGCAGCCGAATATCACGATATATCGCCGAAACGATTATTTCCCACACCCCTAGTCCTAAACTGCCAGAATGGGAAACATCCCAACGTGGCAACAATGCAGGTAAGACGGGAAGCCTTTACATGCAAAACCCCATAATGCACTGCAACATATTTTTGCAAAATATTCAAACATAAATTCGTCAAATATGAGAGGAACGTTGTAGTTTGGTTTAAAGAAAGCATTTTAGTTTTATTATAATTTAGTTTGTTGCAAGGATTTTACAGTTGCCAAACGTCACAAGGATGTGCATGACAAGGAGGGGCTATATATACTGCATGCATCATTCAGGTAGTTAACATTGGATTACTTCTTGAGCTCCTTGAGTTATTTATTGTCACAGGTCGGAGCTTCAGCAGGAGAGTAAGTGTTGGGGCCGGTATGATTTAAGGAAGGCCGGCCCTCGCACGCTGAAATTAGGACCGGCCCACCGGGCAAATGCCCGATATCACAGATTACCAGTCCCAGCCTGACAAGATGACAAGCGACAGAAAAGCCCTGGAGAGAGAAGGTTGGTCATACATATGCTCAGACGGCGGCAGCCAGAGGAAACTATACAACTAATACATTAGCCTAACTCTGGGAGCATCACTTAACGCTTTTTAAAGCGTGAAGTGGATTTGTTTGGGTTGTGGTTCTTTGGTTGGCCACATCTAGTTTTCATTTTTGTAAAAAGGTAAATTGATTTCACTTTACAATATTTTGTTTAACTCTTCATAAAATGATAAATGGCATGTACTTATATAGCGCCTTTATTCAAGTTAGGAGACTTGACCATAGCGCTTTACACTACATTCATTCGCCCATTCACGCACACACTGATGGTGGCAAGCTACATTGTAGCCACAGCTGCCCTGGGGCTCACTGACAGAAGCGGGGCTGCCGTACACTGGCACCACAGGGCCCTCTGACCACCATCAGTAGACAATGCAGGTGAAGTGTCTTGCCCAAGGACACAACGACACTGAAAGTCGGAGTCGGAGCTTGAACCGTCAACCCTTCGATTTCAGGGCAAACTCCTACATCCAATGCCACTGTCGCCCCAAAAAAAATTAAAAAGGAAATTCATGAATTAAGGAGTTAAAATATTGTGAAATACTCACCTTTGCTGTTTCACTCTCCCAAGCAGGTGTGTACAGGACTGCACCATTGGATAATTGAAGGGGGGGAGGTTGATCTGATGTATGGCGTTTTCTATATTGAGTTTGAGTATTTGTTTGGATTGAATTAAAATATTTGTTTTCTGTATTTATTGGTAAAAGTATTTCTAAAGTAGTTGTTTGTTTAAACCAAATGTTCATTTTATTCTTATTGTGAAGCTCAACATCCGTTTAAAAATGGTTTCTTCCAATTTAGTTCCTCCTGTACATATGAAACATGTCTGCCATTGTTCTGTGGTTGGTGTGGTTTGGTTAATGTCCTGCACAAGAAAAAAATTAAAGTTTTGTCAGCTGAAAACTCTTCAGAGCATGTTCTTCTTTCAACCAGTTTGGGTCCCAACTCCAAGACTGCTTGGCCTCCTGACAATCGTGTGACAGTGGCCATGGCCACCCCTGGCCCCCCATCTAGCTCCGCAGTGTGGGGTTTAGGGTCTTGCTCAGGGAGCAAGAATGGTACTTGCAACCTTCTCAGAGCACAAGCCCACTGCTCTAACCCACTAGGCCAACACTCTCCAGGAAATTCATTGGAAATATTGAGTTTTGGTGAATTATTATGACTCGTGATTTTATTTGATGGATATTTCTTTTCTGAGGACAAAATGAGCTTATGCCAGGATAGGGTGAGTTTTGGGTGACAGAAGATGAAAATGATGCAATATAATTTGAAAACAGATTATTAGTTATTGGTGTTTCTGGAGTGTAGTTGGCTTACAACTGAGTGGATAATAATTGTAGGATCAGCCAGTACAACATGTTGGGTTAAGATCGCAGATAGATGCGAAACAAAAAGTGATGTCGAGCTAAGGGGTTAATCGCCCTTAAATCACACATGTTGAGATTTACAATAGTGGATCAACTTGAACGCCATTCTTCAGGGCCTTTCTGTTACCAAAATTCTAAGTTTTACATTTACGGTTTACAACTTTTGAGCTTTATTTTTATCATTTCAGGTGGAAACTGCTCCCTAAACTCTCCAGGCTTAAGGAGTTAAGGTTTGTGTGGTTAGCGATCGTCGTATCTAGACAAATAAAGGCTGACGTGCAGGGGAGGAGGGTCTGGTCCTATTTTCACAGCTCCCTCAAAAACAATAACAGTCCAAAAAAAGTCGCCTGCAGCCCTGTTTCCACACCACTTAAGTTCTGAATGCACAGATGACTGGTAGAGATGAAAAATGGCATCCTGGTGCCCTCATACTTACACAACACCATAATGAATGATTAACACAGTAAGCCTTGAAGTCTTTGGCTCATTCTTGAACACATATGGCCTTGTTATTGTTTGTGTCAAGCTGCGCTAGAGAAAAAGTGCATCTGAGTCATGCTAAAGTGTGCTTACAGCAAAGGCTTGGAGAGATGTATTCACCTATAGTAATGGAGGATCTTGCAATTGGAGGGAATATGCAGATGCTACCCAGCAGACCAGAGGAAAACAAAAATCCATTTTAAACCTGACAGCAGTGCATTCATGTGTAGCCCTAAGCAAATGGCACGGCTGGTATAGGCAAATGAAGCTGGGCTCGAATAAAGCAGGGAGTATCAGATCTGTGCTCTCCTGCCAAACCAAACAACCATACAACTTTTTATGTACATCAGGAGACGAGCAACAAGTCATCGTTGCACAGTAGGAAAGGCAAAGCTGCAAGCTCCATTAATAGATTTGAATGTGCGAAACCGAGGCGACAGGGAAGTTTTTTACGAGCTCAATGGACTTTAATGAGGACAGCTGTGTTCTCATCGAGTCTGGATCAATTTCTTGCAGACACATTTCGGCTTTTAGGTTATTTAACATTTAATTGACTTCATTTAGGTACGCTGCTGCTTATTGATTTGCCTTTTTTTTTTATTTTAAGAAGACAGTCAGATTTTTCATCCTTTAACCCGTCGTTTAACACTGTACAGTGAAATCATTAAATCATTACACTGACAAAACTCGTTTGCTTTAAAAAGCTGGAGAAAGGTGACTTTTAAAATGTGTTTTAGATCAGACGTTGCTCTTGAAACAGTCCGCTGAGCGTCTCTTCAACCCGTTCAAAAACGTGAGAGTGAGGTCACTGGGATGATGATTCACGTTGTGAAAATAAACAGAGAGAACATTCCTGACGCCTCAGTTTGAGACAGAAACCTGAGTAAATCAGAACTGCCCCTAAAAAAAAAAGACCTAAAGCAAGTTACTCTATTATCAATGTGCAACAAACATTATATAAATGCTTTTAGACTCTCTATTGCTGTGTTTAAATTTATCAAGCATACCAGCATAAGACGTCTCACCAATTATAATAAGCAGGATTTACAAAAGCAGAATTTAAAGCCTCCTTTAGGCTAAAAAAAAAAAAACTAAATAACCTTAATTAACAGAGGTGATTAGTAATTGTGTCATCGTGATACAGTCCTGATTGCAGTATATCTATAATCTGCCTTTGCATGCACTTTAAACTGTTTTTTTCCCCCACATCACCTCAAAGTGTTAATCCAATCTATGCTACACTGCCATCCACTGGCTAATAGTGGCTATTGCAACATAAAGCCTTGTCAGATTTGGCCTTTTAAGATTTTGATAAGACTCTGCATGAATGCATAAACATTTTGCTTATATTTGGGTAGATTTAATTAAATACTTTAGTGCAGAAACGCTGCTGCCCGTGTCCTCACTAAGACCAAGAAAGTAGAGCACATCACCCCAGTTCTAAAGTCCTTCCACTGGCTCCCTGTATCTCAGAGAATAGACTTTAAAACACTTCTGTTAGTTTATACATCTCTGAATGGCTTAGCACCTAAATACATCACAGACTTGCTAACAGTGTATCAACCCTCCAGACCACTCAGGTCTTCTGGCTCCAGCCTGCTCTGCATACCAAGAACCAGAACTAAACATGGAGAAGCAGCATTTAGTTCCTATCCTCCTCTTATCTGGAACAAACTTCCAGAAAACTGTAAAAGTGCAGAAAGCCTGAGTTCCTTTAAATCAAGACTAAAAACACATTTGTTTAGGATTGCCTTCGACTATTCTAGTTAAACAGTTCAACAAAAACATGTTTTCTTTAATCCAACTGTTTTTAATATTCTTTTTTTTGTTTCTGCATTTTTTATTTTATTTTATTTATTTATTTATTTTTT